>CAJQUN010000006.1:840106-2155002 GCA_907163345.1 Haberlea rhodopensis
TTGATTTCAGCAATCAAGATTGACTCAGTGTTGGAACGTGGACACACGGGCTATTTATCTATGCCGTGGACACGTCTGGCAAGATAAGGAACTAAGAGTTGAGGAGTGTGCCAGTAGTGGCAGAGTTCGCTGATGTATTTCCAGAAGAGATCCCAGGATTCCCACCGGCTAGGGAAGTCGAGTTGGGATCGAGCTGTTGCCAGGGACATCCGCTATCTCTCGTGCACCTTATAGGATGGCACCGGCTGAGTTGAGAGTTTGAGAGAGTTGAAAGAACAGTTAAGATCTCCTGGCAGGGATATAACCAGCGATAGTATTCGCCCGAGCGTGTCGCCATGGGGCGCACCAGTTCTCTTTGTGAAGAAGAAGGACGGTTCGATGCGGTTGTGTATCGATACACGGCAACTGAATAAGGCTACAGTGAAGAACAAGTATCCTCTTCCAAGGATCGACGATCTGTTGATCAGTTGCAAGGTACCAGGGTGTATAGCAAGATTGATTTGAGATCCGGGTATCATCAGATTCGGGTCAGAGAGGAAGATGTGCAGAAGACAGCGTTCCGGACCGATATGGACATTATAGTTCCTAGTGATGCCGTTCGGAGTGACGAATGCTCCAGCAGTCTTTATGAGTCTGATGAACAGGGGTTTCAGCAGTATCTTGATCAGTTCGTCATTGTGTTATTGACGATATTTCTATCTCTTCCCGGAGCGAGGAAGAGCATGTGATGAAACACTTGAGGACAGTGCTTCAGATTCTCAGAGAGCATCAGTTATTAGCTAAGCTCAGTAAGTGTGAATTTGGCTGAGCTAGAGTAGTGTAGTGTGTTTCTGGGGCACATGTCATATCGAGCAGCGGAATATCTGTAGATCCCAAGAAGATTGAGGCTGTGATGGAGTGGGCTGCCCCCACTTCTGTGCCTGAGATTCGGAGTTTTCTTGGTTTGGCCGGGTATTATCGACGCTTCGTCGAGGGCTTTTCGAAGATTGCCAAGCCGCTGACTCAGTTGACCAGAGGGGTGTACCTTTCTTTTGGTCAGAAGCTTGTGAGGAGAGCTTCCGGAGTGTTAAAGCACCGGTTGACGACGCGCCAGTCCAGTGTTAGTGATCCCGACGGAGAATTCCAGATTTGTCCTGTATACTGATGCATCGCTGCAGGGCCTTGGATGTGTTCTGATGCAAGATAAGAGCATGTGGTAGCATATGCATCGAGGCAGTTGAAGCCGCATGAGACCAGATATCCAGTTCACGACTTGGAATTGGCGGCTATCATCTTCGCCCTGAAGATTTGGAGACATTATTTGTATGGTACGTCGTTTACCATCTACACGGACCACAAGAGCCTCAAGTTTTTATTCACTCAGGCAGAGCTGAACATGAGGCAGAGGAGATGGATGGACCTACTCAAGGACTATGATTGTGAGATAGAGTACCATCCCGGGAAAGCCAATTTGACAGCAAACGCTTTGAGCCGGAAAGTGAGGAGTTCTGCTGAGGACGTCATTCATCTGTCAGCTATGATGACCTCTTATTGCCATCTGGGCTATGACTTTGACATTGATGCATCGCCTGTGTATGTATCGACCTTGTTAGCTGAGCCAGACATCTATGAGAACATCAGGAGAGCTCAGAGGTCAGACGATTGAGGTTCAGAGGGGTTATCTTTAGTACATCTTGGTCAGCCAACGAAGTTCAGGGTGGCAAGATGACGATCCTTAAGATTGGGGAACCGTTGGGTGGTTCCGAGTACGCCGAGTTAGTGCGTATAAGGGATCTTGGAGCGAGCTCATAGTAGCAGACTTAGCATCCACCCAGGCGGGAAAAGAAGTGTACAGTTATCTGCGTGGTCAGTTTTGGTGGAAGAGAATGAAGTCTGATGTCGTCGCTTTTGTGAAGAGGTGTTTTGATCTGCCAGCATGGTTAAGGCAGAGAGACAGAGACCTGGCGGCGGAGTTGAGAAGCTTGGAGATACCGAAGTGGAAGTGGAACACATTTCCATGGACTTCGTGACTCATTTGCCGAGGAGGAGTGCTTTCAGGCTTCGATGCTATTTGGGTGATCGTGGATCGATTGACCAAGGTGGCTCATTTTATTCCCTATAGCATGACGTTCACATTTTTGAGGATGGCGCAGTTGTATATTAGAGATGTGGTGAGATTGCATGGGATCCCCGTTTCCATAGTGTCAGATCGAGATCCGCGATTCACATCTCATTTCTGGGAAGGCCTTCAGTCAGCCTTGGAACTGAAGTCAGATTGAGTACTGCTTATCATCCTCAGACGGATGGCCAGACCGAGCGCACTATTCAGACGCTCGAGGACATGTTAAGAGCTTGTGTTTGGAGTTCGATGCCTCTTGGCAGGATTCAGTACCTTTGGTAGAGTTTTCGTATAACAATAGCTACCAGGCAAGTATTCAGATGGCTCGTTTGAAGCTCTTTATGGCAGACGGTGTAGATCACCCTTGTGTTGGGATGATTTGGACCGCAAATCGGCCGGAGGACCGGAATTGATTCGGGAGATGGGAAGAGAAGATAAAGGCGATAAGGCAGAAAATGAAAGCGGCCCAAGACAGGCATGCAGCTTATGCAAATAAACGGCGGAGACCGTTGGAATTTCAGTTGGGAGATAAGGTCTTCTTGAAGATCTCGCCCTTTCAGAGGCGTTGTGCGATTTGGGATGCGCGGGAAACTGTCTCCGAGGTATGTTGGACCGTACGAGATTCTGCAGCGCATTGGCACCTTAGCTTACCGACTGGCTTTGCCGCCTTCTTTATCTGGGATACATGATGTGTTTCATGTATCGATGCTGCGGAAGTATGAGCCGGATCCGTCTCATGTGTTACAGCCTTCCGAAGTTCAGTTAGAGTCCGATGTATCTTATGTGGAACGGCCTGTCAGGATTCTGGATCGAGCAGACCGTAGACTTCGGAACAAAGTGATACCTATGATCAAGGTTCAGTGGGATCGCAGGGGTGTCGAGGAGGCTACGTGGGAGACGGAGCAGCATATGGTGCAGCACTACCCGGAACTATTCTCTGGTATGTGTTTATGTTTAGTTCTATTTGGGATAAGTGCATGTGATTTCGAGGACGAAATCTTATAAGTAGGGGAGTATTGTGATATCCCCGAAATGGTTAATTGCATTTGGGCATTAATTACGATTATTATGATTAATTATGTGGTAATTAATTATGTGTTGGAATTTATTTACCCTTATGGAAATGCATGGTCATGTGGATAGGGTGACCCGGGGTTGCATTTCAGGGTGCATGTGGTGCATGTTGGGTAAATTTGTTGGGAGCATGATTATTTGCCATAGTTAGCAATTTATTAGAAATCATGTGTTTAATTGATATTTGGTGCATTATGAGTAATGCTTTGAAAAATATCATATTGGGGTGTTTTATACACCATGGAATTGTTGGTATGCATTTTAATTAAATAACTCACTCTTTATACCCAAACCCACCTTTACCATCCAATTCATTTCACTTTACCAAAACAACACCCAAACCCTTCCCCCTTCACATTTCGAGTTTGAGCTCAAGGGTGAAAAGAAGTTCTTGCAAAATCTTGTTTTTGTGGAGATTATTGGGTGATTTGAGGTCCCCAAGAGGTATGGATACCTCATTGTAAATTTTGTAAGGTTTTGTTTAAGTTTGGGTTGATTTTGAAGGGTTTAAAATGGGTTTGTGTTGGGTTGTTGTGGTTTTGGTATTATTTGGTTGGATGTTGCATGTTTGAATTCATGTAGATGTTTATTGTTGGTTTTGAGTAGTTGGGTGTGGTTGTTGTTGAGTTATTTAAGGTTGTTTGAGTTTGGGAAGGAGAAGGGTGAATAGTGCCCGATTCTCGCTTGCCCAGAGCTCGGTGATCGATCGGCGTTCTTCTCGCGATCGATCGCGAGCCACAGAGCTGAGGCAGAGAGCTTCCAGCGATCGATCGCGAGATGGGCGCGATCGATCGGCGAGGGCCGCGATCGATCGGCGCTAGCTCCGCGATCGATCGCGGATTGTTGGATTTTGTTGCCCGAGGCAGTGAGGTCTCGCGATCGATCGGGGCTTGATGGCGATCGATCGCGAGACACCAAAAATGATGTTTTTGGTTATTTTTGTGGGATTTTTGGTATTGGACTATTATTGGATTCTAATATTGGTATTTGTGAATATGTAGAACCAACCCAAGTGGCAACACAGCCAAGGAATTGAAGTCCTACCATATTCCACTTTTGGAAAGGTACGTAGTGGACGTACGGGCACCCCAACGGTACATGTATCTTATATACTTATTGTTTATGCATTGTGGATGCAAGTATATATGTGGTATTGCATAGTGGATGCAAATACATGTTATGCATGATGTTTATAGATGCATATGATTATTGGTGCATATCCCATGAGTCGTGGTTATCCCTTGATGATTTTAATGCTTGCCGCTATTTGGTTTGGTTCCACTAAATGTGAAGCGAGGGGTGGGAGCGCCGCATGTCACATTTGAGCGTGGTTATCATATAGGACGAGGGAAAGGGTATTTGCCGCTCAATGAGAGGCGAGGGGTGGGAGGTCCCGCAGTCCATTGAAGCGAGGTTATCCTATGCCGTCTATATGTAAATAAGCGAGGGGCATTAAAATACATTGTGATGGACAGACTAGGGATTGGTGATCAGTATTTGGTATTGATGAAATGGTATATGTTCATGACATGTTTAGACCATTAAAAATAATCTATTGATTATACTCATGAGTTATGGTACAGGGACAACCAAACGGGAAGCGTTTGAAATGCATGGGGAAAACAGGAAGTGTTTTATTATGATTATGCATTTACGCTTTATCTTCATATTGTGTTGAATATGAATGATTATTATTGCTCATGTTTGGGGGTTGTCCTTGTAGGTACCTCTTTGGCATGATAGAAGGGCTTGAACGGGTTGAGGTGGTGAGCTTGACGAGCATTCTATTGAGGATGAAAGGACAGGATTATTTTGGATAGTATCTACTCTAGGAGTAGTATAAAACTATAGTTGCACACATTCTTTTGATTGGAATGTAATTAATCCATTTGGTAGTCCTTATTTTTGGCATGTAATGCTTAAGCTCATAGACTCAACATGTTCTTTTAGACTCTGATTTGTTTATTTTAGCTCTATTATGCCTTGATTCCGCACTTAAGGATTAGGGTCCTTACAAATTGTAATCTTTTGGGAATGATATTCTGACTCTCCTTGTCTTCTTACATTCTTGTACAAGCTAGTCTCTCAACCAAGCAAAATTTTAAGCAAATAAAGCTCGGTTGGAAAATAACCCGAAATAGTGAATATAACCGAGCTCAGGGAAAAGACATCCCGAGCAGATAAAATACGGTCGGGCTTTAGAGAGAACATCCCAAGCATAATAACATGATACATTTAAGTTTAAACGTTGACCAAACATCCCGATCCAACGAGTAAACGATGGTATTTTTAAGTTTAAACGTTGACCAAACATCCCGATCCAACGAGTAAACCGAACATTGCTCGCTTAGTCCCATTTTAGGTTCAAATACAGACCAAACTTCCCGAATAACATAAGCTCGCTACCCCGAGCACAATAACATGGTATTTTTAAGTTTAAACGTTGACCAAACATCCCGATCCAACGAGTAAACCGAACATTGCTCGCTACCCCCGAGCATAATCACTTAGTCCCATTTTAGGTTCAAATACAGACCAAACTTCTCGATCCTGTATTTAACCCGTCAATAATGGACTATAATAACATAAGCTCGCTACCCCCGAGCACAATAACATGGTATTTTTAAATTTAAACATTGACCAAACATCCCGATCCAACGAGTAAACGATGGTATTTTTAAGTTTAAACGTTGACCAAACATCCCGATCCAAAGAGTAAACGATGGTATTTTTAAGTTTAAACGTTGACCAAACATCCCGATCCAACGGGTAAACCGAACATTGCTCGCTACCCCGAGCATAATCACTTAGTCCCATTTTAGGTTCAAATACAGACCAAACTTCCCGATCCTGTATTTAACCCGCCAACAATGGACTATAATAACATAAGCTCGCTACCCCGAGCACAATAACATGGTATTTTTAAATTTAAACGTTGACCAAACATCCCGATCCAACGAGTAAACGATGGTATTTTTAAGTTGAAACGTTGACCAAACATCCCGATCCAACGAGTAAACGATGGTATTTTTTAAGTTTAAACGTTGACCAAACATCCCGATCCAACGAGTAAACCCGAACATTGCTCGCTACCCCGAGCATAATCACTTAGTCCCATTTTAGGTTCAAATACAGACCAAACTTCCCGATCATGTATTTAACCCGCCAACAATGGACTATAATAACATAAGCTCGCTACCCCGAGCACAATAACATGGTATTTTTAAGTTTAAACGTTGACCAAACATCCCGATCCAACGAGTAAACCGAACATTGCTTAATAAAAGGAAATTTATATAATTAGGAAATACATATGAGAACAGCAATGATAACTGAAAGATTACACGAAATACTTTCTTTAAATTATGAATGTTCCAAGTTCTCACCAGTTTCCTGACCTTCATGATCTTCCAGCCTATAGGCTCCTCTTCCGATCACCTCTTTTATTTTATAGGGGCCTTCCCACTTGGGTGCTAACTTCTTTACTTCCCCCCGCAGGATTGATTCTTCGCAGCACTAGATCTCCCACCTGAAAAGCCCTCGGGCGAACCCTCCGATTGTAAGCATTGGTCACCCTTATTTTATATAATTCCACTTTAGCCAAGGCTTTTTCTCTCAACTCCATAATCCCATCTAACTCCAACTTTCTTTTTTCTTCATTCTGATCGGGGTTATAGCTTTGTACCCGAAGAGATTCCACTCCAATTTCTACTGGGATGAGGGCCTCAGATCCTTATACTAAGCTATAAGGAGTTTCTCCTGTAGATACCCGAGGAGTCATTCTATAAGCCCATAAGACACTGGGTAATTCATTTACCCACTCCCCTCGAGCCCCTTGTAGTCTTGTCTTGATCCCGTGCAATAAAATCGGATTAATCACTTCCGCTTGCCCATTTGCTTGAGGATAGGCTACTGAAGTAAAGATTTGTTTAATTTTCATATCTTTGCACCACTCTTGTATTCTCCCTCCCTGAAACTGTCTTCCATTGTCGGAAATTATTCTTCGAGGTATTCCGAACCGGCATACTATGCTTCTCCATAAAAATCTGATGACTTCTTCCTCAGTTATTTTAGCCAATGGTTCTGCTTCCACCCATTTAGTGAAGTATTCAACAGCTACTAGGAGAAATTTTCTCTGTCCTGTAGCGGGAGGAAATGGTCCAACAATATCCATTCCCCATTGGTCAAAGGGACAGGAAATGATGCTACTATTAAGGACTTCCGCAGGTACATGGGATAAATTTGCATGCCTTTGGCAATTAATGCATTTCTTCACAATTTCCTCAGCGTCTTCCCTTATCGTCGGCCAATAGTACCCAGCTCGAATAGATTTCTGATACAACATGTTAGTCCCCACATGATTTCCGTAACATCCTTCATGAATCTCCTTTAATAAGTGCTCTCCTTCTTGCCTCGAGGCACATTGTAAAAAAGGAATTGAGAATCCTTTCTTGAACAACTTGCCTTCTATCAACACAAATCGGTTCCCCATTCTTTTGACTTTAGCAGCTTCCTTTGGGTCAAGAGGCATAATCTTTGTCTTCAAAAATTTAATAAGATGCTCTCGCCAATCGGACATAATACATGGCTCCAAATTCATGATGATTGATGGATATCTGGGAGATCAAAAGCTCTTGTACGAGCACATTCCTGTTCTTCCATTCGTGTACTGAACTAGCCAATTTTGCTAATTCGTCGGCACGAGTATTCTCTTCCCTTGGTATTTGCGTTAATTCCACCTCTTGAAATTGAGCCATCATTGCCCGCACATTTTCCACATACTTTCTAAGCTTCTCTTCTTTCACCTTATATACCCCATTCACTTGATGAACAACCAGCATTGAATTCATAAAAGCTTTTATCCTCTTGGCTCCAGCATCCAATGCTATTCGAAAGCCTGAAATGATAGCTTCAAATTCAGCTTCATTGTTTGAGGAAGGAAACCCAAACTGGATGGCAACTCTGATTTCTTCCCCTTCGGGACTAATGAGTATGACACCTGCTCCACTTCCCAATCGGGTAGATGATCCATCTACAAACAAACTCCACTCTTTTTCCTCCGGAGTATGAGTGACTTCTACTAGAAAATCTGACAGTGCTTGAGCTTTGATTGTAGTTCGGGGTTGATAAGTAATATCAAACTCACTCAGCTCTGTGGCCCATTTTACCATCCTCCCTGATATCTCGGCTTTGGATAAAAGTCTACCCAAATGAGTGTTTGTTATTACCATGATAGGATGAGACAGGAAGTATGGCCGAAGTCTTCTCGCTGTAGTGACTAGAGCTAATGCCAACTTCTCAATTTCAGGATATCGTTGCTCGGCTCCTTGCGGGGCTCGGCTGACATAATATACGGGTTGTTGTTGTCCTGACCTTTCTCTGATTAACACGGAACTGATTACTTCTTCGGCCACCGATAAATAGACGAGAAGTGTTTCTTTAGGCGCAGGCTTGTTTATCAAAGGTAACTGAGCCAAATAATCTTTCAGATCCTCGAAGGCCTTTTGGCATTGGTCATTCCACTCGAACTTGACTCCCTGCCTTAACGCTTTGAAGAAAGGCAAGCTCCGATCAGCTGATCGGGATATAAATCGGCTCAGTGCCGCTATTCTTCCTGCCAACCTTTGCACTTCATTTAGTGTCCTTGGAGGGTTCATTTCTCGTATGGCCCGGATTTTCTCCGGGTTAGCTTCAACACCTCTTTCAGTGACCATGTACCCCAGAAACTTGCCACTACGAATCCCGAAAGTGCATTTTGCAGGATTCAACTTCATGCCAAATTTTCTTAAAGTGTTGAAGACCTCTTCCATATCCTTGACCAAGTCCTCGGCTTTTCGGCTCTTAATCAGGACATCATCCACATACACTTTCACATTCCGACCAACTTGTTCTTTGAACATTTTGTCCATCAACCTTTTGTAAGGACCCTAATCCTTAAGTGCGGAAATAAGGCATAATAGAGCTAATATAAACAATCAGAGTCTAAAAGAACATGTTGAGTCTATGAGCTTAAGCATTTCATGCCAAAAATAAGGACTACCAATGGATTAATTACATTCCAATCAATGAATGTTTTCAATTATAGTTTTATACTACTCCTAGAGTAGATACTATCCAAAATAATCCTGTCCTTTCTGCCTCAAAAGAATGCTCCTCAAGCTCACCACCTCAACCCGTTCAAGCCCTTCTATCATGCCAAAAAGGTACCTACAAGGACAACCCCCCAAACATGAGCAATAATAATCATTCATATTCAACACAATATGAAGATAAAGCGTAAATGCATAATCAATATAAAACACTTCCTGTTTTTCATGCATTTCAACGCTTCCCGTTTGGTTGTCCCTGTACCATAACTCATGAGTATAATCAACAGATTATTTTTAATGGCCAAAACATGTCATGACATCATATACCATCTCAACAGTACCAAATATTGGTCACCATTCCCTAGTCTGTCCATCACAGTGTATTTTAATGCCCCTCGCTTATTTACATATAGACGGCATAGGATAACCTCGCTTCAATGGACTGCGGGACTCCCACCCCTCGCCTCTCATTGAGCGGCAAATACCCTTTTCCTCGTCCTATATGATAACCACGCTCAAATGTGACATGCGGCGCTCCCACCCCTCGCTTCACATTTAGCGGAACCAATACAAAAAGCGGCAAGCATTAAAATCATCAAAGGATGACCACGACTCATGGGATGTGCATCCAATAATCATCATATGCATCTAACATCAATATGCATAAATTACCATGTTTATGCATCCACAATGCAATACCACATATGGCATAAATCAACATGTATATGCATCCACAATGCAATACCACATATATACTCGCATCCACAATGCATAAACAATGAGTATATAAAATACATGTTACCGTTGGGTGCCCGTACGTCCACTACGTACCTTTCCAAAAGTGGAATATGGTAGGACTTCAATTCCTTGGTTGTGTTGCCACCTGGGTTGGTTCTACATATTCACAAATACCAATATTAGAATCCATTAATAGTCCAATACCAAAAATCCCACAAAAATAACCAAAAACACCATTTTTGGTGTCTCGCGATCGATCGCCATCAAGCCCCGATCGATCGCGAGACCTCACTGTCTCGGGCAACAAAATTGAACAATCCGCGATCGATCGCGGAGCTAGCGCCGATCGATCGCGGCCTCGCCGATCGATCGCGCGCATCTCGCGATCGATCGCTGAAGCGCACTGCCTCAGCGATGTTGCTCGCGATCGATCGCGAGCGGACGCCGATCGATCGCCGAGCTGCGGGCAAGCGAGATTCGGGCACTATTCACCCATCTCCTTCCCAAACACAAACAAACCCACCAATACCAACATTAATCAAACCCAACAACTCAAAACCACCCATAAACATCATAACAAACTCATATAAACAACATCCAACTAAAACACTACCAAAATCACAACACCCAACACAAACCCATTTTAAAACCCTTTAAAACCCAACTAAACTCAAACAAAACCTTACAAAAATAAACCATGAGGTATCCATACCTCTTGGGGACCTCAAATCACCCAACAATCTTCCACAAATCAAAGTTTGTAAGGACTCCTCTTCACCTCAAAGGTGGAACTCGAAAATAAGGGAAAGGGAAGGGTTTGGGTGTGATATTTGGTAAAGGTAAAAGTGAGTGGATGTAAGGGTGGGTTGGATGATAAAAGTGAGTTTTAATTTAAAATACATGCCAAAGTAATTCCATGGTGTATAAAACACCCCAACATGATATTTTTCAAAGCATTTACTCAAAATGCACCATAATATCAATTAACACATGATTCCTCATAAATTGCTAACCAAGGCAAATAAATCATGCTTCCCATAATATTTACCCAACATGCACCACATGCACCCTGAAATGCAACCCCGGCCACCCTATCCACATGACCATGCATTTCCATAAGGTAAATAAATAAACCCAATGCATAATTAATTACCACATAATTAATCGTATAAGCACAATTATTGTCCAAATGCAATTAACCATTTCGGGGATGCCACACCTTTGATAAGTGGCTCCGGCATTTTTCAATCCGAAAGGCATTAACACATAACAAAAGGTTCCCCCTGCTGTAACAAAACTCACTTTTGATTGATCTTCCTGTGCCAAAGGGATTTGATGATATCCTTGATAAGCATCCATAAGACATAACAATTCATGTCCGGCAGTAGAATCTACGAGCTGATCGATCCTGGGCAGGGGATAACAATCTTTGGGACATGCTTTATTCACATCCCTAAAATCCACACACATTCTCCATTTGTCTCCGGCTTTAGGCACCAAAACTACATTCGAGAGCCATGTAGGAAAACCGATCTCGCGAATATGGCCTGCCTTTAACAACTCTTCTACATGTTTGGCAATGACAGCGTCCTTTTCTGGTCCAAAATGCCTCCTCTTTTGCTTTATTGCCCGAACATTGGGGTCCACATTGAGGCGGTGTTCGGCAATCTCAGGTCTCACTCCAACTAAATCAGATGTACTCCATGCAAATACATCTACATGTTGATTTAAACAATCAACCACTTTTTCCCGTAGTTCTGGATCAAGTTGGGATCCCACTCTAGTAATTCTAGTAGGGTGACCCATCTCGATATTGAGGAACTCCTCTTCGGGTGTTACTCGTTCCTCCTCGTCCCGCTTCCTCTTTTCACTTCCCCCTCGCTCTCTTCCTTCTTTATTCTGTTCTCTTTCTTGCCTTAACTCTTGCACATAACATTTCCGTGACGAGCTTTGATCACCTCTCACCTGCCCCACTTATTCTCCTATTGGAAATTTCATGGTTAGATGATAGGTGGAGGCAACGGCTTCGAAGGCGGCTAGGGCTGGTCTTCCCAATATTACATTGTAAGAAGATGGTGCATCCACAATGAGGAAATTTATCATCTTTGTTTTGATCTTTGATTCTTCACCAAGTGTAACTGGTAGAGACACCTGCCCTATCGGATTTATGACTTCCCCTGCAAATCCGTGCAAGGACGTATTCACCTTCAGTATAGGTAGGCTCCCCAAGTCCATTTGGTTTAACGTACTAAGAAAAAGTACCTCCGCTGAGCTTCCTGTGTCCACGAAAATCCTCTGCACATTATAGTTAGCCACTGTAGCAGAGATAACCAACGCATCATCATGAGGAAAATTGATTCCTTGCAGATCTGCGGGCCCAAAAGATATGGACTGACCCTCATGTACATGATTGGGGTCAATAGATAGTACTTGAAGCTTCCGGGCATGATTCCTTCTTGCTCTGTTCGAATCTCCACCCGACATTCCTCCGGATATCATGTGTATGGTTCCTCGATTAGGGACATTGTTCAAGGTTTCTTCTTCTCCCTCTACTCTTTCTCCCCGAACTGACCAAGGAACTGGCTGAGGCGCTCCTCTTCCGGGATTTATGTTAATTTTGGGAATGAAATTATTGTCTTTGAACTCCTCGTTAAATCCCCGCATTCCATCATACTCATTAGATCTTCCACCTCGGAAACCTCCTCCTTGATATCCTCTTCCTCGGAAGGACCCTCCTCGGAACATTCCTCCTCGGAAAGCTCCCCCTCTATGAGGTCCACCCCGTCCTCTTTTCGGCATACTTTGGTTCATGGCTACTTCCCGATGAGGTCTCATTGGGAGATACTGGTCAAAACTTCTTTTGATTGGCTCCACTGGCTTATTCTTTCTGTTCACTTCTTCCCCAATTTTACCATCTCTTCTTTCCTTCATCCTTTGGGCTTCTTCCAGATTAATGTATTTGGAAGCTCTTCCCAACAGCTCATCATAATCAGAAGTTGGCTTTTTTGCCAAAGATCGGAATAAGTCTCCCTCTTTTAATCCTTGGGTGAACGCACTGATGAGTATTTCAGAAGTGACATGCGGAATGTCAAGACATGCATGGCTAAATCTTTTCAGAAAGTCTCGAAGAGATTCCTTCTCCGTTTGTTTAATCCCGAACAGACTAAGAGCTGTTCTCTTGCAACTCCGACTGCTTGCAAACTGATGCAGAAATAGAGAACTAAACTTCGGGAAGGAGTCTATGATTCTCGCTGGCAACTGATTAAACCATGCTTGCGCCGTCCCAGATAATGTAGTCAGGAAAACCCGACATTTCACTCCATCCGTAAGTTGATGAAGAAGCGAAGCGTTTTCAAATCGAGACAGATATTCTTCGGGATCTGTACCACCATCGTAATTTCCCACATTTAGAGCCCTGAAGTTTGGGGGCAAAGGATCATCAACCACATGTGGAGCAAATGGAGTGCTCCTTTGCGGAGGATACAGACGTCCTTCCATCTTATTACGCATCTGCTGCATCTCACTTTTCAGCTCTTCCATTTGGCGATTTAAAGCTTTATCCGTTTCATCATTCAAATGATTAGGAATATTTCTAACTTCCTCAGGCCCTTTTTCAGGCTCCTGCATGGAGGCCAAATCTTTCTCTTCTTCTTCTTGCATAGTTTCTGGTTTCTGGGGAGGGATCATAAATTGCCTCATGATCTCTCCGACAGTTTTAGTTATCATTTTTGTCAAATGCTCCATGGGCTTCCAGCAGAAAATGTCCGAGGAATATTTTGAGATGATCCTGCATCTTCTGGCCCTTTTCTGGGTTTAGCGAACGAATCTGGATGAGAATTGGATCCATTTCCCCTGGAAGCTTGCCCCATACCTCTACCTCTGGCCATCTTGCCTTTTTATTTATTTTCTGTTAGAAAATTTGTCCTACTTCAACGTCTTTGCCCTAAAATTCCCACAGACGGCGCCAATGATGTGATTCAAGATTTTGACTATAAGGTAGAATAAAGTGTTAATGCAAAATAACGACAAACACACCAAGATTTTTTACGTGGAAAACCTTCAAATCGAGAGAAAAACCATGGGACCTAGTCCAATATAAAATTTCACTATCTCGTCGATGATTTACAAGACTCTCTGGACACAAATAACAATCGTTCAATGACTTGTACGAATATTGTTAGAAAAATAACAAGAAAGACCGAACAGACATAAATTTGCTCTCTTCGGAGTCTTTTTGCCCAGAAAAATCCAACCCCTTACAATGAGGTTATCCAAAGGTATTTATAGGGCTGTCCTCAGTAACTAACTCGCGGGAAATCAGCAACATGATTTCCTCGGATCGTGGCTTGACTAGAGCCAAACGTGTCCGAGAAATCCCCCCATTAATGCACGTTCAATCCCAGCCGGTTAATTAGTTTTAATTATGACCGGGTCTTCCGCTATACTTTGACCAGAATCCCGAAGAGGGTTTAGCAGTTGTTCTGCTCGGTGTCTTTCTGTTCGGTAAAACCCGGTTCGGTGCTATATTCTGTTCGGCGATTTTAGAGTTTGTATCTTCATAAATGGTTTTTACCCGAGAAAATCAATATGTCATATGACATCAATACATATATTTCCACTAATACTATGACATTATCTTCTACTGGTCATGGTGGTCGTGGTCGTCCCTTAAATCCACCTATATTCCAAGAAAATTATGATGTTTTTGCCGAGTTCTGTAAACCTGCGGCACCCCAAAATACGGCGCCCGACGGGTCATCCGCAACTACTGCAGCTTTGAGTCGCACGAGTAACCGTCCCAAACGAAGTAAAGTTAGTGATCATTTTGATGTCAAGACAAAACCAGGTACGAGCGAATCTGTTGTGATTTGTAAAATATACAAAACCACATATAAAACAGGTGGTTCCGCAGCGCGTTACCGGAACTTTTAAAAACATCTAGTTAAAAAACATAATTTTGATGATGTTACTTTACAACCATTAGGTAGAGAAGCAATCCAACTTCATAATCCACAATCTGGAATTAATTTTATCTTAACACTGGAAAAAACAAAAGATTATTCGTTCGTTTTGTTGTTAGATGTGAATTTTTCTTTTTGTTTTGTGAAAGCGATGGCTTTATTTAATTTTCTTCTGGTACCCAACCATATTTTAGACATATTTCTAGGCACACTTTGAAAAGAAATATTGTGGATGTGTTTTTTTATTACCGTAAAACATTATTTGATCATATTTATTCTATTAACTGCAGATTAAATTTAACTACTGATATTTGGATGAATACTGCACTATTTTCTTTTCTTGTTATTACTTGTAATTGGATTGATGATAAGTGATGTTTGCAAAAAAGAATTTGTCACTTGATGAATTAAAATCTGCACATACTGGTTCACAAATTGCTAAATTTATTGTTAATGATTGTAGATTTTATGGAATTGCAGATAAAATTTGTTCGATTACACTTGACAATGCTTAAAATAATACGGCGGCAATGTGTGAACTTAAAATACATTTACGACCAAAACTTAATGGTATTTTTTTCCATGCTAGATGTGCATGTCATATAATTAATTTAGCTGTAAAAGATGATTATGGCGATGATGAATCTAGTAGCATAGATAAACTTAAAACGGTTGTCAATGAATACAACAATCACACATTAAGCGTGATTGGAAACATATGTGTGCAAGTCAGAACCTTCAGTTTACTCTTTTTTCACCGCCCATTGCAACTCGATGGAATTCTTTGCATAAAATGATAGAATCGATGTTACCTTATCAAGATGATTTAACTTCTTTTTATAACTCTTATCAAATGCCTGAAAGTGATGAAAGTTATTTATTATTTGATAATGATTGGTATTTTGTTAATAATTTAACTACTTTGTTATCAACTTTTAAATAAACAACAGATCATTTTTCGGTGTTTATTATCCTACTTCTCATTATTTTCTTCTACTAGTATTTAACATGTTTTGTAAATTTATTGAATTTAGAGATTATATTGAATTGTCGTCATTCGTTTATCGTATGGAGGAGTAATTCAAAATAATGGGAACAAATTCCACACTGCACTGTATATCTACACTGTTAGACCCAAGTTAGCGTGTAGGATCTTTCGATACTTTCTTTGGATTATTACACTACATTTTTGGATAAGGATGTTGACGATCAAAAGACGTCAAGCATGCATTCTCTCCAAAATATGTTTGGATTGTACCATATTGAACAGGGACATAGCTCATCGTCAAGTGTAGGAGGATGAGGAGAAGAAGACTCTACTCAGTCACAAAGCGGGGGGATTGATCTGTTGAGGAGCCTTGGAAGAAAGAACCAGAGAGGAAGCGGAGTGTCATCTACCTCTTCAAAGCAGTTCTTTCTGGGTCATATGTTTATTACAGATGAAAATTTTGACGTACTAGAGTGGTGAAAAGCAAACGCAAGACAATATACAGTCTAGCCAAAATGGCTAGAGATGTATTTGCAGTCCAAACATCCAGTGTCGCATCGGAGTTGACATTCTCAACTTTTGGTCGACTCATTGGAAACTTTTGAGTTTCTCTCAAACTATAATCATTGTGCATGCTTATGCTGCTAAAAGATTGGTTCGATGCTGAGAGAAGAAATAAGAGACAATGAGGAGTCGACGAGTTCAGCAACGAAAGTTCTGAAGAAGAAGAAGAATTGGCCAAGACTATACTAATCAATTATGATGAATAATGTATTTTTTTTTATAAATTTCAAATGTTGTATCTTTTACGTTGTTTTTCATATTCAATAAATTATGTATTTTTCCTTTACGATTTGGGTTGAACGCAAAATCTGAAAAAAAAATAGGTCTGGCGATCGATCGCTGATCGCTTTTATTTTAAACAATTAATTCCAATGTAGCGATTTTATACCGCAAGTGCACGGTTGTCAAGTTTTAGTATAGTAAATGAAGAACAGGTTGTCGAACCCACAAGGACTAGTATTAATTACCACATTCGATTAGAATTTCTATATTTAACCTACGATTAAGGAATGATTATCAAACTAAATTGACTTAAGCACAACAGTTAACCTAACCAGTAGTGATGGATAATTGAAGAGAATTTATAAACGAATTATCAAGACGTCGGTTCACCCATGTAATCCCACAAAAGTTGTCTATTAATTAAGATTTAATGTTCTATGTTCTAGGGTGACGAGTTTTCCTATTTCATTCGTTATACCTTGGTCCGGTTATAACAAGTCTAGCATTAATCTACAATAAATCACTCCCGTGTCTTTATTGAATGATTAATACCGAAAAATGCTTTTTGAAAACTACTAGCCTTCGATTTTGGTAAATCTATTGCTATCACACGTGTGCTAGATTTTACTTGGTCCGTCTCAACCTAAAACCCACGGCCTAATTTACTACGTCGTATCGTAATCTCCTATGGTCAATTCAATTACGATTACCAATATCATGCAAAAGGTAGCTAATCTTTTACAAGCATTAAAAACATAAATTATGCGCAAAGATCATAGAAATCAAATCAAAACCGTTATTAACTCAAGGGTTCAAACATGGGATCCCCTATGTCTTGACAAATATTTTAGCCAACAACCATAATCAAATTATAATGTAAAAACATGTCTTTAAACAAATTTAACATCACAATCTGAAATAAAAAAATAATCAAGTTCAGAAATACTAAGATAACGAGGATGTCGCTCCGTGCGTCGCTCCGTTCTTTCGTTCCTTGCGTTGCTCTTGCTCTTCAATGATTTGTGGTGGTGCTTTGGATGGAGGAGAGGCTGCTAGGTTTCAGAAAATTGTGCCAAAAGTCCACAAAACGTCTGAAAATCTTCTATAAATAGTGTGGAGGAGTTTTGCAAAGTTTGGACACAAAATCACCAAGTAGGAAACAAAATCTCGATTTTTCAGGGTTTGGCGATCGATCTTCGTCAGCTCGCGATCGATCTTCGTCAGCTCGCGATCGATCTTCGTCAGCTCGCGATCGATCTTCAATCTCTACTGGACGTGATACCCAAACTAAACAAATTCGCGATCGATCTTCGTCATTTGCCGATTGATCGCGGAAATCTGGCGATCGATCTTCGTCATTGCCGAACGATCTCGGACCTCAAATCTCCAATCTTGCGATTTGGTCCCTCATTTTCCAGATTTGCTCAGTTTGGTCCTTTTTCAGCATTTTTAAGCCCATTTCATCCAGTTTTATGCATTTGAACCTAGATTCCTGGCATATACAAATATATACCAAAACGTGTAATGTTTTCTAGGAATCACTACAAAAACACACATAATCATATATCAAATTAAGTGTAAAAATCACACTTATCAACTCCCCCAAACTTAAGCTTGATCGTCTCGAGCAAGAAATAAAATCAAACAGTAGAGTTCAATATTAAAGATTCAAGTAAACCACTTCGCAGTCAATCATGTAACTCAGACATCTCACTTACAGACGAACAAGAATCAATCAGAAAGTTTAACAAGTTGTTTTTCTCTTAGATCAAGCAACACGTCGCCAACTCAGAACGTGCGTGTGTGCTATTGTCACTTTCAAGTTTCATGCAATTTCATAGATCAAATCATGCTAGTCAATGAAAAGTAAGATTATCGTTGAGCACCCCTTAGTCCTATTTTCAAACAGCTTCTCCACTAATGTAGTCACTCCCTAGACTTGGATCAATAGGTCTTTTTAAGATTGTAGTGTTAGGCCTAGGTGGTGGCTTCAAAGAAAAGATAGGATAGCACAAAGAAGAGAGTATAAGCATGTAATGTTCATAGTTCTAGCACAAAAAAAATGAGCTTCTCTTCTTTTTCTTTTAGCCTTGGCCACTTTGGGTCTTATTTAATCACTTTTTCTCAAGGCTTTATCTATCTTTTTCTTTTCTCATTCATCGTTTTTTTTTTCAATAATAAGCTCATCCAAATGTAGCAATTCATGTGCATCCAATGAGAATCATTATACTCCCTGGGTAAGGATAATTTTTTTCATTTAGGCTCATAAAGGTGGGTATAATGAGTTTGCCAAAAAATTGTTGAATGGGGGCTAATTTCCATTCTTATTCATTTAAGCTCAAAGGGGGACACTATAGATTGATAAATACATGGTAAGCTTGAAAGGCTCAAACGGTCCAATGATCGCCTAGATCATTTCCAAGTCGAGTTTATAACTATAAAATTTCGCCTCAAAGTGTCATCATCAAATAGTTTCTAAGGTACTCTAAGATGCTCAAAAACAATTCATTAAGTTCACAAAAACTTTTCACTACTACAAGTGCAATTCACAAGATTGTTACTCAAATGTGCTCAAAATATTCCTCATCTTTGACATGCTACTCAAAACAAGATATTCACAAACAAGTCTTACAATCATCAAAACTCAAGTTGACATGCATAGTGAGACTAATATCATCATTGAATAGAGACCACTACTATGATTTATTATTATCTTACTAGTTGAACTCATTTTCAAGAAAATTTTTGTTGGTGCTCCAGAAACGATCAATTTCCAAATAAGAAGCATGACACAGTAATGCACTCCCCCAAACTTAATTCATGCATTGTCCTCAATGTACTAAGCACGGAAAATAGGACAAAACATTTACCGTTGACAACGATCGTCAGTGATCGTTGTCCAATTCCTCATCAGCTCATGGGGCATAGTGTTGGAACACGTCACAGCACGCATGGAGTCTCACCAAAATCAAAAAAATAAAAACAAAACAAACCAAAATAACTAAAAACAAAGCAAAGGGATAGGAAAAAGTTCTTGATTTATAGTCCCAAGCTGGACTTATTACCAACATCACTCTAACGGTTCGGAGTATGTGGATTAGTGTCATCCACGTTGCAGTGCCTTAACCGCTGATCATTTACCACGTAAGTGCCTAGAATAGGATCACTTACCTTAATTGCTCCATGAGCATAGACGGTGGTTACCATGAATGGTCCAACCCATGACGCCTTTCGCTTGCTTTGGAAAATGCGAGGTGGTGGCGCTTTATGCAACTGTACTGTCTCTCCCTTCATGAATGTCCTTTTCTCCTTGAGCTTCTTAGCCTTTTTTGACTTGACCATGTCATGGCTCTTGCCTTCCTTAGGCTCTAGCTCAGACTCCACGTTCACCTCATTAGTACCTTGCACCACATCAACAAGCAAAGTATCAATCATGTTAACTTTTAGATAATCATGCTCGTTGTGTGCGTGTGTTGAAGATTTGAACATATTGAATGCAACACGATCCTCTCCTACACGGAGGATCAATTTCCCTTCTTCAACATCAATGATGGCTCTTCCAGTAGCCAAGAATGGGCGTCCCAGGATCAATGGCATTCTCACATCCTCCTCCATATCCAGCACTAGGAAATCCACGGGAAGGTGAATTGATATATCTTTACTGGTACATCTTCAATGATTCCTAGTGGGTAGGTGATAGACTTGTCTGCCATTTGCAACACTACTCTCGTGGGCTTCGGCTCTCCTAATCCAAGTCTCTGAAAAACAGACAAAGGCATCAAATTCACACTAGCACCCAAATCACATAATGATTTAATAGAAGACATAAGCCCAACAGTGCAAGGAATAGAGAAACTCCCTGGATCTTTTAACTTCGTGGTCGATTTCTTTTGCACCATAGCACTACATTCCTCAGTCAAAAAGACAGTCTCGTGCTCTCCCAAGTTCTGCTTCTTAGACAACATTTTCTTTAAGAATTTGGCATAATTAGGCATTTCTCGTAAAGCATCAATAAAAGGTATATCGATATGCAAATTCTTAAGCATGTCTAAAAATTTGGCAAAGTTTGAATCAACCTTCGCCCTATTAATTGCTGCAGGGAATGGGAGAGGAATGTGTACCTTTTCTTGTGGTGAGATTGGTATAGTGGCTCCAATGGACTTACCCTTGTTGCACGGTTGCTCATTCTCCTCTTGCTTCATTGAAATCTTTTCCATTTCCTTCTTGGCACCAAGTTCCTTTCCACTCCTCAAGGTCACGGCATTGGCTTGCTCCCTTGGATTCTTCTCGGTGTCAGTCTGCAGAGTTCCTTGTGCTCTTCCGGCCAAGATGGTTGCCAATTGTCCGACTTGAGTTTCCAAATTCTTGATAGATGCATCTTGGTTACTCATCCTTGTCTCAGTAGATGATATAAACTTGACAAGTAATTCCTCCATGCTCGGCTTTGGTTGGTAACCGGTTGTGGTTGAGGGTTCAAAACATTCTTTTGGTCGGACCAAGAGAAGTTTGGATGATTCCTCCATGGTTGGTTATAGTTGTTGGAGTAAGAATTACCCTGTTGTGGCTTGTTTCCTACAAAGTTAGCATTTTCAGTATTTTGTACAAAAGGATTACCTGCCTGGCATTCCGTGCTCTGATGGTTGCCTCCACACAAATCACATATGACCACTTGAGCTTGCATCGTTGTCATGCTCAAGCCATCCATTTTTTTATTCAACGCCTCCAATTGAGCTTTTATTGATGTTACCTCATCAACTTGGTGCACCCCAATCGGTCTTTTGGGCACATTCCTTTCGGACTGGCACTGGTAACTGTTGGATGCCATCTCTTCCAAGAGTGTGAAAGCTTCCTCAGGTGACTTTCTCATAATGGTACCTCCTGCTGCTGCATCAATCATGGATCTATTAGCAGAATGTTTGTACCTGAAGCCAAATCGGAAGGCCATGATGTGGGCATCTTCGAAGTAGATCCTTGAAGCGCTCCCAAGCTTCATATAGAGTCTCCGGATCATGTTGCACGAATGTGGTGATATCATTGCGCATCTTAGCTGTTTTGGAAGGGGGAAAGTATTTTGATAGGAATGATTGAGCCATCCCCTCCCAAGTAGTGATCGACCCTGCAGGCAATGAATTCAACCAGCTCTTAGCTTTATCGTTTAAAGAAAAGGGAAAAAGTCGTAACCTGATGGCGTCGTCAGTGACGCCATTGTGCTTGAATGTGTCGCATATCTCCTAAAAGTTGGAGATATGAGCATTAGGATCATCAGTAGGCGATCCTCCAAATTGCACAGAATGTTGAATCATCTGAATTATGGCAGGCTTGATCTCGAAGTTATTAGCCTGAATCCTTGGTCTAGTGATGCTAGACATGGTGCCTTGAAAAGATGGTTGTGCATAGTCCATCATGGATCTTGTAGTTGGCACTTCATCATTGTGTTGTTCACCATTCCCTCGATTATTCTCAGCCATCTCTCTAGTTTCTTTCCGAAGTCTTCTACAAGTTCGCTCAATCTCTAAGTCAAGTGGCTCTAATATAGGTCTGTCACTTCGTAGCATGCACTACAAAGACAACTCCTGCAAAAATTCAACACAACGAAGGAACAACAGTGGTGAAATCGTATAAACCGTAATAAAAGTAAAAATAAAAATTATGGCTAAATTATAGTCAACTAATCTCCTATGACTAGTCCCCGGCAACGGCGCCAAAAACTTGATCGTTTTTATTTTAAACAATTAATTCCAATGTAGCGGTTTTATACCACAAGTGCACGGTTGTCAAGTTTTAGTATAGTAAATGAAGAACAGGTTGTCGAACCCACAAGGACTACCACGTTCGATTAGAATTTCTATATTTAACCTACGATTAAGGAATGATTATCAAACTAAATTGACTTAAGCACAACAGTTAACCTAACCAGCAGTGATGGATAATTGAAGAGAATTTATAAACGAATTATCAAGACGTCGGTTCACCCATGTAATCCCCCAAAAGTTGTCTATTAATTAAGATTTAATGTTCTATGTTCTAGGGTGACGAGTTTTCCTACTTCATTCGTTATACCTTGGTCCGGTTATAACAAGTCTAGCATTAATCTACAATAAATCACTCCCGTGTCTTTATTGAATGATTAATACCGAAAAATGCTTTTTGAAAACTACTAGCCTTCGATTTTGGTAAATCTATTGCTATCACACGTGTGCTAGATTTTACTTGGTCCGTCTCAACCTAAAACCCACGGCCTAATTTACTACGTCGTATCGTAATCTCCTATGGTCAATTCAATTACGATTACCAATATCATGCAAAAGGTAGCTAATCTTTTACAAGCATTAAAAACATAAATTATGCACAAAGATCATAGAAATCAAATCAAAACCGTTATTAACTCAAGGGTTCAAACATGGGATCCCCTATGTCTTGACAAATATTTTAGCCAACAACCATAATCAAATTATAATGTAAAAACATGTCTTTAAACAAATTTAACATCACAATCTGAAATAAAAAAATAATCAAGTTCAGAAATACTAAGATAACGAGGATGTCGCTCCGTGCATCGCTCCGTTCTTTCGTTCTTTGCGTTGCTCTTGCTATTCAATGGTTTGTGGTGGTGCTTTGGATGGAGGAGAGGCTGCTAGGTTTCAGAAAATTGTGCCAAAAGTCCACAAAACGTCTGAAAATCTTCTATAAATAGTGTGGAGGAGTTTTGCAAAGTTTGGACACAAAATCACCAAGTAGAAAACAAAATCTCAATTTTTCAGGGTTAGGCGATCGATCTTCGTCAGCTCGCGATCGATCTTCAATCTCTACTGGACGTGATACCCAAATTAAACAAATCCGCGATCGATCTTCGTCATTTGCCGATCGATCGCGGAAATCTGGCGATCGATCTTCGTCATTGCCGATCGATCTCGGACCTCAAATCTCCAATCTTGCGATTTAGTCCCTCCTTTTCCAGATTTGCTTAGTTTGGTCCTTTTTCAGCATTTTTAAGCCCATTTCATCCAGTTTTATGCATTTGAACCTAGATTCCTGACATATACAAATATATACCAAAACGTGTAATATTTTCTAGGAATCACTACAAAAACACCCCTAATCATATATCAAATTAAGTGTAAAAATCACACTTATCAATCGCCTAACCGGTTCCGATTGGAACCGATTTAATCTGGACCCAATCAGGGGTTCCGAATCGGACTGGTTCCATGGCTTGGGCCATGGAACCGGAACAGGACCAATCCCGTTTGGAATCGTATTGGTCCGGATCCACCCCATTCGAACTTAGGAGCGGTTGGATCCGGCCGAATCCGGTCCGATCCGGCCCGTGAACAGTCTGAGTCGAAGGTACGGTTCATATACTTGTCTTTCGTGCGATTATAATGACCAGAGTATTGTGGATCAAAGGATGTACTCAAGGGAGGCATGGTGGGGAATTTAAGGTTGGTAATAAAAATAGGGATTGAGTAGTTAGAGGAGTCGTCTAAGAAATATAGTTCAACTCATTGTTTCTTCAAAATTGATCGAATATGTTAACAATTAATGCTTAATACAATACAATATATACGAATTAAATCGATAAATTCAATCTCACATAAGATGTAGGTTTATTTGTTCCACCCTCAAGCATAATATTTTTAACCGCCAAGATTGCAACACTTGTTGTAATCTCGTATATTTGTATATATGATTGTGATATGTGTCGAAATTTGAAACACATATATCAATCTCGTGGGTTAATGATGTTGCTCTTAATAATCCGATGATGTAGAACAAATGTTTAAAAAAGTTAAATTGGATATTTTTCAATTTTTAACAGTTGTCTTATATATATATATGTATATATATTAAGCCGTCTCCCCAGTCGAAATATTTAATACAACGTTTGACTTCTGATTTAAATAATATTAGATAAATCTCACATAATTTAGCATACATTATCTATTCAGTACGAATTTTTGACCGTAAATTAAAATTTGCTTATGTAATTTTGAATTAATCCAATTTTATCCCGATTTTGAGAATGCCATTTTGAATTAATTGAAATTTTAGGGCTGTTTTAATTGAAAAAAACATAATGATATTTAGATGTTTTTATATAATAGACGAGATAAACATTATTTTTTTAAAAAATTAGAAGGGATATAATAATGTTATTAAAATTGTAGAGAGCTGATATATATTCACCGGATTTTTTGTTAATAGAGATTGACCGAATACCCAAATAAAGGAAAAAAAAAACTCATGGAAGAGCCGCTCAACTAGGGGTGCTTAATAGGCCGGGTCAATCCGGACCCAGCCCAAAATCGAAACGATTAGCCCGATTCGAAATCGGAACAGGACCAACCAATCCAAAATCGGTAAGATACTGAGATGGATCGTAACTACTGTTCCGGTTCCAGGTTGAACCGGATCCGTTATTTTTTAAAAAAAAATTTTTAAGATAAATATATCTTCGTTTTTTTGAAGAAAAAAAAATAAAAAGCGGTTCCGGGTTGGAACCGATCCAACCCGGAATCAGTTGGACCGGAACCAGATCCAATCCGATTCCTTAACGGATCAGATCGGTTCCGGGATTATCGGATCCAAAACCGACCGGTTCCGGACCGAACCGTTCCGTTAAGCAACCCTACGCTCAACCCTACAATGAGGGAATTGCTCTCACTGCAATACAAAGGCTCAAAATCATGTGGGGTCGTGAGATCCACATCAAACCTCAAAATGATTTGGGGCTGTTGGATTTAGCCTTAGGACAATAGCCTAATGGTGGGTCAAACAGTCCCTCAACGATAGGAACTACCCCTTGCATCATTACTAATCATAAGAAGCTAGTAGAGATAGCAAAATCTGCTTACCAATCTGCAATTTGTTCCCTTCTCTAGAATAGCATGAACTTGAGAATAGCATGAACTTGAGAGAGTCCAACTTTATGAATTTGGTCTTTCAACATCCTCAAGCAACTTTATATGAAAACCATGAAAGGGTTTTACCAAGTTAAAGTAGGCAGATGAATCCAAATCTACTTGAAGCAATAGCACAAATCCCCATTTATGATCCCTCTCCACATGATGCAACCTTATTGAATTATACCAAAATAAATGAATTATTATTTAGGCCTTCATTTTCGACAATGAAGGAGCTCTTGCGAGGTTCCGGTGGCATTGGTTCGTCCTCCGATGAATTTCAATTCATTCTGGTGAGTTCTTGTGTGCTCTTCGAAATCATTTTTAATCTAAGTAATTTTAATCTTAAATATTATTTTTCTTGGGAGTGGTGTACTTATATGCTCATGGACAACCGTATAGTAGGGGTGCTTAACGGATCGGACCGGTCCGGTCCGATCCAGAACCGGCCGGTTCTGAATCTGTTAAGCACGGAACTGATCCGGTCCGTTAAGGAATCGGATCGGTCCCGGTTCCAACCGGTTCCGGTTCCAACCGGTTCCGGCCGATCCAGTCCGGTTCGATTTAATTTTTTTTTTCGTTTTTTTTTTTTACATTTTTCAAAAAGTTTTATTTGTTTTTTATTTAATGTTGTAAATGTTTCCCCAATATTCATCACAAATTCAATATATTTCTTCTTCATTTCATAATATAGATGCATACAAATAATTGTAAAGAGATGGCAATTAAAAAAACAAAATAAAAAAATATTTCTATTTAGCACTCTTCATAATTGATAAGTATTATTTTTTGCGTTCTATTCTTCTTGCTCGTCATAATGGTTTAAGAATTCGTCAACCTCCCCATCTCTTCTATTCTTACATTCTGCTTCAAACCAATCTTTAGGTAACGTGAGCATGCATAACGAATCAGGGGAGATACTACTTCTGTATTCTCCAATAATTCGGCCACATGTTGAGAATGCAGATCCAGAAGCGACGCTTGAAGCTTGTACCGCATACACGTCTCTAGCCATTTTGGGGAGAGACTACTTCTCTCTTGGGCTTGGGCAGCAGGAGGTTCGACAGGTTGTTCGGGTTGTTGCAGTTCGACATTCATAGAGGAACCACCAACATTGAGGTCAGCAAAAAAATCATAACTTTCATTTAACTCAGGTATGGGTACATGCAAATTCATTGCCGAAAATGAACTCAGTGATAGACGACCCGGGACGAGACCCCGACTACGACCCCGGCTACGACCAGCGCCGCTGCTAGATGAAGATGCCATTATTATATATAAATTGTAGATAGCACAATTGAGAGGAAAATATGAGATTGAAGTATAGAATTGTGAGAAGAATGAATTGTGAGGAGAAGAATGAAAAAAACTTCACATATTTAAAGATATCAAAAAAAAAAAAAAATTTTAAAAAATAAAATGGAGTGCTGAATAAAATCTAACATTTTTTATTTTATTGTTATTATTTTTTAAAAATCTAACCGGTTTTGGTTTCGAACCGGTTCCAAACCGGTAGCACCGGACCGACGGTGCTACCGGTTTGGCTTAAAGGAACCGCCCCGAACCGGTTTGATACCGGTTCCGGGGCGAACCGGAACCGGTTCCGGTTTCGGACCGGGTCCGGATCGACCCGGTCCGATAAATACCCCTACCGTGTAGTTATATACTAAGACATAACAGACATGCAACCTTATTGACTTATACCATAATATAATAATATATTAATTTCTATGACCAGTAAAAATTTAATTGCAATGCTTATGTTAACTTTGTAAAAACTGATAAAAATATAATAGAGAAAAAAAATTAAAAATATAGTTATTTTTTAATAAAAAAAATGACTATTTGGATTTTTCATATGAAAAATTTTTAAATGAGTTTTGAAAGACGAAATGAATTTGTTTAGATTTTTTGGTGATAATTTTTTAGTGGATCTTTTTGTTGGAAGATTTCTAAGTTTTGGTGATAGCGAAGTCTACTGCATGGATCAAAGACTACTGTCTTAAAGCCGCTACCGCTATCATTGAAAAAAGTCTACCGGTAGAAGGTCTACTGGAAGTAACCAAGTTGAAACATCTACTGCTTCAGCTAGTCTACCGCAAAGACAGAGGAAGGATGCCTACTGGTAGAAGTCTACTGGAAAAGACTAACAAGAAGGGAAGATGACTTATGTCCAGTAGACTAAGTCATTCTCATAAGACATTAGATGATAGTCGAACAATACAAAGCCTTGTCTGACAATAGTACAAGGAGAGGCATTACACTGATAGCGCCACCATTTGCTTCAGATTTGCTAGCTGTTGATCACGAATATGGAAATAAGACAAAATGATTGTTGGACGCTAATCAAAGGAAGATTTTAATCAATTCTTTCTATATAGAGAAAAGTTGTCGTTGGACTTTCGAGTCTATAAATACGACAACATGGAGCTTGAAGAAACTCTCGCTTACATCCTGAATCAAAAGCTCCACACTCATAATCCAGCACTCAAAAAGCTACAGAGCAGTAACCTTTTCAAAGTGTTAAAAATCTTAAGTCTACTGCTCTAAGATTACTCGAGTTTAAATAGTTTTATGCATTGAGAGAGTGTTAGAGAAATCATTATATACTCAGACATTAGTTCTGAAGTTTTTGTGAAATTCTTTGTGAGCTGTGTGAACTAGGAGTTTAGGCTATTTATGTGATATTAGCCTAAGTGGGGTTGTACAATAGATTTGTAAACTCAAAGTGTTCTAGTGAATCCTTCATGCAAAGGAAGAAGGAGAGACATAGAAGCGATTTGTGCTTCGAACTTCAGAAACAACCATTGTCTCTTTACTTTACCGCACCTACTTTACCGCACCTTTTACAATTGCCTATCTGTTCATATTCACAACAGTCTGGTAGACACATTCCGCATTATTTTATTAATTGTATACTGGATTGGAAATCAATTGAGAACTTACTGCAGTACTTAACAATCTGTTGTATTTTAAGAAAAAAAAATTTGAACCTAGTGTTTATTCAACCCCCTTCCGAACACTACCCCGATCATAAGACTTTTAGTAATTGTCCCTTAATGTTTTATTTGTTTTTTTGGAAAAGAAATTGATTTCTCAAAAATCAAACCGAAAAAAGACCGAGATATTTTTCATCCTTAAAATCTAGAGATGATGAGCTCATGGACCTAGCTCAACTGGTAAAGAATTCACCTCCTTTTTGGAGAGACTCGGGTCCGAGTCCTGCAGTGTGCAAAAAAATATTTAGCACCCCCCTCTAAAAAAAATCTAGAGGCGACACAGTTGGTATTTGTGATTACTATTCAAAATTGATTATCTGCTTCTCAGATAAAAAAATAAATTTTAAATGATTTATTTCGTTGTTGCTCTAATACCAAGTAAATAAAAACAGAAGCAGAGAAGTTAATCATGAAATACTTTTCGGTTTTCACCGTTTTTTACTTGTGTTGCAATTTTGTAATAATTTAAAATTTATTAAACTATTTTTAATTTTAATAACAATTATTCAACACTTTCACTTGAAAGCAATATTTTTTAATAATTTTAAGCAAAAGCTATATCGGAATATTTTGAATTTGGAGTTTGCAAAAACTCTATATACCTTGAATAAGCACACCCACATGAGCGAATCGGCCACAAAACCCTAATTCCAGGCATAAAACCCTTTCAGCCGACCGAAACACGAGATATATTACCCACAAATACCTAAAAAAGGGAAAAATCATGGATGCACCGAACGATTTGAATGTAAATGAAATTCAAAGCTCCGATAACAAGCCTACTAAAATCAGGTTCGAGTATCACGAAGATGATGAAGACGAAACCGTTGAAGAAGTGGCAACCGAAAGCTCTTCCATGTGCGAGCCGGAAGACTTTTTCACTAGTGACAACGATAAGACAAGCGGCGACTATTACTTCGATTCCTACTCCCATTTTGGTAATTTGTTCCTACTGTACTAATCATTATTCCCAAAAATCGGAGGCGTTTTGACTAATTTTACGTGAAAAAAAATTGCACAGGCTCATTTGTGCAAATCTCCCTTTTTTGGGCATATTTTCTCTTGAACGCTTGCTTTCCACTTAAAATTTAGTTTCATTGTGGCGATTATGTGTGATTGTATTAAAGTGTTCTGGTCGAAGAATTTTATTACGCTAGTAGATGAGTAATGCATTTTCTCAAGATGTATTCATCTTGAAATTTTTATGTAATTTTTAATAAAGTCCACATAAATAAAGATAAGATAAAGTTGAAAAATACTAATTTATCCAACTATCGACTCAGAAAAATTTGGTATCCACTGGGGAAGCTTATTTGCAGTTTTGCAGCACCTAAAAAATAGTGTAGTTTTTTTATGTGATTGGGTATGAGTTGATTTTGTTTTTGTTAAGAAAAACTCATGTCCCAGTCCCAAATTTTGTTTTTGTTAAGAAAACTCATGTCCCAAATGATGTAGGTACATTTGAGCTTTTGAGTTCATGGGAGCCTGAACAAAGGGTGCCCATACTTCTGTAAATTTGCACTTCTTGAAATCTCTGCAGTCTGCACCCTAACCCACACTTTCGAACTGCGAAGTTCTTTATTTCCTTTGAAATATCTTGGCTCGTTTAATCTCATTCTTCCTCCCTCAAATAGAAAGAATAAAGTTTCAATGAGGTTGGAATTAGAATGTTTAAAAGGATTAACTTTTCATTTATTATATTTTTTTTTGGGGAAAATTATGAAGGCTAAACAGAGAACTAATTGTCTTTTTTGTTCTTCTTTTTGCAGGTATCCATGAAGTAAGTATGGAATTTTGAACATAAACCTGCTTGGAGTAAAAGCTTCTATTGCACTTCCAGCTGGACTAGATTTGTTGTAGCTGTTATGAAAATAATAATCTGGAGCATTCAATGTTTTTATACAACTTTTTTGCAGTGGTTTTAGATAGTTAGAGAACCCCCTGTATTATTGACAAGTTAGATTTGTTTAGTTTGACGTGTCCTGTGGTCAGCCTCTTGATTAGTTGGACATCATTTGATGTCAGCCAACGAAATGTGCTTTTTTTCCAATCCACCAAACTCTTTTATGCTCATGGTTCTTTCATTGTTTGCTTGAACTCTCTTTTCCATTCTGTTTTTAGAGGTTGACAATGTATGATGATGCTGTACCAAAACTTTTCCAATTTCTTGATCGAGGGAAGATGTATGTACCTCTTAACGGCAAAATAATGAGCTCTAATTCTTTAAATGTCAACTGTCATGTTTTCCTCCAGCTCTAGAAGTTCATCTTTTTCTTTTATATTTATATATTTGGTGCTAGAGTCTGGAAGGATATCCTTTATTTTGCTTTTGCATTTTCCTGAACGATTTCAATTTTCATCACCAATTGTAAATTGCTTGTACTTGACCTAAGCCTTTTTCCCTATCATCGCATAAGGTTAAAAAGCTTGTTTCCATATTTCTGATTTGTTTTTTAACACTGATCAAGTTAATTTTCTGATGCAGGAGATGTTGAAGGATGCTGTTAGAACTAAGACATACCAAAATGTTATTTATAAAAATTCATATCTTTACAAGGATAAAGTGGTCCTTGATGTGGGTGCTGGGACAGGGATCCTCTCACTCTTTTGTGCTAAAGCTGGGGCTAAGCATGTTTATGCAGTAATGAAGAATATATTCGCTATCTCTTTGCATTGGATACAGTTTCCTTTTCTCTTGTCTCATTGATTCAGTGTTGTTATGTTATGGGTGATGATTTTGATCTAGTTAACCAATTTTGTAAAAATTTCACACAAATTCTCTCAATGTCATAGTACGAAAGCTACTTGATCTTTTTTATAGGCAGTTTTCCAACCAAGACAATTATATCCTGTGTTCATCGTTGAACGATAAAGGAAAAGAGATGATAATCGTCGAAAAGCTGTGTTTATGATTTTTTTTTCTTTACATTAATATGCTGATTGAAATTAAATTCAAATTATCAGCATACTAAAAGTCAGTCGTTTTAGTGTGAATCTAGGGTTTTGATATATGATAATTGTCACTGTTGTGTTTAGCTTATATTTAAGGGTACTATTTCTTTTGTATTCCATGTATTTATAGCCTCTGGTTGATATTCTTGCTTGGACTTAGAAATTGTTTAGTAAATACGATCAGTTTATTGGAATCAAAGTTTGTCATTTTGTTTTCTTTACCATATGTAATCAAATTCTTCAAGAGTTTTATGGTTATATTAGTTTTGAAAGAAGATGTTGGATATAGTTATTGCTTTTTCATATCTATGTAGCGCTATGCCCGATGTGACTTTTCTCGTGTGTGACATATGTGATGTATAGATGTCAAACGGGCCGTGCCGGGCCAAATCCGTGCCGCCCGGCTCTGTTCCGTGCCGGGCCGGCACGGCCCTTTAACGAGACGGGCCGTGCCTTTGCTTTCAGTTCTACCTTTTCAATTTGAATATTTCCTTACTGCTGTGCCTTTGGATTTCAGATTGAATGCTCCAGCATGGCCGATATGGCTAAAGAAATTGTAAAACTAAATGGTTTTTCAAATGGTAGTACACTTTCTGGCTCGAAGTTTCTGAACTATGTGTCATAAATCATATCTTCAATTTACATCCCAGTTTGATTGGTCTGATGGGTTTCATTATCCTACCTTTACTTTCAGTGATAACAGTTATTCAGGGAAAGGTTGAAGAGATTGAGCTTCCAGTTGCTCAAGTTGATGTAATTATTTCTGAGTGGATGGGATATTTTTTGGTCTATGAAAACATGCTAAACACTGTCCTCTATGCCCGTGACAAGTGGCTTGTAAGTTGTTTTCCACTCTAGCAATTACTCGTGGGGGTATATATGTAGCCATTCATTTGTTGGTTGCATGCCAGCAGCTCCAAACTAGGATAATCCTAAATTTGGTTGTTTATATACCATGAAGCGATTACTTGCACCATTCAGGTCCCAGATGGACTTGTATTACCAGATAAAGCCTCCCTTTATTTGACTGCAATTGAAGATGCTGATTACAAAGATGACAAAATTGAATGTGAGCTTAACCACCTTGGCGTTGATTGTTTGAATGAATATTATTATTAGAGTCTCATTTGTATCTATGTGATAGTTCAACTGAATTTCTGTTGTTGTCAATGTTGGTTTATAAACTTTGTGTTATGCTATATGCTTTAATATCCATTAATTGGCATTTGATGCTATTGCAGTTTGGAAAAATGTGTATGGATTCGACATGAGTTGCATAAGGAAGCAAGCCATAACGGAACCCCTTGTCGATACTGTAGACCAGAACCAGATTGTGACAAATTGCCAATTACTCAAGGTCGGAAGCTTTCTATTTTTTTGTCTCAAGTATCGTGCAGCTTGTGGATCAACTTATACCCAAAACCAGCTCTTTCTCCTATTTGTGCAGACAATGGACATTTCCAAAATGTCTGCTGAGGATGCTGCATTCATTGCCCCTTTTAAGCTTGTCGCAGAACGTGATGACTACATTCATGCTCTTGTGGCGTATTTTGATGTTTCTTTCACCAAGTGCCACAAACTGATGGGCTTTTCTACAGGTACACCCTACACATTTTTTTAATAGTTGGATTATAGTGTCCTGAATATTTCTAGCACATAAATGCATGAATAAATTGGTAGTTGATCTCAATTTTTTTTTGGGGCTTTCATCTTTTAAGTCGTGGTAGATTTCTGTCCTTTTTAGGATCTCAGATGAGATTGGATTGTTATGTCTAAACACTAGCTTTACCGGCATTGTTTGTACTTTAGTAGTAGAATTGAATGGCAAGAGCCTTCAAACATTAAGCTTTGTTGCGCTTTTCCGCTTAGATCATTACTGGATCCATGCAGGACCAAAGTCACGTGCCACTCACTGGAAACAAACCGTCCTCTATCTAGAAGACAACCTGACCATTTGCCAAGGGGAGGCAGTCAATGGGGTGCTTACTGTGACACCCAACAAGAAAAACCCACGCGATGTGGATATTACCTTGAAATATTCACTAAATGGGCGACATTGCCAGGTCTCTAGAACTCAATACTACCGCATGCGCTGATCTTACTGTTCTTTCATATGGTGTGAAATTTCTCTTGGTTGGGTGTAGTTGCTGGAATTTTCTTCTTCTTGCCGCCAAAGGTTGCTATCATTGTGCGCAGGCTTACCCACCTGTTTCGTTTCAAGTTATCACATTCTTGATATACGTAATACCTATGTCATGTATCTTATGCCGCGGCTGAGCTGGCTGTTAGCGTATAACTTAGCAGTATTAATCATTCTACTTGGTCGAACTGCTTGATTATATTTTTATTTGAATTCATTTCAGATTTTGGTTTATTTCTTGCTATAACTTGGTAATTTTTGCACATGTACAAATGTTACAAAATTGATGCATAAATTGTAGACATGTCTTCAAGAAATTCTCAAGAACCTTAAAAATGCAATGGTTGCGTTTGTATGAATCAAAATTACACAGAAAACTAAAGGGATGATTGCTCTTGTTCTGCCACCTTTGAGTTTAAAGCTCCGCTTTTCCCGACTTTGAATTCTTCTTCCAATTTGTTCTCGTGCCTTTCCACCACTGTCTTATTCTATTTGAAACCCTGTTAGCATGACCTTTCAGTTTTTGGCTTACATCCATGGCTCCTCTCGTAATTTGTCCCTTCCAATCATACTTTTTTGCATCTTTATCCCTCAGGACCTTTCCCTGCGATAAAGTTTTGGCATTTGCTCAGTAAATTGCTCATTCAGAGGCTTAAATTAAAGAGCAAGTTGAATCTTGTTGCTACCAATTTTGAGGGAAAGTCTGCCTCACTCTCATCATCTTCTGCATCTTCATCGCCAAAGTTTTGGTTCATCAAGTCTTCTCTCGAGTACATTTTCATACCCGGTGCTCCTGGAATGCCCTAAAATATATATTGCTTTTGTCAGAGACCCAGAATACCATATGCAAGTCTAAAACACATGCTGTTTTAAAGTAATTTAACATTGCATACCTCCATGGATTTCATCAGCCTCTCCATTTCAGCTTCTTTCGCGGACTTGGCGACAAAAGGCTCTCCCGGAATCCTATCCTGAAGGATAAACATTGAAGCATTTATAGAATTATCGCAAGACAAGACACGGGGAATTTAGTGGAAGCATACTTCTGCAGTGACAGTAAAGGTTCTGCGAGACGCTAAAAGAGTACATACTATTAGCGTTTTAAGTAGCCAAGTCATACTGTCATACATTGATTTCGCTTGAGTTTGGGTTCTAAATCTATGTTTTTCAAAAGATGGTTAGTGGCAATGGCTTTGTTTGCCACAAGTTTGGGGGCTTCTTGTCTGGTTTCATCTCTCTTCCTATCGAACTACTGTATATTTTATCATATATCACTTACGCTTCCTCGCAGTAATACTATTGTAGAGTAATTTTATCATGTCAACATACCATAGCTGCTACAGAGAACTACTAATTCCCCCAACCAAATACATGCATAATCTTTCAAGCATTGTCGTAAAAAAAATATTATACAAGACTAAGATTTTTTTGTTTCTTGTTAGTGCAATAATCAATTATATCTACAGTTCAAAGCAAACAAGTATCTAGTAACAAAGATGACAAACCAGCCAAATGACAGTCGGAAAATCCCGCCAGACAGTGTCCGATTTTTACCTTAGGAACTGATGGTGGCTTTGAACTGCATGCCTTTGTGAGGTCTTTACAGATGTAATTAACCAAAGAGTCAAGCTGAGGCTTGTTTTTATACATATATTCTGCAACATCTGTATCCGAATATCCCAAAACCTGGAAAACAACATATCAAAGTGATTAATTGCAGAAGGCAATATCTTGTTTGATAAATGCGATTTGCGGTCTCGAACGAATAAGAAATATAACTCAAGAATTTGGTATTTTTTTTCCAATCAATCAAACAGGATAAACGAGAAGCAGTACTCTGTCCATATCAGAAAATCTTCCAAACTATTCTAGCAATTAGGATTTCTATCAAGGTTTAAGATTGTAGAAAATAACACACATACATCTTATTGAAAGCATTGGTGATAGTTCACAAGGTATAAGAAGTTTGAGGGAAATGAAAGTAAACAAGGAAAGGCGAATCCAGAAAGTTGGGAAGGGGTCAGATGTATTCAGTGGGGGAAATTGGGTGACTGAATATTTTTTTGGGGGTCGGACTTGCGATGAAGTAAGATCACTGGTAGAACAGACCTCCATGTTAGTCAACCAAATGTTCCCTCCTATGGTCTCCCTGGAAAGAGATGATGTGAGCGCGTCTGGCTTGTTGAAAACAAGTCCGAAACTAATGGGATGACAGATCTCATCTAGTATAATCAGGTGACGCTGAAACAGCCTACACTAAAGAAATTCTTGTTATTCTCCTGGGGAATCTCGTAAAAAAAAATTTATTCATTTGAATAGGATCGATAGCACCTCCTCCCTTGCAACCCTGGATCCTCCACCGAATACAAGGTTTCCCAATATTTGTTTTTGAGAATTCGCAATTCCAAAGGAATCAGTCACACCTTTGTAACAATAGAATTTCATATAACTAAAACTAGATACGTCAAGAGGTAAGAGCAACTCTCAAGCCAGAGAATTTGGATTAGCAAAATATCAGTCCACTCAGCAGCCAAATGAGGGAAAACAAAATTTCCAATATGTAAACATCTAATCTGAGTAAAAGATCTTAGAGAAGCAACTATCATTTTGGATCCAGTATCTGATCATGTGATAAATTCAGTAATCAATCAGTACTTCCTCCAAACCAAGGCAAACAATTTATATTCACAGGCAGATCATTTTTTTTAATTCCTAGAACATCAGATTCTAATGCATAGAATCTTGCCGTAAAAACTAATTCGAAAAGCATCAGATGTGAAGCAATCTCACCTCTTGACAAGCTCGCTCTATTGTTTTACACTCAGAGTTGCACTCTCCTTCAGAATCTTGTTCAACAAGCTGATTGCAAGAATAAGAGTAAGCATCCTCATACGATATTAAATACACAATAACCATCACAGTTGTACACATTTACCTTCAATGTATCTCCTTTCTCTACAATATCAATTTTAAGGATCCAATCAGCTTCTTGCTTCTTCAAATTACAAACATTCTCCGCAATTTCGATAATCTGATACTCTGATATCTACTTCCAATATAAAACACTAAACGTCACAATCAAATCAAGAAAACAAAAACAAACACAAAAAGAGAGTGCAATAAAAAGCAAGGGAACCATTACTCCATTTAATAAAGCATACAATAGTACAATGATAATAGCACCAGATGATAGAAACAGTATCTCAAATCATTCACTTGAGTAGAAAACGAAAACCCAAAAAGAACACAAAACGATAACTTGATCAAACACTAAAAAAAAAATGTCAATCACCCGTTAAATCAAATTAACATAGTGACGAATTCGAAGAGAAACCCATACAACAAAATCACCTTTTTATGAGAAATCTGAGCTTGTTTAGCTTGAACTTGGTGGTACAACTGCGAGGCCAACTTCTCACAGACTTGGCATTTTATGTATGGGATATCATCTTTTCTTGCTACCCCCACTGGTTTCTTGACGCAGTCGGATACAGGCATCCATGAAAGTAAAATGAATACTAAATAACACGATACGATTACTAATGTTTGATGGGATTTCGCCATAATTGCACACAAAACACACAAGATTTATTGTTTGATTACACGACTGAAGGATCTGCTCGTCTTGTTTGTAAATTTTGGAAGGGCTGTAGCCTGTAGGTGTTACGTGTTCACCTGTTTCTGATTGGTTATTTGAAGCCACGTGGATGGACTTGACTCACATGACTACAACGATGGGGTTTTGATTTTTGAACTTTTTTGATCGAATTTATCACCTCTTAAATTTCTATAAATTTGTATTTTATTAGTTTATTTTATGAAAAGAATAAATTGTTTAAATTTATTTTTATTTAATGATTAATATAATATTTTTGAATATATCAATTTAAGATATCTAAAATAAATTAATTTATTATAGCATTTTGTAAATATTTAATTATTTTTCAAATTATTTTATTATTTGAACTTTATAATTGTCTTAGTAATTGTTAAATACGATGAGGGTATTTTGGTGATTATAAATAATATATATAATTAATAGGTTATTTTAAAATTATACCAAATATCAAATAATATATCACACAATAATATTTATCATCGTCTTTTATTTTTCTGTCACTCTGATTTATAATCATTCGTTTATCCAAGTGGTATCCAAGACTCCAAATTAACCTACATTTTGCTTACAATATTAAAGGCTATGTTCCTGTTTGAAATATATATAAGATGGGATAAATGAAAATGAATAGTTAAAAATTATTGATTCATCTTATTGTATACTAAATCATAAATGTTTTTAAAATCATATATTATAGTTTACGTATGTTATGGGCTTGCTTTGTCGAATTAGAAACAACATTTAATATTTTGAGGTATTTTCAAAGATACCATCACAAATATGAGTCATGACAATTTACCATATATAATATATTTAATAGATGTTTCATTCCATATGATTTGAAAATATGTAGTTTATCTCATTATAATTTTCAAAATATACATTTTATCTCATATTGTTTGCAAAACTAAGCACAATGCCTCGTTATATGAAGAGCTTGTTTTGCACATATTCACAAATCACAGGGGTCACATGTCTATTTGAAGGTAAGCTGTCTATTTTGAAACTACAGGTGATAAACTGCTTATTTTAAAGCGCATTCAACTGACTATTTGAAAAATCACAGGGGTTCGTTGCCAAAAACCCTCACAAATATAGGTCAAAATTTAATTTTGAAATTGTGATGATAAAATTCATTAATTTACATCTTCTTTTGAGTTAAGTACTATTTGTTGGAAATTTGAATCAAATTAAATGGTGTTTCCATTCATGTTGGGTGCATTTTTTTCATGATTGGATGCTTCCAAATTAAATGGTGTGTCCATTCATGTTGGGGTTCAATTTTTCATGATGGATGCTTCCAAATTGTGTCTCTTGATGACACCATTTGGTATACTATATAAGAAACAACCTTGAATGAATTAGACATGGAATTTTAGAAATTTACATCATATTTGAAGATCAAAATTTGAGTAATTTTGTGAGTCTTCATCATTGTTATGTTTGAGCGTTTTTAGACCTTTGTGGTTTAAATGATTTGTGATTTGGAGTGGTCCTATCACAAATCATAGTCGTTGTATCTTCGGAGACAAATTGCCAAAGTAAATCGTTAGCACCGTAGCGGGGCAATATTGTCTTAAGGACAGAGATTCCAAATCTCGCATCGACATTTCTAATACAAAGCCATGTGTTGTTTTTGCTTGCTACTTTCCTAAGATACACACCAATAAAATCTTAACCAACAATCTTAAGACAATATTAGCAACAAATGGTTTCGTCGACTGCAACAACGACTCTCGTTCATCATGGTGAAGGGCCTGAAAAGTTCAATGGGAAAGATTTCAAGCAATGACAACAAAAGATGTTGTTTTATTTGACAACCTTGGGGTTGACAAGGTTCCTCAATGAGGATACTCCTACTATTATGGAGAGTGAAACCGATAACCAAAAGAGGGCTGCGGTTGATGCTTGGAATCAAAGCGATTTTATGTGCAAGAATTATATTCTCAACGGTCTGGACAACACATTATACAATGTGTATTGTCTAGTGAAGACGGCCAAGGAATTGTGGCAATCCTTGGAGAAAAGTATAGATCCGAGGATGCCGGCATGAAGAAATTCATCGTTGGGCGATTCCTGAATTTCAAAATGGTTGATACAAAGCCTGTGATAACACAAGTGCAAGATTTGCAAGTAATCATGCACGAAATTCATGCGGAGGGAATGGTTCTGAGTGACTCATTCCAAGTGTCCGCCATGATTGAAAAGTTGCTTCCGTCATGGAAGGACTTCAAAAATTATCTCAAGCATAAACGAAAAGAGATGAATCTTGAAGACCTTGTGGTTCGCTTGAGAATCGAAGAGGACATCAAAATTTCCGAAAGGTTACTCACAATGATGTTTGTGATGGAAATATTGTGCAAACTAGAGATGTGAGAAAAGTAATTTGTTACTTTATCAATATTTGCACATGATATCGTTGTGACTTTTTTGCTATGAAGCAAAAACGAGGCCAGTGAGGTGTTTAAACACTTCAAAAATGAGATTGCAATAAAATTTAGCAAATGAGTTTAGCTATGGGAAATTGTGAGTAGAGTATACTTGTATTGTCTAAGAATTTGAAACTTAAGCTTGAATATGCAAGACTATAAAATCTTGAATTCGAGTTTCTAAGCTTTGTACGCTTAAAACACAAGTGATAAATCGAAGCCACAAATTTTGATTAGACGTTGTAATATCTCAAATTGGTTCATTTTGAATTTCTAAGCTAGTACGCTTATAACATGAATTTGCAAGATTTAAAATCTTGAATTCAAGTTTTCTAAGTTAGTGCGCTTAAATGGTAAATTGTGAACCGAGTTTGAGAATATTATCCAAGTTTCAACTTTTGTAAGCAAGTACGCTTAAATTCAAAATTTTCAAGAAATAAAAACTTGAATTTGGATTTGTAAGACTATAACGCTTAGAACTTGAAACATGAAAGTTTGAACGCCAGTGCACTTCGTTACTACCCGAAGCCGTGGAGGTTGCAATTCTAGGATTCAATCACTTACCACACTTAGGCAAGGACGAAAGCCTTGTGATTGAAGGAAAAGAGAGTTTCCTACAATATTTGAAATGTGTGGGTACTTGACTAAACTAGAAATGAAGGTCAAAGTAAAGTCATAACAAACACCAAATAAAATACATGAAGAGTTTGACAAATCATGTTGTCAAATAGATTAACAAGTGTGACAAATGTGTACACACCTAAGCATATGCATGCTTGTGTATTGGTGATATTCTCATTGGATAAGCAATTTAGAAATCATCAAGTAACAAAGGAAAAATGTTGACGAGACATTTTGACATGTGTGCATCAAGAATAATGCTTGGAATGAAGTTTCCAAGACACTTGAAGAATGAAATCTCAAGGATTAATTCGAGTTTCAAAATTTAAGCTTTACACTTAAAATTTCAAGTTTGCAAGAAATAAAATCTTGAACTTGTAATTTTTTAAGAATCTATGCGCTTAAATATGAATGTGAATTAAAGTTGAGTATTTCCTTGGTCTCAAATTTTGTAAGGAAAAAACGCGTTAACAACGCTTAAAATTCGATGATGGAAATATCCTAAAAGGATAAAATGATGCAAAAGAGGTAAGGTGATTACCAAAACTGAAGATATACTGTTGTGGAAAATTCTCTATGCAAAACATATAAAGCTTCTTCGGCCGAGTGGCTTTATAAGTTGTTAGTGAAAAATCATGTGCATGCAACTAAAATGTGTTGCGATAATGTTATATGATAAAATGATCTCTAGTGGCATAATCATGAGTGATTATGTGAAACCGCGGATCCGCATATAAATTGGTTAACCGAGAGATCATGTGGAAGTTTATGGAGGGGAATGAAATTAAAACCCTATAATCAAAATCTCATAGTGGATACCCAACCTTGTTGACTGGAGATCCCAAGATCTAGATTCAAAATGGACAACTAAATTATGAGATTGTATAAACACCTTGGAGATCAAACTCCAACCCATTCCTATGATAAGGGGTGTAGCCTGCAAAAGGGTACGAGGATAGGCAAAAGGCCTTTAATGATTCCTAAGACATATAAGAATATGTTGGAGTATAGCGAGATACTCTTCTAGGAGATCATCTACGTAAGTGCGAAGTGTGGCCGCTTCAAAGATGAAAAACACTTATGAAACCAAGCGTGGTCCATGGCAGAAACGGACACAACCGTAAGAAACCAATACGAATGTTAGAATTATTATGGTGTGGGTTCAATTGTCTTGGTTTACACCAACGACTAAATAGTTCAAGACTATAAGTTCATTATTAAGTCAAGTAAATCCGAATGATACTACTACGGAAGATTCAAATCCATAAGCTATCTCTCCCGATGCCATAATAGTTCGTTAAAAGCGCTCAATTACATATATGCATTAATTTAATTCATGTGGTGGATTGTTGGAAATTTGAATCAAATTAAATCGTGTGTCCATTCATGTTGGGGTGCATTTTTTCATGATTGGATGCTTCCAAATTAAATGGTGTGTCCATTCATGTTGGGGTACAATTTTTCATGATGAATGCTTCCAAATTGTGTCTCTTGATGACACCATTTGGTATACTATAGAAACAACTCTTGAATGAATTAGACATGAAATTTTAGAAATTCACATCATATTTGAAGATCAAAATTTGAGTAATTTTGTGAGTCTTCAGCATTGTTATGTTTGAGCGTTTTTAGACCTTTGTGGTTTAAAGGATTTGTGATTTGGAGTGGTCCTATCACAAATCATAGTCGTTGTATCTTGGGAGACAAATTGCCAAAGTAAACCGTTGGCACCGTAGCGGGACAATATTGTCTTAAGGACAGAGATTCCAAATCTCGCCTCGACATTTCTAATACAAAGCCATTTGTTGTTTTGCTTGCTACTTTCCTAAGATACACACCAATAAAATCTTAAACAACACTATTGGAGTGCAATAATTGTCCATGCTTGAAGAGTGATCAAAACGTGGCGTTTGGACTGCAATACGGTTTAAATATTATAGTTGTACCATTACCACCAGCTATATCTTTTGGTAAAACGGCATGCGTTTGATCCTACAATTGGTATAAGAGCCAAGAACACTTGTTCTATTATAATGAGTTGCAAGTAGTGCAATTATTGGGGGAGATTGTTGGAGTAAAATAATTATCACAGCTTGAAGAGTGATCGAAGTATGGCGCTTGAGCTGCTTTACGATTTAAAGGTTAGAGTTGCACCGTTACCACTAGTTATAACTTCTGATTAAACAACAAATGCTTGATTCTACAAGTACGCGAGACCCAACAAATATATATAATTATATATATACTTCATCCGTCCTAATTTTAATGTAAAATTACTTCGGTCATCCCGGTTGAATTGATGAATTTTTTTTGAAAGAATTGAATTGATGAATTTTAAAGTGTAAGTTTGAAAAATCGAGTTGAATTCTCTTAAAGTTTTTTTTTAATATTAACCTATATGTCATAAAAAAAGATTTTTTTTGTAAAAATATTTGAATAGTGAGTAGATAAAACTAATCATAAAATTAATAATTTGACGTTATTGCAATAAATACAATATTAAAAAGGATCAGATGGAATATATGTTAATATATAAAAAATAATGAAAATTATACAAAAAAATTTGGAATTGATTTATATATCAGAAATTCAAAAATAATAAATAAGTTATGGTGATTCACAAATAAAAATAATTTGATCACATTTCAGAGTTTTTGATACCAAGATGACAAAGGAAGGACTCAGAAAAAAAATTTTGGGGTGCAATTTTTTTTGTAACATGGGTTAAAAGAAATTTTGGGGTTCAAATTTTTTTTTTTTAAAAAAAGGAAATATGTTTTTAATAACAAATTTTTTTTTCTCAATTTGTGTGGGGCCCGCCCTTGCCCAGCCCCCGAAGATGATAGAATTATTATTATTTTTTTAAATTCAAAATAATATATTGGTTCGGATAAAATAGACCTTTGCGCAGGAGATCCTACCCAATCCCCAAACCCTAATTTCCCTATACCAAATCGACATTAGTGAGGCTCCCGCTAAGCATTCACCACACCTTCGGAGTTCAGTCATGGCGTCAACTTTAGCTGCCCCCACATCCCAGATTTCCCCACACTTAATTGGCAAAAACTACGAAACTTCTCTCAGCAACTCGGTTCAAACAGTCTTAGCCTCCCTTCAGCACCCGAATCCCCCAAATTCCCCAGGTTTCATCTCCAATTTTCAAGAATTAGTGCAATCTAAAGTTGACCCTCCTCTAGAATCCATCTGGGTTCTTGCAGCATTGAGCTTTAATGACGCCAGTAAGCAAAAAATGGATTCTTTGAATCGAACTTTAGCCGTAAAAGATTTGTTTCAGCTTATAGTCTCTTACTCTGCTTCATGCAATGTAATTAAGTGCATAGCTTTAGTCGCACCTGTTCTATGCAAGTTGCATTGTATACTTGACGCGAAGGACTTTAAATTGGGGACCAAGAAAGAGAGAAAAGCTAACAGAGATATCAAAAGTATGGTGGATTCAATCCTTGGATATCTAAATGTTTGCAGTGAAGGGTTGGATAACAAATTTGATGATTTGGAAAGTTTCATTTGCCCACTAAAGGATTTAGTTAATTTATGGATTTCAGATGGTGGGGAGCAGAATCAAAATGTAGATTCTTTGAGAGTGTTTTTTCCACTTTTGAGCACCGACACTGTTGAGAGAGTTAGAGATGAAGGGTGTAGCATGATGGACCTTGCGGGGTTCGTGGTTGCTGAGGCTGTTTTGTTAAAGTTGTGCTTGAAAATACGAGAGGAGGGTTTTGGAGAAAAGATTCAGAATGAGCTCAAATATTGGCTCGTTGGTTCAATAACTGGATTTCAGAGCTCACACATTTATGGTTTGTATAAAAGAATCGTACTTTCTAGTAAAATTTTTCGTATTTCAATTGGAGTTTGACAATGTAGATTTTTTACCCTTGTGCTGGGTTAGAAACTTGAAAGTGTTTCAATTATTGAATATAATTATGTGTTATCCTTCAATTGTACGTTTATATTTATTTTATATCTAAACATAAGCATTTCAATTTGACAATGAAAGTTCCTGGGGTGGACATGTATTATAACCCTGTATCCTTTTGGAATACATCCTTCAAAGATATGATTTTCATGACTCACGGCACTTTCTGTTCCTTCCTTTTTTTTGGCCTCTTTTGCTGTATGATTCAAAATTTTAACCTGTATACTTACTAACTCCCATTTGGCCATCACTCGCTCTGAATTTTAGGGAGAATAACTAAAGATACATGATTTTTTCGGGAGAATAACTTCAGTTCTTTATGCTTGTGTTTGTAGGGACCCTTATGAGCTTGCTGCTGGAGCCAGTGTTGTCCGTAACCTCTGTCGTGGTTAGTTGGTTTGGCACATATCTGCCCTGTAATCCATTCTGTTATTGTTAATATGAACACTATTGTGTGAGTTGATTTGTTGAGTAAAATTGTTCGTTGCATTTTCCGAGAGCTGATCTCCAAATCTCTCTGACCTTTGCTCTTGGTACTGGAATTGTTTCATTTTGGCCCAGTTCAACTTCTTATGTAGATTCCCTTATATTAACTTCTCTGCAGAACCCCGGATATGAAGATGATTTGAGGAAAGTACTTTTTGGGGCTTTGCTATTGGTTGAATACTCTTTCCTTAGTCCCGAAAGCTTGGGTCGACTATCAGCCCAGCATGCAAAACGTATTGCCTTCACAAAATTGATGGTCACTCATGAAGCCATCGAGTTTTTTAGGTAGGAAATGAATAATAAATGGTTTTTGTTACCTGACAATTGTCATCAAGATGTAAACTTTGAGGTGTTGGTTATTTCCACTTTTGCTGCAGGGCAATTGGAGACCAGACTAAAGCTATTCCTTATTTGAATGCATTTGCTATTTCTAGTTTGCCTTCACAAATAACTAAATGGGTAGGGAGAGAGATAGGGAATGAATTCAGCACTAATGGCCCTAGTGGATTATCACCAAGATCATGCCTAAGTAAGTAGTTTTAGTACCAATCAACTCGTGTTTGCACTCACTGTTGTACTTGCAGGGGTGTGGACTCACTGGGGAGCGGAAGGGGTGATGATCATGAAATTCAGTCTTTCACCCTACAGCCACCCCCACCCGTCTCACCCCTTCACTGAAATTCACGGGTTGGCCACTTGTACTTGGATATTTCTAACGGCTGTTTGCAACTATTCAGGATGGATCCTAAACATAGAGAATAGAGGAATCAAGATCTTTGACGATGACTTGTTGAAATTCCGTGGGAAGTTAGTATTGGAAAGTTTGAAAGAAGAAGAGTCAGAGCAACCTGCAAGATGGGAAGATGGGACAAGGCAAGATTCTGATACCCTCTTTTACATTGATAACAAGGGTGAGGAAGAACATGGAAACGAAGAAGATGAAAAGATTAACAAAAGCATGAGTAGTGCATTTATGGCCGCTGCCCACTCAATTCAATCCTCAGAACAAGGAAGAAGAAAACGAAAAACAAAAAATGTCGAAAGGAGAAAGTCGGTAAAATTTTCCAGGTTTAACCTTTTAGACGATTCATCTTCTTTATCGGGTAAAAGATCTGCAGCTCCAAGAAACGACGGTCCAAATAGTGGGAGCGAGATAGATGATCCTTATTCGGATGAAGATATGGAAGGAAAAGATTGAAGATCTTTATAACATGATTTCACATCGACTTCTGATTCTGCTTTTGGCTAAAGTAGTGATTTAAGTCCAACCTTTGGTGCTGTAACCATCAGTTTCTCCCATCTTGGTGAGGAAAATTTGTTAGATTATACTTGAAGTGAAATATATCAGAAAGGTTAATTAATTAAGCTGTCTGTATACTTATGGTTATTTTATGATTCCAGTATCTTCTCTTTAAAATGGTGTTATCAGGTATTGTTCATGAATGCAGATGGATGAAATATGTTTTCAAAAAACATTTTTCATCTGTATACATGGAAAAATTTCTGAATATATTGACGTTTAATCTACGAGGATCAGACTTCTATGGCACCTTGGGTACTCGAGATAGACAAGCAATCTAATTTGATGAATAGTTTTAACCAACGTTGACACAATGTCCATCCTCCGGGAGGGTGGTTGCTACCGCCCGAGGGTGTAACCACCCTTGGTAATTGGAATATTTTCATACATACTGCCCTGCCCTTAGGAGTAGCATCAAATATATCCACTCTCCGACAGCGATAATTCTTGATGGAGGAAACATCCAAGACTTTTAAGCGTTTCTCGCAAGTTAGAAAATCATGACAGTGTTCCTCAATTGACTGCGTCCTCGTCCTCAGAATTTATGTTTTGGCATATTATCACATTTTCCATGTCTCTTTGTCGGATATATATTTTTCAACATATCAATCAATAATATTTTCCTCACATACGTTTTATTTAGAGACGATCTGTAAGTATTTTTGAGTTTTCGCGGCGCTCGATTAGTTTTTATGATTATGTATCTGCTTAAATTATAAAGTAGATTTTATAATAATAGTTACATAATTAGATATAGTTGTAAGTGTAAAACCAGTAGGACTGTAGGAGAAACGAATTTTTTTCTTCTTCTACTACTTAATTTTGGGTGTGAAAACAAAGACGTCTAATTCGGACAAACATTATTGATGGGCCTATCACGGAGATTGTATAATGATCATCATCCAAACATCCTAGTTTGATTTTTGAATTCTTGTATAAACTAGAGGGGCGTCAATTAATATATGTAATCCCAAAACTGAATGAGGGATCCTAAGTAGAGCTGTCACGTCTGCTCCTTAATAGTTACATAAAATCACCGAACATTCCTTTAGTTGTCGTAATCCCTCAGAACTAGCTCAATTGGATTCGTTTTTTTAAGGGTAAAATGTTTTGAGAGATTACAACAACTAGGGATCATACAAGAATTCAAAAATCAAACTAGGATGTGTGGACGTAGATTATTATCCATTCTCCGTGATAGGGTCATCGTATTTACGTTTTTTGTTAAATGTATCGAGCTGTCAACTGAAAATTCTCTCAAGAAATATCATTGATTATAAATTATTATATTTTTAAAGAAAATATGGGAATTCACAGTATTAATTTCATATAAAAATATCTTCTTTTTTTTTAATTTTTTTCTTTTTCGGTAGCAAATGGTTTAATAGACTTCCAAATTCCATGTCTATGAAGTCAACAGACGTAAGAATAATGGCTGTGTTATATATATATATATATATATATATATATATATATATATACTAGTTAGTTATGCACCGTGCAAGGCGCGGTGCCAGTGACAACTTTATTTAGTAAATATAAAATAATTATAAACTCACACTAATGATTTGAATATAACAGCTACACACATATATTTCGATATGACATAAACAAGAGCTGCAAATGATGTGTAGAAATGGAGTCTTCTTAGCTTGATGTGGAGTGCTTTCATAGACATCGGAGTGCTTTCATAGCCATCAAACAACACCAAAAGCAAGCTCACATGTTGCAACATGCTCGTTATATTGGCAATCGTTTAAGTAAAATTGCTACATCTATGGTGCCTTCTTCATAGGCACTCACTCACTTGAGTTTCTTGCTAGATAAGAAAAGGCACCTCTTGACAGTTCCTCGTAGCTACATTTTCGAACGCTAACCTGGAACCAGATTCTGAAGAAATAAACATAAGTACAACCAAACAAGAATACGATATTGGTGGTGTTTTTAATCAAACGTGAAACCAAAAAGAGCCAAAAGATATGTTGAGCAAGATGTAGCAATCTGATAAAAGTAGGATGAAATCATAAAGCCTCCAAATCCCTAAACAAATTTTTAACCACCACCCAAAAAATGTACAATCTGAACCTGGCAAGTTGAAACCTCATAGATAAGTAAACAAATCAACACCAAGAAGGACTAAAACTTAGTCCAAATTTGAAATATGCATTTTGACTCCACGGAAAACATCTATGTTACTACGAAAATCAAAGCCAAGCAAAATGGAATCAAAGATCTATATGCCAAAGACAATGATGAAAATACATGCATGGAAATATAAACAAGGCCATGTATGTATATTTTCAACAAATTTTGAAGCACAGACGGAATAGATAGATTGAGAGGCTAGAAATATGGTTCATACTTATCGAGCACACATAATTATACATATATAATTTTTTGAATTCTGAATATTTGCATTCAATTCATATTTACAGCTGAGGTAGTTGAACGTGGATAGATAAGCGTGGTGGTGAGTTTGGTAAAACATTGAATCAATGAGGGGGAGACATGCAAGATGATTAAACCGTACCTATTTTTATATCGTATCTCACTTCCTTTCCGCTTTATATTTAATATTTTCCGTTGCCCATTACATGTGAGGGATAACAACCAATAATCATTATGTTTGTAACTAAAATAATGTGTAATTTAAAAATGCATGTAAAAATTCACTCATGCGGTGCATGTAAAAATTCACTCGTGTGGTGCATGTAAAAATTCACTCATCTGGTGCATGTAAAAATTCACTCATGCGATGCATGTACAAAATAATCATGTTGTGCATGTAAAAATTGACACATGCGGTACATGTAAAATTCATCCGGTGCATGTAGAAATTACTCAGGCGACGCACGTAAAAATTAACTCACGCGGTGCATGTAAAAATTGACTCATGCTGTGCATGTAAAATTAACTTATCCGGTGCATGTAAAAATTACTCACGTGATGCATGTAAAACTCAACTCACGTGATGCATGTAAAAATTACTCATGCGGTGTATGTAAATATTTACTCATGCGGTGCAGAATGTTTCGATAAGTGGTGTTAATATAGTTGTAATATTAAAAAATGGACTTAGTTGAAAGAATTTTTTTTATGACTGAATCGAAAAATCTTTTACCTAATGATACCGGCCCGAAATTTACCCAAAAAAAATTATAAGAAGGCCCCAAAAAACAAAATTCGAAAAAGGCCCAAAACAATTTCTTAAAATTAATTAAAATTAAAAATGAAAAAAAGGGATTAACTGTTACACTATATTATATATATATATATATATATATATATTTATAAATAATAAAATTATATAAGTTGTAATTATACTATTCATTGAAATAGTAACTCTTTTGATACTTATAATATAGTTGAAATGTATTTATAAAATAATAATAATATATATATATATATATTTATAAATAATAAAATAATATAAATTGTAATTATACTATTCATTAGAATAGTAACTCTTTTGACACTTATAATATAGTTGTAATATACTGCAAGATTCATTCTCATCTATCTTAAAATCTTTTAAAATACATATATTTCTGTAAACGGGCATGAAGACACAGTTTTTTCTTCTAGCAGTTCCATTGTTACATGCTCTAATGGCTTGTCTGGCCATGGCGTTAACCAACATAACCACTGATCAATCTGCGCTTCTTGCATTCAAATCCCAACTCAGTTTAGACCCTTCTCATATTTTGTCTCTAAACTGGTCCGATTCTTTCCCAACATGCAAATGGATTGGAGTTACGTGCAGTTCTCGCCACCAAAGAGTGAATGCTTTAGATATTTCCGACATGGGACTTCAAGGAAGTCTGCCGTTACAATTGGGAAATCTCTCGTTTTTAGTTTCACTCAACTTGAGCGGAAACAGTTTTCATGGCCAACTTCCCAAAGAGCTGGCGCAGTTGCATAGACTGAGATTCTTGGATTTTCGGTTCAATAACTTCACCGGTGACATCCCTTCTTGGTTTGGAATCATGGTTGAACTTGGTTACTTGAGTCTTCGGAACAATAGTTTTAATGGTTCGATCCCGAGTTCCATCGCGAATATGTCCAAACTGGAAGTTTTGGATATATCATATAATTCTTTACAGGGAAAAATCCCAGAAGCGATTGGAAGTTTGTTTAACTTGAAGGAATTGGCATTACAATCTAACAATCTTACTGGTGTTCTACCGGTGTCGGTTTTCAACATATCCTCCTTGGAAACTCTTGCTTTTACGGGGAATGGTTTATTTGGTAATCTCCCCGAAGGGATGTGTCGTGGCCTGACGAATCTTAAAAGTCTTTATCTGTCTTCCAATGAGCTGGAAGGCCCAATACCGCTAAATATTTCTGAATGTTCACAACTTAGACTTCTTTCCTTGTCATTCAATAAATTTAGTGGCTCCATACCAAGAGAAATTGGAAACCTAAGGTCACTTGAGATATTATATCTTGGTTCCAACCAATTTACAGGTATATGTTTTGTTTCTAACAAAAACTTTAGTTCAAGTTTTGTGTTGATCGAAATGCGTGTTAAATTGGATTTCTTTTCACTAGATTGAATCTACAATTCTTGGTTATAGAACAAACCTTTCTAACTAACTACACCTAAGATGTCAAACTCTATATGTTCGCATTAGCTGGTTGTCCCTTGTCAAAATTTATTGAAAAGAGGTCCCTAAGGGCTCACTTTCTCCTATAGCTGAAACCCCTGGAACTACAAGAATTCTAACTTAAAAGGGGAATTCAACTTCTCTAAAATTTCTGTGTGTACGGAGGTTGTAGCCTGAGTTTTCGTTCAAAATCTTGCTTAAGTTACTTTTAACCATTTCAAAACCATACTAAGTCCTTACGAAGTTAGCTCTTTTGACAGGTGAAATCCCAGAAGAGTTGGGTAATCTTAAAAAGTTGGAGGAGCTAGGAATGGGAGATAACTTTCTTGTGGGCTCTATACCTTCATCTATCTTCAACATTTCCTCGTTACAATACATTAACATTGCAAACTGCAATCTAACCGGTCCCTTTCCGTCTGATATGTGCTCTTCTTCTTCTCAACTCGAAAGGGTTTATTTCCACGTAAATGAAATAGTAGGCCGGCTCCCATAAAGCATCGGTGAATGCTCAAAACTTCAGATTTTGTCATTGTCTTACAACAACATAACTGGAAGTATACCAAAAGCTCTCGGAAACTTAACAATGCTGCAAATGTTGTATATTGGCTATAACAAGTTAATAGGTACAATATTTGATGAATTTGTAGCTTATAAATCCAACAAATTATGCTAAAATGCTCTTGCTTTTCAGGCACAATTCCAGAAGAAATTGGCAATCTTTACAATTTGGAGAACTTTTACTTGGGAGTCAATACCTTAACCGGTTATATCCCGGAAAAAATCTTCAACATCTCAACATTAAGCTCAATTAATGTTGTATCGAACCAACTTTCGGGTCATCTTCCATTGATTTGGAGTTATGGACTACCTAATCTGCGAGAACTCTACCTCAGTGACAATTTTTTCTTTGGAGAAATAACCGATTCTATATCGAATTCATCTAAACTCACCATCATCAACTTTTCTTCCAACAATCTCAGCGGACAAGTTCCCAACTCCTTTGGCAAGTTGAATCTTTTAGAAGAATTAGATTTACTGGGTAACAATTTTGTTAGTGAAACATCAGAATTAAGTTTCATCAGTCCATTGAAAAACTGCAGCTATCTAAGAAAGTTATCTTTCGGAAAAAATCCTTTGAATGGAATTCTTCCAGTTTCTGTTGGGAATCTGCCGACTTCCATTCAATATTTTTACGCTTACAATTGTGGTCTTCGAGGCAGCATTCCTAACACGTTTGGAAATCTTGAAAATTTGGTTATTCTAAGTCTGTTCGATAATGAACTCACGGGAGCAATCCCGAATACATTGGTAAACTTGAAAAAACTTCAAGGATTAGCCCTTTTCCGCAACAGAATAAGTGGACCTATTCCTAATAGTCTCTGCACATTATCGAATTTGAATGGATTACGGCTTGAGCAAAATCAAATCAGTGGTTCCATCCCTGATTGCATAGGAAATCTTACTTCTCTAAGACAACTATATTTGGGGAAGAACATATTAAATTCTGTCATACCAAGGAGCCTGTGGAAACTCAGCGATCTTCTAGAGTTAAATCTGTCTTCGAATCTATTAACGGGGTTTCTGCCTTCAGATATCACAAATTTGAAGGTTGCAGTCGTCATTGATTTGTCAGAAAATCAACTCTCAAGCATCATTCCTAGCTCAATTGGAGGCTTAGAAAGTGCTATTTATCTTTCTTTGGAACGAAACAACTTTCAAGGATCTATTCCTGTGTCAATCAGTAAGTTAATGAGTTTGGAGGTGCTAGATCTTTCACATAACAATCTTTCTGGAACCATCCCAACATCACTAGAAGCACTTCAGTATCTCAAGTACTTTGATGTTTCTTTCAACGAGGTGCTTAGAAAGTGATTCTTCGTATTGTGTATGTTTTCTTGGGGATTTCAGCACTAGGTTTCGTCCTAACATTGTCATATATACTTGCAAGGCACCGCAAGAAAAACAAGCCAGAAACTCGAACAGAGAGTTCATTTATTACTGCACCATCACGAGTCTCTTATCACGAACTTATAAAGGCAACTGAAGGATACAACGAGAGCCATTTACTTGGCACAGGAAGTTACGGTTCTGTCTACAAAGGGAGGCTTCAAAATGGAGAGGATGTGGCGGTAAAAGTATTCAACTTGCAGTCAGAAGGCGGATTTAAGAGTTTTGATACTGAATGCGAAGTCCTGCGTAGGCTTCGCCATAGAAATCTCTGCAAAGTCATTGGTAGTTGCTCGAACGAAGACTTCAAGGCATTGGTTCTCGAATATATGCCAAATGGAAGCCTTGAAAAGTGGCTATATTTGGAAGACAAATTCTTGAATATCGTGCAGAGATTAAGCATAATGATAGACATAGCATGTGCATTAGAATATCTACACCATGGTTACTCAATACCTATAGTTCACTGCGATTTAAAGCCAAGCAATGTGCTCTTGGATGAAGATATGGTTGCCCGTTTGAGTGATTTCGGAGTCGCTAAGTTATTAAACGATGGAGTTAGCTTTACACTCACAAGGACCCTCGCCACATTAGGCTACATTGCACCAGGTAAACATGCCATTTTTTACATCAGTATCACTTTTTTTTTACTTTCACTGCTATAATTTTGATGAATTTATTTGTTTTTCTTGTCTTGTAGAATATGGTTCTGAAGGGTTGGTGTCTATAAGATGTGATATTTACAGCTATGGTATAATGTTGATGGAAGTTTTTACGAAAACAAAGCCAAACGAAATGAAATTTACCGGGGATTTAAGTCTAAGGAGATGGGTGAATGATGTTGTGCCTAACGAAATTATGCAGGTTATGGATTTAAAATTGTTGAGAGCAGATGAAGAATATTTCAATGAAAAGTTGGAATGTTTGGCGTCAATAATGGAGATAGCATTAAAATGTTCGGTGGAGAATCCTAGTGAAAGGCTAATGAGCATGAAATCTGTTGTTGTAGCATTGAAGAAGATCATGTCTCGGCTACTTCAATATTTTTGAAAAGAAAGACTCTGTTTGAAATTTGAATTGTACTAATATTCTATGAAATATAAAATATATGTTGTTATCTACCACTATTTTTCACTATTAATGTTTCTCTTCCATTTGATATATCATAAGTTGATTATAAGATTATTCATTGATTTTTTCTTAATTCCTAAAATTGCATTTTTTCTTAATCTCAAAACATTAATTGCTCATGAATAATAGTTACTATAAATTCCTAATTCGTACGTATATACATCATTTTTTTTCCAAAATAAAATAAAACATTTTTAACACAGGCCACAGCCTGGAACAAGTTTACTCAATCATGGAGAACTAGGGGGAAAAAGCCCCAGGCTTTCAGTTTTGTTTGAGAAATTGAGGATCCTATTTTCCAAATTGAAATTGCTTAGGCAGAACGGTTGTGGAGGAGCGGAAAGTTTATGTCTTGCTTTTTCTGAGCTGATATATATATGTAGGATGGCAATGGGACGGGTTTGGGACGAGTTTGCCTAATCCCAGGATCCGCCCCGCTACATATAAAACTCGGACCCGCCCCGCGCCGCTTAGACCTACGAACCCGTGGGGGTTTATCCGCCCCACCCTGGTTCCAGTTTTTTTTTTGTTTTTTTAATGTCTTTTAAGCTAATAAATATTTATTAATTTGCTCTCATTTCCTTCAAAATGTTCAACTTCTTTAACATGAACACATGGATTTTGATATAAAATTAAATAATGACATTTTATTGTTCAATCAAAGAAGTAAAATGTATATTCAATATCAATTTTTTTTAAAAAAAATTAAAAATGTATAACGGGGCGGGTTCGGCCAATTTCAGGACTCGTCCCGCTTCTAAACCCGTTTGAAGCTGGTCCAGACCCGCCCAGACGGGGAGGGTTCAATGCGTGTCCGGGTCTGGACCCATCCCATTGCCATCCCTATAAATACGAGCCCATATTGGTGCCCGTGATTAGGCTAGTTGATCTTTCGTTTTACACCAGTGAATTATATTGTTTCATATTGCACCAGTGAAAGGAACCCTCGAAGCTATTGTAAGAATCACGTGTCTCGCATGTGGATGCACATTAAATATTATATAAATTATGAAAATAGATCCTAATAGATCATGTTATGCTCTAATTCTATATATTAATATAAAATAATCGTGAATAAATAAACGATTCATCGATGCATTGAACATGAAGAAGTGTTTAAAAGTGCCAATAAAAAGATGGCTCTACTACAAATACTAATAAAAAGAAATAAAGTTGGGTAATGTTGATAATTTATTTGCTTAAACAATTTTAAAATAAAGTGAATAAAAAAATAGGTTTTAATTGCCGTACTATCTTCGGCTGCAATAAGTACTGATAAGAAAAATAAATTTAAAATAATCGAGATCTTTATATGTAAAGTTCATAAGTTTTTTTTTTTTTTTGAACAAAAATTAATGGTTTTCTATTCATAAGATTAACTTTGATTATTCTTTGGTTACTTCATTCTCAACAGTATTTATTTTCATCTACTTTATGTAGAAACTATTTTTGGAAGATTAATAAGTTAATCTTTCATTATTTAAATATATGTTTAAGGAGGATTAATGAGTGAGGAATAAAATTAATTAAATTTGTGTTAAAAAGGATTTTTATGGTATAGAGGTAAAAAGAAAACGGTTGATGAAAAATTTTAGAAATTAATGATAGCAATATATATTTTGGATTTTCTATTAATTAATTTATGTAGTATATGGTATGGATGTGAATAACTATAATAATAATTAAACAATATATAAATAAGTATTCATAGTATTGAATACACAAGATAGGTCAAAAATACAACAAAGGTTAAAAAATTTAGCACAAGTCAAAATTAAATAAATGAAAAAATAATTTTCATTGACATATAAAATTTTATGAAGCTCTTACAATAAATCATGTCATATTTAATTATAAATTTAAATATAAGTAATCATTACATAAATTTGAGTAACTCAAACACATAATTAATGAATCGAAGACTAATTTTTCATTCAATATCAATATTAATATTAAAATGTGAAATACCATTATTGCCATCTAAAAGTTCAATTACAAATTGTGAAATATCATTAGTGACGCTAGACAATTGAAAAAAAAAACATGCAATTGAAGGGTACTTGTGTAGTTTCACAATTATAAAACTTTGCTCATTATCCACATGTTTATATATATATATATTTAATCAGTAAAAACTGTTATATCCACCAAGTTTTATCCTAAAGGGAAAAATTGGGAAAATAACTTTAATTTTTTATTTTTTTTAAATATAACTCTCCCCGTAGGTCATGTTTTTTTCAAAAAAATATGTGAAGATGTCAGTTTCTTAACCGTCCCTATTCTCAAAATTGCGGGAAACCAGCGGTCATTGCATCATGAAGTTTCATAAAATTGGCTTACCAGGGTTTCCTCTCCTTCTTTGCAGGATCCTCGATATTGTGCGACCTGCATAATTGAAGCGAAGAGAAGTCAAAATTTTATAATAAATACACAAGTTCCATAAAAAGTATATCCAGGGCAAGGTTTTTCCGCCCTCTAAATTTTGACACATCAGAAATTTTGTTCTTTGCTGGTGATTAGTGGGCTGCACAATTGGTCCTTTTGGCACCAACCAAACCGGCCTTACCTCCAAACTATACAAAGTAAAGGAATTTTAAACATAAACAAAGAAAACAAACTGAGACTAAACCAGAAAAACAAATTAGACAAACCAGAACTTATTCAAGAAAGAAATTTCCCCCCATTCGGCTTACTCGCCAACTCGATTTTGTAAGAAATGATAAATAACCAGACTAAAGTTAAATCACCTCTATGTCGAAAATTAGAAACTAAACATCAAATAATCATTTTGGTTGATTAATTAGTTTTAACTGAATTTTGCATCTCTAATAATGATTTTATTGCAGTACAAAATTTTAAGGGTACAAGCAAAAACAACAAATGGCTTTGTATTAGAAATATTGAGGCGAGATTTATAATCTCTGTCCTTAAGACAATATTGCCCCGCTACGGTGCTAACGGTTTACTTTGGCAATTTGTCTCCCAAGATACAACGACTATGACTTGTGATAGGAGCACTCCAAATCACAAGTCCTCAAACCACAAAACTTCAAAGCAGTCAAAAGAAGAAACTTGAAGAACAAACAAAATGCTCTCAATTTAATCTCTTTGTATGATATTGATTTCGAAATCTTTTTTTATCAAGTGAGGGATATGTTGTATATATAATGAACCAAAAAACAAGTTCAAATGGACACCATTTGGAGGTACTATATCGCGAAAAATCGCATCCGGACGTAAATGGACACATCAATTCATGCAACAGAAACAGGGCTCGATCGACGAGCTCCTGTAGCAAATAAAAAACTTTTTTCTGATGAAATCTCATTTCTTTCATTATAATTATTCATTTCTTTTGTATGACTTTCATATGACATAATATAAGTTACTCCCACAATAATCATATAAATTCATAAAGTCAAGTATATAATTTAAACAAACTTGTAGAGAGTTTATGAAATTATATAAACCATCTCATATTGTTTTCTAACTTTTATTTTAGTTAATTTAATAATTATTAGTTAGTAATTAAGAAGTAAAATTTAATTTGTATAAACATAACTTAAAGCACACAAGGTGAAATTTCACAATAATGAGATGTTAATGTAGATGTATATTAAAGACTATCGAAAGTGATATATAGTTATTTACATTAATATAAATAAATAAAGTTAATGATTATTAAAAGTTACGTTTTTTTCTACCATAAATATTTCCATCATTTTCCCATTATTGTCATGCTTGTTCTTGGATCTATGTACAATTCTTAGGCAAAATTGTCAATTAATCTCATGTTTTTTTTACAACTTTTATTTATTTAATATTATTATTAATTAGTAATTAATGTAATATTTAATTTTTATAATGTCATAACTTAAAGCAAGGTGATTTTATATGAAGAATGAAGAGGTGTGAGTTAATAATAAGATGTTAATGTGAATGTATATTAAAGACTATTAAAGGTGATATATAATAATTTTCATTAATATAAACAAATAAAGTTAATGATTTTTAAAAGTTACAATTTTTTTCCTTTTTACCTTATATTTTTTCATCAATTTCCCATTATTGCAATGCTTGTTCTTGGATCCATGTACAATTTTTGGGCAAAATTGTCAATTAACAGTGAAAAACTTTGCCCATGATCCACACTTTTATAGGAGTTTAGATTAGAGTATAGAAATATAAAGGGGAGAAAGTGAATGCCGGTGAATGGAGCACCACCGCACCTGTTTTCGTTGTGTAGACTCATCGATTCAGCTAAGAAACTTTGGGAGCTATTGTTTCAGATTCAAATATTAAAAAAAAAAAAATTAAGAACACCACAAAAAACATAACCTAGCGTGACAGCAGTAACCATAAACACTTAAACCCAACAATACAATCGACAAATTCAGAGATCTCAACAAGCACAAAATGTACGAGCACCATGGAGCTGGAACGACAACGTATGCAAAAATCATAATGGTGCATCCATTGGGTAAGCATAAAAGCTGAGTATATGATAAAGAAGTGAATCTGAACCTAAGTCACAATTAAGTCTTTATGCGACGCATTAAGTTTTACTAAGTCATGCACTGACGCACCGCTCGTGATATGACATATTGAGTACTCATACAACACTGTAGGACTAAGTTTTATTAATTCATGTATTAAGTTTCACTAAGTTGTGAACTTAAATGTTAAACATTCTTATTTCTCCGAAAATAATATAAGTCATTTTTAATAAATTCATATTTATTACAAAACATTATTTCATTTTTCGAATTCATTTTTTTATGACCAAATATTAATAATTTATTTCATTTTTCACTCTCTAAAATATATTTTTCTGAGAACAACAATTATCCTTATTAGAAGAGCGATCAATAAAAGATTTGAATTGCACTATAAATAATTAATGATATAAGTTTGTCAAATATTATGTGTATTAGGTATGCTTAACTTTATTTAATCAATATATATATATATATATATATAATTTTATGATCGTCGCATTAAGGCGCACCCACACTCAATTTATTTTTGAAAATTGACGCACTCACGTATTCGCACCCACATCCGCACACGCTTGCGTATCCGGGTTATGTGACATAAAAGGAAAAATAATTAAAAGAGAGTGTAAATCGTACCCTGCTCTTGCAATGTAGAGTTCTCGCCTATGAACTACGGACCAAAACAAAAAATACAAATGAAAAACGGGTGTTAAAGTTAGGAAGTTGTTATTTAAAATCTCTCATTATTAGAGTAGTATGATTTTTTGTACAGATCGAACTATTCTTCAGAAATGGAATTTTCCACATTCCACCATTTTTTTGTTACTCAAATTTTATCATGGTACTAGAGCCTAATCCTTTCCTACTTTTGTAAACTTTTCAGATCGATCATCATTGATTCGATCGACGTTTACTTCTTCTAATTGTTCTACATCGATTACAGAGGATTCTATTGTTCATAAATTTTGAACTAATCGATTCAATTTTTTTTAGTGCTTTTTCATCGATCAGATAATGATTACAATTGATGTGAATAATCCTTTGCATATTCATGCATCTGATGCTCCAAGTCTTAGTCTTATTTCTGAACAATTGACTGGAATGGAGAATTATTCGATTTGGAGGCGAGCAATGCTCATAGCATTGCGAACTAAGAATAAGTTGGGGTTCATAGACGACGGAAGTTGTCCGAAATCAGAATCTACTGATACTAATTTGCCGCTTTGGGAGCGATGCAATGCTATTGTATTGTCTTGGATAATTAATGATGTTTGTAAGGAAATTTTTGCAGGTATTGTGTATTCCACAGAGGCAACGGTGGTTTGGATTGATCTTAAGGAGCGATTTGACAAAGTAAATGGATCTCGAATATTTGCATTGCATCGTGAGATAGGTCGGTTGACACAAGGTTACACCACAATCTCTACTTATTACTCAAAGTTACGACAATTGTGGGATGAGTACAGTTCATTGGTAGTGTTGCCTTCATGTACTTGTGATTCAACAAAGAAGTACATAGAACATGACCAAAAACAAAAGTTATTACACTTTCTTATGGGGCTTAATGACAGTTTACCTTCATATTCGAAGTCAAATATTGATGCTGATTCCCTTGCCATCGGTTAGCCAGGCTTTCGTTATAATATCTCAGGAGGAATCACATAGGTCTATAATGTCTGCCAATACTCAGTTGTTTGAGTCTGCTACTTCTGTTTTTTATTCAAAACAATATACAGTTGATGCTAAACGAAAAGAATTGGTGAAATGTGAACATTGTAATTGGACTGGGCACACAAAAGCAAATTGTTTTCGGTTGATTGGTTATCCTCCCGGACACCGGTTTTATAAGGGGCAAAATCAAGGAGGAGGTCAAAAAATGGTAAGGATTGGAGTAAGAGTGCAAAGTTTAATCCAGCAGCTGCTGGTTCAATTTAGTCATCTGCATAAAAGGTTGCAAACGAAGGAAATACAGGGGTGTTGTTTACTCCAGAGCAATATGAGGCTATATTGAAGCTCTTGAGTAAGGATGGTCACCAACCAACTGATTCTTCTCCAGTTGTCAATATGGCATGTAATGAGCACCTTCATTACCCGTTTTTTTAAAAAAAACACTTGGATAGTTGACAGTGGGACAAACAATCACATGATAGGCACTGGTTCTAATGCACCAAGTTCTGGTTCTTGTGATTTTCCTTTTGGTACTGTTCGACTACCTAATGGAAATAAGACTAAACTTGTTAACATTGGTTCTGTTGCCATAACAAAAAATCTGATCCTCAAAAATACCTTGCATGTTCCTTCATTTCGTTTCAATTTGATGTCCATTTCCAAGTTTACACAAGATCATCAATGTTCTGTTACTTTCTATCCTACTTTTTGTTTGTTTCAGGACTTGTTGAATGTGAGGATAATGGGGATTTGTAGAGAGAAAGATGGTTTATACTACATTGCTTCTTCTAGCTTTCAAACTTGTTCAGGTTCCATTGTTCCTCATTCAAACTCTTGTAATTGTTCATTTGTCAAATCTTTTCATGTTTCACAGAATAACATGGATTTGTAATGCTCATAAAGAATTTTGTTGGCATCAACATCGTGGACATATTTCGTTACCTAGAATGAAGTTGTTACCTTTTTTGAATCATGATTTTGAATTACCACATTGCACCATTTGTCCAAAACCAAAATTCGCCAGGCGCCACCTTTTCCCAAAACTTGCAGAAGCCAAACCACACATCCTTTTGATTTGGTGCATATGGATGTGTGGGGTCCTTTTCATAGTCCTACCTATAATGGTGAGAAATATTTTCTCACCATTGTGGATGACTATACAAGAGTCACTTGGCTTTACCTAATGCACTTTAAACTTGATCTCTTCAACATATCAAGAACGTTGTTGCTTTTGTTCGAAATCAGTTTTCATCTTCTATCAAACTGATTCGTTCGGGCAATGCTTCTGATTTTTTTAAAACAGAATGCACAGAATTCTTTCAATCCTTGGTATCATACATCAAAGCTCTTGTCCTTATACACCCCAACAAAATGGGGTCGTTGAACCCAAACATCGACATATACTTGACTTTGCTAGGTATTTCAAATTCAAGCAGATCTTCCAAATAGATATTGGGGAGATTGTGTTCTCGCTGCTGCTTACATTATCAATCATACACCCACTCCTATTCTTTCGAACAAAACACCTTATGAGATGCTTTTCCATCAAGTACCCTCTTATTCTCATCTCCGTGTTTTCGGTTGCCTTTGTTATGCTTCAATTTTACTTAAGGGAGATAAATTTGCTCCTCGAGCTTCATCTTGTGTTTTCCTTAGGTATTCAAACACTCAAAAGGGTTACAAACTTCAAAATCTCATCACTCATAAATTTTTTGTTTCACGAGATGTTGTATTTCATGAGAAAATATTTCCTTTCTCGGTTACCGTGTCTCCTGAACCAGTGTTTTCTGCTCCATCATCTTTCTTAGATCAATCTATTCCTTTGTCCATCCATTCAACACCTTCTTCACCCACTGAACCCATACCTGGACATACTGATTTCGAGTCATCTTCATCTCCACCTCTACCTTCCATTCCTCGACAATCTGGTAGGGTTACTAGACCACCAATATGGTCTCATGATTATATTTGTTCCTCTTCTACTACTTCCACCTGTTCTTATCCTATTCATCAATATCTTTTCTACTCCAGTGTGTCTCCTCAAGATCATGCTTTTCTTTCTTCCATATCCTCCCATAAAGAACCTATTAATTTCCAGGTAGCAGTCGATAATCCCACTGGAAACTTGCTATGGATTCTGAACTCAATGCATTAGTAACTAACCGAATTTGGGATATTGTTGACTTACCTCTTGGTAAGAACGCTATTGGAAAAAAATGGGTTTATAAAATTAAAATACAATCCGGATGGTAGTGTTGATCGTTTCAAAGCAAGGTTGGTTGCTAAATACTCAGCTTGAAGGTGTGGATTATCATGATACGTTTCTCTGGTTGCCAAAATTGTCACAGTTCGCTGCTTATTGAGCATTGCTGTTGCTTCTAATTTGTTTTTACATCAAATGGATGTTACCGATGCTTTTATTCAGGGGGAGTTGGATGAGGAGATTTATATGGCCCTTCCACAAGGATTTGTTTGTTAGGGGGAGTCGTGGTCAAAAGTATGTAGACTTCTCAAATCCTTGTATGATCTCAAGCAAGCCTCGAGACAATGGAACAAAAAATTCTCTAGTATTATGGTGAAAGCAGGTTTTGATCAATCAAAGAATGATCACTTTTTATTTGTCAATAAGAGAGGTAACAGTGTCACCATGCTACTTGTTACGTGGATGACATTATAATCACAGGGAATGATGTTGAATCGATTGAAGCTTTAAAATCATTCTTGCATTCTATGATCAAAATCAAAGACTTAGGGCCATCACGTTTCTTCCTTGGCATTGAAATTGCACGATCAAAGCAAGGAATCTTTGTGAATCAGAGGAAATATGGTCTTGAACTAATTTCAGAAGCTGGAATGTCAGGCTCAAGACCTTTTGATACTCCTATGGAGCAGAATGTGAAGTTTACAACAAAAGAGTGTGATGATGTTATGAATTCTGGTAGAACTGAAGATGATTTACTGGAGGATCCTGCTCTTTTTCAAAGATTGATAGGGAGGCTAATATATTCGACTGTGACTAGACCTGATATAAGTTTTGCAGTTCAGACACTCAGTCAATTTATGCATTCTCCAAAGGTTTGGCATATGGAAGGTGCTAGACGGATACTGAAGTATTTAAAAGCACAACCTGGTCTTGGCATTCTGTTGTCCAGTAGCAATTCTTTCTCCTTATCAGCTTTCTGCGATTCCGACTGGACATATTGTCCGATGAGTAGGCGATCAGTGAATGGTTTTTGTACTAAATTGGGTGAGTCCTTGATATCTTGGAAGCCTATAAAGCAAAGCACCGTGTCAAGATCCTCAACAGAAGTAAAATATAGATCGATGGCTGTTACTACGTGTGAAATAGTTTGGATTGTTGGGCTGTTGAATGACATGGGAGTAAAGATAAAAAAGCCGGTCACTTTATATTGTGATAATAAAGCAGCGATGCACATATCAGCCAATCCTATATATCATGAAAGAAACTAAACACATAGAGATAGACTGTCATTTGGTGAGGGAAAAATACAATAAAACTTTTAGAGACATCGTATATATCAACCACTCAACAATTAGCTGATATATTCACAAAGGCTTTATCGAAGAACCAACATCATTATCTATTGTCCAAGCTTGGAATGATGAATCTGTACCAAGCTTGAGGGGATTAAAGTTAGAAAGTTGTTATTTAAAATCTGTTTTTGTTTTCTTACCTTTGTTTTAGTTAGCAACACTTTATCATTATTAGAGTAGTATAAAATAGCAGATTTTTTGTACAGATTGAACTATTACACCAATTCAGTTGCAAACCTACGTAGAATTATACCAACTTTTGGGACAAAATGTGATACGGGTCAAAATTTAGGTGGGATTTTATGGTAAGGAGCAAGGATCGATCTGTGTTGATATCTTTTGTGACCTTAGCAGTACTCAAGCAAGGAAACATACTATTTAACAACAAAAATGTAAGCAAAAACGAGTAACCATTCCCATGTCTTTTGGTGTGAATGGCATTAGGATGAAAGTTGCAACCAAGTGACCATGACAGATATCTAATTATGGGAAATTGCAAGGAAATGTTCTTATATTTATAGGCTGCATTTAGATCAAAAGATTCAAATATGATACATATATTTTTGGATTAATTGACTTGAAATGCATTTGAAATAACAATTATATGAGAATTTCAGAAGCATTCAAAGGCAAACTAAAAATGTATTTGATTTGGAATTAGTAAGTGTAAGATTGAAATCGACCATTTTTTCAAAATATATAGTTGATGGTAATAGTGCAACTCAAATATTTTAAACGACACAGTTATCCAAGTGTCATATTTTGATCGCTCTACCACAATTGATAATTTTTGCATAGAAGACATAACCATAGTTCTGGTATCATATGTAGTATTATGGATATTTAATGTTGTCAGTATAATAAAAGTTAAATATCTTACCAAAAGATAAAAATAAAAATTAAATATAAATCATACACTATAAAGTTTTGATATCGATAATTAATAATCAATTCCATACACATACACACATATATATGTACGTGTGTTATGATTTATATTTAATTTTATGGTTAGAAAAGTACCTGAAATTGTTTATAAAACTTATTTTTTTTATTTAGCTACCAAAAGACTTAAAAATAACTATTAATTGGTTCCAATTTTATTTATTTTGTTATTAAAAAGTGCAAAATCAAAACAACGAACTGATTGAATCTTAAATTTATATTAAAATTAAGTTTTAAATCAAATTATCTTATAATTTTTTTTTAAAAAACAAGTAATTTATGTGTATAACTTCATTATCTAGTCTATAATTTCCTAATTAATAATATTTCTTGTCTATTCAATATCATTTCCTTCTTTTTTATTTGTTTTATAATAATTAAGTTTAGGATAGTAGTGCTATATTAGTACTCTTCAATTGGTGAGAAATATAGTTATGTGAAAATGAATTTTGCATGGTTTTCTTTTAATTTTAACTCAATAATCAAAGTGTACGATAAATATTGACCTACGGGCGTAAACGAATCGAGCCGGTTAGTGAATTTTTTGAGCCTAGAAAAAAGATTTTATTCCTATTCAAAACTATCGAATTCGAGCCGAACTCGAATATGTTCGAACTTTTTTCGAGCCGAATTTAAACCAAAATTTTTAAACTATTTGTGCTTCGAAACTCGAACTCGGATATATCTAATTCGAGTCGAATTCAAACCTTAAAGTTTACTTCAGATTCGACACGATTCAGTTCATTTACACCCTTACATTGACCCCAATCAATTGGAACCCCAATTTTCTAGTATTGGAATTCCATTTTCCATTCAAGGGTGGACTTGTAGGCCAGACATTAAATACAAATTATTCCATTAATGCCTTCAATCTACGTTGGGAGAAGGGTGTTATTTGGTAGAGTAGGTTCGAATTTTCTTGGACTCTCCTCAGGTACCTCGTCAAATAACATTAGTCCTTCTATCATGTCAACAACATGACAGCCCAACTGCGGAAAAAGACACGACAAGAAATAGATGCCGTGCCCAGCATGTTTGGTCCGAATTTGACCCGCGAGTGAGGGTAAATGAACTTAATTGCATTGGGGTCGTGGGATCCGTATATGGCATAGGTAGGTTCGAATTTTCTATGTTTTCCGGTGTCCCCGGTAATATAAAAAATATTGCCCTTCTTGCATCTCACAACTTCTAGCCTCATCGCAAATTACCCCATTGTGAGAAAAACATACAAAGAATTCCTCGCGACTCATCCATGTTTCACAAAAAAAAACAATTGCTCAGATCTATTTTCTGTTATTAATTAAATTTTTCTATCATTTAATTTGAATTTCAGAATATAAACAAATAAATGAGGTTTTATTGTAATGCCAAATCAAATAAAAAATTATTTGATAATATTATTAAATTATATTTGTATTGGCATTTGTGTGGATAATGATTGAGAAGCGTTTAACATTTTAAAATGGGGTATATTTTCTTTTCTTCAAAAAAAGAAAAAAGAAAAGAGACAAGACAAGTTACACATTTTAAAAATTATACACTCCATTCCAAGATAATTTTCTAATTTGCTATACAATTTAAGGTCAGACAGTTCATTTTTTTTAAATAGTTTAATTTATTGATGTTTATTTGACAACTTTCTTGTAATATTTCAACACCCGAATTATTGACAAATTTTAAGAATAAAATAAATCGTTCATTGATATAATCCCATAAACAATGAACCCTACGGTATAATTGCTGGAATAACCTTATATATGAAAACAATCACTTGAATACAAGGATTCATGTTAAATTAACAAGAAATATAGATAAATTTGTGAAAAATTGCCTTAATCCGTATAGTTGATTTATCTGAGTATCGTGATCTTCCAGATTGTCACGATTTGCCTTGAGCATCATTTGTTTTCTCTTGCTCTCTAATTGTTGACTGGATACATTATAGAATATCTTAATTCCGTAACCTGGGGACCACAACCCCTTATATGTGATTTTTGGTTTCTGTTTATTCCCATCACATAGTTTTTAAACCAGCACGGACATCGACCCGATCAATGATCAAAGTAATGGGTCACTGGGTCAACCACTGGTTGAACCAACGTGTCACTTCCTATTAAATATTTTATTATACAAATAAAAATAGTCATAGTAGTTAATCTTTACAATATAAAAACTAAGCAAAAGCCCGATTCTATAGTTTAAAACAAATTATTAAAATTGTCAATCATAAATATTCATTAACAAATCATGCATTGAACAAAGAAAATATAAAAACATATAATAATTATTTGTATTCTGATAAATTTATATGACTGTCGTTGTTTGCTGCAATAAAATAATAATTATACTTAAAAATTTGAATGCATCTATATAAGAATATCAAAGAGTGTGACAAATGTTTTTATAATGTAATACAAGGATAATGCGGATTTGAAGTTTTAAGAACCCTTAAACATTGGGCTCTACAAAAACATAGGTTAAAATTGTAATACGGACTAAAAATTAAAATACATATAGTTATATTCATAATTTATAATAAAATAATAATATCACTATATTTAATTATCAGTTAGTATTATAAATTTACACCAAATTTTGTAGTAAAAAATAACTCAACGGGTCTTTAATAATTGGGTTTCTTTGGGTAAACTAACAGCCGATTAATTAAAAGACACGAACCAGATTTTCATCCGGTTCAGAGGTTTTTCAGTTTAACCATCGGTTCGGTCCGATTTTTAAAACTATGGCCATCATATAAATAGAAAAGCACATTAGTCTATACACATTAAAGACCCATACAATAGTAGATGTTTGTAGCCCAACTTTATTAACATTATTCAGATCATTTTATTTGGGCTAAACTTTAAGATAACCTACAATACAAAATCAATTACATATATAGATCTACATGGCAAATTCTAATAATAATCGGAATAAGGTCACATTAAAAATTAAAAAAAATAGAGTATTTTAACATTCAAGCAGTTGATTCTTAATTTTCTTCAATGCCACATTAGCATCTTTAATGCTGATTCTGTTGTGTGGAGATTCCATGGAGCAATTTAGAGCCAATTCCATTATGGATGATAAGCAAATTAACTCTTCTTCAAAGCACTGATCATCCTTTGCACTCATTAAGTTAGAATCTACAATGTGAACAATTCCATTAGGCATGGAGTCCTCTACCCAACTCCTTAGGCTCATGTCTTGGCCAAATCTTTCATCACTAGGCTTCATTCTTGTAAAAACCTCCATCAATAAAATGCCGTAACTATATACGTCGCTTCGTGTCGATACAAGCCCATTCAACCCAAATTCTAAATCGAAAACAAAAAAACAACAAATGATCTACATAAAATCCGACAATCGCCCGGAATGGACATATGACAGTTTATAGTGAAGTAGTGAGATTTACCTGGTGCAATGTAACCCAATGTTGCTATTGTCATTGTCTGTGTGGTGCTTTCTCCATCCCCTAGTAGTCTTGCAATGCCAAAATCACACAAATGGGCGACCATATGTTCGTCTAGCACTACGTTGCTGGGCTTTAAGTCGCGATGAACTATAGGAATGGGACAATCATGGTGGAGATATTCCAGTGCACAGGCTACATCTATCATTATACTGATTCTATGGATCAAATCCAAGAACATGTTGTGTGAATACAACCATTTTTCAAGGCTTCCGTTCGGCATGTATTCAAGTATCAAAGCTTTGAAATCTTGATTCGAACAAGAGCCGTGACTTTACATAGATTCCTGTGGCGAAGGTTTCTCAGAACTTCGCATTCGACTTCGAAACTCTTGAATGCATCTTCTGATTTAGAGTTGAATACCTTTATAGCGACGTTGGTCCCGTCTTTAAGGGTTCCTTTGTAAACAGTTCCAAAACTCCCACTGCCAAGAAAATTGCTTTCATCGTACCTGTTGGTTGCTTCTATGAGTTCATGATACGAAACTCGAAACAAGATTTTCACAAACGAAGAATGTGGTCTTTTTGGCGGTTCTCTTTCCTTGGTTCGGTTTCTATGACTTAAATATCCCAATATAATTATCGTCGCAAGGATGAAAGTTGAAGTGATCGCCAACGAAATTAGCACGATTCGATGAGTTGATCTTTTCTTATGATGGCAAGGTGGCACACAAAATATTGGATTCCCACACAGCCCATTGTTAAATAAGAATGATTGACTTGTGAAGTTTTTGAAGGGTCCATCATTAGGAATTTCGACACTTAAATCATTGAACGAAACGTTGAAATATCTGAGATGTTGGAGTTTCTGCAAGGAACCGGGGATCGATCCGGAGAGATTGTTATAGGATAAGTCAAGGACCTCCAAATTCACCATGCTGCCCAGTGACGAAGGGATCAAACCTTCAAATTTGTTGTGTGCCAAAGAGAAGTTACTCACTTGTTGGAGGAATTCGATTGTACTAGGAATCGCACCGGATAATTGATTCATTGACAGATCGATCACATATACAGTTCTTAATTTTCCCATCATTGGCGATAAAGGGCCGGTTAAGAAATTCGACGATAGATTCAACTCCAGAAGATCTTGAAGAAGCCACAAACTTGTTGGCAAAGTGGATTTCAATTGGTTGGAACCTAAATAAAGATGTCTCAAAGTAGTAATATTTCCAATACAGTCTGGAATGGTCTCATTCAACAGATTTCCCCTCAAATCCAACAAATTCAAATTTGGTAATTCGCAAAGTGTGCTTGATATAGGCCCCATTAAGTTGTTTCCTGAAAGAACTAATCCCTGAAGACTGTGTATATTGACTAAATTTTTTGGAAGTGAACCAGTTAAATGGTTTCCGAACAGGTTCAGATCAAGCAACTTGCTAAGATTGCCAATTTCTTGAGGGATTCTGCCTCTAAGATCACATTCAAAAGCATAAAATTTCTCTACATGAGTTGAAAGGTTCCCAACCGAAGATGGAAGTATGCCATTTAAGGGATTTTCATTTGCATCGAAATATTCCAAATATCTGCAGTTGGTCAATGAAGTGATGAAGCTAAGTTCATGAGATTCACTAGTTAAGTTGTTTATTCCAAATTCGAGGCACTCTAGTTTAGGTAGCCTGTAACCGATATCTGATGCAATAAAACCTGTTAGTTGATTCTGTGAGAGCGAAAGCACTCGTAATGTTGAGATGTTTAACAGATTTGATGGAATGGAACCACTTATCATGTTTAGTGACAGAAAAAACTCCCCCAAAGTTTTGAGATTGCCTAGTTCTTGAGGAATTTGACCTGAAATTTGGAAAACCAGAAGGCTCTTGAGATTGAACCAAATGGTGAAGGCTCGAATGGATGTTTGATAATCAGTTCGAGGTGGTCGTACCTGTCAAGCTGTTGTTAGTGAGATACAGGGATATAAGTGAACTCGAGTTCCCCATCTCTTTCGGTATGGATCCACTAAAATTATTGTACGACAATGCCAAACTCTCTAATGCTGAGCACTCGTTTAAGTTCGAAGGAATGAGGCCTTGCAGATTGTTTCTGAAGAGAGAAATCACTTTTACTTGTCGAAGATGCGAGCACATCTCATTCGGGAGGATACCGGATAGCCCGTTCCAAGCAATATTAATGTGTTCCAATGAGGAAATATTGAAGATTATTGGTGGTATAGAGTCCACCAACAAATTCTTTTCTATGTTTAGTAACTTCAATCTTGTATTGTTACCCAATTCTTCTGGAATTGAACCTGTCAATAGTTACCACACGAATATTTGAAGTGATATAAGCAATGGAATAAATACAAAATCTTTCAACGGAAATGATATATTTCAATGGAAAGCCAAATCAGAGACACATAGTAAGATAGACAAGACTCGACAATCTGCTTCTAATAATTGATATCTATCACTGTATTAAAAATTATATAACAGTCTAACCACCATATTTCGATTTTCAATCCACCAAGTTAGCCTGGACAATTGATCCTCTAGCAAATCGAACAAAATACATAAAACTGTACCTGTAAATTTATTGTCACCAAGATCCAATATCTCAAGCCTACTCAACAATCCAATCTCTCTTGGTATACGTCCACTAAACATGTTGTGATGCAGAGACACCACTTGAAGTTTAGTACAACCAGACAAGTTTGCAGACAATGTCCCACTGAACAAATTATTAGACAGAAAAAGCCCTTCAAGTTTTGGAAGCCCGTCACAAATATCGTCAGCAAGATTGCCCGAAAAACCGTTCCCCGTCAAATTAATCCACTCCATGCTGGAAAAATTGAAAAGGGTCGGCGCAGGCATGGACCCAGTAAGATTATTATACGCTAAATCCATCATCCTTAATCTCCTCAAATGAGCGAGTTCTTGAGGTACACTGCCATGGAAACTGTTCCTGCTCAAGTTGAGCGCAACAAGAAAAGAGAGATTTCCCAGTTGTGGCGGTAAATTCCCCGTGAGACCCATGCTAGAAATATCTAAAGCAATCACTCTTCGTCCGCGGGTGCCGCAAGCTACTCCAATCCAGTTACAAACGTAGGAGTGATCGGACCAGTTTTGGGACAAACTGTGGGAAGGATTCAAGTTGAGGTGTGATCTTATGGAGAGTAGAGCAGATTCGTCGGTGTTGATATTTGTTGCAGGTTTGGCCGAGGAAGCTGCTAAAAAGTGAAGGATTAACAACACTAAGGAAGGTGTAATGGAGAAGTTTCTCGCCATGGCTCCTGTTTGATACCAAGGCTGTTGGGTTTGAGGTGTAAATAGAGAAGGTAGAACAAGGTAATCTCAGAAGAGAACTGGTCTTGGTGAAAATGACGGGTTTGGATTATTCGAGACTGCTTGCTTATACAATACTTTCTGCCTTTGATCATGCATTACGTAAGGATGGTAATGGCAGTCGATGAGCTTCCATCATCTCTTTCTCTAACAGAAATTTTTACATAAAAAAAAAATTTGAGAAGTGCCATATTTATTTTTTTAAAAAAATAAAAAAATATTTTTAAATGACTTCAATCAAAATCATTCGGAGAAGAAACAAAAACACGATTTACGAAGGATTAGGTCTTCGCTACCTCATGAGATAGTGCCATGTTCGCTAGATATATCCTTTTATTTGGAATATTCACACCCAACATCATTATGAATATTTCTAATTAAGGGATGGATATACTAAATGGATATGCAAAAACATTTCGTAATCCCTATCAAGTGAATCTAGCTGTTTCCTCCGCTTACAACGAGCTACACTATGTATATGTATATAAATCTTCTATATCAATTTTCAAATATTTACGTAATTGTAATTATTAAATTGTTCTAAACGTTTTTGATAAAATAGGTTTATTTAGGCATTTGAAATAATTGGGCAAGGAAAAGTTGAACAGATGTTCAATTGATAGCGACCTGCTTAATTTTGTGTTGTAGATATTTAGATAGCAGTCGAGCCTTCTTAGTTCAAAAATAAATTCAGAGGAAAACTCATTTATGATTTTGTCAACAAATGCTTATAATTTCTTATACTTGGCAATTTTCTTCTCCAACGATAAGAACAAGGGTAGGGTGATATTTAGAGTTGCACTAACTATCGAGGTATAAGACTCATGTCTCACACAATGAAGCTTTAAGAGATGATAATCGAATGTCATTTAAGGAGGGATGTTAATATCTCGGATAACCAATTTGGGTTCATGTCAGGACGGTCAACTACAGAAGCTATCCATTTACTTCGTCAACTTGTCGAGCACTATCGTGAGAGGAGTAAAGATCTGCATATTATTTTTATAGATTTGGAGAATGCATACAATAAAGTACCAAGGAAGATATTATGATGGACTTTGATGAAGAAAAAAGTTCACATCAAGTATGTCAATATAATCAAGGACATGTACGACGAAGTAGCATACAGTGTGAGAATGTGCAGTGGGGTGACAAGTGCGTTCTTGGTCACTATTGGATTGCATCAAGGATAAGCGCACACCAGTAAATGATTCTAATCTTTCTGAATTTACACATAATGAACTCGCTAACGCATTGCAGGACATGATCAATGAATATCAAATGTTGTATGAGTCCTTCGAGAAGTATAAGACTGAACATTCAAACCCAATCTAACAGCAGGACATTAAACTTGATTGTGAACAATCAAGGGAGCTGGAATGCCTAAGGAAAAAAGTAAGTCTGCTCGAGAAAGAAAGGGACGAAGCTAAATGTGCACATCAGAAACTCATCAAGTTGGTTCGCACATGGAACACTTCAACTGCCAGAAAAGATGAAATGCTTGAGTCGATAAGGCTTGCTGGTGATCTTGCTGGTATAGGCTATATCAACAATGACAGTAACTCATCTGGTATTAAATCTCAGCTGTGTCTGGAGAAGAACAAGGTTCAAACAATGAACTTTGTTAGATCCAGCACAGTCTGTGAACCAGTTGAATTGGTTAAGGAACCTGTTAAGCCAACACACATTAAGGAACGGGCATCACACAAAGTGTTGGAATCGAAGAGGGGGGTGAATGAGATTCCTTGGTACTTAAGCTTTTTAAAATGAGTTTGCAAAATAAAAGAGTTTGCGCTTGCGGAAGGCTTATGTCAATCGATAAATAAAGAGATAAAGAAGTAAATAAATAAATAAATACGTAATGTAATATAGCGGTAAATAACAAGAAGATTTGTTATAGAAGTTCGGCGATGAATCGCCTACGTCTCCTCTTCTCGGTTAGATAACCTCCAACCGAGGTTCCATTAGAACAAATGATCTTGGCCTTGAGGGCTCCAAGTTAGCCACAACACACTCTTCCCGAGTACACAAAGCTCTTCACGAGCACAACACTCTTCACGAGTACACAAAGCTCTTCACGAGCTACCAACACTCTTCACGAGTCTTCTTGGCCTTAAGGGCTCCAAGGATAGCCACAACACATGCACCAACTTTACTTGTTGATGACTTTACAATTTCCAACTTGCTTTGGTGTTGGAGGACCTTACAAATAAATCAACAAACACCTTCACGGTGTACCAACATGAAGAAAACAAGACTCTATCAAAAGAAGAGAATTACAAACTCCAATACAACAACAATGTATGGATATTGCAATGCTATTTGAAATTTGACTTAGCAAAGCTTTGATAAAGTTCGTAGGCTTGTTTCTTGTCTTCAAAATGCTCCAAAGCATCAATATTTATAGTGTAGGAGGCCCCCTAGGCTCCTACTAGCCGTTGCTACACATAAGGCTAAAATCAATCCTCGATCGCCTCGGACATCGCCTCGGGCGATCTCCATCGCCAAGTTCTAATGTTTCTGGCCCAGATCGCCTCAGGCGATGTCCCATCGCCTTGGGCGATTGCCCGTTGAAAATTTGCCGTAGGATCAATTCTGGATCGCCTGGGGCGACCATGCCATCGCCTGGGGCGATCTGGATCACCTGGTTCGATGGTGCGCGGCGTTGGCACGCATGGCTCGGATCACCTGAGGTGATGGCCCGGATCGCCTGAGGTGATCTGCCAGATTTCAACACTCTCAAACTTTGCACTATTCGACCATCTTAAGCTCGTTTATGGGAAAGGTGGTGAACATGAAAGTTGTATCCCTTCCTCGTATCTAGGTGTGGACAACATTTCATTGCATTTCATTAAGGTATGAAGAAGTTACGCCCAAAATGCTACAGCCGCTCAAACCTTGCTACAATCTGCACTTGTTATGACTTCCATGCCATTTTGTTCCATGATGAAATCCGAATTGGACTGAGATGTTTGAATATGAAATCTAGCATATTGAGTTGGCTTTCCAACCTCTTTGGATTCACATTATTTGGAGCATCGAGCCAAGAGATATAATCAAAACATTTCACTGTGCTCCAATTGGCTTCTATACGAATTTGCCCACCAACGGACCATTGGTTTGTGGGTCTTCATCCCATCATAAGAAATTGTTCCAACATAATTCCACACATGTTGAACACTTAATTTGGTTGTTCATAGATCTCATTCCTTCTCGTCCAAGCTCAATAGATTCCTTGATAAAAATCACCGCTTGTCCTATGAACTCGCATATGTTATTGTACAACTTGGGTTCTCTTCCATTGGTCTTCCCAACCAATTTATCAATCTAACCATGTACACTGAGTAGACATATTAGTACAACAAATGCATGTTTTGTTGATCATCAAAACCCATAAATAATTCGGAGATAAATTAAGCATTAAACACAACCATGCGTTTAAGGCTCAACAATCTCCCCCTTTTTGATGATCACAAAACTTGATAAACTTGAATATGTAATATGCATGAAATATGAGTAAACAAGACTCCCCCTTAACAATTGCATAACACATACAAGTTTTACCAAGTAAAGTATAAAGCAAATAACTCTCCCCTCAAACCATGCATACAAAAGGCTCTCCCCCTTAAACTATGCATGTATTAAGTTTCAAGTTTATCAGTAATGCATTTTACTACAATGAATATTGATCTTCAATATTTGGTCACAATTAATTTGTGCCAATGAAATTTTGAATTGCTCTTTTAAAATGTATAAAATGATTTTACCTTCGATGACAAGAGTGCGTTCTTGTCATTGGTCCTATGCCTCGTGCTTCTTCTATTGAGGTGAATAAGATGGTTTCCTCCCTTGAGTTGCTTGTGCCTTCATCATCCATCCCATTTTTGTCCCTACAAAACAAATTAACAATATGAGGATCTTTGGTAGCCATTTGATTTTTGGGTCCTTGTGGATTAACTTCCATTGGCACCTTTGGAATCCATTTCCACCTCTTGATAGGTTGGTATTGGATTCTAGCAAGTCTACATTTGTTCTTAGTATGCCAATTTTTCCAACAATAGTTACAAGTAGGAGAATTATGCTTGGCTTTAGCTAACAAGCTTGAAAATGTTTTTGATTTGCTTGAAAAGCCTAACCCGGCTTTATCAAAGCTACAACGTTGCAAGCCAAGCAACTCATTCATCTTTAGACTACTCTCACTATATTTGCAAAAAAGATATCTTCAAGGAATTTAATTCATTTTTCAATGAATTATTTTCTTCATCTTTCTTGGCTACCTCAAGTTTGAGTAATTTGTTACTCATCTTGGTTTTGCCAAGAACATTTATAAGCTCATGATAAGAATCTAAAAGTTCATCAAAAGAAGGTACCTCATCGTCGCTTTCATCTCCTTCATCTATGTCATCTTTGGCCATGAGACAAAGATTTGTTTCTTCTTCATCGGAGTCACTATCACTCCATGTGGCTATAAGGGCCTTCTTCTTGCCTTTGTCCTCATTCTTCTTCCTAGGACATTTGTTAGCATAATGACCTTTTTCTTGATAATTATAACAAGTTACCTCGTGTTTGGATTCATGTTTGGTAGCACCGGAGGCCTTTGGCTTGTTATGTTTGTTGAAGAATTTCTTGAACTTCCTAGTGAACAAGATCATCTCTTCATCCTCATCATCATCTTCATCATTGGATTGATCTTTTCTCCCGACCAAGGCTATCCAATTTCTTTTGGATCTATCTTCCTCCTTTATTTCTTTCCTTGTTGACACTTCAAGCTCATGGGTTACCAATGTGCCATGAAGTTCATCAAGGTCATATGATGCACTTTCTCCTTTGTTTGATTCAATGATGGCGGTTCTCTTTGCATCCCATTCCTTTGGCAAGGCTCTTAGAGCTCTTCTCCATATTTGCTTTGGAGGGTACTTCTCTCCAAGTTGGGCAAGCTCGTTTATGATTTGGGTGAGCCTTCTAACATCGAATCAACCTCTTCTCCCGACTCCATCTCAAATGTCTCATATTTGAGTTGTAGTAAGTCTATCTTTGTCTCTTTCACTTGGTTGGTTCCTTCATGACAAATTTGCAATTTATCCCATATCTCCTTTGCGGTTGAGCACATTGAGATCCGGTTGTACTCCTTCATATCTAAAGCACAATGTAAAATATTAATAGCTTTAGCATTTTGAGATATTAAAATCATGTCCGCTCTTGTGAAGTCGTTCATTCATTGGGAATACTTATTCCCCCAACTTCCTTTAGAGGAATGTGTGGACCATTCACAATGATCTTCCAAAGGTCATAATCCACGGATTGGATGTATAGAGATATTCTATTTTTCCAATAGCCGTAATTTTTACCCGTGAAGAGCGGAGGGCGATTTGTCAATTGACCTTGAGCAAACTCATTTGCTAGATTATCCATAGAAAAATTTTGATTTAAAAACAAAAATCAAATGGCTCTGATACCACTTGTTGGAATCGAAGAGGGGGGGGGGGGGGGGGGGGGGGGGGGTGAATGGGATTCCTTGGCTACTTTAGCTTTTTAAAATGAGTTTGCAAAATAAAAGAGTTTGCGCTTGCGGAAGGCTTATGTCAATCGATAAATAAAAGAGATACAGAAGTAAATAAATAAATAAATGCGTAATGTAATAAGCGGTAAATAACAAGAAGATTTGTTATAGAAGTTCGGCGATGAATCGCCTACGTCTCCTCTTCCCGGTTAGATAACCTCCAACCGAGGTTCCATTAGAACAAATGATCTTGGCCTTGAGGGCTCCAAGTTAGCCACAACACACTCTTCCCGAGTACACAAAGCTCTTCACGAGCACAACACTCTTCACGAGTACACAAAGCTCTTCACGAGCTACCAACACTCTTCACGAGTCTTCTTGGCCTTAAGGGCTCCAAGGATAGCCACAACACATGCACCAACTTTACTTGTTGATGACTTTACAATTTCCAACTTGCTTTGGTGTTGGAGGACCTTACAAATAAATCAACAAACACCTTCACGGTGTACCAACACGAAGGAAACAAGACTCTATCAAAAGAAGAGAATTACAAACTCCAATACAACAACAATGTATAGATATTGCAATGCTATTTGAAATTTGACTTAGCAAAGCTTTGATAAAGTTTGTAGGCTTGTTTCTTGTATTCAAAATGCTCCAAATCATCAATTTTTATAGTGTAGGAGGCCCCCTAGGCTCCTACTAGCCGTTGCTACACATAAGGCTGAAACCACTCCTCGATCGCCTCGGACACCGCCTCGGGCAATCTCCATCGCCACGTTCTAATGTTCAAATCTGGCCCAGATCGCTTCAGGCGATGTCCCCATCGCCTCGGGCGATCGCCCGTTGAAAATTTACCGTAGGATCAATTCTGGATCGCTTGGGGCGACCATGCCATCGCCTGGGGCGATCTGGATCGCGTGGCGCGCAGCGTGCCATCGCCTGGGTCGATGGTGCGCGGCGTTGGCACGCATGGCTCGGATCGCTTGAGGTGATGGCCCGAATCGCCAGAGGTGATCTGCCAGATTTCAACACTCTCAAACTTTGCACTATTCGACTATCTTAAACTCGTGTATGGGAAAAGTGGTAAACATGAAAGTTGTAGCCCTTCCTCTTATCTAGGTGTGGACAAAATTTCATTGCATTTCATTAATGTATGAAGAAGTTACGCCCAAAATGCTACAACTCGCATATGTTATTGTATAACTTGGGTTCTCTTCCATTGGCCTTCCCAACCAATTTATCAATCTAACCATGTACACTAAGTAGACATATTAGTACAACAAATGCAAGTTTGTTGATCATCAAAACCCATAAATAATTCGGAGATAAATTAAGCATTAAACACAACCATGCGTTTAAGGCTCAACACAAAGGTATTGGTTACATTGAGCCAATAGAGAAAGCTAGGCCTGAGCAAAAGTTCAAAATGGACATAAGCCTACTGGTCAAGCAACTCGAAAAGGGAAACCCAACTGGTACTATAATTGTATGCCTATCCAGAAGAGATATATGCTTCCCAACAGGAACCAAAAACCAAAACAACATGCATACACCCACTATCACATGCAACATCCTAGAACACCATCACCATTTACTGCACACACAGACCCAAATGATTCAGGGTTATCCAAGTGTGGGTCCCAAAAGGACTAATTTTGTTGGACCAAAGTAGGATTGGGTACCAATAAATTCATTGCTTTAATTGTTGAGATCTAGAATCCAGCAAGTTCGGAGCTCATTGTGGTTTCTGGACAGTGGATGTTCTAGACACATGATAGGGAATGCTTGTCTGTTGTCCGAACTGTTAGACACCACCGGACCAAGAATAACCATTGGTGACAATGCGAAAGGTAGATCTGTGGGTGTAAGGGTAAGATTATCCACGGTAACATTGTTATTAAAGATATACTGTTAGTTGAAAATTTATGCTATAACTTGATCAGCATTAGTCAACTTTGTGACAATGGTCACTTAGTAGAATTCAACCAGTACAGGTGCACAATTAAGTCTGTCGATGGTAGTACATAGCTTGTTGTCCGAATTAAATGGTGGCGGTAAAAAGAAAGTAACCTTGGAGCTTTTGTTGAGAGGATAATTGAGTAAGTTAATTAGACGTCAAGAGATGATCCTGATACCACCTGGAACCTTAATGGCTCCTGACATTAAGATGACAGCTAAAGAGCTGCTTGGTAAGTCAAGAGAATATGCTCCACCATCTAAGAGCGCATCATGGTGGAATGAGGACGTGAAGAAGGCTATTCGAATCAAGAGGGATGCTTACAGAGAGTTGAAGAAGAACAACAATGGGGCAACCTTCGAAAGGTAAAAGCTTGCCAAAAAAGAAGCGAAGACAGCAGCTCGAGATGCTAGAGCTAAAGTCTACAAATAAGTGTACGATAAATTGGATACCAATGAGGCAGAACAAGATATCTACATGATTGCTCGAGCTAGGGAGAGGAAGACAAGATATTTATGTGCAGTGAAATGCATAAAAGATGAGAACCATAAAGTCTTGATCAGAGATGAGGATATCAAAACAAGATGGAAGAATTATTTTAACAGCTTGTTCAAACGGTGGCTTTAGTCGAGATTTAGATGATCTTAATATCCATCAACATGAAGTAGTGATAGATGTCATCCAAAAGGAGTGAAATGCCTTGGGGAAACATATGCATGCTGAATTGTATGCCTTGGGTCACAACCCAGCTAGATTGTTTTTGTATACTATCTGGTGGATAAATTGCATCAGCACCTCTGTGAAAACTCAAAAAATAAAAAAACCACCTATGTGAAATCGATAGGTTTTTTAAGAACCTTGTTTTTTTAAAAATCAGGCATAGAACCCCTAAGTTGGTAGGAAATGTGCTTGATTTTTAAAAACACAGGGTTTTGTGCTTTATTGGATTTGTGATTATCACGAGGGCGTGAAATGCTATTTTCCCACAATCTGCCTATTTTTTTCATACTAGTAAGTTTAACATGGTGTTTATGATATAAATGGGCTCTCATGTATGCACTGCACTCCATTTTTAATTGGTACTCAAATAATTGTTTTACCTCCAGATATACGATGTGGTAAGATATAGATTACATCGCATGAAGAAAAAGCTAAAAGATGAACTGGAAAGCAAGAATACATTGCAGGAGTATATATGCCCAAACTGCAGTAAGAGGTTCTCTCTTTCTTTCCCTCCCCCCAATTTTTGCTGTAGCCTTTAAGCATTGTTTCTTAGAAGATTTTGGATAGTTTGTGTCTGAAATAAAACTCTAGGTATACGGCCCTTGATGCGCTTCGGTTGATTTCTCCATATGATGAGTACTTTCACTGTGAAAGTTGCAATGGAGTTCTTGTGGCTGAGAGTGACAAATTAACTTCTCAAGAAGTGGGAGATGGAGATGATAATGCCAGGAGACATCGCCACGAAAAATTAAAAGACATGCTAACAAATATGGAGATTTGTTCTCTTTCTAATTTATATTGTATTTGTGTTGGCATCATTAGTGTGTATATGCTAAGAAACTATTGTAAGTAGATGTGGCAATTTTATAAGAAACCAAAGTTATTTATTTGTTTATGTTATACTAGTTATTTTTGGGCACCGCACAATGTGCGGTGCCAGGTACCAGCATGTTGGTCAATTTTTTCCTGATTTGATCGAAAAATATAACAATTCAAATGACCGATTTTAACAATATTTTTTAAAAAACGACTATGCTATAATAATTGAATGAGAAAAAATAACCAAATGACTACTCTATCTTTTTTTTTAAAAAAATAATGTTCATCTTATTCTATGAACTTAAAAAATAACATTTGAAGTTGCGTACATAAATCGATTAAGATATATTTTTTCCTAATCGGTTCAGGCCAAACACAAGCATCCACAATAGTTAAAAACAAAAAAGAATTTTATTAAAAAAAATTGAAAAACGAAAATAATAAAAAAAAAACAAAATTGAAAAACAAAAAAAAATTGTGCGGTGCCAGGTACCAGCATGGTCAATTTTTTCCTGATTTGATAAAAAATATAACAATTCAAATGACTGATTTTAACAATTTTTTTTTAAAAAACGACTATGCTATAATAATTGAATGGGAAAAAAATAACCAAATGACCACTCTATCTTTTTTTAAACAAAATAATGTTCATCTTATTATATAAACTGAAAAAATAACATTTGAAGTTGCGTACATAAATTGATTAAGATATATTTTTTCCTAATTTATAAACTGAAAAAATAACATTTGAAGTTGCGTACATAAATCGATTAAGATATATTTTTTCCTAATCGGTTCAAGTCAAACACAAGCATCAACAATATTTAAAACAAAAAAGAATTTTATAAAAAAAAATTTGAAAAACGAAAATAAAAAAAACAAAAACAAAAACAAAAAATTGGAAGAAAAAAAAAAGAATTGTACTTTACTATTTATTACTATTCATTACAATAGTAATAAATAGTAAAGCTTAACCACTTATTATATAGGTATAAAATTATAATAGTAATGAATAATAAAGCTTAGCCACTTATTATATAGTAAGTATAATATAAGGTTGAAGTGTGCATACGGATGATAAACTATCCTTGTTGTTTTCAAAATAGCTAGCGATTACAATGCACACCCCCCTACTTGAGTTTCTAAGCATGTTGCAAACTTAGTACCAACTCTTAACCGGTACACTTGGCAGCTGATGTTTTCCATTTTTATATGAAATAAAGGTGCTGGCTTTGAAATTTATTAAGTTCTTTTTTGATTTAACCGAAAATCATCTATTTTTTTATGCTTTGTATTTCTGTTATTATAACATACTACCATTTCATCTATTGTACCACTTACTTATCTCTGTTATGGCATATTTAATGAGCTGCCCATTTAGCCCCGTTCTATTTACTGGCTCTAGTTTAAGATTAGGCGCTAGTGAGCTGTTTTTGCAGAGGCTTGCCATCAATCATGAAACTCAACCTTATGAAAATGGCTAATGTAGCTGGAGTCTGTGAGGGTATACGTGTCAGATAGTTATCGTTCTCTTAAAGGTAAACATAATATAAAAAGTATTTCGAGTATGATTTTAAAAGAATGTGCAAAAAAAACCTTTTTGTCTCTCTTTTCAGGTCTAATGAAATTTTACTGTTGTGCTCCATACACTTGTTTTTAATAAACTAAGAAAGTTTGCTGGAGTACAGGATCAACTAAAACCACTGATTGATCAACTCGGAAGAGTTAAGGATTTACCTGTTCCTGAATTTGGAAGTCTTCAGGCATGGGAACTTCGAGCAAATGCTGCTGGCCGTTCTGCAAATGGAGACCTTAATTCCAATGATCCATCTATATCTTCCCAAGGTCTTGGGTTTGGTGGAACTCCTCTGCCTTATCTTGGGGAGACAAAGGTTACCTTCTATGAAGCCTTATTTTGCTCACGTCCACGAATATTTTTTTTTAAAAATTTCTTGTGTTGAAAGTATTAGGAGTCTTAATATTTGGAAGTATGGAACCTTGCAACGACATTATGCTACTTCTTCAAAGTACACTTGATCCTTACAATAATCCCATTTGTTGCAAAGGAACACTTTGCCTTATAAGGATTTTCTCATTTGTCTGATCGATATAAACAGTTATATTGCAAAAGGAACTCATGCTACGGATATCTCAAAGCTTGAATGTTGCAGGTTGAAGTTGCTTTTCACTGGAGGCGATGAGAAGGGAGAAAATATAGAATCAATTAATACAAATGCACCTATGAAAATTTTGCCACCATGGATGATCAAGGAAGGAATGAATTATACGAAGGAGCAACTTGGAGAGACCTAGCCAGAGGCAAGTATGGGTAGTAAGTCGGTGAAATTGGTGTTGTAATAAATTTCTCTCAAAGTGTATTTTAGGAAAAAATAACAATGGCTTCAAAAATAATTTTATGTCGAGGCGAGATTTATAATCTCCGTCCTTAAGACAATATTGCCCCGCTATGGTGCTAACGGTTTGCTATGACAATTTGTCTCCCAAGATACAACGACTATAACTTGTGATAAGAGCACTCAAAATCACAAGTCCTCAAACCACAAAGGTTCAAAGCACTCAATTTGATGAACAACAAATGCTCTCCAAATTCACTAAAAATCATGAATGAATTTCGAAAATTCTATATCAAATCAAGTGGGTTCATGTTGGTTATATAGTAGACCAAAAACCATGTCCAAAGGACACCATTTAGAGGCACCATTTGGCCAAAAATCGCACCCCAAACATGAATGGACATACTATTTCACAAATCTGAAACAAGGCTCGATCGATCGAGCACCCCGCTCGATCGATCAAGCTACTGTAGCAACCTAACATAAAAAATTCTGGTCCGCTCGATCGATCGAGCAAGTTTTAAAAAAATTAATTCATTTCAAAACTTGCACGTTTTCCAACAATCCCCCACATGAATTAAATTTTATGCATGTATGCAATTGAGAACTTTGACGAACTATTATGGCATCTGGAGAGATAGCTTGCGGCTTTGAATCTTCCGTAGTAGTATTCAATCAGATTTACTGACTTAATAGTGAACTTATAGTCTTGAACTATTTAGTCGTTAGTGTAAACCAAGACAATTGAACCCACACCATAACAATTCTAACCTCCGTATTGGTTTCTTACGGTTGTGTCCTTTTCGGCCATGGACCACGCTTGGTTTCATAAGTGCTTTCCATTCTTTGAAGCGGCCACACTACGCACTTACGTAGGTGATCTCCTAGAAGAGTATCCCGCTATACTCCAACGTATTCTAATATGTCTTAGGAATCATTAAAGGCCTTTTGCCTATCCTCGTACCCTTTTTGCAGGCTACACCCCTTATCATAGGAATGGGTCGGAGATTAATTCTCCAAGGTGTTTATACAATCTTGTAGTTTGGTTGTCTCTTTTGAACCTAGATCTTGGGATCTCCAGTCACATAGGTTGGGTATCCACCACAAGATTTTGATTATAGGGTTTTAATCCCATTCCCCTCGATAAACTATATACTTGAGCTCTAGGCAAGCCTTTCGTGAGCGGATCCGCAATATTCTCCTTTGACTTCACGTAGTCAATGGACATAATGCCATTTGAGATCAACTGTTTAATGGTATTGTGTCTACGACGTATATGTCTAGACTTAAAATTATACATGCTACTCTGTGCCCTTCCTATAGCAGATTGGCTATCACAATGTATTTTAATTGTAGGCACAGGTTTTTCCCAACAAGGAATTTCTTCCAAGAAACTTCTAAGTCATTCGGCTTCTTCTCCCGCTTTATCCAAAGCTATGAATTCAGATTCCATAGTGGATCTAGCAATACAAGTTTGCTTGGTAGATTTCCACGACACTGCAGCCCCTCCAATGGTAACACATAACCACTTGTCGACTTGGAGTCTTGTGTGTCCGATATCCAATTTGCATCACTGTATCCTTCCAATACAGCAGGATATCTTGTATAGTGCAATCCATAGTTCAGGGTGTATCTTAAATATTTAAGTACCCTTGTCAATGCATTCCAATGGTCATTGTTTGGATTGCTCGTGAATCTACTTAGTTTGCCAACCGCATATGCAATATCCGGACGTGTACAGTTCATGAGATACATGAGACTGCCAACTATCCTTGAGTATTCTAATTGCATAACAGGGTCCCCTTTGTTTTTAACCAAATGTAGATTCGGATCATAGGGTGTTTTGACAGACGACATATCATCTGCGAGAAATTTTTCGAGTATTTCGTCAACATAATGAGACTCCGACAATACTCGTCCTTCGGATATCTTGGAGATTTTAATTCCAAGTATCACATCAGCTTCACTCATATCTTTCATTTCAAAATGTTTTATTAACATTTTCTTTGTCCCGTTGATGATTTCTAAGTTGCTCCCCATTATGAGCATATCATCAACGTACAAGCATACTATTACATATGCTTTAGGCGTGTTTTTCATTTTGTAAACATTTGTTGCACTCATTAATTTTGAAACCATTTGACAACATAGTTTTGTCAAATTTTTTATGCCATTGTTTTGGCGCTTGCTTAAGCCCATACAATGACTTAACGAGTCTACACACATTTTTCTCTTGTCCGGGAACAACAAACCCCTCGAGTTGTTTCATATAAATTTCCTCCTCAAGTTCCCCATTGAGGAATGTCATTTTTCATGAAGTCAGGACCATAAGTCTTAGCCACTTTGGTTTTCTTGCTACGTCGTGGTTCTACTTCCTCAATAGAGTCACGGTTAGCGTCATCATACACCCTTTTCTTAGGGCTCATTTCCTTGTTAGTTTTGTAAGGAAATACTTCTTCAAAAAATACCATATTTCTTGATTCCATGATTGTACCTTTACGCACATCACTTACTAAAAATCGATATGCACTACTTTTGTTAGCATAACCAATAAATACACAATCTATTGTTTTAGGCCCGATTTTCACTTGCTTTGGTTTTGGTACTTCTACCTTAGCCAAGCACCCCCACACTTTCAAGTATTTGTAGGAAGGCTTGTGACCTTTCCATAAATCATAAGGAGTTCCATCCTTACTTTTGTGTGGTATTTAGTTTAGAATGTAGTTGGCCGACAAGATTGCTCCCCCCACAACTTCGGGTAGTAACAAAGTGCACTGGGGTTCAAATTTTCGTGTTTCAAGTTCTAAGCGTTATAGTCTTACAAATCCAAATTCAAGTTTTTATTTCTTGAAAATTTTGGATTTAAGCGTACTTGCTTACAAAAGTTGAAACTTGGATAATATTCTCAAACTCGGTTCACTATTTACAATTTAAGCGCACTAACTTAGAAAACTTGAATTCAAGATTTTAAATCTTGTAAATTCATGTTATAAGCGTACTAGCTTAGAAATTCAAAATGAACCAATTTGAGATATTACAACGCCTAATCAAAATTTGTGGCTTCGATTTATCACTTGTTTTTAAGCGTACAAAGCTTAGAAACTCGAATTCAAGATTTTATAGTCTTGCAGATTCAAGCTTAAGCGTCAAATTCTTAGACAACACAAGTATAATCTACTCACAATTTTCCATAGCAAAACTCATTTGCTAAATTTTATTCCAATCTCATTCTTGAAGTGTTAAACACCTCTCTGGCCTTGTCTTTGCTTCATAGCAATAAAGTCACAACAATATCATGTACAAATATTGTTAAAGTAACAAATTATTTTTCTCACATCTCTAGTTTGCACAATCTTTCCAGCACAAACATCATTGTGAGTAAACTCTAGAGACGTTACGATTCTTCTAACAAATGAATGGCGATTTTGTTAACTTTGTGCACATATATGCAATAAATTTAACATTACAATTTGTGCTGCGAACTATGGTTTAAATGATCATAACAATCATGCCACAAACCATAAGATTCACTACAAGAAGTAATACATAAATTTATTGCTTTCAACAAATATCGTCATTACATTTATTTAGAATCACTCCATTCTAGAGTTTACAACTTTCAAAGATACACAATCTAATTTAAGCGGTAAGCGCTAGATCATCCAAATCAATTGAGAGAAGATCTTCTTCGGCCACATTGACTTGATCTTTTGCTTTCCCACGAGTGTCTTTGTTACGACAATCATTTTCCATGTGATTGGGCTTTCCACACTTATAGCATTTTCCTTTGAACTTTTTCGCCTTGCCACTGTTGGAGGCCGTACCGTCAAACTTACGCTTTGATCCGGTTCTTTGTTCAACTAGATTAGCCCGTGGTTCCATTTGAAACCTACCCGCTTTCCTCTCGGAAACTTTGTTGTCCTCCTCGATTCGTAATGGAACCACAAGGTCTTCAAGACTCATCTCCTTTCATTTGTGTTTCAGATAGTTCTTGAAGTCCTTCCACATAGGAGGCAATTTCTCAATCATAGCGGCGACTTGGAATGAATCACTTAGACTCATTCCCTCCGCATGAATGTCATGCAAGATCACTTGTAGATCTTGCACTTGCGCCATCACAGGCTTGGTATCAACCATCTTGAAATCCAGGAACTGTCCAACTATGAATTTCTTCATGCCGGCATACTCGGATTTGTACTTCGTTTCCAGTGATGCCCAAAGTTCCTTCGCTGTTTTCACAAGACAATAAATATTATATAATTTATTGTCTAACTCGTTCAGGATGTAGTTCTTGCATAGAAAGTCGCTTTGATTCCATGCATCCAGATCCGTCCTCTTTTGGGTGTCAGTCTGTCACGCACCGGGCCCAGGCCCACACAAGCGCGACTGCACAATGGGCTCTTATAGCAACTACTTCGTATCCGTCCTCGCTCTACAAAAATGTTTAACCCAAGTTGCTATAATAGTCCATTGTAAGCCTTTATAAACCACATTAAATTTTCATCCACAACCAATGTGGGACATGGGTATTACAATCACCCCTCCTTCAGAACGCGACGTCCTCGTCGCGACCTAACTCATCGATCCACCGGCACCGGGAATCTAGAGGTGGCTCATACAGGTTCAAGAGGTGGCTCCCGTCATGTAACACTTTGCCCCGCAGGTTCAAGAGGTGGCTCCCACGCACGTGACACTTTGCCCCACAGGTTCAAGAGGTGGCCCCCGTCGTGTAGCACTTTGCCCTTTTAGGTTCAAGAGGTTGCTCCCACGCACGTAGCACTTTGCCACGCATAGCACTTATCTCCCGGTGTTTCCTGCCGGTGACCGGCTCTGATACCATTCTGTCACGCCCCGGGCCCAGGCCCACGCAAGCGCGACTGCACAATGGGCTCTTATAGCAACTACTTCGTATCCGTCCCCGCTCTACGAAAATGGTTAACCCAAGTTGCTATAATAGTCCATTGTAAGCCTTTATAAACCACTTTAAATTTTCATCTACAACCAATGTGGGACATGGGTATTACAGTCTCTCCTTCTTCAACCGTAGGAGGCTCCTCGGTTAAGAACCTTGCCAAACTTAGTGTGGTCAAGTAAAATAGCATCTTTTGTTGCCCCCGCTTGAAGTCGTTCCCATTGAACTTTTCAGGCCTTTCACCATGGTGAACAGGAGTCGTTGTTGCACTCGAAGAAGCCATTTGTATTGCTCGAATATTGCCTTAAGATTGTTGTAATAAATTTCTCTCAAAGTGTATCTTAGGAAAAAATAACAATGGCTTCAAAAACAATTTTTATGTCGAGGCGAGAATTTATAATCTTCGTCCTTAAGACAATATTGCCTCGCTATGGTGCTAACGGTTTGCTATGGCAATTTGTCTCCCAAGATACAATGACTATGACTTGTGATAGGAGCACTCCAAATCACAAGTCCTCAAACCACAAAGGTTCAAAGCACTCAATTTGATGAACAACAAATGCTCTCAAATTTCACTAAAAATCATGAATGAATTTCGAAAATTCTATATCAAATCAAGTGGGTTCATGTTGGTTATATAGTAGACCAAAAACCATGTCCAAAGGACACCATTTGGAGGCACCATTTGGCCAAAAATCGCACCCCAAACATGAATGGACATACTATTTCACAAATCTGAAACAGGGCTCGATCGATCGAGCTACTGTAGCAACCTAACATAAAAAATTCTGGTCCGCTCGATCGATCGAGCAAGTTTAAAAATTTTAATTCATTTCAAAACTTGCACGTTTTCCAACAATTGAACTTTCGGATGAAAAGAAATCCTTAACTATAAATAACGAAGCAAAGAATATTCAGGTGCGATCTGGCTTACAAGTTGTTCGATCAATATTCTTTGAGATTTTTTATATATTTACTCTGGGTTTTTTCTTAATTTCTTTGTTGATGTTGAATGTCTGAAATATATATTTTGTTTTGCCAGGATGAATATGTGAAAGCTTATTATGCTGCTATACTTCAGCGGCAACATGAACAAGAGGAAATGGCCGAGGCACCGGAATCATCTAATGCTACTACCTCAGCTCAAGTATCTAGCACACCCATTGAGCGCCAAGTTGGCATGAAGTCGAAACGTGATGATTATGAAGGAGATGTTGAATGGGAGGAGGCCCCTCCTTGAGGTAAACTGTTGGGATATGCCCTAAGACAAATCATTGAATGATTGTTTGGACATACAATGTTTATGATTTTATGAAATGGCAATTCATTATTATATATTATTCGATTAACTGTGCAATGTGAATTAATATATATGTTAATGTCCTTAGAAAAATATTGTATTATTCTTAAAGATGTCCCTAGTCAAGTATTATCATGAATAGGGATAATGATAATACGTAGAGACTAGTATGTGTTGATTGATGAATTGTTCATTGATAAGAGATATCAAATCAACACATGGGTATATGTTAGAGAACGATGTACTGGACAGACCCACCATGAGAATGCTACATGGATAGTTATATGAGTGTCATAAGCAATTCTCATAGTGATAATAATGTATGTAATCCTTACGACTTGTGATCATCAGAGATCCCAACATAAGGAGTTATGTATCTTGATATTGTCAAACGTTACCCATAACAGGGTAAACTATAAAGGCGACTATTGGATACACTACGAATTATGTAGAGGGATGTTGACTGATCGAGATAGGATTTGTCCCTCCTATATAACAGGAGAAGTGTTTGGCCCTTGATCAAGTGAGAACTAAAATGCATGGCCATGCTTGAATGAGTCGATATGAGATATCGAGCTTATTCGTTTATTCTAGTTCTACTTGGGGATCAAGAAATAAAGATTGAATATACGAGTATGACTATTCCATGACTCGTGTTCAATCTAAACACAAAGAACAAAGGGATTAAGTTACATGGTTAATATTATCACAAGTTCTAAAGGTATGTCGAGTCATTGACATTCTTGTAATTTGGGTAGCCTTGATGTGTTGCTAGACACCGCTCCTTGCTTGTGACGTAAAATGAGATTTTATGTCACAGCCAACATTACAAGATCCTATCGGGTCGCACAAAAGATTAAATCAAAAAGGGAAATTAAATTCATGGGATGAATTAAATAATTAAGAGGAGTCTTAATTAATAATTATAAGGATTAAATTAAAATCATGGGCTTGAGCCCATGAGGCTTTATGAAAGCTTTAATTAAATCATATATAATTAGTTGGCAAGGTTAATGTTTAATTAAGACTTTGATATCATAACCTAGCCTCCTCTCCACATAGCTCTCGGCCTCCTCTCACTCGACCGAAGGCTCACGGCCGCCACCCTCCTCTCAGCCGCCGTTGATCCCCTTTGGTGTTTGATTGGTAGTCGTTGATCGGTTTAGAACCGGGAGTTCTGTTTTGGTTCAAGAATAAGTCTAGCAACTTGTTCTTGAACGTCCCTTGTTTGATTAATCGTGTGGATACCGTTGAGGCAAGACCTTGGAGGTGTTGCTCGTGACTCGGAATCGTTGGACGTGGTGCTCCGTGGAATCTGCTCAAACGCGCTACAAGGGTGAGACGTTTATTCCTTCATCCGATATGATAACCTATGTATAGATCCGGTGTCATGTAATCCATATTTTTTTTATTCCGCTGCGTTGCTATGCATGATGGATTACGTACAGTGGTATCAGAGCCGTGTACAAGGCTCATATCGGATTTATGTGGTTAAATTATTTTAATCATATTAGAATTGTATAACATGCTATTTAAAACTGTATATAATCATATATGATATGATTAAAATTGTGTTTGTGAAATTATCATTTTATTATATTTGATATAATTAAAGTTCATTGTATACGATACATGAAGGAGCAAAACCGAGCCCATAAAGTTCATTATGAAATATGCACTTGTAAAACTAAAGTACCACTTTAGATAATGGCTGAACTGAATCACATCAACTATATGTATTCTCTCTTTCTGGCTAAATTTGATTTGGTGGAAAACCCATGGAAGTTTTGAGTGGATGCAAAGCGTCATTCTGATTGAAACTGTACCCAGCCCCAGGGTATGCTCTTAAAAAAATATCGGCATAACGTATGTTTGTGTGCTCAAGTTTCTTCAAGGCTGCTTAAATTTGATAATGCAGTCCCGATAATCAAAATGCGGTCAAAATATCGGTCATTGATATGCATTGAGATTTTATTTGATTTACTATAAAGATTTATACATCAAGTGTAAGTTAATGGGGTAAAGCTCATCGATAACTTTGTAGATTGTCAAATCATATAAATGCTCATCGATGTTTGAATAGATGCAGCACACCCCTGTAAGGATCATTGTAAGGTTTACCAAACATTAAACAGTTGCAAGTACCCAAACCACAATGGAGTAAAACTAAACCAAACCACAATGGAAGTTGTAATTTGCTCTTATCGTTATTGTGGTGAGCCTTTGACGAACGTGCGTACTTCTTTGACACAGGTAGCACATCTGTTCATTATAAAGTCGACTTAAATGTAGAAGCAGAAGCTTTTGAAGACGATGACATCGACTGGGAGGAAGGGTAGATAGCCAAATTATGCAAATCATGAAATTACAACTACTTTCAGGTTGCGCCATGACGTCGAAGTGGTTTACCTTATCGATCGGCTCAACCCTTGTAAATTTTAGATTAATTGTTTAGATGACAGTGAACTAATTTTAGATTATCATCGAAAAGACTCATATTCAATTAGATTATTTTTAAATTTACTCTAATATTTCGGTTTTGGAGTGAATTTTGTTATTTTATATACAGATTCATTCTTCTTATCTCACTCATTTTCCCCATAAAAATGGTCTCCATTTATTTAATTTTAATGACCTCAAAGCTTAAAATAATACCAATATGTTTAGTCAAACATGCCAAGAAATGCATGTAATTTTATCTTATACAATATGCATATGTTGTCGTTTAGGTAAATCTTATTCTTTTTTTTTTCTTAACATAAAATAGAGATTATATTAATAAAAATATTGGTACAATATACAACTGTCATTCGAGGCCCGCTAAAGTAACACGCCTATGCATATATGAATAAAGATGGCGAAATGAACAAAGCGGCACAACAATGGTACAAAGATATGACCAGGAGAAAGCAAGGGATGTCGTAGCTAAACCAAGTCCCCTCAAACCACGACCCAGGAGAAGGTCGAAAATGGGAACTACCTTCCATTTATTGAAGGTACACATACAAGGAGATGAGATATGAAAACTGATGAGGAAGAAAACCACAAATGCTCTCAAGCCCAAGTCCCATACAGAAGAATGACCATGTAAGGCTCCAAAGGTTGGCGCACGAAACCTGCATGCCCTGCAGTCAAGAGCAATCCAACAACCAGTAGTGAAGCAAATCAATTAAACCACTCGCAACACACCAAAACAAATATTAGAGAACAACAACACATATAAACAAGAAGATTAAAAACAAAGATACAACAGGCAAATATAAATTAATAGCAAAAAGGGGGAGCAAGCGCAAATAGGAAAACACTGACAAAAGAAAAACCAGATTGCTCCCCGAATCCGTGCAATCAGACCATGGAATATCATGCTTGAGGCGTGATTGCCACACAACCACCGCCAAAAAATAGAGCAACGAAGCAATGGCCAACACAACAGAGAAGCTCGAACCATCACCACCGGAAACACTCAGACCATCAGCACCATCACAACCCCCAACTGTACAGCCAGAACCACATCATCACCAAAACCAGCGCCACTCCCGTTGCCGCCACCCCCACTACCAACTCCACCCCCTAGGCCGCCGCCTCCACGACCGTCCCCACCCACGAGACCTCCACCCGCACAACCAACAGAGCCGCCAACATTAGCACCAGTAGCTCCGGAACCATCCCGAAAGTGACCATAACCACCCCAAAAGACACCACCTCCCAAACCATCACCACTAGAACTAAAGCCAACGCCTAAACAGCCTCCACCGTCGGCGCCAAAACTAAACTACCACTAGCACCACTCCCAACCCAAAAACTGTTGGGATATGCCCTAAGACAACTCATTAGATGATTGTTTATGACATACAATGTATTATGGTTTTATTAATGATAATTCATTATTATATATTATTCGAGTATCTGTGAAACATGAATTAATATATAAGCTAATGTCCTTAGAATAATATTGTATTGTTCTTAAAGATTGTCCTTAGTCAAGTATTATCATGAATCGGAATAATGATAATGCATTGAGATTAGTATGTTGTGATTGATGAATTGTTCATAGATATGAGATATCAAATCAACACATGGGTGCATGTTAGAGAACGATGTACTGGACAGACCCACCATGAGAATGCTACATGGATAGTTATATGAACGTCATAAGCAATTCTCATAGTGATAATAATGTATGTGTAATGCCTCGATTTATGTTATATACGTGTGATATGATTATGGTGTACTTATATCACGTGGCGGTATGATATTGGGGGTTTGGGTGGAACTAAGAATGAATTAATACATGTAGCATGCATTTGAAGGTGCATTAGACATGAGTTTGAAGGGAATTACATGTGCATGTGAATTTATTTGCAATTGGAATTACATTTGAATTTGGGGTTCATTTCATGTACATGTTAGATAACATGTTATTAACTCCAAACAATATGATAACAAGTGATTAGAGAAACTAATGACCTTATATCAAGGTGCTTTAGGGAAGAGAATCACATAGTACTCACTTTACACCTACTAAAACACTACCAAGATCCTCTCCATCTCTTTCAACTTTCTTGTGGTTTAAGCTTGGGATTGACTTGTGACTTGAGCTAGGAAGGTTTGTGAAGTGCTGTCTTACTATCTTGGTAAGAATTTCATGGTTTTACACTTGAATTATGTAATTGGTATTGATTTATGTGAAGGGGAATATCAATGATTGATGCTTAGAATCATAACTTGTTTCTTTGCCAAGAATTGGATTCTAGGATGTTAGGAACATGTTTATATGATACTAGGGAGTGCATGAATCATGGTTACATGATAGGAAATGAGTTGTGTAAGAAGAACCATGAAGATAAGCTCAAAATCGCCATTGTCTCCTTTTTTCTGATCGCGCCGATCGATCGGCATGTGATCTCGATCGATCGCCGCAAACAGTAAGGTTTTAAGGCGGTTTGAGCATGAGGCGATCGATCGGTGAATTGAGGCGATCGATCGGTGAGCATGTGGCGATCGATCGGTGATTTTGTTCGATCGATCGGTGAAGCGTGGACATTTCAGCGATCGATCGAGAATTCGGGGCGATCGATCGGTGATGGCAGAATGTTGAAAAATTTTATATTTTTGTAGAATTTGATTTTAATGCCTATGATAACATGATATATTGTTGGCATTGTTGTAGCATCATCTCAGGGGACAGGACAACGAGGCACTTAGCTAGTGACGCCTAATTTATCTCGTTTGTGTCGCCGTACAGGTACGTGTTGACGTACGGAGTATAGATATGATGTGAAGATGATGTTATCGTTTTGATATCATATGATTTATGTTATCTTGTGTCATATGATTGTGAGTTCATATGCATGTTCATACATGGATTTCATATGATTGGGAAGGATGCCTTGATAGATATGCGTATATGCTTTGGTGAGATCAATGCCTCGATAGATATGCCTGGTGTGGTATATGCTTTGGCTGGGATCGTTGCCACGAGAGATATATTACATATGCTTTGGCTTGAGAGATATACACTTGGTGTGGGTATATGCTCTGGCTATTATCACAGATGAGCATGGTACTATGATATGTGCTGCTAATATGAAGATGTGATGTGTTTCCACTGACATATTGAGCTGAATAGGCATATCATATGGGGCTCGTGATAATAGGGTAATTGTTGAGACATGTCATGACATAGTGCATTTGTGGATGCATGATACAGAACATTCACGTATTGATGATTTATTTGTGCTTTATCATTGATATTGATATTGTGGTTTGATATTGCACTGAGATATTTGTTATCTATACTCATTGTGTGAATGTTTCTGTAGGGACTCATAAACGTGGGGAGCGTGAGTCATGATTTCCGCTGCGAGGGGAACCACTGCATAGGGGTTATCTTAGCGTAGGTTGTTACTTGTACATTTGATGTATAGTTGGTTAGGGTTTTGTAAACCTTGTAACAACTTAACTAGTAAGATAATCTAAATTAGTGCATGTTATTACTTAATTCAGACTCACATATGTATGTTTAATTGAATACATATTGGATTAAGTAACGAGGACCCCACATTAGTGGTATCAGAGCAGTGGTTCGAGAACGGGGTGAACATGGGTAGAGGAAGTGAGTTAGGGAGTTACCTCAACACTTTGAGAATGGTAATAGCATGTTCGGATTTGGCATATGATGTTATTCTAACATGTTATATACTTGTGAATGTTATTGTGAACCCTTGTTATACAGTATGACAGACAGAGTACCACATGAGGATGTTGGGGATGCCATGAGTGGCAATGCTAGTGTGAGGATGGTGCCTGTGCCACCACCACCGATTGAGCAAGGACCAGTGGAACAGGTACTGTTGCCTGGAGAATTGACTTTGACGCAGTTTCTGAGTTATCAGCCACCCAGGTTTGAGGGGACTGAATCAGGGGAACTGGCAGTGGAGTGGCTGGAACGTGTGGAACAGATCTTTGTGTCAGCACCGTGTGCCAAGACTGCTTGGTTACGTTTAGCTGAATTCCAGTTAGCAAAGAAAGCTATGATGTGGTGGAAGTCCACAGTACTTGAGTTGAGGGCTCAAGGACATACAGTTAACTGGGATGTGTTTCAAACGAAGTTCCTGGAGCATTATTTCTCTGTTGCTGCAAGGCAGAGGAAAGAGGATGAATTTACAAATTTGAGACAGGGAGCAATGACAGTATCTGATTATGCTGTGCATTATTCTTCTTTGCTCCGGTATGTGCCACATATTGCTGTGAACACCAAAGCTAAGATCAAACAGTTTGTGAAAGGGTTGAGGCCTGAATTGTTTGATAGGGTAATGTCCAATAACCCTACATCATATGAAGAAGCGTTGACTAGAGCGGAGATGGCTGAGATTGCTGTAGGGGTATATACAGATGTTGGACAAGCCCAACCACCTACATCTGATAGTATGAGACCTAGAGGGGAATCATTTAAATCACCACGAGGTGGTGCATCTTCATCTAGGTTTAGTGGAAAACGTTTTGGAGCACGGAAAGGAGATGACCGAAAATCTAAGGGACAGTCCCAAGGAAGTAGTAGTAGTAGTGGACGAGGATTACACTGTTTTAAATGTGGAGGGCCACATTATCAACGAAATTGTCCACAGTTTGATACGGTAGTTTGTTTCCGTTGTGGGAAACCAGGACATATGATCCGTGATTATCCTCAAGTGGGTGGACAACAGAGGAGAGGACCCATGTCAGAGAATACAGTGCAGCAGAGACCACAGGGTGTACCACAGTCTGGTGGAGGACAGAGGACAGGAACACCTCAGGCGTATGCACTGAACAGGGAGGAAGCAGAGGCAGCTCCTGATACTGTGATAGCGGGTAAGTGTACTTTATTTACTTATCCTGCTTTACTGTTGATTGATACTGGTGCATCACATTCTTTTATTGCACAAGCTTTTATTGATCAGTATCATATATGCTCGTCTCCACTGTTGATGCCTCTTTATGTTTCGACACCCATGGGAACTACTGTGAGGACTTGTCAGAGTGTGGCTGATTGTGCTATTCAGTTTGAGTCTGACTATGGCCTACAAGCTGATTTGATTGTGTTAGACATGTCAGATTTTGATTGCATTCTTGGAATTGATGTATTGAGTAAATATCACTCTGTTGTGGATTGTAGTCAGAAGGTAGTGCGATTTCAATCTGATACTGGAAATCAATGGTTATTCTATGGCCAGGGATCGAGGGCAAAGATTCCTTTGATATCAGCAATTCGAATGTCGCGTTTGTTAGAACGTGGACATGCGGGTTATTTGATTTATGCCCTTGATATCACGGAACAGAAACTAGAAAGGAAAGTGGAGGAGATACCAGTGGTTGCAGAATATGCGGATGTGTTTCCAGATGAGATACCTGGATTCCCACCGAGTCGAGAAGTGGAATTTGGTATTGATTTGATACCTGGTACTTCTGCAATTTCACGGGCTCCTTATCGGATGGCACCAACTGAATTGAAAGAGTTGAAAACTCAATTGCAAGATTTATTGGACAAGGGGTACATACGTCCTAGTGTATCGCCTTGGGGTGCTCCGGTTTTATTTGTTAAGAAGAAGGATGGGACAATGAGATTGTGTATTGACTATAGACAGTTGAACAAGGTAACGATAAAGAATAAATATCCTCTTCCTCGTATTGATGATTTGTTTGATCAGTTGCAGGGTTCAAGGATTTGTTCTAAGATTGATTTGAGGTCAGGATATCATCAAATACGTGTGAGGGAAGGAGATATACAGAAGACAACATTCAGAACTCGTTATGGACATTATGAGTTTCTGGTAATGCCATTTGGAGTGACAAATGCTCCTGTAATGAATCGGGTTTTCCAGGAATACCTTGATCGATTTGTCATTGTCTTTATCGATGATATACTGATCTATTCACGGAGTGATGCAGAACATGTTCAACATTTGCATATGGTATTGCAATTGTTGAGGACACATCAGTTGTATGCCAAACTCAGTAAGTGTGAGGTTTGGTTGACTAGTGTCGGTTTTTTAGGACATGTTATTTCCGCAGAGGGGATATCAGTTGATCCAAAGAAAGTGGAAGCAGTGTTGAATTGGTCAACACCTACTTCTGTGCCAGAGATTCGTAGTTTCTTGGGTTTGGCTGGATATTATCGACGGTTCGTTGAAGGATTTTCAGCGATTGCCAAACCATTGACACATTTGACACAGAAGGGAGTATCATTTCAATGGTCAGAGGCTTGTGAGCGTAGTTTCCAGGAATTAAAACATCGATTGACTACAGCTCCAGTATTGATCATTCCATCAGAGCATGATAGGTTTGCAGTATATACTGATGCATCTTTACTTGGTTTGGGTTGTATATTGATGCAGGACGAACATGTAGTGGCTTATGCATCACGACAGTTGAAGCCACATGAAATGCGATATCCAGTACATGATCTGGAATTAGCTGCCATTGTCTTTGCATTGAAGATATGGCGACATTATTTATATGGTACGTCGTTTACCATATACACAGATCATAAGAGTTTAAAATTTCTATTCACTCAAGCGGAGTTAAATATGAGACAAAGGAGATGGATGGATCTGTTGAAAGATTATGATTGTGAGATTGAATATCATCCAGGAAAAGCTAATCTTACAGCAGATGCCTTGAGTCGAAAGGTACATCACACGGCTGATGAGGTGATTCATTTATCCGCATTGATGACTTCTTGTTGTACTTTGGGTTATGATTTTGATATGGAACTAGTGCCAGTAAGGGTATCAACATTGTTGGTTGAACCCGACATTTTTGAGAAAATCAGAACGGCACAAATGACTGATGATGAAGTACAACAATGGAAGGAAAGGATAAATCAAGGACAAACATCTCAATTTGTACTTACAAGTGATGGAACGTTGTAGTAGATACAACATACATCCTGGAGGAAAGAAAATGTATCATGATCTACGTACACAATTTTGGTGGAAACGTATGAAACAGGATGTGTTGAACTTTGTGAAACGGTGTTTGATCTGTCAACAAGTGAAAGCGGAAAGACAGAGACCAGGAGGTGAATTACATAGTTTGGAAATTCCTCAGTGGAAATGGGAACATATCACGATGGATTTTGTGACTCATTTACCACGGACGTCTTCTGGTTGCGATGCTATTTGGGTGATTGTTGACCGACTCACCAAAGTATCTCATTTTGTGCCATATTGTATGACGTTTACATATCTGAGAATGGCACAATTATACATTCAACATGTAGTGAGACTACATGGTATTCCAGTTTCCATTGTATCGGATAGGGATCCGAGATTTACTTCTCATTTCTGGGAAGGGTTACAGACAGCGTTGGGAACTGAAGTACGGTTGAGTACAGCATATCATCCTCAGACAGATGGACAAACAGAGCGTACGATACAGACGCTTGAGGATATGTTACGTGCCTGTGTATTAGAGTTTGATACTTCTTGGCAAGAGTCGTTGCCATTAGTGGAATTTTCATATAACAACAGTTATCAGTCTAGTATACAGATGGCACCATTTGAAGCTTTGTATTGGCGACGATGTAGATCGCCATTGTATTGGGATGATGTGGATCAGTTTTCCTTAACTGGACCGGATATGATGCATGATATGGAAGAGAAAGTGAAAGTAAGTTGATTGAAACTTAAAGCTGCTCAGGATAGACAGGCTGCTTATGCCAATAAGCGACGGAGACCACTTGAATTTCAAGTTGGTGACCGTGTGTTCTTGAAAATCTCACCTTTTAAAGGTGTAGTACGATTTGGTAAGCGTGGAAAATTGTCTCCACGGTATGTTGGTCCATATGAGGTGTTGCAACGTATTGGTACGTTGGCATATCGCTTAGCACTACCACCGGCCTTGAGTAGTATTCATGACGTTTTTCATGTGTCACTGTTGAGAAAGTATGAACCAGATCCGAGTCATGTCTTACAGCTACCTGATGTACAGTTGGATACAGATGTGTCGTATGAGGAACGACCGATTATGATCTTGGATCGAGCTGAACGCAGGTTGCATAATAAGGTGATTCCTATGGTTAAAGTACAGTGGGACAGAAGAGGTGTCGAAGAGGCAACGTGGGAGACGGAGCAGCATATGATGCAACGGTATCCGGATTTGTTTTCTGGTATGATTTTACAGTTTTATGATACTGTTGGTATATACATATTGTACTGTTGCATACATGAGTTGTGTATCATGATATGCATGTTTTGTATATACAATTTCGAGGACGAAATTCAATGAGTGGGGGAGAATTGTAATGCCTCGATTTATGTTATATACGTGTGATATGATTATGGTGTACTTATATCACGTGGCGGTATGATATTGGGGGTTTGGGTGGAACTAAGAATGAATTAATACATGTAGCATGCATTTGAAGGTGCATTAGACATGAGTTTGAAGGGAATTACATGTGCATGTGAATTTACTTGCAATTGGAATTACATTTGAATTTGGGGTTCATTTCATGTACATGTTAGATAACATGTTATTAACTCCAAACAATATGATAACAAGTGATTAGAGAAACTAATGACCTTATATCAAGGTGCTTTAGGGAAGAGAATCACATAGTACTCACTTTACACCTACTAAAACACTACCAAGCTCCTCTCCATCTCTTTCAACTTTCTTGTGGTTTAAGCTTGGGATTGACTTGTGACTTGAGCTAGGAAGGTTTGTGAAGTGCTGTGTTACTATCTTGGTAAGAATTTCATGGTTTTACACTTGAATTATGTAATTGGTATTGATTTATGTGAAGGGGAATATCAACGATTGATGCTTAGAATCATAACTTGTTTCTTTGCCAAGAATTGGATTCTAGGATGTTAGGAACATGTTTATATGATACTAGGGAGTGCATGAATCATGGTTACATGATAGGAAATGAGTTGTGTAAGAAGTACCATTGAAGATAAGCTCAAAATCGCCATTGTCTCCTTTTTTCTGATCGCGCCGATCGATCGGCATGTGATCTCGATCGATCGCCGCGAACAGTAAGGTTTTAAGGCGGTTTGAGCATGAGGTGATCGATCGGTGAATTGAGGCGATCGATCGGTGAGCATGTGGCGATCGATCGGTGATTTTGTTCGATCGATCGGTGAAGCGTGAACAGTTCAGCGATCGATCGAGAATTCGGGGCGATCGATCGGTGATGGCAGAATGTTGAAAAATTTTATATTTTTGTAGAATTTGATTTTAATGCCTATGATAACATGATATATTGTTGGCATTGTTGTAGCATCATCTCAGGGGACAGGACAACGAGGCACTTAGCCAGTGACGCCTAATTTATCTCGTTTGTGTCGCCGTACAGGTACGTGTTGACGTACGGAGTATAGATATGATGTGAAGATGATGTTATCGTTTTGATATCATATGATTTATGTTATCTTGTGTCATATGATTGTGAGTTCATATGCATGTTCATACATGGATTTCATATGATTGGGAAGGATGCCTTGATAGATATGCGTATATGCTTTGGTGAGATCAATGCCTCGATAGATATGCCTGGTGTGGTATATGCTTTGGCTGGGATCGTTGCCACGAGAGATATATTACATATGCTTTGGCTTGAGAGATATACACTTGGTGTGGGTATATGCTCTGGCTATTATCACAGATGAGCATGGTACTATGATATGTGCTGCTAATTTGAAGATGTGATGTGTTTCCACTGACATATTGAGCTGAATAAGCATATCATATGGGGCTCGTGATAATAGGGTAATTGTTGAGACATGTCATGACATAGTGCATTTGTGGATGCATGATACATAACATTCACGTATTGATGATTTATTTGTGCTTTATCATTGATATTGATATTGTGGTTTGATATTGCACTGAGATATTTGTTATCTATACTCATTGTGTGAATGTTTCTGTAGGGACTCATAAACGTGGGGAACGTGAGTCATGATTTCCGCTGCGAGGGGAACCACTGCATAGGGGTTATCTTAGCGTAGGTTGTTACTTGTACATTTGATGTATAGTTGGTTAGGGTTTTGTAAACCTTATAACAACTTAACTAGTAAGATAATCTAAATTAGTGCATGTTATTACTTAATTCAGACTCACATATGTATGTTTAATTGAATACATAATGGATTAAGTAACGAGGACCCCACAGTATGTAATCCTTACGACTTGAGATCACCAGAGATCCCAACATAAGGAGTCATGTATCTTGATATTGTCAAACGCCACCTGTAACAGGGTAAACTATAAAGACAATCATTGGATACACCACGAATTATGTAGAGGGATGTTGAGTGATAAAGAAAGGATTTGTCCCTCCTATATAACAGGAGAAGTGTTTGGGTCCTTGATCAAGTAAGACTAAAATGCATGGCCATGCTCGAATGAGTCGATATGTGATATTGAATTTATTCGTTTATTCTAGTTCTACTTGGGGATCAAGAAATAAAAGATTGAATATACGAGTATGACTATTCCATGACTCGTGTTCAATCGAAACACATTGGACAAATGGATAAAGTTACATGGTTAATATTATCACAGTTCGTAGGTTATGTCAAGTCAATGACATTCTTGTAATTTGGGTAGCCTTGATGTGTTGCTAGATACCGCTCATTGCTTGTGACATAAAATTAGATTTTATGTCACTGCCAACATTGCAAGATCCTATCGGGTCGCACAAAAGATTAAATCAATAAAGGGAGATAAAATTCATTGGATGAATTAATTAATTAAGAAGAGTCTTAATTACAAATATTAGATATATGGATTTAATTAAGATATTGGGTTTGGGCTAATGAGGCTTTTTGAAAGCCTTTTAATTAAATCTAATATATAATATATAATATGATAACAAGGTTTTGATTAAGTGTTGATTATTAAAAAAAAAAACTAGTAGCCACCATAGACAAGCTCTCGGCCGCCGCCACTCTTCTTGAACCTCACGGCCGCCGCCGTCGTGAATAGTGAGTTTAACAGCTGTCGTCGATCGGTTTTGAACCGTGAGTTTTGTTTCGGTTTAAGAACGAGTCTAGCAACTTATTCTTGAACACCCTTTTCGATTTGATCGTGTGGATACCGTAGAGACAAATGTGCAAATCTTTGTTCGTGACTCGTGGTGTTGCAACGAGGAATCTGCTTCAAACACGCTACAAGGGTTTGATTCTTATCAATCTCGATATGATTACTTTGTATAGGTCCATGGTAGGAATCCAGTTTTTTTATTTTCCGCGCGTATTGCCTGATCGGATTCCTAACAGTGGTATCAGAGCCAGGTTCAAAGCTCATATCGGATTTATGTGATTAATTGTTTAATCATGGTTTTGAATCTTTTGCATGCTTTAAAACTGTATGATTCATATATGATATGTGATTATCGATTTTGTGGAAATTATCGCAATATTATATGTGATATAATTGACGGATCGAAGTATATGATAATTCGTGCACAAAACCGAGCCATGGGCTCGTGTGGACTCTCAGCCGCCGCATGCAAGCTAGGGTCTCGGACCCTTGGCTCGAGCATGGGCCGAGACGCCGCAAAGGAGGCTAGGGTTTTGAACCCTTGGCTCCATGGCTCTCGGCCGTCGTCTTGTGGCTAGGGTTTCGAACCCTTTTGGCTCGAGAAGCTCAAGACGCCGCCGCACATGGCTAGGGTTTCGAACCCTAGTCTCGTGCATGGTTGGGCCGTGTGTTAGGCTAGGGTTTTCGAACCCTTGGTTCGAGACATGGCTGCAACCGTGGGCTTGCTAGGGTTAGCAAGTCCATGGCTTGAGACTCGCCGAGTATCCGTGGCATGTGATGTCTCGAGCGTACGATAATTTTAATAAAATTTTAATTTACAGTTTTAATTAGAATTAAATTTTAAAATGTTTAGAATTTAATTCATTAATTGTTATAGCATGTTTTATGTGCTGTTTGAGCATGGTGCATGGTTATAGCCCTATGACCTATTAGATAGGATTTTGTGAATGTTTGTAATGAAATACGGCCTGCGTGTTGCCTTCTCTATTTTTTCCTAAATGTTATCCCTCCCTATGTTCCCCTCGAATGTAACTCGAGGAATTCTCCATATCATGTAATTGTTATATAGTATAGTTTATTTTGTTGATGGTGATCAATGAAGATGGACCAAGGTGCCGGGATGAGGAGGCCATTCACAACAGGGAGCCAAAGAGGTGCTTGGAGAAGTTACCTTAGGTTGACCATTTTGGATTTTCTCATTGGCTTGAGAAAATCTTTAGTAGGTGCTATAACCATGTCACATTTTATTTAAGTTGATATATGAGATGCATGTTTATCTTATAATGTTTATATTGATGATTGTTATACATATATGTAGATATGTATATGCGTATATGTACCAGACATATTTTTAATTATCAATAAAATCATAAGATCAATAAATCCCTCTAATAATTTTAAGTTTTAGATGCCTTCCAAAATTAAAAGTACTCGTCAAGACTTCTATTGAACATGAGTGGGTTTGCCAAAGCAAAGCACCGTGACAATCTTGGTAAGGCGCGAAAGGATAAAAGTGATATCCGTTTTACTTTAAATTGGGTCCGACTTAACTAGGTTATCTCAATAGGATTGGGAATCTAGAGGCATGGGGTTGGATAATAATTCATTAGATGAATTTAAACAAAGTGTTGTTCGTCCAACCATCTAAGAATTACATGTGATGTAATTGACAAAGTGTTGTCTACCTAAATAACCGAGTCTTGGGTGATTAGCCAAAGCTAACTCATGATTATGTGAAATATGGATCTTGGCCCACAAAGGTTTCGAGGGTTGATAATTTTAAACAAAATAGTGGGAGTGTCATTTAATATAAGACCTTATGGAATGATTAAAATCATAAACTTATTTTGCATATTTATATTGTAGATATCCATGGCATCAAACAACGTAACTAGCACACTATCATTGCGATCGGTCCTTGAGAAGGACAAATTGAATGGGACTAATTTCCTAGACTGGTATAGGAATTTGAGGATTGTCCTCAAACAAGAGAAAAAGCAATATGTCCTAGAGGAACCCTTACCTGCTGAGGAACCTCCCGTGACGGCGGCTAAAGCAGATAAGGATGCTTACAAGAAGCATCAAAATGACGCACTTGATGTTGGTTGCCTTATGCTTGCCACCATGAACTCTGAGCTTCAGAAGCAACATGAGGAAACGGAGGTGTTCGATATGATCGAGCACTTAAAGCAACTCTACCAACAACAAGCTATACAAGAGAGGTATGATGTCTCTAGAGCGTTATTCCAGTGCAGAATGGTAGAAGGAAGTCTTGTTGGAACTCATGTACTGAAGATGATTGGGTATATTGAGAATCTTAAGAAGCTTGGCTTTCCATTGGACCAAGAGTTGGCCACTGACGTAATCTTGCAATCGTTGCCTGATAGCTACAGTCAATTTGTCTTGAATTACAATATGATTGAAATCGAAAAGACTCTACCGCAATTGCTTGGTATGTTGAGAACATATGAAGTAAACTCAAAGAAGTCTAAGCCCACTAATGTTCTTATTGTGAATAAGAGCAAGGGAAAGGCTAAAGCAAAAGGCTTTAAGAAGAACAAGAAAGTCTTTGTTAAATCTAAGCCTCATGCTTCTGCACTCAAGCCAAAGGGAGGAGTGGCTAAGGAAGGGAACTGCTTTCATTGCGGTGAGACCGGACATTGGAAGAGGAACTACAAATTATATCTGGAAGATCTTAAGAAGACAAAGGGAAGTGTGACTTCCACTTCAGGTATTTTTGTTATAGAAGTCAATTTATCTACTTCTTCATCATGGGTATTAGATACCGGATGTGGTTCTCACATTTGTGTTAATGTGCAGGATCTCAAAAGGAGTAGGATGTTGGCGAAAGGCGAGGTTGATCTCCGAGTGGGAAATGGAGCAAGAGTTGCTGCATTAGCTATAGGAGATTACTCTTTAACTTTGCCTTCTGGTTTATTATTGGATTTAAAAGACTGTTATTTTGTGCCTTCTATCACGAGAAAGGACAAGTGTTGCTCCATTTATTTGAATGATATGTTTTATGCTAGTGCACAATTGATTAATGGTCTTTATGTATAAAATCTTGATATGCCTGTCTATAACATAAATACTAAAAGGATTAAGAATAATGATTCTAATCCAACTTATCTCTGTCATTGTCGCTTGGGCCATATAAACGAGAATCGCATATCAAAACTTCATAAGGATGGAGTATTAGATTCATTTGATTTTGAATCATATGAAACATGTGAATCTTGTTTAATGTGCAAAATGATTAAAGCCCCTTTCAAGGGACATGTTGAAAGGACGAATGATTTATTGAGTCTCATACATGGTGATGTATGTGGACCAATAAGCACACAAGCTAGAGGTGGTTTTCAATACTTCGTTACATTTACTGATGACTTCAGTAGATATGGGTATGTGTACCTAATGAAACATAAACATGAAACCTTTGAAAAGTTCAAAGATTTCAAGAATGAAGTACAAAACCAACTTGGCAAAAGTATCAAAATTCTCCGATCAGATCGAGGAGGAGAATACCTAAGCCAAGAGTTTCATGACTATCTAAAGGAGTGTGGGGTAGTCCCACAACTCACACCTCTGTATACTCCACAATGGAATGGTGTATCCGAAAAGAGGAATCGAACTTTGTTGGACATGGTTCGATCAATGATGAGTCATGCAGATCTTCCGACTTCCTTTTGGGGACATGCTTTAGAAACAACAATATTTATACTGAACCGTGTTCCATCTAAATCAGTAGAAAAGACACCATATGAGATATGGACTAAGAAGCGTCCTAGTATGTCTTTTATGAATATTTGGGGTTGTGAGGCTTACGTGAGACGTCACGCCTCCAATAAACTTGAACCCAAATCTGATAAGTGTGTTTATTTGTGGGGTATCCTAAGAAAACGAAATGATATTATTTCTATTATCCCACCGAGAACAAAGTAGTTGTTGCTCGGACTGGTGTCTTTCTTGAAAGAGAATTTATTTCGAGAAGAACCAGTGGGAGACAAATAGAACTTAGTGAAGTTCAACCACAAGAAAACATTGAACATGAAATTGAGATGGAAACAGAGCAGACACCACAAGCTGTTGTGGATGAAATGCCTGCTCAAGAGACACATGCCCAGCGTAGGTCTGTAAGAGAACACCGTGAGCCATAGAGATATGGATTTCTTGTGAGTCAACAAGGTGACTTACTACTTATTGATGAGGATGAGCCGTCATCTTATCAAGAAGCTATAATGGGCCCTGATTCTGAGAAATGGCAAGAGGCCATGAAATCTGAGATGGAATCCATGTATGCAAACCAAGTATGGACTTTGGTTGATCCGCCTGAAGGGGGAAGACCCATAGGGTGCAAATGGATTTTCAAGAAAAAGACTGACATGGATGGTAATGTACAAACCTTTAAAGGTCGACTGGTTGCTAAAGGTTTCAAACAAATTCATGGTATTGACTATGATGAATCTTTTTCACCGGTTGCCATGGTTAAATCCATTAGGATCTTACTTGCAATAACTGCATTTCATGATTATGAAATCTGGCAGATGGATGTCAAAACAGCTTTCCTTAATGGAAATTTACTTGAGGATGTGTACATGACACAACCTGAAGGTTTTGTCGATCCAAAGGATGCTGGAAAGATATGCAAGCTACAACGATCTATTTATGGATTGAAACAAGCTTCTCGGAGTTGGAATCTTCGTTTTGATGATGCAGTCAAAGAGTTTGGTTTCATCAAAAACGTAGATGAACCTTGTGTCTACAAGAAGGTCAGTGGGAGCATAATTATCTTCCTTATATTGTATGTAGATGACATACTTCTCATTGGGAATGATAGCCCTGCCTTACAATCTGTAAAGATTTGGCTAGGGAATTGCTTTTCTATGAAAGCCTTGGGTGAAGCCACCTATGTATTAGATATCAAGATCTATAGAGATAGATCAAGAAGATTGCTTGGCCTAAGTCAAAGTACATACATAGACAAAGTGCTAAAATGGTTTAGCATGCAAGAATCATAGAAAGGATTTGTGCCTATGACACATGTGATACATCTCTAGAAGGATCAGTGTCCTTCAACACCAGATGAGAGACAATGCATGAGTAAGATTCCATATACGTCAGCTATTGGATCTATCATGTATGCCATGATATGTACTCGTCCCGATGTCTCGGATGCCCTGAGCATGACGAGCAGATATCAGGTTGATCCAGGTGAATGTCACTGGATTGCTGTCAAGAATATCCTGAAGTACTTGAGAAGAACTAAGGATACATTCTTGATTTATGGAGGTGAGGAAGAGATCAATGTAATAGGTTACACTGATGCAAGCTTCCAAACCGACAAAGATGATTTCCGATCGTAATCAGGATATGTGTTTTGCCTAAATGGATGTGCTGTGAGCTGGAAGAGTTCAAAGCAAGAGACAGTAGCCGATTCTACAACTGAAGCTGAATACATTGCTGCCTCAGATGCAGCAAAGGAAGCTGTTTGGATCAAGAAGTTCATTTCTGAACTTGGGGTGATGCCTAGCATACTAGATCCGATTGAACTCTATTGTGACAACAATGGAGCCATCGCATTGGCTAAGGAACCTAGATCTCACCAAAGATCCAAGCACATACTTCGGCGCTTTCATTTCATTCGAGAAATTGTTGAAAGAGAAGATGTAAAAATATGCAAAGTACCAACTGATGATAATGTATCGGACCCACTAACGAAGCCACTATCACAGCAGAAGCATGATCGTCATACTAGATCTCTAGGCATTAAGTATATGTCTGATTGGTCTTAGTGCAAGTGGGAGATTTTGTTGAGATATGCCATAAGACAACTCATTAGATGATTGTTTATGACATACAATGTATTCTGGTTTTATTAATGACAATTCATTATTATATATTATTCGAGTATCTGTGTAACATGAATTAATATATAAGCTAATGTCCTTAGAATAATATTGTATTGTTCTTAAAGATTATCCCTAGTCAAGTATTATCATGAATCGGGATAATGATAATGCGTTGAGATTAGTATGTTTTGATAGATGAATTGTTCATAGATATGAGATATCAAATCAACACATGGGTGCATGTTAGAGAACGATGTACTGGACAGACCCACCATGAGAATGCTACATGGATAGTTATATGAACGTCATAAGCAATTCTCATAGTGATAATAATGTATGTAATCCTTACGACTTGAGATTACCAGAGATCCCAACATAAGGAGTCATGTATTTGATATTGTCAAACGTTACCTGTAACAGGGTAAACTATAAAGACAATCATTGGATACACCACGAATTATGCAGAGTGATGTTGAGTGATAAAGAAAGGATTTGTCCCTCATATATAACAGGAGATGTGTTTGGGCCCTTGATCAAGTAAGACTAAAATGCATGACCTTGCTCGAATGAGTCGATATGTGATATTGAACTTATTCGTTTATTCTAGTTCTACTTGGGGATCAAGAACTAAAAGATTCAATATACGAGTATGACTATTCCATGACTCGTGTTCAATCTAAACACATTGGACAAAGGGATAAAGTTACATGGTTAATATTATTACAGTTCGTAGGTTATGTCGAGTCAATGACATTCTTGTAATTTGGGTAGCCTTGATGTGTTGCTAGATACCGCTCATTGCTTGTGACATAAAAATAGATTTTATGACACTGCCAACATTGCAAGATCCTATCGGGTCGCACAAAAGATTAAATCAATAAAGGGAGATAAAATTCATTGGATGAATTAATTAATTAAGAAGAGTCTTAATTACAAATATTAGATATATGGATTTAATTAAGATACTGGGTTTGGGCCAATGAGGCTTTTTGAAAGCCTTTTAATTAAATCTAATATACAATATATAATATGATAACAAGGTTTTGATTAAGTGTTGATTATTAAAAAAACCTAGTAGCCACCATAGACAAGCTCTCGGCCGCCGCCACTCTTCTTGAACCTCACGGTCGCCGCCGCCGTGAATAGTGAGTTTAACGGCTGTCGTCGATCGGTTTTGAACCGTGAGTTTTGTTTCGGTTTAAGAACGAGTCTAGCAACTTGTTCTTGAACACCCTTTTCAATTTGATCTTGTGGATACCGTAGAGACAAAGATGCAAATCTTTGTTCGTGACTCGTGGTGTTGTAACGAGGAATCTGTTGGAAATTTGAATCAAATTAAATGGTGTGTCCATTCATGTTGGGATGCCTTTTTTCATGATTAGTTGCTTCAAAATTAAATGGTGTGTCCATGTAAGTAATCCAACAAGCATACAACGCAGCGGAATAAAATTTGGATTACTAGACACCGGATCTATACAAAGTTATCATATCGGATAAAGGATCAAAAGTCTCACCCTTGTAGCGTGTTTGAACAGATTCCACGAAGCAGCACCACGTCCAACGCCTTCTACGAGTCACTAGCAAAACTTATCAAATTTTGCCTCAACGGTATCCACACGATCAAATCGAACGAAGGAAAAGCTTAAGAACAAAGTGCTAGATTTGTTCTTAAACCAAAAACAAGAAGCACACTCGATTCACAATCGAGGGATGGCACGAAATCACCAATCTCCCTTCGGATATCACGAAACCGAGAGAGATGAGTGAGTGAGGCGGCCGTGTGCTCTTGAGCTTACCAAGGGTTGAGATTTATTAATTGTGTCTTACAATTAATTAATATACTTGGTATTAAAAGGGCTTAATTAAGTTCAAGACTTTCTCAAATTCTTATGGGCCCAAACCCATTATTTAATTAAGTTCTTTTAATCATTTAATTAAGACTCCTCTTAATTAATTAATTCATCCAATGAATTCAATTTCCCTTCTCGATTTAATCTTTTGTGCGACCTGATAGGATCTTGTAATGTTGGCAGTGACATAAAATCCCATTTTATGTCGCAAGCAATGAGCGGTATCTAGCAACACATCAATGCTACCCAAATTACAAGAATGTCTTTGACTCGACATAACCTTAGAACTTGTGATAATATTAATCATGTAACTTAATCCCTTTGTCCTTTGTGTTTAGATTGAACACGAGTCATGGAATAGTCATACTCGTATATTCAATCTCTATTTCTTGATCCCCAAGTAGAACTAGAATAAACGAATAAGCTCGATATCTCATATCTCGATCAATCAACATCCCTCTACATAATTCGTAGTGTATCCAATAGTCGCCTTTATAGTTTACCCTGTTACGGGTAACGTTTGACAATATCAAGATACATAACTCCTTATGTTGGGATCTCTGATGATCACAAGTCGTAAGGATTACATACATTATTATCACTATGAGAATTGCTTATGACGTTCATATAACTATCCATGTAGCATTCTCATGGTGGGTCTGTCCAGTACATCGTTCTCTAACATGTACCCATGTGTTGATTTGATATCTCATATCAATGAACAATTCATCAATCAACACATACTAGTCTCTATGTATTATCATTATCCCGATTCATGATAATACTTGACTAGGGACAATGTTTAAGAATAATACAATATTATTCTAAGGACATTAACATATAGATTAATTCACATTGCACAGTTAAACGAATAATATATAATAATGAATTGCCATTCATAAAATCATAAACATTGTATGTCAAAACAATCATCCAATGACATGTCTTAGGGCATATCCCAACAGTCCATTCATGTTGGGATGCAATTTTTCATGATGGATGCTTCCAAATTGTGTCTCTTGATGACACCACTTGATATACTATATAAGAAACAACCCTTGAATGAATTAGACATGAAATTTTGGAAATTCACATCATATTTGAAGATCAAAATTTGAGTACTTTTGTGAGTCTTCATGATTGTTATGGTTGAGCATTTTTAGACCTTTGTGATTTAATGGATTTGTGATTTGGAGTGCTCCTATCACAAATCATAGTCGTGTATTTTGGAAGACAAATCGCCAAAAGTAAACCGTTAGCACCGTAGCGGGGCAATATTGTCTTAAGGACAGAGATTCCAAATCTCGCCTCGGACATTTCTAATACAAAGCCATTTGTTGTTTTTGCTTGCTACTTTCCTAAGATACACACCAATAAATTAAATACAACAATCTTAAGACAATATTAGCAACAAATGGCTTCGTCGAGTGCAACAACGACTCCAGTTCATCATGGTGAAATGCCTGAAAAGTTCAATGGGAACGATTTCAAGCGATGGCAACAAAAGATGTTGTTTTGTTTGACAACCTTGGGGTTGACAAGATTCCTCAATGAGGATGCTCCTACTATTATGGAGAGTGAAACCGACAACAAAAAGAGATGTTGTGGTTGATGCGTGGAATCAAAGCGATTTCCTGTGCAAGAATTATATTCTAAATGGACTGGACAACACATTATACAATGTGTATTGTCTAGTGAAGACGACCAAGGAATTGTGGCAATCCTTGGAGAAAAAGTATAGATCCGAGGATGCCGGCATGAAGAAATTCATCGTTGGGCGATTCCTGGATTTCAAAATGGTTGATACAAAGCCTGTGATAGCACAAGTGCAAGATTTGCAAGTAATCATGCACGAAATTCATGCGGAGGGAATGATTCTAAGTGACTCATTTCAAGTGGCCGCCATGATTGAAAAGTTGCCTCCGTCATGGAAGGACTTCAAGAATTATCTCAAGCATAAGCGAAAATAGATGAATCTTGAAGACCTTGTGATTCGCTTGAGAATTGAAGAGGACAACAAAATTTCTGAAAGGTTACTCACAATGATGTTTGTGATGGAAAGATTGTGCAAACTAGAGATGTGAGAAAAGTAATTTGTTACTTTATCAATATTTGCACATGATATTTTTGTGACTTTTTTGCTATGAAGCAAAAACGAGGCCAGTTAGGTGTTTAAACACTTCAAGAATGAGATTGCAATAAAATTTAGCAAATGTGTTTTGCTATGTGAAATTGTGAGTAGATTATACTTGTGTTGTCTAAGAATTTGACGCTTAAGCTTGAATCTGCAAGACTATAAAATCTTGAATTCGAGTTTCTAAGCTTTGTACGCTTAAAACACAAGTGATAAATCGAAGCCACAAATTTTGATTAGGCGTTGTAATATCTCAAATTGGTTCATTTTGAATTTCTAAGCTAGTACGCTTATAACATGAATTTGCAAGTTTTAAAAAACTTGAATTCAAGTTTTCTAAGTTAGTGCGCTTAAATTGTAAAATGTGAACCGAGTTTGAGAATATTATCCAAGTTTCAATTTTTGTAAGCAAATACGCTTAAATCCGAAATTTTCAAGAAATAAAAACTTGAATTTGGATTTCTAAGACTATAACGCTTAGAACTGAAACACGGAAGTTTGAACGCCAGTGCACTTCGTTACTGCCCGAAGTTGTGAGGGTTGCAATTCTAGGATTCAATCACTTACCACATTTAGGCAAGGACGAAAACCTTGTGATTGAAGGAAAATAGAGTTTCCTACAATATTTGAAATGTGGGGGGTACTTGGCTAAATTAGAAATGAAGGCCAAAGTAAAGTCATAATAAAAACCAAATAAAAGACATGAAGAGTTTGACAAATCATGTTGTCAAATATATTAATGAGTGTGACAAATGTGTACACACCTAAGCATAGGTATGCTTGTGTATTGGTGATATGCTCATTGGAGAAAGCAATTTAGAAATCATCAAGTAACAAAAGAAAAAATGTTGACAAAACATTTTGACATGTGTGCATCAAGAATAATGTTTGGAATGAAGTTTCCAAGACACTTGAAGAACGAAAAATCTCAAGGATTAATTCGAGTTTCAAATTTTAAGCTTTGTGTTTAATTTCAAGTTTGCAATGAAATGTAATCTTGAACTTGTAATTTTTATGTGCTTAAAAATTTTGAATTGTGAATTAAAGTTGAGTATTTTGATCTGGTCTCGAAATAACGCGTTAACAACGCTTAAAATTCGATGATGGAAATATTCTAAAAGGATAAAATGATGCAAAAGAGGTAATGTGATTATCAAAACTGAAGATATATTATTGTGGAAAAATCTCTATGGAAAACATATAAAGCTTCTTCAGCCGAGTTGCTTTATAAGTTGTTAGAGAAAAATCCTGTGCATGCAACTAAAATATGTTGCGATAATGCTATATGATAAAATGATCTCTAGTGGCATAATCATGAGTGATTATGTGAAACCGTGGATCCGCATATAAATTGGTTAACCGAGAGATCATGTGGAAGTTTATCGAGGGGAATGGGGTTAAAATCCCTATAATCAAAATCTCATTGTGGATATCCAACCTTGTTGACTGGAGATCCCAAGATCTAAGGTTCAAAAGGGACAACTAAATTATGAGATTGTATAAACATATTGGAGAATTAATCTCCGACCCATTCCTATGATAAGGGGTGTAGCCTGCAAAAAGGGTACGAGGATAGGCAAAAGGCCTTTAATGATTCCTAAGACATATAAGAATATGTTGGAGTATAGCGGGATACTCTTCTAGGAGATCACCTACGTAAGTGCGAAGTGTGGCCGCTTCAAAGATGAAAATCACTTATGAAACCAAGCGTGGTCCATGGCCGAAACGGACACAACCGTAAGAAACCAATACGAAGGTTAGAATTATTATGGTGTGGGTTCAATTGTCTTGGTTTACACCAACGACTAAATAGTTCAAGACTATAAGTTCACTATTAAGTCAAGTAAATCCGATTGAATACTACTACGGAAGATTCAAAGCCACAAGCTATCTCTCCCGATGCCATAATAGTTCGTTAAAAGTGCTCAATTACATATATGCATTAATTTAATTCATGTGGGGGATTGTTGGAAATTTGAATCAAATTAAATGGTGTGTCCATTCATGTTGGGATGCCTTTTTTCATGATTAGTTGCTTCAAAATTAAATGGTGTGTCCATTCATGTTGGGATGCAATTTTTCATATGGATGCTTCCAAATTGTGTCTCTTGATGACACCACTTGATATACTATATAAGAAACAACCCTTGAATGAATAGACATGGAATTTTGGAAATTCACATCATATTTGAAGATCAAAATTTGAGTAATTTTGTGAGTCTTCATGATTGTTATGGTTGAGCATTTTTAGACCTTTGTGGTTTAAAGGATTTGTGATTTGGAGTGCTCCTATCACAAATCATAGTCGTTGTATCTTGGGAGACAAATCGCCAAAAGTAAACCGTTAGCACCGTAGCGGGGCAATATTGTCTTAAGGATAGAGATTCCAAATCTCGCCTCGACATTTCTAATACAAAGCCATTTGTTATTTTTGCTTGCTACTTTCCTAAGATACACACCAATAAATTAAATACAACAGAATCTACTTCAAATACGCTACAAGGGTATGATTCTTACCAATCTCGATATGAATACTTTGTATAGGTCCATGGTAGGAATCCGGTTTTTTTTATTTTCCACTGCGTATTGCTTGATCGGATTCCTAACAAAACCCGCCACCAAAACAAGAAGGACCATTGAGACGGGGACCAGACAAAAGGCCATAAAAGCCCCAAAGAAGAGAAAACCAACCGATGCTCATCAGAGAGAGAGCAGTAGAGGAGAAGAGCAACAAGTGCTGGAAGGCGATGTCCGCCGGGAAGAGTGCGAAATCCGCATGAGTGTGCTAACTTGCGCCAAATGGGAGCACCCAATATCAGTTGACTAGTTTAGTAAATCTTATTCTAATGCATTTTAAAGAATGATTATCATGAGATCATGTTAAATTATCATATACTAATCTTTACAATAGTAGTATTCTGACACTGATGATTGTAAGTTTCTTTTATGATCGTGAGGACTAATGATTATATTTAAATTAGTTAAACCCCATATAATAGTGCAATTTTCATCCAATCTGCATTAATCTTATCAGTCAAACCTTTTAAACTGTTATTCCATTAATCTATACAGTTTCATGAAACGACAGACCTCTCAAAGTTTTATTAAAGTAAAACTGATCCAAGAGGCAAAGAAACGTGAATTTATAACTTAATTTATAAAAGGCGGACCTACTACAATTTATATTATATGAAGATAAACGAGTTGAGTTAAGCTAAATGTATATAACTATACCTTTAATCCCAATAGATTGAGATAAACTATATGAATATCAAAATGAACAAGTCAGGTATAAATGCTTCAATCTTCTCCAAGAGTTTTCTTCGATCAGAATATCCTCATTAATCTCATCTTTGGACTCCGTATCTTTGTATATAACGTCAAACCATATATTCTTCGGTCGTCCCCTTTGATCTCTTCGAAGAGCCGAGATTTATGAACTCCACTCGATACACAAGTGCATCGCTTGACCTATATCATACGTGACTAAACCAGTATAAGCTACTTTCATACATCTATTATTCTCTACAATCCACAGATACTTCAGTTGAAATGCATCCACTCTTTATTTTCTCTTTTGGTCTTATCACATTTCCAACGGAGCATATATATCTCTGTCACACTTATCTTTTGAATGTGATTTCTCTTGGGTACCAGTATTCCGTCACATACAAGATTACAAACCAGACGGGATGTTACGATCGTATAAAACTCTAATGACATTTCTTAATTCAACCAACTCGTCTGTATTATATGGCTAACATAGCTATCAACCTCCGGTTAAGCTATGGTATATGTTATGTTTTTATTGTCGGATTTAAACTTAAATTTTATCCTTTCAATACAAAATTTCGTCTGAATAAAAATTCGTGTTGAAGCTTCTCTCATTTGGTTGAAGTTTGCTATCGAGTTTTGTATATTATATTGAAATAAAAGAAAATGATTTATATCGTGTAAAATGAACATTTAATGGAAAGATGCAAAAAGTGTATGTGGCCGTTGCCGGGAGAGGACAAATTAGGACAGGTGTCAGAATATTCCGTCAAATTTGTCGGCTGTTAACTGCGGTTAGATTCTTGTCCCAATTCACGGGCTGTCAAGCAGCCCGTCACCAAATGAAATTACGTAGATGCCCCTCGTTCATTCTTTCTCCTAATTTATTATTTATTTATTCTATATAAGAAAAATAAAAATACAGACACAAAGCGTCGGTGGAATATGAATTCCATTCAAATACAGAGAGAAAATTTGTAGAGAGATGAAAGGCAAGAGAATCGCTTCGCATTTAAGCCATTAAAAAGCGCGAGGATTTCTCTATACGTACAAATATATATGTGTATGTATTGATTTCTGGTATGTTTTTACAAGAAAAAATTGGGTGGAGGAACGAATAGGGAGAGGAGTTTGTCCGTTCGCGTGCGTGTGCGTGTGGAGGAGAGGAAGAGGCAGCGGCTATGGCTGAATTAAGCGGCGATTCCGTTTGCCTCGATGTGGAAACCATTTATCTTGGCGGGAAGGTTGCTTTTTATTTATTTTATTATTTCTTTGGCCCGGCTTTGCGTTAAATATGTGCGTCGTTTATTTCTGTTGGCTGGTGATTCCGTTGCAGGCCGTTTTTCCTGTCGGCATTTTTGTAATCTTGTTATTTTTTAAAAGTTCTCTTTTGGGAATTTTGTTTTCTTGGTAGCAAGTTTTTTTTTTTTTTAAACATGGGTTTTGTGACTTTAGATCTGCTTGTTGATTGTGTGAATCTGATTCTGATATTTTCCGACGGCTCTATGAACTTTGACATTGGTTGGAAAAGTCTTATTTTCTCCATTCATATTACTCTTGTTTATCTGTAAAGTGGTCCTGACGATTCTTGAAATGAATGTGATTTCCTTGGAAATCAGTTGTTCAAGTTTCTTTAGTATCTCGATATTTGAGCTCATTTATTTGGAAATGTTAGGGTGACAGTCTTTATTTTCATTACTTGAAATGTATATGATGAAAGATGATCACGACAGCTGTATTTATCAGATTTAGTTCTTGATTTTGAGAGTGTAGCCTAATGCCATTATTAGCTTGTGTTAGTTGAAGATACAGAATTCATCAGCATTTGATTATATATTTCTTGAAATTAAGTAAATATTTCTCAAATTGAGTAGGTTTAGAAAAGACTGGTTTCAAGATACTTTGTTGGAAATGAGGATTAGATTCTATTGCCTTTCTTGTTCATTGTTTTTTATTCTTTTATATCAGTAGTTAAAACTGGTTAATCATCTGGAGTACCTTGTGACACCTGTCGCTTTCCTTGTTGAATTCTTTGGACTAGTATAGCTTGATTGTTACTCTATCTATTATGTTTCTTTTGCCAGTGGTTAGAAGTTGCAATCATTATATCATCATCACATCTTTCAGCATTAAAATACTCATTCTTTAACCATACTCGTAAGTCTTGAATGATTTGAAAATGGAAAACTTTCGTTTGCTATGCCCTTTGATCAATTTGTAGTAAGCAAGCTAGCTAAAAAGTGGGTGAGAGCACATGGTAAACTCTGTCCCTCGGGACGAAGAGTTTCTTGTAAACACTTGTCATTTCCTTCACTTGAAGGATATAAAAAACTTAAGAGATGGTTCTTAGTCTATAATTAGTTTTATGTTTTAGGAAAAAGAATAAATGGTACGATAAAGGCACATTGGTTTTCTTATATGTTGAAATTTTATAATGATTGTAAAGCATTGCTTACAATCTGTTATGTGTATTCTTGCTCAGGAACATATTGTACGAACTGGACATGGTCCTGTATCTGTTATAGTTTATGGAGACCAAGACAAGCCGGCTCTGGTCACTTATCCTGATTTAGCTTTAAATCGTGAGTGATGAGTTTGCTTACTGGTATCTTTGTTCATTGTTTAACATTTCTGTTGTTCAGACCTCTGTGTTCTTAATTCTTTTCTATCTGCAGTCTGACGATATATAATGCTTGAATCTATTTTGTTGGCAGATATGTCTTGTTTTCAGGGGTTGTTCTTTTGTCCAGAAGCTGCAACTCTGCTGCTTCACAATTTCTGTGTTTACCACATCAGTCCTCCTGGGCATGAGGTTTGTAAATCGGCCAAATCATGTAGGATTTCATAGTAGATTTTCTCCTGCATGTGTTGAAGTTAATTTTTTTAACCAATTTTTTTTGCGTATCGATAGTGATTCCAAACAGTATTACTCACAGAAAGTTTAAATGGGACTCTGTAAGAGTTCTTGCAGTTGGGTGCTGCTGCAGTTTGTTCTGATGAGCCTGTGCCTTCAGTTGATGACTTAGCTGATCAAATTCTTGAAGTGCTCAACTATTTCAGGTAAAACCAAGTGACTGCATTTACCTCCATTGGCACACGTGTTACTGCTTGAGAACTAATTTTTCATCAGTCATATGCTTCTAAAGTTCTAATTTTGTGAGTTTTAACTTTGTTCAGGCTTGGTGAAGTTATGTGCATGGGTGTAATGGCTGGTGCTTACATCCTTACGTTGTTTGCTGTATGTTTTTATTTGTAACAGTTTCACAATTTTGCTTTAATTTGCCTTTTTATATGACTTATAGAGGTTTATGTTACTAGATGAAATTTAGGGAGCGGGTTATTGGTTTGATACTTGTTTCTCCTCTGTGCAAAGCACCATCTTGGACAGAATGGCTACGTAATAAGGTTCGATTAATATATTTTTTCTTATCAATGTTGTGTCTCTAGTAAAATCTATTTCAATTGATCTACATCGAAAAAGAATGAATCCTGCAGGTGATGTCAAATTTGCTGTATTATTATGGAATGTGTGGTCTGCTGAAGGAATGCTTGCTTCACCGGTACTTCAGCAAGGTATATTAGTATTTCTATTACCCATGCCCCCTTGTTTTAACCCCTTCGATGTACATATGCTTTTTCTTTGTGTAAATGGATGATCACAACATTTGCTTTTGTTTGTATCAGGAAGTTCGTGGCAGTGCTGATGTTCCAGAATCAGACATAGTTCAAGCTTGCAGAAGAGTAAGTACTCTAATTACTGTCATCTCTAGCCCCAAGACTCTAATTTCAGTTATCTCTATCCCCAAGCCTGCTGTTTACATGTTTTCTTTAAACCAAGTTTTAACATGTGAGGATGAATTTTTTTGATTTCCAGCTGCTTGATGAGAGGCAGAGCATAAATGTGTTGCGGTTCCTTCAAGCTATAGATAGGTAATAATGCCCAAGATTTTAGTTTTTTTTACTCTTTAAGTTTCTTCAACATTTTCTTGTTTAGATTCTGATAGTTTAACTTTGTCTTCCCAATTAACAGGAGACCTGATCTCACGGATGGGTTGAGGACATTGAAATGTCGAACCCTGATATTTGTTGGCGATAATTCTCCTTTTCATTCGGAGTCCCTCCACATGACAGTGAAACTGGATAGAAGATACAGTGCTTTGGTTGAGGTAGCAATTAACCAACCTTAAACAAAGATACAGTGCTTAAAGTTAATGGAAAATATCAATTCCCATCTGTCCCACTAAATCTAAAAATGTTTGTCAGAAATATTAATAATGCATCTGGTAGGCTCCTTTGAATGGTAGATATCAATTCATGCCATATTCAGAAGCCATGCTCATGGAAGAATGAATTGACATTTATTTCACAGGTACAAGCATGTGGATCCATGGTGACTGAGGAGCAACCACATGCAATGTTAGTTCCCATGGAATATTTTCTCACAGGCTACGGTCTGTACAGGCCGAGTCAATTTAGCGGCAGTCCGAGAAGTCCATTGAGCCCATCCTGTATTGCACCCGAACTCCTCTCTCCAGAAAGCATGGGACTGAAACTAAAACCGATCAAGACTCGTCTGTCGGCGCAAAGATAAGTTCAGATTGGATTCATTGCTCTGTAAATTGGAGGTAATATAGTTCTATTTTCCACTCATTTTCCACATGCAATTGTTGTCCAAGTAGTTAAATAGGGTAGATATGGTTGCTATAGATAGCCAGACAGAAAATTCATTGTTGAACATAAGGTGGGAGGTAGGTGTGGGAATTTTGTGGAGATCATTCGTTCATTTGTAGACAGTCTTGATTTGTTTGTATGACAGCAAAGCAATAAAAATAAACACAGAGCAAACGAGATGGTGACTCTTTTCGCTCAATTATTGAGACCACATATTTCTTGTATATTGAATTGTCATTTTGTTTTGCAAGCACACGCAAAACATCAAGAATTATTATTATTATTTTTTTAAAATTTTCATTTTTCAATACGTTTTGTTATATGAAAATTGAATATTAATTGGAAGAGGGGTTTTCATTATGTGTTGTCCTCTTCTATAAGACTTGTGTCAGTGAAAGTGACTAAAAAAATAATATTTTATTTATTTAAGCTAAAAAGACTAGCATAGATCAGGTTTTACATCGATGACGCTCCCTTAGGGACACACGTGTGTTTTTTTTAAGGTAAAATGGACACTTGTCACAAAACGACAGGGTATAAAATATTCCCATTGATCACGCATTAGTTCAATGGTATATCATAATTAAATTGGCATTGATGTCCTTCGTTGGTTGGTCTCAAGTTCATCAATATTTCTTAATTCTTTAAATTATTATTATTATTATTTTTTAAAATTGATTATACTGTTCCTACTATAAGACGTGTACAAGATAGCGTGAGAGAGACAATACAAAGTATTATTTTATGAGTGTAACTAGTGACATTATGCTTTTCAAATAATGCTATTTTGTTGGCAGTTTAATTGTATATTACGATTAAAATAAGGGAATTAATGTGTAACGGCCAAACTGGAATTCGGTTTCCTGTTATTTCTTCTATATTTGCAAAATAAAATGATTCAGAAAACTCCGCCAAGTAGAAGAAAATTTCAATTCATAGCATACAAGAAAATAAAGAGAGAATTTTATACAACAAACAACAACTAAGCCTTTAATCCCAAGGCTACATGAACAATAAAAAGAATCAAGTCGGGTCGGATATATGCGTCGGTCTTCTCCAAACGCTTCTATCAATCAACATACCTTATGTAATCCCCTTACACTCCAAATCTTTGCGTATAACTTCGAGTCATATCTTCTTCGACTTCGATTTTTCGCTTGCTCTCGTGAAGTGGCTGAAATTCATGGACTCCACTCGACACAAAATACATAGTGCAAAATACATTAATTATTTTCATTAAAAAAATGTTCTCATAAAACTTATTTGTTTGACCACTATATATATATATATATATATATACACACACTAATGCTGGCCTGGCTTGCGATTCATGCACCAAGATACATAGTGTGATGCACATCTTGTATTTCAAGTATTATCTCAAATAATTTTTTTTTAAAACATAAAATAGTAATTATGTTAATAAAATGTCAAATACAAATGAAGAAGTATGCCTAAACATAAGAGAACAACTAGTTAAACATGTGTCATACATGGCAAAGACTAATACACATCGAGTACGTGGCGTACTAAATGGATGCAAAGAAGAGTGAGTCACATATGAATCACAACACAATGAGCTGAAGCGTGCAGGGACCTCCCAAGCCACTCCAAGTCTCCTCAACCATGATACCAAATGTAGTCGTATAAGGGAGCTGCATTCCAAGATATTTGAAGGAAGTAAAAGGGATAATCGAGCGACATAAACTGATAAAAGAGAGACAAATGAGGAGGTCATCGTATCCAAAACCCTCGCTGAGATGCATCGACCAATGATTATCATCGGATGACGCATGAAACCGAATGATACATTAGTCAAATCCAAAGATTGCCCTAGGAGTAACTCAAAACAATTGAACCACCCTCAAATACACCAAATAGCGTCCTCACAAGACAACATATATAAAATGTAATTCGGTTTCCAGTTATTTCTTCTATATTTGCAAAATAAAATGATTCAGAATATATATATATATATATATATATATATATATATATATATATATATATATATATATATATATATATATATATCTTGCGATTCATGCACCAAGATAGTGTGATGCACATCTTGTATTTCAAGTATTATCTCAAATAATTTTTTTAACAATGTGATATCCCTGAAATAATTATGTACTTTGGGCCATTAGTTATGTTTATGTGATTAATTCGGTGCTAAATTAATTATGGTGGTGAAATATATAGTTATGCCGTTGAGCATGACCTGGTAGTACATTTCAGGGTGCATGTGATGCATGTTGGGAAATTGGGTTTTGGCATGGTTTATTTGTGGTGGATGTTAATTATTTTGGTAAAGCATGTTTAATTGAAGTTTTGGTGCATTCTTGGAAAATGCTTTTAAAAGATCATGTTGGGATCTTTTATACATCATGATAATTAATTGGGTACATGTTTTAAATTAAACCCAACACCTTTACCTTCACTTTCCCATCACTTCACATTTTATCAAACCATTTTCCCCATTTCTCCATTTTGGTCGATCAAAGAGGGAGAAGAAGGATGATATTTCACAACTTTGGTTGCTTGATTTCTTGCTTGTATTGAAGCTTCAAGTGATATGGATTCCTTCTAAAATGGCTTTATTATGATTTGTGTTGAAATGAGTTTGTATTTAGGGATTTAAAAGGAGTTTGATTTTTGGAAATGTGGTGTTTTTGGTTTAATGTTGGATATTGGTTGTTAGTAAGGTTTATATTGAAGGTTTATGGTGTTTTGATGTTATTGTTTGGTTGGTATTTGAGTTGGTATGGATTGGGGAATGAGAAAGGGAGAAAAATGGCCATTGTTCGCATTTACAGAACGCGGCGATCGATCGCCCAAAAAATGGCGATCGATCGCGCGCAGGCAGTAGCGAGCAGAGTCTTTTGGCGATCGATCGCCAAGTTGGGGCGATCGATCGGTGAGGCAAGCGATCGATCGCCTGTTGCAAAATTTTGGTATTTCGGCTGCTGGATCTCGCGATCGATCGGGGCATTATAGCCATCGATCGCGAGATGCCAGAATTGGATATTTTGGTTATTTTTGTGGGATTTTTGGTATCGGACTATTATTTGGCTTCTAATATTGAATTGTGTGGTTGTGTAGAGCCTTCCCAGGTGACACCACAACAAAGGAGATAGAGTCCTATCAAATTCTACATTTTGGAACAAAGGTACGTAGTGAGACGTACGGGCATCAGACGGTAAAATGTATTTTTACGTATTGGATTATGCATTATGGTTGCATATATTTGTTGGGTTATGCATTATGGTTTCATATACATATTGGTTGATGCATTATGGTTGCATACACACATTGGATGCATTGGTGCATGTGATTGTAAGTCGATGTTATATTCCAGTGATGAAGAATACTTGCCGCCTTCATGGCGTAGCGATGATAGAATACTTGCCGCTGTCATACCGTAGCGATGAGAGATATTTGCCGCTAATATGTAGAAGCGAAGAACACGCCGTTGACATATTATAGTGAGGGATATTATTTGCTGCTGGTATTATCGAAGCGAGGGGTATTAATGCCGATGTCATGTCAACGCTAGGGGTATTATGCCACTGATATAATAAGACTTGGAAATTGGTTATTGGTATTGATGGAATGGATGCATGTCATGGCATACATAATTGGCATTATAATCTGTTGATTATGCTTGTGGTACAAGGACAACCAAAGGGAGCTTTTAAGTGCATATATTACAGGAAGTGATTTGTATTTACGGTTATGCATTTTTATATCATAATCTTGTTGGTATGATTATGGTTTATCATATGCTCATGATTTTGGGGTTGTCCTGTAGGTTTATTTTGGCTTGGAGGGCTAAGGACCGGGTTGATGCGGTGAGCTTGTGAGGAGTGCTATTGGTATAGGATGTCATGATTATTTTTATAGAGCCTCTACTCTAGGAGTAATGTAAAGCTATAGCATTAACATTCATTTTGCTGGGAATGTAACTAATCCTTTTTGGAATTTTATTTTTGGCACTGTAATCCTAATAGCTCAAGGCATCAACATGAACTTTATACTCTGTTAGATGTATGTTTAGCCCTTCTTATGCCTTTAATCCGCACTTAAGGTAGAGAGGACTTACATTAGTGGTATCAGAGCTGTGGTTAGAGAACCCGGGAATGAGTGAATGGTAGACTTAGCAAACTTGTTGGCTAGGTGTTCGCTTATGAGCATGTTTATGGATGTGGTGCATATTTGTGTATATATTTGTTATACTAACATGCTTGGAATATTGTTATTCATGTTATCTAATGCTATAACATATGAATTGTTTATGGTATTGTTGTTAACCCTTGTATTACATCATGGCAGCCAGAAATCTGGAACACCTAAATGAGGAGGTGGGTGATGTGGGGAGTGTGAATGCTAGTATTGCACAGACTAATCCCCTACCACCACCGGCTGTGGGTATAGAACCGATTGCACAACTATTATTACGTGGAGAGCTGAGTCTAACACAGTTTCTGACTTTTCATCCGCCCCGCTTGAGGGAACTGAGACAGGGGAGGAAGCAGAATAATGGCTGGAGAGGATAGAGCAGATCTTTGTGTCTGCACCCTGTGCTAGGACTACTTGGTTGATGCTAGCGGAAATTCAGTTGGCTAAGAAGTATTCCATGTGGTGGAAGACGACTGTTATGGAGTTAAGAGCTCAAGGGATGTTGGTGGACTGGACTTTGTTTAGAACCCGGTTTCTGAACCGGTACTTTTCTGCGGCTGCTAGGCAGATGAAGGAGGATGAGTTCACCAATCTAAAGCAGGATAGCATGACTGTCTCGGACTATGCTATGCAGTACTTATCACTTTTTTATATACGTCCCTCACATTGCTACAAATGGTCATGCCAAGAGCAGAGCTAGCAGAGCTTGGAGTTAGTGCCTATACGGATGTTGTACCCCCGCAAGTTCCACCACAGAGGCCGGTATCTGATAACCTGAGGCCGTGAGGAGAACCAGTTTAACCTCGTGGAGCTTCTTCTTCTTCTTCTCGGTTTGGTGGGAAGCGAATTGATAACTGGAGGGGTAGTGCCTCTACCAATAGAGGACAAACTCAAGCAAGTAGGATCGGAGAAGTAAAATGTCATTTCTGTGGAGGACCGCACGTGATGTGTGACTGTACGACTTGTTATAAATGTGGCAAGATGGGCCACATTGCTCGGTTTTGTCAGAATCGTGATGGTCAGATAGACCTCAGAGAAGGCAGGGGGAGATTTACTAGTAGGACAGTACAACAGAGGTAACCACTGGTGCCTCGATAGTTGGGAGATCAGGCGATGGGGCCACCTCAAGGGAAGGTATATGCTTTGACTAGGGAGCAGACCGATGCAGCTCCAGAGGAAGTGATTGCTGGTACGTGTCTTTTAATTACATATTCCACTTTTTTATTTTGAAAGACACATGTGCCTCGCACTCCTTTGTGTCTGCGGATTTTGTAGAAAGACATCTTATGTGCACGTCTCCGTTACCCATGCCTCTTTTGGTCTCAACACCCACTGGAAAGACTGTGATTATTGACCGGTTTCTTTCTGACTGCCTCATTTATTTTGAGGGCAATGAGTTGAAGACGGATTTGATTGTTCTGGGTATGTCAGATTTCGATTGCATTGTGGGCATCGATATATTGAACAAATATCAAGCAGTGGTTGATTGCCGGCAGAGAACGGTTCGTTTCCGATCTGATCAAGGGATTCAGTGGACTTTTTATGGGAACGGTACTCGTCCGAAGATTCCGTTGATATCGACTGTCAAAATGCCGCGGTTATTGGAACGTGGGCATACATGTTATCTTATTTATGCCGTGGATATGGTAGAAAAGAATAAGGAATTGAGGATTGAAGAGATACCCATGGTTGCGGAGTTTACGGACGTGTTTCTGAAGGAAATTCCAGGGTTCCCGCCGACTAGATAGGTCGAGTTTGGGATTGAGTTATTACCGGAAACGTCTGCTATTTCTCGTGCCCCTTATAGGATGGCACCGGCGGAGTTAAGGGAATTGAAGGAGCAGTTACAGGAACTCATTGACAAGGGATACATACGCACTAACGTATCGCCTTAGGGCCCACCAGTTCTATTCGTTAAGAAGAAAGATGGTTCGATGCGTTTGTGCATCGATACCAGCAACTGAATAAGGCAACGGTGAAGAACAAGTACCCTCTTCCACGGATTGACGATCTGTTTGATCAATTACAGGGCACGAAGCTTTATAGCAAGATTGATTTGAGGTCTGGATACCATCAGATTCGGGTCCGAGAGGAGGATATTCAGAAGACAGCATTTCGGACTCGGTATGGGCATTACGAGTTCTTGGTTATGTTGTTCGGAGTGATGAACGCCCCGACTATCTTTATGAGTCTGATGAGTCAGGTGTTCCAACCGTATCTTGATCAGTTTGTCATTGGGTTCATTGACGACATACTTATCTATTCTCGGAGTGAGGAGGAGCACGTAAAACACTTGCGGACAGTGCTCCAGATTATCAGGGATAATTATCTATTTGCTAAGCTTAGCAAGTGTGAATTCTGGTTGGACAGTGTGGTGTTTCTGGGGCATGTCATCTATAGCAATGTGATATCAGTGGATCCCAGGAAAGTAGAGACATGTGATGGAATGGTCTGCACCTACTTCTGTGCCTGAGATACAGAGCTCTCTTGGTTTAGCAGGATATTATCGACGTTTTGTCGAGGGATTCTCGAAGATTGCTATGCCATTGACACAGTTGACTCAAAAGAGAGTACCATTCTATTGGTCTGAGGCTTGTGAGCAGAGCTTCCAAGAGTTGAAGCACCGGTTGACAACAACGTCTGTGTTAGTGATTCTCCTACGGAGAACAAGGGGTTTGTTCTATATACTGATGCATCACTACAGGGTTTGGAATGTGTGTTGATGCAGGATAATCACGTGGTAGCTTATGCATCGAGACAGTTGAAGCCGCATGAGACCAGATATCCAGTTCATGACTTGGAGTTGGCGGCTATCATTGTTGCCTTAAGATTTGGCGGCACTACTTGTATGGTACGTCGTTTACCATCTATACGGACAACAAGAGCCTGAAGTTTCTATTTACCCAGGCAGAGCTGAATATGAGGCAGAGGAGATGGATGGACTTACTCAAAGACTATGATTGTGAGATTGAGTACCATCCTGGAAAGGCGAACTTGACAGTAGACACCTTGAGTCGGAAGGTGAAGTGTACTGCAGAGGATGTCATGCATTTATCGACTATGATGATTTCCTACTGTCATCTGGGCTATGACTTCGATGTGAATACATCACCGGTACGTGTATCAACTTTATTGGCAGAGCCAGATATTTATGAGAATATCAGGAGAGCTCAGAAGTCAGACTATGAGATTCAGAGATGGTTGGCATTGGTACTTCTTGGACAGCCATCGAGGTTCTGAAGACGGTTCTTTGAGGCTTGGTAACCGTTGGGTAGTTCCGAGTATGCAGGAGTTGCGTCGAGGGATCTTACAGCGACTTCATAGTAGCAGGGCTTAGTATTCACACAGGCAGGAGGAAAATGTACAAGGACTTATGTGACCAATTTTGGTGGAAGCGGATGAAACGAGATGTGATAGCATTTGTTAAGAGATGCTTGATCTGTAAACAGGTAAAGGCAGAGAGGCAGAGACCTGGTGGTGAGCTAAAGAGCTTGGAAATACTTGAATGGAAGTGGGAACACATATCCATGGATTTTGTCACCCACTTACCGAGGACTACTTCAGGGTTTGATGCGATTTGGGTAATCGTGGATAGGCTAAAGAAGGTAGCTCATTTTATTCCATACAGCATGACATTTACATACTTGAGGATGGCTCAGTTGTATGTACATGATGTAGTGAGACTGCACGGGATTCCAGTTTCTATTGTGTCTGACCGAGATCCACGGTTTACATCTCACTTTTGGGGAGTCCTTCAGTCAGCTTTGTGAACTGAGGTGAAATTAAGCACGACATATCATCCCAAACGGACGGCCAGACCAAGCGTACTATACAGAAGCTCAAGGACATGTTACGGGCATGTGTATTGGAGTTTGATACTTCATGGCAGGATTCATTGGCCTTGGTAGAGTTCTCGTTCAATAATAGCTATCAGGCGAGCATTCAGATGGTTCCATTCGAGGCTCTTTATGGTCGATGTTGTAGGTCACCATTGTACTGGGATGACTTGACTAGTAAATCGGTCGGAGGACCCGAGTTGATCCGGGGGATGGAAGAGAAAATAAAGGTAATCCGGCAGAAAATGAAGGCACATCAGGATAGGCAGGCATAGCCAATGCAAATGAACGGCGGCGACCGTTGGAATTCCAGTTGGGGGATAAGGTCTTTTTGAAGATTTCACCTTTCAGAGGTGTACCGACGGTTTGGAATGCCCGGGAAATTGTCTCCAAGGTATGTGGGACCGTTTGAGACTTTGCAGTGCATTGGTACTCTAGGCTTACCGTCTGGATTTGCCACCGTCATTGTCTGGTATTCACGACGTGTTCCATGTATCTATGTTGCGGAAGTATGAGCCAGATCTGTCACATGTGCTGCAGCCTTCAGAGGTTCAGTTAGATTCTGATGTGTCCTACGTGGAACGGCAAGTCAGGATTCTGGATAGAGATGATCACAGACTTCGGAAACAGGTGATACCGATGGTCAAGGTTCTGTGGGATCGCAGGGGTGTCGAGGAGGACACGTGGGAGACGGAGCGACATATGGTGCAGCACTATCCGGAACTGTTTTCTGGTATGTGATTTATGTTTTGTTTAGGATTAGTATGTGCATGCTGATTTCGAGGACGAAATCTTATAAATAGGGGAGTATTGTGATATCCCTGAAATAATTATGTACTTTTGGGCAATTAATTATGTTTATGTGATTAATTCGGTGCTAAATTAATTATGGTGATGAAATGTATAGTTATGCGTTGGGCATGACCTGGTAGTATATTTCAGAGTGCATGTGATGCATGATGGGAAATTGGGTTTTGGCATGGTTTATTTGTGGTGGATGTTAATTATTTTGGTAAAGCATGTTCAATTGAAGTTTTGGTGCATGCTTGGAAAATGCTTTTAAAATATCATGTTGTGATATTTTATACATCATGCTAATTAATTGGGTACATGTTTTAAATTAAACCCAACACCTTTACCTTCACTTTCCCATCACTTTACATTTTATCAAACCATTTTCCCCATTTCTCCATTTTGGTCGATCAAAGAGGGAGAAGGAGGAGTTCACAACTTTGGTTGCTTGATTTCTTGATTGTATTGAAGCTTCAAGTGGTATGGATTCCTTCTAAAATGGTTTTATTATGATTTGTGTTGAAATGAGTTTGTATTTTAGGGATTTAAAAGGAGTTGATTTTTGGAAATGTGGTGTTTTCGGTTTAATGTTGGATATTGGTTGTTAGTAAGGTTTATATTGAAGGTTTATGTTGTTTTGATGTTATTGTTTGGTTGATATTTGAGTTGGTAGGGATTGGGGAAGGAGAAAGGGAGAAAAATGGCGATTGTTCGCGTTTACAGAACGCGGCGATCGATCGCCCAAAAAATGACGATCGATCGTGCGCAGGCAGTAGCGAGCAGAGTCTTTTGCCGATCGATCGCCAAGTTGGGGCATTCGATCCGTGAGGCAAGCGATCGATCGCTCCAAAAATGGTGATCGATCGCCTGTTGCAAAATTTTGGTATTTCGGCTGCTGGATCTCGCGATCGATAGGGGCATTATAGTGATCGATCGCGAGATGCCAGAATTGGATATTTTGGTTATTTTTGTGAGATTTTTGATATCGAACTATTATTTGGCTTCTAATATTGAATTGTGTGGTTGTGTAGAGCCTTCCCAGGTGACACCACAACAAAGGAGAAGAGTCCTATCAAATTCTACATTATTGGCATTATAATCTATTGATTATGCTTGTGGTACAGGGACAACCAAATGGAGCTTTTAAGTGCATATATTACAGGAAGTGATTTGTATTTACGGTTATGTATTTTTATATCATAATCTTGTTGGTATGATTATGGTTTATCATATGCTCATGGTTTTGGGGTTGTTCCTAAAGGTATATTTTGGCTTGGAGGGCTAAGGACCGGGTTGATGTGGTGAGCTTGTGAGGAGTGCTATTGGTATAAGATGACAGGATTATTTTTATATAGCCTCTACTCTAGGAGTAGTGTAAAGCTATAGCATTAACATTTATTTTACTGGGAATGTAATTAATCCATTTTGGAATTTTATTTTTGGCACCGTAATCCTAATAGCTCAAGGCTTCAACATGAACTTTATACTCTGTTAGATGTATGTTTAGCCCTTCTTATGCCTTTAATCCGCACTTAAGGTAGAGAGGCCTTACATAAAATGTCAAATACAAATGAAGAAATAGCCTAAACATATGAGAACAACTTAGAAAACAACTAGAAAAACATAAGCTAGTTTAAAAAAAAAAAACTTGATTATTGATAAAAGAAATACACATGGTGATGTAGTAATGTTTTTGTGATGTTTTGGGAGTGTAATTTGTGGTGTATGCATAAAACTTTGAAGATATGCATAAACTTCCACTGTTCTTGCTTTGTTCTGAACTGTTCGTCGCCTGATATCGATCGCGAGAGGCCAAAAATTTTTAAGGCGGTTTAAGGTTGTAGCGATCGATTGCTAGATCTCGACCGATCTATCGCTTGCTTAGCAATCGATCGAGTGAGGAGTAGAAATCGATCTCCAAGGGCATAGCTTTTTGTGTTGAAATTTGAAGTATGAAGCGGTTGATCGTTGGTTGAGACCGATCGATCGCTAGGGTTATTGAAGCGTCTGATCGTTGGATAAGACCGATCGATCGCTATGTCTATTTAGTAAAAATGTTATAATTTCTTGGTATTTGTATAATGAAAATGATTATATTATTGAATTGTTGAATTTTATGCCTGCTTTTCTATTTTGGAAACGACGATAGGTACGTGTTGACGTACGAGTATTGTTGTTATATTTATGATGTATATATGTGGTGATGGATATGTACATATTTTTGAGATATGAGATTGTTGTGAATGATGATGTTGAAGCATGTGATTGATGCTATGAGGCATGATGTTGTTGAGGCGTGAGATAATGATCTTATAACGCGTGAGCTGGAGATATGATATATGCTACTAATATGAAAATGTGAGGAGGTTCCACTGACATATTGAGCGGAAGGCAATATCATACATGCTCCGTTATAAAGGGTGATGAATGAGATTTATCAGACATGTCATGACATGTTAGTTGTATTGTGATTTGATGTATATGCATGAACAACCAAGAAGGAGTATTTCAATACATGAAATACAGGAAGTTGTTTATACATTATTTATGCATTTTATTGATTTTGGATTTAGAATATCATCTATAAACTCATGTTGTGTGGTTGTTTTGTAGGGACTCATAGACGGGGGAGGCCGGGATTGTGAGTCTATCGTCCGCTGCTAGGACACAAACTGATCAAGATTTAAACTTAAGATGAATTTGACATGTAAATGATGTAATTTATGTTATGTATGAGAATAATGTAATAGATGGATGTAGTGAATATCTTGATCAGTAGTAATCTTATCTTAAAGAATGTTATTTACTTAATTATATGTTTAATTAATGATTAAGGTAAAGAGGCCCCACATTTAGTGGTATCAGAGCCAGATTAGATGACTGGTTTGAAAAATGGTGGAGGAAGTGAACTAGTGAGATGAGTGTTCACTTCGAAGCATGTTTATGCATGCGGTACAATATAGTGTGCTATACTAACATGCGTTATTTGCTTGAGTATTATTGTTAATCCTTGAATTGCAACATGACAGCTAGAATACATGTGAATCCCCAAGAAGTAATAGGGGATGCTGTGAGTATGAATGACAGTGTTGGTCACGTTCTTTTGCCACTACCACCAGTAGGCCAAGGACCAGTGGAGCAAGTGTTGCTACCATGGGAGTTGACCTTGACTCGGTTCTTAAGTTACCAGTCGCCTCGTATTGAAGGGAATGAATCTGGTGAGCAGGCTGAGGAGTGGTTGGAGTGTATTGAACAGGTCTTTGTGTCAGCTCCATGTGCAAAGTCAGCTTGGTTAAGATTAGATGAATTTCAATTGGCTAAGAAAACGACGATGTGGTGGAAGGCGACATTGATTGAATTGAGAGCTCAATGACATCTTGTGGACTGGGATATATTCAGGAGTCGATTCCTAGATCATTATTTCCTTGATGTAGCAAGACAGTTAAAGTAGGATGAGTTCACAAATTTGAAACTGGGTACTATGAAGGTAGCTGACTATGTCATGACAGTACTCATCTTTGTTGAGATATGTACCCACCCCCACATAGTTGTTAACACCAAGGCCACAATCAGATATTTCTTAAAGGGATTAAGACCGGAGTTGTTTAATAGAGTTATTTCTAATAACCCTGTGTCATTTGAAGATGCTTTGACAAGAGCAAAACTGGCAGAAATTGGACTTGGTGCTTATAGAGATTTAAGTCAATCTCAGAAAAACCTACCCCAGGCAATATGAGAATTATAGGGGAACAGTTTAAACCAGGAGGAGGTGCATCATCCTCAAGGTTCAGTGGCAAGAGGTTTGATACCCACAAAGGTAGTGACAGATTTGATAAGGGACAATCACAAATGGGCAGTACCGGGGGAGTAAAATGTTTTAATTATGGAGGGTCATATTTTATGTTATATCCCCGAAATAATCATGTGCATTATGGTTTTAATGTTGATTTTGATGATAATTTGGTGTTGTTATTATTATTGTGGTTGGGGAAATGTATGGTTATGCGGTGGGCATAAACTGGTTTTACATTTCAAGGTACATGTGATGCATTGTGGGGGAGTTACTAATTTTGGCATGGTTTAATTGAGATTGGTTCTAGTTAATCTGGAAAAAACATGTTTAATTTGTTGTTATGGTACATTTTATTGGTAATGCTTTAAAATATCAAGTAGGAATATTTTACTACTACATGCTAACTACTTGGGCATCATGTATTTGATCACACCCATACCTTTTCCCCCTACTTCATTTCCCACCACACAACCCCTTCCACCAACTCCCATCACACAACTCCCTCCCCCCCTTTTCTCTCAAGAAATTGCCCCCCCACACCAAACAAGGAGGAAATAAAAGGCTTGAAAATTACTTGTGGAATCTTGTAAAGAATTGAAGCAAAAAGGGGTAAGATATCTTGTAGTGTCGAATGTTGAGCATGTTAACTTGGGGGGGGGGGGGGGGGGGGGGGGGGGGGGGGGGGGCGGAATAAAATGGGTTTCATATGGATTTGTGAGTTTTTATGGTTGTTGGTGTATAATATGTTGGTTTTTGGTGTTATGTTGTGTTGGGTTGGAAGAGATTTGGAAATATATGAGTTGGAGAGGATGAATGTATAAAAGATGGTGAAATCGCGTATACAGACATCCACGATCGATTGGTGCGTTTCACCGATCGATCGAGAGCTACAGCGCACGAGCAGAAGGTGTGGGGATCGATCGCTGAGTTTGAGCAATCGATCGCTCGAGACTTAGCGATCGATCGCCGATTGCCAAATTTTGTATATCATGGCAGTAGGGTCTCGCGACCAATCGGGGCTTATTGGCGATCGATTGCGAGACACCAAATGATGTTTTTTGGTTATTTTGTGGGATTTTGGTAATGTACTATGATATGACTTCTAATATTGAGTTGTGTAATTGTGTAGAGCCTTCCCAGGTGGCAGCACAACGCAGGGGATAAAGTCCTGCCAACCATCCCACATTTTGGAAGAAAGGTACGTAGAGAGACGTACGGGCATCAAACGGTAACATGTATTTTTACATACATATAGATTATGCATTGTGGTTGCATATATATATATATATATATATATATATATATATATATATATTGGATGCTTGGTGCATATTATGGTGAGTCGTTGTTATATTCGAGTGATGATTTTAATGCTTGCCGCTGTTATTTTGAAGCGATGAATAGAATACTTGCCGCTTGTCATATTGTAGCGATGAAAGAATATTTTCTGCTAATATGTCGAAGCGATGGTAAATGCCACTGTCATATTGAAGCGAGAGATATTAATGCCGTTGATATGTCAAAGCGAGAGGTATTAATGCCGCTGTCATGTCGAAGCGAGGGGTATTAATGCCGCTGTCATGTCGAAGCGAGGTGCATTAAAATACATTGTTATAACAAGACTATGATTGGTTATGGTATTGATGGAATCGGATATATGTCATGACATTTATGGAACTGTATTATAATCTATTGATTATGAATATGAGTTATGGAACAGGGACAACCAAAGGGAGCATATTAAATGCATTGGAACACAGGAAGTATTTTCTATTAACAGTTTTATGCATTTTTACATTATAATCATGTTGTTGTGAATATGGTTATTATATGCTCATGGTTTGGGGTTATTCCTGTAAGAGCTTTTGGCATGGAGGCTAAGGCCAGGGTTGATGTTGTGAGCTGTGTGAGGAGTGCTACTGATATAGAAGGACATGAATTCTTTTGTATAGTTTCTACGCAGGGTAGAGTAAATCTATAGCCTTTACATTCATTTTGTGGGAATGTAACTAATTCTTTTTTGGAAATTTTATTTTGGCACTGTAATCCTTAAGCTCAATGCATCAACATGAACCCTTAGACTCTGATGAATGTATGGTTAGCTCTCTTTATGTCATTAAATCCACACTTAAGGTAGCGAGGCCTTACATTTTAGATGTGATTGCCCAAACAGAGATGTTCCAGTTTGATATGGATGTGGCATGAGGGGGTCACATTGTGAGGAATTGTCCTCAAGCTGGAGGACAACAACACAGGGGCAATGTGTCTACAACAGAGGCCACAAGTTATGCCTCAAGTAGGTGGGGAAAAAAGTAGGGTTGCCCCTGGTTCAGGTGTATGCGTTGAACAAGGAGCAAGCAGAGGCTGCTCCTGATGAAGTGATAACGGGTAAGTGTTATTTATTTACTTATCCTACTTTTGTTTTAATTGATACTGGTGCTTTCCATTCCTTTATTGCAAAGAGTTTTGTGGAGAAGTATCATATGTGCTCGTCCCCACTGTTGATGCCTCTTTATGTTTCGACACCAGCCGGGAAGAAGGTAGTTGCAACTCATATCATGTTTGATTGTTCTATCAATGATAATGTATTACAAATGGATTTGATGATTTTAGATATGAATGATTTTGAGTGATTATTGGTATAGATATTTTGAATAAATATCAGGCAGTGGTTGATTGTAGCCAAAAGGCAGTTCGTTTTTGTTCTGAGGTTGGGGATCAGTGGACTTTCTATGGGCAGTGATCTCGTGCAAAGATTCATTGATATCGGCCATTAGAATATCACGTTTGCTAAAACATGGACATGGAAGATATCTTATTTATGCTATTGATGTAACAGAAAAGAAGAAGGATATAAAATTAGACGAGATACATGTGGTAGCAGAGTATATTGATAAGGGTGAATATTACGCTTATTCTGCAATGAGATGTATTGATTTTCGTGTTGATTCCTTGATGATGTTACGCTTTTGGTATTTATTTGTTTAGTTTCAGGAATCTAAGTTGGAAGTGGAAGAAGTGAGTTAGATGACGAAAACGGACCAAATTGAGGCGAGAAATGATAAATTTGGAAACTGACATACTCGATCGATCGGCAGTTAAGCTCGATCGATCGATCGAGGCAGAGAATTTGGCCAACGAGAAGAAGTGATGCTCGATCGATCGGTAGTTGAGCTCGATCGATCGAGCATGGTAGAGAAATTCATGGACCAGCAATCAGAGTGCTCGATCGATCGATAGATTATCTCGATCGATCGAGCGACAGAGTTTTCTGAAAAAAAATACCATATTGAGTTTGGTCCATGGGGAACACTTCCATCCACCTCCTCTTCTATAAATATCTGACCTAGGGCACGAATTTGAGGAGTGGAACATCATATCATACACTACATAGCAGCCTCTTATCATCCTCCAACATCCACACAATTTAAGAGAAAAATCCTTTGAAGTGCAAGGAAGGAAGCAAGAGAAGAAGCCACGTTGCAACGCAGCGAATCGACTCCTTCGTTTATCGTACTTATAAACTTTATTTGTTTTTATTTTCGAATTCTTGATGTTTATTTGGTTGAGAAACACTTAATCATCTTGTTATTTTGATTTAAATATGAACTAAGTTTATTTTATCAAGATTATGGAAGCTTGTGTTTGAGTTGATGATTTGAATGTTTATTGAGTGGATTGATTCTTTTGTGCATGATTTATAATTTTAATGCTATCAAAGCCTTGCTAACTTTGATTGATTTGTGATAATTATAATTTAGATTGAGAGATTGAATTATAATACGCTTGAGTAAATCATGTTGTATGTTAACGATTTAGATCGAGAGATTAAATCACATATGTGATAACTTTGGATTGAAAAATTTAAAGCTAGAGGTTTTCATAGAGATTTATGCAATATTAAATTGGTGATTAAGTGAACGAAAGTTACTTGTTTCAATTTAATATTAGTTTCAATATAGCTTGAGAAAGTGTATTAAATATTTTACGGGAACCCGTCACCTTAAGAATTAATTGGATAGTAATTGTTTTTACAAACAAATCATTGATGATAACACAAGTGAACCGACATCTTGATAAATTTCTAGTGTTGAATTCCTTCGCATCTTCAAAGGAGTTGATTTAATTTTCAGTTTTTAAGTATTTATTTTGATTAGTTAATTATTCATCTATTTCGTAAGCTAAATATAATTTTTCTAATTTTATTTGGTACTTATACGTTAGTCCCTGTGGGTACGACACCCCTTCTTTTAAATCATTATACTAAAACTTGACACCGTGCACTTGCGGTATAAAATCGCTACACTGGAATTAATTGTTTAAAATTAAAGTGATCAAGTTTTTGGCGCCGTTGCCGGGGTCTAATTTGTATAATATCATACGAGATTAGTTAATTGTAATTTAGCCAAATTTTTTTTTTGTTCGTTTGTCGATTTTGAGTATTTGGTTTACTGCATTTGTTTTTCTGTTTTGGGTTGATTTGTACAGGTAGTCATCTTCTTGGTGCATGCTAAGGAGTAGCCATCCCATACTCGAGCCTTTTGACCCAGAAATTGAGCGAACTTTTCTTAGGAGAATACGGGAAGCTCGAACGATGGCGGATAACAATCAAGTAGGGGGCGCGAATAATGAAGCACCGAATCCAAGATCTATGATGGACTTTGCTCAACCAGCTTTCCATGGATCACTGTGAAGCATAATGAGGACAAGTATTCAAGCTAACAATTTTGAGATAAAGCCTGCAATAATTCAGATGATCCATCATTCAATAATGTTTGAGGGAGCAGCCACTGATGACCCAAATGCTCACATCTCCAACTTCCTGGAGATTTGTGACACATTCAAACACAATGGCGTTTCTGACGACGCCATCAGGTTGCGGTTATTTCCCTTTTCATTGAAAGATAAAGCTAAAGCTTGGTTAAATTCTTTACCTGCATGATCCATCACCACTTGGGAGGGGATGACTCAAGCTTTCTTGTCTAAATATTTCCCCCTTCCAAAACTGCGAAGATGCGAAACGATATCACCACGTTTGGGCAATATGATCCTAAAACTTTAAATGAGGCATGGGAACGTTTCAAGGACTTGCTTAGGAGATGCCCACATCATGGTCTTCCTGTTTGGCTCCAGGTACAAACCTTTTATAAAGGTTTATTTTCAGCTAACCGTTCCATGATTGATGCAGCCTCAGGGGGATCCATCATGCGAAAAACACAGGAAGCAGCTTATGAACTCTTGGAAGAGATTGCTTCTAATAGCTATCAATGGCAATCAGAGAGGAATGTGCCAAAGAAACCGAGTGGAGTTCATCAAATTGACGGCATCACTGCTATTTTGGCACAGTTAGAAGCATTGAATAAAAATATTGATAGCATGAGCGTGACAGCAATGCAAGCAGTTATCAGTTGTGATTTATGTGGAATCAATCAACCAAGCATCAAATGCCAGGCAGGTAATCCATTTACTCAGTCTAATGAGTCTGCTAATTATGTAGGAAACAGGCAGCCCAATAACCCGTACTCAAATACTTACAACCCGGGATGGAGGAATCATCCAAATTTGCAATGGTCCAACCAAAACAACGTGTTGAACCCACAACCACCACCGGGATATGTACCTAAGCCGAGTATGGAGGAGCTCATGACCAAGTTCATATCATCAACTGAAACTAGGATGCAAAATCAGGATGCATCTATAAAGAACTTGGAAGTACAAGTAGGGCAACTTGCAACATTGATTTCCGGACGAACTCAAGGTACACTACCAAGTGATACAATGAAGAATCCAAAGGAGCAAGCAAATGCAATTGCACTAAGGAATGAAAAAGAGCTAAGGACGCAGACTGAAGCAAAAGAAAGTCGTGGAACCACCACTGAAGACAAGGGTAAGACCGAGGAAAATGTAACCGAAAAAGGTAAGAATTCTAACACTACACCGATCACACACACAGATAAGGTAGTAATTCCTCCCCCATTTCCCGCTGCATTAAAAAGAGCTAAAATGGACGCTGAATTTGGTAATTCTTGAGGTATTTAAGAAATTGCATATTAATATACCATTCGATGATGCTCTACTTCAAATGCCTAGTTATGCTAAGTTTTTGAAGGAAATTCTCTCTAACAAGCGAAAGTTGGGCGAATACTAAACGGTAAGCTTAACGGAGGAGTGCTTAGCAATTGTGAAACACAAAATGCCTCCAAAGTTAAAGGACCCAGGGAGTTTTACTATACCTTGCACTATAGGATCAGTCTCATTTACTAAATCATTGTGTGATTTGGGTGCGAGTATTAATTTGATGCCTTTTTCCATTTTCAGGAGGTTGGGACTAGGAGAGCCAAAACCTACTAAGGTTTCACTGCAATCGGCGGATAGATCTGTCACATACCCCCAGGGAATCATCGAAGACGTATTAGTCAAAGTGGACAAATTCATCTTCCCAGTTGATTTTATAGTACTAGATATGGAAGAGGACACGGAGACACCACTGATCTTGGGCCGACCGTTCCTAGCAACGGGAAAGGCAATCATAGATGTCCAACAAGGGAAGTTGATCCTTCGTGTAGGGAAGGATCAAGTTGTGTTTAATGTCTTTATAGCGCTTCAACACCCACACGACGAGCACATGTGTTTTAGTGTTGATATTATTGATGCTTTGACTGTTGATGTGTTGCAAGGTACATTCAAAGATAAAATGGAAGCATGCCTTGTGGAAACCGATAAACAACATGACAAGGAGGAAATTGAGATTATAGCTCATTTGAACAACACCATTCCTTACATGAAACGAGCCACTGAAATCTTAGGACAAAGAGACATTAAACCTCAACGGCCATCCATCGAAGAATCACCCACTCTCGAACTAAAACCCACTCTCGAACTAAAGCCTCTCCCATCTCATCTCAAGTATGTATTCTTAGATTCTGGAAATTCATTACCAATCATTATTTCTTCGTCCTTGACAGGTGAAAATGAGGGAAAGCTTCTTAAAGTCCTTAGGGAGCACAAGATAGACATGCCACTTATGCAAATAAACGGCGTAGGCCTCATGAATTTCAAATTTGTGACAAAGTATTTATGAAATATCACCTTTTAGAGGTGTAGTACGATTTGGAATGCGAGGAAAGTTGTCACCAAGGTATATTGGCCCGTATGAGATGTTACAACTTGTTGGTACGTTAGCATACAGATTGACATTGCCACCATCTTTGATAAATATTCATGATGTGTTTCATGTTTCAATGTTGAGGAAATATGAGCCATATTCGAGTCATGTATTACAACCTTCAGAAGTACAGTTGGAGACAAATGTCGTATGTGGACGACCAGTCAGGATCTTGGATAGAGCAGATCATATTGAGAAGCAAAGTAATACCTATGGTAAAGGTTCAGTGGGACAGACGGGGTTTCGAAGAGGCGATGTGGGAGACGGAGCAACATATGATACAACAATACCCTGAGTTGTTTTCTGGTATGTTTCTTTTAAATTATTATTTTAATGTTGGTAAGTATGTGGCTATTGCAATGTTGATACGTATGAGTAAATTTCGAGGACGAAATTCATGTAGTATGGGAGAATTGAGATGCCTAGAAATAAACCATGTGTTAATTAGTGGGGTTTATCATTATGCGTTAATTATCATATGTTATAAACTCGGATTCGGGTTGAACTGATAATGATAGAGTACATGGAATGAATTTGATATGATTTTATTGGAAGTAAATAAAGGATAAATCAGATTTCGAAACACACATTTCACCTAAATGCACATACAAAATCTCTACAAGAATTTCTCTCAAACCCTTGGTTCCTCGTGTAATATTTTCTTGGACTTGAGCTGGAAATCAAGTTATATCTCGTTGATAGTGAAAATCAAAGGTATTGGGTAAGAATTTCATATGATATGAGCCTGTATATGAGTAGGTGTATAAGTTGAATCAAGTAGTTTCTTGTGTGATTTGATATGAGTTGAATTGGAAGTAATAAACTTGATTACTGATAAAAGAAATACACATGGTGATGTTGTATTGTTTTTGTGAAGTTTTGGGAGTGTAATTTGTGGTGTATGCATGAAACTTTGAAGATATGCATAAAATTCCCCTGTTCTTGCCCTATTTTGAACTGTTCGTTGCCTCGCAGTTGATCGTGAGAGGCCAGAAAATTTTAAGGCTGTTTAAGGTTGTAGAGACCGACCGCTAGATCGATCGTGATCGACCGATCGCTTGCTTTGCGATCGTTCGCGTGAGGAGTAGAAATCTATCACCGAGGGCATTACTTTTTGTGTTGAAATTTGAAGTATGAATCGATCGATCGCTGGTTGAGACCGATCAATAGCTAGGGTTATTAAATTGAAGCAATCGATCGTTGGATAGGACTGATCGATCGCTGGGTCTATTTAGTGCAAATGTTATAATTTCTTGGTATTTGTATAATGAAGTTGATTATAACATTGAATTGTTTAATTTTATGTAGCACCATCTCTGGGAACATGTCAAATAGGAGGTTAATCAATAACTCCTGTTTTTCTATTTTCGAAACGACGATAGGTACGTATTGACATACGAGTATTATTGATATATTTATGATGTAAATATGTGGTGATGGATATATACATATTGTTGAGATATGAGATTTTTGTGAATGATGCTGTTGCAGCATGCGATTTATGTTGTGAGGCATGATGCTGTTGAGGCATGAGATAATGATCTTATAACGCGTGAGTTGGAGATATGATATATGCTGCTAATATGAAGATGTGAGGAGGTTCCACTGACATATTGAGCTGAAAGACAATATCATATATGCTCCGTTATAACAGGGTGATGAATGAGATTCATCGGATATGTCATGATATATTAGTTGTATTATGATTTGATGTATATGCAGGAACAACCAAGAAGGAGTATTTCTGTAACACCCTTACACATAACACATACACATGATGCATATAGCATAACATTTAATGGCAACGAAGATTGCAATTTCATATCATCTAATTAAGACATGTACAATACTATAATTTACAAGACATATAGCCATATATATGCCACAAAAATAACCAAGGTTGTACCCCACAACCCAACCAAAAACCTATACAGTATATGCAAATGATGGTCTGAGGGAGAAGGACTAGAGTCAGCCGGCCGACCTTGGATCTATACTTCCAAATATGTAGAAAACACCTTGTATGATCAAACTTTATCTACATCAACTGAAAATTAACATTTGGTGAGTTGCATTCTCAATGAGCATATTCAAAGAACATAGTATTTAACTCACATGAGCATCTAATTCATATTCACATAAGCACATGAATATAATCACATGATTTTAAAATCTGTAAATCAATTCACATGATTCGTATAAAACGAAATGATGCACATGTATGTCCATATTGTTATTCTGTTAAGGACCAATTAATACCAAGAAGAATTCGTGATCACGATTATGGCCATGTCACCCTTGTACTATATAATCCCCATGAGTTCAATGAACTCGGGATCTGTATTCTTTGATTCTGTAATTCTGACCGTACTCAGAATGCAATAACACATTGTTCAAGGTCATTAGCGGCCATAACAGAGTTCTTTAATCTCTTACGAATGCACATGTCATAATCATATGTATAACATCGTAATAATACAATAAATAACATCATATAGATCGTATAACATCACGTCCCAACATGTATATTTAGGAACACAATTTAGTTAGTGCACGTCATATTGCATTCATCTCAATCCATTCACCAATTCAAGGTACTCATATACCACAAATCACATACCCATATAAAGTTAAATGCCAAGTTATAAGAATATACTCACAAGTTGTTGCACATATCTCGATGATTAGCTTAAGTTGTCTTATCTGTGCCCTGATCGAGATTATGACATATAAACATAATAAAGATGCATAACCAAGTTCAATATTTTTAGTAGTATTTTAATTCTCATAAAACCACTATTGGCACCATATAGACTTATTATGATAATTTTACAATTAGAAATGCTAAAGATCATCGTTTATGAAACAATATAGACTTATTATTTTGTTTGTTTCTTTGCTACTCATCCGTTGATCTATTTTTCACAATATTTTTAACACGGAGACATCGGATTTCAGTACCTACCCCGTTACCTTCCACATTAGTCAAATTATTACAGAAGTAATTCTTCATCTACCATCCCCTTGACTAATCACTCATTCAATACAGGGGAGGTATGTTTAAGCTCCACAATTGGTTTAACATATAGAAATCCTTTATACAACTAGTAGAATTTTTCTTACCGACTGGTATAACCGAAACCCAATTATTACTCATAAATCAAGATTTATCAAGTTTTCAACTCAAATTAGACAAGTAGTAGTTAAAACAAATTACATTTAAAGAGAGTAATTTGAGCAGTTACTACACGGCTTTGTCCTTAATAGTACAAGAGACTCAAGTTTTTCTCTCCTGTTTCCCCTCTCGTTTGCTATGCGTGTGTGTGTGATTGGTGTCAAAATGGGCTTTTGAGAGAGAGACATATATTACATATTGATATACTTCCCCACAACTCAATGGAGATATTCTCGGTCAAATGAGATTTCTCGTCTCGTCTCTTCTTCTTCTTTTTTTTTCTCCATTTCTTGATTCATTTGTACCTCTTGCATTATTTTATTTTGTTTTTGAAACAATCCCCTTTCACTTTTAATATTCTATAAATATATATTTTAGGTGGATGTGCATCGATCTTTTGTCATGCATCTCTTTATTTTTAATTCCACTAATATGATTCTTACTATTCTACATATTATTATTTAGACTTTAATTTTTTCATTTTATGAAAAAGCCCTTGAATTTATTCACTATGTTATTATTTTAAAGCATAATATTCAGATATCGCTTATCCGCTTTGTTCAACTATAACTTTATATATGCAATGATGCGTATGCATGATCATGTACAGTTTTGGGTCATGACAATTTCAATACATGAAATACATGAAGTTGCTTATACAATATTTATGCAGTTTATTGATCTTGGATTGAAAATATCATATATATACTCATATTGTGATGTTGTTCTTTAGGGACTCATAGACGGAGGATGTCGGGATTGTTAGTCTACCGATCAAGATTTAAACTTAAGACGTTTTTGACATGTAAATGATGTAATTTATGTTAAGTATGAGAACAATGTAACAGAGAGATGTAATGAATATCTTGAGTAATCTTATCTTAATCCAGTTAAGTAAAGAATATTATTAATTTAATTGTATTTTTAATTAAGGATTAAGGTGACGAGGCCCCACAATATTACCAGCTGTCTCGAGCATGCGACCCTGTCGGCACTACATAACATATAACACAAATAATTCCCTCCCAAAAATCTTCTGAATTCTCTAGTTTCTTATATTGTGTATATTTATATTATTCTCTTTTAGCTCATTCCACCAATATTCAGATAGATAGTACACTTCAACTCACAATGACTCTGGTAGTGGAACACATTTTGTAACATAGACATTACAGTTGCTAGTTCAGGGTGCTTAAGGACCGGTTCCGGAGAGAATCCAACCTGTCTTGGACCCAAATAGGTTGGAACCGTCCCAACCGATTGATTCGAAGGCCATAGAACCAATCCTATCCGGTGGTCTGGATCGGAAACCTGGACAGGTTCCGGATTGGACCGGTTCCGTTTACGTGTTTATTTTTCTTTAAAAAATTATTTTGATTTTTTTTAAATATAGCATTTTTTTGGATTTCTAAATATCTTGTTCAATTAATACATGACTTGTGATGAAAAATACATATTTTATTGAATATGAATAATATGAGGTAAAAACTACCGCATTTGAAATAATAAAAAAAATTACATTATTCATCATAATTGATTAATATAGTCTCGCATATTCTTCTTCTTCTTCGACTCCTCATTGTCTTTTATTCTTTCGCTCAACATCGAACCAATTTTGAGCAATGTAAGCATGCACAATGAATCTGCATTAACCAAACTTCTATGGTGTCCAATAATTCGATCACAAGTTGAGAAGGCTGTCTCCGATGCAACACTGGATCTTTGAACCACAAAAAACTTCTCTAACCATTTTGGCCAAGATAGGATATTGTCTAGCGTTTACCAAAAATTTTTTGCCACTCGCTTCCTCTCTGTTTCTTTTGGCCACGACTCCTCAGCAAATTAATCTCTCAACTTGTTGACTGGGTAGTTTCTTCTCCTCCTCTCCTTTATGTGACGTTGATCATTGTCCCTATTCAGTATGGTACAAACCAGACATATTTGGGAGAGAATGACTGATTGACGTCTTCTGATCGTTAACATCCTTCTTGTAAGGACCCCGAGCCCTTAACCCGCTATTAGTGTATTAACCCATGTGTTTAGTGCATACTACCATGTAATCAGGGGGAAAAACCACATGCAACCATAGCATAATATACTAACAATAAAATTTCTTGTATTATCCCACACAATGTCCAATTTTCCCCGATACAAATCCACTTACATAGCATGCACCCTATAATGCACTAACATGTTCTCACTTCATTTTGCAATTCCTTTAATTAATTGCATGCAACACATGAATGAAAAGAGAAAGGCCCTTGCCTTTTTATACAAACCATATACACATATAGTAGTGCTCACATGCGAGCATCAAATGAGTGAATGTGCATTAAATGTATACAGTACCCTACTCAATACCGACACTGGTACCTCGATCCTGGAAGTACGTCCAATCATAGCTCAATCTCAACTCTAGAGCTACTGATGTACCTGTTCCACCTGCCCCAACAGAGATAGCCCCCACACGGTGTGAGCATACCAATACCACCATTCTAATAATCACAATATCACAGTTCATAATTTATAGCATGGAAAGTCATGAATTTTAAAAGATACTCCCTAGATAGTATCATCCTCATACGGGATCCCTGTGCTGTTCATGTTCTCAAAATAACCGAAACCATCAAATTCTCAAAAGCCAGTTAATCATTTCATTGATTAACTAAATCCATTCCATAATTAATAAAATCCATTAGTTACAAATGTTTACAGATATCACATGTATCTAAACAATAGTTTCATAGTCCCATTTCATCGCTTGCTCAATAGCAGCGGCATTCATAACCGATGTTCGCTCCATAGCGACAACATCTCATATGTTGCTCGCTCCATAGCGGCACCATATATTTCACAATACATACCCATTTATTACAATTACAACATACCATGCATTCAACAATTGCGATAAGATATAAGGTTATGATCGTATGTTATATGTACCTTATGATTCCATAGTCCGAACCAAACCTTGTCTTAGTTCCGCGACTCGATGAATTACGTGCTAAACATATTAAATAATTCATAATTAATTATACGCATGCAACCACGTGCCCAAGCACGTTTACGACCTCCAATTATATCATCAAACCATGACGATTAATCATTATAAAAGACTCCGGGCGAAGCATGCATCGATTCCCCAACAACAAAACCATATAAACCACAAAACAGAGCATCTCGATCGATCGGCCAAATGTGCTCGATCGATCGAGAGCTCCAGCAAAATTTTGCCCAAAATTCCTGTTTCTCGATCGATCGAGCAACCTTCTCGATCGATCGCCCGACCTTCTCGATCGATCGGCAACTTTGCTCGATCGATGGAGAGCACTGTTCATCGTCTTCCAATTTTATGAATTACGCGCGATCGATCGAGCCCTCTTGCCGATCGATATGTGAGCCCTGCAACATCCCAAAAATGGCGTTTTATGGTTTAAAATCCCCAAATAAATAAACCCAACACCCATTATACCAATATTCCTCAACAAAATACCATAAAACCCCTTAAACATCCAACCCAAAAAATCTTTAAACTTTTAAAAACTCAATCCCAACCTTACACTTAACCAAAGACAAAAAAATCAAAATCAATACGAAGATAAATATGAGGGGAAGAAGATTACAAAATTTTATTCTAGAAATTCCACCCCCAAGTCGAGCCTCCATCGATCTTCTTTCCATAGGAGAAAAGAGGGGAAATGGAGAGGGTTTGGGCGTGTGAGAGAGAAGAGAGAGGAGAGAACGCCTGAACACCGAGTCCACTTGGTATATATAGTACCAAGGCTCAAAAATCCCGAGTCCTCCACAAATACATCATGACTCATTAAAAATCATATGTGTTCAATAATTACCTCTCAATCTCAACATTCCATTACCAGCCCCAATTCAAAGCACCGCAGACCCCAACTCCCACCAAAAACCCAATTCCAAGGTTTAACACCACGATGAGAATACAATCTCAACCCTTGGATCCAACGACCCCAAATACCGGATTTAAAATCCTCGGGAGTCCCAACACCGCAATTAATTCATAATTGTCACAATTAAAATCCATTAAGGATCATTACAACACCGAGATTTACACCATTAATTCCCGGGCATCACAATTATCCCCCACCAATAAAATTTCATCATCGAAATTTGCACAGGCGTACTCCACGTACTGCCAAGACCTCTTAATCCAGCCAGATCCACAACATCGATTCATGAATGCATCATGATCAAAACACCAACCGCGAGGACGCCGACCTCGCACCAAACCCTGGAATGGAGTAAACATTCCAACCATTACAATCTTAAAAAGACGCCAGCATGCCTCAATGCTAACCACCCAAAAGCAGTCAGTCAACTGTAACTGCTAGCTACTCTAATCATCCCTGATTCCAACGTAGATATCAGTTCCATGATATCTCCACCACTTAGTATACGATGTCAAACAGACATTGTTATGATGGAGACCACTAGTATACCACAGTATGCACATACAGAACCCGATTTCCATTCTCCAAATCCATCTCCGTCGAGGGAGTAGTTGCACCATTTGCAACTTGGATCGGGCAACTCACGGCCACCGATCAACACAAACAAATCTCCAAAGATGCCTACATCCGTGTGTTCCAAGAAATCATATTTCGGTCCAAACATACCATCGAGACTCCACAATGCCTCAAGTTTTCATAGAGGGAATGCAAGAAAAATCGATTGCATTCTCGCCACATCTGTCGACAACGACACCCAATAAATACAATCCTGGTCATCCCTCGTTTACCCTAGGATTCAACAATCCTAACACAGGGATGCTATTTAATTACCCAGTAATGAACTACCATGACCGTAAAATACTACAATCCCTCCTCAGAGGAAGTCAACCGGACCTCACGATCATTCTTCAGAATACATCGTGTCATTGATATTACCAATCTCCAGGTGCCACAATCTCTCACCAGAGATCCATTCCTCCAAGCATACTAATCCGATGCTCAACAAGTACCTAAATGCTGGCATTCGTATACACACCAGTATACATGCCTAAGTACCAACACCACATGCATACTCACCACATGCATACTCAATGCACTCGGCTCGGGTATATCCAATCATACCCATAAGCCCCAATTACAACTGTCAATCCTCAGTTATTCTCACCCAACAGAGAATATTGATTGACGAACCAACTGTTAATGGTGTGAACTCCACATCAACGCCACGCATACCAAATCATCGAATCTCTCAAGGATTCCCAATAGGTATATCAACACCGCCTTCCTCACAAGGAAAGTGTCATGAACCCGTGACCTTCCAACCTCCAACCACCGTTCGGAAAACTTGGATATATTTATACCAAAATGTATCCCGGAACCAATTATTACACATATGGTTCAGAATAGTGCATCATTGCTAATATTATTAAATTGAAATCCGCATACACAACATATACCCATTCTAACGATGCTCTGTACTAATACCATAGTACTCCACATTCTCGAGCATCTCCCAGAGACGTCCTCGTACGTCTCACCGAAAATAAAAAACCATTACCCAGTCCAAAACCAGTAATGCTTACCATGGCTGATTCACAATCAACCCTCGACCAATACCAGTTGTCTCCATGACAGTATGCTCCAAATCTCTCCAAGAGATGAAATCATTATAGTAGTGTCACCCCACTAACTATATCCCAAAATTCCGATCGTGTCCCCATTGCATTCCATATGCAAGGATTTCTCAACCAGAGCTAACAACGACTTGTTGACACTCACATTGGTACTCCCAACGAAATTGAGATGTCCCAGTACAAGTCCCTCAAAACATTTAACGTCTAAACGTCCTCGTGAGGTATTCCCTGTCTCAAACCTCATGCAACATAGTGACTACATGAGTCCAACATAAACCCTCATCGTATCATCATACGATTCACCAAACTCGGTTCCAACGAGCAGTATAATGGCTAAAACAAGCTCATTATAGCACTGCAACAATACCTGGCTAGCAGATCGCATAATTGATGTGACTAGAAATAGACACATCTATTGCGCTTAATTGTCTACGATTTGGTATATTTTGATGGATAAATTGATACATATGCTACCTAATCGTATATTTGTGTAAATGTAGGGAAATGTGAAGAAATCAAGCTAAAATGATGAAAGAAGCAATAAAGTTGAAGAAAAGAGAAAAAAACCAGAATCCAAGACAAATGTTGCTCCTTTCTCCTCAAATTTCTATATGTTTGAGCCATGTTTTGGAAATGTGGACCATAGAACAGTTTTAGAACTTTGAGTTATCTTCGCGTGGACAGCTGATTCATTGAATTCGGAGTTTGGACGAGAAAGTTACGGCCAAAATACAAAAGTCGCCAGAAAAATTGATGACAGGCGTAAATACGCCATTATTAGGCGCAATTACGCCAACGCTACGGCATGTGTAGGCGTAGCTACGCCATTCTACGCGTATTTACGCCAAGAGTTTTGGAAAGTGTAAAAACTTGATTTCTTTCCTTCCCACATGGATTCTAACCTACTCCATCAGCCTCCCTATACATATATGGACAAAAATCAGACTAAAGAACATCTAGATAGTTAGGGTAGAGTAGTTTATGATAGTTTTACAATTTTTCTTTCAATGTTGTTGAAGATGGCTACAAAGATCGAAGCGAAAGCGGGATTGACACCTCGACGAGCGGAGATCGGATTAGTTTTCTTTCCCTTGTTTTTATTTATAGTTTTGTTTTAATTATGTGTAGCTAGTTTTAATTCTTGGTTGAGGAAGACAAATCCTTGGATTTTATTTATCTTGGGGAGATTCTTACGCTTTAATTATCAATTTTTTGAGTATCAAGAGTTTTTCTGATTTTATTGATATGATTGTTGTGTTTGTTTATTGGATTGACAACCTAGTAACTTGCATGAAATCTAACGCTAAATTAGATATCAAATACGGAATCGTTTGATCCCTCTAATTTACAAAGCAACTAAGATTGATAATTGCCTGCTGTTGGTGTTATTAAATTCTTAGGAAAAACGATTGGATGATTAATTCTAACGGCTGTAGTTTTTATTGATTAGATTCATCAAACTTACTAGTTTTGAAACTATCATTGATTTAATCTTAACGGCTGTAGATTTGGTTAAAGATTTGATAAGAGTTGAATTGAATGTTGTTTTCTATTTGACTACAATTAAGGTAAGGGAGGAATTAGATTTCCAATTGATGAATATTCAAGTAAAATTAAGATTTTTTTGTGAATCGATGAAATAGATGATAATTCCAAGGAAGAGTCGACCGATACCAAGAATCGCTTTCATTAGTTAATCTTTGTTTTTAATTTTAATTAGTATAATTCAAATTCACAACCCCATCTTTTATTGTTTTGATTTTGATTTTCATTAACACAAAGATTCACACCTCCTCGTGAAATCGATCCCTACTCACGCTACTACATTATTGTTATCAATCTTGAGGATTGAGTGGGGTTAATTTGGGCGTAAACGACAAGCGCCTACCAGTAGTGGGTCATCACCCAATATTTCTCTAACACCAATGCACAACGGACATCCTGGTGTCCTTGCTCAATCACAATGCAATCCTAATCCATTAGGACTTATTCCACACCTTCATGTGTGGGTGTAACCATGTCCACCATACGTCACATCGGTATATACAAGTAGTTCCTCAATAACTACTCCTTCTACCAGCCACTTGGCCATAGCCATCCCAACGACTATACCAAAAGGTACCACTACTCCTAAAATATTTATCTCAAAAACGTGTTGTGGTACGCTTACCTATACGCGCATCCATTTATTCATGTAGCAAACCTACTCGGCATAATGGTCTCGTCAACCGGTGACGCAGACACCACCTTGTTCCCACCATCGGCACTCAAACCATACGACTAAATACATATACCTAAATGTATTTTTCATCGTAACTATGGCACACGTCCACATAGAACATCCACTATGTCATCGTCATCATGTGACGGTACATGTCAACTTCTGACATCCACAATAATATCGTTAACCCGTACGGTACATGTCAATACATGACATCCACAATAACATCATCAACCCGTGACGGTACATGTCAATACATGACATCCACAATAACATCGTCAACCCGTGACGGTACATGTCAATACATGACATCCACAATCATGCTAACAAAATAGCAATATACCATAACTCATCGCTAACAAGATAGCGGCATACCTGTATTCATCGCCCAACAGCAGTACGCAATCAGCACCCATCGCTCGAAAGCCGCACAATCCCGGCTACGTACATAGAGGCATAACCCATCGATATAAAATCAGCGGCATGAACCCTCGCTATAAAATCAGCGGTATGAAACATCGCTATATAAATCAGCGGAATGACTCGCTATATAATCAGCGGCATGAAACATCGCTATATCCCTCGCTATAGAATCAACGAAATAGACTCTCGCTAAAGAATCAGCGGCATAAACCATCGCTATATATATATATCCGGCGGCATGAACCATCGCCATAGAATTAGCGGAATGAACCATCGTTATATATATATATATATATATATATATATATATATATATATATATATATATATATATATATATATCCGGGGGCATGAACCTAGCATAGAATTAGCGAAATGAACCATCGCTATATATATCCGGCGACATGAACCATCGCCATAGAATTAGCGGAATGAACCATCGCTATATATATCCGGCGGCATGAACCATCGCCATAGAATTAGCGGAATGAACCATCGTTATATATATCCGGTAGCATGAACCATCGCCATAGAATTAGAGGAATGAACCATCAATATATATATCTGGCGGCATGAACCATCGCCATAAACCAGCGGCATAATATCCCATGCTATAATATGACAGCGGCGTGTTCTTCGCTTCTACATATTAGCGGTACTTCATCGCTATATAATATCCCTCGTTTCGACATACCAACGACATAATATCACTCGCTATAATATGACAGCGGTGTGTTCTTCGCTTCTACATATTAGCGGCAAATATTCTTCATCGCTACGGTATGACAGCGGCATTAATACCCCTCGCTATAATATGACAGCGGCTTGTTCTTCGCTTTTACATATTAGCGGCAAGTATTCTATCATGTAATACCCCTCGCTATGACATGACATTGACATCAATACCCCTCGCTTCGACATATCAGCGGCATAATATCCCTGGCTATAATATGACAGCGGCATGTTCTTCGCTTCTACATATTAGCGGCAAATATTCTCCATCGCTATGATATGACAGCTACAAGTATTCTATCATTGCTTCGACATGAAAGCGGCAAGTATTCTCCTTGATATCTCATCATACCTGTATCAATTAAAGATATCAATATGTGCAGTTAATACAACAGTTCACGAATCCTATTACGTTATATCCCTCGCTTCGACATATTAGCGACCCTCGCTACGATATGACACCGGCAAATATCCTGATACATCGCTAGTCGATATACCCGTAGTAGTACCAAAATTGCAATACCTTTGCAAGTACAATAACTCATGTGTAACTGCACATACCTGTATCCATAATCATAGGGTAACGATACCATATTATGCCATTGCCTGTTCCATTATCCACCATTTCCTGTCCTCAGTCCGTATATCCAATTTCTTATTCCCTGATTTTCCTACAAAATCAGATTCCTTAGCACTTATTACGTCAAGCACCAAACATTACCATTAATGTCATCCCATCGTATTCCATACGATCCCTGCAAACACCATGGTTAGCAATAACACATTCCCTTTACAAGCCTTTAAACGCACATAAGCAAAATAGTTGTGTCACACAACACTAACTACCATCATGCATATATATATGTGCTACCCGTTTCCACCAACATGTTCCTAGGCCCTCTACAGCCCCAAGAAGCAAACCACTGCTCTGATACCACTAATGTAAGGAACCCTAGTCCTTAACCCGATATTAGTGTATTAACCCATGTGTTTAGTGCATACTACCATGTAATCAGGGGGGAAAACCACATGCAACCATAGCATAATATACCAACAATAAAATATCTTGCATTATCCCACACAATGTCCAATTTTCCCCAATACAAATCCACTTACATAGCATGCACCCTATAATTCACTAACATGTTCTCAATTCATTTTGCAATTCCTTTAATTAATTGCATGCAACACATGAATGAAAAGAGAAAGGCCCTTGCCTTTTTATACAAACCATATACACATATAGTAGTGCTCACATGCGAGCATCAAATGAGTGAATGTGTAATAAATGTATAAAGTACCCTACTCAATACCGGCACTGATATCTTGATCCTGGAAGTACGTCCAATCCATAGCTCGATCTCAACTCTGGAGCTACCGATGTACCTGTTCCACCTACCCCAACAGAGACAACCCCTACACGGGGTGAGCATACCAATACACCATTCCAATAATCACAATATCACAGTTCGTAATTTATAGAATGTAAAGCCATGAATTTTAAAATATACTCCCTGGATAGTATCATCCTCATACGGGATCCCATGTGCTGTTCCTGTTATCAAAATATCCGAAACCATCAAATTCTCAAAAGCCATTTAATCATTTCTTTGATTAACTAAATCCATTCACCAATTGCCAATTTCCATAATTAATAAAATTCAATTATTTAGAAATGTTTATAGATATCACACGTATCTAAACAATAGTTCCATAGTCCCATTTCATCGCTTGCTCAGTAGCAGCAACATTCATAACCGATGTTCGTTCCATAGCGACAACATCTCATCCGTTGCTCGCTCCATAGCGGCACCATATATTTCAAATACATACCCATTTATTGCAATTACAAAATACCATGCATTCAACAATTGCGATAAGATATAAGGTTATGCTCGTACGTTATACGTACCTTATGATTCCGTAGTCCGAACCAAACCTTGTCTTAGTTCCGCGACCCGATGAATTACGTGCTAAACATATTAAATAATTCACAATTAATTATAAGCGTGCAACCACGTGCCCAAGTACGTTTACGATCTCCAATTATATCGTCAATCCATGACGATTAACCATTATAATAGACCACGGGCGAAACATGTATCGATTACCCAACAACAAAACCATATAAACCACAACACAGAGCATCTCGATCGATCGACCAAATATGATCGATCGATCGAGAGCTCCAGCAAAATTTTGCCCAAAATTCCTCTTTGCTCGATCGATCGAGCAACCTTCTCAATCGATCGCCCAACCTTCTCGATCGTTCGACAACTTTGCTCGATCGATTGAGAGCACTGTTCATCATCTTCCAATTTTACGAATTACATGCGATCGATCGAGCCTTCTTGCCGATCGACCGGCGAGCCCTGCAACAGCCCAAAAATGGCGTTTTATGGTTTAAAATCAAACAAACCCAACACTTACCATAAAACCCCTTAAACATCCAACCCAAAAAATCTTTAAACTTTTAAAAACTCAATCCCAACCTTACACTTAACCAAAAACCAAAAAATTATAATACGAAGATAAAGACGAGGGGAAGAAGATTACCAACTTTTCTTCGAGAAATTCCGCCCCCAAGTCGAGCCTCCATCGATCTTCTTTCCATAGGAGAAAAGTGGGGAAATGGGAGAGGGTTTGGGCGTGTGAGAGAGAAGAGAGAGGAGAGAATGTCTGAACACCGAGTCCACTTGGTACATATTGTACCAACGGTCAAAAATCCTGAGTCCTCCATAAATACATCATGACTCATTAAAAATCATCTGTGTTCAATAATTACCTCTCATTCTCAACATTCCATTACAAGCCCCAATTCAAAGTACCCCAGACCCCAAATCCCACAAAAAACCCAATTACAAGGTTTAACACCACGATGAGAATACAATGTCAGCCCTTGGATCCAACAACCCCAAATACCGGATTTAAAAACCTCGGGAGTCCCAACACCGCAATTAATTCATAATTGCCACAATTAAAATTCATTAAGGATCATTACCACACTGAGATTTACACCATTAATTCCCGGGCATCACACTTCTTCAAAAATTTAGTGTAATATTAAAAAAAAGTATCAAATGAGCCGATACCTTGACTAGGATCTAAAATTGTAGATATACAGTGCATGTGTGATATTTTTCCTAATATTTTATATATTGTGACTCCATAACATTAACTAATTGTGCAAAAGCATCATTGTCTCTACATTCAATAAAATTACAAAACATGTTAAATAGAACCGGAAGAAAAAAAAAACGATAGTAGATAACGAAGCAGCACATTGAGTAACAAAAGAACCAATCAGAAGGACACAATAAATAGCTATCATCATTATCAGACATTTGATAAATATTGTAGAAAGAAGATAAAACATCATGATAAGGTAACATAGATTCTAATATGCGATGCAAAAAACTCCACTGAGTTTCTACGGGTGGTGGGAAAAGAGTATACCTAAGACATTGACTTGCACAAGTATGTTTCCAATCAAACTTAATTCGTGATTGTGGTGACCATTCACAACAGTTTTCAAGTTTTTCAATGCTACCACATTCAGAATCTTCATAACAAACTTTTACAGCTAAGTTAATTATATGAAATGTACATCTAACATGAAAAACACCATCAAGTATTTGTTTTAATTGTATTTTTAGATCATGTATTGCCGTTGTATTATATATATGCATTGTCGAGTGTAATCGAATTTTTTTTTCTAAAATTCCATAGAAGATACAAACGTTAACAATATATCTAGCAATCAAGATATCAATTGACAAAATTTGTTTTAGCATGCACCAATTATCATCAATCCAATATAGTAACAACAAGAAATGAAATTTGTTTCATTTTCATCCAAATATCAATAGTTAAACTAACTCTGCAGTTTATAGAAGAAAGATGATCAATTAATGATTTACGATAATCAACAAAAATACCCATACATTTTTTTTGCAAAGTGTTTAGAAATATGTTTAAAATCAGGTTGGATATCAGAAGCAAATTCAACGAAGCCGTCTTGTTCAGCTAACAAAAAAGGAATTTCACATCTAATAACAAAACGAACTAATGCCTTACGATTTATTGCATGTGTTAAAATATAATTAGTGTCAGTTTAAGGATTAATTTGAAGTTGTGTTGGTTCCCTAAGTATAGACTGTAGAGTAACCTCATCAAAATTGTGTTTATCAAAAGTTGCAATATCTCCGACAGAACCGCCGGTTTTATAATTATAAGTGGTTTTACATATTTTACAAACAACAGCAGATTCGTTTGTACCTTATTTTATAACCATATCGAAATGATTCCAAACCTTGCTTCTTTTAGGGCGGTTACTCGGGCGACTCGCAACGGTAGTAGTTGTTTGCAAGAATATCGTAAACATCATCGAAGTCGGCAAAATAATCATAATTTTCTTGTACTATAGGTGGAATTGAAGGAACACGACCACCACAGCCACTAGTAGAAGATGTCATGGTAATATTGGAAACAATGTATCTCAACAAAACTAATAATAGTATGATAATAACAAATTGATAATATAATTGCCATAATATAATTGTATGAAATTATATGATATTGGATGACAAAATGAGAGAGTAAGATAATAAGATTGTTTGGAAGTTGGATGCAAAATGGTGTTGAGTACGGAGGTATTTATAGAATTTTTTTTAAAAAAAAATTCTAATTAAATAATTGTTGCCTAACATCTATAAAGTCGTTGGCCACCCGTTGAAAGTTATTATTATTATTTTTTAAAAAGTTACCGATTCCAATCCAATAGAACCAGTCCGATCCGGGATTACCCAGATCGAAGCTCGATTTGAGATGGGGTTAACCAATTTCGGTTCCGAACCAAGTCCAATTGGTTCGGTTCCAATCCAGATCCGGTTAACTTGATCTGATAAGCACCCTGATTGCTAGTTAACAATTTTTTTTTCATACTATTCATAGTTAAAATTACTATGACCTAAACTACCTAAAACGCCATCATCATTGGAGATTATATATTTTGCTTTAAAAAAATGCACATTAAATTTCAAATTTGTTAACGCCAAAGGCCTATCCTAATGGTTGTCACCATCCACAATGTGTTATTGACTCAAGTTTGATTCTTGTAAGTAACAAAATTCCCGTCCCATGATAACAAAAAAATTCAAATTTGTTACTTTAGGTGCAATACAAGGTGAATATTAGACCTTCAAAACATTAGATGAGTCCTCATATTTATGGGTTTTATTTGATGATGTCTTTAGGACGCTGCCATAAATTAAGGGCATTGTAATCCTTAAAAAAACAAATTACATTTAAAATATATCATTTCAATGTTAATACCTCATTACACTGCGTGTGAGGTAACATCAAATTTTCCATATTTACGCTAGGCCTCACACAAATAGTTATGAGAGTCCCAAATACAAATTCACTTTATTTCTCCCCAGTACTGTTGTAACATCATTGGGAACTTAATAATTAGAAAATAAGTAACATAAAATAAGTCACATAAAATAAACTTAAAGCCGTGTCATTGTTTATCTGGAGTCTCGTTCAATTTAGAAGAGTTGGCCAACTCTTGAAGACTGGGAACTAACTTCATTGAGTGAGTTCAACCTGTAGCTCAAAGAAGGCAGGGAAACAATTCTATGTGAGAAGACATTAGAGAAGTTAACTTAATTGAAGAATTGGGACTTTGTCCCACATCGATGGGTTTGGAAAATTGGGCCAAACTTTTGGATATAAAGAAGGTTTTGACCTTCTGTTTTAAGTGCACCAGTCAATAGCTTGTCTAGTAACTGTTGGCATTAGACAAATTCGTCTCTTATTTCTGGAGTATTGTAAAATTCTTAGTATGCTCTATGGTTGCAGCTATGACTGATCTTCCACATCAGAAAAGATTTTATTAGTTGTCTTTCTTGTAAGGGGAGATATTTGTATTATAAAGTGTGGCTAGTGGGAAAGCTTTGTGGGTGTGTATGGGGTGAGAAGATAAATTACGTGGTTGTAATAATTTTCATATAGTGTATTTTCTTATCTGGTCCTGGTGGTTTTCTCCTGATTTGGGAGTTTTTCACGTTAAATTCTAGTGTCATTATTATTTCTTCTTTTGCTTTCTTTTCGTGCAGATCCTTGGGGGTGAATTTAAAGGACAAATTCCCAACAAGTGGTATCAGAGCCTGTGTTCGTTTGTTGCGGTGGAGCTTTGGTGTGGTAGGCGAATACGTATTGACTAAGAAGGTTCAGTCTATGAAAATCGGTATGTGAGACCAGTGTGACCCCACCAATATTCATCTTTCTTGTGAGCTTACTTAGTGTGTACTATTTAGTTCTATAGTAAAATTTATCAAAGTATCACAAGACGATGTCGAGAAGCAAAGTATCACAAGACTATGTCGGGAAGCAGAGTTTCAAATGCAGTCTGATATGATGTGGAGAAATTTGATGAGAAAATCAACTTTGTCTAGTGGCAAGTGCGAGTCAGGGATGCGATGATTCAATCTGGTTTACACAAGGTGATGAAGGGCAGAGCATACCCCGAAAGCAGCAGTGATACTAGTTTGACTGGTGGAACGACTAGTGGAACGGGCAAAGATGGAACAATGAAGATTGAGAGGATCTGGATTTGACAGCATCAATTGCAATCCGTCTGTGCCTAGCCAAAAATGTTCTTGCAAATATGAAATGTCTACGGCAAAGGAACTCTGGAGAAAAATCGAAGAGTTGTATAAGAAAATGGGCGTCTCAAATCGGGTGTATCTGAAAGAGCATTTCATACATTGCGGATGAATTAGGGTACTATTATTTCAGATCATTTCTAAATGGCATTGTTTCAGAGCTTGAATCTATTGGAGTTAGAATTGATGATGAGGATCAAACCAAACCCGAATCCCCATTCCCTACATATAATAGACTAGCAGCGGACGGACATTATGAGATCCATGTTAATATAAGCACATGAAGCTGATCTTGATTAATGGGAAGGAGAAAATCATTTTCTCAGAGGTTACTATTAAGTTTCTTTCTGAAGAGAGGAGACTTGGCAAGAGTAACAGTCAACATGAAAGTTTTACAATGGTAGCTCGTGATTGGAAGAAGAAAAACTCTATACAGAAAGCTCATTGCGAATGTGAACAACCTGGCCACATCAAGAAAAATTGTCCAAGAGCTGGAGTGGGTTCAAAAAATTACTTCGTATCAGCAAGTGGAGATGCTGATAATGAAGCTAACATTGTCTCCTCTTTTGATGTCTTATGAAAAATGACATGTACATCTTTATGGCATGCCGTTGTCCCCAAGTTGCCATGATAGAGGATGTATAATGTTACCGGGTCCACAGTTTCGCACATGAGTATTGGTTTGGCATTAGGTGTGTGGTGGAAATGCATGTCGATGGCTGATTAACTTCCAGGAGAGCCAAAACGTGGGAGTTGCACCATAATTTTTTCAGCAAGGTATTTTTCGACATGTGCCGATTGAAATACTTAGAATGACTTATTCTAAGTGGGATATGCTTTTATGATGGAGCATGGCAATTCTCTAGATTGAGAATTATGAACGTGATAACAGTGTTGATAGCAGAAACTATGTAGATCTTCATTGTGGTGGAGTGGTGTGGGACAACAAAGTCAGCAAGGTGGAGATTGAAGATTTGAGACTTTGTCCAACATCGATGGTTTGGAAAATTGGGTCAAACTTTTGGATATTAAAGAAGGTTTTGGCCTTCTGTTTTAAGTGCACCATTCAATAGTTTGTCTATCAACTTTGGGCTTTAGATAAATTCATCCCTTATTTGTAGAGTCCTGTAAAATTCTTAGTATGATATGTGGTTGAAGCTTTGACTGATCTTCCACATCAGAAAAGATTTTATTAGATGTCTTTCTTGTAAGGGGAGAGATATGGGTTATAAAGTGTGGCTAGTGTGAAAGCGTTGTGGGTGTGTTTGTGATGAGAAGACAAATTATGTGGTTGTAATAATTTTTCATATATTATATTTTCTTCTTTTGTCCTGGTGGTTTTTTCCTGATTTGGGAGTTTTTCACGTTAAATTCTTGTGTCGTTATTATTTATCCTTTTGTTTTCTTTTCCCATAAAATGTGTAGATCATGAGGGTGAATTTTGAGGGTCAAATTCTCAACATTAATATATTATCTCACTTTGTACAAGTTGGTTCCTTTTCTTCAAACTAATTTTCAAGAAAGAGTGACTTTTAGTTCTTTTTTCCCAACGATGGACTGAATTCAAGGTGAATAAACAGAATATTTAATCAAACCCCGATACTAATCACACTCTGTAGGATGAAACATTTGTTGCTTTATCAAATTCTATAATTAGTGATAACGATGCTCTTTTAAACCGTACAACCACTCAAACCCCACGATTCGACCGCTCTCCTAACGTGAATAATTTTTACTTAACAACACAGTCGACAAAAGCAGAGAAAAGAACATGCTAATGCATATATCCATTTTATGCGGAAAGAACATTTTATACCTGCAACTTACAAGATATAATAGCAGTGATTGCCTTGTAAAAAAAACAAATAAAAATCAAAATATGCATAAGAAAAGGTTACCGTAAAGGACACGAGATAAATGAGAATATGTACAGACGTGCATAAATGTTGTAAGTTAATACTTGCATGAATATCGCATGACAATGAGTTTAAATTATATATTAGTTATTGTTATTCAAATCAGATCTCGAATTTATAGTAGAAATGTATTTGTGTGAAAATAATTATAATTTGATTCTTGCACGAGTTTCGCACGAGGATGAGTAACTTAACTTAAATTAAAAAAAAGCCTTAATTTTTATTTTCAAAAATTAAACATAAAATAAATGAATTTAGGGAGAGGGAGGGGATAAAATCAATAGGGTGAGAGCTTTTTTTCTATAGAAAAAGTACACATAAAACTTCAAATTTATGTAAGATGAGGGAAGGGAGCAAAGTCATCGGGGATGATGATACAGAGTTTTTTTTATAGAAAAATTACACATAAAATTTCGATTTATTTAAGATTAGGGAGGGAGAAAAGCCTTGGGGTGAGACAGTTTTATTTTATTATATTTTTTATTTAAGAAAAATATTTGCCAAAAGCATAAACTCTAAAGTTAAAAGCTACAAAGTTTTCCGAAAAATTAAAAATAAAATTTCAAATTTATATATGGAAAGGGAGGGGAAAAGCAATGGGGTGAGACAGATAGCATTTTAAAATGTATTTTCTTTTCTTTTCTTTTTTTTAGGGAGGATGTGGGTAATCACCGTTCTTTGCTCCTATATAGTCCGCCACGATAGGATCATACGTTTCCAAATTTACCAAAAATTATAACTGATGTTAATAATACGACTCAAATCTTTTAAAACGTATAACATTACAAATGTCACGTTTCAATCGCTCTTATAGAAAGGATAATTATTATTTTCCAACATACTGACACTATGTATGTATACACGCTACAATATTGCGAAACAATAACTATAACATTTCAGAACTGGAAATCGCTGAAAACATGTTAATATAGTATGAGAAATTAATTCCTCGTAACTCTTTTTTTTCTTTCTTCTTTTGAGTTAGGGAGGGACAAATGTTTTTTTACAGTCTCGAACGTGAGTCTCGTCCAAAACGGATGCATGTAACAAACTGTTACCAATTGGGCTACACAAGATTGGCTCCTCATAACTCTTTTAAGCTTTAGCTGAATGCTAGTAGTGGAACCCTAAATGTGATGCCCCATCATGAATTAAGATGATACGAGCAAAAAAGTGTGGATGAATAAATATGGACACTTTTAGCACGATTATTGCACACGTGCTAATTTTTATAATATTGTGTGTTAAAACACGTATACCATTTTAATAAAAATAATTAAAATTTTAAATATAGAACTAACAGTCTCCAATAAATTTTACACTTGAATGTCTCCAATGATATACCATCAGGATTCATCTTCCTCTTGAAGATCAACTTGTGGCCTAGTGGTTTACAACCTGCAGGAAGATCCACTAGTTTCCAAGCATGATTATGTAAGCTAGATTCTATCTCAATGTTCACCGCTTATTTCCAAAGATCAGAGTCTTGAGATGAAATTGCTTCCTTGAAAGCAGCCGGATCCTTTTCTAACAGATATGTTAGGAATTCCGAGCCAAAAGACTTCCCATTTCTCGCTCTTTTGCTTCGTTTAGGCGATTCTACATTATCTTGAGATGCTCTGTTTAGCACATAGTTAGCGGAAAGCAGAGCTTCTCCCTACAAGTTCTGAGGCAAGTCAGAACTTATAAGCATTGCATTCATCATTTCCTTAAGCATTCAATTATTCCTTTCAGCAATACCATTTTGCTCGGGAAAATAAGGAGCAGTGGTTTGATGAATAATGCCACTCTCAGCACATATTTGTGCAAATGGTGACTTATATTCACCGCATCGGTCACTTCGAAGAATTTTAATCTTTTTATCAAGTTGATTCTCAACTTCATTCTTGTAGTGAATCATGTCAATTGCTTCGTCTTGACTTCTTATTAAGTAGACATAACAATATCTTGTACGATCATCGATAAAAGTTATGAAATACTTTTTACCGCCTCTAGATTGAACATATTTTAGATCTCATACATTCGTATGGATCAAGTTTAACGGTTCTGTGCTTCGTTCAATTGAGTGGAATAAAGACTTGGTTTATTTGGCCTCTACACAAGTCTCACACTTGTGTTTATGATTGATGTTAAATTTTGGTAATAGATTAAGAGACAGTAGCCTTTGTAAGGACTTATAATTCACATGTCCTAATCTACCATGCTAAAAATGTAACGACTCATAAGAATAACCAAACTTCAAAGTTTTATTAGCCACATTGAAACATTTATTACATTATTTTTGCTTGTGCTAGCCTCATATGCTGCATTAACATCAACATCAACCTCTACACTAGACTTAGCCTTAGGAGCTAGAGTCATTATAGTCATCTTGAAGACTTTGTCGGATTCAAACACGAGCCGAAATCCTTTCTTGTTCAGCATTGCTCAAGAGATAAGATTCTTTCAGATCTCTGGCACGTGGAGCACCTCGGTAAGAGGCAACTCTTTGCCGGAAGTCATCTTTAGCACAACCGTCCATTTGCCTTCAACTTTTGAGAGTGCTGAATTTCCCATGTAGCAGTGCTCATCATTTACCGATTGATAGGTCTTAAACATCCATTTATTGGAGCAAATGTGGTGAGTAGCCCCAATGCCCACCCACCATTCCTTGGAGTTCCCTCCAACAAAGTTCACATCCGACACCATAGCAGTCAGATGCATGTCATCCGTGTCGGAGCTCAGGTTTTCCTCAGCAATGTGGGCATGAGTAGACCTCTTGCCTTTGCCTTTGTTTGGGACTATCTTCCTTTTACCCTCATTGTTTTGAAGTTGAGTGCAGTCCTTGACCTTATGGTTAGGCTTACCACACACGTAACAGTCACTGGTGAACCTCATTGTCTGAGTATCTCCCTTGGGATCAAAAGTACGCTTGCGTTTATTCCCATGGGAGCTGTCCCCAACTTCAACCACGCTGGCCTTGGAAATCATTCCAAATGATTTCAATCATCATCGCCACTTGGAAAGCATCATTTAGCCCCCATACCTTCAGCAGCAATTTCATGATATATTAGCTGCAGCTCTTTGCATTGCTCAACAACGCTCTTGCCATCTACCATTCGATAGTCATGGAATCGACCAGCTACAAATTTCTTTGCGCCTGCATCGTCAACTTTGTACTTCATTCTAACGATTCACAAAGATTCTTCGCAATTACTTTGGGGGAATACACATTGAAAAGTGCATCGTCAAGAGAATTCAGTACATAGTTACGACAGAGGTAGTCGGCACTCAGCCACGATTCAACTATTACAGCAGATTGGGGATCCTCTTTGTCCTCCACTGGTTTCTCCTCTCTGAGAAACCTGGTTAAGTTCAAGGTTGTCAAGAAGAACATCATCTTCTGCTGCCAACGTTTAAAGTTGGAATTTTTGAACTTTTTCGGTTTCTCAAATTGAGATAACGGTATTGGGTTTCTCAGAACTTGCATAACGACCTCAGCATCGCTAGCTTTCACCATTGGAATCACCACTGGAATCTCAGTATTCTCAGCATTTCGGTTTGGAATCTGGCCACTCATAAGCTAAAACAGAACACAAATAATATCAAACTAGTTTTGAAAACAACTTTATAAATATTTTGATAGTGCACAAACAGTGATTAATTAAAAATTCAAGTTAACAAAGTAGGATTATTCCAACTGATTCATTACGAAAAATTGAAGAACAGAAATAAAAAATAAGAATTTGAGTTTACGATTGTTGGTATTGTTTATCTAAATTTATGGATTAAATCAGTTTAAACAATCGCTGATTGAAATAAATTATACTGAATATATTATGCTTACAACAACCAATCAATCGAAATATAAAAACAATAGACTTACAACAGTAGCGATAAGTTGAAGAAAGACTTTAACAACAATAATCTGGAAAGATTATAAACTTGGCCATAGCAAGCCGTGTGCCCGTAAACTCAAATTTGCCATCTTTAGCTTCTGGCCTCCTGGGCAAGTGAGTTCCAAGGTATAACGCCCAATCAACTAGTAGTGTGCAGCACTCTCAAAGCAGAATGTCATATGTATGTATGCAGATTTCGGTATGATTAAAACACTAGAGCTGGAACAGCTTGTATAGCTGAGCAACAGACCTCCAAAGGTCTCAAAAATTAAATGTAATGCTTCGTGGGGTAGATGAAAAGTCTCAATACTTAACATCAGATTAATACGGATTTAAGTCTCACACTTAACTCTGAAATCAATTCTGCAGGTAGGTGAAAAGTCTCAAACTTAATACTCAGCAGAATGTGAAAAGTCAGGTACGTGAAAGGTCATTTCAAAAACCCGAGTAGTAAAAAGATAGGCTACCTTCGTGGCAGCGACACGAGCGACGAGGAGAGGCGAGACGAGCCGAGCGGACGGACGGACGACGCGCAAGGGGCACCCGTCTTTTCTACTTAACTACACTCTATTGATTTGTTTCTCAATATAAACAAACCATAAGTGTCTCAAAATTTCAATGTGGGATTTCTTTAGCCAATATACCATTCAAATTAACTTACCAAATTTTTGTTCTCATTAACAAAATTAATCACAATTATTGGGCTTTGTTCTCTTTAACAAAATTAATCACAATTATTGGGCTTTTAAATAATCCCAACACACTTTACCCCATGTAGTTTGTAAATAGACATTTTACCCATTGTGGTATCTCTAATAGGTAGTTTACCCGTTGTGGTTTGTAAATATGCGGTTTACCCCATGTGGTTTTCAAAATAAACACTTTACCCCATGTTGTTTGCAAAAAATAGCATATACATGGGGAGTGTTTTGCACATATTCACAAATTACATGGGGTAAACTGGCTATTTTCACAAACCATAGGGGGCACATATTATCAAATCACATGAGATAATATTATCAAATCACATGAGATAAACTGCTTATTTTTCAAACTACATTGGATAACTATCTATTTTCAAATCACAGAGATATAATCCGCCTATTTGAAAAACAACATGAGGTTCGCTGCCAATAACCTATTCTACTACATATAGATTGGCAGGGGATAACCGCTTACTTCGTCAATTCTAAATCTTATAAGTTGGCATAATTTTCATTGGCCATTTCTGCCGTCAAAGTTAGGTCTTATACAATTCATGGAGTGAGTCACAAACATCATTAATATCCGACACCACGTCAGTAATACCTAATATCATGTCAGTAATATCCATCATATCAACACACTCGCGAAAAAAGAATAGAAGTGAAAAAACTGACTTCTGGAGTAAGACCATACTTTAACGAGTCAAAGGGTCATGAGCAGCATGTGAATATCCGGAAGTTTTCAGGCAAGACCAGGGTAGCGTTGCCCCTGTAACCACCTCTTCCTGCCGAAACGGCAAACTTTATCTGCACCTGAAGCCGTCGTGAATCTTCCTTTCGATCTCTAATTGGACTAATTCATGTTTCCTCCTGCTGCTTTTATGATCAGCTGCCATTCTTTTAAGATTCTGCCTCTTTATCATGGCGCTCAGCCTTTCCCTCCTAATAATATTCCTATTGTTTACTGGAACTGGAATTGCATCAAGCCCCATAAGTCTACCCACCACCCCTGGATTGCACCAAACAACACTCTCCCCACCAGGCATCAATGTTAGATCAGCTCTCTCAACCGGACCCAAATTTGTGAAAGAACAACGATACATGGAGTCTTTCCCATCGAGCGAAAACCGTGGATACTGATCTAAGGCGTTTCTCGCGCTTTTCACGATATCGGAGCTGTTTACACATGACATTCTATGCTGAAGTACGAGTTCCCCGTCATCAAATACCTTTGATCTTCTAGCCATTTTTTCCTCCATCTCTAACTTCAGAATCATCTCCTCCAGCGTTGGATGGTTTTCCCGTGACGGAGAGTTAGCGAATGGTCGTTGCCCGACCAACGTGCGATCTGATTTGGTCTGATCAAGTGTGGAGGTTGAAATTTCACTATTGCACCAGTTGTTGAACCCCTGTTTCATCTTTGCTCCGATAGAATTGTTGAGGAGAAACCAAGAAAAGTTCTTCATTTTCTTGGTAACTTGTAGTTCAACAATGAATTTAGTTAATACGATCAGTGGTTGGCCTGAATATGTAACCTGGCATATAGCGGTGAGAATTTTTTATTACATGTTTCTTTCTTTAATCCTTTCACGCGATGAATGAGAAGGTGTCACGAGTTCAAAAACATCTCCCATTTAATGAAAAGTTACAAAGAAGTTACGGCTTTGAAGTTTCATCTGCTCAAGTTTGCTGGAAATTATTTTGATGAGTATTAAGGTCCGAATGATATACCTCATGATACTGTACCATAGGATACCTAGTAGCTAATGTTAGTTTGATATTGTCTACCCATAAGGTCATTATCGCCATTGACATGAAATATTCTATTGAAATATTCTATATCAATTACATATCCATAATTAATATACCTCAGGACACTGTCCCTCGAGTGTATCTCAAATTTTCTCATAGCTATAGTGATATGAGACATATGTGGTATTATATATTCCTGTGAAATTCAACATATTCAATATGCTGAAATATAATGTTGGACTTTTTTTTTTTTTTGCAATTTTTGTATTTGGAATATTTGATTTAATCTATATATTAATGTTGAATGATTTTGATTCACTTAGTGTTGACTCTCCCGATTATAACAACCACCACATAAAGAGTATTTTCAGCTATGAATCTTGTCAAGACATCAGTTTGCAATAATATTGTCAAAGTTTTTCTCAAAAATTGCATGATTATTTATATTTAGCGAAAATTTGTTGATTCAGTATATGTCTATTCTATAATAGATGAGTTGACGAGAAATATCTAGAGTCAGACTGAATTTTTTTATTGTATTCACAATGCATTTATATTTCTTATCTTTTTCACTTATTCGTATACCTAGGTTCAGTTATCCAAAAGGAATGAGAGATTGACAGCGACGTTAACCACATGATTCAGGCTGGCTGGTTGAAATGGAGAAACACCACCGGAGTTCTATGCGATCGTAATATCCCCCTGAAATTGAAGGGAAAGTTTTATAGAACCACCGTTAGACCCGTAATGTTGTATGAGACAGAATGTTGGGCACCCAAGAGGAATCACATCCAAAAGATGAGTGTGGCAGAGATGCGTATGCTTCGTTGGATATGCGGTAAAACTAGAAAAGATAAAATAAGGAATGAAGATATTCGATCTGAAGTACGTGTAGCATGTATAGAAGAGAAGATGCAAGAAAGTCGCTTACGCTGGTTTGGTCATGTTCGGCATAGGCCCAGCAGTGCACCTGTACGTCGAGTGGAGTCCATGGATTTTGGCCAGTTCACGAGAGCGATAGGACGATCGAAGAAGACATGGCTCGAAGTTATACGCAAAGATTTGGAGTGCAAGGGGATTACAGAAGAAATGTTGACTGATAGAAGCGTTTGGAGAAGACTGACGCATGTGTCCGACCCGACTTGATTCTCTCTATTGTTCATATAGCCTACCCCAATTTATTAGGATTAAAGACTTAGTTGTTGTTGTTGTATCTTTTTTACTTATTCATCTACATATTTCATTTGAAATATATGTATTATCCTATCCAAGATATAACGCATTAATTTTTAGTCAATGAATTAATTCAATATAAAATTTGTAATTTGTATTAAATACAGCCCCCTCCGCTACATAATCCTGATTTCGTCCATGCATGAGACACGTTGTATTAAAATTAATAATTGTTTTAATTTGCAAAAAACAATTAAAAACAAGAGAAAATGTGATTGTGACATGCATGGTTTAATCTTCCTAATTCCCTCCTTCACGTGATAATTTGAGTTAAGATTATTGGAGAGTGTTTCTTATATTTCGAAATTTAATTTTTTATATAAAATGGTAAAAATACCTTAGAACAAACAATACTATATAGCTTAGCATTAATTGTGTAATGGCATTGCATTAATGTACCATTTAATGTTAACATTAATTAACTCAACTAAAGCTTACAAGAGTTATGAGAAATTAAGTTTTCACGTTTTTGACCGATTTCCCAGTTGTGAAATGCTCTGTGTTGTCCCATTCTCAACTTTGCCAGTGCATGTATATAAATTTGAATTCTTATGTGTACTTTTTCTAAAAAATAATGCATCGGCCCGGAGGCTATTCACTTATCCCGTCAGAAGCCGAGCCACGATTATTATTTATGGGGCACATACCTCGCCGCCAATAGATTTTCTGGGTCGTTGCCTGTTTACATGACTTGGTTGGGTTTTGCTTTGATATGCTAAGGATTGTCACATTTTTCTTAGTTGCTTAGAGTTCGAGTTCTCAATTATAGAGGCACAGTGTCTGGTACAGTTAATTATAGAAAGACGTGAAACTATTGACATTTTACCCCGTATGATTTTAATAATAAATATTTTACTGTATGTAATTTGTGAATAAGCAAAATATTTTCATATGGTTTGCAACATATAGCTCACTCATCATCCTCTACAATTCTGAGGAAATTTTGGCTTGTACGACGACCCCTAATTAATGTCCCTAAAAAATTAGTTAAATTTACCCCTCAATGATACAGTTGACATTTTAACATTTATTTTAAATTTCAGACGTATAAGAAGGTGTTTGTCGCACAAATCATACGTGCAATGGAAGGTTTGCAATTATTCAGAAACCACGTGCAGGCAAACTGCCTATTATCAAATCATAACGGGGTAAGTTGTGTATTTGCAAAAGCACATGAGGTTCCATGTCAAAAACTTAAAGATACGAGTTTCTTGGATTTCTCATGAAATCTTGAGAAACAATGTGGAAATGACCTTTAAAACATACTAAAACTATTGTAACTTTTAATTTAAGAGTTTATGTTTTCAGCATTAATTAAATATTAATTAACATATAATTTACACATCCCCGTACGATATTTGTACAAATATTAAATTTCAATCATCTATGCACGACTACATTTCTTGTATAATAATTTCGTGCATTGATCATAATAAAACTAAAGCAATGAGGCTATTAACTTTAAAAATTATCAACTACTTACTCATTACGAAATAATAAAGTTAATTTATCTTAACATTTGATCAAATAACTTTAAAAAATAAATTAATATGCATTTATAAAGTTTTACTTTTGTTTAATCTCTTGATTAAGTCTAATAGCTAGCGGCGGATTAACCCACGTGGTTTTGCAAATAGGCAGATTACCCCCCGTGGATTGAAAATATGCATTTTACCCTATTGTGGTTTTGAAAATAGGTAGATTACCCTAATGTGGTTTGAAAATAGATATTTTACCCCACTATATTTTTGAATATAAACATTTTATTTCCTTGTGGTTTTAAAAAATAGCATTCAAAAAGAGGGAGAATTTTACATCTATTCAAAAACTACAATGGAGTAAAGTGCCTATAATCTGCCTATTTTCAAAACCACACTGGAGTAAAATACCTATTTTCAAATCAAAGAGGGATAATCGATCTATTTTTAAAACCACAAAGATAATCCGTCACTAACTCTATAAAACTATCTAATGTCTTCTGACAAAGAATTGTTTCCCTGCCTTCTATGAGCTACAAGCTGAACTCACTCAATGAAGTTAGTTCCCAGTCTTCAAGAGTTGGCCAACTCTTCAAAATTGAACGAGACTTCAGATAAATAATGACATGGCTTATTTTATGGTACTTATTTCTAATAAATAAGTTCCAATTATTTTACAACATCACTGGGAAAAATAAAGTGAATTTGTAGTTGATCCAAATATAACTTTTCTACTAAAAAATTAAGAATACACTATAGTTGTTTCCCATGTAAAAAAATTATTACAACTTTTGACCTCTAGTTTGAACAATAGCAGATGAACCACATCTAGAATAGCTCATTACAATGTCACACGTCTAGTTTGTAATAGATATAGGAAAGATTACAACGGTCTCTCCTATGATCTAACATAAAAATACATAGGTAGATTAACCCCCAGTGGTTTTGCAAATTACCCCCCGTGGTTTGAAAATATGCATTTTACCCTATTGTGGTTTTGAAAATAGTCAGATTACCCAATGTGGTTTGAAAATAGACATTTTACCCCACTGTAGTTTTGAATATAGACAGTTTATCTCCTTGTGGTTTCAAAAAATGGCATCCAAAGATGTGGTATTTTGCATCTATTCACAAACTAGAAGAGAGTAAAGTGCTTATAATCTGTCTATTTTCAAAACCACCAACCATATCTCAAGACATTGGCCTTGAAAAACTCATTGAAAGTCAAACTAATTGACACGTGTGGCCGATCTACACCGATTCCTCGACTATTCACTCCAAAAAACACATGACATATACCGCCCACACCCTGATCAACCCCGCTAGCACTACCTGCACCTAAAACCCCACCCAACATGCCAGCTTGGTAAGCAGATCAGATCTACCTTTAAGAACAGGGAGTAAATATTCTTCTCGGTGCCTAGAGTTGCTGCACATGGATCCTTTTGGTTCTATTCCAATAACAAGTCTAGGGGATGAAGCATACCATGGTGTTAGGGGTGATTAACGGATCGGACCGGTCTGGTCCGGAACCAGCCGATTTCGGATCCGTTAAGCACGGAACCAGTCCGGTCCGTTAAGGAACCAGATCGGACCCGATTCCGGTTCCAACCGGTTCCGGTCGATCAAGTCCGAACCGATTTTTTTTTTGAATTTTTTTTTTGATGTTGTAAATGTTTCCCCAATATTCATCACAACTTCAATATATTTCTCCTTCATTTCATAATATAGATACATACAAATAATTGTAAAGATATGTCAATTGAAAATCTAAATAAAAAATACTACTATTTAGCGCTCTTCATAATTTATAAGTATTTTTTTTGCGTTCTCTTCTTCTTGCTCGTCATAATGATTTACGAATTCGTCAGCCACCACATCTCTTCTATTCTTACATTCTGCTTCAAACCTAGCTTTAAGTAACGTGAGCATGTATAACGAATCAGCAGATAGACTACTTATGTATTCTCCAATAATTCGGCCATATGTTGATAATGTCGATTCAGAAGCGACGCTTGAAGCTTGTACCGCGTACACGTCTTTAGCCATTTTGGCTAAGATAGGGAATTGTGCTGCATTTGACTTCCACCATTGTAAGACGTCGAAGTTGTCTTCCGTTAGAAATTGATAATTCAGATAAATATGCAACTCAGTCGACGTGCTAGTAGAAGGTCCTTTTCCCTTATGTTTTTTCTTGCCCAGCATCCTAAACAAATTGATGCCCTCACCTTTAGATTGAGGTTGAGGTTGTTCTTCAACAGGCCTTTGTTGCGATGATTCACTTGCATGTTGATTATAATACAATTGAAACATATTTTGGAGAGATTGCATTATAGACGTTTTTTGATCGTCAACAACTTCCCCAAAAATTTAGCATAATATTCAAAAATATCTCAAATGAAGATAAACATTGACTAGGATCTAGCAATGTTGTGATGCAGTGCACGTGTTGGATTTGTTCCCAATACTTTATAAATTTAGTTTCCATTGTACTAACAAAAGCATTCACATCACAGTCATCTCTAAATTCTATAAACTTATCAAACATGTTAAATACTAAAAGAAGAAAATAAATGGAAGTTGGATAAGTAACACCGCAGAAGTGTTACGTCGCTTCTTTGAAAGTACCTAACAATGATACACAATTTCCATCAAATTCCCAATCCTCATTAGTCAAATAAATACTTTCATCGCTATCAGGCATTTGATATGAATTATAAAATGGAGTTAAAATATCTTTGTAAGGTAACATAGCATTCAACATATTGTACAACGAATTCCACCTAGTTTCTATTGGTGATGGAAAAAGAATATGCTTTAAACCATTAGATAAACATAATTGTTTCCAATCGCGCTTAACACGGCTCGTGTGTAACCATTTAGCGCAGTATTTCATTTTCTCAATACATGCTGAGTGATTGTCCTCATAACCAACTTTAACAGCCAAATTAATCACATGACATGCACATCTAACATGAAAAAAAACACCATCAAGCATTGGTTTCCGATAGGTCTTTAAATCACGCATCGCACCATTGTTATTCGCAGCGTTGTCTAATGTGATTGAAAATACCTTATCCTGAATTCCATAATGTCTACAAGTGTTGAATACATATTTAGCAATTACATAACCAGTATGTGCACAATCTAACTCATCTAAAGATAAAATCCGTTTTTGCATACACCAATTATCATCAATCCAATGACAAGTGACAACAAGATATGAATCCGAATTTACATTTGTCCAAATATCGGTTGTTAAGCTAACCCTACAAGGCAAACTAGAAAGATGTTGAAACATTGTATTTCTATATTCAACAAATACGTCCATACAATTTCTTTTTAGTGTGTGCCTGAAAATATGTTTAAACATGGGTTGTATAGACGAAGCAAATTCAATAAAACCAGCATGTTCAGCTTGTATAAAAGGTAGTTCACATCTAATCACACATCTAACAAGTGACCTACAGATAATTTCAGCAGTTAAAATAAAATTCTGCCAATGAGAACAGTAATTTGTGCTTGTGTTGCTTCTCGACCTAATGGTTGTAATGTTGTCTCATCAAAATTATGTTTTTTTACTAAGTGTTTTTTAAATATTTCAGTGCCTCCACTGGAACAACCAACTTTATATGAATATTGTATTTTACATAATTTACATATTGCAACAGATTCATTAGTACCTTCTTTTTGAGCGGGTTCAAAGTGATCTCATATCTTACTTCTTTTGGCACGAGTCGGTTGTCTACTCGCTGCTGTAGTAGCTCCGGATGACTCCAGTTGTTGTCTCTCTTGGGCTTGGGCAGCAGGAGGTTCGGCAGGTTGTTCGGGTTGTTGCGGTTCGACGTTCATAGAGGAACCACCAACATTGAGGTCAGCAAAAAATCATAACTTTCATTTAACTCCGGAATTGGCACAGACAAATTCATTGCCGGAGATGAACTCAGTGATAGACGACCCGGGACGAGACCCCGACTGCGACCCCGGCTACGACCAACACCACTGCTAGATGAAGATGCCATTAATATATAAGTAAATTGTAGATATCACAATTGAGAGGAAAATATGAGATTGAAGTATACAACTTTGCAAGAATGAATTGTGAGGTTATAAAAAAAATCACACATATTTATAGATTTTAAAAAAAATAAAAAAATAAAAAAAATGAATGTTGGCAACGGCTAAAGAGCCGTTGCCAACGTTCAGCATGGCAACGGCTGTAAAGCCGTTGCCATGCTGACCACACTCTTTTTTTTATTTTATTTTTATTTTTTAAAAAATCAACCGGTTTCGGTTCTGGAACCGGAACCAAACCGGTAGCACCGGAATCGACTGTGCTACCGATTTGGCTCTGACGAATCGGAACTGGTTAGTCCGGTTCCGATTTTGGACCGGACTAATCGATCCGGTTTCGGCCCGGGTCCGATTGACCCGGCCCGATAAGCACCCCTACATGGCAAAGATCATGCTACTCCAAAGCTGATCAAACTACTGAAAAGACTACAAAATGACAAATCACTTGGGATAGATATAATTCGTAGTGATAAGGGTACTGAGTTTACCAATCAAACACTCGAATCATATCTAGATTACCTTGGTATTAAACATGAATACTCTCCTGCTAGAACCCCACAGCAAAATGGAGTTGTTGAGCGTAGGAACCGCACTTTGAAAGAAGCTGCACGAACTATGCTTGCAGAATTAGAAATCTCGCAGAGATTTTGGGCAGAAGAAGTTAATACAACTTGTTATACACAGAACATATCGATGATTAATAAACGAGCAAATAAAACACCTTATGAGATCTGGAATGACAGTAAGCCAAATATTTCTTATTTTCATGTGTTTGGTTGCAAATGTTTTATTCACAACAATTGAAAAACCCATCTCACTGCTTTTGATGCTAACTCTGACGCTGGAATATTTCATGGCTACTCTGTTGTTAGTAAGGCGTTCAGAGTATTTAACAATAGAACTCTTACAGTAGAAGAATCTATTAATGTGAAATTTGATGAATCTATTGATAGTACTGTATCTGAACTGCAAATCAATAATTTGAGTAATCGTTTGGAAAATACTCATATTGATGATAATCATGATGATGAGTTGGATTACAAAAGTAGGGTCGACTGCATATTAGAGCCAGAAGTCCCAGAAGCACAAGGTACCTGCTGCTCCACAAGAGTTGAATCCTACTGACGAGGACACTATGCACACCCCTACTGCAGTAGATAGAGAAAATGTTAATGATGAATCAATTCAATCTGCTGAGCTACAACTCATATTCATACCAACGTAGAAACAAATCCTCTTGGACCTCTGCCCCGGTGGAAGAAGGTTCATCCACTCGGGCAGGTCATAGGTAACCCTGCTGCCACTCTACACACCAGATGACAGATGATTAACAAATTTCTTCATGCTGCATTCATATGTCATATAGAACCTAAGAAGATAGAGGATGCAATTCTAGACCCAAGCTAGGTAGAAGTTATGCAGGAAGAACTTAATCAATTTGAGAGAAAAAACGTATGGCACTTAGTACCACGTCCACCGCATCACACTGTCATAGGTACCAAATGGGTATTTAGAAAGACGAGAATGGTACTGTAATTAGGAATAAAGCAAGATTAGTTGTGCAGGGATACAAACATGAAGAAGGTATTGATTTCGATGAAACTTTTGCCCCTTTAGCTCGATTAGAAGATATTGGCATGTTTCTTGCATTTGCTGCTTTTAAAGACTTTAAAGTCTATCAGATGGGCGTTAAGAGTGATTTTCTTAATGGCAAACGCCATGAAGAAGTTTATGTTGAACAACCTCCTAGGTTTGAAAGCCATCAGCAACCTTCCTCTGTTTATAAATTGAACAAATCTCCGTATGGTTTGAAACAAGCTCCCCGAGCATGGTATGAAACTTTGTCAAGGTACTTGACTGAGCACAACTTTATCATTGGCTCTGTGGACAAGACTCTTTTTAAATTCACAAAGGGTGACCATACCCTACTGGTTCAAATTTATGTTGATGATATTATTTTTGGAAGTACTAACTCAAAGCTTTGCGAAAGATTTTCCAAAATCATGCAGGACCAGTTTGAGATGAGCATGATGGGAGATTATCATTTTTCTTAGGATTGCAAGTCAAGCAGACCGATGAAGGAATCCTGATAAATCAGTCAAAGTATACCAAAGAGCTGCTAAAGAAATATTGAATGAGTGCTAGCACATCAGCTGCCACTCCCATGAGTTCATCTGCTAAATTTGATCTGGATGAAGCAGACATACCAGTCGAAGTAACAATGTATCTCGGTATTATCGGATCTTTACTATATCTGGCAGCCAGTAGACCTGACATCATGTTTGTTGTATGTATGTGTGCTCGCTTCCAATCTAATCCTAAGCAATCTCACTTTCACTGCTACTAATAGGATTCTCAAGTATCTGATGGGAAATGATCATGTTGGTCTTTGGTATCCAAAGGATTCAACGTTTAATTAGTTGGATATTCAGATGCTGATTATGCAGGATGCAAGATTGATAGGAAAAGTATCAGTGGATATTGTCAATTCCTAGGGGATAGATTGATTTAATGGGGTTGCAAAAAGCAGACATCCATCGGAACATCTACTGCAGAGGCAGAATACCATGCTGCTGGAAACTGTTGTGCTCAATTGCTATGAATTCAAAAGCAACTATGAGACTATGAAATTGAGTCCACTGAAGCACCTATCTTTTGTGATAATACATCTGCCTTAGATATCACATACAATCCAGTTCTTTATTCTCGAACCAAGCATATTGACAATCGTCATCACTTCATCCGCGATCACGTAATGAAGAAGGAGATTCGGTTCGAATACATATCCACCGAACAACAAGCAGCAGATATCTTCAAAAAACCTCTTATGGATGCTAAGTTTTCCTACTTTCGCAATATACTTGGTTTAATTGATATAACCAAATGATCTTATTTGTTTAATTTATCCTCTATGATGAATTCAGGGGGAATTGCATTTTAGATATTGCATGAATTTAGGGAGAATTTTTGTGTTTTTCAAAGGTCTACCGATGCTCAGCTGGTAAAACAATTGTCTACTGCAGTAGATGTTACTTCACCAGTAGACTCTACATACAAGTGGACATTACCATATATGCTCTGCTGATAATAACCTTCGTTAATTAAAAATCAATTGGAACGTTGGACTTCAAATTTAATTTTGTATTAATGGTGAAATATTTCGGTCCCTCTTTAATCGTGTCCGTTTCAGTTTTATTTCAAAATATTCATTGGTTAGATGAACGTCACGTGTCCATGTGTCCGCTCATCTACAATACGACTTTACACCTCCTTCACTTTAACCGCTATTAACATTTTCACTTCTCTCTTTTACAATTTGAAATTTATTGTGCTAACACTTTGTCAAAGAATTTTTCTTTCACATTTAGTTACCATCTCAGATTTTCACAAATCAAGATGTCAAAGACCAGCCAACCAAGTTTCGTTACAAATGCAGTCCATGTGGACTTTAACTCAGTCTACACCATCGCCGACGAGGAGATGAAAAGTGTATTCCAATATTTGGACCAATCAGGCCTGCTGGTTATACTGAGCTTTGCACCTACATTTTATAGAGAAAGTCTCCAAGAATTTTATGCTACAGCAAGGGTGGTCAATGACTCCGTGGTGTCCTCCATCTCAGGCCAAACTTGTACAATCACTCAGGAGGATTTTGCCACTCAACTGAGTCTTCTACTATGGAACTCACTGATTTTTCCACAATATCCGTCGCGGTACGAGAAGAGATGCGTACAGTGTTCTCAGAATCTAGCGTTCGTCTGAAACGTCCTCCATTCAAGAAGACTTTGATGAAGAACCATTTCCGCCAGCTTGCCAATGTTATTACCAAGGGGATACTGCGCAAAGCTGGATCCTTTGACGTTATCACCCCAGAGAAGTTCAAGGTGATGTGTGTGATTGTGAAGGGAGTTGATGTCAATTGGTCAGTTGTACTATTTCAAGTACTAATTGGCTTGGTTGAATCGGCAAAGGGTCATTCTGGATTCGCTCTTCCACTCAGCCGAATCTTTGAAAGCAAGAACGTCCCAGTGGGGGCTATTTCCACTCTCCATCCAGCACGGCTCATCAATGCTAAATATTTGTACATCCACCGGAAGCCCACCAGTGGAGACGGTGGTCCGGTACATCCACCGGAAGCCCACCAGTGGAGACGGTGGTCCGACAAGAGTGGTTACCACCAAGAGGAGAAAGGCTCAGGCGGTGAGTGATTCTGAGCAGACGATCTCAGAATCTGCTGAGTCATCACCTCCCCCCCACCAAAGAAGCCATTAACCCGAAAAGGAAACCCTGATGTCTCCAAGAAGCAAGCCCATGCTGCTGCTGCGGCTACTGAAGTGTCAGCAGAGTTCACGGTTGCTGATCAGGACATCAGCCCTGAAATTGTTCCAACTGTGGAAGCAGTTGAGGTTGCTACACCTTTGACAATTGTCTCTGCTGTGCCAGCATCTATTGACGTCAGCCCCACTGACATGTCTCTGAGTTCCCGCATGGGTGCCAGATCTTTTACTCTTAGCCTCCGACCGCCAAAGTAGGATGTTCCTACTGCCTTCCTCCATTCACACCTACCGGAAGAGGCAGAGCTGTAGTGGAACGTGTCTCCACACCAGTAGCACTGAAATCGCTCTGGTAATTGAAGAAGTGGAAGCCCAGCTGTAACCACAAATGGAGATCTTTGACAGATGAATGAAAGCTCGTCTGAAAGTCCGGTTCAATAACCGCTCCCAGGTTTTCAACCAAGCAAGGATTGAAGAAAATCTCATCCTCGAGTATCTTCAGATCCAGGACGTGGAAAAGGGTCTGAAACTGACGGAAGTGTTCCAAATGATGCAGTGCGTCAGTATACTTCAAGCTCTAGTCCAGTCTCGTCTTAAGGAGTTCAAGTCTGACTCGGGTAAGGCCAACCATGGCATGGCTGTGCTCAACGCCTTGGGTCCCAAACTTACAATGGCCGAGCAGACACTTGCATGACCTCAAGGTCATAATGGGCTTACACTTGTGCTCTGCCCTACTGGGATTACCTCATGCCCCTACTACTGACAAGAGCATGGTTGTTGTGACCCCATGAGAGGTCTCTATGGTAAATCCTCACCTGTTGCCTTATTATCTGAACCAATGCCTCCCCTGGACAAATTATTATATCTAATCAATATCTTGCGTTGATGGATGGTGATCCTCTCTCAGTAGATACAATAATCGAACCAGTGGTTAATCAAGTCAACCTCTCTTCAGAGGATGTTGAATCCACTGAGTCATCACCTCCAATCCCAACCGATCTAACTATAATATCATCTTCCTCTCCAACCACCCAAGCCACAATAAAAATTGACTCGACATTTCTAATTCACATGGTTGAACCTTTAACCATTGTTCATTTTGACTTCTCAAACCTTCCTATCATCCCAACCACACTAACCACACTGCCCTCTAGCTTAGAGATACCTGCTGGGGAGATCGTGCCATTTTCCATGACTGCTGAGTTGCAAGTTACTATTGTCATTGATCAGTCGGGTGCTGATTCTGCTGAGGTATCTGCCGACATTGCCTCCCTTGATGTTCCACCTACTGATGGTTCCGTTGAAGCTGATATCGCTATGAAGTTTCTGATGTGGATACTCACCCTGCCGCCTCGTCTGCCGAAGTATCTGCTAAAGTTGCTACATCTGTTGATCTGACTATTGCTTCCTTATCTACTGATTCTTCAAGTCTAGTCCCTGCTGCTGGTGCCGCTAATCAAGCTGGTCCCTCATCATCTGACCAAATTCTAGCATGTGATCCCCCTGAGGACTTCTTTGATTTTCCTGAACAAAGTGATGAGGAAGCGCCTTCCACGATTGCTGCTCAGCTTGCTCATTTGTCCGCTGTCATTTTAAATCTGGCTGGCGAAGTCTCCAAACTCAAACACGAAGAGAGAGACGCCAGTCATGAAATCGGTAACCTATGGCGCCACACTGGCTCCTAGTTCAGGGATTCCGAGATGTCAATTTTCTGTCTGACAAGTTTACAAACAATTTGTCACCATCGCCTTGTCAGACTCCTTCTCCAAGCTGAGGCAAGCCCAACTTACACTCAACCAGCAGAACGAATCTCTTCGTGCTGCTACCTCACTAGAGATCGGAGGGAAGATTGATGATATTCATCAAAAGTTTTATGAACAGATATCATCTATGCAAGCAGCGTTGGCCTCGCAGTTACAAGATTTGAGCAACAGTCATCCCACTGTCACTCGTAATGTTTGAAGGCTACCGAAACACATCAGACCTGATCAATCACGAAGATGGGAACCAGTCCCAGGAAGACGATCATATGCTGGTACTGGAGAAGCAAGTCAGTCGAGACCGTCATGCCAGTAGAGGACACACGGTCCACGACAAACACCTACTGACACACCTCCTCAACCCGTGACTACTCAAAGCATTGGTTGGGACGCCAACAGTAACATATTTTGTCTCCTTCTATTACTTTATATATTTAGTGCAATAAATCATGATTTCTTGATTCAAAGCTTATCTTATCTAATTTACTTTAATTCAAGATATGTCACATCATAGTGCACCTTGCCATTTTTTGGCTGTAAATAGCATGCTCATTGCCTCAACATATCTCCCACTACAACATGCTTAGCTTAAAATTTCACTTATTACTCTTGCAACACTTCTGCAATTCTAATTCACGGGTTCATTACTTATCTAAATCAACCCTACATGGGTTGATTACTTATCTAACTCATCTCTGCTAGCTCCATCTTGATGGACCGGTCCTGGTGTTATCCACCAGCCTGGTATTTGGAAAGCAGATGCTTGGGTGCTGATGACAAAAAGGGGGAAGACAGAGACTATGATGAATGAACAGAAGATTACTTTGGAGATAACGTAGTTTATTTTCTAGGTTTTCTTATGTACTAATTTCTCTGTATGCACTTCCCCCCCTCCCCACCCCCCCCCCCCCCCCCCCTTTGTCAACAACTCTGACACTAGTTAGCTCGGATCATTCTCTACTGGCTATGTTTCTCAGGTTGTTTTTACCCACTTGAATAGATTGTAAACATAGGACTGTTGTAAGACTTATAAGATGTAAACAGAATTCGTTTTAAATAAAAATGATATTCTTTTGTTAATGCTCAGCTTGATTACTACTCGTAATCTACTTATTTATCTAATAATATTTGCTACTATCCATTGTTATGTTTTTAAGTCTTAACAAGTATCTGTTATTCAAAGATCAAGCAAGAGTCTCCATTGCTGAGTTTTGTCATCACCAAAAAGCGGAAAATTGTTGAGAAAACGTTTCTAAGTTTTGGTGATCACAAACATCTACTGCTTGAAGTGTCTACCAGGTAAAAAGCTTAAAAGATACCTACCGGGTAAAAAGGTTAGAAGACACCTACAAGGTGAAAAGTTTAGAAGACACCTACCGGGTGAAAAGCTTAGAAGACACCTACCCGAAAAAAAGCTTATAGGACACTTACCGTGTGGAAAGCTTAGAAGACATCCACCGGGTGAAAATGATAAAAGGAGATCTACCGGATCCAAAGACCAAGAGTTACCATCTACCGAATGCAGAGAGTGAACGTCCACTGGAACAAGAAGTCAGCAGATGTCTAGAAGGTTATTAGTTGACCTAAGTCCATCAGACTAAGCAACTAATAACTATCCAGTATATATACAGTAAATGAGAAGTCAGCAGATGTATACAGCAACGAGACAAAACAAGTACAAACTCACTCTGACAAAAGTACAACAGAGCGCGACATTACCATATCAGCGCCACCAGTAGGCATCAGAATGAAAGAGCCGTTGATTAACGAAATTGGAAAGAAGACAAAAAGAATTTGGAAGAAAATCAGGAAGCTGATTTCAAACAGATCTTTCCAATTAAAGAAAAGTTATTGTTAGACCGACGTGTCTATAAATACATCAAAGTGAAGAATGAATAAAGTGATGAACAATCCGACCAAAATTCAAAAGACACAAATCAACTTCATTTAACTCAAGCAAAACATTCAACGCTTTACTGAGATATTCTGAAGTTTTGCAAGAGCAGCAAAGAAGCCCTATTGTGATCTTGAAGATCAAAGCCACTGAGTCTGCTGCTCAAAGAACACTCAAAGCTTAAGAGATTTATATTTTGTGTGAGTGTTGTAAAACACATTATAATCAACTAAGAGAGTTGTATTGCTAGGAGTTTAGGCCAAGTTGTGTGAGTGCCTAAGAAGGTTGTATATTGTAAAGTGTAAGCTAAAGTCTTCTAGTGTAACCTTCCTGGAAAGGAAGAATGAGAGACGTAGACGCGTTGTGCTTCGAACTTCCAGAACATATCATGTGTCATTTACTTGCTGCATATTTTCATCCAATAACTTTAACTCACAAGTTCAGCAAACGTCTTCCGCACTTTTACTAGTGTCTGCTGACTTGCCAACAATTGAGAACCTACTGCAGTACTTAACAGTCGGCTGTATCAAGGAGAATCGAAATTGAGTCTAGTGTTTATTCAACCCCCCTTCTAAACACTACTCAAGAAATATAGTTTTCCCTAGTATAAACTTCGCCAATAATAAGCGCACCTGGATTATCACTCGGGTGGAGAAAAAATGGTTACGATTGATCATCTGCCGGATTGAGCAAATTCGTCATGATGCCTGTGCGACTTCAGAGTCCGAAGAATGAGATGGCATCGCTATTGAGAAATAATATACAGTTTCGAGTGTCTTCTTGGATAGTTATAGCGGCCCATAGGCGCAAGACGTACCTTGTGGGGGGGGGGGATAGTTAGGGGGAAAAAATAATGTGTCGTGCGGAAGAGAAAATTGGATCGTGTATCAATGATCACCAATTGAATTTCCCTTGGCGAATGATACCATGTTAAGATAAAGAATCAGAAAGAGAATTGAAAAAAATGCATTCATTTCTTGACAAGAAATTATAGATCATGTATCGAAAGTGTTCTGAAGAAGAAAGAGTAAAGTTCGGTATGAAGTTGGAAGTGAGTGCAATTTATATTAACTAAAGAAGGGCATTTATGTAATATAAAAAACCCTACTTAAAACTAAACCAATGTAAGTGTAAGCGATATTTGATATCCAAATTATTATCTTGGCACTCATTGATATGCCAAGTGATGAAATTCTACGGAGTTTCGAAGACCATCTCACTGAATTAGTATTGAATTGCTAGAAATGTACTCTTTTCCATTTCCTTTACCATAATCTTCTTAAAAGAACTCTTTTTATTTCACAAATTAATCACAGAAGAAGGATTCGGAACTGAATCAAGTTTCAGCTGTTTGTAATATGATACAATCCATTAGAGATTCCTTTCCATAAGATCGACGTGGCATCGGCAAATAGGTTAGTTTGATGCCTTTAGAGGCAGATCAAACCCTTGATTTAAAATATTCCAAAAGGGTTGATGCACCCAGAGCACTGACCTGGCGGGTAGCATAAAAAATCCTTGTAAGTATAGGTCTTGGAGTGGATCTTGATGATGCATGACAGGTTATCTCTTGCCCTTCTTTTCAATTTACAAATACAAATATTTTGAATTTCAGTTTTGTCATATCTTTAATTCTTCATTTTTCAACCAACATGCACTTCCAGTACTTTGGCTCAAAACAACTTCGGTTTTTCTGCAGACTTGATCCTCCTTTAGTAAATTTTTCAATCACCTTGGGGAAAATTGCAGCTTTTTTGAGGCATCTTCCTCGTATATCTGACTGTTAAAATCAGTCAAGCTAGGAGCATTGAGTTTCAGTTGTATCAATAGAGGTAACTACATTGGACATTTATCAACTGTAATTCGTCTTAACCTTTAGATATACAAAGTAATTCGAGTTCATAATATGTTTTCTTTGTAAGTTTACATCTCTAATCTATACTGTTTTTAGCTTTTGTTTCGTTTATATTAATGTATTTTAAATATTTTGATGTTGTTGCAACTTAAAATCCATGTTTCTAAATTTCCGATAAAGCTAATTGTTCAATCCAATTGTAAATGAGTGATCTGGTACCATATATATGATGTATGCCCTTAATTTGTGACTCATTGTGTCCGACATATCCATGTTTGTTATCCTATAAATATCACGCGAGTAAAAATGGGAATATTTGATGATATCCTCAGGGGTAGATGGTAGAACTCTGGAGGTGCATCAACCATGCATTGAGAATATTCAAATGGAATTTTTTCAATATAGGGTAAGACATACCATACCCGTAAGAGCAATGCTTTAGGGGTAGCATCAAAGTAAGTAACAGTAAAAAACTACCATTAAAATATGACCATTTTCGGATTTCACATTATTACAAATATCACATCACAATCTTGTATGAAAGTTCATCCCAAAAGAAGGCGATCTCGTAGAGTAATTTGTCATTAAATTACTCTATTATCATAGAGTAATTTGTTAATGTTTAGGCTGTTGGATTAGGATTTTATAGGTTTTGCTGAAACGTAACTAACTGATGTGTCGTCAATTTATTCTTTTCCGGCAATGACATCCTACGGTTAAGTAGATCGAAGACTCAAAATTTTCGTCAAAATTGCTTCAAAATGCACAACAGGATTTATACTAGAAGGGATTTGCACAAGTGTGTCTATGCTCGATGGAATTGAAGTGTGACAATTAAACCACAAACTCAATTAAACCACAAACTCATACGTAAATATTAGTAATCCTCTTCTATATATATCCATCATGTGATACACAAGACTTCACAAGTAGCATATCTTTAAAATATGAATATTCTTACCAAGAACCCAATCTGATTAACGGACCGGATTAATCGGATCCTGCCCGAATCGAATCGGTTCAATCCAGTTCGGCCCGTGAGTTCGACAGTCTGTTCTTCATATTCTATATTAAGACTTGACAACCGTGCACTTACGGTATAATCGTGATACTCTGGAATTTTACTGGTTAAATAAATCGCGATCAGTGCAGTAAAAAAATTCAAATGTGCATGCTTTTAAAATTGGAATGCACGTAAACATTCAAAGTCACAAAACACTATACAGTAACCGGTGCACATGCTACAATAACAGGGTGCACATGCTACAGTAACCACAATACACGTGTAGTAAGTGTACCCGGTGCACGTGCTATAGTAAATAGGGTGCACGTGTAGCAAGTGCACCACATGCACCGGTGCACGTACTACAGTAACCCGAGAGTTATTATTGTCCTTTCATCAGGAAATGGACCAATGCGATTGAAGTTTTTTTGGTGGATTGTATCAGAAATGTTTTGCCTAGTAGTATCGGACCAAATTTTGCCCTTTTAAAAAGATGGCCTAATAGCCGTTGGCCATTAGGCTAGTTACCCACGGCTAATAGTCGTTGGGCAATTATTTTATATTAATTTTTTAAAAAAAAATTCTTATAAATACCATATTAATCAACACCAAATTCCAAACAACTCTCTTACCCTCTCATTCTCTCATCCAATATCATCTAATTCCATACAATTCTTTCAATTAATCAATTATATTCCAGTATTGCAATTTTATTATCAATTTGTTAATATCATATCATTATTAGTTGTGTTGGCATAAATTATTTCCAATATGACGATGGCATCTTCTTCTACTAGTGGTCGTGCTCTCTTAAATCCACCTATAGTATAAGAAATATGATTACTTAGCGTACTTCGATGATGTGCATGATATTCACAAAGAAGCGGACCAAATTGCAGAACCTGCCGCTTCCGAAATTTTGTCGCAAGGCGGGTCATCCATAAATATTACCACTGCGAGTGTGATGTCCGAGGATTTATGGTGTTAATCCCTGTGTGGTACTAATCCTTGATGGATTTTTATTGTGGCAATTAGGAATTAATTACGGTTTTGCGTCTCCCGAGGTTGTTTAATCGGGCATTTGGGATCGTTGGATCCAAAGATTGAGATTGTATTCTCATTTTGGTGAAAACCTATGAGTTGGGTTTTTAGTGGGACTTGGAGTCCGGGGTACCTTATGTTGGGGCCAGTTTGGGGATTTGATGTTGGAGAGAGAGTTTTTGAGAACAGATGATTTTTAATGAATCATGATGTATTTGTGGGAGTATTGGTATTTTGAGGCATTTTGCTATATATACCAGTTGGACTCGGGATTCCGTCATTCGGAATCCATTTCTCTCCTTCTCCCCCTCCTTACACGCCAACCCCTCTCCCCTAACCCTCACCCTTTCTCTTTGGAGAAAATCGACGGAGGCTCGATTTAGGGGCCGGATCTCTTGAAGAAAAGCTGGTAATCTCTTCCTCCTCTCTTGTAGCTTTGATTTGATAGTAGTTTTGTTGATTTTGGTTGAGTTTTGAGGTTGGTTTGGGTTGGGTGATTTTGATGAAAATCTTGAAAACTTTTGGGTTTGTTTTAATCCAAGTCTAACACCCTTGTTGGAGGTTCTTGGGTGTTGTTTTGTTGTGGTTTTGTGTTGGGAGGAGTTGGGGTATGATTTGTGGAGGTTTCAAGCTTTTAAAAATGGTGGTTTTCGAGTTGCAGGGCATGGCGATCGATCGCCCGTAGCAGGCGACCGATCGCATGCAGGCAGTGGGCTTTTCAGCATTGTGGCGATCGATCGCCACTTTTGGAGCGATCGATCGCCTCGCGCCAGAGTGGTCTGGCGATCGATCGCCATATCGAGCGATCGATCGCCAAGGGGCTAGCGATCGATCGCCTGGTATAGCGATCGATCGCCAGCAGGTAATTTTTGGAATTCTTGGCTTTTTCGTGGGATTTTGGATTTGCGACTTAAATGGTCGGCTTCCGGGGCAATGTTCTTATTCCAATGGGAATGCTAGACTTTTAAAATGGTTTGGTTGGAGCCAAGTAAATTAAATGGAATTCTCGGATGAATTCTTGGCTATCTTTTTAAACATATAAAATGAGATATTTAGGGTATTATGCATGCTTAGCCGGGGGGCTTTTATTTTGGTAATCGTCATGGATTGATGATATGATTGGGAGTCTTGAACGTGCTTGGACACGTGGTTGCATGCTTATACTTGATTGTGAGTTGTTTATGTGTTTTAGCACATATTTCTCGATGTATGGAACTCAAGCAAAGTTTGGACTCGAGCTACAGAATTATAAGGTACGTATAACGTACGAGCATAGCCCCTTATTTTAAATGCAATTGTTGAGTGCATGAAACACTGTATTGCAATAAATGTGTATGGAAGTGCCTGATATATGGTTTTAGCAATAAACGGATATTAACGGATGTTGAAATACATGTTTAATGGTGATTGCTACAAATGGATGTATATACATTGTGAATTGCATGGTGCCGCTTTTGAGCGAGCAATGATTGGATGTGGTCGCCTTTGAGCGAACATCGGTTATGACGCCACTGCTGTTGAGCATGCGTGAGACTAAAATGCCGCTATTGTAGAGCGAGCAATTAATTAGAACTATGGAACCATAAAAGAGACATATGGGATATTTGTGATCATTGTTTAATGATTTGATGTTATTGTTATAATGTCAGTATGTGGCTAGTGAATTCGTTAATCAATGTAATGATTAACTGGCATTTGAGAATTTGATGGTTTCAGTTATTTTGAGAACAGGGACAGTACAGGGGATCCCGGATGAGGATGATGCCATCCAGGGAGTATCTCTTATATTTCATAGCATTTACATATTGTAAATTATGAATTGCATTATTGTGATTATGGGATTTGGGATATTGGTATGCTCACCCCGTGTGGGGGATGTCTCTGTTGGGACAGGTGGTACAGGTGTAGCAGCAGCTTCGGAGTTGAGCTCGGGCTGTTGATTAGAGGTACTTCCAGGATCGAGGTACCAGAGCTGGATGGATAGGCGCTCAGATCCAGAGTCGAGATCGAGTTGCGCTTGAGAGGTGCTTCCAGGATCGAGGCACCAGTAACGGTATCCAGTAGAGTGTTTTATACATTAGATACACGCTTATTCATTGGGTGCTCTTATGTGAGTACATATTACGTGTATATGGAATGTATAAATGGGCTACGGCTTTTCTCTATTCATTTACGGTTAGCATGCAATTAAATGTGGAATTTGCTAAATGAATTGAGAGCATATTAGTGTATGTTGACAGGTGCATGACATGTTTTATGGAATATGTTGGGAAAGTATAGACATTATATGATTAATGTAAATGAATTTTATTGATGGCATTCATGCTAGAGTTGCATGTAATTACTTTCCCCTTGTTAACATGATAGTATGCACTAAGTACAGTGGTTAATACACTAATATCGGGTTAAGGGCACGGGGGTCCTTACATTAGTGGTATCAAATCAGTGGTTAGCTCTTTGGGGCTGTTGAAGGCCTGGAACACGCTGATAAGGATGGGTAACACATATTTATGCATGATAGTAGTTAGTGTTGTGTGGCACAACTATTTTGCTTATGTGCATTTGTGATATGTGATCATAGTGAAACGATTATATGTCATGACATCTATAGAATCATAATATAATCTGTTGATTATGATTGTGAGTTGAGACACAAGGACAACCAAATGGAGCATTTTGAAATGCATTGGGATACAGGAAGTACTTTGTACTCATAGTTTATGCATTTACTCATTATAATCATATTGTGGGGAATATGGATTATCGTATGCTCATGGTTTGGGATTGTTCTTGTAGGGACACTATGACGCGAAAGGCTAAGGCCAGGGTTGAAAGACACGAAACGGTAACCTGTGTTTTATATACATCATGGAATTATGCATTGTAGTTGCATGTGTACAATGGAGTGATGATTTTAATGCTCTGCCGCCAAATGTTGAAGCGAGGGGTGGGAGTGCCGCATGTCGCATTTGAGCGAGGTGCATTAAAATACAATCATGATGATGTATGTTGGAATATGGAATATGCTTTGTATTGCAGGTATAGACGGGATACTTGGTGAATATCCCATGAGTCATTGCTATGGATGAGTGATGATTTTAAATGCTTGCCGCTATTTATTGTTTTGTGCTGCTAATATGTGAAGCGAGGGGTGGGAGCGCCGCATGTCACATTGAAGCGTGGTTATCATATGAGGCGAGGAAAGAATATTTGCCGCTAAAATGTGAAGCGAGGGGTGGGAGCGCCGCATGTCCATTTAAGCGAGGGTATTCTATGCCGCCTATATGTGAAGCGAGGGGTGGGAGTACCGCATGTTTTATTTAAGCGAGGGGCATTAAAATACACTACCGTAACAATGACTAGGGACCGGCTATTCTATTGGCGATGGTTTATGCCGCCAGGTATTCATAGCGATGGTTCATTCCGCTATTCTATTGGCGATGGTTTATGCCGCCAGGTATTCATAGCGATGGTTCATTCCGCTATTCTATTGGCGATGGTTAATGCCGCCAGGTATTCATAGCGATGGTTCATTCCGCTATTCTATTGGCGATGGTTTATGCCGCCAGGTATTCATAGCGATGGTTCATTCCGCTATTCTATTGGCGATGATTTATGCCGCCACACCACCCCCCTCAACCCATACCCATTCCAGCAAGCTGCTGCTGCCCATACCTCCACTTGCCTTCCAATCATTCAATGCCCATCACTCCTTCTCCCCTAGCTTTTCTTCCAAATTTTCGTCCAACATTCAGTAGCCAAGAAGGAGGAGGAGATCAGCCATTTCAAGGCTTGGAACTTTGCCAAATATTGGAGCAAAAGAGGGTGATGAACCATATTTTTCTTGGGTGATTTCTGGGTTAAGTTTGGTTTTGTTGTGATGATTATGTTGCATGCTATGATCTCATCTTAAGTTTTATACCCCGTGATCAACCAGATCACTCAATTCAACATCAATAATCATCCCAACAACAATAATAAGTTCATCACATCAAAAACAACTAAATCAAACATCAAACAACAAGCATCAAACATAAATTATCATCATCACTCATTAGTTCATCACATTAATCAAATGCTACATGGATCACAAAATCAACATATCAATATATAAATAAACATAAGTTCAACATGTCAAGTGCATCTTCGGAATCTCCTCTTCTTTGTCAAGCATTGGGGATTGATGAATTATTGCCCATATCATCTGTAAAAAAAAAAAAAAGGTAAAAAAGAGAAATAAAATTCATAACCAAATTATTACAACACAAATAATCATATTAATAATTTACAATTGTAAAAAAATAACAAAAACTCGAACTAAATTTCTCAAGCTTTTCTGATTCACACAAATCCTCCTCTACGCTTACTGGCCTACAATCCATTCGTAGTCAATCTTGAGCACATATGAGAGCTTGGACTATTATAGGAGACAAAGAACTCCTAAAGGCATCAAGAGCACGCCCTCCCGTGCTAAATGTAGACTCTGAAGCAACTTTGGAAACTGGAACTGCTAAAATATCACGAGTCATCTTGGAAAGAATGAGAAATCTGTTAGATTCAACTTTCCACCATTTCAATATCTCAAACTGCTCCCCAAATGGCTCACAATCCTCATTCAAATACTTGTCCAACTCCGACTTCACTTGCTTGCCTTTTCCCGTCCTCATCCTATTAAATTCATCATCCAAATCATCTATTTCATTTTCACCACCACCACTTCCAGTCAAACCACGCAATGAACACTCACCGCTTGCTCTACTCGGGCTTGTTGGGACTGTGTGGCCATACAAATTCTTGTACTCCATAAACAACTCATCAAAACCCCTCCACACTTGATCTTTCAAGTCCCTACTTGTTGGGCTCCCATTTGTTGTAACACCCGTGCACATCTTCTCAAATGTGAACTTAAAAAATGACCACTTACGACGTGGATCGAGGATCACAGCATAATACAAGATTTTGTTCATCTTATCAATTGATCACCAGTATTTGTCGAATTTCTCCTTCATTCCACCTACCATCAAACTCAATTCGAAGTCATCACTATCAAAGCACCGGTTAAGAAGCCTATCAAATGCATCTATTTCTTTAAACACAATGTTGGATGTGACATACAATGAGCCTGGTACGCAATGTTAAGCTATAGAAATGTGCCCAAAACTTCAATAAAAGCTTAGCTCTAGCCCAATCTGAACCATCCGGAACCCTATCCACAAGATCAATGAAAAAACCACGATCAATGTCCCCATATGCTTCAAAAACCTTCATAAGAGATGTGGACGCCTCCAACATCAAGTATGTAGAGTTCCACCTAGTAAGTACATCAAGACATAACATTTTGCTCGATTCTACTCGTTCAAGCATCGCACACTCAAATCATCTTGTACAACAAGATTAAGAATATGAGTAATGCACACAACCCTCCCCCCCACCCACATCATTAGACGAAGCATTATCGACAATAACATTGAATATCCTAATCTCTCAATCATTCAAACATTTTTCAACAGCCCTACCCACTTCTTCACTCTTTTGAACAGAAATCGACAAAAGTTTAAAACTCTCTTATGCAAATTCCAGTCATTATCAATGAAATGTGCAGTGAGACACATGTAGTTAACCTTTTGAATGGATATCCATATGTCTGTGGTGAGGCTAACTCTTTGAGTATGCGTTTTCATGAAGGACATCAACTTTGAGTTCTTGTTTAAGTACATTTGGTACATTTGGTAAATGTGTTTGGTCAATGTCTTTCGGGAGGGGATCGCTAACATAGGGCATATAATTGACACAAAATGCCTAAAACCTGCTTTCTCCACCATCCTAAATGACATATCATCCATAATCAACATTTGGCGCAATGCATCTAAAGCTTTATCTTGCTCGAATGCCAATTGGATAGCCCACCTCGTTGAGTCAGACGAGGTGGTTGAAACCTAAGACGATTTGACTTGTTTCAACTTCTTGTGGTTTCTTTTTGCAAGATTTATAATGGTTAGCGAGGCCAATTGTTCCATGTAATCTAGGGTCAGCTCTAATTTCAGCTTTACAGTATCTACACCGACCCTTCTGAATCTTATCGACTTCACAATCAAACTTGTCAAAATGATCCAAAAAGGTGACCTTGACGTCATTTTCTTCCTCTTTTTTTGTTTTTTTTCTCGTCTTCATTTTCATCTTCACCCGCATTCACATTTACATTTTGAGCATCAACATCGTCAAACTCTACCTCTGGTGATGGTTGGTATGATCTTACCTCAAGATTTTCAGCATCGCCGTGGGATTGTGAGGGGCTACCAACTAGTTCCATTACCTAAACAATCCAATAAATATCACTTCATCCAATATTAGCACAGATAAAGATTGAAGCCAGCAAGGTAAAACAACTTGAACATAACACATAACACATTAAACACATCACCTGTATCTTGAAATATTAGAAGCTACGTTAACACGTTTTAAGGCAGAAAGTTCCCGGGGATCTTTTCTTTTTTATTAAGACAAGCATACTGAATAGTCAAATGCTAAATCTTAACCAAAAACTTGGGAAAAAAGTATGTAAAATCCATATCAAATCAAAACGGACATTTCTTGGGATTAAAATCATTAATACAATCAAGAAATTCATTGCATTGACCGAGAAAATGATGAATAATTCGCAAATCACACTTGCTCAGAAGTAACTTAAACTACGACGTCCAAACTCAAGAAAACATTATACAGACAACCCAGGAATAAAAACCCCCCAAGATATGCTAAAACTAGCAACGAAATCCAAAGATTCACCAAACTTCTGTACCTTAGCAGATGGAAACAAGGCCCGGCAGAAGGTGTTAACCAACTTTTTTAGGGTACTTTCTTTAGGTACACCAATGTTGTTGTCGCGTGCCCGTCGCCGTCGCCCGGAGCCGAAGTTTCGTGCCGCTGAGAGTCAGAGAGAGCAGAGGTTCAGAGCAGATGACAGGAAGATGGATTAGGATTTAGGGTTGAGGTATGATTTTGTTGCAGAGTTGCTACTGAAAAAATGCGCTCAACAGTGGTGGCAAAACAGGGGGAAAAATTATTTATTGAAACCCGATTGATCGGGTCGGGTACCCGAATACCGATCCGAATGACCACCCCTAATTTCAAATACAACAACTATTGTAGCTCTATAGCAAAAAAAATTTAATTGGTGCTTATTTACCACCCGCTAGGCAACCGATCCTAACAAATCCTTTCTAAAATTGATCATAGTTTCTTGAGGAAAAAGTAATATGAGGTTAGAAGAGAGCAATCATCAATCATCTCAATCTCAATGCTTAATACTCCTTGGTGGGATAGTGCCAAATAGATACATAACGAGGAAATGGAAGTACTTTTCAGTTGGATTAAACAAAATGTTCGGATAAAACGATAAGTGAAACACATGACTATAGATATACTTATCTTTAATAGTAAAATCATTTAAAGAAACACCCACAACTAATTCTTGAACACCCAAAAAAGGGGTTTTTTTTATGATCTTCGTTGTCGTGTTATGTCTGTAATTTGTGTTGTTTAAATTGTGACACTATAATCTATTTGTGCCACGACCACTTTGATCTAATGGCAACAATTCTTTCAATTTCAGAGAAGGTCATGAGTTCTAAACTCATTAAAAAGATGTGATACTTGTACTCTAAAGAAGACGAGGGGCATTCGTTTGGTTAATTTGTGTTTTAATCATTGAAACTAGTGTTTTAACCTACGAAGAGTAATCGACTTCCCAATCTTCATCTCGATTTTGTATCAAAATTTCTGCAAAATTTTAACATCATAAATAATTAAATTTACGTCTATCTGAGTTTTCTGCAGCTTCTTTTTTCATTATCAACTTTGTTGATTGACCTATATTTTATATATATATATATATCACCATGAGAATTTTCTAGTTTTTCAATTTGTCTTATATTCACCACAAGCACCTTCACTAGATAGAGACTACACCCCCAACAATCTTTGTCAACTATTGGCAAATTTTTTTTAAAAAAATGAGACTTGAATATATGTGTTTGTATATATATATATATATATATATGTTTATATATATATATATATATATATATATATATATATAGATATTAGCCTCAAAAAATTACAATTTGCCAATCAAAAATATCATTTTGCCCCTTTTAAAAAAAATTGACCCCTTTAAATATATTTTTTGTTTTGTACTTGAAAATGCCACTCGTTACATCTCCCGCTACTTGCTGCACACATGTAACAATAACTAAGGCCATTTCAAGGGTCCCGCTTAACACTTCATGTTAGTAATTTCTTTATCCATAATAGGTGTGTTATCTCCAATTTCTTCCTCATCCCTTCATAGAAAATGAGAAGAAAAACAAAAAAGAAATATATTCTTAGTTTAATTCTTTTTATTATTATAAGACTTTATCTCCAATTTCTCCATCATCCCTTCGTAGAAAATGAGATACAATAACAACAATTAAGTCTTTAATCTTAATAAATCAGGGTAGGGTATGGGTGTAAATGAACCGAATCGAGCTGAATATGAAGAAACGTTTACGGTTTAAATTCGGTTCAAAATAGTTATATTCGAGCTCGAGTTCGATTCGAAATTCGAATTTTAAATTTGGCTAGAGTCGGGCTCGAATCAAAGTTCGAGCTCGGCTCGAAAATTTGAACATGTTTGCGAGCTATTCGAACTCTTGCTCGAAAATAAATATCCGAAAGCTTTGAAATATATTATTTAATATATAATTATATTAAATTAATGAAATATTAAAGTTTGTGAGCGGCTCTCGACTTATCGAACAAAGTAATCTGGGCTCGAGTTCGGCTCAAATTCAAGAATTTCGAATACGAATCAAATATTTTTCGAGCTGGTTCAAATAATACGTGAGCATATTCGATTTTTTTACACACCTATGTAGGTTACATGAACAATAGAGAGAATCAAGTCGGGTCGAATACGTGCATCACTCTTCTCCAAACGAATCTATCGGTCAGACTATTCTCTTCAATCCTCTTGAACTCCAAGTCTTAGTGTATAACTTCGAGCCATGTCTTCTTAGGTCGTCCTCTCGCTCTCATAAAATGACCGAAATCAATGAACTCCCCTCGAAGCATAGACGTATTGCTGGGCCTATTCGTACGTGATCAAACCAACGTAAATGAATTTCTTGCATCTTCTCTTCTATGCAAGCTATACCTACTATAACTCGGACATCTTCGTTTTTTATTTTATCTCTTCCGGTCTTATTAGATTTGACTTATGTTTTTTATTATAAAGATTTTCTAAAGTACTTGGTCACTTTTCCTTCAACTGTTTGATATTCTGTGTGTGAATCAACAGAATTTAAACTATCATCTTGTTTCCACAAACGAATCTCCACTTAATCAGTGTACTTGGTATAAATTGTAAGATCCAAGTTGGCTAAATATCCAGCATAAAATAATGTTTATCCAATCATCTAAACTTGGTGTGCATACATTATCATAAAGCCCACCCACTACCATATACATCATATCTAGGGGTGGAAGGACAGTTAGACAAGGGAGGGGCAACTGGGACATTGAGGGGAGGGGAAAAATTTATTACCCAAAAAAAAAAATTAAAATTTATATTTACTCCCCAAAAATTATTGTTTACCACTCAAAAAATTATATTTTTCCTCCATAAAATTATATTTGAACCCCTAAATATTATTTTTGTCATCCACTTTTATATTAATATTTTTTTGCCCCCACATATCATATACTATATCAATCATCACATACTATATCCTTCCACATATATTGTTCTGAATAATAGTGCAGTATCCCTCCCACTCCCTCTCTCTTATCTCACAAAAGATAAACACCTAGGGTGCATTCTAGGAGCGTTAACGGTGTCTCGAATGCGAAAATTCTGAACTTTTTTCGGGTGAAAATGGGCAGAAAATGCTCACACTGGGAATATTGGTCACAATTCAAGAACTTGCAACAACACTTCTAAAGAGCCTTTTAGTGGAGTGAGGCTGTTTGGTGTCCAAATTGACATCTCCTCGGCCTCTTCAAATCCCATCAAGAAAAGCTTTAGTTTGGATTGCTTATCCTCCACACCACCCCTATCTCCAGCCCCTTCCAGTTCCTTGTCTTGGTCGAGATTTTCTATCAACGAAAATTCTGGTAAGTTATCCACTGGCTACCTTTCTGATAGCCCATTTGATCGAGCACCAGAAAGAAAGAAAGGTATGGTATTATCGGGACGAATCAAAAAGGCTTTTGGGGCCGAAACTTGTATCTAAATTTTCAATTTTTTTTTTTTATCGGAGTGATAGTTTAAAAACCCATTACAAGGCTATATTCTACACTTTGTTATGATTTATTGATGTTTGATTATTGATTTTGGTTCATCAGGAGTTCCGTGGACAGAAGAAGAGCATCGCATGTTCCTAATCGGACTCGAGAAGATCGGGAAAGGAGATTGGAGAGGGATTTCAAGAAACTTTGTGACTACTAGGACTCCAACTCAAGTTGCAAGCCATGCTCAGAAGTATTTTCTCCGACAGGGCAGCCTCAACAAGAAAAAACGACGATCTAGCCTCTTCGATACGGTAAAAAAAACTCGAAACGACTCGTATATATCTTCTGCTTAATGTTATATTAGTTCTAATGCTGCATTTTAATACATGAATGATAGGTTGGAGACATCAATGTAATGCATCAAACTGATAATGATGCAGGTTTGGAGACTTGTTCTTCGAAATTGAGTCAAGACTTTCGTGATGAATTTCAGATGGCTTCTCAGCAAAATGTCATTTGGGCTTATGAATCTCGAAACTTCAATTCTATGTCGAAAAGTTCGAATTCTCCAGATGCAGCTGATCATCTTGAATTAGAGCTTTCGCTTTCAGGCTCAATTCCAACTACTTCAATGAGGCAGAATGAACCTTCACCTCCTTCACTTTTAATGGAATCTATTCGGGTTATTTGATTTTCTATTTGAATGTTCTTGTGACAATATGATCAGTGGAGGAATAATTTTTTCAAGAAATGGGATATATATCAGTGTTACTACCATGAAAGGTACTTAACCTTTTTTGGGTTTTTATAGTCCGATGATTGAACTTTGAACCTTAACCATTTCAAGACTCAAGTAGTCCCACTCTTTTGGATGTGGCAAGCCAAAAAGGGGTTGCCTTTCTTTTCCCCCATTACTTTAGGCTGGTCTTTTTATTGCATTTACTCCACTAATATAGTATTAAATTATGAGGAGCTCGCTTACTCTTAATGAGAATCAGTACTTGAGTTTCTTGAAGGAAGAGATTGGCGTCTGACGAGGTTTCTATAAGGGCTACGAGAATCGAGGGTCTAGGTGGGTAGTTCGACCATGCCCTGATCTACCCTCAAGGCATTGCCCTTAGGCCGAAATACCCGGTCTAGATAGGGTTGTAAGTGAGAATTACCGTAAGCAACTCAGTCAAAGCTCGATCTGAGCTTGGCTTCAATACGTTTGAGTCGAGCTCGAGTGGTTTGAACACCCTTTTGAGTTGAGCTCAAGCTTTGATATCTTATGCTCGAGTAATCGATCTCGGGAAACTATTTTTTGTAATTTTGAATTTTTGAAGATATTAATTAAATTAGTATTCTATCCTTAATTTGTGCATTACATAATTTAACTTCAATTTTGTGAAATTCGAGATCTTATCTCTTTAAATAAACTCAAGTGTGAAAGGCCCAACTTAATCGAGTTCGAGCTTGAATATTACTTTTCTTTAATCTGAGTCTCTTGAGCTCAGACTTCAGCTCAAAAAATGGATAATACCATCAAAACGAGTCAGCCAGGACCAAATCCCAACCCACCCAATCCGAGGCGGGCCAATCGGCCGAAAATAAAAAAAATTTAAAATTTTAAAATTTTAAAAAAAGCCTTTACAAAAGAATTCCAACTGAATTTGTCGAGCCTGGAACTGATGCTTGGAAAATACTAGAAGCTGCTTTAGGTTTTATCTACAAATTAAACATGCTACTAAAAATACTTGACTAGAGAATCAATATTTTACTTAATTTTGAAATGCATGTTGCAACATTCAAGCACGACCAAGTGTAATATATTGTGGATCGGATTCTTCATTGTGATATTGAATTATTATTTATGAATTGAGGCTAAAAAAAAAAAGAATTACCATTTTTTTTGAAAAAAAAAAAGTCCAATCCACGGGCCAACCCGCCTTCTTGGCGGGTCGGGTTGGGCCAACCCGGCGGCCTGGCCCAAATTGATACCTCTAAATACTTTTTAAAACATATAAATAATAAAATTTGAATTTATTTAAGATAAAATGAGAGTATAGTAAAGACAACATCCTTTTTTTTTTTTTTTTTTGCATAACGTATATATCTATTTTAAACAATCACCACCAGTTAGTTTGACCCTACAATGAGGGTAATATCATACTCTACAATGAGGGTAATATCCTCGATTTAGGATCGAACGAATCATCACCACCCACCAAGACAATTGAGTTATCGCTACATGAGAGGTAATAGAATAGATCTCTAAAGGACGAAATTTTTTAGGCTATGTGAGGTTTATGGAAAAAGGCCTCGACCCCACATGATCAAAAAGAAATTAGGCCTCAGATGATCCCTCGGACTACTATCTTTGATCTCATTAGGACACACAACCACCACCCTAAAAGTTGGGAGATTTTATAATGACAGGTTAATTATTATCGATAGCATATCGTTGATGACTAACGTAAGCCAAGCAACAAGATAAGGATTACCAAAATTGTCGTCATGATTGACAGAATTCATGGTCTTGTTTGCAAAATTGGATGACAACAAGTTAGATGAACTTAGGTGGTTGGGACTTTTGTCATTTGTTCGAAAAACAAAGAACACCAAGTTCAATCATGCCTGGAAGAAACAGACTGATCAAGACTTGCCAATTTGGCATATGCTATAATTTCGAGTAAAGTACAAAATAACATATGGACCACTGTCTAAATTGGATGACACCAGGTTAGATGAACTTAACTTATATTTTACCCATTGGGAAAATAATTTTAAATTGTTATCTACCTGATTCTGAGATCTTGATTATATCCTTAGGTCGCTTATGTTATATGTTTGGGATCGATAACCAGGTTTTATTATATCACGTGAGAGGGAAGTAACCCTCTAAGAGCGGTGCTATTGTGAATAAATACACAATTCATCTGGTATGTGCACAAAACACACACAAAATGTGTGGTGTGGATGTCTCAAGGACATCGCCTTAAGGTGGGAAAAAGACAAGCGTATCTTACATAGGTATATTATATTAGTAGCATTGCTTTTCTTGTCATATATGTTGTGTCTGGATTGGATGTTTTGTAAGGAGCTAATTGTGGATTACCCCCTGTGGTTTTGTAAATAGGCAGATTATCATCATGTGATTTGAGAATATTTACCGCTGTCATATCGTAGCGAGGGTCACTGATATGTCGAAGCGAGGGATATCATTGAGCCACTGATATAACGTAGTAGAACTTGTGAACTGTGATAATAACTGCGCATATTGATATCTTGTATTGATACAGGTATGATGAGATATCAAGAAGAATACTTGCCGCTTTCATGACGAAGCGATGATAGAATACTTGCAGCTACCATATCATAGCGATGAAGAATATTTGCCGCAAATATGTAGAAGCGCATGCCGCTATCATATTATCGCGAGAGATATTATGCCGCTAATATGTCGAAGCAAGGGGTATTGATGATGCGGTCATGTCAAAGTGAGGGGTATTATAATAGAATACTTGCCGCTGTCATATTATAGCGATGAAGAATATTTGCCGCTAATATATCGAAGCGATGGTACATGCCGCTGTCATATTATAGCGAGGGATATTATGCCGCTAATATGTCGAAGCGATGGGTATTAATGCCGATGTCATACCCTAGCGATGAAGAATATTTGCCGCTTATAGCGAGGGATACTATGCCGCTGGTATGTTGAAGCGAGGGGTATTCATGCCGCTGTCATACCCTAGCGATAAAGAGTATTTGCAGCTTGTAGCGAGGGATATTATGCCGCTAGGTATGTCGAAGCAAGGATTCTTTTGGCGATGGTTCATGCCGCCGGGTATATATAGTGATGGTTCATTTCGCTAGTCTTTTGGCGATGGTTCATGGTTCATTATGCTAGTCTTTTGGCGATGGTTCATGCCGTCGGGTATATATATATTGATGGTTCATTTCACTAGTCTTTTGGCTATGGTTCATGCCGCCGGGTATATATATATCAATGGTTCATTCCGCTAGTCTTTTGGTGATGGTTCATGTTGTCGGGTATATATATACCGATGGTTCATTCTGCTAGTCTTTTGACGATGGTTCATGCCGCCGGGAATATATAGTGATGGTTCATTCCGCTAGTCTTTTGGCGATGGTTCATGCCGCCGGGTATATATATATATATATATATATATATATATATATATATATATATATATATATATATATATATATATATATATATATATATATATATATATATAGCGATGGTTCATTCCGCTAGTTCTATGGCGATGGTTCATGCCGTCGGATATCTATAGCGATGATTTATGCCGCTGACTCTATAGTGATGGTATATCTCGCTGATTCTATAACGACGATCTATTTCGCTGATTCTATAGCGAGGGTTCATTCCGCTGATTCTATATAGCGATGTTTCCTTCCGCTGACTCTATACAGCGAGGGCTCACGCCGCTGATTTTATAGCAACGGGTGCTGATTGCGTACCGCTATTGGGTGAAGAATACAGGTATGCCGCTATCTTGTTAGCGATGAGTTATGGTATATTGTTATTTTGTTAAACATTATTATGGATGTCATGTATTGATATTTACCGTCACGGGATGACGATGATATTGTGAATGTCGTGTGTTGACATGTACCGTCACAGGATGACGATGACATAGAGGATGTTCTATGTGGACACATGTCGTCGTTACGATGAAAAAAAATACATGTAAGTATATGTGTTTAATCGTATGGTTTGAGTGTCGATAGCGGGCACAAGGTGGTGTCTGCGTCACCGGGTGACGAGACCATTATGCCGAGCAGGTTTGCTCGATGAATGAATGGATGTGCCTTACAGGAAGTGTACCGCAACACGTATTTGAGGTAAATAATTTACGAGTAGTGGTACCTTCGGGTATACTCGTTGGGATGGCTATGGCCAAGTGAGTTGTGGTAGAAGTAGTTATTGAGGAAACTACTTGCGTATACCGATGTGACGTATGGTAGGCATAGTCACACCCACATATGGAGGTGTGGAATAAATCCTAATGGATTAGGATTGCATTGTGGTTGAGCAAGGACACTGAAATGTCCGTTGTGCTTTGGTGTTAGAGAAATATTGAACGATGACCCACTACTCTAATTGACGGTACGGTATGATATACCGGGATGGAACGTATGATACGTTGGTAGGGTTGGTATAAACCTAATGAAGCAGCGATCTGCTATCCAAGTTTTATTTCAGTGCTATAGTGAGCTTGTTATAACTATTATATTGCTCGTTGGAACCGAGTTTGGTGAATCGTATGATGATACGATGAGTGTTTATAGTGGACTCTTGTAGTCACTATGTTGCATGAGGTTTGAGGCAGGGAATACCTCACGAGAATGTTTATACTTTAAATATTTTGAGGGACTTGTACTGGGACAGCTCAATTCTGTTGGGACTACCAACGTGAGTGTCGACAAGCCGTTGTTGGCTCTGGTTGAGAATCCTTGCATATGGAATGCAATGGGGGACACAATTGGAATGGTGGGATATAGTTAGTGGGGTGACACTACTGTATTGATTGTATCTCTTGGAAAGATTTGGAACATACTGTCATGGAGACAGCTGGTATCGATCGAGGGTTGATTGTGAATCAGCCATAGTAAGCATTATTGGTGTTGGACTGAGTAATGGCTTTATATTTTCGATGATACGTACGAGGAGATGTCTCTGGGGAGATGCTTGAGATTGTGGGGTACTATGGTATTAGTATAGAGCATCGTTAGAATGGGTATACGTTGTGTATACGGATTTCGGATTGGTAATAGTTGCAAGGATGCACTATTCTGAACCAGTTGTGTATTTATTGGTCCCGGGATACATTTTGGTATAAATATATCCAGGGTGAGAATGAGTCGGTTTGTGTGGTGTTGATGCTGGGATCACATCATTAGTCGTTGGTTCGTCAATCAATATTCTCCGCAGGGTGAGAATAACTGGGGATTGACAGTTGTATTTGGGACTTTGCGTATGATTGGAGATACCCGAGCCGAGTGCATAGAGTATGCATGTGGTGTTGGTGCTTAGGCATGTATACCGGTGTGTGTACGAATGCCAGCATTTTTGTATTTGTCGAGCATCGGATGAGTATGCTTGGATGAATGAATCTCTGGTGAGAGATTGTGGCACCTTGAGATTGGTAATCTCAATGGCATGATATTTTCTGAAGAATAATCGTGAGTCCCGGTTGACTTCCTCTGAGGAGGGATTGTCGTATTTGGGATCATGGTAGTTCATTACTGGGTAATTTGATGGCATCCCTGTGCTAGGATTGTTGAATCCTATGGTAAACGAGGGATGGCCGGGATTCAATCTGTTGGGTGTCGTTGTCGACACGGGTGGTGAGAATGCAATTGATTTTTCTTGCATGTTCTCTATGGGAACTTGAGACCTTGTGGAGTCTCTATGGCTTGGACCAAGATGTGATTTCTTGGAACACACGGATGTTGATATCTGTGGAGATGTGTTTTGTGTTGATCGGTGGCCGTGAGTTGCCCGATCCGAGTTGCAAAGTGGTGTAATTACTCATTGGATGGAGATGGATTTGGAGAGCGAAAAACGGGTTTAGTGTGTGTATTGGTGGTCTCCTTGGTAACGATGTATGTTTAACATCGTAGGCTAAATCGTAGAGATATCATAGAAACGATATCTATCTTGGAATAACGAATGATTCGTTTGGATAGCAATTACAGTTGACTGACTGCGTTTGGGTAGTTAGTATCAAGGCATGCTGACGTCCTTGTGAGATTGTGATGGTTTGGGAGGTTTACTCAATTCCAGAGATTGGTGCGAGGTCGGTGTCCTCGCGGTTGGCGTGTCGTTCATGATGCGCTCATGATTCGACGACGTGGATCAGTTTGGATTGTGTGGTCTGTAAGTAATCCAACGAGCATACAACGCAGCGGAATAATAATAAAAAAATTGGATTACAGCCATGGATCTATACAAAGGATTCATATCGGGATTTGAATAATAGAGTCTCACCCTTGTAGCGTGTTTGATGCAGAAGCTCCACGATGTAGCACCACGAGTCACGAACAAAAGTTTTCACCTTTGTCTCTATGGTATCCACACGATCAAATCGAAAAGGAGCGTTTAAGAACAAGTTGCAAGACTTGTTCTTAAACCGGATCAAAAACCACCTCCGATTCTCAATCGAAAACGATGGCCGGATCTCACTTTTCACGACGGCGATGATGGCCGAGAGATGATAAGAGGCGGTGGCTCTTAAGGTGGGTTTTTGGTGGAGGCTAGGTTATGAATGAATTAACACTTAATTAAACATTCACTTGTTAGCTAATTATATATTAGGCTTTAATTAAAGGTTCAAGACTTTCTTAAAGTCTCATGGGCCCAAACCCATGATTTAATTAAATCCTCATAATCTTATAATTAAGACTCTTCTTAATTAATTAATTCATCCAATGAATTTAATTCCCTTTTCGATTTAATCTTTTGTGCGACCCGATAGGATCTTGCAATGTTGGCAGTGACATAAAATCTAATTTTATGTCACAAGCAATGAGCGGTATCTAGCAACACATCAAGGCTACCCAAATTACAAGAATGTCATTGACTCGACATAACCTAAGAACTTGTGATAATATTAACCATGTAACTTAATCCCTTTGTCCACTGTGTCTAGATTGAACACGAGTTATGGAATAGTCATACTCGTATATTCAATCTCTATTTCTTGATCCCCAAGTAGAACTAGAATAAACGAATAAGCTCGATATCACATATCGACTCATTCGAGCATGGCCATGCATTTTAGTCTTACTTGATCAAGGGCCCAAACACTTCTCCTGTTATATAGGAGGGACAAATCATATCTTGATCAATCAACATCCCTCTACATAATTCGTAGTGTATCCAATAGTTGCCTTTATAGTTTACCATGTTACAGGTAACGTTTGACAATATCAAGATATATAACTCCTTATGTTGGGATCTCTGATGATCTCAAGTCGTAAGGATTACATACATTATTATCACAATGAGAATTGCTTATGACACTCATATAACTATCCATGTAGCATTCTCATGGTGGGTCTGTCCAGTACATTGTTCTCTAACATGTACCCATGTGTTGATTTGATATCTCATATCCATGAACAATTCATCAATCAAAACATACTAGTCTCAATGCATTATTATTATCCCGATTCATGATAATACTTGACTAGGGACAATCTTTAAGAACAATACAATATTATTCTAAGGACATTAACTTATATATCAATTCATATTGCACAGATATTCGAATAATATAATTATTAAAATCATAATACATTTTATGTCATAAACAATCATCTAATGACTTGTCTTAGGGCATATCCCAACAAATCTCCCACTTGCACTAAGACCAATCAGACATATACTTAATGCCTAGAGATCTAGTATGACGATCATGCTTCTGCTGTGATAGTGGCTTCGTCAATGGGTCAGATACATTATCATCAGTTGGTACTTTGCATATTTTTACATCTCCTCTTTCAACGATTTCTCGAATGAAATGAAAGCGCCGAAGTATGTGCTTGGATTTTTGGTGAGATCTAGGTTCCTTAGCCAATGCGATGGCTCCATTGTTATCACAATAGAGTTCAATCGGATCTAGTATGCTAGGAATCACCCCAAGTTCAGAAATGAACTTCTTGATCCAAACAGCTTCCTTTGCTGCATCTGAGGCAGCAATGTATTCAGCTTTTTAGAATCGGCCACTGTCTCTTGCTTTGAACTCTTCCAGCTTACAGCACCTCCATTTAGACAAAACACATATCCTGATTGCGATCGAAAATCATCTTTGTCGGTTTGGAAACTTGCATCAGTGTAACCTATTACATTGAGTTCTTCCTCACCTCCATAAATCAAGAATGTATCCTTAGTTCTTCTCAAGTACTTCAGGATATTCTTGACTGCAATCCAGTGACATTCACCTGGATCAACCTGATATCTGCTCGTCATGCTCAAAGCATACAAGACATCGGGACGAGTACATATCATGGCATACATGATAGATCCAATAGCTGACGCATATGGAATCTTACTCATGCGTTGTCTCTCATCTGGTGTTGAAGGAAACTGAAAATCCATCAGGATATGTGTTTTGTCTTGAAAATCCATTTGCACCCTATGGGTCTCACCCCTTCAGGTGGGTCAACCAAGTGATGAAATGGGATTCTTGAACCATTGTTTAGATACGTGTGATATCTATAAACATTGTAAATGATTAGATTTCATTAATTATGGAAATTGTCAATTAGGGAACGGATTTAGTTAATCAATGAAATGATTATGGCTTTTGGGAATTTGATGGTTTCGGTTATTTTGAGAACATGAACAGCACGGGGGATTCCATGTGGTAACGATACTATACAGGGAGTATCTTTTACATTATACTTTTATATTCTGTAAATTATGTACTGTGATTATTGGAATGGTGGTATTGAGATCAAGCTATGGATCGGAGGTGCTTCCTGGACCGAAGTACCAGTACCGGTATCGCGTAGATTACTTCATACATTAATTACACATTCTCTAATTTGATGCTCGCATGTGAGCACTGTTATATGTGTATATGGTTTGTATAAAAAGGCAATGGCCTTTCTCTTTTCATTCTTATGTTGCATGCAATTAATGTGAGGAATTGCTAAATGAGTTGAGAACATGTTAGTGTGTGCATGCTATGTAAGTGGACTTGATTGGGGGAAATTGGACATTACATGGTTTAATGTGAGAAATTTTATTATTAGTATGTTATGCTATGGTAGCTTGTGGTTCTTTCCCCCTGATTATATGATTGTATGCACTAAATACATGGGTTAATACACTAATAGCGGGTTAAGGGCACGGGGGTCCTTACAGTAACTGTCATTTCTTATCTTATTGGTATCTGCTAGTGGCTATGAGCAATAATATCAACATCTATGGATTGTCATCTAGTACCAGAGATAGTGACTCATTCTGCAACTATATGCAAAAAATCTACATTTTCTGGATATAATCATAGTTTCATGGTTCTGTTGCTATGTAAATTTCTAAGCAGTTATGACACTGTTCTGAATCCAATAGCCATGCTAAATTATAATCATTATCTATTGACAAAATTGTCTGTTGTATCCCGAAAAATCTCTGAACATGTGTCTTGCATATATTTTCAGAAGGAACTGGTTGCGGTCGATGCCAGTGATATTATATATTTTGTTCAACAACTGTATAAAATTAATTGTGCGAGATATTCTTTTACCTCTTGATGGACCACGGTCATCTCAACTGCCGTCTTATTGAATGTGTAATCTTAGATGGTGCCTTCAAAACTTGTTTTTCAGACTGGAAGACGCAATCATTTGAAGTCACCACCTGAAATGGTGACTTGAGTCACTTTAATAACATATTCCAAAATCGCATCTAACATCAATAATGCACAAGCTCGTGAATATTTGACAACAGCTTCTGCCATATTGTGTTCATTAAGAGCATTATTCACCACATGATCCTTTATTGCATATAGTTACAACTTTGCACCTTTAAGGTGTGCAATATCTGGTGTAAATCTCAAAAGAATATGACAATATTCTTGCCACTCGGGTATACTCATATCGTAATCAACACCAGATAATACGATGGCATCTACTTGCAATGCTCATATCACTGCTATGTCTTGCAGGGTGGTGGTTGCCTCTCCGGATATGAAGTGGAATGTATGTGTTTTTCACGACACTATCTCTCAACTAAAGCCGTGATGAGGTGAAAGTCAAGGGCAATTTTAGCACACCTATAAACACCATAAAAACCAATATTGTCACAACACGCATATCAAGTGGGCAAAGATCACAAAAATATTTATCAAGGTTTCTGCCTCGAAGTGTTCTATCAAGATCACATGTTCAAACATCCTCAGATCGATGAGATGACTGCAATGATAGAAGATAACGTCAATCGGGCATGGTGCTCTCTGCAGATCCATCCTGAAATATTACACCACAAATATCAAGATAACAAAAATATAAACATGTCCACCACCGCCAGCCGCCACCCACCACCCGTCGCCGCCGACCGCTGGCAGTCGGCCACCGACCGACACCCCAGCGGCCACTCCTTAACACAGCTTGTCCGTAAATTGTTTGGTGGTCTCTGCCACTCATCTCCAAACTATAACTATCTTTCAATGCAACTATTAAACAACAGAAATCAAACACAAACAACAAAATAATGTAAATTCTACCACTTTCAAAAAATTTATATAATGAAAAAATATATTACATTTGTCATGACCCAAAACTTTACATGATCATGCACACGCTTCATGGTATATATGAAATCATTCATAAGCATGAGTGCATATATTTTGACATTTCATGTGTGCATTGTGGTTGAAATCATTATGGAGAGTGTAGACTGCTTACAAGAAAATGTTTTAAATATGGAGAACCTGGTCATATAGAAAGATATTGTTCAAAGCCACGTGAAGAACCTACAGTTGAACAAACCAGGTCAAGTGGTTTTACTCCTAATAGAGGAAGAGATCGAGGACGATTTGATATCAGAGCAAAGGTTAGAGGTTCTGTAGACTGTCACATGTGCATTGTCATTATCTGGTAAATGGTTGCATAAGTCATCATTTATGTCATATATGTATTTTGATGAGCAAAGTATTCATGGAAGGGAAGGATCAGCTGAGCCTAAGTCACATTCATCATTTTCACTTCCACCTCATGCACAAAGAATACCTGTTGAGGCATATCGACAATTTCCACATGTTTATCCTCCGGAAGCACGTGAAAGAAGGTATGATAAATTAAGAAAAATGGGAGTTGTTGACTTTATGGGTACTATTGATCCAGCTGAGGCAGAGACTTGGCTGAAACGAACAGAAATGATTTTGAATCTGATGAAATGTACCCCTGAGGAGAAATTTGATTACACAGTGTCGTCTCTTCAGGGTAATGCTTATGATTGGTGGGAGACTATTCCACATAGTATTGATCAGCCATCTGTTTTGACATGAGATGATTTTCTGTTGCACTTTAATGATGCATATTTACCTGAAGTTTATAAGGATCAGAAAGAGAAAATTTCTTGATCTAAAACAGTGGAATCAATCAGTGGTTGAATATGAGGTACTCTTTAATCAGTTATCTCACTATGCTCCACATATGATAGCCAAAGAAAAGAAGAAGTGTAATAAATTTGAGGCAGGACTTCGATTTATTATTCGTGATCGCCTCACACCTACAGTCATTGAATCGTTTAGCAAGTTGAAGGTTGCAGTACTACGACTGAAAAGTTAAAAGTTGAATCCAAAGCTTTTCAGAATAAAAAGAGACAAAAGTGTGGAAGTTGGTGGATTTGGAAAGAAGAAGGGATTCAATGCACCTACACAGAAAACTTTTCCTAGTAGTTCTAAAGGTGTCAGTTCCAGTGGTGCAACATCTGCTGCTAAAATTTTTGGTTCTACACCGTCGGTTATGACTTGTGTGTATGTGTTATATGTGTAAGGGGTGTCACAACCTCAACTTGAAAGATAGATAAACAGCTAGGGATCCAGAAATTGCAAACCACAAAAACCTTGAAAATTAGGCACAAAAGCTTCGAAAGATCGAGAAAATGGAGAAAAATCAGTCAGAAGAGGAAGAGGAAGATGAAGAAAGGAAAACAAGGAAGAAAGAAGGGGGCGGACGAGCTGATAAATGCGTTATTGAAGACGTCATCTGAGATGACGCCTTCAATCATATCATTTATTTTGTTAACATAATCATTTTTTCGATTATTTAATTAAAAAACCAAAATATGTTTAAATCATAAACTTCATTTAAAAAAAAAAACATGTATAGTCATTAGAGAATAACACACCCTTATATTTGGGTATAACACCTAGTTAATCACCAAGTATAACACACCCTTATATACCTTACCTTCGAGTTACAATTATTCAAAAAATATTCTTATATACTACTTATTACTCCATAAATAGTGATAATCTGATTATTTATTTATTTTTTTATATTTAATAGCATTTAGGCATGTAGAGTTGTACGGCTTTTTGTAAAATTAATACGCATGTGTATGTAATAAATCTCAATAAGTATTTGCGACCGCGTCCATTCACTGACTACTAATAAGTAATAAGTAATAGTAATATATATTGATGCTGGAGTCAAAAAAAAAAAACAAATCCTTAAAATAGGACCACAGAGGAAACTAGAAGACCCTCATTAATTTGGTCGCTTTCGAGCAACTGTACCTTAAAACGACATTCTGTCAATTTTTTTTTTTGTAAGCCAAAATTTATTGAGATGAACAGTAGGGATGATCAAACCCAATATGATATAAGGAAACAACATTCTGGGGTTTTTTAATAAAATAACCCTAAATAAATAATTAATTCTCAAAATAACCCAAAACATAATTTATTACATAAATAACCTAACCCGCCAACTGAGTTGGCGGGACCAACTTTGAAAATTGGTCCCGCCATCTCAGTTGTCGTGTCCAAAAGGACACGCCAACTGAGTTGGCGTGGCCAACTTTCAAAAAGTTGGCCACGCCAACTTTCATCTCCACTGACCCAAAATTGGACCGAGCTGATAGAATTGGGTCAGTGTCTTCAAACAGGCGTCATCCCCTGCAGCCGACTTTTTGAAAGTTGGCCACGCCAACTCAGTTGGCGTGTCCTTTTAGACAAGCCAACTGAGTTGGCGGGACCAATTTTCAAAGTTGGTCCCGCCAATTCAGTTGACGGGTTAGGTTATTTATGTAATAAATTATATTTTGAGTTATTTTGAAAATTAATTGTTTATTTAAGATTATTTTATTAAAAAACCCCAACATTCTGGCATATTTCCACAATTATATCGTGTAATGGATATTAATACACTTGATCATTCTATGGTCATCCCCATTACACTCAAAAAATAATAATAATAATAATTATTATTATTATTATTAAGACATTCACAAAATTTGGTTGAAGTAACCAAAATATGATTAATATTTTTATCTCATTTTCAATGCTACCTGGAGTGGGTCATTTTTTTAAGGCAAAACTAAAACATGAACTGAAAAATACTTGCATGAATCTCGTTTGATCTATTTATGGACCAATTCAATATGATTGATCTAAAATAACTAATATATTATTTTTTATTTAAAAGGTGTTTTATTTATTGTGTTAGTGAGTAAACATAGCACAAAACCGACCGCATGCAAGAATCACCCACGTGACCTTAGGCAACCAGCAATATCAACAGGGTCCCTAGACGTCTAGACCCGTTCGTTTCTCAGAATTTGTCCACATGCAAACTTATATTGAAGAATATTATATTCTCTCTAGTCACGTAAGTTAACGGGAAATATTTATATGAATATGGTTTGAGTTATACTTATACACTAATTCAATATTAAAATATAATGTTTTTTAAAATAAAAATTATATAAACTAATATACCAATTATTTTAGATAAATTATATTTAATCGGTCCATAAATTGAATCCAAACCAGGTCGATAAAAGCACTTTTCTACTTTGACTATGTACATTTTTTTTAATATGCATACTTTGACTATGTACACTTTTCAATTAATGTTTTAGGGTATGTATTTACAATTTTTTTATATAATTAATACTGGGGTTTTTGGCAGATTACCTCAATATGATTTCCCAAATAGGCGGATTATCTTCCTGTGATTTGAAAATATGCATTTTTACCCCCTATGATTTACAAAATAGGCAGTTTACCCCCTATGATTTGAAAATAAACATTTTACATCCTGTGGTTTGTGAAAATAGGCATTTACCCTCATGTGTTTTACAAAATAGACAGTTTACCCCCTATATGTAGGTGTATTCACACATATTCACAAACTATAAGGGGGTAAAATGCATATTTCACAAACTGCTGGGGGAAATGCTTATTTTCAAACCACATGGGGTAAACTGCCTATTGTGTAAACTACGGGGGGTAAAATATCTATTTTCAAACCACATGAGATAATTTGCTATTTGGCAAACCACAATGAGGTTATTTGCCACTAGCTCTTACTACTGGTGTAAATTATAGTAAAATATTTTTTATATATTTAATATTTATGTAAAATGACTGTTAAATTATTATTTTGTTTCTTATTTGTTTGAATAGTTGTTTGTATTTTTTATTCTTTGAATCAAGTTTATTTTGTGTTTTTTATTTTTTGCTTTTTTAACGGTGATGTCTTTTTTTTTTATTTGAAGATAGTTATGAGCTTCTTTTTTAAAAAAAATGAAGTTTACAATTTGATTTTTTAAGGGTTGTGATTGTTTGATTTAAGTTATTATACATTATTTTATTGGAGCATTTTATGTAAAATAAAATTATCTTCATTACATTACTATAGATTTTGGCGTATGTTTTACTTCATAATTCTAATAAGAAATGCATAATAATAATAAATGTATAAATTTTGCATATATCTATCTAAATATTTTTTAAAAAAATAACCAATCAATTTAAAATTGTGTTTTTAGGCAAACCTATATTATTTTTACCTTTTTTTTTTATATAAAAGTTCCCCTACTCTATCCTACCCGGCCTATGCATACGATAAACATCCTTTATCGTAAAACATTGAAACAATAAAATAATATATTTCAAATAAAAATAAGGAAATTCGAACTTCTCCCTAATATGAGATCCAAATGCCCAAATTAATTTGGGATAGTGAGATCCACGTGTTAAAATATAGATCTAATGACTTCAAACGGAATTATGACCGTTGAAATGGGGTATCTTGCTATATATGTCCGTTTTATTATGAAAAAAAAGGAAAACAAATTATAAAGATAAATGTCATAAGACAACAATAGCTGATATTTATATTGTGAAAACAAAAACAAAAAAATAAAAAAATGTATGCTTCAGAAAATGTCACATTTACCCTCCCCAAGCAACCACCTAACTTTTTATTTATGTCGCATAATTCATTGGTTTTTTTTTTCTTTAAACATAAATATATGATTGATTTCATTTTCAATATTTTTTTATATGTATTTGTTGGGAAAAAATAATTGCATTGCTAGAAGAGCGACTGAAATATGGTATTTGGGTTGCTGTATGACTTAGAAAATTTGAGTTGCACTATTAACATCAGATATAATTATTGATAAAACTACATAAATATTTCTTTTTTAGTGTAAATATTAAAATGTCATATTACTCTTAAATGATAATAAAATTTTAGAAAATTAAAAGAAGAATGATATCTTGGAAAATAAAAGGCGTACACCTAATAAACAAAAAGAGTTGGGCACATCAAGATAGGAGACTATTTTAGTAAATGAAGATAGTTATATTAGCCACTGTTGTTCTTATTGATTTTATTTTATTTTTCCTCACATTTTAAAAATTTATATATATTTTTAGAAGAAATAATAATAAGAAGTGTACAAAAATATGATTTGGTGTGGTTTGTGTGGTGACGCACCCTCGATACATTTCATGATCGACATGTTGCTTTTCACTCAATGGTAAAAAGCAACTGAAAAAAATACAAATTTATTAATTGCCGGGTAAACACAAGTAGCATACTTTCGTTGGGGTTTTTTGGGTTTGTTTGACATCGCTTTTTGAAAGCGCTGTTAGGAATGGCAACGGGTCAGGTATGAGATGGGTTTGGTCAATCCTAGGATCCGCCCCGCTACACATAAAACCCGGACCCGCCCCGCCCCGCTTAAACCCGCGAACCCGACGGGTTTACCCGCCTCGCCCAGGTTTCAGTTTTTTTTTTTTTTTTTTTTTTAAACAAAATTTAGCTAGAAATCAATTTTGAAACACAAAACTTGAGTTTTGGGTAAATTTTATGTTTTCTCTAGTAAATATTTATAATAAGCATTGCAAAACTATCTTTAAACTACTAAATATTTATTAATTTGCTCTTATTTCCTTCAAATGTCCAACTTCTTTAACATGAACACATGAATTTTGATATAAAATTAAATAATGACACTTTATTGTTCAATTAAAGAAGTAAAATGTATAATCAATATCATATTTTTTTAAAAAAAATTAAAAATGTAATGCGGGGCGGGTACGGGGCGGGTTCGGCCAATCCCAGGACCCGCCCCACCCCGCTTCCAAACCCGGTTGAAGCGGGTCCTGACCCGCCCCGGTGGGGCAGGTTCATTGCGGGTCCGGGTTTGGACCCGTCCTATTGCCATCCCTAAGCGTTGTCCTTGAGGCGTCATAATGATACATGTTTTTTCAAATTTTATACATAACGGATTTGTGCGATATCGCCTACAAAGACACTACCTTTCGTGAGGGCATAAAAAAAACCCTTCTTCTGGGATATTCTAATGTTTTATATATTTTTATAATACTATCCTTCATTTTGGATTATATCCACATATTCCTTTGGTCTATTTTTCTTTTCTTTTTTTCTATAATTTGTTATATTATTATTATCCTATCTTCAAAACAATATCTTACTTCAATAAATTTGTAACTTTGTAACTTACATAGTTGATTTACTCTAAAAGGAGTGAGAAAATACGAACATGAAAATTAATGGGTAGTGTTACCCAAATTTTCTGATAGAGTATGATTGTGGCCCAATTCGGACATATGAGACCATTCTTGGTTGTTTAGGTTTATTTTTGGGAAAAATTACGGGTCGGTATTGTTTCCTGAAACATAATATATCATAGTCCAGCTAAAAAATCTTAGTTCAATTAGGTCTATTCTTGGTTGAAATGACAATAATAAACCCATGTGGTTCAAGTGGTCAACGTGGTCCAACCAACTTTTTAATAAAATTGCATTATTAACCCTAGGAAATTGTTTAAAGAACAAATATCCATCTATATACTGTTTATCTTCTTCTTTATTCTAATATTCACCAAACAGTAGCATTTTATGAAAATAAGATCCTTCAGTTTCTGTCATCTCGGGATGAACCCAAGAGCATGCTTTTGCAGAGGCCTCACAGTTCATATATCGTTCTTCTAATTATAATTCAAAACCCGATTTGAAGATCATGTTAAAAATAAATAACAGGCAAATCATGCTTCTGTATTACAATAAACTTTTAACAAACTGAAATATACCATTTTGACCATAATGGCACTGGGTGAGGTGGGTCGCAAAGCCACCGGTCGAAAACTTACTGCATCCAGACTGTTTTACGAATGGCTCATCAACATCCAACCTCAGCTCACAGGTGAGGTTAGTCTGCCGGTTATCCGACTCCTTCAGAAACCGCACGACATATCTCTAATTCGTGTTTTTACCTTATGGCGTAAGGTATAATCAAATATAGAAAGATTTAAAGAAATCTGGGTGATAGATGGGCAACAGCCTTATTTTTATTCTGGAATACTTATAATATCTAATACATTAAAACATCTTCTTTTGGGAGGAGACGGACTTGTTTAGCCTCTCATATAGATGAGGCTTGACTCAAGAACACATAAACTAAAATCAAACAGAACAATATTACAAATGATTACAAAAGAAAGAAAGAAAAGAAATATTACCAAGCTATAAAAGTTGACCTATTACAAATCTTGGAGACTCTAATTTTATTCTCAGAAAACTATGGAGAATTTTTGATGTCCTTAGCTTCCTGAATGAGTGCCCTTATATAGGCATGAATCCGGACTTCAACTTCGGGTTCCAAATCTTGATAATTGTTAGGTGCGCCTGTGAGTGCGCCTTAACTTTCATTTGGTTTGGCATCTTTGTCTGGTTATGCTAACTTTTTTCTCGTGAGTGGTCCATTATTTTATTTAAGTGCGTTGAACAGTATCAGCACTAATTTTTAATGGTCCACGGTTTTTCCTTTGTCGGGGAATCTATACATTATTGGTTTTTGTGGTCCCAGAGCTTTAGGAAAATGGGCTCTCTTGTTAGCAGGTCTTTTGTCTTTTCATGCCTCTGATCTATCGGGTTTGGATTGGAATCCTTTCCCGAACTCTGGTTCTTTCTGCTCCGGGCATGCTTGGTAAATACGGTCTATCCATCGGCCAATGTGTGCCATGTTGCAGAATTTCCGGTAAGTTTCTTTTCCCGCATGAATCTTGTTTTTCCTAAAGAATTCTTCTTTTCGTTTCAAAGAGTTCTTTGGCAAATCTTGTTGAGGTTCCTGTCATGGAATTCATCATGAAAGTTCTGTTGGCTGAATTCTGAAAGAACTTGAATGAGTATTTGACTTCGTCCATTTCTGTTAGACAAACCCAAAGACCTCATGCACGTCTGGTTGAAACTTCATCTTTCGTGATAGTCCCAACCAAAATTGGTATACCTTCTGGTAGCGCCATTTTTACATTTTTTAAGGCGTTTCCATCTGGTCGTCTAAGCTTGATAAAATGAAAAGCTTCAAAAGGCCTTCTTCGCTGGTCTTGGAGCAGCACTGAAAAAATACAACTCCAAATATCTCCTCTGGCCAAATGTGGATTATTGGCCCATGTCTCGTGAACAGCTTCTCTGGTCTATTTTGCAAATTTTGAAATTTCAGAGAATGCTGGTGCAACAGTATAAACCGAAGCCAGAGCTCCAAAACTATACCATTCTTGCACTTCGTTTGGATGGCTGCCTGGTTTCATCCAAACTATTGGATATTTTTCGGAGATATCAACTATAGATTTGTCTGTGTTGATACCTCGTCTGGTAATTAGTTTCTCCCAAGTATGTTGGTAATCATGCATAGGTGAAGAAACTAAATCATCATTAGTTTGAACCTTAGAATTGTCAGTCGTTGGCCTAAGATTCAACTCTCCTTCTTTTACCCCAGAGGTGCTGGGTTGACTTGATGGTTCAGATTGTGATAACACCTGACCTTCAACATTCCTACAGCTTGTACATCCTCGAGGAATGCATCATCTGCAGCACTCGTGACAGGGGTACATGAATCCTTGCCTCCGGGTTAGATGAGCCCCGTTCTCTAAACACTCTTTTCGCACCGTTGAAGGTGCGACCTGGAGGATGGGCCCTTTCAAGACTTCAAACAAAAGATCATGGTCCCGAAAGCATGCTCGTATGTGATCAGTAACAAGTTCCTGATCTGCTCATTAGTCGTCCTGCGACCTCCACATTGAGACAAAGAGTCCCAAAGTCTCGTTCCAGGATCTCTAGGTTTTCTCTGAGATTCCTAACTCGTTTGAGGGTATCGCTAGCAATGTGTCCCTCCATCTCGTGTTAAGAAATCTGCAAAAACATTTTTATCAGATTTCACAATGCAATATCATAATCATAATATTCGCATTCAGCTTGCCATATTAAAAGTTTAGCATTTTTCTGGTTTTGATTCAATCTTATTTTTCAAAAAAGACTTGACACTTATATTTTCTATTTTTAAGATAAATTTCTTTGTGAGTAAAAATAATGGCCATTTTTAAAAACCTCTCGAACTGCAAAGAACTCATTCTCGTTGATATGCCATCTGATAACTTCGCTGCTATCAAAAAGGCCGCTGCAATATCTGCATGTCACTTCTCCCTCTTGTGTGGCTTTCATGAGTACTGCAGCCCACCAATGATCACTTGCATCTGTGTACAATATTAGTTCATCATCATCGTTTGGAATTGCAAGCTTTGGTAGTTGCCTGCAAACTTCTTTAAGCTGTTTGACAGCTTGTCTTGTGATCTTCTGTCCATTCGAACTTAACATCTTATTTGAGTAATTGACTGAACACCTTCTTGTAATTTGCTAGGTTATTCATGAACATCCCAACAAAATTAACAACTCCCAGAAAACTCTGAAGTTGTTTTAAATCCTTGAGGTCATCCGGATATCCTTGCACTTTTTCAACAATACGTTTCTGCAAAATGATTCCAGATTCATCGATCTCAATTCCAAGGAATTCGATCTGTCTTGTAGCAACAAATGTCTTCCTTTCGGAGAGCACTAGTCCTTCCTTGTAACAAACATCTGAAAAGAGTTCACATGTTTAAGATGCTCTTTCATGTTTCTTGACGCAATAAGGATGTCGTCAATGTACACGGACATAAAGTTGATGTAATCTTTGAAAATATTATCTATCTTCCTTTGGAATATTTGGGGAGCGTTTGCCAATTGATGTGACTAGAAATAGACACATCTATTGCGCTTAATTATCTACGATTTGGTATATTTTGATGGATAAATTGATACATATGCTACCTAATCGTATATTGTGTAAATGTAGGGAAAGGTGAAGAAATCAAGCTAAAATGATGAAAGAAGCAATAAAGTTGAAGAAAAGAGGAAAAAACCAGAATCCAAGACACATGTTGCTCCTTTATCCTCAAATTTCTATATGTTCGAGCCATGTTTTGGAAATGTGGTCCATAAGAAAGTTGTAGAACTTTGAGTTATCTTCGCGTGGACAGCTGATTCATTGAATTCGGAGTTTGGACGAGAAAGTTACGGCCAAAATACGAAACTCGCCAGAAAAATTGATGACAGGCGTAATTACGCCATTATTAGGCGTAATTACGCGAACGCTACGGCATCTGTAGGCGTAGCTACGCCATTCTACGTGTAATTACGCCAATAGGATTTTGGAAAGTGAAAATTCTTGATTTCTTTCCTTCCCACATGGATTCTAACCTACTCCATCAGCCTCCCTATACATATATGCACGAAAATCAGACCTTAAAACATCTAGATAGTTAGGGTAGAATAATTTTAGACTAGTTTTATATTTTCTTTTCAATTTTGTTGAAGAACGTCTACGAAGATCGAAGCGAAGGCGGGATTGACACCTCGACGAGCGGAGATCGGATTAGTTTTCTTTCCCTTGTTTTTATTTATAGTTTTGTTTTAATTATGTGTAGCTAGTCTTAATTCTTGGTTGAGGAAGACAAAACCTTGGATTTATTTATCTTGGGGAGATTCATACGCTTTTGTTTATCGATTTTATTGAATTCATTGTTTTTCTGATTTTGTTGATATGACTGATGTTTGTTTATTGGATTGATAACCTAGTAACTTGCATATAATCTATTGCTAATTGGATATCAAATAAGAGATTGTTTGAGTAATCTAATTGAAGAAGCAACTAAGATCGATAATTGCCTGCTGTTGGTGTTATTAAATTCTTAGAGAAAACCATTGACTAAATTATATAAACCGCTTGTGTTTATGTTGTTTAGATTCATCGCTCACTAGTTTTGAATGATGTCATGATTTTAATCTTGAATATGCATATAGAGATTGATTGATTGGTGAAAGTTAAATTAGAACGCTTGGACTAATTGACTATGAATAAGGTGAGGGAGGAATTAGATTTCCAATTGATGAATATTCAAGTAAAATTGAGTCTTTTGTGAATCGATGAAATAGATGATAATATCCAAGGTAGAGTCGACCGATACCAAGAATCGCTTTCATTAGTTAATCTTTGTTTTTAATTTTCATTAGTATAATTCAACCTCACAACCCCATCCTTTATTATTCTTTTGTTTTGATTTTCATTAACACAAAGATTCACACCTCCTCGTGGGATCGATCCCTACTCACGCTACTACATTATTGTTATCAATCTTGAGGATTGAGTGGGGTTAATTTGGGCGTACACGATAAACGCACACCAAATTTTGGCGCCGTTGCCGGGGAGGCGTTGTATATTTTTGTGTTAATATTTTCTGTTTTATTTCTTTCTCTTTCTTTTTCTTTCTTTCTTTCCCCCCCACCGCTACTCTTTTTTGTTAGTGCTTACAGGTTGATTTCTCAAAATTCGGATCTTATCATGGAGGACTATAGGCGACTAGACGAATTGGAGTATCTTGTGCACCAACTTGGCGTAGGGAGTGGACAAAGTGCATACAACTCAAGTTGGAGTGACCGTCCCAATCTCAACTATGACAATCAATGGATGAGCCCACCTCCACCTTACATGCAGTCCTATCTACCGCCATACATACCACAATATTCGCCATGGCCGCAACAACCTCAATACCATACCCCTGGTGAGTCTTTAGAGGATCTTGTTTCAAAACTTAATGATAGTACTTTGCAATTTCAACAGGAATTCAGGGCTAGCACTAAGAATTTGGGTAACCAAATGGAGCAACTAATAAGATCGATCGATCGGATAGCAGAACAAAAGGAGACCATGATTGCATTCGAATCATGGAGTGATGAAGAAGAGGTAGGAACCCCGGGGGAGGTGGTACTGATGCCACCCAAGCTAGAAGAGGAGACACATGTGCCACTAGAAGAAGAGGAGCTTGCACATCATACATCTCCACAAGGTATGTCTCCAACAACCCCCTATGTTGAATATGATCATGAACCCTTTGAAGAGAAAAAGGAACCGAAGGTCGAATACTGTGATGAAATGGACATGTTTGACGATTTTTTCTCTGACGATGAGGAGAAGGAAACCCCTACAAAATGCACGGATCCAGGTATGTTCACTGTCCCATGCATGATTGGAAATAATAGAATTGATAAGGCCATGCTAGACTTAGGAGCAGCAATAAATGTTATGCCTTATCCAATCTACACCTCTTTATACCTAGGACCTCTTAAAAAATCTGAAATTGCTATTCAATTAGCAAATAGGTCTACTGTGCATCCTAGGGGAATACTTGAGGACATTCTAGTGAAAGTCGATAAATTGGTCTTTCCTGCTGACTTCTACGTACTTGACATTGAAAATGATAATAAAAGCAGCCCTATTCTGTTAGGGTGACCATTTTTGAAAACTTCCAAGTGCATAATAGATGTAAGTGGTGGTGCTTTTACTATGGAGTTTAATGGTGAGGTAGCTAAGTTCAATACTCATGATCCCGTTCATCCTACTACTGATTATACTATTGGCATCACACATCACGTATCACTAGAAAAATCACATACTGTCACTGAGCATGAACATGGGGTAACTACTGATCGGCCTGTTGACGAAGGAGGTATGGGAGAAATTTTGACAGACACTTCATGTATTACTACTGCTTTACCAAATTCTCCTTTTAAAAATCTCAATTTTGAATTGCAGGTACCTGATGTTGAGCTGAAACTTCCTCCTGAACCTCACAATACATCAATAGAAAAAGAGGGGATTCGAAAAGGGTTGAGGACCTCCAAGAAGTATAAGGCGAATAGGCATCGCCTTCGAGCTGTCAGAAGGATACTGAGGTGGGAAAAGGTGGCATTGGAGACCAAACATGACCCACCATGAGCACGAGCATTGGAGTCGGGCCACCGACGTTAAACAGAGGCGCTGCTTGGGAGGCAACCCAAGGGGAGTTAGTTTCCCTTTCTTTTTATTTTTTATTGCTTTATTAGTTAGACTTTTCTCTTTTCTTGTATTTTTGCCTTACATTGGGGACAATGTAAGATTTAAGTATGGGGGAGGGATTAGTGGTGTGTTATTACTTTTTTATTACAAAAATACAAAAAAAAAAATCGAAAACTTTGAAAAATTTTGAGCTCATAGTTAGTAATGAACATATGCTTAGAATCACTAGCCCATGATGAAACCTAATTAATGGCATGCATGTTTTTGAACATAGGTGAATTGAAGTGTACTTTAACATAGTAGTTGAATATTTTGAGCACATTATTGTCATGACATGTGAAGTGTGCATAGCTTAGTGAAGATTGTGTGAACTTTGTAATAGTCTTAAGAAGTCTCTAATACATGCTAGAACTTAACTACATGCTCTTTGAAGCGTATGTCTAGACTACTTGCAAACATGAAAGTGATATAGGCAATCTTTGATGCGTTTGAGCCTTTCAAGCCTACCATGTAAACAAAATCATTCTCTAGTACCTATTTTGAGCCTTAAATGTAAAAGAATGGTAGTATGCTAAGCATACTAAAGACCCCCATTCAACATTTCTTGACTAGCTTATCATCCTACCCTTTAAGCCTAAATGTGATTTTAATCCATACCTTTTAAGGGAGTATGATGTTTTTCATTCAAATGCACTTGGGAATCATTGAAGTATATTTGTGAGCTTAATTGTCAAAAGAATGGAATGCATGAAAGAAAAAGGGATGCCTTGAAAAAAAAAAGATAAAAATATGACTCCAAGGGGAGCCAAGGCACAAAAGAAGCAAAGTGTTGAAATAAACCTTGTGAAAAAGAACGAAGTTGAAAAATTCATACAAGAAGAGAAGCTTTTAGTGTGCATATCATCATACTCTCTTACTTGATATATCCTTACCTTTCCTTCATAAGCCAATACCTAGGCCACACTACAAGCTAATAAAGACCTACTTGATTTATGTTTGCAAAGTGGCTAAGATAGTGGAGAAGAGTGTGCAAGTGAGCTTATACTTGTGTTAGTGTATGACTTGAACTATTGTGAGTTTACATCTATTGGATCTATAATTTGTACATGACACTTGTTCATGACCACACACACACGTTCACTGCTTTGTTGGGTACGAAATGTTTAGGGATTGAAATTGTTCCACTGTTAATTTTTCACCGCCTTTCATTACTATGCATGTTTTAAATCGTTGAGGCATAAAAGTGAGGACAAGTTAGTTTGTTATGATGCTATGAGCCAAGCAAAAAAGTATTATAGTTTTGTCTGATTTACTCGAGGTCGAGTAAAGTTTAAGTATGGGGGTGTTTGATGTGACTAGAAATAGACACATCTATTGCGCTTAATTATCTACGATTTGGTATATTTTGATGGATAAATTGATACATATGCTACCTAATCGTATATTTGTGTAAATGTAGGGAAAGGTGAAGAAATCAAGCTAAAATGATGAAAGAAGCAATAAAGTTGAAGAAAAGAGGAAAGAACCAGAATCCAAGACACATGTTGCTCCTTTATCCTCAAATTTCTATATGTTAGAGCCATGTTTTGGAAATGTGGTCCATAGGAAAGTTGTAGAACTTTGAGTTATCTTCGCGTGGACAGCTGATTCATTGAATTCGGAGTTTGGACGAGAGAGTTACGGCCAAAATACGAAACTCGCCAGAAATATTGATGACAGGCGTAATTACGCCATTATTAGGCGTAATTACGCGAACGCTACGGCATCTGTAGGCGTAGCTACGCCATTCTACGCGTAATTACGCCAATAGGATTTTGGAAAGTGAAAATTCTTGATTTCTTTCCTTCCCACATGGATTCTAACCTACTCCATCAGCCTCCCTATACATATATGCACGAAAATCAGACCTTAAAACATCTAGATAGTTAGGGTAGAATAATTTTAGACTAGTTTTATATTTTCTTTTCAATTTTGTTGAAGAACGTCTACGAAGATCGAAGCGAAGGCGGGATTGACACCTCGACGAGCGGAGATCGGATTAGTTTTCTTTCCCTTGTTTTTATTTATAGTTTTGTTTTAATTATGTGTAGCTAGTCTTAATTCTTGGTTGAGGAAGACAAAACCTTGGATTTATTTATCTTGGGGAGATTCATACGCTTTTGTTTATCGATTTTATTGAATTCATTGTTTTTCTGATTTTGTTGATATGATTGATGTTTGTTTATTGGATTGATAACCTAGTAACTTGCATATAATCTATTGCTAATTGGATATCAAATAAGAGATTGTTTGAGTAATCTAATTGAAGAAGCAACTAAGATCGATAATTGCCTGCTGTTGGTGTTATTAAATTCTTAGAGAAAACCATTGACTAAATTATATAAACCGCTTGTGTTTATGTTGTTTAGATTCATCGCTCACTAGTTTTGAATGATGTCATGATTTTAATCTTGAATATGCATATAGAGATTGATTGATTGGTGAAAGTTAAATTAGAACGCTTGGACTAATTGACTATGAATAAGGTGATGGAGGAATTAGATTTCCAATTGATGAATATTCAAGTAAAATTGAGTCTTTTGTGAATCGATGAAATAGATGATAATATCCAAGGTAGAGTCGACCGATACCAAGAATCGCTTTCATTAGTTAATCTTTGTTTTTAATTTTCATTAGTATAATTCAACCTCACAACCCCATCCTTATTATTCTTTTGTTTTGATTTTCATTAGCACAAAGATTCACACCTCCTCGTGGGATCGATCCCTACTCACGCTACTACATTATTGTTATCAATCTTGAGGATTGAGTGGGGTTAATTTGGGCGTACACGATAAACGCACACCACCAATCCTATTAGCAGACATTCCAAATATAATGTCCTTTTGGTGTGGAGAACGCTATGAATTTTCTGCTTGCTTCCTCCATCTTAATCTGGTAAAATCCAGATTTACAATCAAACTTGGAAAACGCTTTGGCATTCTTTATGCTGTTTACCAAATGTTCTCTGCTTGAGATAAAGTATCCATCGAAATCCAAGATGTCGTTGATTCCTTTGCATTTAATAACCAATCTTGGGTTTCCTCTTTTGATTTCTCCGTGATTCCGAACCAGGAATCCTGGGCTGCTATATGGAGAAATACCTGCTGAGATTAACTTAAGGTCCAGATGTTCCTTAAGTATTATCTGCATATCCATCCGAGCTTTCATATTCATGGAAATGGGTCTGAACTCATTTTCTTTTCCAACTTTCACCTTCAAAGTAGCTATGAGCTCATTCTTATTCTACCATGCCAGTGGATCGTCGTTGTAGTTCCTTTGAATTTTCCTTTTTACATCCTCTAGAGTAATTTGCTCTTCAAGTGTAGCTTCAGGTTGTGGAACTCTTTCATGTAATGCTTTTTTTAGTAGCAACAGGGTTTCTGGAGCAACTTCTTCCTCGTCATGTTCTCTAAAAAACATAATATTAACACAGTCAAAAGTTTGAGAAACCTTTTCACTAGGACCTTGTTGCCAAAACTAAAGGATTGCTTCTCCAAATTTCCGTTGATCCTTCATCTTTGGGTGTCGAAGTTTTCCTTCTTCACCACACTTGCTGCGAAAACTAATGGGGAATTTTTGGTGAAAAGCCTCCCGTAGTCTCTGCACAATAATCTTATGATCACAAAGCATTGTAAAAGTACATCTTCTTGTCTCGTTCTCCTAAGTGAACCACTTGAATGTCTGTAGAAAATTGTTTCCGAGAAGCATATCAGCACATGTATCATAGAAATAAATAGGTGGAGTTTTGACTTTGTACCACGGGGTACCGCCTGCTCCGCCGAAGATTATTTCCTCTCATTGGACACCTTCATTAAGGATAAGGATCCACTTGGAAAAGTCTCTTCCGGCAATAGCTGATAACTTTTCACCAACCTCTTGGGGGAAGAAATCACACCTGGTAGTACATATTCCAGCTCCTGAGTCAATGTAAGCTGCAAAATATTATGCCCGATACTTTGCATATAACATCCCAACGGAGATGTATATGGAGAAGGGACTGGTGGCCATCTGATCCTATATCTCTTTCCTTCCACCGTGAATTCCATTCCGTCTTGCAATCTTTCCCAAGGTTTATGTTCCTTGAGAAATTCAATCCCTAGAATAAGCTGTTTGGGGATTCTTCCTGCAGTTCCAGCAATTGTTAGATCAATTTCACCAATTTGAAGGTTTCCTTGATACTTGCCAATAGTAGGTTGTTGCAAATAGTAGAGGTCATCACAAGGGAAGGTATTATCTTTCTCTGTAATGTCAAAATTATCTGCACTTCTCTCTAGCCTTCTGGGCATTTCAGCTTTCCTGTTGTTGTGAATACATCAAGTATTTTCTAAATTCTGCTCGAGGCTGCCTTCTGTTTTTCCCCTGGATAGTTGCTGATTAACCTATCCTGTTGGAAAGACATCCTTCTTGGCTCGATAATAAGGCTTCTGCTTCTGTTCAGAACAGGTTCATCTTTTATCCTCATGTCCATCTCTCATATTGTCAAAGTTTTAATAATGTCCGGCAATACTGTTTTGGAAAAATATTCGAAGATTTTGGGGACTTCGATGAATTCTTTTCTCAAGAATACCTCTAAATGATGAGTATTCGAGAATGCGTATGACACATTGTAGGTGATCGAGTAAGACATATTCCCTTCTTTCATCAAATCACTTATTTTAAAATCTTGATGAAGAGTTATAACCTTGTTGAAATGTAGATCTCCCAAATTGTATGCAATCCTTTGATAGATGTTAGAAGCCATCTTTCCCGTATAAAAATTTCCTGTAACTGCTTCGAAACAAGAATCTTTGAGGTTCAGGACTCTTTTGTCGAAGATTGCCAGATTGAGTGGCGAATCAATTCCTTCTTTAAGAATTGCCTTGATGATTACTCTAATGGCTCCAATGTGAATCCATGAGAGTGTGTTAGCAACTTCTCTTTTAACCTTGTTCTTAATCTCCTGGATTTCTCTGTAGGGGATTAACTGCATCTCGATTTGGTTTCCCGTGAATTCCAATGGGATCGCAAATTCACATGTTGTTACCCTATGGATAATCTTATGCTTCCTACTTCGAAGACCTATCATATCCATGGCTTTTTCTATTGCTCCAATTGTAGACCCATCATACATCTGAAGCTTTGGCTCTTCCTTCATGATCCTCATAATAGTTTTATGAGAAAAAATGGTATGAGAGAAAAATCCCGACGGCTCTTCTCTGATCACGTGTTGAAGGAACTCTCCTTCACTCTGATTCTGAGCTGGATTTACCTCCATCATCAGAATAGATCTCCTCTTCGTAGATGCTTTCATCTGAGGGTATATACTCAAATTGATACACCTGTACCAAACCCTGGAAATAGACAACATCTTCAAATTCTTTAGTATGCTCGAACTGTCTTACTCCACGACTTTGGTTTTCTGGACAATCTGTAGAGATATGTCATCTTGCTCGGCATGTCCAGTAGTTACAATCTCTGAAACTCTCATTTGCACGAGTATGTGTGCGTCTGAAAGTTCTCTTCGTTGGTGTTCTGCTAGAACTAGCTTGATTAGAACATGTTGACGAGGTTCTCCTCCTTGTTGGTCTTGATCTTTGCCCAGATCGGTAACTTCGAGCTTTCTACTTTGACCAGAACTTTCTAGGTCTCCATGAAGACCTACTTCTTCTTGAACTACTTCCTCGGGCATAAGGATGAGCTCTGTGCTTTGTCAACTTTCGCCTCTGGGGGTAGTTTCCAATGATTGTAGGGATATCATTCCATGTACAACAAAGAGGAGTTGTTTTGTTGATTCCTCTAAGCTTCTTGAAATTCTTTTGGAGTTTTGCTTGGTAGCACCACTCCGCGAGCTTTACTTTAAGAAATGACATTCTCCTGAACACCGTCTCGATTGCATGAGGTGTATATTCCTGGATAAGCATTCTCTCCATGGGCTCGGTATTTTGGCAAAGAACGGTTCTGATGCATCTTTTTCTTCTATCTATGTCTTCCATCGATACTCTGTAAAGAGTTTGATGTACTCGTCTACATAACAGATATCATGTAGTTCCAGCCTAATTAGAGCTTGTCTGTATTTTTTAGCCTTCTCTTCCTCCATTCCCTCGAAGTAACTTACTCCAATGAAACAGATTTTAAAGAATTTTGCCATCTTGTCCACGATTTATTTCAGGTACTCTCTGGCTAAAAGTTCTTCCTTGGTACGTGAGTCTCTCATATCCCAAGAAATCTTGACTGATCCTTCCAGACTCATTTTTAGAAGTAAAATGAATCCTTCTTTACTTAGGTCAAGCGTTCCTGTTGTTACTCATTTTGCTGAAGCCCATTCATCAATAAGAACTTCTCTATTTTTGAAATCTAAGATATCCATGTTGAGCATAAGACCATATGGATGGATTGGATCTAACTATGATTTCCCGTAAAGCGTTTGATGTATATCTGGCCTGCGAGAACGGTTCCTTATTCCAACTGGGAGATCCAAAGTTGCTGAGGTGAAATCTTCCCTGTGTGGCATACTTTGATCACCTTCGGGTGGATTGTGTGACCCGAAACTCTCTTGTGGTGGAGGTCTTGGTACAAGCTCTCCCGTCTTAAATTCTACGAGATTTAATCCCGCAAACGAATCAACAAAATCTCGCAGATCTTCCAGGTTGATTCTTTCTATTACTTTGTGGGAAGTATGGGCTCTCCTCGTAGGACTGCAATCATTTTTTCAGTCTTCGTCAAAGGTCGTTGGACCTCCTCTGCTTTCCCTGTTTTGTGTAAAAGGGGTCCTGTTCCATAGGACAGTGGTAACCATCCTCCGTTCCTTCTCCCTGTAGGACTTGGTCTTGACTCCAACTCCTTGACTCGGGTTTGAACATCTTGAAGGTTTCTAAGAATTTCCTCCTGATGTTTAATCATAATCTCCGTCTGACTCTGAATCTGATGGATCTGTGCAGGGACATGGTATTGTAGGTAGCCATAAAGCTACATTGTGTTCTGGATTTCTCTAAGATCTTGGGATATCTTAGAAGAATCTGATTCGATTTCTCGGAAGGTTGGTTCTCCCATCCTAATCATCTGGTCCAGAACCTGTTGGATCATTGGTGGCTGGAACCACATCTTCATGTTCAGGATGATCGTCTTCTTGAATTTCGGCTAACTCGAACTGTAGTTTAAGGTTCACTTGATGGAGCCTCTTAGCCATCCTTTCGAGTTTCTTGTAATGGGCTATGCCAGTTGTGCATAATCCTGTTCCTCGTAAAACTTTCCACTTATGGTTGAAGCGTTGAGCTTCTGTCATATGCTCTTGATTTAGTGCTTCCAATTTTTGGAAGTACCACATGTAAGAATGACACCTCGAACATTCGTTCGGGTCCATATTATCTTGAATCATCTCCTCCGTATAGGTTACAAATTAATATTCAAGATATTATTATAGTATTTCCAGAATAAACCTAGGCTCTTATACCATTTTGTGCCAAGGATAGCAAAAAACAGAGACTTGTAAAAAGAAGAAGTTAAATGCCACTGTTTTATAAGCGTAATGATATAACAGATAATTAAATATTATATAGATGCTTCTTTATAAATAAAACAAAAGCTTAGGGGTAGAATGCAACTCACCAAACCACTGAGGGATAAAAGAGTCAAAATAAAGCACTAAATTGATTTGAAATTTTGAAATTGGACCTATTTGAGTTAAATTTTATCCTACTTGTATTTTTCTGGACTATTATTTTTTCTCAAGACTTAAGTAAATTATGTTTCCCAACAAGGTACTTCCTTGTAATTTCCCCTTTTTTTTTTCTTTCTTTTCCCTTTTATCTGGGTGTTCATGCCTCCTTTGCTGGCCAATTTTGTAAGGAAGGTACAATAAGAACTAAGCATGCATAATCAGAGTATAAAAATTTCGTGTTGATGCCCGAGCTATTAAGATTATAGTGCCAAATAAAATTTCAAAAGGATTAATTACATTCCCAAACAATGAATGTTAATCATATAGCTTTACACTACTCCTAGAGTAGAGACTATACAAAAGAACCATGTCCTGCTATACCAAAAGCACTCCTCACTAGCTCACGCATCAACCCGTCCTTAGCCCTTCCTGCCAAAATGTACCTACAGGAACAACCCCAAACCCATGAGCATGTAACAAATCATATTCACAATAATATGATTGTAATATAGATATGCATAAACCATAAATGCGAATCACTTCCTGTATTTAATACATTAAATGCTCCATTTGGTTGTTCCTGTACCACAATCATAATCAATAGATTATAACACCAATAATGTATGTATTGACATGCATCCATTCCATGAATACCATATCCAATTTCCAAGTTTATTATATCAGTGGTATAATACCCCTCGCGTTAACATGACAGCGGAAATACCCCTCGCTTAGACAATACCAGCGGCAATAATATCCCTCGCCATAATATGACAGCGGCGTGTTCTTCGCTTCTACATATTAGCGGCAAGTATTCTCTCATCGCAACGGTATGACAGCGGCAAGTATTCACATCGCTACGCCACTGGCAACAAGTATTCTTCATCACTGAAATATAATCTCGACTTACAATCACATGCACCAATGCATCCAATGAGTGTATGCAACCATAATGCATAATTAAATTCATGTATGCAACCACAATGCATAACCAATGTATGTATGCAACCATAATGCATAGCCCAACAAATATATGCAACCAAAATGCATAATCCAATATGTAAAATTACGTTTTACCGTCCGATGCCCGTACGTCTCATTACTTACCTTTGTACCAAAATGTGGTGTCTCGTGGGACTTTATCTCCTAGGTTGTGTGGCCACCTGGGATGGTTCTACACATTCACACAAACCAATATTAGAAGCCAATAATAGTCTGATACCAAAAATCCCACAAAAATAACCAAAATACACATTTTTGGTGACTCGCGATCGATCGCTACATAGCCCCGATCGATCGCGATATCACACTGCCCGAGCCAACAATTTTCTGTCTTCGGCGATCGATCGCTACATTTGGCGCGATCGATCGTGAGACCCACCTATCGATCGCCCAAACTTGGCGATCGATAGCCAAATACTTCTGCCGGGTACTGCTTGCGCGCGATCGATCGCCAAAAACGGGTGATCGATCGCTGCTAACTGTAATCCGAAAAATCACCATTTTCATACCATTCTCCTTCCCCAATCCACACCAACTCAAATACCCCCAAACCCACAACATCAAAACACTAAAAACCTTCAGTATACACCTTAATACCACAAAAAATCCAATACCCAACCAAAACTTCAAATACTCAAAAACAAACCCATTTCAAAACTCAAAATACAAACTCAACTCAAAACCAAACCTCATAAAAACAACAAGGAAGAATCCATACCCCTTTTGGACTCCAAATCCTACCAAGAATCCCACAAATAAAGATTTTGCAAAGGTTTCCTCCTCCTCTTCTTGCCAAAATCGGGTTTGGGGTTTTGAGGATAGGGTTGGGGGTGAATTTTTATAAAGAGTGGGGTTATGAGGGGTGGTGGGGGGTATATGTGTTGGGGTTATAATAACATGGTGCCCCATTAATTATCACGATGTATAAAATATCCCCAACATGATATTTTAAAATCATTTTCCAGAAATTCACCATAACCCCAATAAAATACATGTTTTACTAAATAATCTTTATCTACCACAAATAAACCATGCTATCACCCAGATTCTCAACATGCATCACATGCACCCTGAAATGTATTATCAGGTCACGCCCACCATGTGACTAAGCATTCCACCATATTAATTAATTCAACACTAAATTAATTAACATCATACTAATCGCATAAACATAATTAATGCCCAGATACATATAATTATTTTGGGGATATCACAAATTTTCCTTGGCTTTTATAGGTAACTTTAGGTGGAAGCTTAATCTGATGGGTAAAAGGGGGTACTTCAGCCGGGGTCCTTTGGTATGGCCCCCTTTTGTCCACTGGCTTAAGAGTTTTTACCCGTGAAGCCCACTAGTCAGTCAAAACTCATGTTATCCAAGGGGTCACTAATCACAGACTTTAACAGCATGTTTAATGATGATATTATTGACCCCGGTTGTCTTAATTAATGCCTGGATAATGATGCTAGTACTTTTGGCGTTTGGTGGCTGGCAGTGATTCAGTGTCTACTCTGAATAAGGGACTACCATTTTGTCTCATGAGTACAGGTCGGGAGCAATTCATGTGCGAGTTTAGTCTTACAGCCTGTTTGGTTGCAAGGATTCCAGCGGATTTGAGGGGATTTGGATTTTAAAATCCTTTTTCAGCTGTTTGGCAAATACAAATTTGAAAACGGAATTCAGATTTTGTGGAATTTCTTGGGATTTATTGGGATTTCAGATAAGGTAACCAAATCCCATGAAATTTGGTAAGATTTCATGGGATTTGGATTTGGATGAAAACAAATCATTTATATACCTTTGTTGCCCATCATAATATCTCCATCTTTCTCAACTTTTCTCCACCTTTCTCTACCCTCTTTCACGTTACATTCCCTCTCCTCAACAGTAGCATAATCTGATTACATGTTGCATTGTGCTGCACTTTGATATTCAATCTCGGGTATGTAATTTTGTCATTATGCAAATGTAACTTTTCTTTGGGGTTAGGCTGAGATATTGTAATTTTGGGTATATGCTTAATGTTTGTTCTTAATAATCAGTTTGATTTGAGGCTTAATCCAGATTTTCTTTGATTTTTTGTTGGTAAAGCTTTCTGAGGTTTGTAATTTTGTTTATTTATTTTATTTCATGTGTGTGTTTCTCTTTTTCGTTTTCGTGATGACGTGAACTCAACAATTCAGCATAGCAACAAAAAACTATAATACAAAACACTACCCTGTAAATGTTTATTGTTGGATAAGTTGGTTATTGGGGGTGGTCTAATTTATCTAATTCGTTCTTTTTCATTTTATGCCTTTAATGAATCAACATAAGAAGTAATTTTTCCCTCTGTTTCTATACCAATGAGATGAAATTGAAGTAATTATTTTGATTAGTTTACTGTTGTCAGCTCCATTTACAGCTTCTCCACCATAATTTCAAGCTCTCCAAGCCTCCCTTTTGATGCATTTAGAGAGCTCAGCTCTCATCTATAGATCTTTCTAGTTCTGATTTGTGTATTTCTAATTTTTCCACTCGTTTGATCATGTTTCGAGTTCCAGCCTATCCATAGTTTTGGATTTGATGGGTTTTGTGTTCTGACATATTAAAGCAATAATAGACCATGCTTTAATAGTTCTCACAAAAAGAAAAAATATTGGTAGCATTTGTCTCTAGCAGAAGCTAAGTAACGAGTGATGAACTTATCATAGGATGTAAAAAAATTGTTCTACCTCTACAGAATAATTTTGTAACTTTCAACATCAGAACCTTCCCTGTACTCTTCGTCAACTTCTTCATCATGCTTAATTGAATCTGCAGTCGGTCCTGACTGAAACTCAGACCCATTATGATCTAGTTTTGAATCTATTGAATACTTGCGAAAAGTCTTTGTTATGTTCAGCCTATTCTATTAAAAAGAGGTCGCTTTAGCAAATTGCAAATGGTGCATTCAGATGAAGACAAATTAATTAACACTTTGCTTTTTAACAAACTAACAATTTTTTTGTCCAACTCTTTTGTTATTATGATTAAATCAATTTCTTTAATTGATTGGTGGTTTTCTTTTACTTTTTATTGCTTGTAGTAGTTTATCTTGATGCGGCGGCTATCATAGTTTATATGATTCGTTTTTCATTTTATAGATAGATAATATCAAAGGATCAGCTCGACGATCACAAATTGATATTGTAGTAATAGTAGCTTGTATTGCTTACTTGAACCAATTATTTTATAAAAATAAGAGCTATAAATAGAATAATATCTGAAAAAGTTCCAAAAAGAGAAGTAATTAGGAAGAGTTAATGCATCGTGTTGCAACCGATGAACGAATTCGTGGTGTGCTTCGTATGGGACCATATGCATTTAAGAAGATTGTTACAATATTAAGAGAGAAAACATTCCTCAAAGATACTATACATAGCACCGTAGAAGAACAATTTGCAAAATTTTTATATGTTGTTGGCCAAAACGAAAGTAATCGCTCCATGGGATTTATATTTTTACGTTCGGGAGAAACTATCAGTCGACATTTTCATAAAATCTTGAAAGCAATCATATCTCTTCAAGATCAATTTATGATTCAACCTGATGGAAATGAAATCTCATCTGAGATCCTTCATAATCCTAGATTCTATCCATTTTTTAAGGTAAAACTTTTAGTCATTTTATTACAAGTTTTAAGTCATATCTATATAAAAATAATAATTAGATACATATTGTTAGGATCGGTCCGGAGTGTTTAGAGGGGGGGTGAATGAACACTCCTTCTAAAATTTAATCCCTTGTGATTTCTTTCGGATTAGTGAAAGAAATCTGTTTCTTAATCAACTCTTTTATAGAACAGACCACTGAATGTATAAGTGCGGAACGGTCTGTTTATATATTTGTAAGAACGGCTTGATGGCTTGAATGAAAGAACGAGTGCAGAAAGATAAGAACACAGAATATGTTTCTGGAAGTTCGAAGGTGGTGTAATCCTTCTACGTCTCCCCTTCTTCCAATTAAGGAAGGTTTCTACTAAAAGACTTTGATTTATACAATCCTGTTGTACAAACCCGATTCAGGCTGGATTTACCTCACTACTAGTCTGAAACTCCTAGTCACTCGCTCTGCTCAGACACTCTCTGTCTGACAGTTACAAATTGTTTCTCACTTCTGTTTTTCAATACAGAATACACAAGATGCGCACAGTGAAATTAAATGATCAAATATTACAATGTAATTGTGCTTAAGAATAATTTCAGCTCGAGAGCTTCTGAGCTTGAAAGCTTGTGTTGTTTTTCGATTGATTAGCAAGAGTCTTGTTTCGTTGTGTCACTCGTGTCTGTCATCTCTTTTTCTGTATTGTTGTTGCATCCTTTTATAGTTGCATGTACCAACGACATTATTTCCCTTAATGTGCAACTCTTGACTCTGCTTAATCTCTGAGTAAGCTACAGTCTTCTTCTTCAGGATACTTGTCGTTCTGGTTCATGCTTTCGGCGACTGTCAGGTAAGCTCTTCTTTGTCTTCTTACCTTTTATGGCAATCTTCAGTCTATGGTCCTTTGTAGGATTAATTACGACATTAAATGCTACAATAAATAGCCGTTAATGATTCGGACTGAAGAGCCAATCTTTATACATCCTTGACTGCTCTGATCTGATAAAGATTGAGATCGATCTGAAGCTTCGATCTAGTCAGTCTGATATCTATCGATCCGGTCTGATATGTGATGTGCCTTATCAGCTTGATCTGTTTTGAGCTATCGATCTGGTCAGTCTGATTACCCTCGATCCGGTCTGATATGCTTTGTCATCTTATCAACTTGATCTGTTTTGGGCGATCGATCTGGTCAGTCTGATTTCTCTCGATCCGGTCTGATATGTTTTGTCATCTTTAAAATCTCATCGATTAAGTTCGGAACTAACAAATTCCCCCTTTTTGATGATGACAAAACCTAGCTTCTAAGTCTTTTTAACCAGTCTGATAAGAACTCTGAAGCGAATACTTTTGGATCGATCACGTCTTCTTGTTCAAAATAAATGAACATTATTAAGTTGGATCGATTAAGCCTTTTATTATTAAGCCTTTTATTTTAGTTCAAAATAAATGAACAAGGACTTAACAAAGAAAGATTTCTTTATTGATCAACAGTCTTGCATACAGACTGTCTGAATATATAAGCAATCTATTTTCTTGAAGACTGATGCGGCTTGAAGTCTCTTTTCTTTTCCCCCTTTTTGTCAGCAGCAATCTCTTGGAGAAAATCTACAATTTGTGCTAGCTGAGCGCTGATAGCGTCTAGACGAGTATCTTGAGCGCGAAGGGAGTTGGCGACGGATGCTCTGACTTTAGTGGCCAGCTCGATCTGCTCTTTTCTCAGGCTGTTCTTATAAGTGGCTTGCTGAGAGAACAAATCGTTCAGTCCTCGCTGAAGGCTGCCTATACTGGCTGTCATCTTCTCTTTGAATGAATCAAAGTCCAAAGATGTAAGCCTCTGACCTTGATGAACTTCTAGAACACGTTGAGAGAGTGACAGGCAGTTGTCAGATAGGTGCTGAAGGGTCCTTGCCAGGAATGGAGGTGCATCAGATTGTCGGCTTGGAGAGTGATCTGATGATGACAATGCATGATCATCTTCTTCAGCAATCGGCACAATTGAAGATACAGCAGCTTGGTGACTTTCGGACCGGATCAAGGTAACCAGATCCGAGGAAAATGCTTGTATGAAAGCTATATCTTCATATGATTGGACTGGAGGAGTGCTGGGTCTGGAGGGCTCCTCAATTTGTAGAGCTGCAACAACTGTGGACACCACCAGATCCGGATCGACGAACTCTGGTGCGCCAACTGTTGCAAGTTCTGCGGTTGGACTGATTTGAACGTGGGAGTCTGACGATCCCAAGGGAATAGATGTTGTTGGAGAGTCCAAAAAGACATTCAATGGTTCATCTTCTGTAGCAGACGGAGCATTAGGCAATGGTTGCTCCGCTGTCTGATCGGCTACTATGTCTGCAGTCTGATCTGCTTCGCGATCTGCTGTCTGATCTGCTACTAATTCTGCAGTCTGATCTGCTGCTCCAGAGGGAATAACCTCAATAAAAGGTTCTGCCAGAGTCTTGCTTGCAGAAGGATGATCAGGGCTGGTTACTGGAGTGGATATGCTGATCTTCTGTCGTTGAAATCGGACAGCTAAATGGAGAGCATGAATATCCATCTCTAATTGAGCAATAACAACCCCATCATCTCTGGCAGTTGGAACATTCGGATCGAAATTCGCTTTCTTAGCAGCTAAGAGCATAGACGCCAGTATGAATTTTTGAGTGGCCTTAAATAGCTCTTTGCGCTGCACAGCAATCTGAACATCATCGGTCTCTGTCCCCTTCAGAACTTCTTCTTCCATTTTCTGAAGGCGTCTGAGTTTGCCAAAGAACTTCTCAATGTCGTTGATCGTTCTGTACTCGACGTACTCATCAAAAACCACAATGAGCTCCTTCACTTTTTCTTCAACGTCCTCCATAGCAATGTCAATTGCTGTCTGCGCTGCAGATTTGGGCTTAGAGGAGAGTGGTTCGGAAAGAATGGTTTTGCCCTTGCCGGTGGAGGGAGGGGACTTGATCCCTGATTGGGATATAGTCTCCCAACTCAGTGATAACAATCCCTTTGACCACGGGAATGGCAGAGGGGACTCGGATGGTTACATTGGGTGCCGTGGTTAAAGTGGTTGAAATTTGGGTTGTAGGTTGGGGTTTAGGGGTGGCTTTTGTTGGAGGCAATATGGGTAGTGTTTTTGGTTTGGTAATCTGGGTTCTTGGCTTCTTGGGAAGGGGCTTGGCTGGTGGTGAGGGAGCAGACTGAGTTTCTTCAGAGTCAGTCTGGATGGTTAACTTTCGCTTGACGCGAGGTTTGCGAGCATCAGCCTGTTCTTCTCCCTTCTCAATCTTGACTGCCACCAGATCGGTAGGAGTAGGTGGAGCACTCTTGGACTTCAGCAGTGCTAGCCCTTTGGAGTTGAGAATTTTGAAGGGACTCAGAGCAGACTGCTTCCCCAGCTCAATGTCCAAAGTTTCCAGTAGCTTGCTAAGAGTAACAGCAAAGCAGACGGCCTGTTTGGAGGCGATCACTGTTTCCATCAGGACTCCAAATAGAATCACGGACCAGTTCATCTTCTGTCCGGAAACAATAGCAGCCATGGCCCTGAACTTCTCGGCAGTGACGGCGTCAAAACTCCCAGCTTTGCCCAATAATGGCTTGCCCACAATTTCGCACAGCACCTGGAAATGAAAGAGCATTTCCTTCTTTTTGAATGAGGGCTGCAGGCAGTGGCCAAATATAGAAATCTTCCCCTGAAGAGCTGTGAGAGAGGCTTGAGGAATCTGCCCAAACTCAGTCAGTCCGGAGTTGGGTAGACCAAAGGTCTTGGCCAGCGTCATCGGTGAGATTTCAAATGTTTTGCCCTTGACAGATGTGGAGATAGATGTCTTCTGGGATACAGCATTGGCAAACATTTCACGAATCTCAGATTCGTAAACCACCGTGCCACACTCCAGAAAATTCCGTAATCCAGACGATTCCAAAGCTCGGAAAATGGAGACCATCTCTGCATCTTCAGCCCTGTAAATATCATTGAACTCAACGGAGAGAGAGTTGTGAGTTATGGTAGCCATTGGAGTAAAATAAAAAAAAAATATACGAAGAGTTTTGAGAGATTATGAGAGAGTTAGAAAGCAGACAGGTGGTAAATGGTAAAAAATGAATGAAAATGAAATGTTCAGCCCCTAAATAAGAGAGAGAAGACACGTGTCTTTATCTCGAAGACTGATAAATAAATAATTCAAAATAAACGGTCAGGATAAAAGAAAGATAAGGCGGTTAAAATGAACAATCAGTCCGGCCTGTTTTTGTTTTAAATAAATACAAAATAAAAGATTTATTGTCCAGACAGATCATAGGATAACATCAGATTGACATAGATCGGTCTGAAAGTTTGGACCGGTCTGTGTCTTTCTAAACATTGTATTATCGATCTGTGCCAACAAAAATCTTTAAGCGCGAAAGGAAGAAAACATCTAAACTATCAAGATAAGTCAATTAAACCAAGAATTTGACGGAAATAATTAAACTTAGCCTCAGGGAGTGGTTTGGTGAAGATGTCTGCTGCTTGCTGCTCTGTTGAGATGTGCTCGATCCGAATCTCCTTTTTGCCAACATGATCTCGAATAAAATGATGTCTTATATCAATATGCTTTGTTCGAGAGTGCAGAACTGGATTATATGTTATAGCGATTGCACTTGTGTTGTCGCAAAATATCGGAGAGTCAACAACTTGGATGCCATAGTCTTTGAGCTGGTGTTGAATCCAGAGCATTTGAGCGCAACAGCTTCCAGCAGCAAGATATTCTGCTTCAGCTGTAGATGTGGCAATTGATGTTTGCTTCTTACTGAACAAAGATATCAATCTTTCACCTAGAAATTGACATGTTCCACTGGTGCTTTTACGATCAATCTTACAGCCAGCGTAGTCTGCGTCTGAATATCCGATCAAGCTGAAGTTAGAATCTTTGGAGTACCAAAGACCAACGTTCTGAGATCCTTTCAAGTATTTCAGAATACGCTTAGCAACAATAAAATGTGATTGCTTTGGTTCTGACTGAAATCTGGCGCACATACAGACTGAGAACATAATATCGGGCCGGCTCGCTGTAAGATATAAGAGCGATCCGATTAGTCCTCTATACATAGTCACTTCGACTGCCGTTCCCCCTTCGTCTTTGTCTAACTTGATTGTAGGACTCATTGGAGTGGATGCGGTTGAGCATGTTTCCATTCCGAATCTCTTAAGCAGCTCTTTGGTATACTTGGTTTGGTTGATGAAAATACCATTGCTGAGTTGTTTGACTTGGAGACCCAAAAAGAAAGAGAGTTCTCCTATCATGCTCATCTCAAACTGTCCCTGCATTAACTTGGAAAATCTCGCATAATTTGGGGTTAGTTGACCCAAAGATTATATCATCAACATAAATCTGAACTAACAGGGTATGTTCCCCTTAATAAATTTAAAGAAAGTTTTATCTACTGAGCCGATCTGAAAATCATGGTTCAGCAGAAATTGAGATAGAGTGTCATACCAGGCTCTTGGTGCTTGTTTCAGACCATATACTGCTTTATTCAGTAGGTATACATGATTAGGGAATGAGTGGTTCTGAAATCCAGGAGGTTGCTCAATGTAAACTTCCTCCTGAAGCTTACCATTAAGAAAGGCGCTTTGACGTCCATCTGATATACCTTGAAGTCTTTAAAGGTAGCATATGCAAGAAAGATTCTGATTGCTTCAAGTCTGGCGACTGGTGCAAAAGATTCATCGAAGTCAATTCCTTCTTCTTGTCGGAATCCTTGTGCCACCAGTCTGGCCTTGTTTCTAACAACAGTTCAATCTGCGTCCAGCTTGTTTCTGAAAACCCATCTGGTTCCAATAACAGGCAGATCGCTTGGTCTGGGGGTTAGAGTCCAAACTTGATTTTGTTCGAATTGATTAAGCTCTTCTTGCATGGCCTTAATCCAGTTGAAATCAGTCAGAGCTTCATCGATCTTCTTAGGTTCCAGAGTTGACATGAAGGCAACATGAGTGAACTCATCCATCATCTGTCCTCTGGTTCTAATCGGTGCAGAGGGACTTCCAATCACTAGATTAGGTGGATGTCTCTTAGTCCATCGATAGCTTGACTCTGGATTGTCTGGTCCAGCCGGATGAGTAGTAGTAGTGGTATGATCAGCATCTGCTTTGATATGAGAGTTTGGATCATCCGGACCGGCTCTGTCTGAAGAAGCTTCATTGCCTTGATCCGATCTGGCTGGTACTTCAGGTTCTGGTGGGTTGTCTCTTGACCTGTTAGCTACAATCTCATCATCACTGTTAGCTTCGAGATGGATGTTTTCCATCTGATTTTGACTTGATTCTTTGTTACCCTCAACACACAAAGATTCATCAAAAACTACATGAACTGACTCTTCTACAGTTAAGGTTCGATTATTAAAAACTCGATAAGCTTTGCTAGTTGATGAATATCCTAAGAATATTCCATTATCTGACTTAGCTTCAAATGCTGTAAGATGATTCTTACCATTGTTGTGAACGAAGCATTTACAGCCAAATACATGAAGGTGAGAAATAGACGGTCTGTTACCAGTCCATATTTCATATGGAGTGAGATTCAGCTTCTTGTTAATCATAGACCGGTTTTGAGTGTAGCATGCAGTATTTACAGCTTCTGCCCAGAACTTTTGTGAAATTCCAGAATCAGCAAGCATTGTTCTTGCTGCTTCTTTGAGCGTTCTGTTTCTTCGTTCTGCAACTCCATTCTGTTGAGGAGTTCGAGCGGCTGAAAACTCATGCTTAATTCCATGATCTTCTAGAAAGGATTCAAGATTCTGATTTGAAAACTCAGTGCCTTTGTCACTTCGAATCCTGTCTATGCTGGATGATTTCTCATTCTGAGTGCGTTTCAGCAGCTTGATCAACTTCGGACCGGTCTGATCTTTACTGCTCAAAAATATAGTCCATGTAAAGCGTGAGTAATCATCAATAACAACAAGAGTATACCGCATTCCCCCTAAACTTGTTATTAGTATAGGACCAAACAAGTCCATATGCAATAGTTCTAAACAACGGGAGGAGGATTTGGCATTCTTGTTTTTGAAGGATGATCTGATCTGTTTGCCCATTTGGCAAGCTTCGCAGATCTTATCCTTAGCAAAATCGAGCTTGGGCAGACCGATAACTAAATCATGTTTACACAGGCTAGAAATAGTCTTAAAATTGATATGATTCAAGCGTTTATGCCATAGCCAATGTTTATTATCATTGTTAGCGATGAAGCAAGTAGGATTATCAGGTTGAGCATGATTCCAATTAATCTTATATGTATTTCCATTCCTGATTCCTACAAGCATGGTTATACCGTCTGATGATTTAACAGTGCAAGTGTGTTTGTGAAATTCTACAGCATAACCATTATCACAAAGTTGACTTATACTAATCAGATTATAGCACAGATTTTCAACTAATAGCACATCATTGATAATAATGTTACCATGGACAATCTTACCCTTGCCCACGGTCTTACCCTTTGAGTTATCCCCGAAAATGATCTTGGGTCCAGTACATTCTGTAACTTCAGACAGCAGCTCGATGTTTCCAGTCATGTGACGAGAACACCCGCTGTCCAAGTACCAGTCTGATGCAAGTTTCTTCGGTACCTGTCATCAAACATATTTATTGTTGGTACCCAATCCTATTTGGGTCCAGAACGGATTAGCCCTTTGGGAACCCACACCTGTATCAGCTTTAATGGCTTGTGTGTGTGTGGTGTGTTGTGAGCTGGTCTGTTTCGATGTTGTGTGTGATAATGTGTGCGGTATGGAAACCTTTGATTCTCATGGGGTAGTCTATATCTTCGTTGAACTGGTTTTGAATTATAGTAATTGTATTGTCTTCCTTGCCTTCGATCTTGCACCCTTAGATTTGGTCTGAAAGACGCAAAGCTTGCTGGTGCCTTTTCTTTGTCTTGGTTGACATATCCAATTCCTTTTCTCAAACCTTGATTCACGAAAGAGACTCCCGTTTGAATCGTAGGTGCTTCAGTCTCATATACTGTGCTGAATTTAACAAATGTCATTTGTTTGATTTGTCTTTTACCAGCAACAGTTCAGATTCATCTTTGGTGGATTCTTTGGTGTCAAAGCCTATGCCGGTGAAATCACCAACGTTTCTTTGTACCTCTTGTAATTCTTCCAAAGATGTTCTGGATTTGTCCATGTTTTGAATATATGAGAAAGCTTAGCATTTTGTGTGCTAATTCTCTTATTTTCTTCATGGAGCTGATCATAGGAGATTTTCAGCTTATTCAGCTCGATCTGGAGATTGTTGCACTCACCCTGCTCAGAGCAGCTTGGTTTGTTGAGCTCATCCATTTGATCATTGAATTTAGCTTTATTTTTCTCAAATGATTCAGCTAAGATCCTATAATCATTAGCCATGTCTTGCAGTGCGGACATGAGCTCTTCACGTGTAAATTCATTTGAGTCAAAATCAAATACCTCGTCTGTCTGACTCCTCTCTTCATCTGCCATTAGACATTGAATATCTTCTTCGCTTTCGCTGGAAGAATATTCGGAGCTTTCTGAATCGGAGTCAGTCTGAGCCCACTTGTTGTTTCATTCTTCAGCTACTAGGACCTTTTGGGACTTTCCATGATTTTTGCGGTCTTTGTAGTGCTTCTTTTTCCTGTCATCGCGATGCTTCTCCTTCCGTTCTTCTTTCTTCGGTCTGGTGCAATCTGCAATGAAATGTCCGGTCTTACCACAATTGTAGCAAGCCTGATCATTAACAGCATCGTCCTTTCTTGATTTATAATGAGAGGGTTTAAAGTTCCTCTTATTTTTAGACATGAATTTACCAAATTTCTTGATAAATAATGACATAGCATCATTAATTATCTGTTCGATAGATCGGTCTGATGTGGAGGCGATCTGGTCTGGAATAGCTGCCAGTGCTTTGTTTGGTTGAGAGATGAATGGCTCTGCTTCACCTCTGCTTATCAGTTCGAACTCATATGCTTTAAGATCTGCGAACAGATCATGAAGTTCAACCTTGTTCAGATCTTTGGACTCCCTCATTGCAATGGTCTTAACATCCCATTCTTTTGGCAGGGCTCTCATAACTTTCAGAGCGATCTCTCTGTTTGAGTATTCCTTGCCCAGACCATTCAGTTCATTAATGATGCCAGTGACTCTTTCATCAAACTCGTTTAGAGTTTCTCCACTCTTCATCTTTATGCTCTCAAATTGAAGAGCAACAGTCAGCTTGTTTTCTTTGGTCTGGTCGTTGCCTTCACATAGCAGTGCTATCTTCTCCCAAATTTCGTTGGCAGTAGAGCACATTTTGATTTTGCTGAACATGTTCTTGTCCAATGTCTTGAACAAGATGTCTTTGGCAACGTTGTCGAGATTTGCTTTCTTTCTTTCCTCATTCATCCAGAGGGATCTGTCCTTCTCTATCATTTGTGGTTCTCCACCAGTAATGAAGACTGTTGTATTGACTTTCAGAATCTTCATTGGTCCATCAGTGATGACGAACCACATATCGTCATCCTGAGCTGTCAGATGAGCTTGCATTCTGATTCTCCAGTCATCATAGTCTTCTTTTGAGAACATAGGAATTTTGTTGAATGATGCCATCAGCTCAAGTGCCTTTGTGCTGATTAAGATAACCTGGCTCTGATACCACTTGTTAGGATTGGTCCGGAGTGTTTAGAGGGGAGGGGTGAATGAACACTCCTTCTAAAATTTAATCCCTTGTGATTTCTTTCGGATTAGTGAAAGAAATCTGTTTCTTAATCAACTCTTTTATAGAACAGACCACTGAATGTATAAGTGCGGAACGGTCTGTTTATATATTTGTAAGAACGGCTTGATGGCTTGAATGAAAGAACGAGTGCAGAAAGATAAGAACACAGAATATGTTTCTGGAAGTTCGAAGGTGGTGTAATCCTTCTACGTCTCCCCTTCTTCCAATTAAGGAAGGTTTCTACTAGAAGACTTTGATTTATACAATCCTGTTGTACAAACCCGATTCAGGCTGGATTTACCTCACTACCAGTCTGAAACTCCTAGTCACTCGATCTGCTCAGACACTCTCTGTCTGACAGTTACAAATTGTTTCTCACTTCTGTTTTTCAATACAGAATACACAAGATGCGCACAGTGATCCTAAATGATCAAATATTACAATTTAATCATGCTTAAGAATAATTTTAGCTCGAGAGCTTCTGAGCTTGAAAGCTTGTGCTGTTTTTCGATTGATCAGCAAGAGTCTTGTTTCGTTGTGTCACTCGTGTCTGTCATCTCTTTTTCTGTATTGTTGTTGCATCCTTTTATAGTTGCATGTACCAACGACATTATTTCCCTTAATGTGCAACTCTTGACTCTGCTTAATCTCTGAGTAAGCTACAGTCTTCTTCTTCAGGATACTTGCCGTTCTGGTTCATGCTTTCGGCGACTGTCAGGTAAGCTCTTCTTTGTCTTCTTACCTTTTATGGCAATCTTCAGTCTATGGTCCTTTGTAGCATTAATTACAACATTAAATGCTACAATAAATAGCCGTTAATGATTCGGACTGAAGAGCCAATCTTTATACATCCTTGACTGCTCTGATCTGATAAAGATTGAGATCGATCTGAAGCTTCGATCTAGTCAGTCTGATATCTATCGATCCGGTCTGATATGTGATATGTCTTATCAGCTTGATCTGTTTTGAGCTATCGATCTGGTCAGTCTGATTACCCTCGATCCGGTCTGATATGCTTTGTCATCTTATCAGCTTGATCTGTTTTGGGCGATCGATCTGGTCAGTCTGATTTCTCTCGATCCGGTCTGATATGTTTTGTCATCTTTAAAATCTCATCGATTAAGTTCGGAACTAACACATATGATAGGATTGTGTTGGTGCAATTGATGGAACACATTTTCGTGTCAAAGTTCGTAAAGAAGATGTTGCAAGATACCGAGGAAGAAAAGACTTCCCAACACAAAATGTGTTGGCTGCATGTACTTTCGATTTGAGATTTACATATGTTTCACCTGGTTGGGAAGGTTCTGCAGCTGATGGGCGAATCCTTGATGATGCACTTAGTAGAGAAGATAAATTGAAAGTTCCAAATGGTAGTTAATTATAAATATATTAGTAAACGAAAAAAACAACACAAATATATATATTAATTCACAATACCTTTTGTAGGCAAATTTTATCTTGTTGATGCTGGATTTATGCTAAGAGATGGCTTTATCGCCCCCTACAGAGGAACTCGATATCATCTGAAAGAATATAGTAGTCGTGACAGACATGCCTCTTTGAGAAATGCAATTGAAAGAGCACTTGGTGTCTTGAAGTAAAGATTTTCAATTTTAGCTAGTGGAGTCGAGTCTAACTACAACATACAGACCCATTTAGAAATTATATTAGCATGTTGTATTTTGCATAATTTTCTCATGGGAGTAGATCATGATCAAAGATTAATCGATGAAGTCGATAACGAATTTAGAAATGAAGAAATTGCAAACGAAGAAATTACAACATCCCATGGTAGATCTGAAAGTAGCAGACACGGAATATTGATAAGAAATAGAATATCACAAGAAATGTGGGAAGATTATGCATGTGGTCATACTTAGAATTTTTTCTATGTCAGATTCTTTGAATAATAATATTAAGCATTTTCAATGCTATGTAATACATTTTTTGCCTTTATTTTATCTATTTTTTTATGTGATGTTTAATTCTTAATTATTTGTATGTAAAGAACTCAATAACTTATCATGTTATACTTTTAGAATATTTTATTTTTTATAAGTTTAGTTTTGTATTGTTTATTATATGTTAGGAAATGAACTCTGCTGCTCAAGATACTGAGACCCTCCACTACAAAAGTTGGACGCAACAAATGGATGATTTTTTACTTGATCTTTTACTTGACCAAAAAAATCAAGGACAAAAACCTGATAAAAATTTAACTCAAACTGCATATAATGTTGTCATTGAAGCTATTAATTCTAAATTTCCAATGAAAGTCAATAAAGATAACGTTCAAAATAGATTGAAAACTTTGAAAAGAAAAATGACTATTGTTCTGGAAGTTTTCAAGCGAGGAAGTGGGTTTGGTTGGAATGATGTAACCAAACAAATCGATGCACCGAATGGGGTTTGGGACGAATTAATCAAGGTATGCACAATTACTTTGTTCGTGTTTGTATCTTTTTCAATGATTAATATCATAACATATTAATGAAAAATGAATAGGTGTATCTTGATGCTAAACATGTCCGGAATATTGCAATTCCATGTTTTCCTGTGCTTCGAGAAATTTTTGAAAATGATAGAGCTACTGGAAAAGGAGCGGAAACTGCGAAAGAGAAGACACGTCGCTGGGCAAGAGAAAAAGAATTGAGTGGTGGAGGTTCTTCTAGAATAGAAGAGATCGACCAGTTATTAGCTGAGCAAGAGATACGCATCGAAAGTTTCGATGATTTTGAAGAAGATAACTTTCAACAACCTTCTATTCCTCGTTCATCATCCACAAATCTTATATCTAAGGTCGGCAAGAAAAAAATTTCAAAAATTGATGATTTTAATGAGAGACTTGATAGCTTGAATGATACAATCTCACAAGTTGTCAATGCGATGGATGTCAATGAACAGAGTAAACGTCGGCATGAAGAATTATATTCTGAATTGACAAAACTGGAAGGAGTAGATGAGGATTTCATTTTTGCAGCATGTGATTTTCTTTTGTCAAATCTGTCTGCAGCTGGTGGTTTTTTGGGAATTCCACATCATACTCGCTTTCGTTGGCTATCTTGGATGATGCACCAGACATCTTAGGACTAAATAAATATTTGATTTCTATTATAAAATTTGGATGCAATTGGATTCATAGTAGGATTTATTTATTTTTAAGATTGCATATTTAATTATTGAGATGAGTTGTTTTCTAGAAGTTAAATTTCTATAATTTTATATTATGTTCGATTATTCATTTTAATCTTTTACGTTGTCCTCAGTAGATTATATAATAGTCAATGCGGTTTGTTTGACGCACATGCATTGTTTTAGTTGTACATTAAAACAATTGACAATATTTATAAATTTATGGACTTTTTCGAGTAAAATGGTTTTTAAAAAAATTATTTAAAAGATATTAAAAAGGTTATTTTAGTAAATATTCAAATTTCCAAATTCAAATCCTTTTTTCTCCAAAACAGAAAATGGATTTGTAAATACTGTTTTTAAATTTTAAGCCAAACAATAAATGGAATTCCAAATCCAAGGATTTCCAATTCCAATTCCAATTCCAAATTCAATTTGTTGTTCAACCAAACATAGGGTTAATCTTCTAGGCTTGAATTGTTCTTTTGGAGCTCGGCCCAGCAAATGCTCTGATCATAGCTGACTACCCAGGTCAGGAAGGGATCCCAGGCTCCATGTTAGCATTGTTTTGCCTGTGGCCTGTCTCGCAGGCATTTGGCGGTCTTCAAAGGTCAGATCTTGACAAGGCTATACTTTTCTCCAGGTATCATGTAGTTTTTGAAATAGTTGTTTTTCATTGATAAGGTTTTTGGCCAAGCAAATTTTAGGTCAAACTAAATTAATATTTATTTTTAAATTTTATAGTGTCACATTAGGAGAACAAGTTAGTTTTTGTAACTAGAGTTTTATACACATATGGTTATATATATGTATGATTTTATTTAATTATTTATTATTTGATAATTTGTAATTATCAATCAACACTAAAATTAAACATAATTTTTAATAAGCTTATATAATTATTTGCTCGAAAAGATCAGATATTATAAATTAAGCAACAGATACAACAATTGGTCATGTGCCGACAATAACGAAAAACAACCATACTATGAATTACGCCAGGATGAAAGGGATATGCAACTATCTTCCACGAGTGTCTTCCACGAGAGGTGAAGGGAAAGGTAAAAATGGCCAAGAGACACCAATTGATAAGGGCAAACAAAAATACAAGCTCTCATAACCATAACAAACATAAAATCTCTACAAGCCAGGGGCACCATATGAGGGCCATCGAGTCCGATATTCCCATACATCAACACCAGATGTTGTAAGACTGGTGGTATGTCCAAATATTCACCAAAACAAACCCTAACAAGACGCAGCATGTGCATCGACCTAGAAGGGTAGCCAAACGAAAGAGCCAAAAGCGTGCCTCAATAACCAGACACCATAATCGGGTTGTATGTGTTAGCATATATGCCCTGTAAGCCAAAAGTTGGCCTATTGGGCTTTATGCACCCAAAGCTCATTAGTTACTTAATGACCCTATAAATATGTCATTCTAGTTGAGAGACTCAATTCATTCCATACGATTCCATTCACTCTCATAGAAATGCCAACGCCAAACTAGCACTGGTGTTGGCTTGTAGATCTGGTCAGGTTGATTGGACTCGAGGGACTACCGCTATCAGATTCACGTCGGTAAACAGTAATCTCTTTTCTTGCATTTATATTTGATGATTGCATGTTAATATATGAATCAGGCACGATCGTCCGTCCCTGGGTCAGATCTATTTATTGTATTATTTCCGCTGCGTTTGGATCTGGCGCCGGGGTACGGAAACCCAACAGTGGTATCAGAGCCAGGTTGCGCTTTGATTCATGTATTCAATATTTTTTTATTAGATCGTTTCTCATCGATATTAATCGTATTCGAATTTTCAGAAATTTTGTGATCCGGAAAAATATAGAAAATGAATTAAAAATTGTTTTTAATAATACCCATCGCCGGAATCTCTTTGTCGCGGCGGCTGTTGGAGCTCCGCCGCCCGCGCCGCCTGGACTGGACTCAAGCAGAAGAGGGTGAACCTCTATGACGATCTGCGCATGTGACTCGGGCGAATTTCTGCAATTGTTGCAGAGGACCTCGCGCGAACACCATCGTGAATCATGCAGAGGAATCGCGACGTGTTTTTTTGTTCTGGAAATTGTTTCCGAAATAATTCCGTAATCAGGCTCACCTTTGCGTGCAAATCCGAAGATGAGAAGCGGCGACTGCACGGCTACAGACGAAGAGAAGGCGGCGATGAAACCCTAACATCAACCCTAAAAATTCGATTTTGGAAAGGCGGCGCTGAATTTTTTTTCTTGTGAACCCTATTCTCATTTTGGTGGTGATGAATAGTTATTTCGGATTATAAAAAAAAAAAAAAAATTGTAAATCCGAAAATTAAGGATATTTTTTGGGGTTGAAATTGCATTTTTAATTTTGGATCCAAATTGTTTGGAGTCCATAATTATTTTGGGTCATTTTAGATGTTTTATCCGGATATTATTTTTGAAATAATAAATCATAATACTTAATTTATTAAAAATGTGATTTTTAATTTATTAAGTGTAAAATTGAGATTTTACCAAATAGTTGAAAATTTAATTAATTGTAAATTAAATGAAAATGTTTCATTTAGTTTGTTAATTTTATTTTAGACTGATATTATGATTTATAGGTAAAATTGTGATTTTACCAAGTAGTTGAAAATTTAATTAATTGGAAATTGAACGAAAGTGTTTCATTCAATTTGTTAATTTTATTTTCGATTAGTATTATGATTAAAAGGTAAAATGTGGATTTTACCAATTAAATAAAAATTTAATTAATTAGAAATTAAATGAAAATGTTTCATTTAATTTATTAATTTTATTTTTGATTAATATGATTTAAAGGTAAAATAGAGATTTTACAAATTAATTAAAATTTAATTAATTATAAATTAAATAAAATGGTTTTATTTAATTTGTTAATTTTATTTCAATTAATGATGCGATTAGTAGGAAACGATAGAATAAATTAATTATTGTGCTCTAATTACATGTGATGTAATTAGCACAATTACATATGATGTAATTGTTTAGTTTAATGTTTAATTACATATGTTGTGATTGCATGATGGATTATTACGGGCCTTGACCAACGTGTTTAGGTGATTGTTTAGGTTTTTATTGTTTCATTATTATTGTGATTTTGGTTATCGGGCCTGCGAGCCTGCTCTCTCTATTTTCTATTGTATCCCACCCCGGATTTGTATCCCTATTCTCTTGTTTGCACGATTTAATTGTAAAAACTTTAGAATTAGTGGGAGATCGAGATTGAAGATGGAGCATCAAGAATCAAGACATGTATAATGCAAGCAAAAATGTAATAGGATTGCATTTCATACCTGCATCACCTTAGACAGACTTGTGATCCACGTATGGCTCACGTGGATCAATTAGGAAAAGGCCGTAATCGTCCATATTTATTTTTATTATGCATGTGATGTATGATAAGTGTTTGTTTGTATGTTTTATTAGTACAAGTGATTGCATGAATAAAACATAGTTGCATGAATCCGGCAAACAAACAAACAAACAAGCACTTGATGAGATTTTAAAATAGAGTTAAATCCCTCTTTTGAATATGATTCAAAATTTTAAATATCAAATTGATAAGGGGAGCTCAAAAGGGTTTGTTGCTTCCTGTCTTCCATCAACAGTTAAACCATGAGACGCTACTTGTGTCATATTGTCTTACTCACCCACGTGAGGGGCATCTGACATGGGAAAGCTGTGTGTTTAACTGCCACTTAAATAAGGGTGCAGTTATGTTAACCTTCTAGATTACTCACCCACGTGGGGTCTTTTGGGCGTGACATTTCCATCCGTGGGATAGGTTAGTTTGACGTGAGAATGCATAATTGTCCTGCCCACGTAGGGTTATGCCAATCGCGAGACAAATATCTTGGGGGTTGCATATGATGCAATTGTGATCTACCTTTAGTATCATGAAGCCGGTGGGCCCACGTCCGGGGTTTTCATGAGCTAGTTGGACTCCAAGCCCACTAAGAAAATATGATTTTCCGTTCATTTGTCATGAGGGTGATGAATTCGAAAAATTTAGTGGGAGCATTCAATAACTAAAGTCCATAGTTTTTGAATTAATTAATAATCAGACGGTTTGCATGTATTTTCTATTTATTCTCAGTATTGTGATTGCCGTGAATCCGATTGCATCAATTCTCGATACAAACAAAGTAACCGCACCAAATTATTCTGATTGACTATTAATTTTAAAATAGTGCTCGCTTCTAAAATGTTGCTATATACCCTTGGTGGGAGCCTCCTGTTGAAGTGTCTCCCCGTTCGTCGCATGAAGAGATCGCCACACTTGAGAAGTGGTGGGACGATAATCTCTCGGCTAGGTGCTATATGATAGCATCAATGTCACCAATGAGTTTCGACACAGATATGAGAAACTCGTTCACATTACTGATATTTTCCAACACCTACAAATGTTGTTTGGTGAACGGACACGATTACTGAGACTCGTGACTTCAAAAGAGCTATTTTCATTTCACATGCAAGATGGGGCTTCGGTCTATGAGCATGGTGTAAGAAAAATATCTCTTCTTGATAAATTGGAAAATTTGAATGTGACAATACCTCATTAACTGGCTGTAGATTTGATCTTATAGTAAAAATGTTGGAAACTCATGAGTCCTTGATTCAAAAGAAGAAACGTGTTCTTCTTGTCAAATCTTCTACCAATGGTATTTCAAGGATAAAGAAGATGAAGGGAAATGGTTCCCAACCTCAAAAGACGAAAAAGGATATAGTAGCAACTATGAAAGGAGAGGCATCTATGTTTTCACTGCTGGTCACTGGTGCAAAATTGTAAGGAATACCTAGACTAGAAGCGTTCTAGAAAGGGTATGTTTTATATTAAAATTAAATGTTTCTATTGGTTCCACTTCTTTGGTATATGATGCCAGTTGTGCTCGCATTTTTGCAAAGAGTTGCATGTGATGTGAAGAAGTAGAGAGCCCTAGGAAGGTGAAACCTACCTGAGGCTAAGCATTGTAGCAAGAGTTGTTGCAAAGGCTATTTGAAACATTTATTTAATATAAAATCTTGAACTTGTTAGGAACTGGTTTGAGCAATTATTCATTTGTTCTAGATTTAATCATGAACATTGTTCCTATTTTGATAGAGAATGATATTCTTTTAAATATGCGAATGTGATTTGCAGTATTTTTAAGAATGCATGTTTTATTGAATCTAGTGAACTTATGAATGATTAGTATGATTATATTCAAAGAATATAGGAATAATGATAACTTAAATCCAACATATATTTAGCATATGCTGAATGTCCAATGAATTTGATTCATATGGACGTATGTGGAGCACTAAATGTTAGTGCAAGATGATGTTGAGTTATCTTAAAGAGAATGTGATTCTCTCTGAGTAACTCTCTAAAGGTACATATTTGTTGAATATAATTCATACCAATGCAGTGACCAAAACTCCATATACGATATGGACTGAAAAATAATCCAAAATTTTATTTTGGGATTGTTCTGCTTATGTGAAGCAGCCAGTGGGAGATGAGTTGGATAGTTGATCCATCTTATGTTATTTTGTGGAAATTATATTATCAATTGCAGGCAAAGAGTTTGTTTCGCAAGTGCAATCTTTCTAGAGAAAATGTTTCTATTAGAAAGGATGACAAAATAATATAACTTGAAAGGGTTCAAGAACCACAAACCACTAGAAAAGTGAAAACGGTGAAATTAATTTAGTTAATCACAACCTTTGATTTACACACACCACGGAGATTTGAAAATGTTTCAAGAGCTCCTGATAGAATGAATCTACTCCTTGAAAGTAGTCAAGAAATAGACCATGGATATGATCCTTGGACTTTCAAGGAGGCGATGTCAGATATTGATTCGGGACATTGGCAAGATGCCATGAAATCTGAAATGGACTCCATGTACTCCAATAAGGTATGGACCTTAGTATCATCTTTGGGAATTGTTCCCATTGGCTGCATGGATTTACAAGTGAAAGCTTGGAGTGAATGGGAAGGTAGTGACCTTCAAAGCTTGACTGGTGAGAAAAGGTTATTCTCATAGGCAAAGAGTTGTTTATGAGAAAATTTTCATTAGTTATGATGCTATAGTCTATTTAGATTTTATTAGTTATATCTTTATATTATGAATATGAGATATGAGTAATTGATGTGAACACAACATTTCTCAGTGGTGGCATTGAGGTAGAAATGTAGCAGACAAATATGTTTACAACTTTTTGGAGTGAGAAAAATGTTTTCAAACTCCAGAGGTCCATTTATGGGCCTAAGAAGGCATCTCGAAGTTTGAACTTCCGTTTTGATAACATCATCAAAGTGTTTGGTTTTGTTAAAAATCCGGAAGTGACATGTGTATGCAAAAGGGTTAGTGAGAGCATGGTTACATTTGTGATGCTTTAAGTCGATTATATCATGCTCATTGTGAATGGTATTGGATTAATCAATTAAAGCATGATTATCTACTAATTTCTCCATGTAAGATTGGGAGAAGCGTCATACGTTCTTAGCATAATGATCTATAGGGATAGATCTAAAGGATGCTTGAGATCTCTCAATCTACGTACATAAACACTGTGCTAAAAGGGTTTAGCATAGAATAGTCGAAAAATGAGTTACTTCATAATATGTCATAGTATTCATCTCTCGAGTCAACGAGTCTTAAGACTGATGAGGAGAGAGAAAAGATGACATTGGTACCTTATATTTCTACTTTTAATAGCATATTGTATGCTATGGTATGTACTTGGCCTGATGTATGTTCTTAGAGTAATGGGCAGACATCAGACAAATCCCGGTGAAGGTCACTGGAAAACTGTGAAAATAATCATCAAGTTCTTATGAAGAACTTATGATATGTTCATGGTTTTTGAATCTGTAAGTGGAGAAATAAAAGTTGAAGGCTAAGCTGATGCTTGTTTTTAATTTGGATGTAGATGATACCATATCGATGTTCGGATTTGTATTTAAGCTCAGTGATGGTGATGTCTCTTGGAAACGTTCCAAGCAAGACACCACATTGGATTCCACCACTGAAGCTGAATACATTGCAGCATAAGATGCAACAAAGAGGCAGTTTGGATAAGAAATTTCATCCAAGAGTTGGGTGTAATTTCTAGTGCAGTTGACACAGTCTCTGTGTACTGTGACAACATTTGAGCTATTATGAATAGCCAAGATCTCATCAGGATCCAAACATATATTGAGAAAATACTATCTAATGAGAGAGATGATAGACGCGACATTATTATCGAGAGAATCGCTTCAACAGAAAAATATAGTGAATCCACTGACAAAGCATTTACAATGATTGGTGTCTGTTAGACATCTTGGGAAGATGGTCTTAAGACACATGAGTAGTTGGCTTTGGGAAAGTGAAAGATATTGTTGTCATACATGATTAAGTAAATCAATAGTTGATTGATTGTACTTATAATCTTATTATGACAAATCTTTGTTTGAATATTAATATATATGGCACTTCTTCATGTGTTTACCCATGCATCTTGATGTATTGATGAAGTCCTTGAAGTTGCTATAGTCCATAGAATGTGGTTACGCATATGATGGTGACCATGAAATACATTCTCGACTTCGATTTCTAAATGTTCCTGGTCGATGAGCCTTCGAGAATGGGATATCGATATATGCTCTTTAGAGACTGGTATTCATGATGTGTCTAGTGTAGTGTGCCGCGTTTCATCGGCGTTGGCTTGGAGAAGTCAGCACACATGAATAGGTGCTCATTAGGAATGAGTTCACTGAACGACCCTACTCGGAATTCTATAAGTGGTTACTATTTGTCGAGTATAGAATTTCTAGTCATAGTTGTGCACCATTACTCCTCATGACCCGGGGCGTCATTGAGGTCTTGATAGATAGCTGTGTACTTTGATTTAATGACTGGTCACATGTGGGTCATAAAGTCATTATTTTGGGTATTCAGTGATGCTGTCAGAGGCCTATGATTGTCGTTGGGGATTCACCACTGGTCTTGATGAACCAGGATGCCCTATGTGTTTTTCTATATATGATTCGAGGAATCTCTGGCCAGAGTGGGTAGTGCTTGTGAAAAATGAGTTTTTCATATACGCACACAATGAATCATATAACGTGAAACAAATACATAGCTATTGAAATCATAAGGGCCTCGACCGACCAATGCCCTAGATTCAATCGGGACATATTGAGTGAAAGGAATGTACTGCACGCTAACTATGGCTGACAGGTTCTCGTACGTTGCTAGTCATTTGTATCTAGGTCTTCGTGAAGCGCAGATGCTAGGCGCTACCCACGATCGGTAGGTTGTTGCTGGAATTATATTTCGGTAATTGTCTATTAAAGGAGTTTAATTGACAATGGGGCATTCAGGGTAAGCCCAAAGAAGTTGTTTAACTTCTAAAATCACAAAGGTTGTGATCCTACTGCTATGATACACTTGAGCCTCGCTGGGTCACAATCAACCGACCGCCGATCTATCGATGAGAATTGAGACTTAAATGTTAAGTGCTCAAGATTGTGTGATTGATATTCAAGATATGAGTTTAATTTTTGATAGCTCCTCACTTTAGTGGAGTTTCTATGTTTGGAAAGGTTCCATCTATAGAAAGTTCTAAAATTAAAAAGTATGATATATTTATCTCATAATTATGTACGTCATTTGTACATCAAGTTATTCAATTGGATTGACCTACTTGGATTATGAGTTTAGTGCTCATGTGTTGGCTTTTGGGCAAGTGGGAGATTGTTAGCATATATGCCCTGTAAGCCAAAAGTTGGCCTATTGGGCTTTATGCACCCAAAGCCCATTAGTTACTTAATGACCCTATAAATATGTCATTCTAGTTGAGAGACTCTATTCATTCCATACGATTCCATTCACTCTCATAGAAATGCCAACGCCAAACTAGCACTGGTGTTGGCTTGTAGATCTGGTCAGGTTGATTGGACTCGAGGGACTACCGCTATCAGATTCACGTTGGTGAACGGTAATCTCTTTTCTTGCATTTATATTTGATGATTGCATGTTAATATATGAATCAGGCGCGATCGTCCGTCCCTGGGTTAGATCTGTTTATTGTATTATTTCCGCTGCGTTTGGATCTGGCGCCGGGGTACGGAAACCCAACAGTATGTGTGTAGTAACCAGGCAGTAAGACCAACAAAAGGGCACACCAAAACAGAAGGAAGGATCACCGGACAGGGAGAAGCGACGGAAAAACCCGCCGGATCGGCGCTTGCGAACAAATTGTCTCTTGTGCACCAGATCTTGAAGGAGAACATAAACGCCCACAACTACCAAAGTGAAAAGTAGTAATATCACAAGCCTATGAAGCCACAAGCAGTTGTGAAGGACGTGCAAGTCACTGGAGAAGCGAAAGCGACCGGAGGAAAGACAAAGACAAGAAATGCTTCAAATTTCAAGCCATGAAATGTTTTTATTTTTATTTTTATGATTCATGAAATGCCTTTCTGGAACAAATGATAAATATTTGACAATGACACCATTTGGTGTAATGAGCGACTGATATCAAGACAAGTACATCATTATTAGCCAACACTTTGGACATGATACATCATCACAAAAATATTTAGATTTGTACAAGAGTGGATCGTTTGTGCCCGAATGTTCTTAGGGCGTTATTATCATTTATGTGGAATACTAACGATACTAAATCATGAATATGATGGACTGGCTCGACTAGCCGATTCTCAGACTAGCTTGGGCCTTGGCGTATCAACACGTCCTGCAAATTTCCTTTTAGATGGTTGTTCCACATATTCTGATAGGAAACCGTATACATATGTAGGATTAGTCAAATTTTATATACACAAAAAACCCCGACGAATCTAATCAAATATAGTAGGTTAGGAAAGTATCTGGTCAAAGCAAATCTTACAAGTAGGGCAAGTTGAAATATATGGCAAACAGAAGAATTAAATGTAAATTTAAGTCATTCTTAGCCCACTAATTATGTTTTTTAGCCTTTGTCCCATATTTCTATTATCTCTGAATTGAGCATTAATGGAGTGATAGAACGTGACTAATCAATAACATATACTACCATAACATTTAGAGCTATTGACAGACACTTTACTCCCATTTGGTCACAAAATATAATTCATCCCTCCACAATTTTCAGAATTTTGGGCTTCTAGTGACAAACCATATGGAGACATTCTGCCTATTTTCAAACCATATAGAGATTAGTTGCACCCGATTGAAACCACATGGGGTAGATTGCGAGGGGATAAAATTCAATCAATTCTGTTTTTCTAATTTTAGGTACAATTTACCCTCTTATTTTATTCTTTAGGTATTGCTCATATGCTACTCACAATAGGTAGATTACCCCCTTATGTTATTATAGGTGCAATTTAACATCTCAAAGGTGCAATTGACTTTTTAACATATAATTTCAAAGCTCAGATGCAAGATATGACGTGTGTAACATAAATCATACATGTGGGGAATATTTTGCACCTATTATCAACTTATATGTGTTAAACTGTCTATTTCAAATCACAGAGGGGTTAAACTACGTATTTTCAAAACCACAGGCACCACAGGCCTAACACGTAGATTCATCCATCTTTAGTCTTCTGTTGCATCAGATGCCATAGTAGTATTTTTATTTGGTCATCTATATGTTTTCGATCTTTTTGGATGCCTTGTACTGCAATATAAGTGAAACCGAGCTAAGTTCATATTCAATCACTCCAAAACTAAAATCCGAGCTTAAATTCATATCCTATCACTCCAAAACTAGCCGTCATTCGACCTTTCAGCGCCAACAACCATTGTACCAAGATTTATGATCCTCGTTATGAACAAGGAATCTTATGCTTTTCATGGGATAAATCTATGATATATTGACATCTTGATGGTCGAGGATAGGGCTGCTTACCGGTTGGAACCGGTCCGGTCCGGTCCAACCGGCCGGTTCCGGACCCGTTATGGGCGGAACCGGTCCGGTCCGTTAAGGAATCGGATCGAACCGGTTCCGGTTCCAACCGGTTCCGGTTTGGTTCGGATCCTTATCGGATTTTCGAATTTTTTTTTTTTTTTTTTTTAAATGAGGCATAAAGACGCCCCATTCAGGCGTAGCTACGCCTAAGCTACGGCTTTTTTTTTTTTAAGAGGCGTAACTACGCCACTTTGGAGGCGTAGTTACGCCTCTCGGAATTTTTTTTTTTATTGGTTATTTAAACATGTCTATGTGTTTAAATACTTCTAGCATACAAATAATTGTAAAGACATGACAATTGAAAATCTAAATAAAAAAATATTACAATTTAGTACTTAGCAGTCTTCATAATTGATAAGTATTGTTTTGGCTATCCCTTCTTCTTGCTCGTCATAATGATTTACGAATTCGTCAACCGTCCCATCTCTTCTATTTTTGCATTCTGCTTCAAACCAATCTTTAAGTAACATGAGCAAGCATAACGAATCAGCTGATAGACTACTTCTGTAGTCTCCAATAATACGGCCGCATGTTGAGAATGCCGATTCAGAAGCGACGCTTGAAGCTTGTACAGCATACACGTCTCTAGCCATTTTGGCTAAGATAGGGAATTGTGCTGCATTGGACTTCCACCATTGTAAGACGTCGAAGTTGTCTTCGGTTAGAAATTGATAATTCAGATAAATTTGCAACTCAGTCGACGTGCTAGTAGAAGGTCCTTTTCCCTTAAGTTTTTTCCTGCCCAGCAATCTAAGCAAATTGATGCCCCCACCTTTAGATTGAGCTTGGGGTTGTTCTTCAACAGGCCTTTGTTGCGATGATTCACTTGCCTGTTGATTATAATACAATTGAAACATATTTTGGAGAGATTGCATTGTAGACGTCTTTTGATCGTCAACAACCTTCCCCAAAAATTTAGCATAATATTCAAAAAATATCTCAAATGAAGATAAACATTGACTAGGATCTAGCAATGTTGCGATGCAGTGCACGGGTGAGATTTGTTCCCAATACTTTATAAATTTAGTTTACATTGCATTAACAAAAGCATGCAAGTCATAGTCATCTCTAAATTCTATAAATTTATCAAACATGTTAAATACTAAAGGAAGAAAATAAACGGAAGTTGGATAAGTAACACCAGAGAAACGTTCCGTCGCTTCTTTGAAAGTACCTAACAATGATACACAATTTTCAACAAATTCCCAATCCTCATCAGTCAAATAAATACTTTCATCGCTATCAGGCATTTGATATGAATTATAAAATGGAGTTAAAATATCTTTGTAAGGTAACATAGCATTCAACAAATTGTACAACGAATTCCACCTAGTTTCTATTGGTGATGGAAAAAGAAGATGCTTTAAGCCATTAGATAAACATAATTGTTTCCAATCACGCTTAACACGGCTCGTGCGTTACCATTTAGCGCAGTATTTCATTTTGTCAATACATGCTGAGTGATTGTCCTCATAACCAACTTTAACAGCCAAATTAATCACATGACATGCACATCTAACATGAAAAAAAATACCATCAAGCATTGGTTTAAAATAGGTCTTTAAATCACGCATCGCAGCATTGTTATTCGCAGCATTGTCTAATGTGATTGAAAATACCTTATCCTGAATTCCATAATGTCTACAAGTGTTGAATACATATTTAGCAATTACATAACCAGTATGTGCACAATCTAACTCATCTAAAGACAAAATCCTTTTTTGCATACACCAATTATCATCAATCCAATGACAAGTGACAACAAGATGAATCAGAATTTACATTTGTCCAAATATCAGTTGTTAAACTAACCCTACAAGGCAAACTAGAAAGATGTTGAAACAATGTATTTCTATATTCAACAAATACGTCCATACAATTTCTTTTTAGTGTGTGCCTGGATATATGTTTAAACATGGGTTGTATAGACGAAGCAAATTCAATAAAATCAGCACGTTCAGCTTGTATAAAAGGTAGTTCACATCTGATCACATATCTAACAAGTGACCTACGATTAATTTCAGCAGTTAAAATAAAATTCGTGCCAGTAAGAACATTAATTTGTGCTTGTGTTGCTTCTCGACTTAATGGTTGTAATGTTGTCTCATCAAAATTATGTTTTTTTACTAAGTGTTTTTTAAATGTTCCGGTGCCTCCACTGGAACCACCTGCTTTATATGAATACTGGATCTTACATAATTTACATATTGCAACAGATTCATTAGTACCTTCTTTTTGACCGAGTTCAAAGTGATCCCATATCTTACTTCTTTGGCACGAGTAGGTAGTCTACTTGCTGCTGTAGTGGCTCCGGATGACTCCACATGTTGTCTTTCTTGGGCTTGGGCAGCAACAGGTTCGGCAGGTTGTTGGGGTTGTTGTGGTTCGACATTCATAGAAGAACCACCAACATCGAGGTCAGTAAAAAAATCATAACTTTCATTTAACTCAGGAATTGGCACAGGCAAATTCATTGCAGAAGATGAACTCAGTGATAGACGACCCGGAACGAGACCCCGACTACGACCCCGGCTACGACCAGCACCACTGCTAGATGAAGATGCCATTATGATATAAGACTATAAGTAAATTGTAAATAGCACAATTGAGAGAAAAATATGAGAGTGAAGTAATTTTCGTTACAAGAATTGTTATGAAACAATACACAACACAACATCCCCTATTTATAGTTTTTTTTTTTTATTAAAAATATTTATAAAAAAAATAAAAAGTTAACGTTGGCAACGGCTAAGAGCCGTTGCCAACGTTAACATTTGTTAACGTTGAAGGCAACGTTAACCGGAACCGGACCGGTAGGACCGGAACCGACGGTCCTACCGGTTTGGTTCTTCGGGATCGCCCCGGACCGGTTTCTAATCGGTTCCGGGGCGAACCGGAACCGTTAAGTCCGGTTCCGGTTTCGGACTGACTTAACGGTCCGAATCCGGGCCGGGTCCGGTTTGACCCAGCCCGGTAAGCAGCCCTAGTCGAGGAATCTCTTCTATTAAAAAAAAACATGTTTGGTGTATCAAAATAGTTATTAAGTTCTATGTAGGATCAAACATTTGACGTTTTATCAAATGATATAGCCGATGGTAACGATGCAACTCAACTCATGAGAATCGAACTTGTGACCTTGGCTCTGATACCAATTATAGGATCAAGTGTTTGCCGCTTTACCAAATGATATAGCTGATGGTAACGGTGCAACTCAACTCATGAGAATCGAACTTGTGACATTGACTCTGATACCAATTATAGGATCAAGTGTTTGCCGCTTTACCAAATGTTATAGCTGATGGTGCAATTCAAATATTTTTAACCGTACAACAGCACAAACACCACGTTTCGATCGATCACACAGCAAAAATAATTGTTGTACCCCAACATTCTATATTCTGTGATGAAATCAGTTCGTCTTCAAGTAAACTAGCAGCAGACTTTGTCTGCTCCACTAAAGTTATACTTTAAATTAAGCGGACGCACCAATAACCATGATCTTATATTTGTTTTCTTTATTAGATTTTGAGAATATAGATCTTAATCCTCATTTATATGCTTCTCTTGAAAAATCCTAATTAAATCAGACTTCTTTTTCAAGAAATGATAATAAAAATATGCTTTGTTCTCGACATCTCTTGGAGGGAAGGCAATGGGTCCAAAAATGGATACCCGACCCAGACCCGACCTCTTAATGTTTTTTCTACCTTTACGGGTTTGGATCGGGTTACAGGTTCTGTAGGTACTTACCCTTTGATTTGGAGGCACTATTATGTTTTTAAGTTGTATTATTTAAGAAATTTATTTGATTCCATTGGTTATTTAATATAATTATTCAAGCGTGGATTTTTTTAACTTTGTTTTACTGTGTTTGACAAGGAAGAACACTGCCGAAAAGTATCTTAATGACATAATGACTACTAACCAGTTAATCTGATTCTGTTGGTTTTATTCTAAAAAAAATCAATCTCTTGTTTATTAAATTTTTGTCATAAATATATTATTTAAAAATTAAAGTTGTTAAAAGATACATAAGAGTATAATTGTCTGACAAGTCGAATACATAAACGTCGGGTATAGGTCGACATTTAGGTTTAAATGGGTCGGGCGATTATGGGTCCATCATATCTCAACAGGTTGGGTCTCGGATTTTAGGTTGGGTCTCGGATTTGCTAAAATCCGACCCAAACCTGACCCATTGATGTCCCTAATCACATACTAATATGGAGTAACAATATAAATTCCTAAACAAGTTACAATCTATAAAAACATCATCCAAGTTATTTTATTTTATTTATATCACTGTTACAAGTACAAATTCTTTTTTGGGAGGGGGAGGTCTCGATCCCTCGTCAACATGAAGAGAGTCGGGTGACAAATCACCAGGCTAGCCCTGAGTTGTCATCATCAAAGTTATTTCATAGTCCCAAACTCGCTCATACCTGTCGTACCTATCACACTCCATATTATATGTCTTTGATCGAGTCTACAGATTTCTGCCCTAGTACCTACATAAATATAGTGATTAAAGACAGTAACACAAAAGCCTAAGGGTAAAGAGACAGATCAAATATCGTACAGATATCTGCCTAAGAATGTTAGTTTCAGAGTCATAATCAATAACATAAAATAATGCAAAATTCAATCCTAAACCGCCCATTGGAAAAGCAACTTGGATTCATTTCCCCCCCAAATGCTACACCTCATTCAATGGCACACTGCACCTAGTTTCTACAAAAATAATGAATTAAAGTGCAAGAACCCATCAATTACAGTAAAGAATACTCATCAAAAACCATATAATAATCCCAGTTGACATGTAAAAATATGCATGATGGGAAGGAATCACATGAGTGATAAGGTCAAAGGTAGCATTCAATCAAACAGGAGACTGAGCAGGGTATAAAAAAAATGAATAGGAGTAGTGCATCCATCAAGATGATTGAATTACTTGAGAAATTTTACGTATATTTCTTCAAAATCTTTACGTTTTGCGCCACCCAACTACATTATATTGCCACCACGGCTCATTTTCGCAATGTATTTTAAGAGACGAAACTTATATTTTCAGAATAATGATATTTTGTACTTGTCCTATTTGTCGTCCAACTCTAGGTATGCCCCTTACAAAATCAAAAAGGCACCCATAAGCAAAGATTACGGTAAGCGAACAATAGATTTGTTTGCAAGTCAAATAATTGAAAATCAACTAAAATCACATGGTGGGGGCGGTGAACTGAACATGGACTTATTTAACTGTTTTGATGCAATGCACCCGAATAATTCTCCTTTCAGTAAGGTTTTAACTACCATTCCTCAGAATCAACTGCTCAAATATAAAAATGGTTTCTTTCTCCATTACATCGAGATATGTACACTGATCACATAGACTACCTTTAGATATCGAACCTATCAAAAAAATGCCTCCTACTACTTTGTCAAAGCCGGAAAATGCTTCTATGCACCTGGTCTGACACATACACCAACACACATACGAATGTATATATATGTATGTATATATTTGTATGTGTGTGGGTGTGTGTCAAACCCGGTGCACCACAGAATTTCCCGTCAAAGCCCTATATATATCTGTCCAAGTTATATTATCTAACTCATTAAGAATCAGTTGAAAGAAGACATCTATTCTCTGATCAAAAAAGAGACGAAGATGGAGATCCCTGTGATCAACCTCAACGAGCTTAACAGTGAAAATAGAAGTGCAACGATGGCACTTCTCCACGAGGCATGTGAGAAATGGGGTTTCTTTATGGTAACGAAAATGAAATACATATTATCTTGATTGGGCATTCATGCATATTCTTTCAAAATAAAGTGTTTACTACCTGCAGGTTGACAACCATGGAGTTGATAAAGAGCTTGCGGAGAAAGTGAAGCATTTGATGATTCTGCATTATAAAAACAATATGAAAGACGGGTTTGAGAGCTCGGAAATAGCTAAGAGATTGGGAAACAATGGATTTATCAAGGAAAAAGATTGGGAAAGCACCTTCTTCATAAGACATCGCCCAAATTCTGATATCCACGAGCTTACTAGCCTCTCAAAAGACCTAAGGTGAGTCATTTAAAAATATTAAATGAAAATGCAAGAGTTTTCAGAGAAGAAAACAGATTAGTTATCATCTAACTTTACTGAAATTTTACTACCATCTCAAAGTCTGGAAAATGATGGCATTGTATATGCAGCAACACAATGGAAGGATACATCGCTCAATTAATTGAGCTGGCGGAAAAGCTTTCAGAGTTGATGTGTGAGAACCTGGGAATGGAGAAGAATCACATTATGGAGGCATTTCAAGGAAGTAGAGGTCCTTCTGTGGGAACAAAAGTGGCAATATACCCTCAGTGTCCAAGGCCCGAACTTATTAGAGGGCTTCGAGAGCATACAGATGCTGGGGGTATCGTTCTCTTGCTCCAAGATGATCAAGTTCCCGGACTCGAGTTCTTCAAAGATGGGAAATGGGTGAAAATTCCGCCTTCCGAGCACAACAAAATATTTGTCAATATTGGTGATCAGATAGAAATATTAAGCAATGGAGTATACAAAAGTGTTACACACCGTGTTATGGCCCTGAAGGATGGTAACCGACTCTCCATTGCCACCTTCTACAACCCTGCAGGAGATGCGATAATTTCTCCAGCACCGAAGCTATTACTTCCTAATCACATCTGCTTTCAAGATTATCTGAATCTTTATATGAAAACCAAGTTTGGAGACAAGGGTCTTCGATTTCAGTCCCTGAAGGATTTGAACAATGGGCATAACACCATACTTACCACAGAGAACTGATAAAATCTCTGGATCTATGCCTCTATGTAATTGTGACGTTACCCAGTGTATGTTGTGTCTCTCAGTTTCCTTGTTTCTCTTTTTTTCCCTCGTGTGAGTGTGTGTGTGTGAGTGTGTGTGTTCAAGTGAAGCTGCTGTACTCTGCTTCCTTAACTTCAACAATAAAGCCAATGTTTGAATATGTTTTAAGTGCCTTAAGATCTCCTTTAACAGCATTCACTGCTTAATTTCATATTTGAGTCTGTGGAAATGTTACTGTTTTTTTCCTCGACGTGACAGCGGCAAATATATACAGAACAGTGAAAAACCATTAAAACAGATTCTGTTAGGGAAAATCAATGACAATTTAATATTAATGCCATCGCCAGAGTCATTTCAAATTTTCAATGTGAACTAACAGCACCAAACTTACGTAACAATTACAATCCCCACAAGTCCACATATTTTTGCTGATAAGAGTCCAGGTATGATGTACATGAAAATCAAGAGATATTGAATTAGGCCATAGGTTTAAGACGAGAGTTCAAACCCAAAAGATAGCCTTTTAGGTGGAGAACTTCCAAATTAAGAAGTCACTCAACATTATACTGCGGAGTGGATGTTGATTATAACATCGGCCACTTCTTGACAAACCGATGTCTATTGCAGTCCACACTCTAGACAGTTTTCACTTATTCAGGCGTATACATCTTAATCCAACCTGTATCTGAATATGGACTACATTATTCAAAACGGACACCCCTTTGCGTTGGCTCTCAAAAAAATACCAATGTTACGCCATAAAACCAAGAGAAAGGATCTAACTCAAAACACTAGCCTTTAGGTGGAAGAGGATCTAACTCAAAACACAAAGCACATGCAAAAAAATTTATTAACAGCAAGAGAGGCTACAAGCCAGACAATTTCGATAATACTGATTTGGTTACAAGGGTATTAGTATTCTCAACAGCTGCAGTTAACAAAAGTTTGTGATGTCCCAATGAGGAAGCACATTTGTTAACAAAGCATAAAAGGAAATTACCAAATTTCAAAGACCTTGAATACTTCTCTGAGAATTCACAAACTCGGAGAACAAGTTGATCAACTGAATCTTGAGTCAAATGAACATTAAGATTCAAGATATTTTGAAATAAGCTAAACAAAGATTCCGTCCACACCAGTTCATCATTGATTAGGCATCGGTGATAGGGAAGGCATATGAATTTCAAGGCTTGTTTATATTGGCAAAGCGCTTTTTGGCATAATGAGGAAACATGAGAAGGGTGCAGAGATTCCTTAACTATCTTAATAATTACATCGCATACGGGACTGTTGACTCCTTCGGTCCGCAGCATCAACGGAACTAAAAGGGAATACTCAGCAGATCTCTGATGAGACTTACAGTATTCTATTGTGGCAGCCACTAGCACACGAGATGAAGGTTCGTGGAGAGCAAGAAACTTAGGAAGGATAACCGAGCATAAAATTTGACTCGGCCAATCAAGTCCATCTCCCTCACTCCCATCAGACAGATGAGCAATTAAAACTGCAGAAGTCTCATCATCTGTATTCCACGGCTCAATCAAATTTAGAACTGCCAAAGAATTTTGTTCATTTCTGCTGCAAAGCTCATGAATTTCCTTGGCCAATTCCACAGCTTCGGTGGTAGAATACACAGATAAAAGTCGTCCTCTAACAGATTTTGCCATGTTCTCAACTTTAGCATCTAAAGGCTCATCAATCGCCATTCCCTCCACATCATCTTCTTCCGTCACTGAATCCAAATCTTCCTTGTTCTTTTCCTTCTCCACACCAATGGATGATTCATCTTCACTGCCACCACACACGCTAGAGGGTGTTTTAAGACTTAATTCATTGAGCGAAATAGGAAGCCAAGAAAACATTGGTTCATTGTCTTTAGCAAAATCCCTGAGCCAATCTGGCACCGACTGAAACTCGTCCTCCACATGTTCTTCAGAATCCAAATTCAAATGAGAAAGCCATCGATAATTAGACACAGACACCAAGTCAAGAAGCTTCTCCGCAGCATTTTTCACCCAAAAATCAAGATCTTTTCGCTCATCCAACATAATTCTGGCAATCCTACACAAGTCCTTATTGCAGAACCTCTGATGATCATATGCAAGAAACGACAAGATTCGGGCCTGAACGAATTCCGGCAGTGTTTGTATCCACATAACCCTGCCCACGAACAAATAAAAATCGACGCTTTCAAAAAAAAAAAAAAAACACACACACACACACACAAAAGGAAACTTCAGAAAATATAAACCCAACGCACACACAAAACAGTAAAAATTCAAGTGGGTTTACCTTTTATCTTGATTTGGAGTAGAAGAAACAGAAAAGTTAGCTAACACACCCACACACACACACACACAAAAGGAACTCAGAAAATATAAACCCAACGAACACACAAAACAGTAAAAATTCAAGTGGGTTTACTTTTTCTCTTGATTTGGAGTAGAAGAAACATAAAAGTTAGCTTCTTTCGGTTTTGTGAGCAAGGAAATGAAAGAGGAAGTGGAAATGGGAGTAGCGATTGATGAAGGGTTGAAAGATTTTTGCAGCCACATTGACGCCTCAGTTTCGGGGCATGGGGAGTTCAAGAAAATGTCGAATAATGGAACCCAACACTCCATTCTCTTTGTATCTCTTTCTCCCAAAAACCGTGCACAAAGAAGATGCAAATGCAGATCAAATAGAGTTCTACTCGGGGTCAATTAGGCATGACCGCTGTTTATATTAAACCGCGGTTTAATAAAAACCGCGGCCCGGCCCGGATTTATAATTGGGTTAACGGGCCGATTAATTGTTGACCCGGTTCACGGGTCCGAACCGTAACCGGCCCGTTACTGAGTAACCACCGGTTCGAACAGGCGGTTTCACGGTTTTTTTTTGGGAAAATTTCAGGCCGGTACTACTTAGTAAAAGATTTTTCGGGCCAGTCACCCAAAAAAAATTCTTTCAACTAGGTCCAATTTTGGTCAAAATGACCAAAATAGTCTTCTGTCTTCCTTGGATCACATCCTTCAACATCAAAACACTAGTCTACAACCCTCACATCAGCCACATGTCCCAACCACCAACGCCGTCATCGGAAGTTGTCGCTCCTCCCATGGCGTCGGAGCTGCGCGCAATGGTCAAACGAAAACAAAAAGGTTTTGCAAGAAGACAAAATCATCGCACTTCTATTTATCATCCATTTACCGATTGTGTTGATTTTGTTTTATATTTCTTATGAATTTCAATTTTTTTGTAATGTCTGTACGTAGATTTTTAATGTGAAACGTAAAAGTATAATATATTTGAATTGTTTGATCAATTGTTTGATGAAAAATTTATATTTATTATGAATTTCAATTTTATTGTAATGATTATTTGTAGATTTTTAATGTAAAACTCAAAATTATAATGTATTTGAGATGTTCGATCAATTGTTTGAATGAAAATTTTGAGAATGTAATGATATTGAAACCATTGGTGCATGTAATTTACATGCATCGGCAGTTCATGAGTCTATCGGTGCATGTAATTTACATGCACCGGCAGTTCATGAGTCTATCGGTGCATGTAATTCACATGCACCGATAGACTCATTGGTGCATGTAACTTACATGCATCTTTAGACTTAGGTTTTGCTTTCTTATTCAGTTTGTTATTTCATATCTCAAGCCTTCTATTTCAGTTTGCTATTAAATTAAAAAAAATTAATGAGAAAAAATGTTACATATTCAAAATTATATATAAAAAGGCTATGTTTTAGTTAAATATAGTATAAGTCTATAGGTGCATGTAATTTACATGCACCAAAATAGACTTAGTGGTGCATGTAATTCACATGCACCGACTTGCTAAAATCTATCGATGCATGTAATTTACATGCACCGATAGACGGAGATGCACTAATATACGATTTTTTTTATCTAATTACTAAATAACAATGATCAAATCAAAAAAATATGAATTAATTTTTCATTCTATAATTTTTACAATTGATCTTATAACAAATTAAAGATACAATATATTACTTTAGAAATTAAATTTTATTATGGATGAGTATATACTATATGAAAATCTCATAACAAAATTCTATTATTTTTCAAATGATAATGTATTACACAAACATGTATTAATTTTAAGTGTTATTTGTGATCGTCTTTAACACTTACTATATGATTCTTATTTATTATGTAATTTGAGAACCAATGCAAATGTTGAGTCTACCGATGCATGTAAATTACATGCACCGGTAGACTATCGGTGCATGTAAATTACATGCACCGGTAGACTAACGGTGCATGTAATTACATGCACCGGTAAACTAGGGCGCATGTAATTTACATGCACCACATGAATACATTTTTACATGCATCGCATGATTAATTTTTCATACACAGCATGATTAATTTATATTCATACACCGAAGATGTACACAATCACACCAGCTACTCACGTGATTGTAATCGAACACCTCCAGAGCACAATGAACGAGTACAATTCAATTGCAAACGAATATCGAAATTAATTCACGACGAAGAATTCAATTCATCAACAGTTGTCCTTTGTCGTCGCCATATTCCAGAAGAAAAACGATTTTTTTTTTTTTTGCAGATTTGATATTAGAATTCACGCAGCAAAAACATCACAAGATCGGAGAAAAATTTGGCACAATTGCAAGCTACGATGCGTCACAGCAAAAAAATTTAACAATTGAAGGTGAATGCTATGGTGCGATCATACGTCAATTCAGAAACAGCTCGCAACGAAGAAGACGAAACCAATTCAAAGCAATAGATCGGAAAAAAACAGAGAAATTGATTGAAGACAAGGATGAGAACGACAACGAGATTCAATTTGTGAAGAACAAAATTCGATATTCGTTCTGAAATTTTAAGCAATTCAACCAAACGAACAATCTGCCATTGAGAAAATGGATTAATTAGATTAGGGGTGTTTAAGTCATAAAAATGGATTAATTAGATTAGGGTTTCATAAAATAGACTTATGTGAAAGATATTTTTTAAAAGATGTATTTAGTTGAAAGAAGATTTTTTTGGGTGATTTAGTTGAAACATATTTTGATAAGTGGTACCTATGTGTAATTTTCTCTTTTTTTAAATATTTATTTTTATTTTAAAATTAAAGTATGTGTTATAAAGATTCGAACTCTTGATCTTCAACATGTATAGATAGCTTCTTATCACTAAGCTACTATCATATGTGTTTTATTTTAGATAATATAATTATATATACTAACAGACAATATATATTATATATGTAATGTAATGATAACTATTTTACATTGACAAATATAAATAAAAATTATCTAGAAAAATATGTTATGCTCTTAAATAAATATCGTAAAATAGAAATAAACTATAGCAAAGTAAATATAACAAAAAATGTTGGATAAATTCATAAGAACTAATTATTATAAACAAATATAATATATACATTTTAATTATTCTACAAGCACTTTATTTGATTTACAGTATATACAATAATCAAATAAGTATATCTTAGTTTCTCACGATATGACTTACCATAGAAACTCGATGATGTAATATTTGATTAATTAATAAAATCTTTTACTAATTTGCTTATAATGATTTGGGAACAACATATTGAATTGATAATTCACTAACTTTATATTATATAAATTAATAACTTCTAATTGATAATCAAAAATCTCATTACTGGCTCTTTTTAACATAATAAGAACTTTTGTGTTGTTTTCTTATATATGAATTAATAAATAATTCAATATTATATTCGTCGATTTCATTTTGTAATTAGTATCAAAGTTGTATAGGTTTCATACCAATTTCATATGTAATTAGTATAATAATTATAAATGTTTCAATACCAATTTCATTTGTAATTAGACCAAATGTGTATATGTTTCATACCAATTTTATATGTAATTAGTACCATAATAGAAACATATCTATAACAAATAAAATATAACACAAAAAGTTGGATAAATTCATAAGAACTAAAGAAATAATTGTTGCAAAATAAAATATTATAATAATGAAGTAAATTATTATAAACAAATATAATATATACATTTTAACACTTTATTTGGTTTACATTATATATAATAATCAAATAAGTATATCTTAATTTTCCACGATATAACCTACCATAGAAACTCGATAAATGTAATATTTGATTAATTAATAAAATCTTTTATTAATTTGCTTATAATGATTTGGGAACAACATATTGAATTGATAATTCACTAACTTTATATTATATAAATTAATAACTTCTAATTGATAATCAATAATCTCATTACTGAGTCTTTCTAAAATAATAAGAACTTTTGTGTTGTTTTCTTATATATGAATAACAAATAATTCAATGTTATATTCGTCGATTTCATTTTGTAATTAGTATCAAAGTTGTATAGGTTTCGTATCAATTTCATATATAATTAATATAATAATTATAAATGTTTCAATATCAATTTCATTTGCAATTAGACCAAATGTGTATATGTTTCATACCAATTTCATATGTAATTAGTATCATTATAGAAACATATCTATAACAAAGAAAATATAACAAAAAATGTTGGATAAATTAATAAGAACTATAAATAGTGGTTGCAAAATAAAATATTTTAATAATGAAGCAAATTATTACAAAACAAATATATTATATACCTTTTATAATTATTCTACAGTCATTTTATGTTCATTATTTGATTTACATTATATATATAATAATTAAATAAGTATATATTAGTTTATCACAATAAGATTTACAATAGAAACTCGAAATGTAATATTTGATTAATTAATAAAATCTTTTAATAATTTATACTGATTTGAGAACAACGTATTGAATTGATATTCCACTAACATTATATTATATAATTTAATAACTTCTAACTTAATATATTTATGATTAATCAATAAAATCATCATAAACATAACTTTATTGACATTTGTTTCCTATGTAAATTGATAGTAACAAATCTCATTACTGGTTTTTTTAACATAATAATAACTTTTGTGTTATTTTTTATAGATAAATAACAAATAATTCAATGTAATACTCGTCAATTTCATATGTAATTAGTATCATAATTGTAAATGTTTCATGTCAATATCATTTGCAATTAGTACCAAAGTTGTATAAGTTTCATACCAATTTCATATGTAATTAGTACCAAAATTGTAAATATTTCATACCAATCTCTTTTGCAATTAGTATCAAAATTGTATAGGTTTCATACCAATATCATATATATTTAGTACCATAATTGTAAATATTTCATACCAATATCATTTGTAATTATACCAAAGTTTGTATATTTGCATATCAATTTCATATGTAATTAGTATCATAATTGTAAATGTTTCATACCAAACTCTTTTGTAATTAGTACCAAATTTGTATAAGTTTCATACGAATTTCATATGTAATTAGTATCATAATTGTAAATATTTCATATCAATATCATTTGTAATTAGTATCAAAATAATATATGTTTCACATCAATTACATATGTAATTAGTATCATTAGATACTCAAATTCAATCAATTAAAATGACATTATCTTATTTGTGGTCCCATCGAGTTTGATGAAACAATGCGGTAAGTTTTGTAAGATTAATGACATGCGACCTAGAAAATTTCCACTTGATATACCCATGCGTTGGAACTCAACATATAAATTGCTAAATGATTCATATGAATATAGAGAGTTAATGGCAACTTAAAAAATTCAAACTCTCACTTCCCCCTTACATTTCCTTTGTTATTTTTTATGATCCTTTTAGAGTAATTTTTAAATTATTTAAATAAAAATTTTAATTTTAATTTTAATTTTTAAAATTTAAAAAATATAAGGGTCGAACCGTAACCGTAACCGGTGGTTAACCGTAACCGTAACTGTAACCGACGGTTCACGAAACGTAACCGAAACCGTCTACGAAGGTTAAGGTTAAGGGTCGAGCTCTTTTGAACCGTCGAACCGACGGTTCCGAACTGTTAACCGGCGGTTCACGAACCGTGGTCATGTCTAGGTTCAATTAGGGCTTGGTAATCGAATCAGCTTTCAATCTTCCAGCTTCGCCTAGTCGGTGTTGGTCCTCAACCAAACGAAATTCCTCGTGCCCAGGTTTTGCACGACAATTTGATTATGGGGTCGAATCAAATTCTATTTTCCATAAAACCAAATCAATCTAATTAAAATTATAACTAATGCTGCGCCAAATGGAATGATTGCCATAATAAAAGGGAAATTATCTTGGTTATACCTTAGCACTACCTAAAAATTCCCAAAAAAATGGATCAAAAACTCATATTTCACTTTATGTATGACTCAATCACTAAATATACAAGTAAATCTGAGTCATTGATTCCCCTACGTGTGAAGAATGATGTTATTGGAAGCAAAATGGTACATGTACGATCATAATTGTTCCATTTGGGTCAGACTTTGGGGTGGTTCGATGCTACCAGTAGGTTAATACCCTAATCCACACAAAGTTTGGCACGTGGCGTTTTTTAAAGTTTTTTAAATTTTATTTTTTATTAATACAAATTAACCATGGTTAGTTTTTCATTTGCTAGCATTGTTACTTTTTCAATAGCGTAATTTGAACATTGAGTTCGTAGCGGGAAAATTTTACATATTTAACATCTTTTAAAAATATTTGAAATCTCATTTTCTTATGGGAAGAATCGTGTACCTGCCATTAAAGCACCAAGAGCAGCCGGGTAAATGGAGGAGTCCAACATCATGACATTTAGGTGGCTACCGGTGGCTGTAGTGGCGGCATAGGTGGTGTCTGCCGCATCAGCGAAGAAATCTAGAGGCTGTTGTGAAATTCTGTTGTTGGAGGAGCTCTCCCCACCGCCTCCATGATACTCGCTTTTTTTCCTCGATTCACGGCAACCGAACATAACTTTTTCGTGTCCTTTATGTAATAAAAAATTATTTACAAATAGTTATGTCTCAATATCGATTAAATGTACTAGCAGTTATAGGAATCGAAACTGACTTAATGGCTAAATTTGAATACAAATAATAAGTAAATTTGCATCAAAGAAGACAATAAGTAAGTTTTTTAGTTTAATATTCACCTTATTTTTCATTTTTTTCATTGAAAGTCGTATTTTCATAACTTGTCTAAGGCCAAGTCATCCATGTCTATACATAAGGATAGTACTCTTAGGGGCACCATTCGACGAGAATATTCACATCCAATAATTACTAGCCCTCTCAAATATTCTTGGGGGTAACAATCACTCCACCGGTTATAGCTCAATCTACATAAATGTGTTTTCCTATTTTTCAGGATTTTGTGGGACAATTGCATATCTTAGGATTCATTGGACATGGGTCCCACTTGCTCAAGCTTCCTTTGAACAACTGACGAGGTTCATAATATTGTTTCAAGGGCTTTTTTTAAGCATAAACCAAATATTATTTTAATTTAACGATGAGTACAACAACAAATTTGGCCGCAGCTCACAAGACACAATGAAATTAACGAACACAACAACTAATATACTTGTCAATCCTAGATAAAGACTAAGATAACACATTGTAGTAGATGTACTAAAAGGGTGAATGCAAAAGTGCAGCACAACAAAAGCACAAGAACTTGACTGGAAAAGTGTATAGATACTTCGGGAGGTTGATTTCTCAAACAAACTAGCCAGGTAATTTGGGCAAATCATAAGGACTCACTCAAGGATTGAGAATAGTGTTAAAAAATTATACTATCATTACCCCTACTTTGACAATTGTGGGATGATATATGTTATGATGTATTGACAATATCATAGACATCAGTAACTCATCACTAAGAATATCGACAATAACAAAATTAAACAAACCCAAATATAAACAAAATAACTCCCCCTAAATCTATTAATTTTAGTTGCTTGGTATATTGGATTTTGAACAAAATAATTAAAATTGAATCAATTGTTTATCCTTAGAATTGAATTTACGTTTGAGCACATGTAAAAGTTATATGAATCACCATAAATCTGCACCAAAACCAAACAAATTTGTTTTTTTTGGTAAGACAATGTGTATCTTAAGAATGTAGCAAGCAATAGCAACAATGACTTTTTAGAATAGATGTCGAGGCGAGATTTAGAATCTTCGTCCTTAAAACAATATTGCACCGCTACGGTGCTAACGTTTCAATTGGCAATTTGTCTCCCAATATACGACTTATGACTTGTGATAGGAGCACTCCAAATCACATGTCCTCAAATCACAAAGGTTTGAAAGCATTCAAACTTGAACAAGAAGTAGGATGAACAAGATGCACAAAATTTGCTCTTGAATGTGATGTGATTGTCGGGAAAAAAAAATTGATTCTAATCTGTCAAGGGGTGTTCGTTATATATTAGACCAAGTAATGCCATCTAGGGACACCAATTGGAGGTAACAATTCAGGAAAAAAATGCATCAATACGTGAAGGGACACACCCAACCCGAAAATCTGCACAATGCGGCGATCGATCGCGACCCTCAATTTTCAACATCCTGCATTGCGCGATCGAACGCGCCAATTGACGCGATCGATCACGTGATGCAGAAACTTTCAATGAGTTTTTTCCATTGAGTCGCAATCGGTCGTCCAACCTACGGCGATCGATCTCGGCCTCCAGTTTACTCCGACATACGGATTCGTGTTGTTTGGTCTCCGATACTTAATTATAATTCAATATACATCAGTTTTCCAACAATCCCCCACATGAATTAAATTAATGCGTGATGCAGTTGAGTGCCTTCAACGAATTATTATGGCATTTGGAGAGATAGCTTACGGCTTTGAATCTTCCGTTGTAGTATTTACTTGACTTAATAATGAACTTGTAGTCTTGAACTATTTAGTCGTTGATGTAAACCTAGACAATTGAACCCACACCATAATAACTCTAACCTTCGTATTGGTTTTTACGATTATGTCTGTTCGACCATGGACCACGCTTGGTTTCATAAGTGCTTTTCATCTTTGAGGTGGCCACACTTTGCACTCACGTACGTAGATGATCTTCTATAAGAGTATCATTTTGTACTCCAACATATTATTATATGTCTTAGAAATCATTAAAGGTATTTTGCCTATCCTCGTACCCCTTTTGCAGCCTGCACCCCTTATCCTATGAATTGGTTGGAGATTGATCTCCACGTGTTTATACAATCTCATAGTTTAGTTGTCCATTTTGAACCTAGATCTTGGGATCTACAGTCAACAAGGTTGGGTATTCATAATGAGATTTTGATTATATGGTTTTAATCACATTCCCCTCGATAAACTATATACTTGACCTCTAGGTAAAACTTTCGTGAGCGGATCTGCAATATTTTTCTTTGACTTCACGTAGTCAATGGACATAATGCCATTTGAGATCAACTGTTTAATGGTATTATGTCTACGACATATATGTCTAGACTTACCATTATACATGCTACTATGTGTCCTTCTTATAGCAGATTTGCCTCACAATATATCTTAATTGCAGGCACATGTTTTTCCCAACAAGGATCTCTTCCAAAAAAACCTCTTAGCCAATCAGCTTCTTCACCAGCTTTATTTAAGGATATGAATTCTGATTCCATAGTGGATCTAGCAATACAAGTTTGTTTAGAATATTTCCATGGCACAGCATCCCCTCCAATGGAGAACACATAACCACTTGTGGACTTAGAATCATCTGTGTTTGGTATCCAATTAGCATCGTTGTATCCTTATAACACATGAGGATATCTTGTATAATGCAATCCATAACTTAAGGTCTACCTTAAATATTTAAGTACACTTGTTAATGCCTTCCAATGGTTATTACTTGGATTGCTAGTGAACCTACTTAGTTTACCAACCGTATATGCAATGTCAGGACGTATGCAGTTCACGAGATACATTAGACTGCCAATTATCCTTGCGTATTCCAATTGCATGACAGGGTCACCATTATTTTTAACTAAGTGTATGTTTGGATCACAGGGTGTTTTCACTGTCATTTGCGAGAAATTTCTCTAGCATTTTCTCAACATAATGAGATTGCGTCAACACTCGTCCTTCATATGTCTTGGAAATTTAATTGCAAGCATTACACTTACTTCACCCATGTCCTTCATTTCAAAATGTTTTGTCAACATTTTCTTTGTTGTATTTGTGATTCTAAATTGCTTCCAATTATGAGCATATCATCAACATACTAGCATACTATTACATATACTTTAGGTGTGTTTTTCATATATACACATTTATCACACTCGTTAATTTTGAAACCATTAAACAACATAATTTTGTCAAATTTTTCATGCCATTTTTTTGGTGCTTGCTTAAGCACATACAATGACTTAACGAGTCTACACACCTTCTTCTCTTGTCCGCGAACCACAGACCCTTTAGGTTGTTTCATAAATATTTCTTCTTCAAGTTCCCCATTGGGGAATGTCGTCTTACCGTCCATTTGATGTATCTCTAAATTGTTTAGAGCAGCGATAGCTATTATCACTCTTATGGATGTTATTCTCGTGGCTAACGAATATGTGTCAAAATAATCAATGCCTTCTTTTTGTCTAAATCCTTTCGCCACAAGTCTTGCCTTGTACCTATCAATTGAACCATTGGTTTTATATTTCTTTTTCAGAATCCATTTGCATTCTAATGGTTTACTTCCATTTGTAAGATCAACCAACTCCCACATATGGTTTTGCATTATGGATTCAATCTCGTCATTAATAGCCTCTTTCCACGAAGGAGCATCAGGGCTAGATAATGCGTCACTAACCGATATTGGTTCAGTGTCTAACACGTAAGTCAAGAAGTCAGGACCGTAAGTCTTTACCACTTTGGTCCACTTTTGAGTCATCGTTAGCTACTTCAAACATCCTTTTCTTAGGACATATTTCCTTGTTTGTTTTGTACGGAAATATTTATTCAAAAAATAACAAATTTCTAGATTCCATGATTGTACCTTCATGCACATCACTTATTTCATATTTGTATACCAAAAACTGATATCTAATACTATTGTTAGCATAACCAATAAATACACAATCTATTGTTTTAGGCCCAATTTTTACTTGTTTTGGTTTTTGTACTTCTACCTTAGCCAAGCACCCCCATATGTTTAAGTATTTATAGGAAGGTTTGTGACATTTCCATAACTCATAAGGAGTTTCATCTTTACTCTTGTGTGGTATTTTGTATAGAATGTAGTTGGCCGACATGATTGCTTCCCCCACAAGTTTTGGGGTAATCAAGAACTTATCAACATAGCATTCATCATCTCTTTCAGAGTACAATTTTTACGTTTGGCGATACCATTTGACTGTGGTGAATAAGGGGCGGTGGTTTGGTGAATTATGCCATACTTAGAGCAAAATTTGTCAAATGGTGCTCTATATTCTCCACCTCTACCACTTCGAACATTCTTTATATTTTTGCTTAGTTGATTTTCAACTTCATTCTTGTAGTGTTTAAACACTTCCAAGGCCTCGTCTTTACTACGTAGCAAATAGACATAACAATATCTTGTACAATCATCTATGAAAGTAATGAAGTATTTTTTCCCAACCTCTAGTTTGCACAAACTTTAAATCACATAGATCCGTATGAATTAATTCAAGAGGAGTTGTTGTTCTTTCGATTGAATGAAATGAAGGTTTCGTTAACTTAGTCTCCAGACAAGTCTCACACTTATGTTTTAAGTTAACCCATTGAAGGTAATAAGTTCAACTTTACTAATTTGTTAAGTGAATTATTTACATGACCCAAACGATCGTGCCATAAATCACACGACTCAATCAAATAAGTAGAAGGATTAAATTTATTACTTTCAAACTGACTGATAACCGTCATTACATTCATTTTGAAAAGGCTTTTCTCCATATGGTCTTTTCCTACAAAAACTCCATTTTTGGAGAGTAATTTTTTTTTCAGATTCTAATACTAGTCTAAAACCCGTCTTGACTAGAGCCGATCCGGATATCAGGTTCTTACGGATGTCAGCAACTTGTAGGACATCAATGAGAGTCAATTCTTTTCCCGAAGTCATCTTTAGAACCACCTTCCTCAATCTAACGACTGGAGATGTTGTCGAATTTCCCATGTAGAGTTGGAATTAGATCTTGCAATTGCGCCATCACAGGCTTGGTGTCAACCATCTTGAAATCCAGGAATTGTCCAACTATGAATTTCTTCATGCCGGCATCCTCGGATTTGTACTTCTTTTCCAGCGATTCCCAAAGTTCCTTTGTTGTTTTCACAAGATAATAAACGTTATATAATTTATTGTCTAACCCGTTTAGGATATAGTTCTTGTAGAGGAATTCGCTTTGATTCCATGCATCAAGTGCCCCTCTTTTGGGTTTTGGTATCTCCTTCTTCAACCGTATGAGCATCATCGGTTAAGAACCTTGCCAGACTCAGTATGGTCAAGTAAAAGAGCATCTTTTGTTGCCACCATTTGAAGTCGTTCCCATTGAACTTTTCAGGCATTTCACTATGATGAACATGAGTCGTTGTTGCACTCGAAGAAGCCATTTGTTGTTGATATTGTCTTAAGATTGTAGTACAAAAATTTATGGGTGTGTATCTTAGGACTGTAGCAAGCAATAACAACAATGACCTTTTAGAACAGATGTCGAGGCGAGATTTAAAATCTTCGTCCTTAAGACAATATTGCCCCCCACGGTGCTAACAGTTCAATTGGCTTGTCTCCCAAGATACAACGATTTATGACTTACTATAGGAGCACTCCAAATCACAAGACCTCAAACCACAGGTTTGAAAGCACTCAAACTTGAAAAGGAAGTAGGATGAATAAGATGCACAAAATTTGCTCTTAAATGTGATGTGATTTTTTTTTTAAAAAAAATGTTCTAATATGTCAATGGGTTGTTCATTATATATTAGACCAATGCCACATAGGGACACCAATTGGAGGCAACAATTCAGAAAAAAAACACATAAATACATGAAGGGACGCACCCAACCCAAAAATCTGCACAGTGCGCGATCGATCGTGCCCCTTAATTTGCAACATCCTGAATCGTGCGATCGGTCGCTCCAACGCTCCAATTGATGTGATCGATCGTTTGATGCAGAAACTTTCAATGAGTTTTTTCCATTGAGTCGGATTGATCGCCCAACATACGGCGATCGATCTCGGCTTCCAGTTTACTCTGACATACGTATTCGTGGCGTTTGGTCTCCAATGCTTACTTGTAATTCAATATGCATCATTTTTCCAACAGTAAATAGCACAAGTTTCTGTCACAATGAAGAGATAATATAGGTAACCACACTACACCTCCGAACCAAGAGAAGATGTGTTATGATTTGCTATTGATAATGCAAAGCAGGGGAATGTAAATAGTCCCTAAGTTTTATCCATAACCTAAACAATATTTGAGCCATAGGCATTGAGAGGGATTGGTAAACCAATCATTGATCGACTAATGTGCAATCCATTTGCCTTTTTCCTTTAACCATTACCATAGCATTATTTTAATAGAGTCACTAACTTTCTCAGTGCAAAAACTTTGTTGTTTAAATACCACCTTGTTCCTAGCTAGCCATAAGTTCCACACGACACAATCTCATCATGCTTCCCATTCCAAGCTTTTTCCTTGTTGCTCAAATATAAAATAGTGATGTTGAAAATGTTGCATATGATTTTCTTGTCCAACAATTAAAATCCAAACCAATGAAATCCATCCACAACTTATAAGCAACTTTACAAAGTAGAAAGAAATGTTCAATATCTTCTTTAATCTCATTGCACAACACACACAACAATTAAACTTGAGGCCTCGTTATCCCTCTTTTTTCAAGTTTCATTTTTGTTGGAAATCTTTTTTGAAGTAATTTCCAAATAAACCACTTACTTTGATGGGGACCTGTCGATAAGATTAGAATTAAATTTGAATGTATGTTTGATTTTATTCTATAGGGTAAGATATCTTAAAGATTTGATTAGTATCTTTTAGATTTGATTTGATTGTGTAAACTCTATTTAATTGGACTCTTGGTAGAAGATTGTATATACCGATTTTATGGAATAAAGATATTCATTTTTCTTCTCTCAATACCATATGATCTCGGCTGTTTACATGGTATCAGTCCCAGAAGATTTTCGTTCCTAATCTTCACACGCGTCATGGCTGGCACCGGCCCTACACCATCCTCGTCTAGTAGCAGTGGTCATGTTTCCACCGGTGGTAGTGCATCCCATACTACTGGACTTCTTCTTTCCGATAATTCCCTCCACTTTACGATACACAAATTTAATGGACGTAATTACCCCAAATTGGCACAATCTGTGCATCTTGTCATTGATGGTAAGGGTCAGCTTGGCTATCTCATGGGTGAGACCAAACCCCCATCTTCCGATGACCCAAAGTTTAGCCAGTGGCGTTCAGAAAACTCCATGGTGTTGGCATGGCTGATTAATAACATGGAACCATCGGTTGGGAAGCCCTTTATGTTCCTTCCCATGGCTCACTATGTATGGATCGATGTTCGCGATACGTACTTGGATTTGGAGAATTATTCTCAGTTGTATGAACTGACCACTCGTATGTGGCAGATTCAATAGGGCGGTCGCGATGTCACCTCCTATTATAATGAGTTAAAGGTGATTTGGCAAGAACTTGATCTCCTAGATATGGATGAATGGGAAAACCCCAAAGATAACACTCGATACAAGAACAAGATTGAATGTAGTCGTTTGTTTGTTTTCCTTGCATGTCTTCATCAGGATCTTGATGAGGTTCATGGACGCACCTTGCGTCGAAAACCGTTACCTAGAATTCGTGAAGTCTTCTTGGAAATCCGCGTTGAGGAGGCTCGACGTCTTGTGATGTTCAAACGTGATTCACCCTCTCTTGACATTGAAGGGTCTGCGTTGATGAGTAGGGACTCCCGCTTCGATTATGGTCATCGGGATGGCAAGAAAGGACCTACGTGTGAGAAATGTAAAAAGCCATGGCATACCATTGAGACGTGTTGGGAGATTCATGGACGACCACCTCATTGGAAAAAAAACCTGACACCTCCAACAAGCATACCATGGGCAGTCACACTCTTCAATCCAGTGCCGTCGATTCCAGCCAGTAATCATCTTCATCTGAGTCGCTGCCATTCACTAAGGATCAACTTGATCACCTGTACAAGTTGTTTGGTTCCCAATTTGCCAAGCGACCTTCCCCTCCTTCATGTTTCTTCGCACAAATAGGTATTTCTTGTGTTCATGTGGCTCATTCACTTTCTAACAATGTATGGATCTTAGAGTCAGGTGCTACAGATCATATGACAGGGTCATCCCTCGTTCTCGTCCTATGAATCGTGTTCTTGATAAATGTGATTTTACACTTAATTTGATATAAGATTAGGGGCGTTTTTGTAGTGATTCCTGAAAAATATTACTCTTTTTGGCTATATTTGTATATTTCAGGAATCCAGGTCCAAATACATAAAAGTGGAGCAAATAGGCTTAAAATGATGAAAAAGGACAAAACCGAGCACACACGGAAAAGGAGGGACAAAAGTGCAAAATGTTGAAAATCAGACTCGCGATCGATCGGTATAACCAGACGATCGATCGCCTCAGAACAGTGCACATTTACGATCGATCGGTAAAGATCAGCGATCGATCGCCGCTATGGAAATTTTGAAAAATAAAATCAGAATAGTTTGGCGAAAGATCGGCACATTATTGCGATCGATCACAAAACCCGAAAAACTCGAGACTTCTTTCCTTATCAAGCTATTTTGTGTCCAAAGAATGGAGGACTCCTCTAACACAATATATTGATGATTTCAGACAAAATTAAGAACTTTTTGGCACATAATTGACCTACAACAAGCAGCCTCCATTACTCGTCATCCTTCCCAACCATCCGTACACCATAACCATTGAAGAGAAGACACATCGGAAGAGACGGGATGACGGAGCAACGTAAGGAGTCAACGCCTCTCGTTATTTCCGTATTTCTAACTCCAGTTCTCTATTTTCATTAGATTTTAATGTTTAGAATGTTGCAAAACATGTTTATGCATTGTTATTTGATGGAGATTGTGGCTAGGTTTGTTATCAAGAAATAGGGGATCCTTTATATGAACCCATGATTTAAATTGAATGTTTTGATTGATTCTTATATATTTAAGTGCATAGATCATTGTTCTTCATGATTTTAAGGGGTTTGGCCATCCTTGAATTATAATAAATTATAATTGAGATCGAGAGATAAAATTGTGATTCGATATAGTGATTTATGCCGTAGATTTCAGACTGATATCGAGAGATGAAGTCAAATACACGTGTGATAGCTACAGATATATAGTAATCGAAAGCTAGAAGTTTTCATATCAACTTACAATATTAAATGTTCAATAAGGATACGGGAGTAGCTTATTGCAACGTTAGTATTAGATTTGTTATAGCCGGACCAAGGTATAATAAGTGCTTTAGGAAAACTCGTCACCTTAGATTGTCTGAATTCGATTCTTAACTAATAGGCGAGTTATGGGGGATTACTTAGTTGATTAGAAAGTCTTGATAGTTGTTTCTCTTGATTCTTATTCTTATTCACCATTGATTGTTTGGGTTACATATTGAGTTAATTTGTCAATTTAGTTAATAAATCACAACCAGTTATCATAGACTAAATATAGTTAAACTAGTGGATTTTGGTATTTATTTCCTAGTCTTCGTGGGTTCGACACTCATACTTTTAAAATCATTATACTAAAACTTGACACCGTGCACTTGAGGTAGAGAATCACTACGCTGGAAAATACTGTTTAAAGTAATAGCGATCAAGTTTTTGGCGCCGTTGCCGGGGACTAGTTTTAATAATATCAGACGATATTAGTTGCCTATAGTTTAGTCATTTATTTTGTTTAATTTTCGATTTTTTCCCCTTTCCTCTCCACGATTCTACTGTTTTTTTTTTGTTTTGATTGATTGTTACAAGGTACTATCTCTTGGTGCATGCTAAGGAGTGGCAACCTGGCACCGAGATCGAACGCACCTGTCAAAGGAGGCTAAGGCAAGCAAGAGCACACATGGCTAATAACAAGGAGGTTTCAGTACCACCAGTTGCAAGATCAATCATGGACTACGCTCATCCTGCATTCCATGGATAACTGTCTAGTATCACGAGACCAACAATCCAAGCTAACAACTCCGAGATAAAGCCTGCTATCATATAGATGATCCAACACTCGGTCCAGTTTGGGGGAGCAGCTAATGATGATCCAAATGATCATATCTCCAACTTCTTGGAGATTTGTGATACTTTCAAACATAATGGTGTTACTGACGACACCATTAGGTTACGTTTGTTTCCTTTTTCTTTACGTGATAAAGCTAAATCTTGGTTACAATCATTGCCTGCATGTTATATTACGTGGGATGGAATGTCACAATTGTTCTTGTCAAAGTTTATCCCACCATCCAAGACGGCCGAGATGCGCAATGACATCACAACTTTTGCCCAATACGATCCAGAGAAAATGTACGAGGCTTGGAGCGCTTCAAGGATCTACTGCGGAGATGCCCACATCATGGCCTCCCTATCTGGCTGCAGGTACAAACGTTTTATAACGGTTTATTTTCTGATAATCGTTCTATGATTGATGCAGCAACAGGAGGTACTGTGATGAGGAAGACGCCCGAGGAGGCTTATACGCTTTTGGAGGAGATGGTTGTTAATAGCTATCAATGGCAGTCCGAGAGGAACGTGCCAAAGAAGCAAGCCGGTATGCATCAAGTTAGTGAAGTCACTACCATAGCTGCCCAGTTGGAAGTGCTTAACAAGAAGATTGATAGTTTGAGCATGCATGCAATGCAAGTTCAAACTGTTACATGAGAGTTTTGCCAAGGAGAATATCTGAGCACTGAATGCCAAGTAGGTAACCCTTTCGTTACAACTAATGAAGCTGCTAACTTTGTAGGGAACCGACCACCACAGACCTACCCCTACCCAAATACGTACAATACTGGGCTGAGGAACTATCCCCAACCACCACGGGGTATGCACCAAAGCCAAGCATGGAGGAGCTGTTAACCAAGTTCATATCGTCAGCTGAAACGGGGATGAACAATCATGAGGCGTCGATAAAGAACTTGGAAGTCCAAGTGGGACAGCTAGCAAAAATCGTAGCCGAACGAGCACAAGGATCACTATCCAGTGACACTGAGACAAAACCTAGGGAGCAAGTCCATGCTATCACGTTGAGGAGCGAAAAGGAGGTTGTTGAGAAGAAGGATGCACATGTTGAGTTAAAAGGCAATGCAGACATCAAGCAAGAAGATGAACAAACACGCGACAAAGGTAATTTACTATGACCCCTACACCAGTCACACCTGCTAAGGTAGATATCCCATTCCCCGCTGCATATAAGAGAGCAAAGTTAGATGCTAAATTTGCTAAGTTTTTAGATTTGATAAAGAATCTCCATATTCAGATGTCTTTCATTGATGCTATTCGGCACATGCCAAATTATTGTAAGTTTTTAAAGGAGATTCTGTCGAAAAGGCTGAGACTGGGAGAGCATGAGATGATAAACTTAACTGAGGAGTGTTCTGCTGTCATTCAAAATGATTCATCTCCAAAGTTAAAAGATCCAGGGAGTTTTACTATACTTTGCAAAATCAATTCTAAATCTTTTAATAAATCATTTTGTGATTTGGGGTCAAGTATCAATTTAATGCCTTTGTCTGTGTATAGGAAGCTGGGCTTAGGAGAGCTCAAAGCGATCAATGTTTCACTGCAGATGGCGGACAAGTTCATCAAGTACCCTCATGGGATAGTGGAGGATGTACTGGTCAAGGTTGATAAATTCACCATTCCGGTGGATTTTTTCATGTTGGACATAACTGAAGATGCAGACATGCCTCTGATTCTAGGAAGACCGTTCCTAGCTACTGGAAGGGCATTGATTGATGTCCAAGAAGGGAAGTTGGTCCTTCGAGTAGGGGGGATCAAGTTACCTTTGACATGTTCAAAGCTTTGAACACTACACGAACTGAGCACCGATGCGATGCATGTTAAGAGCAAGAAGAAGGTGGAGGTCACACCGAAGGCCCATCAAAGAGGAGGCAAATTCCGTGAAGGTGACTAAGTTCAAATGAATAGGAAAAAGATGCGACTATTTCCATGGAAGTCTGACGCACCATGGGCTGGACCGTTCAAAGTTGTCGATGTTCTACCATTTGATACCTTCAAACTGAGAGATAACCACGGGGGCACTATTCACTGTGAAAGAAAAGTGGTTACGACGTTACCACATGGCGGACGAAAAATTGTCCCCCACTGGCCCTTGCGGCACTTGAGCTTACATGGTAAAAAGTCCAGCTTGGAACTATAAATCAAGAACTTTTTCTAATCCATTTGCTTTGTTTTTGTTTGTTTTTGTTTTGATTATGGTGAGAGACTCCATGCGTGATGTGACGTGTTCCAACAATATGCCCCACGAGCTGACGAGGAATTGGACAACAATCATTGATGGTCGTTGTCAAAGGTAAATGCTTTGTCTCATTTTCCATGACCATTACATTGAGGACAATGTATGAATTAAGTTTGGGGGAGTGCATTACTGTGCTTCTTATTTGGAAATTTATCGTTCTTTGAGCACCAACAAAAAAAATTCTTGAAAATGAGTTCAATTAGTAAGATAAATGAATCATAGTAGTTGTCTCTATTCCATTATGATATTAGTCTCACTATGCATGTCAACTTGAGTTTTGATGTTTGTAAAACTTTGTTAGTCCCGGATCTTATCGATGAGATTTTAAAGATGACAAAACAAATCAGACCGGATCGAGAGAAATCAGACTGACCAGAACGATCGCCCAAAACAGATCAAGCTGATAAGATGACAAAGCATATCAGACCGGATCGAGGGTAATCAGACTGACCAGATCGATAGCTCAACAACAGAACAAGCTGATAAGTCACATTACTTATCAGACCGGATCGATGATTATCAGACTGACTCAACCGTGGCTTCAGATCGATCTCTATCTTTATCAGAACAGAACAGCTTAGAATACATACAGAATGGCTCCTCAGTCCGAATCATTAACGGCTATTTATTGTAGCATTTAATGTTGTAATTAATGCTACAAAGGACCAAAGACTGAAGATTGCCATAATAGGTAAGAAGACAAAGAGTAGCTTACCTGACAGTCGCCGAAAGTATGAACCAGAACGGCAAGTTTCCTGAAGAAGAAGACTGAAGCCTACTCAGTGTTTAAGCAGAGTCAAAGTTGCATATTAAAGGAAATAATGTCGTTGGTACATTCAACTATAAAAGGATGCAACAAAAGGAACTTACTGGCTGACAACCGACATTCGCTGATCAATTGAAAAACAAGAAAGCAAAAACAGCACAAGCTTACAAGTTCAGAAGCTCTCGAGCTGAAATCATTCTTAAGCACGTCTTATTTGTAACATTTGATCATTTAGGATCACTGTGCGCATCTTGTGTTTTCTGTGTTGAAAATAGAAGTGAGAAACATATTGTAACTGTCAGACAGAGTGTGTCTGAGCAGATTGAGTGACTAGGAGTTTCAGATTGGTAGTGAGGTAAATCCAGTCTGAATCGGGTTTGTACAACAGGATTGTATAAATCAAAGTCTTCTAGTATAAACCTTCCTTAATTGGAAGAAGGGGAGACGTAGAAGGATTACACCACCTTCGAACTTCCAGAAACATATCCTGTGTATCTTATTTCTGCACTCGTTCTTTCTCACTAGCCATCGAGCCGTTCTTACATACAAGAACAGACCGTTCCGCACTTATATTTTCAGTGGTCTGTTTTGTACAAGAATTGATTAAGAAACAGATTTCTTTCACTAATCCGAAAGAAATCACGAAGGATTAATTTTTAGAAGGAGTGTTCATTCACCCCCCCCCCCCCCCCTAAACACTCCGGACCGATCCTAACAAACTTGTTTGTGAATATCTTGTTTTAAGTGACATGTCAAAGATGAGGAATATTTTGACACAATTGAGTCATAATCTTGTGAATTGCATTTGTAGTAGTGAATTTTTTTGTGAACTTGATGAATTGTGTTGAGTATCTTAGAGTACCTTAGAACCTATTTGATGATGGAGGCGAAATTTTATAGTTATGAACTTGACTTGGAAATGATTTAGGTGATTTTTGGACCGTTTGAGCCTGTCAAGCTTACCATGTTTACATCAATCCCTAGTATCCACTTATGAACTCTATTGAAAAGAATGGAGTATGTTTAACATACTATTAACCACCATTCAATATTTTTTGGCAACTCATTATACCCACCTACTTTTGAGCTTAAATTGAAAAAAATTATCCTTACCATAAGGGAGTATAATGATTCTCATTAGATGCACATGAATTGCAACATTTGGATGAGCTTATTGTTGAGGAAAAATTTATGAATGAGAAAAGAAAATAATAGAAAGAGCCTTGATAAAAAAGTATCTTAATAAGACACAAACTTGCCAAGGCTAAAAGAGAAAAAGAAGAAAAAGCTCAAGTTGTGCTAAAACTTTAAACATTACATGATTATATTCTCTTCTTTGTGCTATCCTACCTTTTCTTTGAAGCCTACACCTAGGCCAAACATTACAAACTTTAAAAGACCTATTGATCCAAGTCTAGGGAGTGACTACATTAGTGGAGAAGTTGTTTGAAAATAGGACTATGGAATGCTCAAGAATAATCTTAACTTTCATTACCTAGCATGATTTGATATATGAATATTGTATGAAACTTGAAAGTGACAATAACACACACGCACGTTCTGATTTGGAGACATGTTGCTTGATCTAGGAGAAAACACAACGTGTTGAATTTTCTAATTGATTTTTGGTTGTCTGTAAGTGAGATGTCTGAGTTATATGATTGACTGCGAATTGGTTTATTTGAATCTTCAATATTAAACTCTACTTTATGATCTTATTTCTTGCTCGAAACGATCAAGGTTAAGTTTGGGGGAGTTGATAAGTGTGATTTTTACACTTAATTTGATATAAGATTAGAGACATTTTTGTATTGATTCTTGGAAAATAGTACTCTTTTTGGTATATATTTGTATATTTCAGGTCTAGGTTCAAATGTGTAAAAGTGGAGGAAATAGGCTTAAAATGATGAAAAATGACCAAACTGAGCATACACGAAAAAAGAGGGACGAAAGTGCAAAATGTTGAAAATCAGACTCGCGATCGATCAATATAACCAGGCGATCGATCGCCTCAGAACAGTGCACATTTGCGATCAATCGGTAAAGATCAGCGATCGATCGCTGCTATGGAAATTTTGAAAAAATAAAATCAGAATAGTTTGGCGATCGATCAGCACATTGTTGCGATCGATCGCAAAACCCGAAAACTCGAGATTTCTTTCCTTATCAATCTGTTTTGTGTCCAAAGAATGGAGGACTCCTCTAATACAATATATAGAAGATTTTAGACAAAATTAAGAACTTTTTGGCTCATAATTGACCTACAACAAGCAGCCTCCATCACTCATCATCCTTCCCAACCATCCATACACCATAACCATTGAAGAGAAGACACCTCGAAAGAGACGGAGCGACGCAATGAGTCAAACCCTCTCTTATTTCCGTATTTCTAATATATTTTCATTAGATTTTAATGTTTAGAATGTTGCAAAACATGTTTATGCATTGTTATTTGATGGAGATCGTTGGCTAGGTTTGTTATCAAGACTTATGGGATCCTTTGTATGAACCCATGATTTAAACTGAATGTTTTGATTGATTCCTATATATTTAAGTGCATTGATCATTGTTCTTCGTGCTTTTAAGAGTTTGGCCATCCTTGAATGATAGTAAATTACAATTGAGATCGAGAGATAAAATTGTGATTCGATATAGTGATTTATGACGTGGACTGATATCGAGAGATGAAGTCAAATGCACGTGTGATAGCTATAGATATCTAGTAATCGAAAGCTAGAAGTTTTCATATATCAACTTACAATATTAATTGTTCAATAAGGATACGGGAGTAGCTTATTGCAAAGTTAGTATTAGATTTTTTATAGCCGGAATAAGTTCTTTAGGAAAACTCATCACCTTAGATTGTTTGAATTTGATTCTTAACTAACAGGCGAATTATGGGGGATTACTTAGGTGAACCGAAAGTCTTGATAATTGTTTCTCTTGATTCTTATTCTTATTCATTCACCATTGATTGTTTGGGTTACATATTGAGTTAATTTGTCAATTTAGTTAATAAATCACAACCAGTTATCGTAGACTAAATATAGTTAAACTAGTGGAGTTTGGTATTTATTTCCTAGTCCTCGTGGGTTCGACACAATACTTTTAAAATCATTATACTAAACTTGATACCGTGCACTTGCGGTAGAGAATCACTATACTGGAAAATACTGTTTAAAATAATATTGATCAGTGCTGAGAACCAACGGGTCAAAAGAGTCGATGGCTCTCTCGCTCCGGTAGCCGGGAAGGGTTCCTTATTCCTTTCTTCCGCTTATTCACTTACCAATGTCTTGCATGTGCCACTTATCACCTATAATCTTCTGTCTGTTAGTAAACTCACTCATGACCTTAACTATCGTATTGTGTTTTCCTCCTCACATTGTGATTTTCAGGATTTGGTCTCAGTGAAGATGATTGGCAGTGCTAGGCAAGATAGTAATCTCCATATTTTCAATGCTACCTCACTCCTGGCGGGCCTGGATAATAAGCCTCGTCTTAATTTTGTTTCTTCTTCTAGTATTAATGACATTATGTTATGGTATTGTCGGTTAGGTCATCCGCATATTTCTTATTTGCAAATATTATTTCCCAAGTTTTGCATCAATAAAATGTTACTTTCTAATTTCTGTTGTGCCTCGTGTGAATTGGCTAAACACCATCGTTCTAGTTTTCCTTCTCAAAAATATAAACAATCGTCTCCTTTTACACTAATTCATAGTGATGTATGGGGCCCTTGTATTCGTAACTTTTATTGTTGATCACACTCGAATGACCTGGGTTTTTTTGATACATAGTAAATCTGATGTTGGGTTAGTGTCTCATTTTTTTTCAAAATGATTCAGACTCATTTTAATACCAATATCAATATCTTTCACAGTGATAATGGCACAGGGTTTTTTAATCATATATTAGGGGATTGTTTTACTCAAAATGGCATTGTTCACCAAAGCTCATGTCCCCATACAGCTCAGCAAAATGGGGTGGCTGAGCGTAAGAATCACCATCTTCTCGAAGTTGCTCGGGCATTTAGTTTCCACACTAAGGTCCCAAGTTTTCTTTGGGGAGAAGTTGTTCTTACCGCGGCTTTTTTAATTAACAGATTACCATCTCGAATATTGAACTTTCAGATCCATCTATCAGTGTTTAAAAAATCATTTCCCACGTCCCGGTTGGTCACTGATATTCCTCTAATTTGGAAGCATAACTTTTGTCCATGTTCATGATTCTGGAATTTTAAAACTCTCTCCCAAAGCCGTTATGTGCATTTATGTTGGCTATCCGGCCACCCATCGTGGATAATGCTTTTATCCTTCCTCTAAATTTTTTTTATCTCTACGGATGTCACCTTCTTTGAAGGTCTGGCCTTTCATCTTCAGGGGAGCGACCCAGATGATATTTTAAACAATACAAATTTTCAAATTGACATGGGACAATCCTAACAAGTCATCTCTAGGAGAAATACACCAGAGACAAAATATTGTCTATACCAGGAGGAAAGGTACAAAGAAAGGGGGAGACAATATCTCACTGCCAAACCATGATTCAACTCCAGGACCTAATCCTGAGACAATTGATGAAGTCACAAACATCCATGAAACTCCAAATCCAGGTATGTACCATTCACTAGAATTACCTATTGCCAAGAGGAAAGGGGTTCAACATGCACAAAGCACCCTCTCTCCAATTTCATATCATATAAAAATATTTCACCTTCCTATGCTGCTCTAATCTCTCAAATAGACCCAAACACTGTACAAGAAGCTCTTGCGATACCTAAGTGGAAGGAAGCTATTCAAGAAGAGATGAAAGCTCTGGAAAAAGTTGCCACTTGGGAGAAGACTGGTCTGCCTACTGGTAAGCCTGTTGTAGGATGTAAGTGGGTTTTTATGACAAAGTATAACTCTGATGGATCCTTAGAGAGATACAAAGCTTGTCTAGTCGCCAAGGGATTCACCCAAACCTATGGGGTAGATTATACTGACACATTCTCCCCGGTGGCTAAACTCAATACAGTCCGGGTCATTCTATCTGTTGCTGCTAACTTAGATTGGCCACTTATTCAACTTGATGTAAAAAAAATGCCTTCTTAAATGGAGAGATGGAAGAAGAGATATATATGGATCCACCGCATGGTTATACTAATGAATTTAGATCTAAGGTATGCAGGTTGAAGAAGTCCCTCTATGGCCTAAAACAATCTTCTAGAGCGTGGTTTGAAATGATCACAAGATGTGTTAAAGCCCAGGGCTACTCCCAATGACAATCTGATCATACATTATCTCAAAAAAAATAGACTAACAAGATATATGTTTTGATTGTCTATGTTGATGATATTATATTAACAGGGTACGACACATAAGAGATTAATAGGTTAAAAAAGCAGCTGACAACCAAATTTGAAATGAAAGATTTGGGACAGCTGAAATATTTTCTTGGAATGGAGGTGTCTAGATCAAAAAAAGGAATAACAGTCTCTCAGAGGAAATATATTTTGGATCTCCTGAAAGAAACTGGGATGAGTGGATGCAAACCATAAGCACTCCAATAGAGGTCAACAAAAAATTAGGAGATATCAAAGATGGTGTCCCAGTTGATACAGAAAGATATCAAAGGCTAGTTGGGAAGCTAATTTATCTGTCCCACACTCGACCTGACATTGCGTTTGCAGTAAGTATGGTAAGTCAGTTTATGCACTCAACTTGTGCAGAGCATCCTGTATATCGCATCCTAAGGTATCTGAAAGGAATGCCTGGTAATGGTCTGTTCTTTGAAAAAATGATAAAAGGAACATAGAGGTATACACTGATGCAGATTGGGCAGGATCAGTCACTGATCCAAGATCTGCTACAGGCTATTGTACATTTGTGTGGGGTAATTTCGTAACATGGAGAAGCAAGAAGTAGAACGTTGTTGCTAGAAGTAGTGTTGAAGCTGAGTTCAGAGATATGGCTCAAGGGGTGTGTGAGGTAGTGCGGTTAAAGAAAGTGATGGAAGAACTACATAAAACCATTGACCCTCCAATGGAGCTCTACTGTGATAATAAGACAGCAATCAGTATTGTGCATAATCCTGTTTTACATGAAAGAACCAAGCACATCAAAATTTGCAAGCACTTCATCAAAGAAAAGATTGAAAATGGATTGTTATGCATTCTCTTTGTTCCAAGCTCATTACAAGTCACTGATGTTTTAACCAAAGGGCTAACAAAACAAGTCTTTGAAGATCAAGTAGAAAGTTGAGAATGATAGACATTTTTATACCAACTTGAGGGGGAGTGTCTATAAGATTAGAATTAAATTTGAATATATATTTGATTTTATTCTATAGGGTAAGATATCTTAAAGATTTTATTAGTATCTTTTAGATTTGATTTGATTTTGTAAACTAATAGGACTCTTGGTAGAAAATTGTATATACCGATTTTATGAAATAAAGATATTCGATTTTCTTCTCTCAATCCATATGATCTCGGTTGTTTACAGGACCAATTTATTCCAAGCTAAGAACAACAGTTTTCAATCCTGCACTTCCTCTTGCTCCATTGAGATTGAGATAACGTTGTATGCCGATTCTGTCGTTTAAGATCCTCCATTAGAAAATTGCCAAATGATAGCATCATCCACATCCCCATTAATTTTAACCCTGCATAAAAGCGTTAATAAATCATGTAAAAAATTTTCCTCCCAAACAAATAAAGTTCTCCTCCAAGGCCAATCTCAAACCCAATTCCCCCCTCCCAATGACCATTCTCTTATATAGAACAATCCTTGTCATTTGCAATGGAAAGTAGTCTCTCAAAACTAACACTAAGAATATCCTCCCCACACCAATTCTCACTCCAAATTCTAGTATTATTCCCTTTGCATACTCTCTTCACCAAGCCATGTTGAAACAATTCCGAAAATTTTGAAAAGCCCCCTTAAATAAATCTTCCCACCACTTAGACCATTCTTTTTTAAAACTAATATCAAAACCAAACACCCCCCCCCCCCCCCCCCCCGACCTTCTATATTTAGATTTAAGGACATTTACCCATAGCAAGTGTGTATTACACAAAATCCCAAGCCCATTTTCCAAGTAGCGCAAGATTAAATGTCTCTAAGTCTCTCACCCCAACCCTTTTTCCTCTTTGGATTTGCAAATTTATCCCAATTGACCCAAGCAATCTTTTCCCCCTCCCACCACATCAAGTTACATTGAAGATTTGTCAAAGCACACCCAACCTTTTTAGGGCACTGTAAAAGGAAAATAAATAAATGGGAAGGGATGCGAATGTTGCATTAAGCAAGACTAGTCTTCCTCCAAACGATAAATTGTTTATTCTCTCAACACCCCAATCTCTTCACTACTACATCAATCAATGGTTGTCACATCTCACATGTTCTTGGATTTGCTCGAATTTGAAGACCCAAATATTTAAACGGTAAAGATCCTTTGTAACAATTCATCATCTGTGTTATCTGGTCCAACTCCTCAACCTTGAAATTAATCCAATGGGTTTATTCTTATTGAAGTATACTTCTAGTCTGGAAATCAACTCAAAGTTTCTCAAAAGGAATTTAACAGACTCAATGCTAGTGCGATTTGCCTAGCTCATAATCAGCTTGTCGTCCGCAAATTGCAAATGAGTGATCTCAATACCATCCATACCCAGCTTAATCGGTGATATTAACCCATTCATACTTGATTTCCTGATTAAAGCACTCAATCCCTTTGCGACGATAAGAAAAAGAAAAGGTGATATTCGATCACCTTTCTAATTTCCCTTTGGTATTGAAATTTCTTGCCCTGGCTTCCATTAATTATTACATACTTTGTTGTTGCAGAAATACATTTCATAATCCATTTTCTCTATTTTTGGTGAAAGCCCATCAATCTCATTATATTCTCAAGGAAGTCCCAATTAATAGAAACATAACTCTGGTTCATTCATCCAACCCAAAATGCACCATATTTGTGCAAAGTAGGAATCCCAAATTAACTGGACTTGATAGGATGCTTGTCAAACCGGAACTGGGCAGTCTGATCCAATCCATCTTTTAGACGGATTGGGCTGGTTCCGATCCAAAGTTTTTTTTAAATATAAATTTTGGCCAACTTCTACACATATCGTTGCCCAAAGTTGTCACCAATAGCTAGTAACATTGTTAATTGGGATTTCAGCCAATAAAAATATATTTTTTAAAAAAAACATTATAAATATGGGTTGATTTGAACATAAATTTCACTCTTCAAATCTCCATTCAGCAATATTCTTGTAATTCTCATTCATTCCCTCAGTTATCATCTAAATCTCTAAAATTTTTTAAATTGTTGGTACTTATTATTTAATTTAGATGTGTTATTATTATTATGCCATCTTCACCTAGCAGTTTTAGTCACCTAATACTCGGTTCTCGGAGATAAATTTTCCTCTACCAATTCTCTAATTAAATGAAGACTATGATTTTTTTGCTGACTTTATTGCTGCAGGTGCACCTATAAACATAGAAGATCAAGAATCTGAACAATTAGTAGAAACTTATGATTCCCATCAGAGACAACAAGTCGAGTCATCCGGAGCTACTACCACAACGAGTAAAACAACAACTCATGCCAAAAGAAACAAGATTTGTAAATTATGTATAAAAGCTAGAACTACCAGAATATTTACAAAATTTAGTTAAAAAATACAATTTCGATGAATCAATACTACAACCAATAGGTAGAGAAGCAACACAATCACAAATTAATCCCCACACGTGCACGGATTTTGTTTTAACATCCGACGTTAATCGTAGGTCACTTGTTCGATATGTAATTAGATGTGAACTTTCTTTTGCACAATGTGAACACAGTGAATTTATTAATTTGACTCGAGTATACAACATGTGTTTAAACATATTTTTAGACATGTGTGAAAATATACAATGTAGAAATATTTGTTGAATATATAAATACTTTACTTGAACATCTTTCGAATCTGTCTTGTAGGATAAGTGTGACAACATTTGGACGAATGTTAAAATGTTTTCTTTTCTTGTTGTTACTCGTCGTTGGATTGATGAAAATTGGTGTATGCAAAATCGAATTTATCTTTAGACAATTTACATTATGCACATACATAAAAAAAATTCAGTCACCTTAGACAATGCATCGAATTACAACGTTGTGATGCATTTAAAAGGATTTTTAAACCAATGTTAGATGATATATTTTTTCATGTTAATGTGTATTTCATATTATAATTTGGCTATCAAAGCTGGTTATTAAGATTCTGAATCAACGTGTATTGAGAAACTTAAACATTGTGCTAAATGGTTAGGCGGCTTACGCCACGCATAAACGTGACTGGAAACAAACATGTGTATCTAATGGTATTAAGCATATTGCTTTCCAACACCACTACAAACTCGTTGGAATTCGTTGTACCATATGTTGAATGTTATATTGCCTTATAAAGATATTCTAACTCCCATTTTATAATTTTTATCAATATCTGAGATTGATGAGAATGTAAATTTGAATGATAGTGATTGGCTTTTTGTTAGTAATATTGTATCATTGTTGACTACTATAAAGAAGTCACCAATTATTTTTCCAATGTTTCTTATCATACTTCTGTTTATTTTCTTCCTTAATATTTAACATGTTTTGTGAATTTTAGAATTTAGAGAAGATGAAGATTTGCAAGTTTTTGTTACTTTAATGTAGGATAAATTTTAAAATAATGGTAACAAATACCACATGTGCACTAATATTAGATTAGTCAAGGATTTTGATCATTTGTAATTTTTTAAAATATTATTCACAATTTTCGGACAATGATATTGACGATCAAAGAAAGTCAACAATGCATTATATCCAAAACATGTTTCAATTTTGTGATAATGAACATCACAATAAAGGAATGTGGAAGAAAATATACGGGTCACTCGAGAAGAGGAGAGATAATTATGTTAAGGAGTCTCGACTGGAAAAATCTTAAAGGAAGATGAACATCTGCTAGCACGTCGAATGATTACAATTTTTACCTGAGTAAAGACTTTAAAACAGAGGAAAATTTCGACGTACTGCAATGATAGAAGGAGAATGCAAGATAATCTTCCCTCTTAACCAATAGAGACGTGTTTGTGGTACAAATATCAAGCATTGCATCGGAACTGTCCTTCTCAACATGCAGTCAAATCATTCAATACTACAGAAGTAGTCTGTTTGCTGAATTATTATATAGGATTATATTACTCAATGATTGTTTTGAAGTCGAATGTAAAATTAGAAAAGAATAAACAGTAGATGAGAAAAGGAAAAAAAATATGTGAAAACTATATTAATCAATTATATGAATAATTTTACTTTTATTTAATTTAAAGTTTTGCATCTCTTGTATAAACAATTAATCACCAGTATTTGTTGTATATTTTATTTAAACAAATATCAACAGAACGTTTGTTGAAAATTTGAATTTAATATCGAATTATAACTTTAAGGGTATGTTTGCATTGCATGATAGTATTTTAAACATATATTATATATACTATTATTATTATTATAATGCTGATAGTATTTTAAACATTATACCAAATAATAAAATTTATCAACCATCTTATCTTCGAACAAACGATATCTAATTGTCCAAAAAACACTAACATCTCGAATTTACAACTACAGCCTTTGATGACGACTCAGGTGTCCAAAAAAACTTGTACAGCGTGAATTTACAACTATATACGTGGGGATATATTAACTTGTGTTATAATATAAGAGCTTAAATATATATTAACATTTTAGAGAGAATTTTGACTTTTTCACATGGGTGGGGTGCAATGCTGCCTTGCTATCTCCATGTCTCATAAACCTGTCCCATAATTCCACTTTCCCCCCTACTCTGACGATATTTGTCGGAAATTTCAGGAAAATTCCCACATCCACAATTATTGCACAAACTCCCAGAACAAGAAAATATTCAATCTTCTCCAGTGTAAATCCGAAACAATCCAAACACCCATTTTTAAAAAAATCATGGCACTGAGCAACAACATAACAGCAATCTTGAACTTCGTCGCCTTGATGTGCTCTGTCCCAATAATCGCCTCCGGGATATGGTTCGCCTCCAAGCCGGACAACGAGTGCATCCACTGGCTCCGGTGGCCGCTGATTTTAATCGGAATCGCGTTCTTGTTGGTGTCACTCACCGGATTCGTGGGCGCGTACTGGAAGAAGGAGGGGCTTCTGGGTGTGTACTTGGTGTGCATGGCTATACTTATTGTGGTGCTTCTTGTGCTGACTGTGCTGGCTTTCATCGCCACGCGCAATAACGGCGCGTACTCTGTACCCGGGGTGGGGTTCCGTGAGTACAGGCTGGAGGGTTTTTCGTCTTGGCTGAGGGATCATGTTACGGGGAGTGACAACTGGGGGAAGATACGGGCTTGTTTGCAGGATACTAATACATGTCCTAAGCTTGCTCAGAAATATGTTTCGGCTGCTGATTTCTTTACTGCTCATCTCTCTCCTATTGAGGTAAAAAAAAAAAAATCGTCTTGGTTTTTCTTGGAGTATGTCCAGATGCAATCTCTAAAGTATTAGCTTTTAAATATTAAATTAAAAGAAATTTTGGAAAACGGAAATTCTTGTATAGATCGGGTCCTGTCATACACCAACATACAAAAAAACATGTATTTATATATATTTGTATGTGTGTTGACATCGAATACAAGAATTTCCACTTGCCGAGTAGATCTATATTTACTATTATAAGATTTAGAGAAAATCTATGTTTCTTGTGGCCAGATTGTATGGTTGGCGCATCGACACAAAAATATTTAGCATCTCCCTCGATAAAAGACAGATTGTATGATTGGAGTCCACTTTTTCAGTCCCTTCTTGATTTATGGTCTCATCGAATTCCAGCCAGTATTCTTGTTTGTTCTTTGGCTTTTTCTAATTTAATGTTCTAGACACTAAATGCAATTTGTTACAAGAGTTGAAATAAAATCTTAAAGATTCTGCATTTGAAATGAAAGTTCCCAATATGCGCTAATAATGTAAATCCTAAAGCATATGTTATGATTTAACCTTAATTTCCACGAATAATAGTTTTGTATATTTTCTCCTTGGTCTATATCTGAATCAAGAGAAGTAGATTCTCACACATAACTTGTTAATTTTCTTTCTTACTCCAGTCAGGATGCTGTAAGCCTCCTTTGATTTGCGGGTTTCAATACTCGAACCCCATAACGTGGATTGGGCCATCGAACCCTGCTGTAGCAGCAGACTGCACTATTTGGAACAACGATCCCAGCCAATTGTGCTATAACTGTGATTCTTGCAAAGCTGGTTTGCTGGGAAACTTGAGGCATGAATGGAGGAAAGTGAACACTATACTAATAATCACATTGGTGGTTCTGATATTTGTTTATATCATAGGTTGCAGCGCATACAAAAATGCTCAAACCGAAGAACTTTTTCGCCGCTACAAACAGGGCTGGGCTTAATAAACGTTGTATCAAAGAAAGATTTCCACTCTTTACGAGATGTGCTTTTGATAGTTCGCTTTTGATAGTTCTAAAACTTTTTTTTTCTTTTAACTTTTCAGTGCCTTTATCTTTATGGGGTTTGTATGTATTCTATTGTAGTTTGTACTGTGTTATGGAGTATACAACTTTAATGTAGACCATAAAAGGGAAAGAAAAATGTAGGGGTGGAGCTCCTGTCACATGTTCATATTCTTTAGAAGTTGTTGCAGTCACCTCTCCATGATTATAATCTTTGTCGAACAATGATATTGTCATCACTAATGTAGATAAATACATATACTCACCAGTCACCAGCCTCTTAAACTTTTTTGGTACGCATCATGCAGTTGCTAGTTTTCTCGAGTACACGATGTACATTGGATCTGTTCGACCAGGGTTCGGAGATATATCCACAGCCTGAAAAAGATAGTTATATTAAAATGACATGATCATTATTTACATGGACAAAATTAATGTAACTACTATTATTCATAATGCCATGAGTAGAGACTATCGCTCTAAATCCTAAAAATCGCGGTAAATTAACGTATTCTTGGATCAATGAGGCTGAAATTCGAACGAAATTAACCTTGGGTGGCTCAAAACCTCCAGCATAATGGAAATAAGCACCAACTATCATTGCATGATCAGCATCTCCAGTTGATGTCCATTTTGAGATTGCCTTTGTCCAGAAACAGCGATTCGAGAAGCTTATGGTGCAAGAAGAATACACAAATTAAGATGGATTTGTGCAAAGAGATTTGAAAAACAAATGTATTTGAAATCATAATATACATGTCAAATCAATTTATCCTCACCTAATAATAGCAAGTCCGCCTGGTTTAAGGATCCGAGACATCTCCTTGAAAACATCCAGAGGTTTCGTAAGGTAGTCGACACTAACCTACGACACAAATTCCCATCCCAAAAATTACTGTAATATCAATAACGGTTAAAAGCTTGAAATGTAAATAAATGAATGAATATAGAGTAATCTATGTTATACTAGGGGAATCACTTCCCATAGAGGAAGTAACATTGGATATACAGGTACCATGTGTGTTTCATATAGTACTCTAAAATACTGTTTCTACCGATGTAGCATGGATCAAATCATATTGGGTTAACATGTAAATAAAGCATACCACATTCGTAATAACATCAAAGGCGTTATCTTCGAATGGGAGTTTAGGATTGACATTTAAATCTTGCACGATATACTCTGTCAACACCTGCAGAGATACACATCAATGAAAGACGTTCAATATAAAAGCGAATAAAAAATATCAAGCGACTACGCTTGTAATCAGTATAATCAGATATAACAGTGTAAATTCAACGGCAATAATATATGACATGGAACTCACTGGATTTTTCTTTAGCTCTTCTTCATTCAATCCCATTCCCACTATCCTGGATTGTTTATATCCTTTAGGATAATGACTTATCTAAATTAAACATAAGAATCATGTTATGGTGGTGCAATATTTTTAGTCAAGAGAATGAACTTAAGGTTAGATGTGGCTCACCCAACTGCTGCACATGTCAAGAACAGCCACTCCCGGAGTATCACTTGGTGGAAAAGCCACCGAGTAGTACTTAGTGAGAGCAGCAATTGCAGGATTATCGATATGAGTCACAAAACGGGGATATTCATAGAATGTTGTATCTGGTGACCTGGAGATGCAAAATTCTTCATCACATATTTGTTTGACTCGTACAAATAAAACATCTTAATGAACATGAAAAGATGTTGACGGGAGGCGGTGCAAGAAACAAAAATTATCACTCGAGACTTTACCCATCAAAGCGCTGAAAATCCTCTTCCTTGAAGGGAAATTGCTCTGGCCATTCCACATTCTCCAATACCTAAATTAATAGAAGGCGAGATGCCGTGATCTATATTTTGACAAAACATGCGAAGCACTAGAATACTAGAATTTCAACTTCCTAATATTACATGTTTCCAGAAACCTCTTTAAAAAAGGACACAACAACTAACAAGTGTTATCCCAATCCAAACACACAACTGAAAATCAAAATCTTCAATTTATACATCTAGCATCACAAACATCTGAAAATTCAATGATCATAATTTTAGTACTGAATAAGACATATTTATAGTTACATGGATGCCTAACATCACTTCAAATCCTCTTAGGGCTTTAGGAGAAATTTATTAACATAAGGAAAGATTGTGTCAAATCTTTTCCTAGTTAATCTAAGATTGTTATCTCTTGTTAATATTCAAAATATTATCTTCCTTAGTTGTAGAGATTTATTGTAATCTTAGATTCTATGTTCCTTGTATTTAAAGGCTTCACGGTAATGAAAAACATTCACTCAGCAAATTCATTATCTTATATGGTATCTGGCCAAAATAAGTCTCTCACGAGCACTTTAAACCCTACCATCAAAGAAACCCTAAAATTCAATCCTATGGCCGCCTCCTCCTCTCATTCTGACACCTCGGTCGCTGGCGATTTTGATAACATCCACACCAAGCATGATCTGTTGTTGCTGGTTCATTCATGGGTCCTGCTGGTGACCCACTTATTCCCATTAATGCTCATCAACAACTCCCACTTCAACTAACGTCATCCAATTTTCCGTCATGTCGTGCCCAAGTTTATCATCTCCTTTTTGTGGATATGGCCTCTCCGGATTTGTTGATGGATCTTATCCATGTCCGCCTATTGGCTCCACTCCGGAGTTGCATGCATCGCATCTTCACTGGAAACGGCAGGATGCTCTTCTTCTATCCGCCTTGTTCGGCTCTGTCTCCGCTGAATTAGTTCCACTTATTTCCTCGGCGTCCTCTTTGGCCGATGCATGGAACATACTTACTCGGTTGTTTGCTAACCGCCCCAGGACCCGTGTTATGCAATTAAAAGACGACCTCTCTAATATGACCATTGGCTCGCAATCTGTCTCCGCGTTTCTCCAATCTGTTAACGTGAAAACGGATGAGCTTGGCCTTTATGATCGACCCTTATCAAATGACGACATCATTCTTTATGTCCTCAATGGTATAGGCACTGCGTATCGTGACATCGCCGCCCCTATTCGTGCACGGGAAACATCTCTTGCTTTTGAGGAGTTACACGACATTCTTGTCGCTCATGAAACTTATTTGCGTCGTCTCGATGCTACTATTGCCAATCAGGCGTCTGTCCACCAGAGTTCGACTCCTCGTTCAGGGTCCTCACCTGCGCCAAACCGCAACAACCACGGGCGCCAACAGCTAGGCTCAGCTCGCGGCCGCGGGACTCACCAGCCAAATCAGCGCAACAATAATCGTCAACCTGGAAATTTTAGTAACTCTGGAGGTAATAACACTACTTATCGTCCTCCTATTGTCTGTCAATTGTGTGGTTTTCAGGGGCATGGTGCCAGAACTTGTCACCAGTTTCAGCCAACAGCGCAGACTGTAGTTTCTCCACCTGTTGCCCAGTCCACAGTTGGTCGCACCCCTTGGCTAGCAGATTCGGGTGCCTCCCACAATTTAACATTGGACTTGCAAAATCTCTCCATCCACTCTGAATATGATGGAACAGATGAGGTTCAAATAGCTGATGGTACAGGTTTGCCCATTACACATATTGGCTCCTCTCTTATTTCGACTTCCAATCGCTTGTTTACACTCTCAAATGTTCTTTGTGTTCCTGCTGCACGTAAAAATCTTTTATCGGTGCATTAGTTCACCAAAGCTAACAAAGTCACTATTGAATTCGATTCATCTCACTTTATTGTGAAGGACAAGATTACGAGGGCGAAACTGCTTCGCGCCACATTTCATAATGGCGTCTATCATATCGATCTCCCAAGACAGTCCATCGCATTACCGCGTCTGTTGGCGAACGTGTCAGTGCAACTTGTTGGCATGAACGACTGGGTCATCCATCTTCTCAAATCAGTTTTTCTATCATTAATAAGTTTTTGTTACCAAGAACTACAAAGTCTTTAGACATTTTAACGAATTGTACTTCTTGTTTATTAAATAAAAGTCAACGGTTGTCTTTTACTGTTACTTCTTTACAATCAAAACATTCATTGCATTATATTTATGGTGATGTTTGGGGTCCTACGCGGGTTACTTCATCTTTGGGAAATCTGTTTTACCTCATCCTTATTGATCATTTTACAAAATATTGTTGGTTTGATCCGTTACACTCCAAGTCACAAGTGTTGCAATATTTACTCAATTTCGTGCCCTTGTTGAAAAACAGTTTCGGCAGCCTATACAGAATTTTTATTCCGATAATGGAGGTGAATTTGTGGCTCTACGGCAATACTTCTCTATCTCTAGAATTTTATGGCTTACTACTGCCCCTCACACACCACAACAAAATGGCACCTCTGAGCGTCACCACCGTCAGTTTGTCACCATGGGTCGCATTTTGCTTCATCATGCTTCGCTTCCGGATATATTTTGGGATTATGCTTTCGCTACAGCGGTATATCTCACGAATCGTCTGCCAACTCTTCTTCGTGGCTTCTCCCCTTTTGCCATGCTATTCCGACAACAGCCGAATTATTTAAAGCTTCGCACCTTTGGGTGTCTATGTTCTCCATGGCTTCGCCCATATCATCCAAGTAAGCTTCAGCCATTGTCTAGCCAATGTATCTTTCTCGGCTACTCATTGTCTCAGAATGCTTACAAGTGTTACGAGATCTATTCCGGCAAGTTATATCTCTCTCGCCATGTTCGGTTTGTTAAAGATGTTTTTCCATTCCGAAGTCGGATGCCACTATACCCGCCGCTATGTTGTCAACGCTCGCTGGACTCCTCGATGCATGTCCCGTCGTCACCTGTTTCGCCATCCATTCTGCCTACTGATTCTACACCATTGCCGCAGCCCTCTGATGCTCGTGGCTTTCAACAACCCGCAGACCCCGAGTCCTCTCCTAGCTCCCGCAGCAGTACTGGTTCCATAATCTCTTCGTCTAGTGGCCCCTCAAGTCTTGCTCAGCCTCTGCCTTTGCCTATTATGCGCACTCATTCCATGACGACTCGCTCTATGAATAATATTCATAATCCAAAGAAATTATTCAAGGCCTCCAAGTATCCTGTTCTTGACGAGACTAAACCTACTTATGTTTCGCAAGCGCTGTCATCCACTTTGGCGTGTTACGATGGCTGAAGTATTTACTGCTCTAATTCGTCATGGTACTTGGAATCTGGTGTCTCCTCTGCCAAAACGCAATATTATTGGGTCCAAATGGGTATTTTGTATCAAACCAAACCCTGACGGTTCTGTTGATAAATTCAAGACTGTTGGTTGCTAAGGGTTTTCATCAGCGTCATGGCATTGATTTCTCTGAGACCTTTAGTCTTGTAGTCAATCCCGCTACTATCCGCACTATTCTATCTCTTGCCGTTATGCACAATTGGTCTCTTTGCCAACTTGATGTCGGTAATGCCTTTCTTCACGACAGTCTTACTGAAGATATCTACATGACTCAACCAGCAGGTTTATTGACATTTGACATCAATCACCCTCACCATGTCTGCCACCTTCACAAGTCTCTCTACGGCCTCAAACAGGCGCCTCCGGTTTGGTACACGGCTCTCAGTAGTAATCTGCTCACCTTAGGCTTCACTCAAACAAAGTCTGATGTCTCTCTTTTTGTGTATCGTCGTGACTCTATGGTGATATATCTTCTCGTCTATGTTGATGACCTTATTATCACCGGCAACGATGGTTCCTTCATATCTCGAATTACTACTAAGCTTAGTACTCAGTTTGCGGTCAAGGATTTGGGACCACTCACCTACTTTCTTGGTATTGAGGTCATTCGGTGATGCGAGGGCCTTCTTCTCACCCAACACAAATATGTTATTGACATTCTTCCCAGGCACAAGATGGATGGCACCAAGCCTCTCAGTACACCCATGGCCGCAAATCTAACTGCGCTCTCCGTCGGCACCTCCGTCGATGTCACTGAATATCGTCAAATTTTTGGTGCACTACAGTATCTCACTCTTACGCGTCCAGATATTGCCTTCGCTGTCAACCACATGGCTTAGTGTATGGCTGCTCCTGATGTCGCTAGTTGGGTCGCTCTTAAACGCATTATGCGTTATCTCAAGGGTACTCTTTCGCATGGAATTTTATTGAGGCATGATGTTTCTTTCGATCTTCGTGCTTTCTCAGATGCTGACTATGGACGTGACTCTATGACTGGTACTTCGACCTCTGCCTATATTATTTTTCTGGGTTCCAATCCCATTTCTTGGAGCTCTAGAAAGCAACGTGGTGTCTCGCGTTCCTCCACTGAATCTGAATAACGTGCCTTAGCTTGCACTTCTGCTGAAGTTCGTTGGCTACAGAATCTGTTCCTTGAAATTGGTTATCAACTACGTAGTGTCCCTCGTATTCAGTGTTACAACGTTAGTGCTATCCAGCTTTCCTGCATCCGGTTCATCACTCTCGCACGAAGCATATTTTCATTGATCTTCACTTTGTTCGTGATCTTGTGGGCAAAGGACTGTTAGATGTCACGTATGTCAATACCATTGACCAACTTGCTGATATTCTCACGACACCTTTACCCCGCACTCGTTTTCAATCCCTTCGATCCAATCTCCGTAGCTGATGGAACGTCCATTTTGCGGGGGCGTATTAACATAAGAAGATTGTGTCAAATCTTTTCCTAGTTAATCTAAGATTGTTATCTCTTGTTAATATTCAAAATAAGATTTATTGTAATCTTAGATTCTATGTACCTTGTATTTAAAGGCTTCACAATAATGAAAAACATTCATTCAGCAAATTCATTATCTTATAAAATTACTCAAATTCCAATTCCAAATTTATAAAAACTAGACTAAATCTGAAAAATCAAATATCTAGACTACTTTTAAACTACAACAAACCTATTTTCTGGATCTAGTGGCGGATCACCCCCGTGGTTTTGACAATAGGCAGTTTACCACGTGATTTGAAAATAGGCATTTACCCGATTGTGATTTTGAAAATAGGCAGATTACCCTTATATGCTTTGAAAATAGACATTTTACCCCTGTGATTTTGAATATAGACATTTTTACCTCATTGTGGTTTCAAAAAATGGCATCCACGGATGGGGTATTTCACATATTCACAAACTATAAGGGGGTAAAGTGCTTACACTCAAAACTACAGGGTAATCTGTCTATTTTCAAAACCACATTGGTAATCTGTTCTAGCTTGAAACTTTTGACCATGAAAAATTTAAATATAAAATTCGAACTTTTATAGGTCACTACATTCCAAAAATTACATCTAAAAAATTCCAAAATCTTAAAAACATCACCAGTAATTGCATTTCCAGATTAACCTACATGCTAAGCCCAAGGAAAGGGAAAAACATAACAGCTCATTACCACCATCTTTCCACAAAATTCAAAGAACCATCAAGACTAAAAAGCTCTATAACCGAACAAATAAGAAACCCAATTCGAGAAAACCCAACTTAAATCAAGAAAGACTTCGAACTCAAAGAAATTGATTTGCAAAACTTGACCTTTTCGACAGCACTCTTTTGCCTCGCCGAAGCAATGAAAGATTTTGAAGCAAGATTACCAGCCATGTTCATGAACTGGAAAAAATATGGGACTCCAACACCTATCAAAACCCTTCGAGATGCTTTGAATCCATTAATTCTCGCTGAAAATTGAGGCACGGAAGAGAAAGTAAACGAAGGTATGCAAGGATAATTTACACCCGCTAAATTTCTTAGCCTTGGCTGCAGTTTGATGCCCAGCACATGAGCCATTTCTCTGTTATACTACGTTATTATAGTTACATGCAAAGCCCACGCTTTATCTTCGCTAGGTGGTCCATTCGGGTTGAGGAAGCCTATGGGTCAACCCATGACCATGTGGATAAGAATTACAGTTAACCGAAACAACACACTGGAATGGAATTTACTTTTCACCTTCGTTTTTTTACAGCTGATTTCACATGGAATGACTTGAGATTTGGGGAATTTTGCGGGGTTTTTTTTTCCCGTGATAGGAATGCTGTTTACGTGGCCATCTTCCTTTCATTTATTAAAGTATTGTTTCCGTCTGCGATTTTGATATGCTAAGTTGCCAAATTGAGTGTTGGTTCTGATTCTTCTTCTACAATTTTGATCTTTTGTTTTACAATTTAAATCCTTTTTCATGACATTTATGTGTCACTTGATATGCCCTTCATGTAAATATAAAATTATTTTTGGAAACCTCATTTGATATTATCTCAAATATTAAATCAATGACTCAATTTATCAATGTTCCATATTTTTATATGAGACCTAATGTATTGATAGATTTGGATCATTGAGTGGCCATGTAATAATATCTCATGGAATAATCAAAAAGTAATCGACAATATCATGTCAATCTCTGCCCCATGCAGAAGGACTAAACTTGCAAATAAAAACATCAAAGATGATTAAGTACACAAGAGCGCACACTTTCCTTTCATCGCTTCAAATGACGGTGGCAAAGCATTAAAATCATCACTCGAGTATAACAACGACTATACATGTTATGCACCAAACATCCAATACGTATATGCAACCACAATGCATAATCCAAGATGTATATAAAATGTTACCGTTTGGCGCCCGTAAACCTTGGCTTTAGCCCTCCATGCCAAAACAAACCTATAGGTACGACCCCAAACCATGAGCACATAATAATCCATATTCACTACAATATGATTATAATGAGTAAATGCATAAACCATAAATAAAAAGTACTTCTTGTATTCCAATGCATTTAAAAATGCTCCCCTTGGTTGTCCCTGTATCACAACTCATAATCAAAATGAACAGATTATATTGCGGTTCCATACATGTCATGACATATAATTATTTCATTAACATGTTCTTCGGCACTCAACAGCCCCAAAGAGCAAACCACTGCTCTGATACCACTAATGTAAGGACCATGTGCCCTTAACCCATGATTAGTGTCGTAATCGTAGTCAGGGGGAAACCACATGCAACCATAGCATAATGTACCAACAATAAAATTTCTTACATTATTCCACATAATGTTCAAATCCCCCATACCACTCAACCCTTAAGTATGCATCTTATAATACACTATCATTGTTCTCAATTCATTTAGCAATCCCTTAATTAATTGCATGCAACGTGTGAATGAAGAGAGAGGCCTTTGCCTTTTTATACAACCCATATACACATATAGTAGTGCTCACATGCGAGCATCAAATGAAGGTATGTGTATCTAATGTATAAAATACTGTGTTCAAAAGGTGTCACTAGTATTTCGGTCTTGGAAGACTTCCAATCCATAGCTCGATCTCAACTTTGGAGCTACCGTTGTACCTGTTCAACCTGCCCCAAACGGAGACAGTCCTCACACGGGGTGAGCATACCAATACCACCGATCCAATAATCACAATATCATAGTTCATAATTTACAGAACGTAAATGCCATGTATTTTAAAAGATACTCCCTGGATGGTATCATCCACATCAAAATAACCGAAACCATCAAATTCCCAAATGCCAGTTAATCATTACATTAATTAACTAATTCGTTCCACATATACCGATATCATAATCAATAAAATCAAATCATTAAACAATGATTACAGATATCCCATATATCTCACTAATGCTTCCATAGTTCTATTTCATCGCTCGCTCCACAATAGCGGCGTTTTAACCTCACGCACGCTCAACAACGACGGCGTCATAACCGAGGTTCGCTCAACAGCGACAACATCCAATCATTGCTCGCTCAGAAGCGGCACCATATAATTCACAATGTATATCCATTTATTGCAATTACAATTTACCATGCATTTCACAGTTGCAATAATATAAAAAGGCTATGCTCGTACGTTATACGTACCTTATAATTCCGTAGTTCGAATCCAACCTTGCCTTGGTCCTGTGACCGATGAATTATGTGCTAAACACAATTAATAATTCACAATTAAATACAAGCATGCAACCACGTGCTCAAGCACGTTTATAATCCCCAAATATATAATCAATGATTAACCATTTTAAAAGACCCGGGCGAAGCATGCATCAATGCCATCACATCAACCCAATATATGCCATGAAACAGGGCATCTCGATCGATCGGACATAAGCCCCCGATCGATCGAGAGTCACAACAAAAATTGGCAACAAAAAATCTTTGCGCGCGATCGATCGGCGAGACTGGCCGATGGATCGCCAAGCGCCCGCGATTGATCGGTAGTATCGCTCGATCGATCGCCAACACTGTTCATCATCTTCCATTTTTCGGAATTACGCGATCGATCGGGCCCCTATTGCTGATCGGTCGGCGAGCACCGAAGAAGCCTAAAAATTGCGTTTCATGGTTTAAAACCCCCAAATAAACAAACCCAACACCCATTTTACCAATAAACCTCAACATAAATACCACAAAACTTCCTTAAACATACCACCCCAAAAATCCTTGAAATCCAAAAACTCATACCCAACTCAAACATTAACCAAAGAGCACAAAACTACTACCAAATCGAAGATAAATGCGAGGAGAAGAATAATACCTTATTATCTTCGAGAAATCCGGCTCCCAAATCGAGCCTCCATCGATTTATGCTCAAAGGAGAAAAGGGAAGGGAAATGGGTTTGGGAAAGGGAGACGCTTGTGAGAGAGAGAAATGAGATCCAAAATGATTAAACACCGAGTCCACTTGGTATATATAGCACCAAGGCTCAATAATCCCGAGTCTCCAACAAATACATCATGACTCATTAAAATCATTTGTGTTCAATAATTACCTCTCAATCTCCATTTTCATTACCAGTCCCAGCACAAAGTACTCCGGACCCCAGATCCCACCAAAAACCAAATTTCAAGGTTATCACCACGATGAGAATATAATCTCAACCCTTGGCTCCAACGACTCCAAATACCAGATTTAAATTCAACGGGAGTCCCAATACCGTAATTAATTCATAATTGCCACCATTAAATTCCTTTAAGGATTAATACTACACCGGATTTACACCAATAATTCCCGGGCATCACACACAAACACATTATATATATATATATATATATATATATATATATATATATATATATATATATATATATATATATATATGGCTCACACACAATAAAATACCAACAAAATACATAAGCAAATATTGGCCCTCTCCCATTTCTATATTCTTTCTTCTTCCCCATACCTATCCTTGGCTAATTCTACTATAAACACCTTCAAGAATCCATCAAATATTCGATGCAAGCAAAGATTTAGCTAGAGCTAAGCACAAAGATTCAAAATTGTGGAGCAAGGAGTGAAGGGTGGTGCTAAATAGCTTGAGTTTGATAGGTATGAACTTTGGTCGATTTTCCAGCAAGGTCTAAGCTTCAAATCTTCAAGTTACAGTGAGGTATAACATGTTTCTTGAACTTTATTACCTTGGATTTGTGATATAGGGTCGAAATGATAGTCAAATTAATGTAAACTTCTTGTCAAATTTTAGTATTTTGAAATAAGTGCATGGATGGTCTGTTATTTCAAATTTTGAGCATAGATATGATACGAATTTGAAGATGGTGTCCCCAATGAAGTTGTAATATTTTGTGTTAGCTTTAATTGGCCACCAAAATCAACTAATTTGGAGTTAAAATGAGAATGTTACGATGATTCTACTAAACTATGCACAAATTAAGTCTGCATGTCACATGCAGTGTGTTCTTCGAAATTCTGCGAAACATATGTTCCTAATTTGAAGTTGAGGTAAATAGAAAAGTTGTAGAGCATTGAATTACGTTTTGTTTGATAGTAAATTAAACTAATTTGGAGTTAGTATGCAAAAGTTATGCTAGTTTTACTAAAGAGTTTCAAATCTGGAAACATGGTACCTTCGAGTTTTTAAGCTGAGATGTTTTGATAACAATGTATCTTAATATGAACGAATTATCTTAAAGCTCATAATATATGAATTGTAGAATTTTGAGTTATCTAAATTCTCTCACTGAATCAGGTCATTTGGATGTCGTATGAATTAGTTATGAAGGTTTTACGAAAAGTGGTCAAACTGAAACTTAGAATTTTCCCTGTTTTATATAAGTAATGTTTAGACCCAATTTGCCTTAGGTAAATGAACGAATTTGGGTAAGTGTCAAACATATGAAATGTCACTTTTTGAGTTAGCTTTCAAGATAAATTGGACCCATGTAATTTGGTTAACTATTGGAAACGTTATGAGCAAAATACTATGAGCATGTAAGCTGAAATTTTAAGAAGTTAAGTCTCAATGTTGAAATTATGAACTTGATATTATGTAGTATTGGAACACTTTGATGATATAATCGAGTCACTTGTTTTTAACAATTGATTCTTCTAAGATTTGAGATACATTTTAGTAATTTTCATTTTTCCAAAAATTCCAATCCTTTGAAGCTCAAACTTGAACTAGTTGATACACATACACAAACAATCAGCCTCAGACATAGTAAAAATTGCAATTCCATCGAATTGAAGGAGTAAAATTGTGAATCGAGTTCGAGTAAACCTCCATTCTAACCCTAATCGGTTGAAATAATAAAAGAGATCATCAGTCAGCCTTTTAAAAAAATTACAAATTTGTCGCTCTGCACCATGCAATTTTGGCCTGGAAAATAAAAATACATAAAATATATGTAGCCCATGATAGGTCAGAACTCAAAGTATCGCATGACAAAGAGAACATAGCAAGTTGATATAACGAAAAATACTTTTATGTATGAATCAACTCAATATAATTCGTTTAAAACGGTTGTTATGTTAGTTTATATATATTTATTTAAAATATATGTTTTAATATTGAATTGGTATAATGATGAGACCTAGTATCATAAGATAATGCAATTCATGTCAAACTTATGAGGAATATAACTGTTGGAATTTAATACAATAGATAATTGGGTATTCGATATACCTGCAGCGGAAGATTATTCCAGATCTTTTGCGCTCGTCTACTAGCCTCGATCGTTGAACAGCCTCTCGTTGGCTTGGTAGATTACTACTAGAGTAATCTACTCTAATTGCACACCTTAAGCCCTTGGAGACGTTGGTGATTCTCCAAGAGGGACGTTTTATCGTGATATGAGAATGAGAGTGAACTCTTTGGTATATTGAATAGAAGAGGGTAGTCTTCTATTTATAGGGCTCAAGCCCTAACCCTAGGTCATACCTGCCTTGTTGGGTTGACGGCCAGGGTTTGGCACTGTGCCTAATATGTATGTCTATTGGGTAATGGGCCATAAGCCCAACCCAATGGATGTATTGGGTATTGGGCCATGAGCCCAACCCATTTAAATCTACATCTCCCACTCATACATATTTGAATCATTATTCACATCATTTCTCAATCGTCTTTCATTCATGTCGCCCTCTCTCATACAGGGAATAAAGCGTGCGACCAAGCGAGAAGGAACGGTGAGGAGAATTATATTAAGTCATCACCAAACTAACATAATTCTACAACTCAGAAACTCGCATATACCCCAAACTAGTGTGGTCGCATCAGACCAAGCATCTATGATCCCTCATATTATAATATAGCATGCTTGACTCTCTCAATTATGTATCTATGCTCATGACTATGTCAAAAACAAATTTCGACTTAGTCGGCCGGCCTATGAGCCATAGAACAAAATGATGCGTTACCAACTTGGTTCTTCCTCGGCCACTCATGCCAATCAGTTTGGTCTTGACAGCTTTCCCAGACATGCTCCTACAGACCGCATCAATCTTGGCCATTGGATACATGCTAAAGTAGCGTCATCAAGCTTACACCTTGTGACATGGTCCAGAGTCCCAAAGGGTACATTAGAACAAATAAAGCGCTCACACAGTGACGAAGCAGGAATCCATTCTGTCACTCCACTATTGTGGTCGAACTTATTCAGCACATGTAGTATGTATACATGCTATGATGGAGCTCCCACTCAACTTGGGTATGTCACGCTCTTAACATCATACGAATCTGAGTCCAATGGCTACAAAAAGCACATGACTTGCGCATTGCGAGATACCATCTACCAGCAATTCGCACATTCGGCTATAAACAGACTTTTATGGAGGTTGGACGTACTCCATAATTGATCTAATCAGATCTCATCTTAGCCTCCTGCTAAGGCGATTATAATATTATCATTACTACCTTCCTCGTTCTTCCAAGCGCGAAGGGATCATGTCATACATGATCTTCAAGTCTCATCCTGCTCGCTATCAAAGCGCCAGGGTGATTGCCCGTGTGAGTGAGCCAATCAAAGTCTGGTGACATTCTCATATGAACATAGTACCTCAACAAACTAATAAGAACAAACAAACCTTATTAATAAATAAATTGTTCTTACAGGCAAAAAATATAACGCATTTAAATCCTACGAAGCCCCATAGCACCAATATGTCGTAGGAACAAATCTCTACGTAATGGCTTGGTAAATGGATCAGCAACCATTTCACCCGTAGGAATATGCCTCAGAATCACATGACCATGTGCAATATTATCTCGAATAAAGTGATATTTGGTGTCAATATGCTTTGTTCTCCCATGATACTTAGGATCTTTCGTATAAGCCAAAGCTGCCATGTTATCACAATAGATGACAACGGCATCATCTACATGCGCAGAAACTCGCAAACTTTGTAGAAATCTTCTTAACCATATTGCCTCTTGAACTGCTGATGTGCATGCTATATACTCAGCTTCCATAGTAGATAGAGAGATACAAGGCTGCTTCTTACTACACCATGTGATAGTTGCGCCTCCCAACATGAAAGCATATCCCGATGTGGATTTGCGCTCATCTCTATCCGCTGAGCCATCAGCATCACTGTATCCAACAAGTTTTAAGCTGTCTCCATGGTAGCACAAATAGATATCACTTGTTCCTTTTAGATATCTAAGTATCCTCTTGATTGCCATCCAATGAGCAAATCCAGGAATACTTTGATATCTACTCACCATTCCAACAGCAAAGCACAGGTCTGGTCGAGTACACATCATTGCATACATCAAACTCCCTACAGCGCTAGCATATGGAATTTTACTCATACGTGTTTTTTCTTCTTCTGTTTTAGGGCACAAATCCTTGCTAAGGACATTACCTTTGTCCATGGGAGTGTCAACAGGTTTAGCATTATGCATATGAAACCGCTCTAACATCCTTTTGATGTAAGCCTCTTGAGATAAGCATAGTAGCTTCTTAGAGCGGTCGCGGTGTATCTTAACACCAAGTATGTATTCAGCTTCCCCCATGTCCTTCATCTCAAAAATTGAGGACAACCACCTCTGAGTGGTGACAATCATTTCCATGTCATTTCCAGCCAATAATATATCGTCCACATATAGCGAGAGAATCAGAAACTTCTTTTCGCATCTCTTGACATATACGCAATGATCCTCTTCAACCATCGTAAAGCCTATCTCATTGATAGCTCGATGAAATCGATGATACCATTGTCTAGACGACTGTTTCAGACCATAAATAGAACGTTTGAGACGGCAAACTCTGCGCTCTTGTCCCTCTATCTGAAATCCCATGGGTTGATCCATGTATATTTCTTCGTCTAGTTCTCCATTGATAAACGCTGTCTTGACATCCATCTGGAATAGTTCCAGGTCAAGGTGGGCGACTAAGGCTAAAATGAGGCGAATGGAGGCAAACCTCACCACAGGAGAGAATGTGTCTTCGTAATCAACACCCACTTTTTGAGTATACCCTTTAGCCACAAGACGAGCTTTAAACTTACCGATTGAACCATCTGCCTTACGTTTGACCTTTAGAACCCATTTGTTCCCTATGGTCTTACGTCCAGGTGGTAGATCAACCAATTCCCATACATGGTTCTCAGCCATGGAATCAATCTCGTCTTTCATAGCAGATTTCCACTCATTTGCATTTAGCGAAGTTACAGCTTCTTGATAATTAGCTGGCTCATCAATATCCATAGAAGTGCACATGAAAAACTCGCCTTCAACGTCAAAACGTCGTCGGGGAACCATTCCACGTCTGCTTTTCCGTACTAGTGGATTTTGAGAGTCTTCTCCCAACGGAACACTCCCACTCAATTCCAGGTTGTTCTCGTCTTCTCTATTAGGTGTCGGAGAAGGCCCTAAAACCTCATCCCCATTAGAGACTGGAGAGTTATCTTGGAGTTCGTTCAACTCGTATAGTTGAATATCTCCTTTGACTTCACTTATAGTGGGAAAATCATTTTCAATGAAATCCACATCTCGAGACTCAATCTCAGTCATTCCACCATTAGGGTGTTCACCGTACATCACATAGCCTTTTGAACAATCAGAATATTTTATAAAAATACATTTTGAAGCTCTTGGTCCGAGCTTTCCATGCTTATGTGAGGTACTATGAACAAAACCTGCCGATCCCCAAGGGCGCAGAGCCTCCAGATTGGGCTTTCTGCCATGCCATAACTCATAGGGAATCACAACAACTGATTTAGAGGGTACACGGTTTAAAATGTATGCAGCAGTCAAAATTGCATCTCCCCAGAAAGATATTGGAAGATTTGCTTGCGCCATCATTGATCTGGCCATATCCAGAAGGGTTCGATTTCGTCTCTCTGCAACACCATTTTGTTGCGGAGTATACGGAATCGTTAATTGTCTTACAATTCCTTTTTCCTCACATAATTGTCTAAACTGATCAGACAGATATTCTCGCCCTCTATCGGTACGTAGAATCTTGAGATTCTTCTCTTTTTGATTCTCAACCTCTGTCAAGAATCGCTTGAAATATTCAAGCGCTTCTGACCGATGAGCTAAGAGATATACCGATCCATAGCGCGAATAATCATCAATAAAAGTGAGAAAATAGAATGCACCGTGTCGTGCCCTCACGTTCATGGGTCCGCAAATGTCTGAGTGTACTATCTCTAAAGCCCGTGTGGCTCTTTTCGCCTTTCCAAAAGGTTTTCGACTAGCTTTTCCAGCCAAACACGATTCGCACACTGGGAGACTGACTTTAGCGAGGTTGCCTAAAAGGCCCACTCGAGCTAACCTAGTCATTCTCTCTTGAGCGATGTGTCCCAATCTCGCATGCCATTTAACAGAATCAGAAAAAATATCAACAGAAGATGAAACGTATGTAACACATTCATTGGATAAATCAAGCATAAATAATCCATTATTCAAAAAACCAACACCATAAAGGTCATTGCCTAGGAAAATTGACAAAGTAGTCTGCTCAAACAGAAATGAAAAACCAAGTCTTAAAAGCATAGTAACTGAAAGTAGATTACATCTTATGCTAGGTGCATATAGCACATCACTAAGGAGTAGCTCACGCCCAGTGCTGAGCTTGAGACGGTACGAACCAACTCCTTGAACCTCCTCTTGTGCGCCATTTCCCATAGTAATGTATTGGCTGCATGCTGGCACTCGATGATTATCTACGAATCCTGCTCGATCCCTCGTCACATGGCTTGTTGCTCCGGTATCTACAATCCAACCAAGGAGAGAATTAGCGACAAATATATGTGTACTTACAAAAATATTTGGAGAGCAAGGAGTGAGTCTTACCTTCTTCGGCTCAGTGCAATCACGAGCGAAGTGACCCATCTTGTTGCAGTTATAGCATTTCACTTTGCTTAGGTTCTTCTGTCCACCCCTCTTCCCTCGGCGACGCAAGTTGGTCTGGCCATTCTTTGGGGTCGGGGCTTGGATCTTGTTATTACCCAGTCTAGCACCAGTTTGCCTAGCACCACTTTGCTTAATCCAACGTCCACCCTTTTGGGGTTTTCGCTGACTAGCAAGAGCAACCGTTTGTGCACGTTCAGATTCCCTTCGGTCAGCTTCAAGTTTCAAATGACTAGCGACACTCTCGAACGTCTTAATCTGCTCGTTGTGGGTTAACACAAGTTTAACATGTCCCCATGTCTGCTCAGGTAGCGACCGCAGGACTGCCAAGACTTGTTGCTCGTCTGTGAGCTCACTTCCAACATTCTGAAGTTCTCGAATCATATCCTTCATCACATCAAGATGTTGGTTCATCGAGTGTCTTGGGTCAAGTACATACTGGTTAAACTTAAGGGTTAGAGCCCTCAGTCTTGTAGCCGAAGTACTACCGTATGTCACCTTCAGAACTTCCCAAAGCTCTTTAGCTGTAGGGTACTTCTCAAATTCCCTAATCAAGTTATCGTGCATGCAGCTTAGCATAGTAAAGCGCGCACTCATATCCTGATCCAACCATTTGTTGTACACGTCCATATCGCGTCGAAATTGAGTAGTGGGTCCATTTTCAGGCTCAGTTGGTTTAGGCTGAATGTCAGTGAGGTGATCAAGTATCTTTTCTTTATGGAGTAAATACTGAATTTTTCTATGCCACATTGCATAGTTTTGGCCATCAAGTTTGCCACTACCATGTAATTCAGAAAAAGCTGTTTGTGTTTCCATCACTTTTTAATTATACTGCACAGTCAAATAAGGTACTAAGTTCACACAAATTTTATTCGGATCCAAATAATTTTTATTATTCACTTTAATTCATTGAGATCGAAAATTTCGCACTCAGCTAGTAATCATCTCCCTCCGAATTAAAGATCCTAATAAAAAGTTACCAATCTCGAAATAAAATAGTCCATTATATCATGCATGGTATAGCAATTTAAATGTGATGTAAAAAATTGCATAAGAAAAAAATGCAACTACACTTGTATCACCAAATTACATGATCAAATAACATAATTTGCATATTCATATAAAAATGCAAGTTTCCTAAGCCATAATAATTTTCAACTAAACATATCAATTATTTCAAGCTCAAGAAATTCAAATATGTTATTTACTCTTTATATCATGCATGAGAAATAATTGTTGGCACAACATTATTAATTCAACTATCAAATAATAGGTCCAACTCATTTTTGGTCCAATTAATTCTAAGCCCTGTGATTAATTCGAAGCCCAGTTAGCAGGAATAAACCGAGCCTAATTATTGGCCCTTTCTTAAATTAAACACACGGCCCAACGTTCAATTATCGGCCCAATCCAATTAAACATATCAAAAAAATTTTTTTTTTTTTTTATTAAATAAAAATGACGTAAAAATCTAGATAAAATATACGCCTCTTTCGTTTTCTTCTTCTTATCAGATAAACGAAAATCCGTAGCAAATCCCGTAGAAAATTAGGGTTACCAAATAAGCGACCTCTTTCACCACACCAGCCGTCATCGTCGCCGCCCGCGTTGCTGCGGGAGTTATCGTTGCCGCACGCCATGAACATAGCAGCAATGTCGCGCTCTCACTCCGTGGTCGTTAATCGAAGTCCGCGCATTCATAGTCGCGGAGCCATCGCGACGTGCGACGGCCATCGTCCATAGTCTTGCGCCGTCCTCAGGCGAAGTCCGATTGGGTTCGATAGCTACAATTCGTTCCCATATTTTGTTTGTTACGTAAAAAAAATTTCTTTTATAGTTTTTGATAACGCAGCGGAAGCGTGGTGGGGTGCGCGCGAGCCGTTCGTGGTTGCAGCCATTCAGGTGCAACATCGGCGATGGCTATACTGTGCTTTGGTGAAAAAAAACGAAACACCCTCAGTCCTTTAAATATTTTTTTTATTACGTAAAAATTGTGTTTCTGTCTCATCCGGCCTTTTGCCGTGAGGAATCACCGCCGCCGGTGATATGACGGCGAAGCTTCACCTCTGTTAGGTAAAGCTTCTGCTGTCCGATTAGGGCTAGAATTTAATATGCTTATGATTTCAAAAAAAAATTGGGCATATTTGAAAAAAAACGGCGAGATCGAGCATTTGTGGCTCTGATACCACTGTTGGAATTTAATACAATAGATAATTGGGTATTCGATATACCTGCAGCGGAAGATTATTCCAGATCTTTTGCGCTCGTCTACTAGCCTCGATCGTTGAACAGCCTCTCGTTGGCTTGGTAGATTACTACTAGAGTAATCTACTCTAATTGCACACCTTAAGCCCTTGGAGACGTTGGTGATTCTCCAAGAGGGACGTTTTATCGTGATATGAGAATGAGAGTGAACTCTTTGGTATATTGAATATAAGAGGGTAGTCTTCTATTTATATGGCTCAAGCCCTAACCCTAGGTCATACCTGCCTTGTCGGGTTGACGGCCAGGGTTTGGCAATGTGCCTAATATGTATGTCTATTGGGTAATGGACCATAAGCCCAACCCAATGGTTGTATTGGGTATTGGGCCATGAGTCCAACCCATTTAAATCTACAATAACAAAGGGACATGTGCTCAGCAAGCACATGCACACGCCAAAAGGGAAGAGCATAGTGCAATATTCCCTTATAATAACACCAAAAAGAGTGAGAAAATTAGCTAGGATTGTTATTTTCAGTTCACGTGTAAGGCATGTGTACCACTCCTTACTTTAGCTTGTATATAAATAAATAGCAATTATGATGTAAAGGTTAACAGTGTTATTTTTATCAATTTTACAGAAAATTTCCCAAAGGTCTTTTTTTCTTATTCTTCGTTCTTCGTTTTTCCTGTTACATTCCTCTATGGAAGTTTGTTCGTGGAATCAAGTTTTTGACATGGTATCACAAATATACACGTGAACATTTAATCTGTCTACTTTAATTTCATTTTTCATCTACTCCCTGATCTTCTTATTCCTCATCCACGACCACTACAATACCAGAAGACTCATCTTCTTCATAACATGCTCGTTCTTACAGTACACCAACGGAGGACCCGAGCAAGCCTGTGAGGGTCAAATCCTAATCATGTGATTAATGATCACACAATGATAATTATAGCGTAAACAGCGAAAGATTTGTTTAACATTTATAACCATGTGGCCCTAAAAATTTCGGCATGACCTCATTGCACGAGGAGCATACCACCAACCCAAATCAACATCTACTGAAAATATATAAATACCACCAGTTTCATATCCAGCATACACCAATCAAATTGCTAAACAAATATCCACACTGGGTGAAATAAACTAAAATACATAAACTCCTCACACACCACAGGGATAAACCACTGGTCAACATATACATATAATACTGGGATAAACAAAAGAATAAACCTCTCAAGTGTGGCTTCCACCAGACATGCCCTCTCTGGGTCCTAGCCACCTGTATAACCTGTCATTGTCCACACACAAAGACAACAACAGCCCTCCTTGGGGGTGAGCAAAAACCCAATATGGAACTATCATGGAATATACAACATGTATCTATAAAATGTGATAAATGATGCAATACAATGCAATGCAATGCATGCCATGTCATGTCATGTCATGTCGGTATCATATCGTACACCCATCCACTGGGTATATCTGAATCAATAAACGAAAGTCCAACCATATCAGAATAGCTCGAGTCTGTCAAGCCTATAGGGTATCCAGACGGATGGACGTCGGCAAAGCGCCACCAACCCCAGGTCCTGACATCACATAATCATATAGGGATATCCAGACGTATGACATCAGCAAGGTGCCACCAATCCCCGTCTCAACAAATCACACCAATCAAAGGGGACCACGATTCCCTATGCATATCGGGCCATGTAATGCCAACATAGTATCGCAGTACCAATCCCCAATGTTCGATATCAGAATCCAAGAAATATCAGGATATTCAAGGATATAGCTCAACGTGTATGTCATACATCGATGTATGTATAAAAATGACGTGTGCTAACAAAATATTTATTTTCATACACCGATGTTCCAATCATGCATGCTACGAATGCCACATCATTTAAATAAAATCACGTAGCCACATAATCTCACGTAATTCACAGACGTCAACAAATCATATATCAAATGATACAGATACCTGTCGTATGTTACCCGATCGCATACATTCATTTACTTCTCGATACTTGAGCTTGTAGGGTAGAAGTAGTCACTGTATATCAATATAAATTCACAATTCAATAAACCAATCATTAAAAATGGGTTATCAATTTTAGTCACAGCTTAACCAATTTAGGGTAATTAAATTGATGCGATTACATCATAAAGTAATTTGCTAAATTATTTTTCACCAATTCAAATTATTATTCAATAATTATAGTCCAAATTAACTGGTAATTATCGAAGCAAAGTCAGAAAAATCGGATATCAAATTTTTACCCAATTTTCACACAGATCACGCACGCATTTCGACCGATTCCGGCGAACTCCGACGGCGGTAGAGGCGGCGACCGGTGTAGAAAGTTTCGTCCAGGTGCAAGGAAGAGATACAGTGCCTTGGATTCGTCCAATTCGTAGTATATTCGAAGAAATCGAACCAAAAGCGCTCAAACCCTAGTCTGCTCGACTTCGTCCGTTCCAGGGTAAAATCGAAGCACTTTTCGAACACCAAATTTCGATTATCTGGTATGGAAAGATGCGCCTCTGAGTTGTGAACACGTTGGTAGGTCGGTCTCGTCGTTAGGTGGTCGGACGGCGGCGAACGGAGCGGATAAGTACACGGTGGTCGGTTGTCGCGCGAGCAGTGTGTTTTCGCACCTTTTAGTATGTGTCCGCGATCTGTGTGTGTTTTACACATTTTACTGTGTGCTTTACGTCCTACACCGATATATATTAATTCCCGACCAATTATGAACATCGGGGTGTCACCGGTGTACTGGTGCATGTATATTACATATACAGTCCACACCTGACTTCGTGTCCTTATTTGAATCACAAAAATTAAATCTTTCGATTTAATGCAAATTTTATATTTATTAAATCATTTTAATAAAATTTCGGTATTAATCCGAATATTCCAAAAATATATTTGTCATTCACCATGTTCTGACCCGACTGTCAATTGACATGTACAAGGTCAATTTCCACTCTCATTAATTAGATTATATTCTCGTTAATTAATTTCTAACTAATTAACAAATTAATGTATAAATTGTACTTAATTCTCATTATCAAATATCGGGACATCACATTTACAAAATGTTAAGTATGATCTCAAGTTGTTATCAAGGATAATATGCCTCATATTTATTCTCAACCATTTGATTAACATAAAATAAATCACATAATTGTTGAGAAGCTAAACCTGATTTCCGATAATATGGTACGAGAGCCTTACAAGGCCGTTCTATCTTCATCCCAACGACACAATCAACACCATCGTTATCATACCCCCACTCACTCGCCCAAACTACATCACTTGGCATCGGGCTTTTACTCTCGCCGTCTACATAAAAAATAAGATAGGATTTCTACATGGTCGCCTTTATACATTCCTTGGGCCAGGTGTAATAATCTCATTCTCTCATGGATTTTGAATTTCGTCTCTAAGGAAATCACATCAAGTATTTTATACATTAATTCAACCAAGGAAGTATTTTTCAACTCCAGCAACAACTTCATTCTATGGTTCAAGGTTCAATGTCCATTAATGAATACTTTACTAAATTGATGGGTCTGTGGGAAGAACTGCGTAACTACAGACCATTACAATGTTGCTCATATGGATGTTGTACTTGTGCTGCACTCGGAACACTTGGGGCTTTCATGCCTCTGATTACGAATTCAAGTTATTGAATGATCCCTATGAATGAGTTAAGGGCAAAATCTGCTCATGAGTCCCACACCTTCCTTGGATAAGACATTTGACATGGTCTTGCAAGACGAAAGGCAGAGACAATCAAAGCAATGCTTACACCGAGCATTGAATCTTCAATGTTTGCTATTTCTCAGACTGTATCATCAAAGAAGAAGGAAATCACGTGTGACAATTGTGAGAAACATTGGCACACACAGGAAAATTGTTATCAGAACATTGGATTTCCTCCGAATTTCAAATTCACAAAACCAAAACCCAAGTCTCATTCATTAGCCAAACAATGTTGTTTTGCAGGACTCACAAGTGTTAGAAAACAAAGCTACCACATCTCTTTCCAAAGATCAAGTTCAGAAGCTTCTGGCGCTGCTCAGTGTTTATTCTTCGCAGCAACTTCATGCTTCCGATTCTCCAAAACCAGGACACTCTTCTTTCAATCTTCACTACTCCAATATGGCAGGTATATCCCCCTCCACCTACTCCGCACTTTCACTTTGCAATGCATCCTTTACATCCTCATGGATTATAGACAGAGGGCGACAAATCACATGGTTCTCCCCTGCTTTGTTTTCATACACTCATATTCAAAACATCCATATTCATTTACCAAATGGTTCTAAAATCCAAGCTACTCATCAAGGCACAATTCACATATTTGGTCGACTTGTTCTGGGTCATGTGATATGCGTTCCTATATTCACCTTTAATCTCATTTCCGTTAGTAAATTAACCATCAATCCCTCCATTGCCCTCATTTTTATGAATAATCTTGGACACATAATGGATACATGTTCCAGGATGATTGGACTAGCTAGATCTCATAACGATCTTTATCGTTTTGACATGAACCATCAAGCTCTTCACTCCAACAATCATATTGTCATGTCTTCTCCAGTCCCTCAAGCTCAGCAAGTCACCAAGTAGAATTCCACCACTACGTGGCACCTTAGATTAGGGCACTTGTCAAGTCAAATACTCAAATTAATTCAATCATATAGTACTGATATTTCTTATAAAGCTTTTCTGATATTTGTGACACTTCTCAACGAGCTAAACAAAACAACATTTCATTTTCACCCGGTCCTAGTGTTTCGTCTTTTTCATTTGATTTAATTCACCCCAATATATGGGGACTATATTCCCAATCCACAATTAACGGTCATCATTACTTTCTCACTATATTGATGACTTTAGGCGAGTCATATGGATTTATTTGATGAAAAACAAATCTGAGACTCGAGGTATTCTGCACACTTTCATGGTTTTAGTTCAAACTCAATTTTATTCTCGTGTCAAACAACTTCACTCTGATAATGGGCTCGAATTTCACATGCCTGATTACTATAATTCACATGGCATTATGCACCAAAAATCATGTATCTACACTCCACAACAAAATGGAGTTGTAGCACGAAAACACCACCACATTCTTAACGTAGCACAAGGTTTGTTGTAAGGACCCTAGTTCCTTAAGTGCGGATTAATGGCATAAGTAGAGCTAACATGTATAATCAGAGTATAAAAGTTCGTGTTGAGGCCTTGAGCCTTGAGAATTACATGCCAAGTTAAGGACTTCCAAATGGATTAATTATATTCCCTACAAAATTAATGGTAATCAATATAGCTTTACACTACTCCTAGAGTAGAAACTATACAAAATAATCATGTCATTCCTTATCAAAAGCGCTCTTCACGAGCTCACCGTCTCAACCCGTCCTTGGCCCTTTTTTTGCTAAAATGTACCTACAAGGACAACCCCCAAATCATGAGCATATAATAATCTATATTCAACAAAATATGATCATAAGGCGTAAATGCATAATCCGTAATTACAAAACACTTCCTGTTTTCCAATGCATTTTAAACGCTCCCTTTTGGTTGTCACTGTACCATAACTCATGAGTATAATCAATAGATTATTTAATGGTTCCACAAATGTCATTACATATCACCATTTCGTTATCACCAATCACCAATCCCTAGTCTGTTATAACATTGTATTTTAATGCACCTCGCTTGTCATGATAGCGACACTAATACCCTTCGCTTCGACATATTAGCGGCATTGAATAAACTCGCTCAAATGGCGACATGCGGCAATACCCTCGCTTCAACATTTGGCGGCAAATATTCTTTCATCGCTACAATATGACAGCGACAAGTATTCTATCATCGCTTCAAGTAACAGCGGCAAAGCATCAAACATCACTCTAATATAACCATGACTCATGGGATGTGCATCAAATATTCAACATACACATATGCAATCATAATGCATAGTTCAACATGTATTTGCATCCACAATGCACAATTCAACATATACTTGTATCAACAATGCATATTCAAATGAGTATATAAGATGCATGTACCGTTGGGTGCCCGTACGTCTCTCTACGTACCTTTCCAAAAGTAGGATTTAGTAGGACTTCACTTCCTTGGCTGTGTTGCCACCTGAGATGGTTCTACACAATCACACAAACCAATATTAGAAGCCAATAATAGCCCAATGCCAAAAATCCCACAAAAATAACCAAAATGTCAATATTTGGTGACTCGCGATCGATCGCCACCTAGCCCCGATCGATCGCGAGATCACACTGCCCAAGCCAACAGTTTCCTGCCTTTGGCGATCGATCGCCACATTTGGCGCGATCGATTGCGAGGCCTACCGATCGATCGCCCAAACATGGCGATCGATCGCCAAGTGCTTCTGCCGCGCACTGCTTGCGCGCGATCGATCGCCAAAAACGGGCGATCGATCGCCGCTACCTGTAACGCAAAAAATCACCATTTTTTGCACCATTTTTCTTCCCCAATCCATACCAACACAAATAACCACAATCCCACAACATCAAAACACTATAACCCTTCGATAAACACATTAATACCACCAAAAATCCAACATCCAACCAAACACAACACAAACCCAAAATCAAACAATTTTTAAATCCCAAAATCAAACCCATTTAAAAATAAAACCTCATAAAAACAACAAGGAGGGATCCATACCTCTTATGGACTTCAAATCCTTCCAAGAATCTCACAAATAAAGTTTTTGTAAAGATTTCTCTTCCTTCTTGCCAAAAACGTGAATGGGGTTTGGGGATATGGTTGGGAGAGAATTGATTGGTAAAGAGTGATTGGAGGTGTGAGGTAGTGGGGTATGTGGGGTTAAAAATAACATGTACCCCATAAATTAGCATGATGTATAAAATATCCCAACATGATATTTTAAAAGCATTTTACAAAAATGCACCATAACCTCAATTAAAACATGCTTCACCAAAATAATATTTATCCACCGCAATTAAACCATGCCAACACCCAAATTCCCGACATGCATCACATACACCATGAAATGCATTATCAGGTCACGCCCACCGCATTACTAAGCATTTCACCAATTCCAACACTAAATTAATTAACACCATAGTTACCACATAAACATAATTAATGCCCAAATGCATATAATCATTTCGGGGATATCACATTTGTTGTTTCGCGCTTCAATGCCTTTATTTTTCTAAGGGGATAATGTGATAACAACCATATGTTTGATCAATATGACACTCACATCTCTTTTACACAACAACCTTTTGAAGTATTATATGGCACAGCATCGTCATATTCTCATCTTCGGGTTTTTGGGTCCCTTTGCTACATTTCCACCCTTGAACACAATCGAAATAAGTTTGATCATCGTGCTCACAAATGTGTGTTCCTTGGGTATCCTGTCGGCTTTAAGGGTTACAAAGTTTATAATCTAGACACTCATAAAACTCACATCACTGCAGATATCGTTCTCTTTGACACATTTTCCCTTTTGCGTCATCCACATCCTCTCCTCATTCTGATTCAATGCCAACCATCTTTATCCCTCCAGCCCTATCAGACTCTCATGTTCCAACACCTGTGTTTCACTCACTACCATCCACCTCTTCCATACCCTCACCACCATCACCTCCTACAGAAATCACTTCAGTGTCCCTTCCTCACCATGTGAACCTGAATGTAATGACACCACTACTCATCATGCTTCACCTTCAAAACCTTTACGATGCACCACTCGCTCACGCACTGCTCCATCATATCTACAAGATTACCACTGCAGCATAAACACTGGTGACTTTCATACAAAATCACCCACCTCACACCCATTGCATCAACATTTGTCATACAATCACATCTCTCCCACGGCCTACACCATTGCCCTTTCTATCCATCAAGAACCTTCATCGTATGAAGAGGCTGTTCAGTTTCAACATTGGAGAGATGCTATATATATTAAACTTGATGCCCTTGAAGCCATCAACACATGTTCAATCATTCATTTGCCCTCTGGCAAATAGCCTATTGGTTGTAGTTTGTCTTCAAAGTTAAAATTAAAACTAGATGGATCCTAGATAAACACAAGGCAGACCTTGTTGGCAAGGGATACACTCAACGTGAAGGTTTCGATTATCACATAACATTCAGCTCAGTGGCCAAGATTACCATAGTGAGACTTTTGATGGCTTTGGACGTGAAGGTTTCGATTATCACATAACATTCAGCCCAGTGGCCAAGATTACCATAGTGAGACTTTTGATGGCTTTGGCTTCGATGTATACTGTCATCTTCAACAATTGGATATCCACAATGCTTTTCTTCACGAGAAATTATATAAAGATTTTTTTGTCTCTTCCAACTGGATTCCAGCCAAAGGGGAGTATCAGGATCATTCGGATCTTGTGTGCAAAATTACACACGTCACTTTACGGATTGAAACAAGTGTCACGACAATGGAACTCAAAATTCATAGCCTCACTTTTATCCATTGGTTTCCAGAAATCCAAATCCGATTATTCATTATTTACAAAGAATGATGGATCAGATTTTATAGTTCTCTTGGTTTACGTTGACGATATACTACTTGCTTGTAACAATATCAAACTTATCAACTCAGTGAAGGAGTATTTACAAAGTCAATTCAAAGTCTGAGATTTAGGTGATTAAAAGTACTTTCTTGGTTTGGAGATTGGTAGGTCCTCTGAAGGGATTCACACATGTCAAAGGAAATACACCTTGGAGATTCTTGAGGATGCAGAAATGCTTCTTTGCAAGCCATCTGGAATACCAATAGAACAAATCATAAGTTATCAAGCTCTTCAAAGGAATACTTGGATGATCCTTCCTGTTACATGCGATTAATAGGGAGATTGATATATCTTTCAATGACAAGGCATCACTTATGCTGTAAATGTTCTGAATCAATTATGAGCAAACCCAATAAAGAGCATCTTACAAGTGGATACATAATTTTGAGATACCTAAAGGATTCTACTGGACGAGGACTTTTCTACCCATCACATTCATCTCTAGAACATCAAGGCTACAACAACTCAGATTGGGCAGCATCCCCGAACACTAGGAGAACTATCACATGATTTTATATATTCCTAGGAAAGGCTCTAATCAGTTGAAGTCAAAGAAGCAGAATACCTCTAAATCATCGGCTAAAGCGGAGTACAGGGCATTGACTCACACAACTACGGAAATTGTTTGGTTACAAAAGATGATGGCATATTTTGATATACATACAGATCAACAAATACCATTGTTTTGTAATAATCAATCGGCTATTTACTTAACAAGGAATCCAATATTTCACAAAAGAATCAAGCATATCGAATTGGAGTGTCACTTTGGAAGGGAAAGAGTTTTGGCTGGAATCATTAAAACCGTTTACATTTCTTCTAAGTATCAGATGGAGACACATTCGACTAAAGTATTATCAAGGCAAATATGTAATTTCTTGATATCCAAGATTGGCATATTGAACATATATATACCCATCTTGAGGGGTATCAAAATAACGAGAAATATAATGAAGGAACACTTGCTCAGCAAGCACATGCACACGCCAAAAGGGAAGACAGAGGCAACATTCCCCGACAATATAACAGCAAAAAGAGTGGGAAAATTAGTTATGATTGATATTTCTGTTCACGTGTACAAAATGCATACCACTCCTTAGTTTAGCTTGAATATGAATAGATAACAATTCTGATATAAAGGTTTAACAGTTCTATTTTTATCAATTTTACAGAAAATTTCCTAAAATTCTTTCTTATTCTTCATTCTTAGATTTTCATGTTACATTCAAATGCCCCACTCAGTTATATTTATATATATATATATATATATATATATATATATATATATATATATATATTATATTTTGTCCCCTCGGGAGATTATTTTTTGTCCGCTCTTCTTTTTTGTTACTAGCTTTTCTCCCCCTTAGATTATTTTTTGCCCCTCATTAATTTTTGTCCCCCTCAATGAAAATGCTAGATTCACCCTAAGCTACTCCACATCTTCAAACAGTAAATTTTAACTTACATGTAGCAGTATCTCATTTTATCGTAATTCTACCATTAACATCTTAACAATTAATAAAAAACCCATTATTAACACATTTTCCATGAATGCAATTAAAAGCATATGTTGTGATCGTTGTCCATCAAGAATCAGGCAACCCAATTTTTTTGGCAAGTTGGTTTCAGATTAATACAAAGAGGAAATCTAATATTAACATTCTAGTTACATTCTATTCCAAGTATTTCACAGAAATTAGAAGGCAGAATTTTCAAAATTACAAATAGAATACTGCAGCTAAAGCAACCAACATCATCCACCCCAGTTCATCTAAACAAGTTTAACCAACAGACTACATTACCATTGAATGCTCGGTTTTGTTAAATCTTCGCGCACTCCATCACATGGTCTTTGAATTGTTGAAGTTCTTCCAGAACTTCATCCTTGGGCCGGTATAACAAATCAATCATTCACCACAGCTATGACAAGACAACGTAAACCATAAGATACCAAACCAAGCCGCGTAGGTCGGCGATGAACTACAGCATCGGAAAAAAAAAATTCAAATATCACCTGCAAGGTACCACCACCACCAGAAAATTCCCCATCATCAGATACACTAACAACTGTCCATGGATCATTGGCATTCCGGTGGAAGTCAACAACCTTGTGACCTTGTCCCTGTAACAAAGAAAACAGTTTTTAATGGAAATCCACCATTGGAATACAATTTACATATTTTTCGTATATGACTGATTTGGTTACATAAACTTCACAATATAAAATAGCCCGCTAAGCATAATCACTAGATTGTCGGTTATATACATATAAGACACTTAAGGGAGAAAATATAGTGAAAAACAAGAATGCTGGATACCTTAGAATGTCTTTCATTGAATACCTTTGATTAACGTAGCAAGATTTTGCTTGACGCTCTTTCAAATGCATGACTGATGGACCACTTTTATACTATAAGCTATTCGAAATTTAATCACAATCACCCGTTTGCGAATTTAGTGTTTCTACTATACTTGTGATTACATCCTTTATTGCACAGATTGAATCAATGTCACTATACATACCATTTCATAGACTATATTTCAATAAAAATTGCCATAATAACATAACAGATATAGGAGTGTGAAAACATTTTTTCCAAGTATCTTGTTTCTATTAAATAGCACAATAATTTAATTTTTGACATCCTTTTTCACAGAAATGCATCTGATATATAGCCATAGTTATCCAGTCTCACATTTTTCTTATTTTACATTCGTTCTCTAATCACATTTTATTCCTTAATTACCAGCATTTGCCACCTTAAATTGAAAAGTTTACAAATCATGCCACCTTAAATTGAAAATTTTACAAATCGTCATTTAATACATAAAATTTAATCCCCCACACAGTTTATGCTATCACACAGCTCAATACTACTCAAAAATTTGGCCAACCAAAGTCAGGAGAGGAACATTTCTTCAAAATAATTTGAAAATAAGATCAGGTAAGATTGTAAAAAAATACTTCACTTATTGTAGCAAAGCATAAAATAAATAAAATCGAGAAGAAAAGATTGATACTTCACATATTGTTCCAAAGCATAAAATGAAAAAAATTGGGGGAAAGGGTCAAGGAACTAATTCGTGATAATACACGGAAATAAATGTGTGCGCTTGTTTCATATAATAAAACTGCCAAATGATTGACATGTTTAATTTTCATCTTTTAAGAAGAGGAAGAGTCTTGCCTGTGTCCAGCATGTTGGAAAAACAGCCCTGGAGGGGTATCAGGAGTTTGGACCCAGCATCTTCCTGGTTACCAACTGCAGCAACATACATATAAATAAAAAGAGCATGTAAAGATCCATCCATGAGCAGATTTGTAGAAAGCAGGCTGCAGGGCAGGTAGGAGGTTGATCTAAAGCCAATTATATATTTACATCAACATCATTCGCACATATGAAAATTATTTTTTCTAAAGATAGTACCCCAAAATCCTTTTGAGTGGAAGTTTTAGACATTAGTGAATTTAACAAAGAGTATAAGCTTCCCCACCTTCTCATAAGTCCCAAATGTTCAACAATCCATCATCCGCTGAGCTCCCAAAGACCGAGTGCTTGTCAGGTGACCACTGAAATTTGAAAAATTGATCAAGGTTAAAAATATGTCGATAAACGATGTAGTAGATATGCATCATAGAAAAGGTTATACACGTAAAAACATGAATGAAATACCTGGACACAAAGAACAGCAGCAGTATGACCTTCAAATCTATGAACAGGTGATTCAACACCATCAGAGGTTAAAGTTCGGCGATCAAACATGCAAACAGTATGATCCGCAGACCTGAAATCATGAGAATGTAGTACGCAAACTTTTACCGAAACCAAGTTGCCAATGACTGGAAATATTGAGCCTTGCACAATAATAACAATCAACAGAATGGTATTCACAATCATGGGATAGACAGACATTCCCAGTTAATATATAATTTTCATCCTGAGAATTCCAATCTACACAATGAAGATCAGCATTATGCGCCTTTTCAACCTAATAATTCAAGCAACATTCCAATTGAGAGAAATACTAAACCAAACTAACAGTAGAAATTACTATCCATGGAAAACAATTCAAAGGACAAGAAATTAGAGAGAAGAATACATGCATCAAACAAAGTGAAAAACATTTTAAAATTTGAACTTCACTAACCCCGTATTTTTCAGAAAGTTCAAATAACCATGTAGGCAGAATTGCAAGGAATTTGAAGTGAGAGAGAGAGAGAGAGAGAGAGCTACTGGATGTGCGAATATACATGGGTAGCAACTAGGCACAGCTGGTCTATGGACATTAATCAGAAGCAGCACATCAATGGGAAGCAGCCAAAAACATAATTTTTACAGTAAAAAAAAAAACCTAGTTATCAAATTCACTGGAAAAATGGTAATTAAAGGAACGTGAATTTCTTCATTTTTAATGCTCAAGAAATCCAGACCATTTGCGTATTCTCAGATTGGACGAGGGAACCCTATATTGCTTGTTAGCTGTTTAGTCTGTTAGCTTTCTGTTATGTTTTTAATTGTTGCGTTTTTCCTTTTTGTTTGTCACAAACTTCTTAGTGCTTCTGGTACTCCTCTTTTTAATAAATTTTATTTGCCTGATAAAAAAAAAGGAATACACCTCATAACCTAATTCCAAACCCTCAACACATCTTGGAGCTTGATGCTCAACAATGTTAAGGTCTAATATTCAAAAGGAAACAGATCAAGTAAAGCTATCAACAAATGAAAAAAAGGTCCACCTAACCTTTACAACTGGACAGTTGCCAATCCTTGCATCCCATAGTGTCAAACAGGAATCATTTCCAACACTACAAAACTGCTGTGAACTTCACAATGCAACAAATATGTGAGACTCACAAGGACGGATCCAAAACATATTACGATATTTAGTATATTCAGACAAACGAAAAGTACAGAGACAAACTTTTCATGGTGGGAAGCAATGGCAAATAAAAAAGAAGTTAAGAAGGTAAGAAAAATCCCCAAGTTATAAGAGAGAAATTTATTTCGAAGTCTGAGATTTGCGGCTGTTTACTCGAACCAATTATGTTGGCAAGTTTAAGATCACTTAGTAATCCAATTCAGCAGATCGATAAATAAAGTAGACCTTGATAAAAAGTGCATGTTTTCAGCAGTACCAATGATCCAATCAAAGAGATCACAATAGTAAGTTACCTTGATGGGCAAAATTGCACGTCCACAACAGTATCAGTGTGCCCCTGAAAAATTCCCCGTGGGCCAACACTAGAATCATCCGCAGCTTTCACAATTGAACTGGTAGATTCAACAGAGAGAGAGAGAGAGAGAGAGAGCAATGTTGAATGAAATGAAAAGCATGTAAAGTTCAAACCTCCAGAAAGCACAAAGGGTTCAGCTGGGCACGTTGCAAGAGCAAATTCTGCATTATCTTAGTGCCGAGATAATACCTAGTAAAAACAATTCTTCATGTTTGATGTTCCTAATCTCATAAAATGGACAAAACTGAACAACAAAATTAACTCCAAAAATTACTGCATGGTTTTGTACCTACCAATTTCAAGGGGCTAAAAGGAATATGACAGGACTACAAGTCCAATCTAGGAGTCACTAGGAATTATATCGCAGAATATGTAAGAGGTTCATCCGTTTTGGGAACTTATTATGGAAATTCCAGGTACCTTTTTTGCTTCAGAGTAGAGAATTATATATTACAAATATAGAGAGTGAAACTGTAACACAACATAGTATCTGGCTTAGTAACACAAGCATGTCTCAACAAAAGCTTGAAAAGAAATTTTTGTTGCAAATAATTCATTTTCCACCTAACAAATTTTCTGACACTAGTAAATTTAGAAAATGTACAAATTCTGAAATTTTCCACAACACAATTTGACCAAGAACAAGCACATGGTGTTCGAATGAAAAGCATTATGTGCACAATGCAGAGAGAGAGAGAGATTAAACAGATTAAAATAGAAGTCAAACAAAAGATGCACCAAATCCGGACGAGATTCAGAAGCTCCAAGGACAGCATGTCGATTAGGTTGGGATTCAATGTCCCAAATAAGAACCTGATATGAGAAAAAAAAAACCAAAAATATTTAAAGTTTTTAACAAAACATAAACAGTTTAAAAGGAACAAAAACCTTGAATCAATCACTTACTTCAGGGCAATCAGTGTGTGTTGCTACTATATTTTTATTCTGAGGCAGTTCCCTGATTCTGTTCACCTGATCAGTAACCATTTATGTGACTGGTCGTCTAAAGGTTGATGATGAACACAATGACAAAATCGCTATAGCGACAGAAAAAACATATATGCAATAAAGAGCAACAATTTTCACCTTTTAGGCAAAGATCCACAAGTCTGAAATAACAAGCGAAATAACAACCTTTGGTCTTATTGTCCACACAGACACAATTAAACCAGTATAGATCATTGTGTGGTACAAAAATAATTAAAGATGTGTAATAAAATACTCAAATAAATGTTTAAATTCCTCAGATCAACGAAATATAGTCATGTAAACTATTTCTCATTAGAAGTAAAACCAGCGATATAAAAGTGAATATAACATATGGCATAAATTACTCACAATCCATTAGAGGTAATCTGCCCCTAGCTTTTTTATTCCGAGCCAACAAAAACAGTGGTTTATGCAAGAGGAAATGAATAAAATATTATCCTAGAACCATCAAACTATATGACTTAGAAATGAATAAAATATTATCCTAGAACCATCAAACTATACGACTTTGGCTTGAAAAAAAAGATAAATTATGTGTCCTCAGTTAACACGTAACACCACACAGCAATTACAAAGGCATTGTCACACCTAATCGCATTCGCAGCACAGTCGCATTTTCTAACATGACCAATCCAGTTAGTGTATGTTGCATGTCACTAGAAATTCAAGCATATATGTGTCACCTCAAAAGAATTGCCAATGGAAACAAACTACAATCTTCACAGGTTTGCATACAGATGAACTAACATAGCACATCAGTCAACACTTAAATTCATGGAATATCTTCAAGTGTCATGGACTTCACATTAAGAGAATCTAAGAACCAGGATTGATCATTATCTCAAAACATTGATCATTATCTTCTACCCCAATCTATTAGGATTGAAGGGTTAGTTGTTGAATCGATCATGATCTCAAAACAATAAATAAATAAATAAGCATGTGCAGGCAGGCACATTGTTTTTGGGAAGTCACATAGTTGATACCTCTCCGGGATGTAAGATGGTTTTGTACTTCTTGACATATGGTGAACGCGCATCTTCATCGAACTAATAATTAAGAATAAATAAACCGAATCAACATGAAACGTTATGTAACAAAAACTGCAATATAAAACAGTAAATGTTGAAGATTGAGTTTTAAATTATAAGATATTATCTTGTAATCTAGGAGTTAATTAGATAAATAGTTTATCAGATAGGAGTTTATCTTTTCTTTCATTTAAATTCAGTAGATAAGGCATTAGATAAGATAGGACTCTAAATATATTTATGTATTCCTAAACTTTGATTATTCAGAAAATGAGAAGTCAATATTTCTCTCATAATCTTTCCACCTAAAACTACATGGTATCAGAGCCAAAAAGATTTCTTCTCCTCTCTCTGTTCGGAATTTTTATTCCCCGTCAGTTTTCGTCCATCCTTACCACACATCAATGACGAAAGACGGTTCTTCTCCGATAAAAAGCTCCAATTTGGACGATGTTGTGGTGCCCATCGCACCTCTCCATTCCGACTCCTCCGTCCCTCTCCTCTGCCACAAATTAAATGGGAACAACTACCTTCAATGGTCTCAATCTGTTAAGATGTTCATCTGTGGCAAAGGAAAATACGATCTTCTATCCGGCACCTCCATCTGTCCGGTTACAACAGATCCTACCTTCCGCACCTAGACCTCCGAAAACAGCATGGTCATGTCGTGGCTTATCACCTTTATGCTGCCAGAAATCGGAGAAAATTTTCTCTTATACCCCACAGCGCACGATATATGGGAAGCTGCACGTGATACTTTCTCTTCCCGGGATAATACATCGGAATTATTTTCCATTGAAAACACTCTCCAAGAGCTTCGTCAAGGGGATTCATCGGTCACTGCTTATTTTCAATCTCTTACTCGTAACTGGCAGCAATTGGATTTGTTTGAAGTCCATGAATGGGACTGCCCCGACGATGCCAAACGCTATCGTGAAATTGTTGAACAAAAACGCATCTTCAAATTTTTATCAGGGCTCAATCCCAACCTGGATGAAGTTCGTGGACGACTTTTGGGCACTACCCCTTTGCCAAGTCTACGTACAATCTTCTCCGCGGTCCGGCATGAGGAAAGTCGCCGTAAAGTCATGCTCGGACCTTTGGGAATTCCACATATTGATGGATCTGCTCTTACCACTAATGCTGCCATTCAGAATTCACCCAGCCACTTCAATCCAATTCATGCATCGACGGGTCGCAAAGCTGGTCGTCCATGGTGTGAACATTGCAAGAAGCCAATCCACCTAAAACTACAGTAAATAAGCACATACATTAGCTATCTCGGGGCTTGAAAACCTCGCAATTTGCTATAATCAAAGTGTTGGGCTGTGTGTGGTCAGTCTGATCAAGACGGAAATAAGGTAGAAGCGATTAGCTCGATACAGTCAATAAAGGAATGTGAAGCAAAAGATGTAAAATTTAAAATAGTCGTATTCAATCAGCTAGATTAAAGCTCCAGAAAATTCCATTAGGAAGAAAAACCAATGCATCAGTAATTTCATACTTCAGATAAAAAATAAAACAAGTGAAACCATAAATAGCCAAAAGTGGAACTTTAGGAATGAGGATGCAGCACCGGCCTAGTAAAAGAATAAAGAACATAAAATAACAAATGTGAAGAGAATGATACTTTGATTCATTCCAATATATCTTACAGTTTACATACATGGTCCTATTTAACAAGTACAGAAAAATCTATACAAGGAAACATAATATATCATTCCTAAAGTATGTCCTTAATTATTCCTAATTTGTAATCAATCAATCTTCATTCCAATCTTCTGATTTATTCACTCAATCTTCACACTCCCCCTCAAGTTGGATCATAGATATTAATCATGTCCAACTTGCAAGTTAGTTCTTCAAATATGTGTCCTTTGTAGTCCTTTTAGTTAATATATCAATGAGTTGTTCTCTTGTAGGGGTATAGATCATGCAGATTGTTCCTTTCACAATTTTCTCCTTTATAAAATGTCGATCAATCTCTATGTGTTTAGTTCTGTCATGCTGAACAGGATTATGAGAGATATTGATAGCGGCTTTTTTGTCACAGTAGAGTTTGATGGGAAGTTCTTCGTGATCTGTAGTTCTTCCAAAAGTTTTTGTCACCATAGCCCTTCACACATCCCTTGTGCAACAGCTCTAAACTCAGCTTCAGCACTGCTTCTGGCTACCACGCTCTGCTTCTTACTTCTCCGTGTTACTAGATTTCCCAAAACGTATGTACAGTACCCAGTGGTGCATCTTCTACCCTCTGATGATCCTGCCCAATCTGCATCTGTATAGATTTCAATCTTCTTACTTAGTTCTTTCTTAAAGAATAGACCCGTCCTGAAGAGCCTTTCAAATATCTGAGTATTGATGGCTCTCTTTTGGTGAATGCATGTACTGACTGATTACACTAACAGCAAAAGCAATGTCAGGTCTAGTGTGTGTGAGATAAATCAATATTCCCACTAGTCTCTGATATCTTTCTTTATCCACAAGCTTCCCAACATCTTCTGTTCTTTTACCTGCCTCGATTGGAGTATCACTTGGCTTACAACCAAGCATACTGGTATCGGTCAAAAGGTCAAGAATATATTTTCTCTGTGCGACACTGATCCCTTTCTTTGATCTTGCAACTTCCATTCCTAGAAAGTATCGTATTTGGCCTAGGTCTTTAACCTCAAATTCTTTGGCTAAGACCTTTCTTAATATGTTCATTTCTTATGTATTATCTCCAGTATCGTCAACATATACGATTAGGATGGTCTTCCTCTCATTACTGGATTTGAAGAACATAATATGATCAGATTGTCCCCGTTGATATCCTTGATTCCTCATCACCTTTGCAAACCTATCAAACCAAGCTTTCGGTAATTGTTCGAGCCCATACAAGGATTTTTCAATGCACACTCTGGTTTCTTTTCCTTCCTGATGTAACCTGGTGGTAGTGTCATGAATACTTCTTCTTCCAACTCACCATTCAAAAATGCATTTTTTATGTCAAATTGATGGAGCGGCCATTCAAAGTTGGCAGAGAAAAGAGAACCCGTATATTATTAACTTTGCTACCGGCGCAAATGTTTCGGTATAGTCAATACCGTATGTCTGAGTGAACCCCTTTGCAACTAGACGGGCTTTGTACCTTTCTACTGTGCCATCTGTGTTGTATTTCTCTGTGAACACCCACTTACAACCCACTGTTCCATTTTTCTCCAACGCCCTTATTTCTTCTATCACTGTTTCCTTCCATTCTGGAATTTCTAAGGCTTCTTGAATATTCTTAGGAATCTTTATTCTGTCCAGGTTAGTTGTAAAAGCACGACACTTGGCCGAAAGAGATTTATAAGATACCAATTTTGAGATAGGATGTAGAGTACATGAACGAGATTGTTTTCTAAGGGCAATAAGCAAGTCATTAATATTTATTACCTGGTCAGGATTGGCATTGGACTCATGAGTGATTGGAACTATCACCGGTTCGGACTCCTTTGGTGCTTCGGATATGAGGATTTCATCCGACTTTGATTTAGGTCTCCTTGAATAAACAAATGTCTCCCTGTCTGTTTGTTGTTCTACATCTCCCCCTGAGTTAAAACTTTCTTTTGTATGTGGTAACGTACAATTGAAAGTTGACAAATCGTGATCTGGGTTTATGGATCGAGCTTCACTAAAAGACTCCCCCTGAAGCGAGTAGTAGGGAGTATGTTCAAAAAAGGTGGCGTCAATACTCACATAAAGTTTCTTAGTGGTAGGTCATAACATTTGTAACCCTTCTGAGTGGGAGAGTAGCCAAGGAAGACACATTTGATAGCTTTAGGATCCAGCTTATTACGTTGGGAGGTGTGGATGTGGAGAAACACAGTGGATCCAAAAATTCGGAGGGGTATGGACGAGCTGAGACGTGAGCCAGGGAAGTACGCCTGGAATTTTTGGAGAGGAGTTGTGAATGAGATAACCCGACTAGGCATTCGATTGATGAGAAATGCAACGGTAAGGATGGCATCACCCCAAAAATAACTTGTCATGTGAGAAGTAAACAGAAGGACACGAGCAACTTCAAGAATATGTCTGTTTTTTTCGTTCAGCAACCCCATTTTGTTGAGGGGTGTGAACACATGAGCTCTGATGAATAATACATTTATCTTGAAGATATTTATGCAAGGAATGGTTGAAATAATTCAGTGCCATTATCAGTACGAAGGATTTGGATTTTTGTATGGAATTGGGTGTTATAGAAGTTCATGAATACAGAACCAACTTCAGACTTATCATTTAATAAAAAAATCCAGCATAAACGAGAGTGATCATCAATAAATGTAATAAACCATTTTTTGTGAGTTCGATTGGAAACCCGAGAGGGCCCCCCAAAGATCACTATGAATCATGGAAAAAGGGTGTGATGGTCTATAAGGGGAAACGTAGTGCGATGATGCTTTGCAAGTTCCGATACTTCACAATGTAAATCCAGTAGTGTTTTATTCGCACAAAGTGAAGGAAACAATTGTTTTAAGTATTGAAAACTAGGATGACCAAATCGTTTATGCCATACCAAAAGGTCATTTTCTTAGAACAAGAAATAGAGTGACAAATAGGAGAGTGACACTGTTTATTCACGAGAGCATCCTCGAAGTAGTAGAGTCCCTCATATTCCTTAGCACTGCCAATCGTCTTCCCCGATGATAGGTCCTGAAAGACACAATGTGAGGACAAAAAGTTAACAGAGCAGTGAGAGGTTTTTGTTAGCTGGCCAACCGAGAGTAAATTGCAAGAAAGATTTGGAACGTGGATAACAGATTTCAAAGTAATAGATTCAGAGATACGAATACTCCCCTTACCAGCTACTAGGGATAATGTACCATCTGCAACCATCACAAGGGGAATATGTCGAAAAAAGATCATGAGCACATGTCATGTGGTCAGATGCACCTGAGTCAGTAATCCATGGGGTGTGTTGCGACATGGCACTAAAAGCAGTTAAGAATGTACTTTGTGGGCTAAGGAACCCGATGGTGTAGAGGAAGAAGGCTGACCCAAGGCTTGAAAAGTTGAAAAAAGGGCATTTCAAGTTGGTCATGATTAAAACTTGTACCAACATCTGACTGAGTGTGATGGGCTGAACCTGAGGAGCCACTTCCTTTTTCAACTTGGGCCTGGTACCTATGGGTTTTCTTGGGCTGTCAGGGCTTCCAATTAGGAGGCTTGCCATGCGAATCCCAACATGTATCTATTGAGTGGCCTGGTTTTTTGCAATTTCACAATAGGCCTTTTATTTTGTTTTGGTCCAGATCCAATTGAAGGCCCAAATCCAGTTGAAGACCCATGATTTGCTGGAGGCCCATGACCAAAAAAAGCTGAAGCTTCTGGTCCAGGAGTTAATTTCTCCTTCAACATTACTTTACGCCTCGCTTCTTCTCGTCTTACTTCGGAAAAGACCTCGCCTATGCATAACAGTGGGCGGCGACTCAGGACGCGGCTTCTCAGATCGTCAATTGTCGCCTGGACATTCCCACTTTTCTTCACAACTAAGGTCCAATTCCTGCCATAGACCCACCATCTCGGTGTAGTAATCGGTCACCTCCCTGTCTCCCTGCTTCATCTGCCACAATTTCATTTTTATTTCGAAGATTTGGGATCCATTTTCGGCGTCGGAGTAGGTCACGCGCATTGCATCCCACACGTCTTTTGCAGTTGATAGGAACATGAAAGTTTTGCCAATTGCAGGCTTCATGGAGTTAATCAGGTAGGATGTGACAAAAGAGTTCGCAGAACTCCATTTCTGAGAAGCCAATGCTTCCTGTGATTTTTTATTTTCTCCAATGAGAAAACCAAGTTTCCCTTTGCCATCAATGACTAGCCTGATGGATTGGGCCCATTCTCTGTAATTTTTACCGTTCAGCTTTTCCACGGTAAGTTGGAATGACGAGTTTTCATACCCAGTCGTCGAACTCATGGAAGAGATGATTTCTGATTCTTCATCCTTGAGAGGACGACTGTGTAGACTCGTGATTGGCAGCCATGGATTGAGCTAGGTTTTTTTTTTCTTTTTTTTTTACTGAGGAACCCGGAAGAGCTTTGATACCATGAAGATGATACTTTGATTCATTCCAATATATCTTACAGTTTACATACATGGTCCTATTTAACAAGTACAAAAAAATCTATACAAGGAAACATAATATATCATTCCTAAATTATGTCCTTAATTATTCCTAATTTGTAATCAATCAATCTTCATTCCAATCTTCTGGTTTATTCACTCAATCTTCACAAAATGTCTTTAGCTCCAACTGCCTATGAAAGCATTAAACTGTGGATTATGCATCCACAGTGAAAAATAATTATATAATTCCAATTTATTGTATTTGATTTATATTATTATTCAATGGATCCTAAATATTTTTTGAACCCCATACAAATATAATCTTCTTCCTATATCTAAATTTTAGACATTGAGCTTCAGGTAGCCTAACTTAGATGAGGCACACAACTCTCCTCAATAAGATCATCACCCCACTCCTTTAATAACTATAGTTATTATTACATATAAAAAAAAAAGGAAATCAATAATCTTTCTTTTTTTAATATTATAGGAAGCCACGCATTAATGAAAAAAATATTGCACAATTAGAGCATAGCCAGCATTCTTTGAGAAAAATAGTAGTCAAAAAGATATAATACGATTAAAATGGCAACCCAATGGTAGAGCAGTGAATGAAACATGTACTGAAGCGTCAAGATGTCATGGGGCTATAGCGCATAGCATCGACGCGAAACGCGCGCTTTACTAAAGTAAAGCACACTAACCTATATATTCTTAATATATCAAAAGTGTCCATAAATTCTAACAGTTATAAACAATCAAACTTAAAGATAAATTTCACAATCTTATCAAAAGTCATATGTGACATTGAATTTTTTTTGGTGTATAATAAACTAAGTTAAAAAAAATATTAAAAATGGAGAGATATGTTCTCCAGTGGACGAAGGAGGCGCTTGTTTCCGCTCTCTTGTTGATTTTTATTCATCTCTCTCTGTCAAACTTTGGTGGAGATTCAAGACTACGAGTTATATTTGGGCTGATTTTCTTCGTGGAAAAAATTGTGATGTGCTTCATCCAAATTTGCTTATTGTCTCGAGTGCTAACTCTGTTATCTGGAAATGTATGCTACAAGTTAGATAATTTTCTGAAATCCACAAGTTCTGGATGGTTCGTGCAGAAAAATGTAATTTCTGGTGCGATAATTGGTTAAAGTCACAATTACTCGGATCATTCGGTTAAGGATTTTACAATAAATGGTAACTGGAATCATGATCTTCTTAGCCAGTGGGTGCCATCGGAATTCTTGGGTGAAATCTTGAGCTTCAAACCACCAACATCATCTAATAGGGATTTGTGCTTTTGCACACCTACGTCGAATGGTGATTTCAAGGTATCATCAGGACTTCCAGCTAATCCGAAAGTCATCTAATCGATCATGGTTACATCGATCCATCTGGCATCCTCAAGTCCCGTTCAAAATATCTTTCCTCATGTTGCGACTTATTCGAAGTCGTATCCCAAGGCATGATGTTCTTCATAAAATTGGCTGCAGTGGTGCATCTAAATGTTGTTGCTGCAGCTCTCCCTCCCAGGAATCTATTAATCAAGTATTTGTTACGAGCCCATAGCACAAACTCTCCGGAACACATTCGGAACTCCATTCGATATATCACATGACCGCTCAATTCGTGCTAATACTGCTTCATGGTGGTTTAAAAACAGCTCCATTGTCTTTATACGATTTCTCATGCAGATTACACCTCTATTCATTTGCTGGGAGTTATGGAAAACTCGTCATGTCGTGTTGTATGACAATAGAACCATTAGTTTTGATAAAATGTGCGATGATATCTTTACAGACATAAGGATGCTTTTCTTTTCAAAGTTTTGCAAATTCACGGTGACTTGTTGTGACTGGAATTCATTCTGTCGATCTGTTTACGGGATCCAAAGACATATCATTTTCCAGCAAGTTAAATGGTTTAAGCCAGTAAGTAACATTTATAAATTAAATACGGATGGTGCCTCTAAAGGGAACTCAGGTACCAGTAGGGGGGGAGGAGTGATTCGAGATGTGGACGTAATTTCATTCTTGGTTTCTCAACTCACTTTGGCACTTTATCTAGTGTTCTTGCGGAAGCCAAAGCTCTCTTATTCGGAGTTTTACGCATTCGGAGTGACATCCATTCTTTGGATATAGAATTGGATTCTCTGTTGTTGGTTCAAATTTTAACCGAAAAAACATCTTCTCCTTGGTCTATATTCATTGAGGTGGAAGAACTTCAGTCATTGGATTTCATGTTCACTTCGGTTCGCCATTGTTTGAGAGGCAAATAGGGTAGCGACTGTTTTGCACAATTAAGCTGTGACAAGATGGCTATTCAGGTTTTCAAGCATTTACAGGAGCTTCCTTCAATTGTCAAAGGGGAATTACGGAAATATAAAATAGGTTTTCCTTCTTTCAGGAAATACAAGTTGTGATCATTTTCTTATCTGCTTGTCTCTTTGTATTTTAGGAGGTCTTGGTTCATGTCCCCTCCTTGTTTTACTGGTTTTCTAATAAAAAGTAATATATTAATAAAAATATATATATTAATAAATATAAAATACGAGAAGTTATAATTATAAATTAATACATCAATACATGATTATTTTATAAATTTAGCTTTTAAAAACAAAATTACAATACCAACTCAAAACATAATTATTTACAATTATTTATGCATTTGGCTTCAAAAAAAAAAATTTAAGTTATGCACTCCCGCTGTAAGATTTAAAAACTAATATTTCATATTATTTTATTGAAAATACTTTGCATTACACATACAACACGCTTATTTTCATATTCTTCAACACACGCACATGGTTCTGCTAAATCTACATAAAGACAAAAACGTCCAATCCTTTTAACAACCATGAGCAAGCCCATCTAGCAAAGGCGTGCAAGGGCATGCGCCTTGCTTATAGGAAAAAGCACCGGAAACGCGTAAAGGCGCGCCTTTCCAAAACAAGGGGTGCAAGGTGTTGCGAGATGTGAAGCATGTGCCTCGCGTAGCCTTGCGCGCCTTTAATAACTATGGAATGAAACTCAATTGCCATGGCTAATATTGATTAAACTTTAAAGTCAAAACAGAAAGGAAAGAACATGAGATCTCAGTCTTGGAAAAGCTTGTAGAACCACAATGGAAGCAGGCCAAGGATTTCCCCCAAACTACTCCAAATTGAACTGTATACAATTTGTGCACACATGTACACAAATACAAGTATAAACCAATCACATAGTCGGAACTCAGTTGTGATGGTTGACAGTCGCACATAACATCAGTTCGCATTCATGGGGTAGAGGGGATCCTTGTTTCTTCCAAAATATTTAGTCTAAGCACTAGACTTTTGTCAACTGTACAATAAAAAGCAATTCCACACAATATAATCTTTAACAAATGACACTAACCAGTAACCATAAATAGCAGGCACTAGTACCTAGAAAAGTATCATGGAATTAAATACGCACGGACAAGATCTGAATGCTTACTTGTTCAGATAGATAAAGACGCTGCTTGGTCTTGTAGTTTCCTTGCTCAAGAACAGGGCCCCAACTGCGACCATGAAAAACCATCAACGTGAACTATCATTACATTGTTTTCAAGTGTACTTATCAATCAGAAATCGTATAAGAATAAGCACAGACTGAACATTACAGTCTACAGATATTCCATCTAACAACAAAATTCACAGTTTCAACTTGGGTCCACGCTTATGTCAGATGTAGAGAAATAAAGTTATTGCTTATTGGAGGTAATAGAATGTGCGAATCACCAAATAGGTGATGGTGAATTCAATACCGCTAATTGCAAAATGAAAGTACCAAACCCAATCAGAAATTCAATTATATGGTATGAGCACCAGAGAAGCATTTTGTCTTTAGAAATTCCAAACTTTTTTAACAGCTACATTTCTAGATAAAACATTAACCACAGTACAAAGGATTTCAAACAACACATAAATTCACTTTTCTCTTTTGTTTACTTCATCAAACCAAATGACCTTCGACTGCGAACGAAACCTAGCAAAACCCTAACTAAAAACATACAGCGCCGAAGTTATACCGGCAAGAGAAAGACGGCCAAACTAGGTTATGATGCGCGAGCCAGTCATATAGCACCAGCACCAGTAACTTCCAGTGCGCGTAACTCTCTTCGGCGGCAGCATTTTTCTTTTCTCCGCCTGAACCTCTCATTTTCGGCTGCGCCGCTCCTCCTCTGCCGCCGGAGTCTTTCTCCTTGTCTCCTTTCGATTTTGTGGAACCCTTTGGCCTCCCACGTTTCTTCGGCTCGGTAGTCGGCGTAGCTTCCATTTTTTCCTCCGTTTTCTGTGTTTCCCTCTCGTTGGTGTTGTTTCCAGAGCTGGTGAGAATGTAAAAAGGATTTCAGTGAACTCAAGAGTACAGGACTGAGTACTGAGGTTACGTCATCAAGACTTTGTTTGGCGTAACCTCTTTGCCAATTTCACGAAACAAATTATACATGTGCTTGAATAGTTTTTTTCCAAAACAAAAATAAATAATAATATTTGAAGTTTTAAATTATTTGTCAGAATTTAATAGTTTGATATTTACCCAAAACAAATATACCAAGCTCAAAAAAATATATATATACAATTCGTTTTCACAAAAAATTTCACAAAACTCCTAAAAACACCAAATGAGTCATATACGATACGTTTTGGGGATAAAATGGTTATGGCGAAATAAATCATATTTGGGTATGTTTAAAGAAAATATATCATTATTGTAGAAATCAAAATATATTATTAATTATAAGATAAAATTATTTGATATTTAAAACATTATATGTTTTGGCTATAATATAATGTTTATGGGACGCCTTGAAAATTTAGTAAAAAGAAATGAATATATTGATAAATATTAAGAATGAGGAACAGTATATTTTGAGAAATAATAATAAAGATTTTTTTATTTTGGAGATAAAAATTTGTTACTTGGAAATAAAAACAAAGGGGAGCATAAAGTTAAATTATTAAAGTGATTCGATGATTATTTGAAATTTGAAATGTGTTACAATTTTGGACAAACAATTGAGAAAGGAAATGCATTATCGTAATGATATTATTTCGACTAAATGAATTCGATCCGCATACAAACTTCAAAAAAAGTCCCCAGTATAGCTTTCAAATGCTTTAAAATGATTGATTTTGGAACAAAGAAATCTCCGGTATTATATCCGAAAAAATTACAATTTTTATCATATAATTTTGTCCATATTAAAAAGACGCAATATCGAAGATGCCAACAATATCTGGTACCACATCATCAATTTACAGTACCATGTCATCATTTTCTGACGACATAATATTATATCAATACTCCAGTAAAAAAAGGACTAAAAAATAAAAATAATGATCACTAAAAATGCAATCTAAAAGTTTATGACTAAAAATGAAAAATGAACAGACAGATTTTTTTTTTTTTTATAGAAAAATGAATACATAGATTTGAGATTGCTTTTAAACTATGAAATATATGACATGCTTTCAGCATTATTGAACTACCGAGTAAAATGTTTTTTTTTTAAATCTCACATGCGTAGCTCAAATTATTTTTAAATATTTTTAAAATTAAAGGAACTTCAGTCGTGCCGCAACTTGGAACGACCTGTTGAATTGTTCAGAACGTGCAGTAAGTAACAGAGAATTGATGTTTTAATTTCTTCTAGTATCAAAATGGGGAAATGTGAATTAATTCATGAATACTGGCATCAACATTCACCAATGTATTGAGTTGTCTCGCAAGCTCGATATTAAGAAATCAAACATAGACTCCACAAGAAAGTAGCAAGAACAAAGATCCGAACCCCTGCCAAAGGACAGTAAACTTGATATCACCAACAATGAAACTTCGAAAATATAACAGTGACAACAAGAAGCGTATTATAGATGTACCAAGAAGACAGATGCTACGGCACCAGTGGTGAGTTCTTTCGCAAGACTACGATTTTTCCTCGAGGAAGTAGCTTCATAGCTGCAAATCAATGCACAAATAAGCACGGTACTAAAACAAGAGGTGATAATGTAGTCTTATCATATTTCGTAAAGGCTCACACGTGTGCGAGCCTTGGTGTATGTCACAGGCAAGACATGCATCTTATTTAAATGACCTTGCTAAAATGAAATATTTTAAAATTAGAATTCATGGTATTAGTTATTGCAAATAGCAGGCAACATTCATTAGTGTCTGTGCATATATTATGGCCTCCTAAGTAACATTTCATCTTAGTTTTAACAATTTGTTTATAGTAGAAAATATGAATTGTGACCTTCTGTCTTTATGGCATGCCAAGAAAAATGCACCCTGGCGTGCGCCTCACAACTTCAGTGCTTTAAACTATGTGCCTTAGTACTAGGAAATGAATCAGAGACAGAAAATTCACATAAGAGAAGGTAGATTGAAGAGAGGTTACACAAAGGACAAGGAGCACATGATCAAAGGTCACTACTTCCCTCATCAAACAGCTTGGTCAATAGCTACACTAGAAAAGAATTGTTTAGTTCAGATTGCTCCTATCTACTACGGTAATGTTTCATTCCGTCAAGTCACAGATTTCTTCCCAAAAGTGCTACTAAACAATTAACGAGGTGTACTCACAATTTCAAAATCGCTATTTTTTAAGGTACACAAAATAAGTCTATCCAAAGCTATAACCTCTTCATTCCTCTTCTTAAAATCCTCAAGATCCGGCTCCAATTCAAAATGACACTTCATTTGGGGCAGAGTGAATCTTCTTATTTGTTGTCAAAGGTGAATACTTTGGATCTGCTATTAAGGTCTGGAAGGCTGCATTCTTTTCCGAAGGTGGGAGAATTTGGTGCATGTTTGTGTCTAATGTATTTTTGAGTCGATGGCCTGGGAACAATGTTTTTGCTATTGATCACATAAACATCAAAAGTTCTGGCTGGATAAGTATCTTAATAATATTCTAACTCTCCACTAAAATTCATCATGGTTTCCGTTTACTTCATGGTTAGCCGAAAGTTTCTATCCATTTAACATGTAACATATAAAAACAATCAAGTTATAACAACCATTACAAAGCATAGTGAATTCAATTATTCAACATCAAACTGTAACCTAATCAAAATTTTGAAAAAATAATGAATTCTAACCGTGTATAGCACCCGAGCTATGGATCTTAAAATAAAGGAAATCATGTGGAGAAGGTATCGTACACCAAAACCATCAAAACATAATGAATCCTATTGGTGTATATAGCCCAAGGCATGAATGTTTAAAGATGAACGAACTATCATCCACCAAAACCATTGTCCCAATCCGATCCATAATACTGTAGGGATAATCCACAAGACTTGGGCATAATTCCACATAGACACAGAATAAGGGAGGAAGTGACGGGATGGGGCTTCAAAATCATGTTAAATTTTAACAAAAATGTAAACTTGTCATTGATAAGGTGGAATACTATTATCAGCAAATCTATATTTAACAGTCCACCAACCAACCAAAAAAAACAAAAAACTAAAATTAATGTAAAAAAATACACAAGGTGGAGAATCCAGGTGCCTCTACCAAGTCATTATCAAAACTTCTAAACCTCTTATTGTTAGAAACTAAAGAATGCAAATTTTCTCCAAAATCGTACAAGGTGGCGCAGATAAAGAAATGTCTGTGGTTGCGATCTCATACAACACACAGCGATACATTTGATATGCATCAAGCACATGGATCACCACAGAATAAACAGAAAATGCTACAAAAAAACAAGCTGTGCGAATATTGGATCCAAAATCTAAAAGCATCAAAAAAAATCCAAACTGACATCAATAACTACAGAATCGAAATTCAATGGAATAAATTCTTACATGAAGAAAGAGGCGGTGACGACGAGGCCAATGACGAGCATAAAAACGGCGAGCGTAGGGTACCACGCGTCCGGGACTGGGCTTGAGATCGGTTTCGCAGATTGAGCCTTTTTTGAGAAAATCAAACCGAAATTAGCTTTGAAACATTCAGAAAACAAAACATAAAATAAAAATATGAAAAATTGTGAGGAAAAGAGTGGAAATTAAACTCATTAGATTCAAAATTACCATTTCTTCTTCCGAGGGTTTAAGAGAGCGTATACGGTTCCGCTGTGTGAAATATGACTCGAGGAAAATTTGTTGACTTTAGTGAAAAAAAAGATCTTGAAATCGCTCTTGATACAAAAACAAGAAGCGTTTCTTTAATAACAACACGCTTTTATATGCCTAAGCTTGGGCTGGCATCTTGGTTAGTTGGCTACTTCATCCAGTCCCTATATAATGTATCAGGATTCAATATGTTGGTTTATTTCGGTTATTTTTGCTCTATTTGCTCTTTTAATTGGGCACGAAAATAACTCAAACTAATACGATTTTTTAGTTTGATTTGGTTGATAACTCGAATAAAATTCAAATGTTTTAATTTAGGATATTATTATCATTTCAAAATCTAAAAATTTGACAGAGAATTATACTACAAATTTTTTTTTATCTCATTTGGAAATGTAACTAATCCATGCATACTAATTCTCCACTGCAACAAAGGCAATAAGTAATTTTAACATTGAGAAAACAAAATCTAACTAATTTCTTTAACCAAACATTCAGAAAAAAACATCAGTATCTAAAACATCACAATGATTCAATAAAACACTAATGAGATCCATGGTACATACCCCCTTGATAGTCGCCACATCGTCCTCCATAGACAACTAGCTCTGCTTGTTCTCAAAAGTCCAGGGCTCGAATTCCACCTAAAAGACTCCGAATCTTCTCCCCTGGGTTTTGCAGACGAACGCAAAAGGTTCGACATGGAAAGATAACTATATAGGAAAAAGAAACTCTGATGAAGGACTACAAATTCGTATGGTGTCATCTTCAAATTACTTAATGATTACATCATGCATCGTCATCATTACAATTGAAGAGACAAGTCCTGATTTAAATCAGCTCGAAATACAATTGCAACAATTATTATAATTATTATACGCTGAACTAGAGATGGTCGATTGTAGATTGAGACATTGATCATGCGTGGAAACGGGTCAAACCATAAACCTGCATGGGTCAACCCATCATCTATCCCAGCTCAAAATTTAAGAATTCAAATTAAAAAATAAAAATAATATAGTTGTATTCATCCCAAATTCTTGTCATTCTATATAATTAAAATTTATTTACATTAATTATGCATTTAAAGGGCCTTAAGCCTTATTATCCCCACATAGTCACTCTCTCTTAAATCTTCCTCCATGGCTATAGCCAGAAAGTCCCCTCACCACCAACAACAACTCAAACATTCCTCCGTCGGTAACCACCATAGGGAAAAAACTATTGAAGGAACCTACCAGAAGAAAACTCAGCTCGAGCACATCATCATCCGAGTCGACACGTATATTTCTGCCATTGAAAACATGATTAGATTCTATGGGTGTATGAAAACGAACAAATGGTCCAAAGATCAATCTCTATCATTCATGGTCTCTACAAATCTTCAATGAAATCCTAGTCAATGCTGCTGACAACAAACAGAAGGATCCAAAGATGGACTCGGTCAAGGTGATTGATATCACCAAAAAGTGTGATGGCCTCAAGATATCAATAAGATGTGAGATATTACATTTCTGTTCTTCAATGTGTAGAATGATATCAAAACTTTGGATCCCTGCATTTAGAATGACCTGAGAACACGAAACAAATGTAAGAATATGGCCATAAGGTTTTTCCGACGTGTCCCCTCCGACGCTCAAGTCAGGCGAGAGGATCGGAAATATATGTGAAAGAGAAATATATTATAAATAATCCGAAAGTGTAGATCAACCTGGTATTTATAGACGAAGAGTTATTATATATGTAGGATTCTTTCCTTTTTTTATCGGGATCTGATAAGATCTGGAATATTCCTAATAAGGTAACAATATCCCTAAGATCTTGCTTCAATAAATAAAAGGTGGGTCTCAGTTGTTGGGATATGAGCTTATCTATCGCGATTATACTTAGGATGTCTCCATTGATTAGCAACACCTCGACCTGTATATTGGGCTCGGGAACCCATGAGATCGGCCACTTATTTGGAGGTCCGAACGGGGAACACGAGAAGTCAATAAGGTGGTCCGGGTCGGCAAGTAGCTCGGATCGGCATAAACGTAAACAACAAACCCTGAAACGTAGGTCCCAATGCGTCAGGTCGGCATAATAGGTTGGTTCCTTCTGAGATTGACGTACCTCTTCTAGCAAAGGTGACCTCCTTCTCCCAAGGGGTATCATAGTCTCCCCTCCAAGTCGAGCTGACGTCGAAGACCAGAAGTTTGTATACTTTTGCCGATCTGATTTGGTAAACTTTTTTATTTGGGAAGGGGTAATCTAACCTGTTTACAGTTGGTTGATTTTGAATTTAAATTTAAAAAGTAGCTGTTAGAATGTCGTTTCGTATTCCGAAACAAATATGAGTCGTCCAATAGATTCCAAATCAACGGTTAAATCTTGTCTGGATCCCCCTATAGATAAACTGAATGGGCCCATCATTTGGCTTATTTTTTTTCGATCAACCTAGCTCGGCTCCTGACCTCTGTTCTATTTTCTCGAACTATCTATTCCATATTTCCTATCTCGTGTCTAATTCTTTTAGGTACGTTTTCCTTATCTGAGCTAAATTATAGTTTGTTTTGATGTCTCGTCTAGATAAACTATTTCCTTCCCCTTTGACTGAGGAAGTCCTGAAGGAGATAGATCAATACGATTCTAATCTTCCCTATAGGTCGCCCGGAGTCGAGAATACCCAGGAGGCTAGGCCCTCGCCTTCAAGTCAGCTCCAGATCATTGATCGTGAGGGGGCCTTGACAACAGATGATTACCCTTGGTATGAGTTGTATGCCCATTCTCTCGAGGTCTCGGATAAACCTCGTCTGCGTAAGGTCAACAGAGCTTCTCTTGATTATGACTCATCATTCCGTCTAAGGATGATCGCCCCAACCAACCTCCTAAGGGGTACTATACCTTTTATCGGGAGAATCGGAAGGGGGTCTCCATTTTCCTATTCCCGAGTTCTTTTGTGAGTTCAGTAATTATTATCAGCTGAACTTAAGCCAATTCTCCCCCAATTTCTTTAGGTTAGTATGTAGCTTAGTTATCATCTTCCGATCCCAAGGCCTTCTCCTAGATTGTTTATCCCTCTCTCACTTCATGTTAGTCAAAAGGTCCCAAGATGGGCCTTGGTATCTCTCAAGCGGAGCTAACTTCCAATTTATTGGTGGTTATCCCACATCTAACAAGTATTGGAAGTATCATTTCTTTTTTGTCAAGCCTCCTCAACCCTGTAATATTTACACCGAGTGGCATGAGTCCCTTTCTACTCTACCCAAACCTCCAAAAACTTTAAAAAGAGCCAATATATACTGAGGTGATGCAGGTGTTAGGAGGTCGGCTTTATAATTCGTCCAAATTCTTAACTGAGTACCTCTTAGCTATTTATGGGTTGAGCCCGGTCGATGTGGCCCTCAGAGGAAGAGCTAGTAGATACAATACATTTTTCATGTCTGTATCCCAAATGTGTTATGATGCTTACTAAAAATGATGTGTCTTCTTTCCGGTGGACGAAGGGTGCTGGGAGCAACTCCAATAATGGCTCCGAGTGTTGGTGATGCCTGAAATCACGAACAAGTGTGAGAAGGGTGCCGGAAGGATGTCCCGGCGGAGCCCCTCCGACGCTCAAGTCAGAAATCGGAAAAAGAAAGGAAGAGTAACGAGATGAACTTTAAGTTGTGAGTAGAGTGAATACCTTATTCCCGTCAACAAACCTGATATTTATAGGAAACGGAGAGGAGACAGCCTTTAACCGTGTGTCAGGGCCTAGGGGACATCTTCTGAAGCTAAGGGTGGGGACCAGGGTCCTAGAGCTGAGGACGAGTAGGTGTCACTCTCCTCGTACGATATGCTTGCAGCTTTTGCGATCCGATTTGTGCCGGGGACCAGAGAATGTCACTTTCATGGTATGATATGCTTGCAGCTTTTACGATCCGATTTGTACCGGGGACCAGAGAATGTCACTTTCCTAGTATGATATGCTTGCAGCTTTTACGATCCGATTTGTACTTGGAGATATGGGTTATACGTCGAATCTAATTTGCGAGGCCGTGCTACAAAGCTTAGCTCGCCCAACACGAGCGAGCTCCGATCCCATACTTCGCAAACATGAGGCATCTGCGAGGGATGGCTCCAAACTCTTCCTCGCATGGGAGAGCATCGCAGCTTGCGCCTCGTGTGTGCGAGCTGCGAGGCTCTGTGTGCGAGCTGCGAGGCTCGCACATGTCTCGCGGGGTGAGTACGCAGCTCGCCCCTAGTGTGGGCGAGCAGCGGTGCTCGCCCCTGCCTGGCGGGGCGAGCGCGCAGCTCGCCCATCGCGTGGGCGAGCTGCGGTGCTCCACCGCACGGGGGGCGAGCTTCGTGCGGGACTCTCGCCCGCACGAGGGGCTAGCTTCGCACTCCCCGCACCTTGTCCTCCGACGATTTTGACCAATGGATTGGGTTCGACCCGTGAGCTTTTTAATGGGCTTGACCCGTATGGGTATCACTACTCCCCCATCAAATACGAGCTAAATCGAAGGTGAAAGCTCGGATGCGGATGACATTCCCACGGGTCACTCGAACAGTTTTGGAGTGGGCGTCGGATCACTTCCCCTCCACTTTTTCACTATTATTTTTAGTTTTTCCAAATCTTGCAAGTATTTACATGATTGATTTGAACTTGACTAGATGGTGTTGGTGGATGTGCATGATCTTGACTAGTCAAGTAGTCAACTCCTCGGTTCCCGCAGCCTCGCTTCCCAAGACACCATCTTAGCCATTGGTTTTGAATTCAATCAATGGTTGAAATTCTTCCCTTCCTTCTATAAATACCACCACTCCATTCTATAACTCTTCACTTCATTTGCTCCCCAACTTCTTTTATCACCTAAGGTTTCTCAAGTGGAGCTCCTAGCAACTCTCTTCAATCCGAGTTGCTGCCTCCGAGCCATCGTGCCTCGTCCGAGCTAAAATCCTTCGTCATTGTGCTATTGCATCCTCAAGGTAACACCCTAGCTCTCCTTTAATATTTTCATTTGTTAGTCATGTACCACACATGTTCGATGAAATTCCCAAGTAGGAGATATACATTATTTCTTAGCAATGCTAGAGCCTACAAACAAGCCCAACGCATGACCGAACTTTGCGCACGGCCGCGCGCAGCTGCGCTCACGTCCGGGCTCGGCGCACGGCTGCTGGCAGCTGTGCGTGTGGGCGAGCTAGGCACACGCCCGCGCGCAGCTGTATGCACAGGCGAGCCCGGGTGAGCTCGGGTAGATGCATGCCCGCGTGCGGCTGTATGCTCGGACGAGCTCGGGTAGGCGCACGCCTGCTTCCATCTGTATACTCAGGACGAGCTCGGACGAGCTTGGGTAGGCGCACGCCCGCGTGCGGCTGCATGCTCAGGGCGAGCTCGGGTAGGCGCACGCCCTCGTGCGGCTGCATGCTCAGGCGTACTCGCGCAGCTGTGTGTGGGGGCGAGCTACGGGCGAGCTTGGTGCACGTTCCCGCGCAGCTCGCCGAGCTGTGCGGTTGTTCCAGCTTGTGGCTCGGTCGAGCTCGTCATTGATGAGTTCAATCTATGGCCAAGCTCAATGCTATGTGCTCGGCCGAGCTATGCGCGCCACACCTGCGCTGTCATACACGCCCAAGCTCGACGCGCATCTTAACACGGTGCAAACTGGAGTTTGACGCACTTTGAATGAATTAATATTTGCTCTTATTCTTTTACAATAGTTTGATTTTATTGATGTTTCATATACGATGGATCAATAACATGATTTTTTCGATGTTGATATCAGGTGTTGGCATATTTGATCTAAGCTGTGAAGCATACAAGAGTACCGAGTCACGAAATTGTCCAAGCTCCGAGCCCTGTCCCGCACTTTGAGCTTCGTCCAAGCCATATACTCAATCCGAGCTCGATTAAAACAATATCTTTTGCCCATTTAGAAGGTATTCGTTCTTCTTGCACTTATCACTTGCTTGCTTGTTTTTTTTTTTTCTTTTACTCCATGTCCTCCTCTTCGCATTCAAACTCGCGTGGAGACCTCTATACTTCTGAAGAGTCTGGCCCATCCAGTGCTCAGTCTGACAGTTCTGACGATACATCCTCTGACGAGGAGATGTCGGACCGAACTAATAGCTCGTCTGATACTCAGACTCGACCCGAGTTTCCATTTCTTTCTGATAAGGAATTAATGGCCCATGCCGAGGGGCGTTCGTATAAGAATATTTCCTCTAAACTTACCCAAGACCACATCCCTATCCTCCAATTTATGGGCCACATTCCTGCCGATTATGATGTCATTATCCCAATCTCGACAGATCGCCCTCACCTGCCTCCTCCCGGGTTTGCTACATTTCATAGGGACCAGCTAGATGGAGGTCTTCGTTTCCCCCCTTGCTCCTTTCTTCATAGATGTTAGCAAGTTTTTTGGCATTCACTTAGGTCAGCTTGCCCCTAATGCCTTCCGGTTAATTTGTAGCACATATGTGTTATTCCGCACCTTAGGCCTTCCTATCTCAAGCTACATCCTCTATCACTTTATGTTCATTAAAAAGCCTATCGACGGAGTCTTCTACATGACCTCCCGCCCAACCGGCAAATTTCTTGAGCGTTGTCCCTCCAATGTCAAGGATTGGAAAAACTAATTCTTCTTTGTTCGACCACCTCACCGGTGGCCATGCATGGTTCAGTGGCATATGGAAACCCCGTCATACCCAAACTCCCCCGCAGTTCCAAACATGATCCTGATTACCGTCGAATTTTAAAAGTAATTAATGGAAGAAGTTACGATGTTTCTCGCCTGATGACTGAAGGTCTCCTGTGCCATTGGGGCTTGAGTTCAGCCGGGGTCCCACTACAAAGCTCACCTGGTAGTTTCTTATTTTATATTAGCCATATCTGTGTTCAATATATTATCAATTCTCTTCCGTCGTTTGCAGGTCAAGCAATTATGCTCGCCATTATCAAACGCGAAGCTGACAAGAAGGCGAAGGGCTTGGCAGCTGGCACTATCCCAACTCCTCCTTCCAAGACTGCAAGCAAAGGAGAGGGATCGACTACTTTACACACTGGTGACGGTTGCCCTTCACCCCGTAAGAGGAAATCACATGTTAGCCACCCCTCTTCCCGCCCTTCCAAGGGTAAGAAAGTGTTGAAAGCTGCGGAAGCAAAGTCGATGACTCCTGAGGATCACCATGTGGAGGAGGATGAGGGTCCGCCGGAGGCACATACTTTCGGGCATTATGAGAGCTCAGCCGCTTTGTTGGGACAGGGTCCTAATGATATTGCAATAGGTGTGATGCATGAGCTACCTTCCGGCCCAGATGTTGACTTTCTGGCTTCATTGGGACTGAGCGAACTCATGCGACGGACATGCAGCAGCATGGCCGAGGTATGTATAATTTTCTTACGCCTTCATTATCTGAGCACATCGTTTTTCATATTCCATTTATCGGGATTTTCTTACATTCTTCCTTTTCTTGTCTTTTTCTAATCAGGCATTTATCTTCACCGGTGAGCTGGCTTATCGTACTAACAGTCTCAGGACGCTATCTCGGAAGGACTCGAAGGAGAGTAAAGTGATCATTGCCGACCTTAAGGCAGCTGCTGAGAGAGCCGAAGAAGCACATGCTCGAAAGGTTGAGGAGCTGGAAGCCCAGGCCGCCGAGGAGCGCCAAAAATTTGAGGCCGAGCTCTCAAGCCTAAAGAAGAAATTAGAAAGAGCCCAGACCAAAATCAAAGATACTGAGGAAGCTTTATCAAACTTTGAAGAAAAGGCTGCCCAGAAACATGCCTCTGTCAAAGATGAGTTCTTGAAATCGGCCGAGTTCGAAGAGATATGTGGGGTTAAAGCATTTGGCTTCCTTGAGGTTGGATTTGAGAAGACCGTGGAGTTGTTCCGAGATAAAGGCTATCCACCAGAAGGGGCTCCTTCTGATTTTATTGACATCATGAATGTGACTTCTCGCCTTCCCCTTGACATGTAGTTGGATTAGATATTTTGTCATGACTTCTATGTAATCCCTCTAATATTTTGTGGACTGTTGGATGTAGTCGGATGTTTGACGATTGTTCCTTTTTGCTTGCGAAGCCTGTCGTATGTTGTAATGACTCGCTAGATGCTTATATTTGGACATCCATTTTGCTTCTTTTGGTTTGTTTTGGGCACTCCTACCTTGACTTTGTGTTATTATGTTTAGCCCAACCTAACAATAGCTTACCTTGCAACGCAACATTAAGATGAACCATATGCGCCGATTATTTATTTATTCATGAATAGGCAAGACCTTGGTGTCAATAATAGTACATGCAAGCTTCGCATGTCTTGTCCTATCAAGCTCGCTCAAAGGGGCGCATGACAAGCTCTTTTAGCTCACTGAGACGGCCATGTGCTAGTTTGAGGGTTGTCGGGCAAGCTCTCTAACTTGCCTAAGTAGCCATGGGCGAGCTCCTGATTGTCCCCAATAGGGCCATTTGCCACCTGATCCAATTTCTGGTACCCGCTTAGTGAAGTAGGTGCCGAACTCCAGAATCAAGTAATAAATACATGATCCACGATATGTAATATGAACCCTGCTCGGGCAAATCACTCATGTTGGATTTGGCATAGCCAAGTTGAGGAGCTCGACGTGACCATAGCTCTGTTGATCCTCTGTCGGATGCAACCGTGACAGGCCGGGTAGACACCCCTGAATGGCACTTGGCGTAACCAAGGCAAACGAGCTCGGCGTAACCGTAGCTCGACCAATCCTCTGCCGGGCGTAACCACGACAGGTTGGGTAGACACCCCTGAATGGCACTTGGCATAACCAAGGCAGATGAGCTCGGCGTAGCCGTAGCTCGACTAATCCTCTGCCGGGCGTAACCACGACAGGTTGGATAGACACCCCTGAATGGCACTTGGCGTAACCAAGGTAGATGAGCTCGGCGTAACCGCAGCTCGACTAATCCTCTGCCGGGCGTAACCATGACAGGTTGGGTAGACACCCCTGAATGGCACTTGCCGTAACCAAGGTAGATGAGCTCGGCGTAACCGCAGCTCGACTGATACTCTGTCGGGCGTAACCACGACAGGTTGGGTAGACACCCCTGAATGGCACTTGGCGTAACCAAGGCAGATGAGCTCCGCGTAACCGCAGCTCGGCTGATCCTCTGTCGGGCGTAACCGCGACAGGTCGGGTAAACACCCCTGAATGGCACTTGGCGTAACCAAGGCAGATGAGCTCGGCGTAACCGCAGCTCGACTAATCCTCTGTCGGGCGTAACCGCGACAGGTCGGGTAAACACCCATGAATGGAACTTGGCGTAACCAAGGCAAATGAGCTCGGCGTAACCGCGACAGGTCGGGTAAACACCCCTGAATGGCACTTGGCGTAACCAAGGCAGATGAGCTCGGCGTAACCGCAGCTCGACTGATCCTCTGTCGGGCGTAACCGCGACAGGTCGGGTAAACACCCCTGAATGGCACTTGGCGTAACCAAGGCAAATGAGCTCGGCGTAACCGCAGCTCGACTGATCCTCTGTCGGGCGTAACCGCGACAGGTCGGGTAAACACCCCTGAATGGCACTTGGCATAACCAATGCAAATGAGCTCGGCGTAACCGCAGCAAAAGTATACAAGACAAGTGACAGATACTCTTCATTCATTGAAATTGAAATTGAAATCGAAATCGAAATTCAAATCGAAATTGAAATTAAAGCGATTACAAGAAATGAGAGGAATACATAGCCCAGGTGTAACAGCTACGGCTAAACATAGTATTTCTTCAAGTGGTAGGCATTCCATGGTCTCTTGAGAGCTTTGCCTTGCATGTCCTCTAGGTAATAAGCTCCCGAACTCACCTTCTCCATGATCTTAAAAGGCCCCTCCCATTTCGGGTCCAGCTTTCCCCGCTGTTCTTCTTGTACCTTCCTCAACACTAAGTCTCCAACCTGGAAGCTTCTTGGTACTACTCTTCGATTGTATCCCCGAGCTATGCGGTTCTTGTAAGCTTCCATCCTAATCATCGCTGCTTCCCTTTTTTCTTCTAGGAAGTCCAGATCAGCAGCCCGCCTTTGATCATTGTCCTCATCATAAAGCACAATCCTTGCTGTCTCGGATCCTATTTCTGCCGGGAGCACTGCCTCATTGCCATAAACCATGCTGAAAGGCGTTTCACCCGTTCCTGTTCTAGGAGTAGTTCGATAAGACCATAGCATACTTGGGAGCTCATCCACCCAGTTTCCTTTTGCTTTTCCTAATCTTGCTTTTAAACTTTGGAGCAAAGACCGGTTAGTCACTTCTACCTGGCCATTACTTTGAGGGTAAGCCACGGATGTAAAGGCTTGTCTGATCTTCATCTCTTTGCACCAAGATTGAATTTTGGCACCTTGAAATTGTCTTCCATTATCGGAAACCAATATGCGTGGGACTCCGTATCGGCACACTATGTTTTTCCAAACAAAATTCATGACGTCCTTTTCAGTATTTTTAGCTAAGGGTTCGGCTTCCACCCACTTTGAGAAATAGTCTATGGCTACTATCAAGAATTTCTTTTGGGCTGGAGCGGGGGGAAAATGTCCTACTATGTCGATGCCCCATTGGTCAAACGGGCATGCCGGTATGATCGCCTTCATCATCGTGGTAGGCTGGTGATAGAGTCTGCTGTGCCGCTGGCAATTGTCACAGGCTAGTACGAGGGTTATGGCGTCCTTTTGCATGGTAGGCCAGAAAAACCCAGCTAGCAAGGTCTTCCGCACCAGAGCATGGGCGCCCAAGTGGTTTCCACAACTCCCCTCGTGTATTTCCCTAAGGACATAATCAACGTCATCTCTTCCCAGGCATTTGAGGAGAGGCCGGGAGAATGATCTCTTGTACAATATCCCTTCGAACAACACAAAACGCAGACTTCTCTGCTTGATCTGATGAGCTTTCCTTGGGTCAACGGGTAGCCTTCCCTCCTTCAAATAATTTTCAATCTCGGTTCTCCAGTCACCCTCATCTAGCTCGGCAGGTGCGGAGCCCTGGAAAGGGGCGAGCTCCACGTGTGCGACCACATCTCGATTTTTCCAACTAGTGAGAGCGCTGGCCATCTTGGCTAGGCTATCAGCCTTGGTATTTTCTTCCCTTGGAATTTGCTCAAACATGACTTCCACAAATTTTTCTTTAACTTGGTCAATGGCACGAGCATACTCAATCAATCATTCTTCGTCTCGTAGACGCCTCTGACCTGTTGTGCAACCAGCTGTGAGTCGGAGAAGATGTGTACCCGGCTAGCTCCCACACTCTTAGCTGCTTGCAATCCTGCTAGAACAGCTTCATACTCCGCTTCATTGTTGGAAGCCTTGAAGTCCAACCTTACGGCTAACTTCATCTCGTCCCCCCTTGGTGAAATCAACACTACCCCAACTCCACTGCCTTCGTTGGTTGCAGAACCATCAACATATATTTTCCAAGGATCCTCGGTATCCTGATGCACGGTTTCCGCCAAGAAATCAGCTAGGGCCTACGCTTTGATAGTTCTTCTCGGCTCATATTGGATGTCATACTCCCCCAGCTCGGTTGTCCACTTAACCAACCGACCTGACACGTCCGGATGAGTTAAGATTTTTCCCAAAGGACTATTGGTAAAGACCGTGATTGGGTGAGATAGGAAGTACGGTCTTAGTTTCCTTGCCGTGATTGTCAATGCTAATGCCAACTTCTCCAAGCCCGAGTATCTGAGCTCAGCTCCCTTTAACGCATGTGAAACGTAGTAAACAGGATGCTGAGTTGAACCTTCCTGTCGGATTAGCACCGAGCTCACCGTCTCCTCAGTTGCGGAGAGATAGACCCATAAACGTTCCCCCAATCCCGGCTTGGCTAAAATCGGGAGCTCGGCTAGATATTGTTTTAACTCATCAAAAGCCCTCTCTCAATCAGTTCCCCATTGAAATTTCTGAGCCTTCCGGAGAGTGCGAAATAAAGGCACACTCCGGTGGGCCGACCTGGACACAAACCTTGATAGTGCAGCAATCCTCCCTACTAATTGTTGTACCTCTTGGAGACTAGTGGGGGACGCCATAGTCTGGATCGCTTTAACTTTGTCGGGATTGGCTTCAATACCTCTCTCTGTCACAATGTATCCCAGGAACTTTCCACTCTTCACCCCAAACACACATTTTTTGTGGGTTGAGCTTTAGTCCGTAAGACCTCAGGGTGGAGAAAGTCTCTCCAAGGTCAGTCATGAGGTGAGTTCGATCCTTTGATTTTATCAAGATGTCATCTACGTATACCTCCACGTTTCTCCCAATTTGCTTTGAGAAAACTTTGTCCATCAACCTCTGGTACATTGCCCTTGCATTTTTAAGTCCAAAGGGCATAACCACAAAACAAAAAGTTCCATCTGAGGTGATGAAACTTACCTTTGCCTGATCCTCCCTTGCAAGGGGAATTTGATGATATCCTTGATAAGCATCCAACAAGCATAGATATTGGTGGCCGGCAGTAGAGTCCACCAGTTGATCTATGCGAGGCAACGGGTAGCAGTCCTTGGGGCAGGCTTTGTTAAGGTCTCGGAAGTCAATGCACATTATCCACTTTCCCGAGTTCTTAGGCACCAGGACCACATTGAGAGCCAAGTGGGGAATTGAACTTCTCTAATGTGTCCCGCCCTAAGCAGCTCTTGGACCTCCTCCTTGATGACCTTATCTTTTTCTGCCCCGAAGTGTCTTTTCTTTTGTTTTACGGGCTGAGCTCGGTCCAACACGTTTAGATGGTGTTGCATGACGTTCGGATTTATACCTTTAAGATCTTGAGTAGACCAGGCGAACACATCATGATTCTTAATGAGACAAGCAATGAGCTCGCCCTTCTCTTGCGGGTCCAAGTCAGCAGCTATTCTGATCACTCTTTCAGCAGATCCAAGCTCCACTAATTCAGGTTCTTCCTCTGTCACAGTTGGAGTCTCTTTCGGGGCATGCCGAGCAACTGACCTCCCGCTCCCTATCACTCCGACCTCCCGTCGGGCCCTTTTTCCTTCTTCCTTTACAACACTTTCATAACACCGACGGGCTGTACCCTGGTCACCTCCAAGTACTTCAACTTTGTTTCCTGCCGGGAACTTCAACTTTTGGTGATAGGTAGAAGCTATGGCCTTGAAGTCCTTCATGGCCGGTCGCCCAATAATCCCATTGTAAGAGGAGGGGGCGTCAACGACTGTAAAATTCACCATCTTAGTTACTCGGCTAGGGCCACTCCCCATTGACAAGGGGAGGACAATCTGACCCAGAGGCTGGATCACATGTCCCGTGAACCCATAAAGAGGGGTTGAGATTAGGTCCAAGTGGAATCCATCAACTTGCATTTGGTCCATGGTTGTTTTGAACAAGATATTGACGGAACTCCCCGTATCTACGAAAATCATTGTTATGTCATAATTTGCTATAGTAACCGTGACTACCAAGGCATCGTTGTGTGGAGTAACGATGCCTCTTAGGTCGTCGGGACCGAAACTGATCACGGGGTCGGTTATAGTGCTTGCTTCCATGGACACCTCAAAATTTTCCAACCTCCTCGCATATGCCTTGCGAGCTCGGCCAGAATCTCCATCGGTTGCTCCTCCAGAGATCATGTGTATCATTCCCCGATTCGGATCATTGTTTCCTCTATTCCTTTCCTCATGGCCGCGAGGGGCATTCCGCCCTTGTTGCTCCCACCTTGGCTCTCTTCGTCCAGGATTGGCCCGGGCCGGGGCTCGGGGCCCGTCCGGCGGGTAGGGTTCCCTGGTTCTAGTCAACATAGCTTTTATTTCCGGATCTCTTTGAAGGATCCTCTGAACCTCTTCTCCTAATTGTTGGCAATCATGGGTAAAATGTCCATATTCTCTATGGTATCCACAATACTTATCCGATGGGGGCAACCTTGGACCTCTCTCTGCTTTCTTTGGCCTAGTCAATCTCCCATTATTATCACATACATCCATTGCTTTGTCTAGGCTCATGACAAGGGGAATATGTGGAAGACGCCCCCTGAATAAGTTTCGATCATCCATCCTCTCCGCCATGTTTCTCTTTCTTCCACCCTTGTCCAGCTTTTCCCTGCTATTCTCAGCGAGTCTTTGCTCTAATCTCTTCTGCCTCTGCGCGTCTTCCAAGTTCACATACTTCTCCGCCATAGATAGGAGCTCATCATAACTTTGCGGTGGTTTCTTTACCAAGGACTTGAAGAATTCACCACCCTTGAGCCCTTGCGTGAAAGCATTGAGAATGACATCAGGCGTGGCTGAAGGAACCTCTAAGGCAACACCGTTGAAGCGTTGGGTAAACTCCCTCAAGGATTCTTGATCTTGTTGTTTCATGACAAACAAACTGAGTGAAGTCTTTTGATATTTTTTGCTACTTGCAAATTGATGCAAGAAAGCTGAGCTGAAGTCGTGGAAGGACATTATTGAGCTAGGCTTCAACATGTTGAACCATTGTTGAGCCGACCTTACTAATGTATTCAGAAATACCCGACATTTGACTCCGTCGGAGTATCGATGCAACAAGGCCGCATTATCAAATCTTCCCAAATGGTCCTCGGGGTCGGTGTTCCCATCGTATTCTCCCATGTTAGGCTGTCGGAAGTTAGATGGTAGCTCCTCCTCCAAAATGGCTTGGGAGAAGGGACTTTCTATCTTGTGGGTGTAGGCATTTTCCCCGACATGTTGTCTCAAACCTTGGATTTCATTCCACATATCTTCCATTCTCTGGTGCATCTCCGAGTCCCCGCCACCTTGGGTGGGATTGACTTCCTCCGCGTGACTTTGCTGGACTTCAGCATTGTCCTCGTGGTTCGGCAATGGTCCTCCGTCCGGAGGAGGGGGTTGGTTTTGCTTCACAGCCTCGGATACGGCGGTGGTAATGAACTGGGCTAGTTGTTCCATAGTCATGTTTCCCACGTTCACCACCGGAGGCGGCTGTTCAGTCCTTCCTTCCAGGCGGGACTCCGCCGTACCTGTTCTTCTACTTCCTCTTCTTCCTGCCATATCAACGTCTTTGCTCAAGTTTTCCCACAGACGGCGCCAAATGATGCTTACTAAAAATGATGCGTCTTCTTTCCGGTGGACGAAGGGTGCTGGGAGCAACTCCAATAATGGCTCCGAGTGTTGGTGATGCCTGAAATCACGAACAAGTGTGAGAAGGGTGCCGGAAGGATGTCCCGGCGGAGCCCCTCCGACGCTCAAGTCAGAAATCGGAAAAGAAAGGAAGAGTAACGAGATGAACTTTAAGTTGTGAGTAGAGTGAATACCTTATTCCCGTCAACAAACCTTATATTTATAGGAAACGGAGAGGAGACAGCCTTTAACCGTGTGTCAGGGCCTAGGGGACATCTTCTGAAGCTAAGGGTGGGGACCAGGGTCCTAGAGCTGAGGACGAGTAGGTGTCACTCTCCTCGTACGATATGCTTGCAGCTTTTGCGATCCGATTTGTGCCGGGGACCAGAGAATGTCACTTTCATGGTATGATATGCTTGCAGCTTTTACGATCCGATTTGTACCGGGGACCAGAGAATGTCACTTTCCTAGTATGATATGCTTGCAGCTTTTACGATCCGATTTGTACTTGGAGATATGGGTTATACGTCGAATCTAATTTGCGAGGCCGTGCTACAAAGCTTAGCTCGCCCAACACGAGCAAGCTCCGATCCCATACTTCGCAAACATGAGGCATCTGCGAGGGATGGCTCCAAACTCTTCCTCGCATGGGAGAGCATCGCAGCTTGCGCCTCGTGTGTGCGAGCTGCGAGGCTCTGTGTGCGAGCTGCGAGGCTCGCACATGTCTCGCGGGGTGAGTACGCAGCTCGCCCCTCGTGTGGGCGAGCAGCGGTGCTCGCCCCTGCCTGGCGGGGCGAGCGCGCAGCTCGCCCATCGCGTGGGCGAGCTGCGGTGCTCCACCGCACGGGGGGCGAGCTTCGTGCGGGACTCTCGCCCGCACGAGGGGCTAGCTTCGCACTCCCCGCACCTTGTCCTCCGACGATTTTGACCAATGGATTGGGTTCGACCCGTGAGCTTTTTAATGGGCTTGACCCGTATGGTTATCATGTTATATTCAGCTAACTGACCTTGTTTTTGTGCAGCGGAAAGAGTCATGAGCTCCTATATTCTCAAAGCTAGGCAGAAGAGAGAGCTGCAGGCTAGCTCAGCCGAGGTATCGAGTGGTGAGGCCTGAGGTGTAGTTGTTGAGGCTTCTCCTCTTTGGGAGGTTTATCTACAGGTCGAGAAGCAAGTGGCCAAGAAGACCGATGATACCTCTCGAGGCCAGGTACAGAGGAATAGGGACAACTTTTTGAAAGTTTACCGTGGGGATGTGCGTTTGGTGGGGGAGGTCCGAGCTCTGTTGATGTGGCTGTTGCTCGTGACCTCACCAGTCTAGTAGATGCCAAATTCATGGGTCAGCCAACTCAGCAAAAACATAAACAACAAACGTGAAAACGTAGATCCCAATGTGTCAAATCGGCACAACAGGTTGGTTCCTTCTGAGATTAACGCACTCTTCTAGCAAAGGTGGCCTACTTCTCCCGAGGGGTATCAGTGAGACGTCGAGTCCAACAACATCAGTGTTCATAAGAATGGAGAAGGTGTTCCGGTGGAGATTCATCAGGAAGAAAGGATTTATGTACCTAAATTTATTTTCGGGCATTTGTTGACGAGTAATGATTACTATGATAATGAGAAGAAGATAACGGGCGGTAGGAGCAGTGTTTCAAAATCGGACCTGATATAAAATCGGTGTCCTTACTGGTTATATGTTCGATCGGTTCAACCGGTGATGACTTCAGCATTATATAATATCTATTTTATTTTTTGTAAAATACATATATAATGTATTTGTTACAGTTTCAAGTTCTTCACAATAAAAAAATGTCATTACACCAACATTACATGTCAAATTTGAAAAATCAGATCAAACCAAATGTTCAACATCATATAAAAAGCAACAAACAATACCCAAAAAAACAAATATCCCAAAATCATAAGAAAAAATTTAAAAAAAGTATGAAATGATTTACATATTTTATAATTTACGAGAAAATAAACATATTTATATATAATATACAAGACATATTTATGAAATTATATGGCTTGTTTGATATATACATAAATATTATTTTGTATTTATTTAACAATAAATTATATATTACATATTTTTGTTCTAAAAATTTGATTTATAATTTTAAAAAAAATAAAAAAATTAAAAATTTGTAAAAGAAAGAAAAATGAAGAAACAGTTGGTTCAACCGGTTGATCGATTCATCAGTTGAACCGGTTTTTATCGGTTCAATCTGGTTCCCATCGATTTTTAGCAGGGTGGTTTTATAGGGTCAACTGGACCGAATCAAACACCGATTACCGGTTGAACCAGCCCATTCAGTCCGATTTTCAAAACACTGGGTAGGAATGGTTATGACGCTAAACTCACAAATATTTTTTCCACTGAGTTTGTGATAGAGTACACATGGAAGGAGGCAAAGGAAATACAAGCATATATCAACCCACAATTTCATTTTAACACAGGTCTTGCTCCAAAATAATATAATTTTTGCACACACAAAAAGAACTCATCCCCGATTCATCTACTCAACTTTACTCCAAAATAATATTCTTTACAATATTCATATTAACTATTTGCCAAACTGATAGCCCAATTCTGGCGTGAAATTTGGCATTTAACGCCAAGTCTCGATTGAAATTTGGCATTTAACGTGAAATTTGGCATTTAACGCCACGTCTGGCGTGAAATGTTATGCATATTGAGACTTGTAGGTTTTCTAAATTTTTGTTGAACTAGATTTTCAAGCCCAATTCTCATTACATTTGCATTTTGTTATCGCTCGCGAAGATTTTCTCGGATAACATGGGAAATAAGGTATGTTAACTGAGAAAACCTACTTCTTTCCCATGTTGTTTGAGAAAAAGTTCACAAGCCTAATGATAACAACATGCAAATCTAATGGGAAAGAAGTCGGAGGCTATGACAACAACAGCAATTTGGTGCAGCACCGTATCTGCACCAAAATTTAACGCCAAAAATGGCGTGTGGAATATAATAGGGTTGGATTTTGTTGTGTTTATTATTTTGGGGATTTTTTGATTTATGAATATATTCTCAATTTAGGTTTATCACAACCTTATATGATGCTTTATTTAGAGAGTTCTTTTTATGAGTTCTGGGTCGATGATTTCTTGATTTTTGTTTCTTTCTTAATTGCGTCTTACGGAAATGATCAATTGATAACTTTTGAGCATGTTCTGGTGTTACGAAGGTTTTCTTTACAGTATGAGGTTTGTCAATAAGAGCATTGACAATTATCCATAATTCTATAATATATTTTTTGTCGTCTCTTTACTATCCTTGAAGGGGTTAGGAACAAGCACAAACAAGGAAGCCAGGGAGTATTTTGAAGATCTTAGGCTGCACAAGAAGGTTTTTTATGGGTGGATGAACAAGATGGGGAGGCAATAGAACTTGTTTTCAGCAAGAAAAAAGATTGAAGCAAGAAAAAATATTGAAGCAAGAAAAAGTTGGCTTCGCAATTTTTTTTATACTTACCATTAGTTCATATAAAATCATTTCATGTATTCTATCTTTAACAGTTCAACCCGATCCGAGTCTATATCATTCGATCATTAACATATAATGATGATTTCCACTAATTAACACATGGATTATTTTCAGGCATCACAATTCTCCCATACTCAATGAATTTCATCCACGAAATTGAATCGCATACTCATCAATATTGTTACAACAAACACATACTCACCACATCAATATTGCAACAATAAGCACATACTTACCATCATTGTAACAATAATATAGAGGAAACATACCAGAAAACAACTTAAGATATTGTTGTATCATATGCTGCTCCATCTCCCACATCGCCTCCTCGACACCCCTCTTATCCCACTGTACTTTGACCATCGGTATTATTTTACTTTGCAACTTACGATCTGCTCTATCCATGATCCTGACTGGTCATTCCACATACCACATATTTCTATCCAACTATACTTATGAAGGTTGCAATATATGACTCGGATCTGGCTCATATGTCTTCAAAATTGAAACATGAAACACATCATGAATATTTGTCAAAGATTGTGGCAATGCCAATCTGTATGCCAACGTACCAACACGTTGCAACACTTTATAATAACCAACATATCTTGGTGACAACTTTCCTCGCATCCCAATTCGTACTACACCCTTGAAAGGTGATATCTTTAGAAATTTTTTTATCACCAACCTGAAATTCAAGAGGCATATGCCGTTTATTTGCATAAGCGTCCTGTTTATCTTGAGCGGCTTTTGATTTCAATCTGATTAGTTTAACTTTCTCTTCCATTTATCGTACCAAATCTGGTCGACTCACGGAAGACTGATCAACATCGTCGCAACACAAAGGTGATCTGCACCGTCGCCCATACAACTCCTCAAATGGTGCCATTTGTATACTAGCTTGATAACTATTATTGAACGAAAATTCTATCAAAGACAATGAATCTTGCCAAGAGTTATCAAACTCTAATATACAGGCACGTAATATATCCTCCAATATATGTATGGTCCGTTCTGTCTGCCCAACTGTCTTGGATGATAGGTCGTACTCAATCTAACCTCAGTCCCCATCGTTGACTGTAAACTTTCCAAAAAATGATAAATGAACCTCGGGGCTCTGTCAGATACAATAGAAACAGGTACTCTATGTAGTCTTACTACATTTTGCATATACAGCCGAGCCATCCTCAAATAGGTGAAAGTCATACTATAAGGTATAAAATGTACTACATTTGTCAATCTGTCAATTATCACCCAAATTGCATCAAAACCTGAAGAAGTTCTTGACAAATGAGTAACGAAATCCATTGAAATATGTTCCTATTTCCTAGTTGGGATTTCTAAACTCCTCAATTCACATCGTGGTCTCTGTCTTTCTGCTTTAACTTGTTGACGAATCCGACATCTTTTCATAAAATCAAGTACATCATGTTTCATCCTTTTCCACCAGAATTGTGTACGTAAATCTTTGTACATTTTCTTCATCCAGGATGTGTACTTTACTTACTACAATGAGCATGTTGTAGCAGTTCTTGGCGTAGTCCAGAGGTAACAGAGACTACCCAAAGCTTTCCATAGCTCAAGCTCCCATCATTGGCCACTCAAAGTTAGATAATTTTCCTTGAGATATCACCTCTTTCCACTTTCACACTTCATGTTAAGTGTTGGGGTACAATTTAATTAAACCCACATAACCTCCCACTACCCCACCTCTTTAACTCACTTTCCCCTTTTACACTCAAATCCCCAAAATCTTTTCCCCAAACCCTTTTCCCTCAATTTTCGAGTTTGGCACTAAGGTGGGAAGGAAATCCTTGCAAAAGCTTCACCATTGTGATTCTTGGTAAGATTTAAGCCCTATGATGTGTATATATCACTTCTTGAAGCTTTTGTAAAGTTTTATTTAAGTTTGTGTTGATTTTGGAGGGTTTGAAATGGATTTAAATGGGTATGTGTTATTTATGGTTGGGGAATGATTTTTGAAGTGTTTCAAGTGGGTTTTAGTGGGTTATGATGTTATTGTTATTGTTGGGAAGTTTGGGTTTGAATGGTATGAGGATGAGCTCGAAAAATGCACATGAAAATGGAGAAATCGCGGCCACTGTAAGTGGCGATCGATCGCTACAAAAGCAGCGATCGATCGCCGAGAAGCAGTACGCGAAGAAGAGCTTAGGCAATCGATCGCCTCAAATGGCGCGATCGATCGCCAACGTCCAGTAGCGAAATAAGCATCAAGGCGATCGATCGCCTCATTTTAAGCGATCGATCGCCGCTAAGTGAAAAATGAGGCGATCGATCGCCTCATTTTGAGCGATCGATCGCCACTGTTCAAAATGGGAAAATGTGGATTTTTGATATTTTTGTGGGATTTTTGGATATTGGACTATATTTAGCTTCTAATATCAATTTGTATGGTTATGTAGAACCATCCCAGGTACCCACAACTTCAAGGAGATAAAGTCCTACAACTTCTCCATTTTTGGAATTAAGGTGCGTAAGAAGCGTACGGGCATCGGACGGTAACACACTCCTAACTCTGACTATGCATAAGTATTTACGATGTTTATGATGATGTTATGATAAATGAAGATGATATGATGTTTATAAAGATGATTATGATAAGTAAGTTATGATGATGATGATTATGATGATGAAGCTTATGATGATGATTTTGATAAGTAAGTTATGATGATGCAATACGATGTTTATGATGTGGTAAGATGCCACAGGGTAAGATGCCCACATGATAAGAGACAATACTCCTATATTATAACTACGAATGCATAAGAATTTACGATGCCACGATGATGTGTATAATGCATGAAGATGATAAGACGTTTAAGATGATGTTATGATAAGTAAGTTCATGATGAAGATGATTTGACAATGAATCAAGATGATAAGACGTTTAAGATGATGTTATGATAGGTAAGTTCACGATGAAAACGATTTGATAATAAATCAAGATGATAAGATATTTACGATGATGTTATGATGAATAAAGATGATTTTATGATGAATAAAGATGACAAGATGCTTATGATGATGTTATAATAAATGATGATGATATGATGTTACTATAACGATTATGATGAGACGATGACGGCTATAAGACGATAATGCTTATACGATAATGCTTATAAGTTAAGTTTGAAATTTCATTTTCGGCCTGTAATCTTATTAGCTCCAAGCTACAACCGAAACCCTAAGACGTTATAAATGCATGTTTAGTCCCTAATAGGTGATTAATATGATGTTACGGTAGGAAGACCCTACAGCTTCATCCCTCAAATTTCATCACAAAAAGTTCTGCCCTCGGCGATCGATTTCTATGTCTCACGTGATCGATCGCCAAGCAAAAGATCAATCGGTCGCTATCTAGAGATAGATCGCTGCAACCTTAAATCGCCTTAAAATTTCCTGATCTCTCGGGATCGATCGCGAGGCGACGAACAGCTCAGAACAGAGCAAAAATACGAGATTTTCGTGCATATCTTCAAAGTTTCATGCATACACCACAAACCACACCCCCAAAACTTCACAAAAATGATATTACATCATCATATGTACTTCGTTTATCAAGAATTCAAGTTTACTTGCTTCAATCCATGTTTTACTAGCTCAAAGAAATATCACTTCACTTCCAACACATACACATGCTTATCTTTGCAAAAAAAAACAAGTTTACATAACTCAAAATCCTTACCAAATTACTTGACTTCAATCTATAATCAAGTTCTACTTGATTTCCAAGCCAAATCAAAGCTAAAATTGCAAAAGAGATGCAAGGGTTTTGAAGAGAGCTTATATGATTTTCTAGGTGTTATAATGTGTATTATGTGTTTCAAAATCTGAATCCATCTTTTTATACTTATCATTAATTCATATAAAATCATTTCATGTATTCTATCTTTATCGGCTCAACCCGAACCCAAGTCTATAACATTCAATCATTAACATATAATGATGATTTCCACTAATTAACACATAGATTACTTTCAGGCATCACACATGTGAAGTTGTTAAAAAAAGTACTCAAACTGTCCATAAAGCGAAACATTGAATGCACATAAATAGAAGAGTCAAATCCAGATCTCCAGTTCAATATCAAAACTTTGGATTTAAGCCCGAAACGACGAAACATTCGTAGTAATCAATCTTTCGCACAATAAGAGAGGAAATAGTACGAGTGAACTCGCCGTTGCATTGGACGAAAATTGTGCCAGAATTCAAAAAATCTAACTGAGCCGTAGACGAAAGAAGAGAGATGCTTGTCCCTCTCACATATGATTTAATTAGACTACCATACTCAACGACCACTACAAAATTTATCGTTTCTTGGCAAAATCTTGGAAACACAAAGATACAAGACGATTACTGGTCATCATCATTAGTCAATGCAGCAAAGGAAAACAGTCTAAACTTGTACCCATCACCACTGTAGAATTTGTTTTGAAATTCAACTCAATGGAGAAACTACAGAGAATTGAGAAATTGAAAATGAAGGATACGAACCGATGCTACTTAGAATTTGAAATAGGGTTTGATAAAGGTTGGGGACGAAGGTGGGTATATTAGAGTTTGAATTTGCAGAATCTAAATGGGCCAGAAAACATGGCAACCTTCAAGCCCAATGTCCGAAATCTTGAGAATCCAAACACGGCCTTAGCGACTGCTATAAATACAAATCCCGATGCTAGGTTTTGACCGAGGGCGAGGGATCTATATTTATTTCTATTATATTCTTCTTTTTTATTTATTCATTATCATAGTTTATCTCCTTAGCCCCTCACTCGCAGGGTGTTTGCTCTCAAGTAGGGTTTTTGATCGAAAATGAGCAACACCAGTAAGGACGCCTTCAACGTTGCTGAACTCGAGGCTGGTAATTCATAACTGTGAAACCTAAGAACGGATTTCTAGCAATTATTTGATTATTTAGATGTTTTGATTTGAATTTTAATTGAATGCTTTCATTTCTGTAGCTTTGAATTCGGAGGATAGAGCTGACCTTGTTAACGTCCTCAAGGTTTCACTTCTTTGATTATTTTTTTTTTCCTTAACTTCTTTGATTATTTTTACTGTTACTGTTGAATTATTGCTTTACTTTCTTTTGTTAGTTCATTTAGTGGGGTGTATGCAGAATAAACTTCAGGATCTTGCTGGTAAGCACTCGGATGTGCTGGAGAACCTCTCTCCCGGTGTCAGGAAACGTGTTGATGTGCTAAGGGAAATTCAGGTAGGCGGCATTGTTCCTAGTCACATCTTCATTTGAAAATTATTTGAATCGGATGTCCGCTGTTTGATGTTGCTGAAAAGTTTTATTTTGAGGCAGAAGTACATAGTGTGTGAAAGTGACTGCGCATAACCTCTTGATTATGCTATATAAATCGATTAGAGCTTGTGGGTTTTAAAGCTATCTGACAGTCGAAACTGTTACTGACTTTGTCAGTAGCCATGAATTGTTGAATATTATACATTGAATAAATGTTATTGGTCTATCTTTTTTCTTTCATGAAGTTTGTTTTCTCGTTTATTGATTTGCCATTTGAGATGGGATTAGATTTCTAAATGTGTAATTTAACAATTTGCTGAATGTATCACAATGTGCCAAACACTTCTTATCTGTGTTTGTTGATGTGCCTATTAAACTGGATTTTATGAACTTTGGTGATTTATAATCTTACAGGCTCAACATGATGATTTAGAGGCAAAGTTTTTGGAGGAAAGAGCAGCACTTGAAGCTAAATATCAAAAACTTTATCAACCACATTACACTAAGGTTCGATTAATTGTTTATCTGTCTTTTAGCATAGATGCATCCTTGTATTGTTTGGATATTCACTTATGTTAAAGTTTTGCAGAGATATGAAATTGTAAATGGTATTGTTGAAGTTGAAGGAGGTAAAACTGATGTAGAGTCAACGAAACAGGGGGACAACGATGGAGAAAGTATGTTTGATATCTATTTTGAATTGTGTATTAGATGGGACTTCACTTTTTTGTAACTTATACAAATTATGCAGAGAAAGGAGTTCCTGATTTCTGGCTTATTGCGATGAAGAACAACGAAGTGCTTGCTGAAGAGGTCAGTTGTTTCAGAAATTTATGGTTGATTTTCCTTGTAGTTTTGGAAAATCTTTTTCTCCAGTTAATAGTTTTGTGGCTTGTGTTCATATTGGTCTCAGATTTCTGAGCGTGACGAAGGGGCCCTCAAATTCCTCAAAGATATAAAGTGGTCCAGAGTGGATAATCCAAAAGGCTTCAAGCTTGAATTTTATTTTGATTCTAATCCATTCTTCAAGAACTCTGTGCTGACCAAGACTTATCACATGATTGATGAAGATGAACCTATTTTAGAGAAAGCCATAGGGTAATTATTTCCTATTACACCACTGTTGTGCAATCTCTCTTACATGATTGTTTAAGCAGTTAGTGTAAACTTCTCTTTAATTGTCTATCAACTGATGCTTTGTAGGACCGAAATAGAATGGTATCCAGGAAAATGTTTGACACAAAAGATTCTGAAAAAGAAGTCTAAGAAAGGGTCCAAAAATGCCAAGCCAATCACTAAAACTGAACAGTGTGAAAGTTTCTTCAACTTCTTTAGTCCTCCACAAGTCCCTGAGGAGGATGAAGATATAGATGAAGATGCTGTAAGTGTGGGATGTTTTGTTTGGAGATGGCTTACTGAATCAATTTATAATCCATAATTCTGTTTTTTCTTTACAGGCTGAAGAACTCCAAAATCTGATGGAACAAGATTATGACATTGGGTGAGTTGACATTTGGGCCTCGTTTTACATCTTTTACTCTGTATTCGGTATTCCTTATAATAGAACTTGGATCCTCACTCATGTTAGATATATGTGCAGATCAGGAAAAGTGAAGAGTTGAATAATTGATACAAGGAATATTTTGATCCTTGGATAGTTTCTGTCAATATCTCTAATTGGCAAAGAGGCTTTAAACAGTAGAGATCTCTTTAATTATCCTAGTTGCTAATTATGATCTTTTCAATAAAACTAATTTAAAATCCACGGAGATTGATGTATGCGAATCAGATAAGTCAAAATAATCTCGTGGTGAAGCACTGTTTTCAGTTGCCTGGTCTTTCCAATTGAATTGGGAACTTTCTTAATTTGGTAAACAAGGAATTCTTAAAGGTACTAAGGGTTCCCTTTTAATGTCGTTTACAGTGAGATATTGCTCTTGCCTTGGCCAATTAAATGATTGCCCTGTTAGATTCCTGGTTTCAGGTTATGACATGATTCCCATATTAAAATACGTGATGGTCTTGTGTAGGTCAACTATCAGGGACAAAATTATTCCTCATGCGGTATCATGGTTCACGGGTGAGGCTGCTCAGGACGAGTATGATGATATTGAAGAAGCGGATGATGATCTTGACGAGGAAGAAGGTGAAGATGAAGATGAGGACGAAGATGAAGATGAGGAAGAAGACGAGGACGAGGAGGACGAAGATGAAAGAAAGACCCGGAAAAAGGTAATGTAACATATATTGTTACCATCTTTGTTTCGGTCTGATGAATTTTATTCCCTTCAAAATCTGGCCTGTCACCAATCTTTGTTTCATTATTTTCAATTTACAGACATCAGCAACACGCAAGGTGTGATTCTCTAGACCCATTCTTCTATTCGATCCCTTGCATTATACTTGTTGTGTTGCAAATGTGTTGATAATTTTGAAATGATGATCTACAGAAGAGTGGACAGCCACCTCCTAGTGATGTCCAACAAGGCGAGAGGCCTCCAGAATGCAAGCAACAGTAGCTGTTGATTATCTCTTATCCAAATACTGCATTGGTTTACATGGGAATGTTCGAGATGTTGCTATTAGTCGCCATAATTATGTGCTTATGGGTGGCCTTGAGAGCACATTCCTCCATTTTCTTTGTATGAGTGAAATTTATTTCCTTTTTTTTTAATGTTTTTTTATGTTTAGTCTGGTAAGGATGAAGTTGTTAGAGACAGTTTGTTGCATTTTGATGAAGGTTAAAGCATCATACTTGGATAACTTTTGGTATTCATACCTTTTGAGGTTTCGTTAATATATTTTTGGTGATAATTCAAGTGGATTTAGCATTGGTTCAAATAATATGATGGCTTTCTACCGGTTTGGGCCCCTTATACAAATGGGCTTTTGGAAATGAAGTCCAAATTCTAAACCCATAAAAAAAGACCTGCATTAGGAGAAGGAAGGTAAGATCGGATGAGTGGATCTGTGGATGGTCGACGATCTTTGTTGGAATTGTTGGTTTTTGGCCACACCTGATTAGGTCAGACCATGCTTTTAGAAGAACTAGTAAAACGCACTTGCGTTGCACATGAAATCCCATTGATTATGGTACATTTTTTAATTGGCCTTAAATATAAAGATATATAACAAATTAAGTTATATAATTAAATGTGATACAAATATATGTTAAATAATGTAAATAACTACCATAAATAATTTGTGTAAATAATGTGTATGACAATCACAAGCATAAACATATAAAGTTTAATTCATAACATAAATTATTACACCCATATGATCTATTCAAATTTTTCTTTCTTGATATCTGCTAATACCACTTCACCTATTTCTTTTATTTTTTTTTCATTTGTGTCTTTCTCTATGTAAATAAGAAAGCTTGTCACCGTCTTCAATATGGATGAAGCACTTTCATCACTATCATCAATTGTTTGTATCTCCTTGTTTTTTTGGCTTCGAGTTTTGGTGGTGGGACATTTTTTTGTGGTATGTGTCTTCTAAGTAGTATTCATGCCATCTCTTCAATCTAGATATCTCTACTTCCACGATAATCGTCAATAATGTGCTTCTTCTCTGTTTTCTTGCTCCGTGGTTTAATGGGATTGACTTTGTTTTCTTGAACTCTTGTTTTCCACAATTTGGTTTTGAGGTTTTTTGGGTGATTTTTGCTTTTTATTGAATTCATGCAAAGGCTTTTCAAGGCTTTCAATTATAAGATAAAATTTTATTACGCATATCAAAATTCCCACCAAGCTTGAAAATGAATTTATATTGCCGATTGTTTAGTATTTCTAGAGCCTTGTAATAAGAAGATTATTTATATCATGCACAAGAAAGATCACATGGTGGGTATTAATTTTAAAGTATAGAGTTTGTCATTGAAAGTTTAATTTTTACTTACCTTACTTACTGAGTTGAAATAATCAGGAACTGGACAATAAAAGTTGTAGTCACATCTCCGACCAATGTTATTCGTGACGACAATTATTGTTAGGCGGTACCTATATATGTATATGTAATGTCGTTTATGTAATGTTCTAACAAGCACTCAATCAACGTTATACATATGCGTCATAATAAATCAGTTTCATCGAGTTTGTACCTTGGCACTGCTTCCACGAGTAAATCAATGCAATTCTACAATGTAATTGCCCCTGAACAATTGTTAGAAGCCTCATACCAGGGTTTCAATATGTTCTCCACTTACTAGTGAATAATATATGTATTTTGATAATGAGACAATGTTAGTATTCTGGACATGTAATAAAAACATTTTAAATTAAACAAAATAAAAATGTTGTAAATAATTGTTTGACCTCAGTTCAAGTGTCACGGGCATTGATCAATTGTTTTAGTGTGATTTCCTTGGACTCTTTGATTCTTCTAGCCATTACATACCATCTACATTTTGTTCCATAGAATTTCTTGCCTGTGGTCGATGATCTAATCATAAGAATAGGAATACAACTGAAATCCCCGAAATAGAATATGAATAGAGATTTTTATGCCTTAGCAGAAGAAATGATAAAGAGTACCTAGGCCCATAGTTAATTAGCTCTATCTCCTGCCCGTAATATTGTTGAATCGCTTATTTTTTGTTCATGGACCTATTCTCTTTCTTATTCCTCCCTGGACAGCATTCGAATATGCTTTCTATGCCTGAGGCAAGGCAATAACATTGTCTATGAATCAATTGATCATGGATACAGCTCTAGAAGTAAAGAAATGTATTTATTTTTTTGTTGCTGCTACACTTTTGAATAATAAATGGACTTCACAAAATGGCTGTGAGCTGGTTTTAAACATGGACGAGTAGCAAATATATATAAGAAACAATAAGAAATACATTAAACCATAAGCAATAAATCGAGGTATCCTTGCTGGATTCAAAATAGTTAAGCGAGAGAGGCGTGGATAGACAATGCCAATGCCAAATAAAACAAAAATATGCGGACAACCAAATAGACAATGCCAATGCATGGATATATTTTTCATGCAAGTAAGAAGCTTCAAAGTAAAATTTAATAAAATAAAACAATCACAAAATCATTAAAATAGCAAATCAAGAACTCTTAATAAATCGCATGCAGGAAAGGCAAAAAACAAGTTATCATTAAAGATAAGAAAAGAAATCCAAACCAGAACTAAAGAAATCCAAACCAGCAGTATGACAAGTACCTTTTCGAAGTCAATGTCGATATATTTCTTCCCATTATATAAAATAAAACTAATTGATAGGTATGTTCCTAAAAATAAAAAAAAGTTACATTTTTTAAGAAGATGCAGCCAAATACTTGGCATAACGGTAAAAAAATATCAATGCTGCAGTTTTTTTATTTGATTTTGAGTAATTGAATGCAATTTTAATGACATGATACACTTTGATGAGGAAAATGAATTGAAGACAGTAAAATTTAAGGCACAGAGGGAAAGATACTATGAAAACAACCTTTTTTTAACATACATGACAGCGAATATCCTCCAACCGAAAGATACACGACTAATGTAGCCTTTCAAGACTTATTATCAACCCAAAATTAAGAGAAATCTGAACATTAAGTTGATTTTTGGCCACTCCGAAAACACGATGTCGTCTCCTCCCAAAACAAAGAGGAATCTGACCATTAAGTTGATGTTTAGCCATTCCGAAAATCCGATGCCATATCAAACAAACCGATTTGAGTGAAGCGCATGGTTACAGCGGGTGTATTGGCGTTAGTATCGGTGGATCTTGAAGCAAGCAGTTGTTGGGTCGGCGGATCAGAAGAGATTCAAAATAGTTAAGCGAGAGAGACGAGCTTCCGAGAAAGAAAGAGCTGTAGTGGACGTAGTAGGGGAGGATCTTGAAGGAAGAGAGAGACGATGCATAATGAATGAGATGTAAAGATGTTGCAACGACATGCATTGAAGAATCAACATTGTAATTAATAATCTTCAACAACCAAATAATAAAATACCTTTTTTTTTACCTTTTCAACTGGCTAAAAATATTCCAATTATACCATTTATGATCCATAATCTGAACTTATCGAAGGATGGAAGTAAAGAGCCAAAAGTCACTTCAAGTGTATTTGTCTTAATTAGAGTCGTGCATGTTAAGTAATTAGGTTCAAGTGTATTTGTCTTAATTAGAGTCATGCATGTTAAGTAATTAGGTTAAAGTGTATTTGTCTTAATTAGAATCATGCATGTTAAGTAATTATGTTAAAGTGTATTTGTCTTAATTAGAGTCATGTATGTTAAGTGATTAGGTTCAAGTGTATTTGTGTTAATTAGATTCATGCATGTTAAGTAATTAGGTTCAAGTGTATTTGTGTTAATTAGATTCATGCATGTTAAGTGTTAGAAAATCTTTAAATAGTTGTATGTATTATCAAAGCAGGGAAGAGACATGAAAGATCTTAATCGTTTTGATTATTAGTGAAGATGGATTTCTTCTGATTAATTCAATTGTCATTTGGTGGATTCCTAGACATTGAATCATACACAAATTATACTAATCTCAGGTGGATTCCTTTGAAAAGTATAAGTCACTCAAAATTCTACGGATCCAAGTTCCCATCATCTACTCCACACTCGACCACTACTTCTACACAATTCTTCACGCACCGCGAGCTACCCCTCTCAAAGCATCATTTAACGGTATCAATTGGTATCAGAGCAAGGTTGTCGTCATGCCTCCTCGACGACAGGTCAACCCCAATGCACCTCCTAGACGTGAACGCGATCTCCGTGACATTGAATTGGAAGAATTAAGGAGACAAGTGCAACAACTGGAACAACCCCTTCTGGAACGTGAAGAATCACTTCATGAATCAGAAAGCGATATCAACCAATAATGAAGAGGAAAATCCTTTTTACAAGGGTCCAAGTGTTCATGCCAGACCACATCATCCGCGTAACCGAGGAGTTCAACTGAATTTCAATACTAGAGTGGACCTTCCTGAATTTGAAGGGAGAATTCAACCAGAGGAGTTCATTGACTGGTTGCACACAGTAGATCGTACCTTCGATTATCATGATGTCCCCGATAATCGCAAAGTGAAACTAGTTGCTATAAAGTTAACAAAGCAAGCGTCCATTTGGTGGGAACACCTCAAAAGACAACGTGATCAAGAAGGAAAAGGACGGATTGAAACTTGGGAGAAGATGAAAAAATGCTCAAGCGAAAATTCTTACCTGAACATTATCGTCAAGACATGTTCCTCAAATTTCATAATCACAAACAGCGGGACAAAACAGTGGAAGAATATAGCGCTGAATTTGAACGCCTTATGATGAGGTGTGAAGTAATGGAGCCGGAAGAACAGACGATAGCCCGCTATCTCGGAGGATTACGACCCGAAGTTGCTAACGTAGTCCAATTACAACCATACTGGACATACGTTGATGTTTTCAAACTTGTTGTTAAGGTCGAAAAGCAACTCAATGATGCACCACGAACTGACTCTCGTTCTTGGAAAAATGAAGCTTTTTCCAAAGGCAATTCTTACACAAAACCTTTCCAACCAAACAGAACAATCCCAACTAAGGTTCCTCAAAAGAAGAATGTTGCAGAGAAGATAAGTCTTCCCAACACTTCTACATCTAATTCCCGACAGTGTTATAAGTGACATGGCTTTGGACATATTGCTGTTAATTGTCCAAACAAAAAAATCGTTTCACTCGTGCAACATGACGAGTCATTTGATGAAGGAGAAGCTACAGATGATGAAGCAGAAATGGAAGATGACGTTACTTATGCTGATCAGGGAGAAATCCTTGTGGTTAGAAAATGTCTGAGTGTTACTCAAGAAAAGGAGGATTGGCTTCGTCACAATATTTTCCACACCAAGTGCACTTCTGGTGGAAAAATATGCAGTATCATCATAGATGGAGGAAGCTGTGAAAATATGGTGGCATCGGAGGTGGTAGACAAGTTGAAACTCCAAACATAGGTACACCATCGTCCTTATAAGCTTTCTTGGCTTAGCAAAGGGAACAAGATCAAGGTTGACAAAAAGTGCATGGTACAATTCTCAATTGGTAAGAATTATCAAGATTCTATTTGGTGTGATGTTGTTCCTATGGATACTTGTCATTTATTGCTTCATGAAGGCCACAAGAACACATACCATTTTGAGAAAGATGGAATGAAGATTATTTTGGGGCTACTAATCTGGAGGATGTCCCTAAATCTTCTAAGGGAGATGTCACTCTTCTGCTATCAAGATCTCAATTTAATGCAGTTCTTGAAGAGTCTGATGAAGTTTTCGCTCTTGTGGTTGTGGAAAAGAGTGAAGGAATTAAAGATATTCCTATAGAAATGCAGCTCTTACTTGATGAATTTCAGGATGTTATACCAAGTGAAATTCCAGCGGGTCTTCCACCCATGAGGGATATCAACATTGCATTGATTTAATTCCTGGTGCGTCTATTCCAAACAAGGCAGCCTATAGAATGAATCCCAAAGAGCACGAAGAATTACAAAGACAAGTCCGAGATCTTATGGATAGAGGATTGTTACGGGAAAGCATGAGTCCATGTGCGGTCCCTACTCTTTTGATCCCAAAGAAAGATGGTTCTTGGAGGATGTGTATTGACAGTAGAGCGGTGAATAAAATCACTATTAAGTATCGATTTCCCATTCCGCGCCTCGATAATCTACTTGACCAACTCCATGGTGCATCAATCTTCTCAAAGATTGACCTTCGAAATGGCTACCACCAAATACGAATGAGGCCCGGAGATGAATGGAAAACAGCATTCAAAACAAGGGATGGACTTTATGAATGGATGGTGATGCCATTTGGACTTTCAAATGCTCCGAGCACATTTATGAGATCGATGAATCAAGTTTTCAAGCCTTATATTGGTAAGTTTGTTGTTGTTTATTTCGATGATATACTAATCTTTAGCAAGGATAGTGATCAACACTGGGAGCATCTTCAGACGATTTTCAACACCTTGAGGAAAGAAAAGCTTTATGTCAATCTGAAGAAATGTGAGTTCCTATCCACAAGCCTTATTTTTCTAGGCTTTATTGTATCCAGTGACGGCATAAAGGTGGATCCTAGTAAAGTGGAAGCTATTATAACTTGGCCAAATCCTACAACCATTCGAGAAGTAAGAAGCTTTCATGGCATTGCTTCTTTCTATCGACGTTTCATCAAGGGTTTCAGTACTCTTGCCGCTCCAATTACTGAATGCTTGAAAGGAGAAAAATTTCAATGGTCGAAAGATGCCCAAGAGTTTTGATCTCATCAAAAGGAAGATAACTGAAGCTCCTGTCCTTGCACTTCCTAACTTTGATGAAATTTTTGAAGTAGATTGTGATGCTTCAAATGTCGGAATTGGTGGAGTTCTTAGCCAAGGTGGAAAGCCCATTGCCTTTTACAGTGAAAAGTTGAATGGAAGTAGAAGAAATTATTCTACTTATGATAAGAAGTTTTATGCCATTATCAGAACATTGGACCATTGGAATCATTATCTCATGTCTAGAGAGTTCATCCTCTATTCAGATCATGAAGCGCTCAAGTACATTAATGGTCAACATAAACTCAATAGTCGACGAGCAAAGTGGGTTGAATTTCTTCAAGCCTATACTTTTCACATCAAGCATAAATCTGGCAAGCAGAATCAAGTGGCTGATGCTCTAAGTCGACGACATTCCCTACTATCCGTGTTGCAAGTCGAAGTTCTGGGATTTGATGTTCTCAAGGAACAATACAAAAATGATCCTAACTTTGGTAACATATGGAAAGAGTGCTCAAATGGTCCATATAATCACTTCTTGTTACATGATGGATTTCTATTCAAAAATAACCAACTATGTGTTCCCCAAGGCTCTCTTCGAGAATCAATCATTAAGGAAGCACATGGGGGAGGGCTTGCTGGACATTTTGGAAGGGACAAGACTCTAGTTCGTGTTAAAGAAAATTTTTACTGGTTGAGAATGGACAGAGATGTGGCAAAGCATGTGGAGCGTTTTCGAATTTGTCATGTGGCCAAAACTCAAGGTCAAAATACGGGTTTGTACACACCTCTGCCCGTCCCAATAGCTCCATGGGAAGATATAAGTTTAGACTTTGTTGTGGGCTTACCAAGAACTCAGAGAAACAAGGATTCAATCATGGTAGTAGTGGATCAATTCTCAAAATTGCAGATCTTTATTTCCGTGAAGTGGTAAAGCTACATGGTATTCCCAAGACTATGACTTCAGATCGCGATCCCAAATTCATGAGTCATTTTTGGCGAACTCTTTGGCGAAAGATGGGAACCACTCTCCAGTTTAGCCCATCTCACCATCCACAAGGACAAACCGAAGTTGTCAATAGAAGTTTGGGGAATCTTTTGAGGAGCTTGGTACGTACTAATATTCGCCAATGGGATCTTAATCTTGCCCAAGCCGAGTTTGCTTACAATCAATCCAAGAGTCAAACAACGGGTACTATTCCATTCAAAGTTGTTTATGGCTGTAATCCTAATAGTCCGTTGGACTTGGTTCCTATTCCCACTACTCATTCTTACAGTGGAGTTGCTAAAGAAAGGGCAAAACTCATTAAGAAGATACATCTCCAGGTGCATGACCGAATTGAGAAACAAAACGAGAAGTACAAAAAAAAAGGCTGATAAACACCGAAGACCAGCTGCCTTCAACGAGGGAGATTTGGTTTGGATACATCTTCGGAAGGAAAGATTTCCAAGGGGTACCCATGGAAAGCTTAAGGAACGTGCTGATGGTCCATTCAAGGTTCTCAAACGCATTGGTGAGAATGCATATAAGATTGAACTCCCAGAAAAGTATGGTGTCTCTGCAACATTTAATGTTGCTGATTTATCCCATTATCACCATGATGAAGAAGACAACTCAGGGACGAGTTTGTTAGCAGCGGAAGCGAATGATCCAGAATCTGAACTTATCGAATGATGGAAGTAAAGAGCCAAAAGTCACTTCAAGTGTATTTGTCTTAATTAGAGTCATGCTTGTTAAGTAATTAGGTTCAAGTGCATTTGTCTTAATTAGAGTCATGCATGTTAAGTAATTAGGTTAAAGTGTATTTGTCTTAATTAGAATCATGCATGTTAAGTAATTATGTTAAAGTGTATTTGTCTTAATTAGAGTCATGTATGTTAAGTAATTAGGTTCAAGTGTATTTGTGTTAATTAGATTCATGCATGTTAAGTAATTAGGTTCAACTGTATTTGTGTTAATTAGATTCATGCATGTTAAGTGTTAGAAAATCTTTAAATAGTTGTATGTATTATCAAAGCAGGGAAGATACATGAAAGATATTAATCGTTTTGATTATTAGTGACGATGGATTTCTTCTGATTAATTCAATTGTCATTTGGTGGATCCTAGACATTGAATCATAGACAAATTATACTAATCTTAGGTGGATTCCTTTGAAAAGTATAAGTCACTCAAAATTCTACGGATCCAAGTTCCCATCATCTACTCCACACTCGACCACTACTTCTACACAATTCTTCATGCACCGCGAGCTACGCCTCTCAAAGCATCATTTAACGGTATCAATTTAAGTTTGCATAATTTTTCCATCTATATCCATCAATCAAAAAGATCCAATGCATAGCTAGGAGGTAAAATAGTAAAAACGAATGTAAAACTTTACTCCTACGTCCACCCTTTAGAAGAGTATAGATTAATTATGATTTTGGAATTGTTGGTTTTGGGGCTGAGCTCATTTTTTTTATCCGTCTGGAAAAAAGTAATAGTGCAACTTATGAGAATCGTAAACTAATTAAAGTTAATTATATAATATTTATTTTTTTTGATGTTAAATAAAAATTATGATACGAGAACCTCGATGATAAACAATGAGACACCCACGTACAAAGATAGATAATTGCCCAAAGATCGTGCTTAGAATCACGAACACAAACAAAATTACTTTTAAGACTATCGGTGCAGGTCTCCACCAACGAGGTTGTCACTTTATGGAGCAAGAATAGCTGAATGAGGACTTTCTGAATAGGAAAAAGACACAAATTCCAAAGAAGATGTGTTCAGCATATTTTAATGACGCAGTTTCTAGAAAGCAGTCGCATGGCGTTATATGGTAGCCAATAACTACTTTTGCATCCTTCCTTGATATCAAGATTACACGATATGATTCTGCCAGAAGATCAAAGCCTATTGTTTCAAGAATATGACATGAATAACTGAAGGTGACATCTTATTTCTTGCATGTTGCTATTGGAGAGAACAATGCATTCAATGTGTTTGCACAGTTTGATGTATTCCATGACTTTCTCAACAGATTGAAATTTATTCCATTGCAAAATGGTAAATTTGAGATGGAGGTCTTCCTAGGAAGTATCTTTTTGGGTTAAACAAACCATAGAATCTGTTGTCTACTTTATGTGTGATGCCTGAACTTCTGTAGATAAGCCATTTATTTAAAATCTTATTAGAGCAATAAAACTATTTCAAGAAATGAAGGCTTTAGCCATTTTCCTTTGAAATCCTGACATATACCTTTCTTCGACTACATATAACTTTAAAAAATGAAAATGGATTATATATAAGATCGCATGCATAATATCCAGTGTGTTATTTACACAAATACATGCAGAATTTGTAGCATTACATATAAGATTCATCCTGTCAGACAGCTTAGTACATATACAAAGTATAACTTTTGATTGAATATTTACACACACACATGCACACACAGTGTCGGACACACGACAAAATCTCATTTATCTGCAGATATTCTTTCATATAATGCACAATGGTCGAAGCTAATTCTTCTTGATGTTTAGTGTAGCCATGATTAGCTCCTTTTATAATGTGTAGTCTGTGGTTTGGTATAATCCTGTCGAATTCCTGTGCATCGTCTAGCTCGACGACTGTATCACCTGACCCATGGATCGTCAACACCCTGATAATTTGTGCCAAATTATGAAACTTTAATGTGCATAACAAACCATAATAACGATCAATTCCAAAACACTAGGCGAATGAAATTTAACATCAATCAAACCTGCAACTCTTATCTATCGCAAGGCAAACTTCGTGCATATTAATATTAAGTCGCTCCATCAAACTTTCCTCGGTAACTCGTTTAGCTCCCCCTGTTTCAAGATCGATAAATCCATGTTTCTTGATTTGTTCCTCAAAATCAGCACCCAGACGGTTTTTAAGGCCTCTGTCAAGATGGAAGCGGCCAGAAACATTTATCACTACATCTATGTCATGATACTTAGATGCATAAATGAGTACTACATCACCACCTGCAACAATTTATTATAGAAATAAATAAAAAAGGAGGACATTTATTTTAGAAAACTAAGAGGTATGATGTTCTTTTGCAAGCCAAAAGTCTAGGATAAATAGTGCAAAATGAACTTTCTAATCAATAAGGATGATTTGGTACACATTTACTATGCCCAAGAATCGCAAGTATAGCGCGTTATTGAGCACCAAAGTACGCGTTTTTACTGAACTGAAATATACCTTGGCTTTCCCTGGAGACAAGATTACAAATATAAACCAAATAATGGCAAAATGTGAGAAAACATGTAACATCCCATGATTGAATGACTTGAAATCGAGAGCAGTAAAAACATCAGAATTAATATATCGAAAAACTCCATGCTCTTCTGGTTTTTTTAGGACTATAGTTTGATACCGGCACTCATAAAAGCTTACCCGTTGCCAGCGAAATCAAAGCGAAACACACTAATCCCTGCATTTTCCGATGCCATAGAAATAACGTTCCTTATAATATGTTGATCCTGCAAATGGATCATGCAATTTAATTTGTAAGTACATGACAATGACAAGTTACCTAATCTAAGCTGTTTGTGAGAATATTAAGATGTAGAAAACCATCAAAACCGTGTTGGTGTATTCCCAAAATGGAGGGAATTGGAGACCTTTGAAACTTGAGTCTTTTAATGTTAAGTATGGGAACATATTCCAAATAGAAAGCATGAGAAAACTAAATTCTCTTGAAGTATATTATTTAGCACCCAATGTTGACAATGACAATTTCCATTTTGTATTTTCAAGATTTAAGAGTATGAAAAGAGGTGGGACCTCAATCGGATTGTTGAATTTAAAACATTTAGATTAATGAACAATGGTGCTTGTAAGAACAGGAGCTAACTGACCTTATTGCGTTTAAAACCATGGCAAACGACTACGATTGCATTCGATCCAGCTTCATGCAACACTCCCACGAGTTTTTCGCCATGCTTGTTCTCTATTTCTATTTTATGCTGCATAGCTGTCCGAATCAAAAAGAATAAAGATCCAGTAACACCAGGATACATACGAAAGAAACAAGCAACTACTCATTTTGATCCTAAAGTTTGAAGATTGTGCACATAGCAAAGATGAAGGCAGTTGAATAGGAAATGTAAAATGCCAGAGAAGGGATTAAGATCTCATACTGATATAATCACAAATCAAGAGCAAAAATCTCGAAGACTAAAGCAAAAACATGATCTATCCCTGTGTATTTCCTTTACATTAGTCATTTAGTTAATTGATGGGAATGTAAAATACTTTCATGTCCCAGCAAATAATATTTTCTTGGTAGTGCAGAAACATGCCAAAAACTAGAATCAGTAAAAGACATTAACAACAACAAAGCTGATATCGATAAACCAAGATGTCAGATTCCCTCAAAATTCCATATCATATCCAACATGCACTCGAACTGATAGAATCGCTACAAAACATATTAGGAAAATTATAATTTTGGTCTTTTATGTTTAATCATCTGCAATTTTGGTCCTCATGTTGTCAAATTTCAATATTAGTCCGTTATCTTAACTTTTTGGCAATTTTAATCCTTCTTCCACGTGACACTGACATGTCTAGTGCCACATAAGTACTCCATGAAAAAAGGACTACAAATGCAAACCCAAAGACCAAAATTGCCAATAAAATAAATGATACATGACTAAGATCCAATTTTGATAACATAACGGACCAAAAATCACAAGATTAACGATAGAGGACGAAAAAATCTATTTTCTCAAACATTGTTTGAAATATACATATGAGGTATTAATAGGGTTTTTGGCAAGAAACACCCTGCGATTTTGCAAATAGACAGCTTATCCTAAGGTCGTTCGGTAAAATGCCACTAGCTCGTATTATCATGGCATTGGTTGCACATTTCGATTTGGAGTTGCAACAAATGGATGTGAAAAACAGCCTTTCTAAATGGAAATCTAGAGGAAGAGGTTTACATGAAATAACCAAAAGGATTTTCCTCTAGTGGTAGTGAGCAATTGGTATGCAAGCTCAACAAATCTATATATGGATTGAAACAAGCTTCCCGTCAGTATTCTTTGAAATTCCATGATGTTATCTCTTCATTTGGCTTTATAGAGAACATTCTGGATCAATGTATATACCAAAAGGTCTGCGGGAGTAAGATTGTTTCCTTATTATATACGTGGATTATATTTTACTTGCAACCAATGATAAGGGTTTGCTACATGAGGTGAAATAATTTCTATCCAACAACTTTGATATAAAGGATATGGGTGATGCATCTTATGTCATAGCATCAAAATACATAGAGACATAATTCAAGGAATTCTGGGTATATCTCAAGAGACCTATATCAACAATGTTTTAGAGAGATTTCGGATGAAAGATTGTTCACCAAGTATAGCTCCCATTGTACAGTTTCAATTTGAACCAACGCCCGAAAAACGATTTTGAAAGGGAACAAACAAAGAACATTCTTTATGCTTCTGTCGTTGGAAACCTAATGTATGCTCAGGTCTGCACAAGACTGACATTGCATTTATCGTTGGGATATTAGGAAGATATCAGAATAATCCACGTATGGACCACTGGAGAGCTGCAAAGAAAGTAATGAGGTACCTTAGGGGACCAAAGATTACATGCTTATGTATAGACGGACCGATAATCTAGAAGTAATTGGCTACTCTGTTTCTGGCTAATCTGGAAGTAATTGGCTACACAAAAATCAACATCAGGATACATTTTTATGTTTGCTGGTGGAGCTGTATCTTGGAGAAGCGCAAAGCAGACATTGACTGCTACTTCCACTATGGAGGCTGGGTTCGTATCTTGTTTTGAGGCTACGACGCATGGTGTATGGATGAAGAGTTTCATTTCTAGACTTAGAGTTGTTGATTCGATCTCTAGGCCTTTGAAAATGTATTGTGATAATTCGGCTGTAGGTTTTTATGGCTAAGAACAATAAAAGTGGTAGTCGAAGCAAGCACATCGACATCAAGTATCTAGCCATAAAAGAACATGTTAAAATAAAATAGTGGTTATTGAACATGTTAGTACCGAATTAATGATTGTTGATCCTTTGACAAAAGACGTGCCACCACTAATTTAAGGATCATATAGAAAGAATGGGACTTGGTTCATTTATGTGATTTTCGTTGTAAGAACGAATGTTTGTGGAACGAATGTTTGTGATAAGAATGGGACTTGGTTCATTTATGTGATTTTCGTTGTAAGAACGAATGTTTGTGGAACAAATGTTTGTGATACTGTCTCATATTTTGACCTGTGTACACATTATTGAGAAACATCATTGATGTTTGGACTTTGAATGAACATATGGTTTATTCATTAAGTCATATGTGCTAGTATGTGAGAGACATGATGCACTGTGATAATGGAAGATAATACTCGTATTTAGAGAACATATCTCCATGATTCATGTATTTTTGTTTCTTATTATGGTGAATGGTGAAATATATGGACAAGTGAGAGAATGTTAGTAACATATGAGTTTAATATAAGGATGTTACTAGGTCATTTAGTGTCCCATAAATTCCACATTGATTCATCTTCTCCATGTCATAACTTATGGAGAATCTCTATGATGGTTAGAGCCTATAAATACCATGTTTTGGGTCCCTATGCCTACAATCCATTTCGTACACAAATACATCATCTAAAGTGGGATTGTGAAGGCTTAGAATAGCGAAAAACTAGAAGATCTTGAGAGCAAGAAGCAATGGCTATTATCCATTTTATTCCGCATTTGATCTAACAAAATGGTTAGATCATTACAAAATTACTTACGACCATGACTAATTCTAAGCCTGATATTAATAAACCAAGATGTCAGATTCCCTCAACATGCACTCGAACTGATAGAATCGCTATAAAACATATTAGGAAAATTATAATATTGGTCTTCTATGTTTAATCCTCTGCAATTTCGGTGCTCCAAGTTGTCAAAGCGAAACACACTAATCCCTGCATTTTCCGATGCCATAGAAATAACGTTCCTTATAATATGTTGATCCTGCAAATGGATCATGCAATTTAATTTGTAAGTACATGACAATGACAAGTTACCTAATCTAAGCTGTTTGTGAGAATATTAAGATGTAGAAAAGCATCAAAACCGTGTTGGTGTATTCCCAAAATGGAGGGAATTGGAGACCTTTGAAACTTGAGTCTTTTAATGTTAAGTATGGGAACATATTCCAAATAGAAAGCATGAGAAAACTAAATTCTCTTGAAGTATATTATTTAGCACCCAATGTTCACAATGACAATTTCCATTTTGTATTTTCAAGATTTAAGAGTATGAAAAGAGGTGGGACCTGAATCGGATTGTTGAATTTAAAACATTTAGATTAATGAACAATGGTGCTTGTAAGAACAGGAGCTAACTGACCTTATTGCGTTTAAAACCAAACGACTACGATTGCATTCGATCCAGCTTCATGCAACACTCCCACGAGTTTTTCGCCATGCTTGTTCTCTATTTCTATTTTATGCTGCATAGCTGCCCGAATCAAAAAGAATAAAGATCCAGTAACACCAGGATACATACGAAAGAAACAAGCAACTACTCATTTTGATCCTAAAGTTTGAAGATTGTGCACATAGCAAAGATGAAGGCAGTTGAATAGGAAATGCAAAAATCTCGAAGACTAAAGCAAAAACATGATCTATCCCTGTGTATTTCATTTACATTAGTCATTTAGTTAATTGATGGGAATGTAAAATACTTTCATGTCCCAGCAAATAATATTTTCTTGGTAGTGCAGAAACATGCCAAAAACTAGAGTCAGTAAAAGACATTAACAACACCAAAGGCTGATGTCGATAAACCAAGATGTCAGATTCCCTCAAAATTCCATATCATATCCAACATGCACTCGAACTGATAGAATCGCTACAAAACATATTAGGAAAATTATAATTTTGGTCTTTTATGCTTAATCATCTGGAATTTTGGTCCTCATGTTGTCAAATTTCAATATTAGTCCGCTATCTTAACTTTTTTGGCAATTTTAATCCTTCTTCCACGTGACACTGACATGTCTAGTGCCACATAAGTACTCCATGAAAAAAGGACTACAAATGCAAACCCAAAGACCAAAATTGCCAAAAAAATAAATGATACATGACTAAGATCCAATTTTGATAACATAACGGACCAAAAATCACAAAGATTAACGATAGAGGACGAAAAAATCTATTTTCTCAAACAATGTTTGAAATATACATATGAGGTATTCATAGGGTTTTTGGCAAGAAACACCCTGCGATTTTGTAAATAGACACCTTCCTAAGGTCGTTCAGTAAAATGCCACTAGCTCGTATTACTAAGAATCAAAGTTTCTCTTATTTTGGATTCATGTACACTTTGGGTTTTATAAGACAAAGGCACCCGACAAAATTTGGCACGCGTTTCAAATATAGATTATATTGTCCATCTCATTGCACTAGGATTGTGGAATCAAGAAATGCGAAGTTTCTTGAGAATGACTTGATTGTTGGGAGCAATCGATTGCAAGACATTGTTTCTGAAAGGAATCATATTGATGCTCAAACTTCCATTTAAGTGATAGATTGATTATCATTCACAACACTCTTCAAGTTCAAACAGGTGTTGGACAACCAATCATTGAAGTTCCACAAGCTGCTGATAATATTCCAATAGATCAAGATGTTCAAGAATTGTCAGGAATTATTGAACAACCGGTTGAACAACATGATCATCAGGAAAATGTTGATACAACATTAAGGAGATCTGCTAGAGTAAGGAAATCAGTAATACCTAGTGATTATGTTATGTATTTACAAGAAGCGAACTATAAAATTGGAGCCGAAATGATCCTGAAACGTTTTCACAAGCCATGAGTTGTAAAGAATCAATTTTATGGTACGATGCCATGAAAGGTGAGTTGAATTCTATGGCATCTAATGGAGTCTGGGATCTTGTTGAGTTGCCTGATGGTGTAAAATGCATTGGATGTAAATGGGTCTATAAAACGAAGAAAGACTCATTAGGCAACATTGAAAGATATAAAGCAAGACTTGTAGCTAAATGATTTACTCAAAATGAAGGAATCGACTACAAGGAGACCTTCTCTTGTATCAAAGAAAGACTCACTTCGTATCATCATGGCATTGGTTGCACATTTCAATTTGGAGTTGCAACAAATGGATGTGAAAAACAGTCTTTCTAAATGGAGATCTAGAGGAAGAGGTTTACATGAAACAACCAAAAGGATTTTCCTCTAGTGGTAGTGAGCAATTGGTATGCAAGCTCAAGAAATCTATATATGGATTGAAACAAGCTTCCCGTCAGTGGTCTTTGAAATTCCATGATGTTATCTCTTCATTTGGATTTGTAGAGAACATTCTGGATCAATGTATATATCAAAAGGTCTGTGGGAGTAAGATTTGTTTCCTTATTATATACGTGGATTATATTTTACTTGCAACCAATGATAAGGTTTTGTTACATGAGGTGAAATAATTTCTCTCTAACACTTTTGATATGAAGGATATGGGTGATGCATCTTATGTCATAGCATCAAAATACATAGAGACATAATTAAAGGAATTCTGGGTCTATCTCAAGACACCTATATCAACAATGTTTTAGAGAGATTTCGGATGAAAGATTGTTCACCAAGTATAGCTCCCATTGTACAGTTTCAATTTGAACCAGTGCCCGAAAAACGATTTTGAAAGGGAACAAACGAAGAACATTCCTTATGCTTCTGTCGTTGGAAGCCTAATGTATGCTCAGGTCTGCACAAGACTGACATTGCATTTATTGTTGGGATGTTAGGAAGATATCAAAATAATCCACGTATGGACCACTGAAGAGCTGCAAAGAAAGTAATGAGGTACCTTAGGGGACCAAAGATTACATGCTTATGTATAGACGGACAGATAATCTGGAAGTAATTGGCTACTCTGTTTCAGGCTAATCTGGAAGTAATTGGCTACACAGAAATTAACATCAGGATACATTTTTATGTTTGCTGGTGGAGCTGTATCTTGGAGAAGCGCAAAGCAGACATTGACTGCTACTTTCACTATGGAGGCTAAGTTCGTATCTTGTTTTGAGGCTACAACGCATGGTGTATGGATGAAGAGTTTCATTTCTATACTTAGAGTCGTTGATTCGATCTTTAGGCCTTTGAAAATGTATTGTGAGAATTCGGCTGCAGTTTTTATGTCTAAGAACAATAAAAGTGGTAGTCGAAGCAAGCATATCGACATCAAGTATCTAGCCATAAGAGAACATGTTAAAAATAAAATAGTGGTTATCGAACATGTTAGTACCGAATTAATGATTGTTGATCCTTTGACAAAAGGCATGCCACCACTAATTTAAGGATCATGTAGAAAGAATGAGACTTGGTTCATTTATATGATTTTCGTTGTAAGAACGAATGTTTGTGGAACGAATGTCTGTGATACTGTCTCATATTTTGACTTGTGTACACATTATTGAGAAATATCATTGATGTTTGGACTTTGAATGAACATATGGTTTATTCATTAAGTCATATGGGCTAGTATGTGAGGGACATGATGCACTGTGATACATGGAAGATAATACTCGTATTTAGAGAACATATCTCCATGATTCATGTATTTTTGTTTCTTATTGTGGTGAATGGTGAAATATATGGACCAAGTGGGAAAATGTTAGTAACATATGAGTTCAATATAATGATGTTACTAGTTCATTTAGTGTCCCATAAATTCCACATTGATCCATCTTCTCCATGTCATAACTTATGGAGAATCTCTATGATGGTTAGAGCCTATAAATACCATGTTTTGGGTCCCTATGCCTACAATCCATTTCGTACACAAATACATCATCTAAAGTGGGATTGTGAAGGCTTAGAAGAGCCAAAAACTAGAAGATCTTGAGAGCAAGAAGCAATGACTATTATCCATTTTATTCCGCATTTGATCTAACAAAATGGTTAGATCATTACGAAATTACTTACAACCATGACTAATTCTAAGCCTGATATCGATAAACCAAGATGTCAGATTCCCTCAACATGCCCTCGAACTGATAGAATCGCTATAAAACATATTAGGAAAATTATAATATTAGTCTTCTATGTTTAATCCTCTGCAATTTTGGTGCTCCAAGTTGTCAAATTTCAACAGTAGTCCGCTATCTTAACTTTTTTGGCAATTTTAATCATTCTTCCACACGTGTCTAGTTGCCATATAAGTACTCCATGAAAAAGGACTAAAAATGCAAAAAAGATCAAAAGTGCCAACAACAAAAAAGATACATGACTAAGATCCAATTTTGATAACATAATTGACTAAAATCACAAAGATAAACGATAGAGGACGAAAAAATCTATTTTCTCAAACATTGTTTGAAATATACATATGAGGTATTAATAGGGTTTTTGGTATGGAACACCCTGCAATTTGCAAATAGACAGCTTACCCCGATGTCGTTTGGGTATTAATAAGGTTTTTGACACGAAACACCCCGCGATTTTGCAAATAGACAGTTTACCCCAATATCTTTCGGTAAAATGCCACTAACTCGTATTAATAAGAATCAAAGTTTCATTGTTTTGCTCAGTGTCATACAAAAAGTTAAACAATAACTCTTCCATTGGCAGACATGGATTGCTCAGTTGTCTTCCTGTCACAACTCACCGGCGCATGCCTACCATGCTTCGCGCCTGCTGCAGCGTTTTGTCCTGACCACAACGAGGGATAGGCCTGAAGCGAAGGACGGGAAGAAGCCTCCCTTCAGTCCAGTTTGAACCCGTCCCAAGAACGAACACTGAAAACACCAGTTTTCCCTTCGTAGCGGAGGACGTCTTTAGTATTTCTCGGCGTCAACAGAGTGAACCACTTGAATTTTTGTTAAAGATAAATATTTTTTAGTCTCACTCACCACACACATCAAACATAATGTTCATCCATCATTTCTGGAAACATAGATGCCATCACTCACCACACACATCAAACATAACGTTTGATACCGTTAAATGATGCTTTGACAGGATGGCTCGTGGTGCGTGGAGAATTGTGTAGAAGTAGTGGTCGATTGTGGAACAGATGATGGGAACTTGGATCCGTAGAATTTTTAGTGACTTATACTTTTCAAAGGAATTCACCTAAGATTAGTATAATTTGTGTATGATTCAATGTCTAGGAATCCACCAAATGACAATTGAATTAATCAGAAGAAATCCATCTTCACTAATAATCAAAACGATTAATATCTTCATGTATCTCCCTTGCTTTGATAATACATGCAATTATTTAAAGGTTTTCTAACACTTAACATGCATGAATCTAATTAACACAAATACACTTGAACCTAATTATTTAACATGCATGACTCCAATTAAGACAAATACACTTGAACATAATTACTTAACATGCATGACTCTAGACAAATACACTTGAACCTAATTACTTAACATGCATGACTCTAGACAAATACACTTGAACCTAATTACTTAACATGCATGACTCTAATTAAGACAAATACACTTGAACCTAATAACTTAACATCCATGACTCTAATTAAGACAAATACACTTGAAGTGACTTTTGGCTATTATTTACTTCGATAAGTTCAGATTCTGGATCATTGGCTTCAGCTGCTGACAAACTCGTCCCTGAGTTCTCTTCTTCATCATGGTGATAAGGGGATAAATCAATAACATTAAATGTTGCAGAGACACCATACTTTCCTGGGAGTTCAATCTTATACGCATTCTCACCAATGCTTTTGAGAACCTTGAATGGACCATCAACACGCTCCTTAAGCTTTCCATGGGTACCCCTTGGAAATCTTTCCTTCCGAAGATGTATCCAAACCAAATCTCCCTCGTTGAAGGCAGCTGGTCTTCGGTGTTTATCAGCCTTCTTTTTGTACTTCTCATTTTGTTTCTCAATTCGGTCATGCACCTGGAGATGGTCAAGTAGATCATCGAGTTGCGGAATGGGAAATCGATACTTGATCGTGATTTTATTCACCGCTCTACTGTCAATACACATCTGCCAAGAACCATCTTTCTTTGGGATCAAAAGAGTAGGGACCGCGCATGGACTCATGCTTTCCCGTAACAATCCTCTATCCATAAGATCTCAGACTTGTCTTTGTAATTCTTCGTGCTCTTTGGGATTCATTCTATAGGCTGCCTTGTTTGGAATAGACGCACCAGGAATTAAATCAATGCAATGTTGAATATCCCTCATGGGTGGAAGACCCGCTGGAATTTCACTTGGTATAACATCCTGAAATTCATCAAGTAAGAGCTGCATTTCTATAGGAATATCTTTAATTCCTTCACTCTTTTCCACAACCACAAGAGCGAAAACTTCATCAGACTCTTCAAGAACTGCATTAAATTGAGATCTTGATAGCAGAAGAGTGACATCTCCCTTAGAAGATTTAGGGACATCCTCCAGATTAGTAGCCCCAAAATAATCTTCATTCCATCTTTCTCAAAATGGTATGTGTTCTTGTGGCCATCATGAAGCAATAAATGACAAGCATCCATAGGAACAACATCACACCAAATAGAATCTTGATAATTCTTACCAATTGAGAATTGTACCATGCACTTTTTATCAACCTTGATCTTGTTCCCTTTGCTAAGCCAAGAAAGCTTATAAGGACGAATGTGTACCTCTGTTTGGAGTTTCAACTTGTCTACCACCTCCGATGCCACCAGGTTTTCACAGCTTCCTCCGTCTATGATGATACTGCATATTTTTCCACCAGAAGTGCACTTGGTGTGGAAAATATTGTGACGAAGCCAATCCTCCTTTTCTTGAGTAACACTCAGACAATTTTCTAACCACAAGGCTTTCTCCCTGATCAGCATAAGTAACGTCATCTTCCATTTCTGCTTCATCATCTGTAGCTTCTCCTTCATCAAATGACTCGTCGTGTTCCAGGAGTGAAAAGATTTTTTTGTTTGGACAATTAACAACAATATGTCCAAAGCCATGACACTTATAGCACTGTCGGGAATTAGATGTAGAAGTGTTGGGAAGACTTATCTTCTCTGCATCATTCTTCCTTGGAGGAACCTTAGTTGGGATTGTTCTGTTTGGTTGGAAAGGTTTTGTTGTGTAAGAATTTCCTTTGGAAAAACCTTCATTGTTCCAAGAACGAGAGTCAGTTCGTGGTGCATCATTGAGTTGCTTTTCGACCTTAACATCAAGTTTGAAAACATCAACGTATGTCCAGTATGGTTGTAATTGGACTACGTTAGCAACTTCGGGTCGTAATCCTCCGAGATAGCGGGCTATTGTCTGTTCTTCCGGCTCCATCACTTCACACCTCATCATAAGGCGTTCAAATTCAGCGCTATATTCTTCCACTGTTTTGTCCCGCTATTTGTGATTATGAAATTTGAGGAACATGTCTTGACGATAATGTTCAGGTAAGAATTTTCGCTTGAGCATTTTTTTCATCTTCTACCAAGTTTCAATCCGTCATTTTCCTTATCGATCACGTTGTCTTTTGAGGTGTTCCCACCAAATGGACGCCTGCTTTGTTAACTTTATAGCAACTAGTTTAACCTTTCGATTATCGGGGACATCATGATAATCGAAGATCCGATCTACTGTGTGCAACCAGTCAATGAACTCCTCTGGTTGAATTCTCCCTTCAAATTCAGGAAGGTCCACTCTAGTATTGAAATTCGGTTGAACTCCTCGGTTACGCGGATGATGTGGTCTGGCATGAACACTTGCATCCTTGTAAAAAGGGTTTTCCTCTTCATTATTGGTTTGAATATCGCTTTCTGATTCATGAAGTGATTCTTCACGTTCCAGAAGGCGTTGTTCCAGTTGTTGCACTTGTCTCCTTAATTCTTCCAATTCAATGTCACGGAGATCTCGTTCACGTCTAGGAGGTGTGTAAGGACCCCAAGCCCTTATCCCTTGATTAGTGTATTAACCCTTATATGTGGTACATGCTTTCAATAAAACTCAATCGGGAAACTCAGATGATACTTTACCATTGAATGACAACTACAAAATTTCTTTAATATACAGCATTATAAGATCATCTTTACCAACAAATAGACTCATAGATTTCGCCCATTACCATCCCCAATACGCCACCTTTTCACATTGTGGACTTTTATAAAAATTTGGGCAGAGTCTCCCCATAAATTGAGCTATCCCGAAATAAAAGCATAACACATAACACAATTCCCGGCCAGGGAAAGCACAATACTCAACAGAAATACTGAACACTAAGTAAATTCCCAGCCAGGGAAGACACCACACAATAAGACAACAAAAGTGGGTTTCAATACCCACATAATACACTAATGACTCTCATATCATTTAGCAATTCTACCACAAATTGCATGCAACACAGGATGAATGAGAGAAAGGCTCATGCCTATACATACAACCCATATACAAGTATAATCGTGCTCACATGCGAGCATCATGAATATGTATATAACCCTCGGGTGTATATAAGTACCCTATACGATACCGTGCTCCATCAAGCCCTGGTACCACGATCCTGGGAGTACATCCAATCAACAGCTCGAGCTCAGCTCCACAGCCATCGATGTACCTGTTCACCTGCCCCAACAGAGACAGCCCCCAACGGGGTGAGCATACCAATACACAAAATCCCATAATCACAATAATGAAATTCATAATTTACAACAAAAGTAAATGCTAATGAATTTTAAATGATTCTCCCTGGATGGCAACGTCCTCATCCGGGATTCCGTGTACTGTCCATGTTCTCATAATCATCAAACTCATCAAATCTCAAAAATCAGTAAATCAACACATTGATTAACTTATCGCATGCCTGATTCTCAAATATCAATAATTAATGATTCCAAATTCATTATACATACAAATATAGATATCTCAATATCTAATACTGATTTCTCAACTTCGTTATCAATCACAGATAGCTCAAATGCCTCGCATTTATTTTATCAATTCTCCATTATACTCAGACATCTCAAATGTCTTATAATGATTACATGATTTCCACAGTCATTCTCAGGCATCTCAATGCCCTACAATGGTCGTATAAAACCAGTACCCCATATATCATGTAAGGTTATACTACTCTAGTATTACGCACACTTGTGGCAGCGATGTCAAGATTAGGTCGTTCCATAGTTATATCAACACATATATATATAACCATACCCACAACCATCTAATGCAATTAAAACACATTATGCATTTCACAAATGCTCTTATATAAAGCAATGCCCGTACGTCGCACGTACCTTAAATCTCCGAAGTCCGAGTCAAACCTTGCTCGAGTTCCATGCCCCGAGGAATGATATGCTAACACGGTAAATAACTCACAATTATTTACGAACATGCAACCCATGCTCAAGCACACCCATAATCCTCATACAGAAAATTATTGTCAACACACGACAATTTACCATTTAAAAGACCCGGGGGTAGAGCACATGCAGGGAGGGAAATCGAATGAGACATCTACGAAAATTGCTCAAGAACTCCCCATAAATTTTCGAACCCTCACAACACAATTCGAACTCAAATAATCACCATAATTCATCTAAAACATGAATTAATCAATCAACAACATGAATAATCGCCCCACATGCCAAAACCCCAAATTTCGAACCCAAATTTCACGCAACCAGCGTTGAAATTCGAACCATTAAGCAACAAATATTTTTGAACTTTAAAGTCTGAAATTTTCGACCCAACAACAGCATAAAAACGCCCCAAAAACACCTGAAGAAAAGCCCCAAAAACGTACCAAAATCGAGCCCCAAATCGGACAGATTTCAATTTCGAACCCTAGCGCTTTTCTGGCAAATCCGAACGCGATTCTCGACGAAACTTCGAATTGTTGGTGTGGGAAGCTGCGCCTGGACGAGACGAAGCCAGCGGCGGGTCAGACGCGCCGAACGACGGCCGGACGGCGGCGGGCGCAGCGCTTGAAGCGACGGGGGTCGAGGCAGACGGGAAATGGGCGCGGGGAGAGAGAGAGGCAAGGTGAGGAAATGGTTCCAATAATTAAAATCTCGGGTTCAACTGGTATTTATAGCAAAAATACCCCGAAATACTAATAGCCCCACAAATACATCATGATTCATTAAAAATCATCTGTTTTCAAAAATTCTCTCTCTAACTCCAAAACCCCCTACCGGTGCCCACACAAAGCACCCCAGATCCCGAGACACATAAAAAACCCAACTCTTAGGTTTTACACCGTCATGAGAATACAATCTCAACCCCGGGATCCAACGATCCCAACTACTCAAATAAACGAGCCCAGAAGGCCCAACACCGCGATTAAACTCCAAATCGCCACGTAAAACAACTTTAGGGGTTATTAACACTCCGGGATTAACATCTATAATCCCTGGTCATCACAATATCCCCCACTAAAAGAATTTCGTCCTCAAAATTAGCACCGGTGTATCACGTAACACCCAGGCTACACAACAACATGAAGCCATAACCTCGATCCTTGACCATATTAGAATCGTCTTAATAAACGCGAGGATACTTACCTCACATCAAACTCTGAAACAGAGCGACTTACCAAAACCAACATATCACCCAAGAGGCAAAACGTACCTTGATGCGGTTCGTCCCAAAAGTCAGTCTCTCATGACTGCAAAACAACCAATACTTACGACTGTAGATCGGACAGTCATCCTTAGTTCTAATACAACTAGTATGAACGCATCATGAATGACACCTCAACCGTGAGAACGTTGACCTCGTGTCAAACTCTGGAGTGGAAGAGACTTCCAAATCCATCATAACGCCAAAGAGCGTCAGCACAACCCAACGCTAACAATCCAAAAGCAGTTCTGAAACTGAAAGGATTCGAATCGCTCCCGATTCTATCGTAGATATCATTCAAAGACATCTCTATCATGACTCACGATGTCTAACATACACCGTTACGAGGGAAACACTAGTATACAACGGTGTACAGATACCAAACCTGGTTCCCACTTTCAAACCTCCTCCATCGAATGAGCAGTTGCATCATTGCAACTCAATTTGGGCAACTCACGGCCACAGATTCATACAAAAGACATCTCACAAGATGTCCACCTCCGGATGTTCCAAGAATCACAACCCAATCATAAATAAACAATCGAGACTCCACAGAGTTTCAAATTCTGAAAGGACATGCAATACACCCATTGCATCCTCAACGCTTGTGTCGTCAGCGACCCCCAACAAATCCGAATTCTTGCCATCCCTTGATAACCCTAGGATTTAACAATCCAAACTTGGGAAGGCTATCGAAAACTCGAAAGAAAACACCAACAAGGAAACACCTCAACCCACACAAGATAATCCCTCCTCAAAGGGAGTCAACTAACTTCACGATTATTTCTCATAATTATCGTGCCATGGAGATTCCCAATCTCAAGGTGTTCCATATCTCTCATCAGAGATTTAACCATCCAAACACAGCATAACTCTACGCTTGACAAAAAGAAATCGATAACTGGCATCCGTATACTCACCGGTATACCTGCCTAAGCACAGACACTACATGCATACTCAATGCACTTGGCTCGGGTATCTACAACATACCCCTAAGCCCCAAACACAACCGTCAATTCTGAGTCATTCCCATCCAGTGGAGAAGGATAATCGACGATCAACAACACGGCGTGATTCCCAAAATCAACACCACATGCATCAACTTACCGAATCTTTCAAAGATTCCCAAATAGGTATAATACTACCTCATTCCCCACAAGGAAAGTGCCATCAAACTCGAGATCCACTAGTCTCGAACCATCGTTCGGAAAAACCGGATACAATAATACCCATTGCATCCCAAATACACGGATTCCCCAGATCGAGCCAACAACGACTTGATGACTCTCTTGTTGGTACTTCAACATCATGAGCTGTCCCAGACAAGTCTCACCAAGATTAAACATAAACGTATACACGTTTCAGTGAGGCATGCACAACCTCAACCTCAAATGACGTGGTGACTACTAGAGTCCACCACAATCCACATCGTATCACCTTACGATTTGCCAAACTTGGTTCCAACGAGCAGTATAACGGCTCTAGCAAGCCCATCATGGTGCTGCACACACGCGGCAGACAAATTAGTCTCTGCCTCTTTAGGTCTACCTCAAACCTACCAACAAGATGGACGTTTCCGCACGGCACACCATACCGTGGGAAGAAAATCAATAGAGTAGTGGGTCTGAACCCAACGTTCCTCTAATGCTGATACACCCTGGACACTCCAGTGTCCCTATGTACTTAACGTACCTGATCCTAATCCTTTAGGACCCATTTTACACCCTCAAGGGTGGTGTGACCATGTCTACCACATGTCATATCGACAGAAAGCGAGTAATTTCCTCCATGATTACTCCTGTCGTCAAATTACATGGCCAAAAAGCCATTACAACGAGCATACCTCAAGGGTATCACCACTCGTAATATGATCACCCCAAACATAAGTTGTGGTACAATCACATGTACAGCGCGTCCATCCCTTCTCGAGCGACCCGCTCGGTATAAGGGTCACGTCAACCGGTGACGTAGACACCACCTTGTGCTCGGCACTGGCACCCAAATCATACAACTGAATACATATACTCAACGCATTGTTCATCGTAACGATGATGCATGTCTAATAAGACATCTCCTACACCATCGTCATCGTCATCCCGTGACGACACATGCCCACTCATGGCATCTAAGGCATCGTCAACTAGTGACGATACATGTCAACAATGACATCTAAACAACCCAGTCAACTCGTGACGGTCCATGTACATCAACGTATGTCATCCATCATCATGCTAGTAAAATAGTCATAATAAAACATGCATATCAACGCATGCCAGCTATAATAATGCTAATAGAATAGCAATATCCAATACTTCATCGCTAACAAGATAGCGGCATACCTGTCTCCGTCACTCAATAATAGTGCGTAATCAGCACCCATCGCTCGAAGGCGGCAAAATCCTGTGCTGAGTACATAGCGGCACAATCCATCGCTATAGAATCGACGGCATGATACCTCGTCATATAATAAGTGGCATGAAACCTCGCTAGACACCTGAGCATGAATCATCGTCCACATAATAGCGGAAAGAGGCATCGCTATCAACATATCCGGCGGCACGAATCATCGCCAATCCTCATAGAAGAATGAGTCATCGTAAATCATCATATACATATGCTCAACGGCGTGAACCATCATCAACCGACACAGCGGAATGTCTCATCGCTATACATGTGTCTGGCGGTATGAATCATCGCCCATCATCATAGAAGAATGAATCATCATTACTGACATAGCGGAATACATCACCGCTATCATCCGTGTCCGGCGGTATAAACCATCGCCAATCATCACAAAGAGATATATCATCATCAATCGACACAACGGAATACATCACCGCTATCATCCGTGTCCGGCGGTATAAACCATCGCCAATCATCACAAAGAGATATATCATCATCAATCGACACAGCGGAATACATCACCGCTATCATCCGTGTCATCACAAAGGAATGAATCATCATCCTCGACACAGCGGAATACATCACCGATATCATCCGTGTCATCACAAAGGAATGAATCATCATCCTCGACACAGCGGAATACATCACCGCTATCATCCGTGTCATCACAAAGGAATGAATCATCATCCTAACAAGCGGCATCTCATCCTCGCTTCTTCATACAAGCGGTATCTCATCCTCGCTTAGTATGGCATACCCCGCCTCCATGTGCAAGCGAGCCTCCCCCCTCCCGCTCCACATTTTTAGCGGTATAAAGAATGAATCATCACAACAAGCGGCATCCCATCCTCGCTTATTCATACAAGCGGTATCTCATCCTCGCTTAGTATGGAATACCCCGCCTCCATGTGCAAGCGAGCCTCCCCCCTCCCGCTCCACATTTTTAGCGGTATAACGTAAGTATAAAAATTCTCACTGTGATAAACAGGACTCCTGGAATGTATAATCATCATTCCTTTTTATACTCCATATTTCCTGTAACCTGCAACCATCATGGTTAGCAACAATAGCCATATACGCTATGCATCAAACATTCAATGCATATATGCAACCCCTTGCAAGTCAATACGTATACCAAGACATGTTACCTCGGAAATATCCCTTTACCTGATTCTCTTACAAAAATCGATTCCTTGGCACGTAACACACGGAGTGCCAGACATCACTATTAATGCCATCCTATCGTGTTCCACACGATTCCTGCAACCACAACGGTTAGCAATACCACTTTTCATATCATAAAAGCACATAAACAATTAGTTATGTCGTACAACATTAATGCCATCATGCATAAATATATGCTATCAATAACTTCCTAGGCCCTTAACAGCCCCAATGAGCAACCACTGCTCTGATACCACTAATGTAAGGACCCCAAGCCCTTATCCCTTGATTAGTGTATTAACCTTTATATGTGGTACATGCTTTCAATAAAACTCAATCGGGAAACTCAGATGATACTTTACCATTGAATGGCAACTACAAAATTTCTTTAATATACAGTATTATAAGATCATCTTTACCAACAAATAGACTCATAGATTTCGCCCATTACCATCCCCAATACGCCACCTTTTCACATTGTGGACTTTTATAAAAATTTGGGCAGAGTCTCCCCATAAATTGAGCTATCCCGAAATAAAAGCATAACACATAACACAATTCCCGGCCAGGGAAAGCACAATACTCAACAGAAATACTGAACACTAAGTAAATTCCCAGCCAGGGAAGACACCACACAATAAGACAACAAAAGTGGGTTTCAATACCCACATAATACACTAATGACTCTCATATCATTTAGCAATTCTACCACAAATTGCATGCAACACAGGATGAATGAGAGAAAGGCTCATGCCTATACATACAACCCATATACAAGTATAATCGTGCTCACATGCGAGCATCATGAATATGTATATAACCCTCGGGTGTATATAAGTACCCTATACGATACCGTGCTCCATCAAGCCCTGGTACCACGATCTTGGGAGTACATCCAATCAACAGCTCGAGCTCAGCTCCACAGCCATCGATGTACCTGTTCACCTGCCCCAACAGAGACATCCCCCAACAGGGTGAGCATACCAATACACAAAATCCCATAATCACAATAATGAAATTCATAATTTACAACAAAAGTAAATGCTAATGAATTTTAAATGATACTCCCTGGATGGCAACGTCCTCATCCGGGATTCCGTGTACTGTCCCTGTTCTCATAATCATCAAACTCATCAAATCTCAAAATCAGTAAATCAACACATTGATTAACTTATCGCATGCCTGATTCTCAAATATCAATAATTAATGATTCCAAATTCATTATACATACAAATATAGATATCTCAATATCTAATACTGATTCCCAACTTCGCTATCAATCACAGATAGCTCAAATGCCTCGCATTTATTTTATCAATTCTCCATTATACTCAGACATCTCAAATGTCTTATAATGATTACATGATTTCCACAGTCATTCTCAGGCATCTCAATGCCCTACAATGGTCGTATAAAACCAGTACCCCATATATCATGTAAGGTTATACTACTCTAGTATTACGCACACTTGTGGCAGCGATGTCAAGATTAGGTCGTTCCATAGTTATATCAACACATATATATATATAACCATACCCACAACCATATAATGCAATTAAAACACATTATGCATTTCACAAATGCTCTTATATAAAGTAATGCCCGTACGTCGCACGTACCTTAAATCTCCGGAGTCCGAGTCAAACCTTGCTCGAGTTCCATGCCCCGAGGAACGATGTGCTAACACGGTAAATAACTCACAATTATTTACGAACATGCAACCCATGCTCAAGCACACCCATAATCCTCATACAGAAAATTATTGTCAACACACGACAATTTACCATTTAAAAGACCCGGGGGTAGAGCACATGCAGGGAGGGAAATCGAATGAGACATCTACGAAAATTGCTCAAGAACTCCCCATAAATTTTCGAACCCTCACAACACAATTCGAACTCAAATAATCACCATAATTCATCTAAAACATGAATTAATCAATCAACAACATGAATAATCGCCCCACATGCCAAAACCCCAATTTTCGAACCCAAATTTCACGCAACCAGCGTTGAAATTCGAACCATTAAGCAACAAATATTTTTGAACTTTAAAGTCTGAAATTTTCGACCCAACAACAGCACAAAAATGCCCCAAAAACACCTGAAGAAAAGCCCCAAAAACGTACCAAAAATCGAGCCCCAAATCGGACAGATTTCAATTTCGAACCCTAGCGCTTTTCTGGCAAATCCGAACGCGATTCTCGACGAAACTTCGAATTGTTGGTGTGGGAAGCTGCGCCTGGACGAGACGAAGCCAACGGCGGGTCGAACGCGCCGAACGACGGCCGGACGGCGGCGGGCGCAGCGCTTGAAGCGGCGGGGGTCGAGGCAGACGGGAAATGGGCGCGGGGAGAGAGAGAGGCAAGGTGAGGAAAATGGTTCCAATAATTAAAATCTCGGGTTCAACTGGTATTTATAGCAAAAATACCCCGAAATACTAATAGCCCCACAAATACATCATGATTCATTAAAAATCATCTGTTTTCAAAAATTCTCTCTCTAACTCCAAAACCCCCTACCGGTGCCCACACAAAGCACCCCAGATCCCGAGACACATCAAAAACCCAACTCTTAGGTTTTACATCGTAATGAGAATACAATCTCAACCTCGGGATCCAACGATCCCAACTACTCAAATAAACGAGCCCAGAAGGCCCAACACCGCGATTAAACTCCAAATCGCCACGTAAAACAACTTTAGGGGTTATTAACACTCCGGGATTAACATCTATAATCCCTGGTCATCACAAGGTGCATTGGGGTTGACCTGTCGTCGTGAAGCCATGACGACAACCTCGCTCTGATACCAATTGATACCGTTAAATGATGCTTTGAGAGGGATGGCTCGCGATGCGTGGAGAATTGTGTAGAAGTAGTGGTCGATTGTGGAACAGATGATGGGAACTTGGATCTGTAGAATTTTTAGTGACTTATACTTTTCAAAGGAATCCACCTAAGATTAGTATAATTTGTGTATGATTGAATGTCTAGGAATCCACCAAATGACAATTGAATTAATCAGAAGAAATCCATTTTCACTAATAATCAAAACGATTAATATCTCTCATGTATCTCCCTTGCTTTGATAATACATGCAACTATTTAAAGATTTTCTAACACTTAACATGCATGAATCTAATTAACACGAATACACTTGAACCTAATTACTTAACATGCATGACTCTAATTAAGACAAATACACTTGAACATAATTACTTAACATGCATGACTGTAATTAAGACAAATACACTTGAATCTAATTACTTAACATCCATGACTCTAATTAAGACAAATACGAACCTAATTACTTAACATGCATGACTCAAGACAAATACACTTGAAGTGACTTTTGGCTATTTACTTCCTTCCATCCTTCGATAAGTTCAGATTCTGGATCAACATTCATCCATCATTTCTTGAAACATAGATGCCATCCATAAGGAGACATTTTAACAATTTACACAAAACTTACTAAAACAAAATCTACGTTAAAAGCACAAAACATGATCACACATACTGAAGAAATGGGCTCTAAAAACCAAAATTTTGAAAGTAAAAACTAAATTTCTTACGTTAAATTCTGATGAAACACTGAAGTACAAATTTTACCTGAGTTTTGATCCATGATGTGGTTTTTTTGCAGAAGTTGACGGTATCTGTGCCTGCTAGGAGAAAATGTAGTGTCCTTGTTGAAGATAAAAAAATCTGATCAGTGATTTCCCATAAATGGGAAAATTTCAAAGAAGAATATGCAACAATATTCAAACTCTAGAAGAACGTGAAGAAATATAAATAGAAAGTTGCTGTTCAGAATTAGTGCTCCTTCATTTTTTGTTTTGACTTTATCGAAGTAATGAAGTAGTGTTCTTAAGTACACCAACGTGCAAGTCAAATGATACACGTCGAATGTATCTGGATATACGATAGAATTAACACCTTCAAAATATTTAATTAATTTCAATTTTTTATTAAATAAATCTATAATTAGTAATACCATTTATCATGTTAAAATTTAAATTAGTTGAAATGAAAACAACCCCAATGGTTTAGGCAAAACAATCTTGGTTGGCAGTTTCAAAAAGCTGGAGTAGTTAGAGGGAGAAGCTGTTTCTTTGGTCAAGCGAGAGTAGTTAGAGAGAGAAGTTATTTCTTTGGTAAAATGAAAACGTGAGATTTAATATGCAATGTATATCAACGTGTGTGAGAGGGCAATTGAAAAATACATCTGTTTTTTATATCTTTAATAGATATCTCTTTGGAAAAAGAAAAAAAACAACTTTGATTATTGACAATGACTAAATAATTATCACTAACTAGTATTTCTTTCTTTAAGTATGACACAAATAAAATGAATTTTATTGGCATGAGATAAAAAAATTATATTAATATTTATTAAATTAGAGATATCAAAAAATAAATATTTATAAAAGTGTGAAATTTTTTAATTTACTAATAAGTTAACATACAATTTTATTCGATAAATATATGTTATTGAAATGAGATAGGATCATAAGCATAGATATAAGAATATATTACTTTCTTTTATTTAAAAAAAAAAGAGAGGAAAGAAGACAAGAAAGATTGTTTATATATATATATATACTTAAAATCAAATATAATCAGAATATTTAGTCCAAGTCCCTTAAACTTCTTGAAGTATTAAAAAATGGTCAATTGAAAAATGGATTTACTTGAGAGGGCAGCCACAATTAAAATAAGTGGACAAAACAAATATAAAATATTATTTTTATCAGAAACAACAAAATAAAAAATGCAATCATTATCATTTTTTTAATATCAAATTATTTTGATTACATATTTTTTTAAAATTTAAATCCATATAGAAACAATTGTCGTACACCAGGACGATCACGATTCCGAGTAAATGTAAAAAATCTACCCGAAGAATTAAGTGACGTAGGTGAATATATATATATTTTTATATTTAAATGATGAAATATATAATTTTTTTCAAAAAAATTAGTAGGAAGAACTAATGTTTTTGATCTTTTATTAAAATAATAATAAAAGTCTAATGGTATTCAAAATAGACTTTATAAAGTTTTTAAAAATCAAATACTCGACTTTTAAAAACTCTATTAAAATCTAGAGATATTCAAATTTTAATCGATTTTTAATAACTTTTTTAGAATTCTCCTTATGGCCTCATGTACAATATTATTTTATAAGTTGGATATAAAGACTTAGGTGTGTGGGACTCAAAATGTGATGTAGGGAAGCTGATGTAATCTAATACTCCCTCAATTTGGAATTATAAAATGATAAATTTGTAAATTCTTTTTTTTTTATTTAATAATTTAACATCAAATTGAAGTTTTTTATTTTTTAAATTTCTTTTATGGCATTCAGACTAGGTGATTCGGGTTCTAATATGATCCGATCTGATCAAGTTTGGGTAGTGCGGATTCTGGTTCGACTGATTATCCGGGTTCGGGTTTTAACAAAATCAACTGTATTTAAACCGGTTCAAAATTTGGGTAGAAATATCCTAAATTTATCATGTTTTTTTAGCATCCTGCTGGTTTGAGTATATTGAATCTAATATATTAGAATTCAATCACTTATACAAGAATTTCATTAATATACAAGTTGTGCAACCGAAAGAAAACTCTTTTATATGTCCATTATAATATTAAAGTTTAAATCTAACAACTCCTATATATATATATAATTTTTAAAAAAAAATCATTGATCTTTGATTTAAAAGGGAAAAATGGATCTTAAAGAGCAAATCCGATGCATGCAACTCCTACTATACACGGGGTCCAGAAATGGATCGGACCACTTTGAGCATAATGGACACTGATTTAACTTGCACTGCAAGAGGCTGTACAAATAGATCTTACTTTAAATTTGGGTAATACCAAGATTCGATCTAATTCCACCAAGCACCAACTATGGAGTAATTACTTCAGGACACATGACAATATGGGTTTTCAGGGATGACAAATTTTTGGTTGGATTGCCGTGTTTATTGGAGAAAAAGAATTTTTTTTATTGCTGACTCACACAGATATGCACAGTGCCATGAACTTTGGACAGCAGCGGAAGATCAGAAGCCAAGAGTTCTTAGGAAGACTCTAACTTTCAAACATGGTACATAAAATCCTGCTCATCTCCTATCCTAACTATTAGTGATCGACTCAAGTATGAAGCAAAGGTCGATTTTTCTCGGAAGAGCAACATTCAGAATAGAGTTGATACTTGGTAAGAAGATCACACGCAATGAGTAATGTCAGCAATCATAAGAATTTTCCATCACACATCGCAGCAAACAAACATGGCATCACTAAAGAGCAACATTACTGTAGCAGGTAAATTTAACGGGATTTGCATACATACCATGACCTTCAGGCCAACGGAACACGGTATTTTATTCTCATCTCTTAAATTCTTAAAGCTCGAACATAAAAAGGGCAAACCCGGTGCACGAAGCTCCCGCGATACGCTGGGGTCGGGACTATTGGGCCTGATGATGTACGTACTCTTCCCCTTCAATGCAAGAGACTATTTACCGTTGTGCCAAGGTATTGCTTACCGGTGTGCCAAGGTTCACCCCTTTTAAAGCTCGAACATATTGGGGGTAAATAAGAAAAGTAGATGCATAAATCTCCGCCTTCTATCATTCATTCCTCATCAGCCAAAATAGATTGTTGAAGAATAATGGACATTTATTGACAGTTGACTTAATAAACAGTATTTGATCACTCCAACCAAGTTTTTTCAATCTTCTATCTTAAGATACGAGAGGTGTTCCAGATGAGAAGCCTAAACGTCAAATTTTCAAGCACCACGAGCTCATTATCGGAAGATAAATTTGCAAATACTAAACATACTTCAAGGTAAATAAACATAGAGGTGAACCAACCTATTTGGAGACTTCTTCAGCCTGTTGAATGCATTCCTTTATGAAAGGCAAAACGGCTGAAGATAATTCATCTTGATGTAAAGTATATCCATGATTGGCTCCTTCTACAATTTTCAACCGATGGTTTGGTATGATCTTGGCGAACTCCAGCGCATCTTCAACTGGAATAAGGTCATCAGCAGATCCATGAACGGTCAATACCCTATAAGTGCATTTTGTAAAGTCAAAGCCAAGTTCTCATACATGGTTTTCATGATTTGTGGAAAGTACTTGGAAAGTGAACCAAGGGTTACTTTTTTACCTGCATCCCATGTCAATAGAAAGGCACGCTTCATGCATGTTTAAATTAAGTCGCTCCATGATACTTTCCTTGGTGACTCGATAATCTACTTCTCCTACGAAAAACCACAAGAAAGCAAACTGTAAAAGTTAAAAAGTTCCCCATGCAGTCAATGACTAAATATTACTTCGAGGAAAACAAAAGTGCCTATGTGCTACACCTACTATTATCAAGCCATTCTCATTTCTCAATGAAACTGTTACAGGTATACATTATCTCAAACCAAAGAAAAGCAATGAAATAAAGTAAAGCGCTCGTTAGCAACATAGATAGTTCAGTTCTCCATGTTAATATACTTCTCAGACCGGTAAAATGTTATAAAGAACCAAATCACTGTTTGTCACGCCCCGAGACCGGGATCGATAACACCGGCGTTGATTCCAAATACAATTGAAAATCAACAAGCCTCATAGTACAGAATTTAATACAACCAGTCTATTTATTCTATAAACATAAATGTTTTACAACTGAAATAAAATCATAACTTAAATCTTAACAGAGTTTAGCGGAAGCGTAATTATGTAAAATCTTGAAATAATTGCGGTAGATCACCAACCCCAAAAGTTGTGTTGTTCTGCATCTTCGGTATCTGTCTCACTTTTATCTGGGGAGGGGATGTAAGGGGTGATTGTTCTGGTTGACACTCAGTAAGCGGGGGCCAATCGAATATGCCAAAAACATATGCTTATACAGATTTCAAAACAGATTTCAAAACACAAACTGATACAGATAACATAATTTTGCTCCGTTGAGCCATACTAAAAGCATCATATTAGAACACATATCATATACTTATCAAATTAGATCGATCTACATAACATAAGGATTATAGAGGTGGCTCCTACGAATTCAAGAGGTGGCTCCCGTACGTATAGCACTTTGCCCCATTGGTTTAAGAGGTGGCTCACACATACGTAGCACGTTGTTTCGCATAGCACTTATCTCCCGATATTCAGAATTTTCATGACATCATAGTTTTTAAAATAGTTCACATATTCGACTGTATTTTTCATAAGCATTCATATGTTGTCAAAACGAAAGGATAATATAACAAAAGCCCACTTACTTGATTGTTTACGATGATTCTTTAAACTTGAAAGAGTATGGATCTACAACCTTCAAAAATCAACTTCTTTTCTTGCTAGAATATTTGATATTTTGAGAGTATTTTGAGAGTATTTCCTTTAAACTTTTTGTGTTTCTACTAATGAATCTAGCTTGGTATTTATAGAAGTTTTTCAAGAAAATATGTAAGCAATGACATCAAGTTAATATTATGTAATCAATGACATCAAGTTAATATTATGTAATCAATGACATCAACTTAATATTATGTAAGCAATGATGTATTTAAGGATAGTTTGATTCAATTCTTGGTACCTAAATTCAATGTATCATGTTGTGGTATCATGTTGTGGTAAGGTGGTTGCAAGTAGTTGCAAGAGTTGCAAGTGGTTGCAAGTGGTGATCATCACACTGTTTACTATAAATACCATAGGACACCATGGTGAATCCCTCAGATGGAAGGTCAAATTTTCATTGCCTCTCATCAAACTGATTAGTAGAAGTGAGTAAAAGAGAACTATCAACCTCAGGCGAGCTATCTTTCAGTTCGAAACACCCAAAAGGGTTTGGAATTCTGAAGCAAGAGGTATTTGGAACTCAAGATATTAAGAGAAGGAAAGCTAAGTTTTCTGAGCGACGTCACCTTAAGCACAGAATAATGCTTTTGTGTATGGTCACAATATTCAACAATAAGCTAGACCCACTGGTAAAAAACCAGAAGTAGTCATCACCTAAAAAAAGCGTATGATTACCTGTTTTTGTTTTAATATCAATATATCCATCCTTGTTGAGCCTTTCTAAAAAAAATTTACCCAGCCGTTCTTCAAGGCCTTTCTTGGTATCATAACGACCAGAGACATTCACGACAGCAGGTATATCATGATATTCAGATGCATACAGGAGGACAACATTTCCACCTGCAATAGTGGAAACAAAAATGAAAGGAGACTCGACAGGTCAGTATACTGAAGCCCCAGCACAATTGAATGTTACATCCATAAGTGAGAGGAACAATACATCCAGTTTTCTCAATGATTGTTCTTATAAGGTTCAATTATTTTATAAGGAAGAGGGCATTTTCACCCTTGGGGAACATACTCCTCCACCGCTGCACTAAAGTTGCAAAATGAGAATTTGAAGTAAAACCTAAATAACCATGAAAAAAAGAAGAAGAGCAAAGATAAAAGAAACTCAATTTGAAAGCATTTCCTTTAGACTAAATTAAAATGGTCAAAATGTCTATGTTGTAGTAAACTTATAGCCCTCAGCCATATTATTCTCTTGCACAATGTTCCAAATGAGTAATCTAGATTGAAGGTCATTCCAGCTCATAAAACATAATTCAAGAAAAATATAAATGGGACAAACAAGACAAATTTAAGAATGTTTTTCTCTAGATTCGGTGAGAAAGATCCAGAATGCACATCTCTGACTATGTTATCAGAGTATTCAAATGAATCAGTAAATTAAAATGGTCAATATGTCTATGTTGTAGTAAACTTATACCCTCAGCCATATTATTGTCTTGCACAATGTTCCAAGTGAGTTATCTAGATTGAAGGTCATTTCAGCTCATAAAACATAATTCAAGAAAAATATAAATGGGACAAACAAGACAAATTGAAGAATGTTTTTCTCTAGATTCGGTGAGAAAGATCCAGAATGCCCATCTCTGACTATGTTATCAGAGTATTCAAATGAATCAGTCTATCCAAGCTCGTCAAATAAATTATCGGTGACAGCTAGCTACACTTAGTTGGGTGTTCCGTTATATGTACACTTACACAAATATTAATGTGTACTGAAAAACAACAACACACATAAAGACTTGGGTCTGGTTTTCTTAGATTCGGTAATAAAAAGTAGGGGTACTTGTGGTGTAAAGGAAAGAACCAGAAGAAAAGACGGAGCTCTTGTAGGAATGCAATGCTGGTATCAAAGGTCAAATAAAATGAGAGAGGATATCTCAGATGGTAATTCCACTCGGTATTTCCAACAGGTAATCGAAACATACAAGATATTCAGTTTTGAATACAAGTTGATGAAACCTTTGCTGTGCCCAAGAACCACAACCGCAGCACGTTTTACACTGTTGAAGTATTCAACAACAGCTCTCAGGTCATCAACTTCACTTAAGTCGTTGCCACAACGGAACAAACCTTCGCTTTCCCTGCAAATAGGATAAAAAGGTAAAACCAAGTAATTCAGCAGAATGTTACTCAAGCATTAAAAGTTAAAACAAATTTCAGATATTTATGAGGTAGAGGAAAAATGCAGCATAGTATAAAGATGAGTTGGATACGGGAGAAGAAACTAGTGCTCACTCTGTAACAACAATCATGAAAAAATTAACTCGGGTATATCAGGTTATTTGCTCCAGCCATCTTATTGTCACTCAACATACCAAATACAATGCAACGTAACACATTTGACTTGAACATATCAAGAAACTTTTGCGCTGATCATGGTTATGAGAGACAAAATTAAGCTAACAATGTGCATATCATACTGTTTTCAAACAAGGTTGAAATCATGATTTTGTAAGAAATCATTGTGCAAAAAATAATAGCTGATACCCCGTGATTGAAGACCTTACCCATTTCCAGAAAAATCAAAGCGAAAAGCACTGATTCCATTGTTTTCTAAAACATCAGCAAGGTTGACTATGATCTTGTACTCCTGCAAATATGAAAATAAATTAGGTATAACCTCACACCAACTACCACCATGGGTTGTTCAGAAACTCCAGAAAAAGTTCTCGACACTTAAATTTACTCAAATCTTTGGAGCCAAATTCTAGGAATAGAATAAAGTTATAACTACATGCGCCTTTGAAAAGTAAAGTCATGAGTCCGTGACTATATCATAGCTCCTATGGTTAATTGAGATCATTACTTCTGACAAATTATCAAGTAACTCGAAGAAAAAAGACGAATATATCATTTTAAGGCAGATTAATATTATAGTTTAATTTAGACTAAATTAGGATCTTGCAAATTATGTTAAAATTTTAGAGGATTTTTTCCTTAGAATACAGGTATCTTAGCCTATAAACATGATTGTATCTTTATCATTTACACATCCAACAAGCATAATCTATTAAAAAACAATTCAATAACATAAACTCCCAAAATTAAGTCTGTAAGACACTGGATCAGAGATAAAGTTTTCAATAGATTATTGGTTTCGTAAGATTTACTAAATAGTGTCCAGGGGTAAAGAAAAGGATAGGATAATGACAACACAGGCGACGGAGAACATAATATCAGATAATAGAAAGTAGAAACAATAAATAAAATGATAAATAAGTTTCCTTCAAAAAATTTCAGTCTAAAACACGAGATTCATCACGGGTGGACAATATCACTGTCATTATTCAGAGAGGGAAGGAAAATTGTCAGTATTATATGAATCAATAAAGTTTTGATTGTACAAAGCAACAAAAAACAAAGCATCTTTCCAACCTTTGAGGATCGAAAACCATGGCACAGAACCACAACTTTTGCTGATCCGGTCTCATGCAAAACACCGAAAAGTTTTTCACCACGCTTGTTCGAAATTGTTATTTTCTGCTGCATAGCAACTGAGACATAAATTCCCTTAATTACTGATATGTGAAGAGTCAAGACTTCCTTTGATCTTTCGAGTAGGATGGCGAAGACAGAGGAGGTACGTCTTCTATTTCGAAACCCAAATAACTTTAAAATATTAATAAGAATACCCACAGTGCAAGTCCCCTTCTCAATAACCTTGGGACAAGTTTTTAATGGAAAGAGAAAGAACTTGAAAGAACTAACTTTTCAAACATTTACCTACTAAAAGTACATAAAAAAGGAGACTGAAAAGGTGTTTTTGGCTCTACGAGCCTTCGCAACCTAATGCAAGACGTTGTTACTAAGTCCTTTAAGTGATATGGATTGAGTGCAGGTTGAATTACAGTCAATTTTAGGATGCAGAAAATTGCTTCTATCCATTTCTCATCAAGATTCTTAACCATCCACCAGCACCATTTGGTTTTACACACAATAACTTGTCATGGGTTTCAAGCCTTCTGCAAACAGCGCCATCCCCACCAGCCACCAAACTCATACTCACTAAAGTGCACTACCAACAAACGTTAGCCAGACCCATTTTAACTTAACACAAGATAGATACTTCCCACTTTGGTAAGAATGGCCACATTTCACTGATGTCTCACTACAAAAAAGAGAGAATAAAATAATTGCTTGTTTTACGACATACAACATAGGTATTCTTTACCAAGGAGATCAAATTTTTGTGCATATTATTTGGAGTATCACTCCACTAAAACCGCGATTTATTCATTTGCTTGGCTTTTAAGTATCAAATACCTCGACACCTGCAAGCAACTCAGGCAAGCAATAACACCTATACAAGATTGAAACCAATAGTTCCCAACAAAGTCAGGTACAGATCCTACTCAACCATTAGACTCCTTAGTTCTCACTGAAGCAGATTGCTATGGCAAAGGGATAGAAATAAATTACAAAGAAGACTAAAAAAACAAATAAACATTGGTGCTAAGAAGTCAATCCTTCAACAACAAACAACCTTTTTTCCAACATAAACCCATAGTACAGATCATCAAATAAAGATTTAAACAATTTTCTCACCTGGGCTTTGAGCAGCGGTGGTGCTCTGTTTGATATGGATGCTGTGGTAGTTGACCTGTTTGAAACAAGAATCTTTTGCTAGTCAAATGTGGGAGCCCTTTATTCGAAATAATCAGCATATTTTATTAGGAGTCGTGGATGTAATAAATTTATAATTGTATAAAAATCGACTTGCAAGGATAACCTGGAAAATAGCCGTGGGTGGAAATATGAACCCGGAATCGGACTTTGTTATTATTGGGCAACGTTTAATTTAGCTGCTCGCAAAACTAAAGGAGCGATTTATCTCCCAAAATAAATAAGATCCAAAACACATCTCCCCATAAAACAAAAATAGCAATTTATTTACATGTAAAACTAAAAATCAATTCACCTCTCTATAAAATAAAAAATAAGCCATTTACCACGCTCGTCCAAATAAGACGATCACAGTCGTCACTGCAGCTGTGTATGAACTCAACGCCTCCTCTCCACCTTTCATGTCCACAGCCATGCAGTTCACTGCGGTCACCAGAAACCCCAACAAGCGACTCTCCATACAACCAATTTTCCGCTTTTGTTTCCTAAAAAAACCAGGCCATCACTCCGCAACTGACGCTGCCACCTTTATTTCAAGAACCCAAGAGCACCGTATTGTTGTATCCTGTGTTAGGAGGTGCACAGGTGCCTATGGCGGCGGAGGTGGTTAACGGGTTATTGGTAATTATCAATAGAAGAATCTGTCCAAGGGGTGATTGAGATGGGGAAGAAAGATGAGGTGCAAGAATTCTCACCTTCTCAATAAAAGGGTAAGAAAAATGGTCATAATTTCGATACTGATTTTGAAGAAGGGAAAAATAGCAAGCTTCCTGCTATTTGTATGGAGTCTGATGTCCCTATGGAGGAATTTGATAATGTCCTTATTTCCTTGCGAGAGCATGAAAAGAAATTTGCAGCTTCTCGGGCTGACCTGCAATATGCAGAGTAAAAGTATGAAACTTGATACTCCAAAAAAAAGTTATGACCTCTATCTATCAATAGGAGATCAGAATACCTCTTTTATGTTCTTCAATAAGAGATTAGATTACATCTTTTTATGTTTAATAGACTAAATAACAAGGGACCAATCTTACAAATCCTGAGATGGCCTGCTTAAGATCTTAAATAAAATGATAGAAGAGTGTCGGAAGATTTTTCCGGATTTTCTCGGCGGGACGCTCAAGTCTGGTGATAGGAGATATGTAGAAAATCTGTAAGGGAATAATTAATGTAGGCGAGTGTGTATAGGAAAATGCATACCTCAAAATCCTAAATAAGCATATTATTTATAGGTGTTACCTCGCGGGTGTACATCTTGGACCAGTAAGGCAATGATCTACATGATTCCAGAAATCTCGGAACACGTCGGTCGACTAACCAGACCACGAATCGCCTCACTCCTAGAAATCTCGGGAAGTGTCAGTTCAACGGGGAATTGGTCAACATACTCTTAGGTGTGAGAGGTCTGAGATAGTCAAGGCTATTGAGCATCCTCACCGATTGGCAAGACGGTAGCTCGGAGCATTGGGTCTTCTGACATTGAGGGTAAGACCATCCCAAAGATAACAAGCTCGGGAGGTCGGCTATCTCTACGGACTACGACTATTGGTTGGGTTATTTATTTAAATAATTCAAATTTAAAAATTATTTAACAAAATAATCTAAATTTAAAAAATTTAATAAAATGACCTTAAACCAGGGGTGCTTATTGGCTTGACCCGGTCCGGTCCAGACCGGAACCGGCCGGTTTCGGGTCCGTTAAGGACGGAACCGGTCCGGTCCGTTAAGAAATCGGATCGGTCCCAGTTCCGGTTCCAACCGGTTCCGGTCCGATCCGATCCGCTTCAATTTAAGTTTTTTTTTTTCGAATTTTCTTTTTAAAAAAAAAAAAAATTTCAAAAAGTTTTATTTATTTTTTATTGAATGTTGTAAATGTTTCCCCAATATTCATCACAAATTCAATATATTTCTTCTTCATTTCATAATATAGATGCATACAAATAATTGTAAAGAGGATGTCAATTTTAAAAAAAAATATTGATGTTTATCAATCTTCATAATTGATAAGTATTGTTTTTGCGTTCTCTTCATCTTGCTCGTCATAATGGTTTACGAATTCGTCAACCGCCCCATCTCTTCTATTCTTACATTCTGCTTCAAACCAGTCTTTAAGTAACGTGAGCATGCATAACGAATCAGGGGAGAGACTACTTCTGTATTCTCCAATAATTCGGCCACATGTTGAGAATGCAGATTCAGAAGCGGCGCTTGAAGCTTGTATCGCATATACGTCTCTAGCCATTTTGGCTAAGATAGGGAATTGTGCCGCATTTGACTTCCACCATTGTAACACGTCGAAGTTGTCTTCCGTTACAAATTGATAATTCAGATTGCAACTCAGTCGACGTGCTAGTAGAAGGTCATTTTCCCTTAAGATTTTTCCTGCCCAACATCCTAAGCAAATTGATGCCCCCACCTTTAGTTTGAGCTTGGGGTTGTTATTCAGCAGGCCTTTGTTGCGATGATTCACTTGCATGTTGATTATAATACAACTAAAACATATTTTGGAGAGATTGCATTGTAGACGTCTTTTGATCGTCAACAACCTTCCCCAAAAATTTAGCATAATATTCAAAAAATCTCAAATGAAGATAAACATTGACTAGGATCTAGCAATATTGCGATGCAGTGCACGTGTGGATTTGTTCCCAATATTTTATAAATTTAGTTTCCATTGCACTAACAAAAGCATGCAAGTCATAGTCATCTCTAAATTCTATAAACTTATCAAACATATTAAATACTAAAGGAAGAAAATAAACGGAAGTTGGATAAGTAACACCGGAGAAGCGTTCCGTCGCTTCTTTGAAAGTACCTAACAATGATACACAATTTTAATTCCCAATCCTCATTAGTCAAATAAATACTATCATCGCTATCAGGCATTTGATATGAATTATAAAATGGAGTTAAAGCATCTTTGTAAGGTAACATAACATTCAACAAATTGTACAACGAATTCCACCTAGTTTCTATTGGTGATGGAAAAAGAAGATGCTTTAAACCATTAGATAAACATAATTGTTTCCAATCGCGCTTTACACGGCTCGTGCGTAACCATTTAGCGCAGTATTTCATTTTGTCAATACATGCTGAGTGATTGTCCTCATAACCAACTTTAACAGCCAATTAATCACATGACATGCACATCTAACATGAAAAAAAACACCATCAAGCATTGGTTTCCGATAGGTCTTTAAATCACGCATCGCAGCATTGTTATTCGCTGCATTGTCTAATGTGATCGAAAATACCTTATCCTGAATTCCATAATGTCTACAAGTGTTGAATACATATTTAGCAATTACATAACCAGTATGTGCACAATCTAGCTCATCTAAAGACAAAATCCATTTTTGCATACACCAATTATCATCAATCCAATGACAAGTGACAACAAGATATGAATCTGAATTTACATTTGTCCAAATATCGGTTGTTAAGCTAACCCTACAAGGCAAACTAGAAAGATGTTGAAACAATGTATTTATATATTCAACAAATACGTCCATACAATTTCTTTTTAGTGTGTGCCTGGAAATATATTTAAACATGGGTTGTATAGACGAAGCAAAGTCAATAAAACCAGCATGCTCACCTTGTATAAAAGGTAGTTCACATCTAATCACATATCTAACAAGTGACCTACGGTTAATTTCAGCAGTTAAAATAAAATTCGTGCCAGTGAGAACATTAATTTGTGCTTGTGTTGCTTCTCGACCTAATGGTTGTAATGTTGTCTCATCAAAATTATGTTTTTTACTAAGTGTTTTTTAAATGTTCCAGTGCCTCCACTGGAACCACCAGTTTTATATGAATATTGCATTTTACATAATTTACATATTGCAACAGATTCATTAGTACCTTCTTTTTGAGCGAGTTCAAAGTGATCACATATCTTACTTCTTTTGGCACGAGTCGGTTGTCTACTCACTGCTGTAGTGGCTCCGGATGACTCCACTTGTTGTCTCTCTTGGGCTTGGGTAGCAGGAGGTTCGACAGGTTGTTCGGGTTGTTGCGGTTCGACATTCATAGAGGAACCACCAACATTGAGGTCAGCAAAAAAATCATAACTTTCATTTAACTGAAGTATTGGTACAAGCAAATTCATTGCCGAAGATGAACTCAGTGATAGACGACCCGGGACGAGACCCCGGCTACGACCAGCGCCGCTGCTAGATGGAGATGCTATTATTATATATAAATTGTAGATAGCACAATTGAGAGGAAAATATGAGATTGAAGTATAGAATTGTGAGAAGAATGAATTGTGAGAAGAATGAATTGTGAGGAGAAGAATGAAAAAAATTCACATATTTAGTGAGATGTATTTAATTTTTGAGAGGTTATCACTTTAGTGGAGCTTCTATATTTGGAATTGTTTCATCCATATATAGAAAGCTCTAAAATTAAAACATATGATATATTTATGTCTCATAATTATGTACGTCAAATGCACATCAAGTTGTTCATTTGGATTGACCTACTTGGATTATGAGTCTAGTGTTTTGTGTTGGCTTTTGAGCACAATTGAGATTGTTAGTATATATGCCATACAAACCAAATGTTAACCAGTTGGGCTCTAAGCAACCAAATCCATTATTAACATAATTACATCTATAATTATATTGATTTGGTCTCTAACAAAAATATATACGACACTAAACAATAGACAATCGCATATATTTCGTCGAATAAATGCTGACATCAAACTAGGACTTTTGTGGGGCTAATAGATCTGGTCAGGTTGTTTGGACTCGAGGGATCACAACATACAAATTGATTTTGTTGTATATCGGTAATATCTTTTCATGCACTTATATTTGATATTTGCATGTTGTATATGAATTTGGCGCAATCGATTGTCCCCGGGTTAGATCTGATAAAAGTTCTTCTAATTATATTTTCGCTGTGTTTGCATCTGTCGTCGGGGGCGGAAGCCAACAGAACAATATTACGCTTTATATTATGAGTTTTGTATGTTTCAGTAATCCATGTTGAAGTGCGAGGAAATGAAGAAAAGGAGCCAAATGACGATAAAGAAGATTCAAATAAACCAAAAGTTGTGATTGTTTGCTTATTGATAGAGTACTACTCTATTAATTCTTAATCACCAGTACTATATTAATTTCTTATATATATAAGATGTTAGTTCAAGAACTATCTTCAGTAGAACACCACCAACTAAATAGTATTAATGTGTAATTCAGTATATTATATTCAATTTAATCTTCTAAGTTTTCCTATTTTCGTCACTAAAATGTCGAAGTTGGGTCCTATTACAACAACTTTGTTTTTTTTGTTTTCATTCCTATTTTGCTGAGTGTTGACATGATGCCGAACATATCAATAAATTTATGTTGTCATATTGGTATTTTATGGCGTCACGTCAGAACTACGGCGAACTATGACAAAAAAAGAAAAAGAAAAAAGAAAAGCAAGTTAATTAGTATAGTATGACTCAACTTTGACAAGTTAGATAACGGAATAGAAAACATGATACTTATACGATGGATTTGACAATTTTCCTCCTCTATTAAATTAATTTCTCTTCAACCATTTTCTCCATTCAAATAAATTCCTCTTTCTTAATTTAGTTAATACGGTAGACATATTTCGTGTATGCAATCACGAATTTTAATTTTGATTAGGGATGCAACAAATAATAACATAAAAAAATTGGAGGGAAAAAAAAATTTAGAGGGTCAAAATATAATTTTAAGGGGGCAAAATTCAATTTGTTTTAAGAAAACATTTAGGGTAATCAATATGATTTTTAGGGGGGAAGTTGCCCCCATCTTCTCACGTCTATTCGCCCCATGTATGTAACCTATATTATATTTTAAGACGTGTTTTTGTGTATCAAAATTTGATGTGAAAGTAATATATGTAGGGGCAAAGCAATATTTGGGCTATGGTGGGCACCAACCCCATACATTATTTCGAGAGATTTTTTTTATTGCTAATCTTAAGAAATTTTATTTTTAGCCCAACTCTCTAAAAATCGTAGTAACCCTCTAGCACTATCTAATCGGCCAGCTCCAGATAATATTATTTTCTGACTCCGACCTAAATTTATATATATGTATATAAACTAATTAAAAAAAAATATAATCGCATACTTAGTGGCTAGTGCTTGACATATCTATGTAGTGTCAATCTATTCATAGTACCTAATCTTATGGTTTTATTGTTGCTGCCCTTAAGGGCACTGCCCTAAGGGGCATCATCCACCATCCATTTGGAATCTCTTTTTTCTTTTTTAAAAAAAGATTCCAAATGAACGGTGATAATGTCTGTAAGGGCATCATCAAACAAACCTAATCTTATAAAGCTCATGCTTACAGGGATGTGATGCTTCTGTGCTGTTGGACGGACTAGATTCTGAAAAGGAAAGCATCCCAAATAAGGGAAGCCTACGCGGGTTCGAGGTGATAGATGCAGCCAAAGCCGAACTCGAGATCCGATGCCCCGGTATCGTGTCATGTGCGGACATCCTCGCATTTGCTGCTCGTGATAGCGCATGGAAAGTCGGGAACATATACTACGACATCCCATCTGGTAGGCGCGATGGAAACGTCTCGCTAAAACTCGAGCCCCTACTGAATTTGCCCCCACCATTCTTCAATGCATCAGCACTCAGAGACAACTTCGCCAGAAAAGGCCTGTCCCTGGATGAAATGGTGACATTATCCGGTGCTCATTCGATCGGCATTTCTCACTGCAGTGCCTTCTCGAGTCGTCTCTACCCGACTGTTGACCCTACCCTCGATCGTAAGTATGTTGCATTCTTGAAAAGAATCTGTCCTCCACCAGTTAATGGAACAACAATAGGAAACCCTACAGCAAATCTTGATTCCTCCACCCCTAATTTTTTGGACAACAAGTACTATTTGGGTTTGAAGGTGAATAAGGGTCTTTTAACCTCGGATCAAACATTGTTTAACACCCCTTTAACTAAGAAAATTGTCTTGAACAATGCACAAAATGGATATATATGGGCTAGGAAGTTTGCAGATGCAATGGTGAAGATGGGGAAGATCGAAGTGCTCACTGGAACTCAGGGTGAGATCAGGAGAAAATGCCATGCTGTGAATTAATGGATTGGAGCTGCATACTATTTCAAGATTCATTTGCCATTAATGGATTGGAGCTGCATACTATATGTCTTGTCTTCTTTGTTTTATTTCAGTTTGTGCTGAAATTTTGGATTTTAATTTAATTTGTTTAATCAATTTCTTCCGTCTCAACTCAGTATTTAGTCATCTAAATTGTCCAATAATGTCCCTATCTCCACTTCTATATCTCTCATCATTATATGATTTATATTTATTTTGGTGGCAACTTTGTCAATTTACAATTGAAACTTGCTCATTATTCATATTTTTTTAGAGATAATAATAATAGATATAGATTACTAATACTTTAATAAAAGTAATATAAATAGATAATAGGTAATTGAATAACTTATAATAGTAATAGATAACAGAGAAAATATATTGAAAAATGATGGGCTGAGTCGGCATAAATCCAGAAATATTCATATTACACTATCCCTATTCGAGAAAAAAAAATTGAAGAACAACATCAACCAAATATACATCCATATATGGTGATCCTTATTTCCGTATATTTATTGATTGTTTTGTGGAGTGACATCAGCAAGAATGGAAGTTTGTATAAGATTGTTGTTTTGGGGAAATTCTTGCATGTAATATATATATATATATATATATATATATATATATATATATATATATATATATAGCCAGTGTATAAAAGAACTTTTTGTTCTTCATCCGATGTTGTGTGCATCATTTGTCGAGCTACCATAGGATATCGTAGTTCAAATGGGTTATAGGGCTTTGTGTGGCATGGCTGTCCTAAAAGTAGGAGTTTGTAGCATATTTGTGTTAGCATATGTGCCATACAAGCCAAAAGTTGACATGTTGAGCTTTATGCACCCAAGCCCATTAGTGGCACATTAACACCTATAAATATATTGTCTATGTCTCTAGAACCAAGACGATAATATAATTCCAAATCACATATACTCTCATAAAAACGTTAACACCAAACTAGCACTGATGTCTGGCTTGAAGATCTGGTCAGGATGATTGGACTTGAGGATCACCGCCATCAGATTGATTTCGTTGTTATCGGTAATCTCTTTTCGTGCATTTATTTTTTATATTTGCATATTTATATATGAATCTGGTGCGATCTGTCGTCTCCTAGTTTAGATCTGTTTATGTTTATTTTTCGCTGCGTTTGCATCTAACGCTAGGGGATGAAAACCCAGTAGTGGTATCAGAGCCAGGTTGCGCTTTGATTCATGTATTAATAATTAAATTGTATTTGATCTTTTCCTATCGATTATAATCGTGTTTGTATTTCAGAAATTTTAGATTCCGAAAAATATAGAAAATAGATTAAAAGGAGTTTTAATCGAGAAAAACAGACTGATCCAGAAATTATTTCCGATCGACATCGGCAGTGATAGCCGCTAGCAGCGAAGCCGAGATGCGGCGAGCGACGCGTTGCTAGCGGCGGCCCACACGATGGGGCAGATCTTTCTCCGGCGACGCCGGCGTAGCTTGCTCGCGCAGCCCCGTGTGATGACGCCGCTGAACCAATAGCGTGTGGGTTGGCAGAGGAATCGTTTATTCGCCATCCTTGTGCTCGAGTTTGCAATCCCTGGGTCTGCGATGTTGCTGCACCCACGATCGCGGGAAAATGACGGTCTCCCTGTCTGCGGGCTGCCTAAGCTCCCGGAAGCTGCTGCAAGTGTTGTAGATCTCGAAGCGACACTACAGAGTTTCTGGCATCATCGGCGTCGGAACTCGTGACCATGGCTGATGGAGATCGCCGCTTGAAAAGGTGGTGGTGGATCTGGGCTAGGGTTTATGAAACCCTAGCTGCTGCAATGTTTGGAAAGATGATGTATAGTATTTTCGTGAACAACATTTTTGGAATTTTTTTTTTTAAAAAATAATAAATTTTTTTGGTTGATAGAAAATTCGAAAATATGTTCTCAATTTCTTTAACTTTAAATATTTTGTCCGGATATTAATTTTGCAATAATAAATTATATTACTTAATTTATTAAAAATGTTATTAAAAATGTGATTTTTAATTTATTAAATGTAAAATAGAGATTTTACAAATTAGTTGAAATTTAATTGGAAATTGAATGAAATTGTTTCATTTAATTTGTTAATTTTATTTTCAGTTAGTATTATGACTAAAATGTAAAATAGGATTTTACCAATTAATTGAAAATTTAATTAATTAAAAATTAAGTGAAAATATTTCATTTAATTTGTTAATTTTATTTTCAATTAATATGATGATTAGAAAAGGTAAAATATAGATTTTACCAATTAATTAAAAATTAGTTAATTAGAAAATAAATAAAATTATTTTATTTAATTTATTAATTTTATTTTCAATAATGATACGATTAGTGGGAAACATCAGAATAAATTAATTGTTGTGATCTAATTACATGTTATGTAGTTAGTACAATTACATATGATGTAATTGTTTAGTTTAATTTTAATTACATATGACGTGATTGCATGACGGAATGATTACATGTCTCGACCAATGTGTTTAGGTGAATGTTTAGGTTTTTATTGTTTCATTATAATTGTGATTTTGGTTATCGGGCCTGCGAGCCTGCTCCCTCTATTTTCTGATGTATCACACCCCAGATTTGTATCCATATTCTCTTGTTTGCACGATTTAATGTAAATCATTAGAATTAGTGGGAGATCGAGATTGAATATGTAGTACCAAGAATCAAGACATGTATGATGGAAGCAAAAATGTAATAGGATTGCATTGCATACTTGCATCACCTTAGACAGACATGTGATTCGCGTATGGCTCACGTGGATCAATTAGGAAAATGTCATAATCGTCCATATTTATTTTATTATGCATGTGATGTATGATAAATGTTTGTTTGTATGTTTTATTAGTACATATGCGATGCATTATTAAAACATAGTTGCATGAATCCGGCAAACAAACAAACGAGCACTTTTTAAAAATAAAGTTAAATCCCTCTTTTTAATATGAGTCAAAAATTTTAATATCAAATTGTGAAGGGGGGTACAAAGGGGCTTGATGCTTCCTGTCTTCCATTAACAGTTAAGCAATGAGACGCTACTTGTGTCATGATGTCTTGTCTCACCCTCGTGGGGGGCATCTGACATGTGAAAGTTGTGTGTTTAACTGCCACGTAATTATGTGTGCGGTTCTGTTAACTTTTAAGATTGCTCACCCTCATGGGGTCTTATTGGCGGATGTTGTTATCCATGTGATGAGTTAGTTTGACGTGAGAAGACATAATTGGCCTGCCTCCTTAGGGTTTTACTAATCACGAGACAACTATCTTGGGGGTTGCATATGATGCAATAGTGAGCTACCTTTAGTATCATGAGGTCGGCTGGACCCTCGCCCGGGGCTATCATGAGCTAGTTGGACTCCAAGCCCACTAAGAAAATATGATTTTCCGCATGAGGGTGACAAATTCGAAAAATTTAGTGGGAGCATTCAATAACTAAAGCCCATAGTATTGAATTAATTAATAATCAAATGATTTGCTTATATTTTCTATATTATGATGGTCGTGAATCCCTTTACATCATTCTTGATACAAACAAATTAACCGGACCAAATTATTGTGATTGACTACATAATTTGTAATAGTTATTGCTTCTGAAAAGTTACTATATACCTTTGATGGGAGCCTCATGTTTAAGCGTCTCCCGGTTCATCTGATGAAGAGATCACCGCACTTGAGAAGTGATGATATGATGATCTCGAGACTAGATGTTATATGATAACATCGATGTCGAATGGGTTTCAATAGAGATATGAGGAATTTGCTCACACCGCTGATATTTTCCAACGCCTACAAATGTTGTTTGGTGAATGAGCGCGATTACTGAGACTCGCGACCTCAAAATAACTATTTTTGCCTCGCCTGCAAGATGGGGCTTTGGTCCATGCGCATATTGTAGGAATAATATCTCTTGTTGAGAAATTGAAAAATCTGAATGTGACAAAATCTCATCAACTGGCTATAGATTTGATTATATAGTCAAAATACTGGAAACACATGAGACCTTGATTCAAAAGGAGAAACATGTTCTTCTTATTGAATCTTCTACCAAAGGTAGGAAGGATTCAAGGATAAAGAATAGGAAGGGAAATGGTTTTCCGACCCAAAAGACGAAAATGAATATAGTAGTAGCTAAGAAGGAGCATCATCCATGTTTTCACTGATGGTCATTGACACATAAACTGCAATGAATACATCGACCAGAAGCATTCTGAAAATGGTGTACTTTATATTAAAATTAATGTTTCTATTGTTTCTACTTCTTTGGTATATGATACCAATTGTGCTCACATCTTTGAAAAGAATGCAGATATTGAGAAGAGGTGGAAAGCTCTAGGAAGATAAAACCTAACGACGCTGAACTTTGTAGCAAGAGTTGTTACAAAAGCTATTTGAGACATTTTTGATATAAAGTGTTAAGCTAGTTTGGAATTAGTTTTGAACGATTATTTATTTGTTTCATATTTAATGAAAACATAGTTCCCATTTTGATAGAGAATGACATTCTTTTAAATTTGCGAATGCGATTTGCAGTTTTTTTAATAATGAATGTTTTATTGAATCTGATGAACTTATAAAAAATTAGTATGATCATGTCTAAATAATATAAAAGGATGATAACTTAAACCCCACATATCTTTCGCATGTGCTGATGATCCATTGAACTTTATTCACATGGACGTATGTGTAACACTAAATGTTAGTGCAAGATGATGTTGAGTTATCTTAAAGAGAATGCGTTTCTCTACCATTAACTCTTTAAAGTTACATGTTTGTTGAACATAATCCATACTAATGCAGTGATCAAAACTCCATATATGATATGGTTAGAAAAAATCCAAATATAGATTTGAGATTGTTTTGCTTATGTAAAGCAGGCAGTGGGAGATGAGTTGGATAGTTGATCCCTCTTATGTTATTTGTGGAAATTTATATTATCAATTGGAGACAAAATGTTTGTTTCGCTAGTGCAATCTTTCTAGAGAGAATGTTTCTATTAGAAAGGAATGATAAGATAATATAACTTGAAAGGGTTCAAGAACCACAAACCATTGGAAACGTGAAAATAGTGAAATTAATTGAGTTAATCACAATCTTTGAACTATGCACACAAAGGAGATCTGAAAATGTTTCAAGAACTCTTGATAGATATAATTTATTCCTATAAGGTAGTCAAAATGATTTTGATCATGGATGTGATCTTAGGACTTTCAATGAGACGATGTTGGACATCGATTCGGGACATTGGCAAAATGCCATGAGATCTGAAATAGACTCCATGCACTCTAATAAGGTATCTACCTTAGTAGATCTTCTTGAGGGAATTGTTCCAATTGGCTGCGAATGGATCTATATGCAAAAGCTTGGAGTGGATGGGAGGTAACGACCTTCAAAGCTTGACTGGTGTGAAAAACGTTATTCTCATAGGCAAAGAGTTGTATGTGAGAAACTTTTTATCAGTTGTGATGCTATAGTCTTTTGAATTTTATTAGCTATATCTGCATATTATGAATATGAGATATGACAGACGGATGTGCAGACAACATTTCTCAGTGGTTACATTGATGTAGAAATGTCAGATGAATGTGAAGACAACATTTCTCATTGGTGACATTGAGGTAGAAATGTAGCAGTCAGAGATGTTCACAACCACTGGGAGTGAGCAAAATGTTTGCAAACTCCAGAGGTCCATTTATAGGCCTAAGAAGGTGTCCCGTAGTTAGCGTATCTGTTTTGATAACATAATCAAAGTGTTTGGTTTTGTTAAAAATCCGGAGATGATGTGTGTACAAAAGGGTTAGTGGGAGTGTGGTTGCATTTGTAATGCTTTAAGTCGGTGTCATTCTACTCATTATGAATGATATTGGATTAATCAATTAAAGCATGGTTATCTACTAATTTCTCCATGAAAGATTTGAGATATACATCTTATGTGCTTGTCATAATGATCTACAGGGATGGATCTATGAGGATGCTTGAGCTTTCTCAATCTACGTACATAAACACTGTGTTAAAAAGGTTTAACATGAAATAGTTGAAAATGAGTCACTTCTCAATATGTCATAGTGTTCATTTCTCGATGTCAATAAGTTCTAAGATTGATGAGGAGACAAAAAAGATGACATTGGTACCTTAAGTTTCGATTGTTGATAGCATAATGTATGTTATGTTATGTACTCGGCCTGATGTGGAGTATGCTCTTAGTGTAATGAGCAGACATCAAGCAGATCACGGTGAAGGTCACTGGAAAAATGTGAAAATAATCCTCACGTACTTATGAAAGAACTTGTGATATCTTCATGAATTTTGGATCTGTAAGTGGAGAAATAAAGTTGAAGGCTAAATTGATGCTGGTTTTCAGTTAATGTAGATGACTCCAAATCGATGTTCGGATTTTTATTTAAGCTTAATAAAGGTGTTGTCCCTTGGAAAAGTTCCAATTAAGACATCACCATCAATTCCACCGTTGAAGCTGAATATTGCAGCATATGATGCAGCAAAAGAGGCAGTTTGGATAAGAAATTTCATCCAAGAGTTGAGTGTAATTTCTAGTGCAGTTGACACACTCCATGTGTACCTGACAACAGTTGAGCTATTATGATATCGAAGATCTCATCAGAATCTAAACATATATTGAGAAAATATCATCTAATGAAAAAGATGGTAGATGTGACGTCCTTATCAAGAGAGTTGCTTCAAAAAAATAAAATAATAAATAGCAGATCCACCAACAAAGCCTCTACGATGATTGATGTCTACCAGACATCTTGAGAAGATGGTCTTGAGACTCATGAGTAGTTGGCTTTGGGGAAAGTGAAAGATATTGTTGTCATATGTGATTTAAGTAAATCAATAGTTGATTGATTGTACCTGTAATCTTATTATGTCGAATCTTTGTTGAATATTAATATATATATGACACTTCCTTATCTGTTTACCCATGCATCATGATGCATTGATGAAGTCACTGAGATTGTTATAGTCTATGGAATGTGGTTACGAATATGATGGTGATCATGAAATACATTTTTCGACTGCGATTTCTAAATGTTCCTGGTCAATGAGCCTTTGAGAATGGGATATCGATATATGCTCGCTAGAGACTGGTATTTATGATGTGTCTAGTGTAGTGCGCCGCGTTTCATCTGCGTTGGCTTGGAGAAGTCAGCACACATGAATAGGTGCTCATTAGGAATGAGTTCACTGAACGACCCTACTCGGAATTCTATAAGTGGTTACCATTTGTCGAGTATAGAATTCCTAGTCATAGTTGTACGCCATTACTCCTCATGACCCAAGGCGTCATTGAGGTCTTGACTGATAATTGTGTACTTTGATTTAGTGACTGATCACATGCGGGTCATAAAGTCGTTATTTTGGGTATTCAGTGATACTGTCAGAGACCTACGATTGTCTTTGGAGATTCACCACTGATCTTGATGAACCAGGATATCATATGTGTTTTTTGGTATATGATTCAAGGAATCTGGCCAGAGTTGGTAGTGCTTGTGAAAAAAGAGTTTTTCATATACGCACACAATGAATAATATAACGTGAAACAAATACATAGTTATTGAAATCATAAGGGGCCTCGTCCAACCAATGCCCAAGATTCAATCGGGACATATGCACGCTAACTATGACTGACAGGTTCTCGTACGTTGCTAGTCATTTGTATCTAGGTCTTCATGAAGCGCAGATCCTAGGCGCTACCCACGATCGGTAGGTTGTTGCTGGAATTATATTTCGATAATTGTCTATTAAATGAGTTTAATTGACAATGGGGCATTCACGGTAAGATCAAAAGAAGTTGTTTGACTTCTAAAATCAAAAGGGTTGTGATCCTACTGCTACAATACACATGAGCGGCACAAGGTCACAAGCAAAAGGCCGGCGATCTGCCGATGAGAATGGAGACTTAAATGTTAAGTGCTCAAAATGATGTGATTGATGTTTATGGGATGAATTTAATTTTTGAAAGCTCCTTACTTTAGTGGAGTTTCTATATTTGGAAATGTTCCACATATGGGAAGTTCTAAAGTTAACATGTATTATATATTTCTATCTCATAATTATGTACAACGGTTGTACATTAAGTTGTTCAATCGGATTAAGTTGCTTGGATAATGAGTTTAGTGCTCGTGTGTTGGCTTTTGGGCAAGTGGGAGATAGTTTGCATGTGTCCTACAAGCCAAAAATTGGCTTGTTGGGCTTTATGCACTCAAGCCCATTAGTGTCTCATTAGCACCTATAAATATATTGTCTATGTCTCTAGAACCAAGACGATAATACAATTCCAAATCACATATACTCTCATAGAAACGTTAACACCAAACTAGCATTGATGATTGGTTTGAAGATCTGGTCAAGTTGGCTGGACTTGACACTATTATCGATAATCTCTTTTCGTGCATTTATTTTTGATATATTGTATGTTTATATATGAATTAGGCGCGATCGTCCGTCCCTGGGTTAGATCTGTTTATGTTTATTTCCGTTGCGTTTGGATTTGACACCGGGGATGGAAACACAACAATTTGAGTATCTCCACACGATGATGATTGGGGGAAATACTTGTATAAGCCTAGTTTAGGCTCCACTTATGAACCAACTCAATATTATTGGTCTAAAATTGTTCGTATATTAATTCATATTTTTTAGAGAAAATTACATGTAGGTATCACTTTTCAAAACATATTTCAACTAAATCTACCAAAAAATCTCATTTCCAACTAAATCCACCTTCTAGAAAACTTCTTTCAAATAAGTTCATTTTTTTATGTTCCATTATTTACAAGTCTTCTTTATTCCTTGATTACCCACTAAAAAAGGGTTTTGCTTCGAGATTCTTCCTTTGATTACTCTTCCGGTATCACATAAACTTTCCAAAATGGAAACATCACATATTACAAAATAATCTACTTGCTTCACTTGCGTGGGAGAGTTAGGGTTGGGGATTTGAGTATTTCGGAGGGTGTTAATGGAATGGCAAGGGTTTGTAGGACTTCGGAGAAGTCAAGAAAGGGGTCGGGTGAAGATGCAACAAATTTTGATTGAAGCCTTGCAGAACAGATCGCGGTGGGGTAGGAGGTGGTTGTGGACGTAGGAGAGAGGAGTGGTGGGGACGGAGACGGAGATGCGACCATTGTTCACTGATGTTACAACTTTGCTGATGTAGCTATATGTTACAATAGACAATTATTCCTTGTATCGATCAGAGCATTTCAAAGCAATAGTATATATTTTCTCAATTCTTCATTTTTTGCATGTTAATTATTGAAAACACAAATACTTCACGATTGCATTTCAAAATAGTCGGCGAAGCCATGGAAGATGCGGTGAACAGTCTTGCTATAAGAGAGGAGGGAAGTGAAAGGCGAAGAAAATTTATAGTTTGCATTTGGTAGAATCTGGTAGCGGCCATGGAGGAGTTGGCACCGAATAGATTCCAGTTCCATGGTTTTATGACAAAGAAGTAGCGAATCGCGATCACCGTCTGCTGCCATTTCTTCAATATTAGGTAACTTGGATTTCTGTTTTGGGTTCTTTGATTTGTTGAATTGTGAATAGGTAGAGATGGAGGTGGTGGTTTGAGATGAGAACATCTTGTCTTATTTCCATGAGTTGGCTGACGTTGGTTCAAGCGATTAAAAAATTGATTTATCAATATGATAAAAAGGTCCATAATGCCTTTTAAAAAATTTTGATCTGTTTATGTACTAAAGGAACTTAACTTACTTGATTATTTCTTTCTTTTGGTAAATTTGTTTATTGCATGAGTTGAGTCCATAGCTATAAATTTGTGTCTAGCGATACATGTAAATTACATGCATCTCTAGACTCATATGATGCATGTAAATATAATATACATACACCACATGAGTGTGGTGGTGCACGTAAATTTACATGCATTAGTGTAGTATAAATTCATGAACCAATGTAGTATAAATGCATGCATCAGTACTTTAAGGGTGCGCTTGGTACAAGGATGTGGTAATGAATGATGTGTAATAAGAGTGATAAGTAGATGATAAATAAGGATAAATAATTTAGTGTGATAAATTATATGGTGTTTGATATGATTTCAAAATAATGGATTAATTTTGTGAATTTGAGTATATCAACCAAAATACCCTCAAGTAACTTGTCCATTAATTAAAATTAATTGGAAGAAGGTTACACTTTATAGTAAACAGTAGATGCTCATCTTCTTCCCTAAATCACTCTCTGCCGCCGCTACATCAAAAACCACTGTTGTCGTCGCCGTCGTCAATAACAATAAGTCATCAATTCTTTGGACCATCCGTCATGCTTCCATCACAACAAACTCTCCTACCTTTTTTTAAAATAAATATCTCGCCATCAAGGCTTCACACAGGGTAATGTGACTAGAAATAGACACATCTTTAGTGCTTAATTGTCTACGATTTGGTAGGTTTTGATAGATAATTTGAGACGTATGCTACCTAATCGTATATTTGTGTAATTGTAGGTACAATCGAAGAAAACGAGCTAAAAAACGATGTGTAAAGACCAAGGAGAGACATGGACATGACAAGGACTCAAAGTTGATCAAAAAAAGGGCAAAAATGTAATTTTGGAGGTGGCAATCGATCGCCCGGAAGAGGAAATCGATCGCCTATTGATAAGTGCATATTTGCACTTATATTTTATTATATTTTCTTATACTTTTGTTTTGGTATTCGAGCAGAATTACGTCTTTTGTTACCGTTTTTGATGTTTTGCAGGAATCCAAGGAATTAAGCATTTTATCAATAAAAGATGATGAAAAATACATAAATGTGACAATAATTCAAATTGGGACTCAACGGTGAAATAAGCATGCACTGGGATATGTCAAATGACAAGATTATATTATATTATATTATATTATATTATAATATAATATAATATAATATATATACATGAGAAAGAAAGATTGAAGGAGGATTTTTCGTTTGACAAAAGGGATACACGTGACACATGAAGATTGGAAGATAATATTTTATTATGGGAACATTCAGATTTACTTGACTTTTAAAAGGGATATTGAGAGGATTTTATTATTTTAATTGAAGAGATTGGATTGGCTAATGAGAGGAGATTCACGCAAGCAGGGAAGATATTGACGCACGTAAAAGGAAGGAAAGAAGATTCACGTGGAGATTTTTTTAGACGTGAATAACCAAGAAATAAAAGAGAGCAGTAGACGAACAGAAGAGAAGATCACGTACATAAAAAGAGGGGAGAAGACTTCAGCGAGAGGTGAAGAGAAATACACGCACGCACGAAGGAGAGCAGCAGCGAGGGGTTTACGTATTTACGTAAATAAAATTCAGAACATTCACGTAGAACAAAATCAGTAGCCGAGTGCGAGACCAGTGAAGGGGAGGAGATCAATTGAGGCCGTGCGCTTACATCGAAGGGCATAGATTTTGACAACGGAAAAGACGACGGCGACTACCGGGGACGGAGGGCCATCATCCAATTCGTTTGATTATCTCTTCCCTTATGTTTATGATGATTAAAGACATGTCTATGTGTTTATTTAATGTATTCATGAACTAATTTATTATTCTAGGGTTAGACGGATATTGACTTGAACCTGTGTCGTTGATTATTGATTGAATATATTTTGGTTTTTCGTTTGGTTTATTTGTGATTCCTGATTTGAATGCGTTTCAATTAATTGATCACTAGTTGATTCGTCATAATTATTTAGAATCTATCACTCAGGAGAGGGGATTTTGAATAGGACCGTAGGAATTTACATCGTTGGAAGTTTATATAGTCGGGAGACATATAACTCCAACAAAGCCATAGAACGAATCTAACGCTATTGAAATTGTTTAATAATTTATCTTAGGTGGGCACATCAAGATGATTGTTGAATGATTATTTCTATTTAACACTCGGGAGAGGTAATAGATAACATAGGATTCGTGGTTAATAAATTAGAAGAACACGACATAGTGGATAGTTGAAGTCGAACCTCTAGAATCCGTTCTCATTGATTTTCTCCACTTAAATTTCCATCTTGCTAATTTATTTATTTTCGTAGATTAATTTAATAATTATGCTATTGATTGTCTAAATAAAGTCGAGACTATTCTAATTACAGTACTTGGTGTAACTTAATTTTCAATCTCTGTGGGTTCGACATCCGTACTTTAATTTTCCTATACTAAAACTTGACACCGTACACTTGCGGTACGTTTCACACGCATCACCTATGGACAAAAACTTTTGCAACAAAATTCACGGGTCAGCGATCGATCGCGAATGCCAGGCGATCGATCGCCAAAGTCTACTGAAGCTCAGCGATCGATAGCGATAAAGTAGCGATCGATCGCCTCAAGAAATTCGCTGAAAAAAAATATAACTAGCGATCGATCGCCACACATCAGGCGATCGATCGCCGAAGAGTCCGGAAATTAGGAAATTGAGTCTTTTACCATGTTTAAAAGATTGTATCCCATATTTATCACCCCAATACCCTAAAACTCGAGACTAAGCCTCATTAGCAGCAGCTTTTGATAGTTTTTCATACTTTTAGAATAATTGGAGATTTTAGATTAATTTCTTTCAAGTTTTCTTCAAGAACAACGAAGAACGGAATCGGAATCGACAAGCCGGAATTGTGATTTATCTTAGTAACTTTCTTTCCTCTATTTATTTAATGTTTTCCATCAAATTTTTATTGTTTTCAGATTTAATTATGCTAGGCTAAAACCCTTTGATTCTTGGTTGAAGGGATACCTACTTTTGGATTTGAATCTTTTATGAGAATTCGGTTTGATTGTTGAATTAGATTTCGATTTCAATTTGTTTCTCAAATTTCGAATTCCATGATTGTTGTGTTTGTGTATTAGACCGATCACCTAATATTCAATTGCATAATCGATAGTTTGTTAAGAAACAACTGAGATTAATAATTAACCGGCTGTAGGGGTTATTGAATTCTTAGGAGAAACGGTTGAGTAATCAATTTTAACGGCTGTAGTTTTCATTGATTAGATTTGTAGAACTCATTAGTTTTGAAACTATCATTGATTTAATCATTAACGGCTGTAGTGGTGATTAGAGATTTGGTAAGAGTCGAATTGAATGCTGTTTTCTCTTTGACTACGAATAAGATGAGTAGGAATTGAATTTCCAGTCGATAGATAATCGAAAGAATTCGAATGTTTTGATTTGATGACCAAAAGATAATTTTCCAAAAGTGCGGTTACCTGAAAACCAAGAATCGCTTCGCTCTCATAAGTTTAAATCATCTTAGTTAATCTCGTTAATTAGTTTAATTATAGAATTTGCTTAGTAGTAATCATTCATCCTAAAACCCCCTTGTTACTATTCGTTTTTGGCACGAAATAAATTTACCTTCCCTGTGGGATCGATCCCTACTTCCGCTACTACATATTTTTGCTAGTAACTGAAGAAGGGTTAATTTGGGCGTACACGATAAGCGCTACCAAATTTTGGCGCCGTTGCCGGGGAAGGCAACATTTATTAGTGTCAGTTTTTCTTCTATTTGGTTTTTGTTATTTGCTTTCCCGCACGACTACTGAGGTTTGTTGATGAGTACAGGCGGATCGTTTGATTACAAGGATAATTCATATTACGATCCAGAAATCGAGAGGACGCTGCATCAAAGAAGGAGAGATACTCGGAGACAAGAAGCAGAGGGAAGGAACGATATGGCTGCAAACCAAAGTCTACGCCAACTGGCCAATCCAGATTTGGACCAACAACCTCTCTGCATAAATTTTCCTGCTTTTCGCAACTAATGTAAGTTTAGAACTTAAATCGAGACTCATACATTTGTTGCCTTCTTTTCAGGACTCGCAGGAGAGGATCCCCACAAGCATCTGATGGAGTTTCATGTGGTTTGCACCACTATGAAACCGACGGGAATTACTGAAGATCAGATCAAGTTAAGGGCTTTCCCTTTCTCTCTAAAGGACGCGGCGAAAGACTGGCTCTTCTACCTACCACCAGGCTCCATCACAACATGGACGGACCTCCAAAGAACGTTTTTGGAGAAGTACTTTCCAGCATCAAGAGCGCTAACATACGCAAAGATCTACTCCATTAGACAATTCAGTGGAGAAATATTGCATGAGTATTGGGAACGCTTCAAAAAGTTGTGTGCAAGCTGCCCACAACACCAGATAAGTGCACACTTACTCATTCAATACTTTTATGAAGGTTTATTGTCTAGTGACAGGAACTTAGTCGATGCTGCGAGTGGGGGAGCCTTTGTCGATAAAACACCGGATGATGCGCGGAGCTTGATAGCCAACATGGCGGCCAACTCACAGCAGTTTGGCAACTTTCGACAGGAACCAGCACAAAGGAAACAAGGGGAGGTAAATGTTTCCAGCCTCGAACAACAACTGATAGATTTAACGTTTCTTGTGCGTGGTATGGCAGGTGGCAATGTGGGAAAGGTAAAACCTTGTGGTATATGTTTGGAGATGAGTCATACCACTGATGCATGTCCATCAAAAGAGACATCAGCTGAGCAAGTGCATGCAGCAGGGGGATTTCCGGGACAACCACAACGAAGACATGACCCTTACTCCAACACATACAATCCAGGATGGAGAGACCACCCTAACTTGAGTTATGGACCGCAATCGATAAATCACGTTCCTCCTCAAGCGCCACAACAACACCCTCCGCCATACAGACCACCTTTTCAGAGGGCACAACAACAACCCAATTATCCTTCCACTACTGACAGGTTAGAGGTTATAATTCAAGATCTTGCTCACAATGTTACTAAATTTCAACAGGAAACAAGACCGAGTATTCAAACCTTGAATACCCAAGTGGGTCAAATAGCCACTGCACTTAATAGAGTTGAAGCTACCGGATCAACCACTCTACCATCCCAAACAGTGGTGAATCCGAGAGAAAATGTAAATGCAGTCACAACTAGGAGTGTGAGGGAATTGGAGGTGCCAGAGAAGATAGAGAAAGAACCATCAAAGGGTGAGGAAGAAAAGGAAAAGGAAGTTGGAGGAAAGACCGGGATAGAACACGAGGCACCAAAAGGTAAGCCTCCTTCTTTTTCTGAGTATAAAGTACCACCCCCTTTTCCCCAAGCTTTGAAAGATAACATGAAAGACGCTGGACTCAAAGGCCTATATGAGACCTTCCGAAGATGTGAGATAAATATACCATTACTGGACGTAATCCAACAAGTACCACGCTATGCGAAATTCTTGAAGGAATTATGCATTGCCAAGAGGAGTCATAGATTGAAGGGACCCCAGAAGGTTGAACTGGGAGAAAACGTTTCAGCGGTGATACAAAGAAAAATCCCTACCAAGTGTAAGGATCCAGGTATGTTCTCTATCCCGTGCACCATTGGTACCACTCGACTTGAAAAAGCCATGTTAGATCTAGGAGCATCAATTAATGTTATGCCATATTCCGTATATGCTTCTTTACAACTTGGTCCCTTGAGTCCTACTGGAGTGGTAATTCAATTAGCGGATAGATCTAGTGCATATCCTAGGGGTTTAATTGAAGATGTGTTGGTGCAAGTAAATGAACTAGTCTTCCCAGCTGATTTTTATATCATTGACATGGAAAATGGTGATAAGAGTAGTCCTATATTGTTAGGAAGACCATTCCTCAAAACATCTAAGACTAAGATAGATGTGCATAGTGGTACCCTCACTATGGAGTTTGATGGTGAGACTGTTACAGTTAACATCTATGATGCCATGAAATATCCTTGCAATAATGATGATACTGTGTACTCTGTTGATGTTATTGATTACATGTCCCATGAAGTTTTTGAGAATACAGGGAAAGATGAACTGGAACGCACTCTTACCACGGACATGGAGAAAGAAGACTACGCCACACCCCTCATGGACGAAGTGAAACACACTGTTGACGCACTGGATGATACACCTGAGCTATCTCAGTCAGGTACTGTTTCTTTTATATCATTACTTGTTTCTAATACCAGGATTCCCCCATCTGTTTTGCAGGCACCCAAAATCGAACTTAAGCCGCTGCCAACTCATCTCAAGTACATATTCCTTGGTGAAGGTAATACACTACCAGTGATCATCTCCAGCAAGTTGGGGGATGATCAAGAGAAGGACCTGATTCATGTGCTCAAGGAGCACAAGACTGCTATAGGTTGGACCATTGCAGACATAAAGGGAATCAGTCCCTCCACATGCATGCACCGGATTCTACTGGAGGAAGGAGGAAGCCCCACACGTCAACCACAAAGGAAGCTGAACCCACCCATGATGGATGTGGTGAAGGAAGAGATTCTGAAACTCTTATCAGTTGGCGTGATATATCCTATATCTGATAGCCAATGGGTTAGTCCGGTACAAGTGGTTCCTAAGAAGACCGGTATTATTGTGATCAAGAATAAAGACGATGAACTTATACCCACACGCATTCAAAATGGATGGCGCGTGTGCATTGACTACCGGAAGCTCAACGCTGTGACTCGAAAGGACCACTTCCCTCTACCTTTTATTGATCAGATGCTTGAGAGGTTAGCTTGCCATTCATTTTACTGTTTTCTTGACGGTTACTCGGGCTATTTTCAGATTGCAATCGCTCCGGAGGACCAAGAAAAGACCACCTTCACATGTCCGTTCGGCACATTCGCATACCGTCGCATGCCCTTTGGCCTCTGCAATGCCCCAGCTACTTTTCAACGGTGTATGGTCAGTATCTTTTCTGAGTTTATTGAACATATCCTATAGGTATTCATGGATGATTTTACTGTTTACGGTAACTCATTCAAGGATTGCTTATCTAGCCTTACACTGGTTTTGAAGAAGTGCATCGATACTAACCTTGTTTTAAATTCTGAAAAATGTCATTTTATGGTCGAACAAGGTATAGTGCTAGGTCATGTTGTGTCTGCCAATGGTATAGAGGTCGATAAGGCGAAAATTGATGTCATGCAATCTTTACCTTATCCTACTTGTGTTCGGGATGTGCGCTCGTTTCTTGGTCATGCAGGTTTTTACAGGAGGTACATCAAAGACTTTGCCAAGATAGCTACACCTTTGTGTAAGCTACTACAAAAGGATGTCCCGTTTGAGATGACTAACGAAGGCAAGAGCGCTTTTGATACACTAAAGAAGTCATTGACTTCTACCCCTATTATCCAACCACCCGACTGGAACAAGCCTTTCGAGAGCATGTGCGATGCAAGTGATTATGCGGTTGGTGCTGTCTTGGGTCAAAAAGAGGGCAATGCTTCACATGCCATCTACTACGCATCCAAAACCTTGAATGACGCCCAACGCAACTACTCTACTACTGAGAAGGAGCTATTAGCAGTTGTTTTTGCTCTTGAAAAATTTAGATCTTATTTACTTGGTACTAAGATGATTGTTTATTATGATCATGCAGCTCTTCGCTATCTGATGACGAAGAAGGAGGCAAAACCAAGGCTAATAAGATGGATTTTGCTCTTGAGTGAATTCGACATCCAAATCAAGGACAAGAATGGCAGCGAGAACAAAGTAGCGGACCACTTAAGCCGTCTACCACATTTGGACGATGAGCTGTGTTTGAAGGAGGAGTTCCCGGATGAGCACCTTTTCGCCATACACGACAATTTACCATGGTACGCTCATATTGTGAATTTTTTAGCTTCTAATGTGCTACCCCATGAACTCTCTAGGGCCCAACGAGCAAAGATTAGAAGTGACGCCAAGTACTACGTATGGGATGACCCTTACTTATGGAAGAACTGTGCGGACCAAATCATTCGACGATGCATACCCGAGACAGAGGTAAATGCCATTCTTACATTCTGCCACTCATATGCGTGTGGTGGACATTTTGGAGAAAAGATGACATCGAGAAAGGTACTGGAATGTGGGTTCTTTTGGCCCACCCTATTTCTTGACTCATATCTTTTCTGCAAGAATTGTGCACAATGTCAACTGACATGTAATCTCTCCCAAAGAAAGGAGATGCCCTAACAACCCATTCTCATTTCTGAAATTTTTGACTTGTGGGGCATCGACTTTATGGGACCTTTTCCTATGTCTTATGGTCATATCTATATACTGCTTGCTGTTGATTATGTATCAAAATGGGTGGAAGCTATAGCTACCCGGACTGACGATTCCAAGGTTGTTGCAGATTTTATCAAGCATAACCTTTTCTCTAGATTTGGAATCCCACGAGTCATCATCAGTGATAGAGGGACACACTTCTGCAATCGGACAGTGGAAAGTCTATTCAAGAAATACCACGTGACTCACAAGGTCTCCACTGCCTATCATCCGCAAACAAATGGCCAAGCCGAGGTCTCCAACCGCGAAATCAAGGCCATATTGGAGAAAACCGTCAACCCGACACGGAAAGATTGGAGCTTGAGACTTGATGATGCACTATGGGCCTACAGGACCGCATACAAGACCCCGATAGGTATGTCCCCTTATAGACTGATTTTTGGAAAACCGTGTCATCTTCCTGTAGAGTTGGAGCACAAAGCGTACTGGGCAGTGAAGAACTTCAACATGAACTATGATGAAAGTGGAGTGCATAGGAAGCTGCAATTGCAAGAGCTCGAGGAGATTCGAAATGACGCATATGACAGTGCCAGATGTTACAAAGAGAAGACAAAGGATTTTCACGACAAGATGATCTCTAGGCGGAATTTTGAAGTTGGTCAGAAAGTTCTCCTTTACCATTCCCGCCTTCGTCTATTTCCAGGTAAGCTTCGTTCCAGGTGGCATGGTCCTTATGTAGTTACTAATGTGTTTTCCCATGGTGCAGTTGAGATTCAGGGTTTGGACACCACGAAGACATTCAAAGTGAATGGTCACCGATTGAAGCACTATTATGAAGGTGTCCAAAATGAAGACGGAGGACGAGTAGACATCAAGGTGGCTCTAGAAGACCCACCTACTTTCGACTGAGGAAGGGGATAGCGTCGGGCCACCGACGTTAAACAGAGGCGCTGCTTGGGAGGCAACCAAGGGGAGTTAGTTTCTTTTCTCCCTTTTATTTTTTGCTTTCATAGTTGGACTTTTCTTTTCTCTTGTCTTTTTGCCTTACATTGGGGACAATGTAAGATTTAAGTATGGGGAGGGATTAATAGTGTGTTATTGTTTTCCTTATTTCAAAAATACAAAAAAATCGAAAAATTTAAAATTTTGAGCTCATAGTTAGTAATGCACGCATGCTTAGAATCACTAGCCCATGATGAAACCCAATTGATATCATGCATGCTTTTGAACATAGGTGAATTGTTAACTTTGGAACACTTTGAACTCTAATGCAAAGTTTACTTTAACTTAGTAGTTGAATATTTTGAGCACATTCGTGTCATGGCTTGTGAAGTGTGCATAGCTTAGTGAAGATTGTGTGAATTTTGTGATAGTCTTAAGAAGTCTCTAATACATGCTAGAACTTAACTACATGCTCTTTGAGGTGTATGTCTAGACTACTTGCAAACATGAAAGTGATAGGCAATCTTTGATGCGTTTGTGCCTTTCAAGCCTACCATGTAAACAAAATCATTCTCTAGTACCTATTTTGAGCCTTAAATGTAAAAGAATGGTAGTATGCTAAGCATACTAAAGACCCCCATTCAACATTTCTTGAGTAGCTTATCATCCTACCATTTAAGCCTAAATGTGATTCTAATCCATACCTTTTAAGGGAGGATGATGTATTTCATTCAAATGCACTTGGGAATCATTGAAGTATATTTGTGAGCTTAATTGTCAAAAGAATGGAATGCATGAAAGAAAAAGGGATGCCTTGAAAAAAATAGATAAAAATATGACTCCAAGGGGAGCCAAGGCACAAAAGAAGCAAAGTGTTGAAATAAACCTTGTGAAAAAGAACAAAGTTGAAAAATTCATACAAGAAGAGAAGCTTTTAGTGTGCATTTCATCATACTCTCTTGTTTGAATATTCTTACCCTTTCTTTCATAAGCCAATACCTAGGCCAAGCTACAAGCTAATAAAGACCTACTTGATTTATGTTTGTAAAGTAGCTAAGATAGTGGAGAAGAGTGTGCAAGTGAGCTTATACTTGTGTTAGTGTATGACTTGAACTATTATGGCTTTGCATATTTTGGATCTATAAATTGTACACAACACTTGTTTATGACCACACACACACGTTCACTACTTCGTTGGGTACGAAATGTTTAGGGATTGAACTTGTTCCACTGTTAACTTTTCACCGCCGTTCATTATTATGCATGTTAAAATTGCTGAGGCATTAAAGTGAGGACAAGTTGCTTTGTTATGAACCTATGAGCCAACCAAAAATATTGTAGTTTTATTTGTTTACTCGAGGTTGAGTAAAGAGTAAGTATGGGGGAGTTTGAAGTGACTAGAAATAGACACATCTTTAGTGCTTAATTGTCTACGATTTGGTAGGTTTTGATAGATAATTTGATACGTATGCTACCTAATCGTATATTTGTGTAATTGTAGGTACAATCGAAGAAAATGAGCTAAAAACGATGTGTAAAGACCAAGGAGAGACATGGACATGACAAGGACTCAAAGTTGATCAAGAAAAGGGCAAAAATGTAATTTTGGAGGTGGCAATCGATCGCCCGGAAGAGGAAATCGATCGCCTATGGACAGAAACTTTTGCAACAAAATTCACGGTCAGCGATCGATCGCGAATGCCAGGCGATCGATCGCCAAAGTCTGCTGGAGCTCAGCGATCGATCGCGATAAAGTGGCGATCGATCGCCTCAAGAAATTTGCTGAAAAAAAATATAACTAGCGATCGATCGCCACACATCAGGCGATCGATCGCCGAAGAGTCCGGAAATTAGGAAATTGAGTCTTTTACCATGTTTAAAAGATTGTATCCCATATTTATCACCCCAATACCCTAAAACTCGAGACTAAGCCTCATTAGCAGCAGCTTTTGATAGTTTTTCATACTTTTAGAATAATCGGAGATTTTAGATTAATTTCTTTCAAGTTTTCTTCAAGAACAACGAAGAACGGAACCGGAATCGACAAGCCGGAATTGTGATTTATCTTAGTAACTTTCTTTCCTTTATTTATTTAATGTTTTCCATCGAATTTTTATTGTTTTCAGATTTAATTATGCTAGGCTAAAACCCTTTGATTCTTGGTTGAAGGGATACCTACTTTTGGATTTGAATCTTTTATGAAAATTCGGTTTGATTGTTGAATTAGATTTCGATTTCAATTTGTTTCTCAAATTTCGAATTCCATGATTGTTGTGTTTGTGTATTAGACCGATCACCTAATATTCAATTGCATAATCGATAGTTTGTTAAGAAACAACTGAGATTAATAATTAACCGGCTATAGGGGTTATTGAATTCTTAGGAGAAACGGTTGAGTAATCAATTTTAACGGCTGTAGTTTTCATTGATTAGATTTGTCGAACTCATTAGTTTTGAAACTATCATTGATTTAATCATTAACGGCTGTAGTGGTGATTAGAGATTTGGTAAGGGTCGAATTGAATGTTGTTTTCTCTTTGACTACGAATAAGATGAGTAGGAATTGAATTTCCAGTCGATAGATAATCGAAAGAATTCGAATGTTTTGATTTGATGACCAAAAGATAATTTTCCAAAAGTACGGTTACCTGAAAACCAAGAATCGCTTCGCTCTCATAAGTTTAAATCATCTTAGTTAATCCCGTTAATTAGTTTAATTATAGAATTTGCTTAGTAGTAATCATTCATCCTAAAACCCCCTTGTTACTATTCGTTTTTGGCACGAAATAAATTTACCTTCCCTGTGGGATCGATCCCTACTTCCGCTACTACATATTTTTGCTATTAACTGAAGAAGGGTTAATTTGGGCGTACACGATAAGCGCTACCACAGGGCCTCCGCTCACGACTGTGGATAGAAGCTTCGAAGACGTAGGCATAACTTGTATGGCAGCCATTGTTGTTCTATAACTTTGTTTTCCTTCCATTCTTATTTGTTTTATGGTTCCAATTTACATTTTCCGATCTCACGACCACCTATCACAGTGTAGCGGCACAGGGAATCTCCTGCCATCTCTGTATATGGTCACCGGTATTGATTCCGAACTCCTCATCAACGCTTTGTCTAACACCACGGGGTGCCTACTTGTTTGTGAAATTTTACCTTGTGGTCACAAGGGTATATATGAAAACTGGTAGCACTATCCTTCCTATGCAGAAGTTATCACACGCAGGAGGAGGGATGCCTTCTACAAACTGAACAGTGTTTATTAGTGGGCCCTAGATTTAGTGAGTTTTTTAATCCTTATACCAAACGCAGGATGTAGGTGGACTAAATATCTTTATCACCCCTTATCCAATGCACCGAACAGACCGAAATTGAATTAGGTGCATCAACAACATTAAACTAAGTGCATCACTCTAATTTAAATAAAGTTTAGCGATGCAGTATAATTGTGTGCACCGGTAATATAATTGAATGCACTGGTAGACTTTAAATTACATGCATTGGTGTAATATAATTGAATGTATCGATGTAGTATAATTGCATGTACTGATAGATTTTAAATTAAATTAGTTGCACTAATAACATTAAATTAAGTGCACCACTAGACCCTACAATGTCACAGTGGTGGCAGAGCAATCGATGGAAAATACATAATAAATATTGCTAGGAATTACCTAGTGCTAGTGGTGCATGTAATTTATATGCACCACCTGAGTATATCGGTGCATGTAAATTATATGCACCGATAGACTCATGTATTTTCTTTAACCAAATATATAATAAGTCGGTGCATGTAAAGAATTCTTTGCCAATTTCAATTCCTCAAGCTATTGATCCTCCCATCCGACCCAAACAAAGCACAAAGTTTAACAAATTTCAAAAATCAAGAGGAAACATAATATTTCCAAGATTTTAATAAGGCGGTGCATGTAAATTACATGCACCGTCGAGTCTATCGGTGCATGTAAATCACATGCACAGTAGATTCATAATGTCTTTAACCAAAAACATAGTAGTGAAACATTTTAAATACACTGTAGTTTTGAGTTTTACATTCAAAATCTACAAAAATCCATTTCTCATTGAAGAATTTTTTGCCAATTTCAATTCCGCGAGATATTTCTCATTCCAACCAACCAAAGCAAAGCACAAATTTTAACAAATTTCAAAAAATAAGGAGAAGCGGAAGATTTCCAAGATTTTAATAAGTTGGTGCATTATATTCTATGCACCGAGAGACTAATGCATACTGGAGTCTATCGGTACATGTAAATTACATGCTCCGATAAACTCATACTATCTGTGAAGGAAGAAAGGTCATCTTTCTTGAACATCGGTGCAAGTAAATCCATTGGGGCATTCGTAAATGGATGGAGGTCGAGGGGTGCTGCAGACCCTCTATTCCCTTTCAAAGTTATCATGGAATTGGTTGGTGTCAGTGCGTGTCCTCTTGGGCTTTGGAATAAAATTGTCACAAAATGAAATCGCTAATTACGTTAATCTCATTTCCAGAGAATGAAATTTTCTCTATTACAGAATGAAATTTCTCTCTTACACTTTGTTCTTGTCTACGGGATGAAATCGTTAATCTCATTTGCAGAGAATGAAAAAATGTTGGATTAATAAAATTTTGTTATTGGGTTAATAATTAAGAGCCCAATAATTATGTTTTATTTTGTTAATGAGAATAAAATTATGGTAAGTTAATTCTGAATATTCAATTTGGCTAAAGAAATCTTACATTGAGAAATTGAGACATTATGGTTTGTTTATAATGAGATACAAATCAATAGAGTGTAGTTAAGTAGAAATGATGGTGCCCCTCGCGCGCCGTCCGTCTGTCCGCTCCGCTCCGCTCGTCTCGCCTCGACTCGCCGCGCGTGTCGCTGCAGCGAAGGCAGCCCTATCTTTTTACTACTCGGATTTCTGAAAAAGACTTTTCATATTCTGCTGAGTATTATGTTTGAGACTTTTCACATACCTGCAGAATTGATGTCAGATTTAAGTGTGAGACTTAAATCCGTATTAATCTGATGTTAAGTGTTGAGACTTTTCATCTACCCCACTAACATTACATTTAATTATCTGTGACTTTTGGAGAGGTCTGCTGCTCAGCTATATAAGCTGCACCAGCTCTATGTTTTGTTAATTCCGAAATCATTCTTCATTTATACATTGCATATTGTTTGAGAGTACTGCACACTACTAGTGTTCGAAGTAGTCTGCTCGGTGTTTTGCTTCAATCTGAACAGAGGTGATTGTGTGTTGTACCTTGGAACTCACTTGTCCAGGAGGCCAGAAGCTAAGGCGGGCAAATTTGAGAAACCCAATGTCGTTCTCTCAATTTGAGAAACCGAAAAAGTTCAAGGGTTCCAACTTTAAACGTTGGCAACAGAAGATGAGGTTCTTCTTGACCACTTTGAACTTGACCAGGTTTCTCAAAGAGGAGAAACCAGTGGAGGACAAAGAGGATCCTCAATCTGCTGTGATAGTCGAATCGTGGCTGAGTGCCGACTACCTCTGTTGTAACTATGTACTAAATTCTCTTGACGATGCACTTTTCAATGTTTCCCCTAAAGAAACTGCGAAGGATCTTTGGGAATCGTTAGAAATGAAGTACAAAGTTGACGATGCAGGCGCAAAGAAATTTGTAGCCGGTCGATTCCATGACTATCGAATGGTATATGGCAAGTGCGTTGTTGAGCAATGCGAAGAGCTGCAACTGATATATCATGAACTTGCTGCCGAAGGTATGGGGATAAATGATGCCATCCAAGTGGCGATGATGATTGAAAAATTACCGCCATCTTGGAAGGACTTCAAGAGCTACCTGAAGCACATGAGAAAGATGATGAGTCTTGAGGATCTTATCAGGAGGCTGCGCATCGAGGAAGACAACCGAAAAGTTGACAAGAAATCATTTGGAATGATTTCCAAGGCCAACGTGGTTGAAGTTGGGGACAACTCCTATGGGAATAAACGTAAGCGTACATTTGATCCCAAGGGAGATACTCAGACAAGGAGGTTCACCGATGACTGTTACGTGTGTGGTAAGCCTAACCATAAGGCCAATGACTACACTCAACGTCAAAACAATGATGGTAAAAGGAAGATAGTTCCAAACAGAGGCAAAGGCAAGAGGCCTGCTCATGCCAACATTGCTGAGGACAATTTAAGCTCAGACATGGATGACATGCATCTGAATGCTGTGGTGTCAGAGGTGAATTTTGTTGGTGCTAACTCCAAGGAATGGTGGGTGGACACTAGGGCTACTCGCCATATATGCGCCATCAAATGGATGTTTAAGACCTATCAACTAGTCAATGATGAGCACTGCTACATGAGAAATTCAGCAGTCTCAAAAGTTGAAGGCAAAGGGACGGTTGTGCTAAAGATGACTTCCGGCAAAGAGTTGACTCTTACCGAGGTGCTCCACGTGCCAGAGATCTGAAAGAATCTCATCTCCAGAGCAGTGCTGGACAAGAAAGGCTTTCGGCTCGTGTTTGAGTCCGACAAAGTCATTATGTCCAAGGGTGGTATGTTTGTGGGCAAAAGGCTACTTGGCCAATAACCTCTTCAAGATGAGTGTCATGACTTTAGCTCCTAAGGCTAAGTCCAATGTAGAGGTTGCTGTTGATGTTAATGCAGCATATGAGGCTAGCACAAGTAAAAATAATGTAATGACTGTTGCCAATGTTGCTAATAAAACTTTAAAGTTTGATTATTCTTACGAGTCTTTACATTTGTGGCATGGTAGATTAGGACATGTGAATTATAAGTCTTTACAAAGGCTAATGTCTCTTAATCTATTGCCTAAATTTAACATCAATCATAAACACAAGTGTGAGACTTGTGTAGAGGCCAAATTAACCAAGTCTTCATTCCACTCAATTGAGCGAAGCACCGAATCGTTAAACTTGATTCATACGGATGTATGCGATATAAACTATGTACAATCTAGAGGCGGTAAAAATTATTTCATAACATTTATCGATGATTGTACAAGATATTGTTATGTCTACTTAATGAGAAGTAAATACGAAGCAATTGACATGTTCATTCACTACAAGAATGAAGTTGAGAATCAACTTGATAAAAAGATTAAAATTCTTCGAAGTGATCAAGGCGGTAAATATGAGTCACCATTTGCACAAATATGTGCTGAGAGTGGCATTATTCATCAAACCACTACGCCTTATTCTCCCGAGCAAAATGGTATTGCTGAAAGGAAGAATAGAACGCTTAAGGAAATGATGAATGCAATGCTTATAAATTCCGACTTACCTAGGAATTTGTGGGGTGAAGCTCTGCTTTCCGCCAACTATGTGCTAAATAGAGTACCACTTAAAAAGTTGGATAAAACGCTTTATGAATTGTGAAAAGGTCGTGCACCTAGCTAAAAGTTTTTAAGGGTTTGGGGTTGTCTAGCAAAGGTGTCAATTCCTCCTCCTAAACGGACTAAGATATGACCTAAGACAGTGGATTGTGTATTTATCGGATATGCGCAAGATAGTAGTGCCTATCTTTTTATGGTACACAAATCAGATAATGCAGAAATGCATGTAAATACTATTATTGAGGCTATGGATGCTTCATTCTTTGAGGAAATCTTTCTACACAAAACTCAGACAGTGACTAAAATCAATGTCGAGAGATATGTATGGGATAGAGAATCTCAAGAGAATGTAGAATCACCTAGACGAAGCAAAAGAGCTAGAAAAGAGAAGTCTTTTGGCTCGGATTTCCTAACATATTTGTTGGAAAAGGATCCGGCTACTTTCAAGGAAGCAATGTCTTCACAAGACTCTGGTCTTTGGAAAGAAGCGGTGAACAGTGAGATAGAATCTATCTTACATAATCATACTTGGGAACTAGTGGATCTTCCTGCAGGTTGTAAACCACTAGGCCACAAGTGGATCTTCAAGAGCAAGATGAAAGCTGATGGTACTGTAGATAAGTACAAGGCTAGACTTGTAGTCAAAGGCTACAGACAAACTGAAGGTGTTGATTATTTCGACACATACGCTCCTGTATCCAGGAAAACTTCTATGAGATTAATAATTGCATTTGTTGCATTATATAATCTAGAGATCCATCAAATGGATGTAAAACGGATTTTCTAAATGGAGAGTTAGAAGAGGAGGTTTACATGGACTAACCTGAAGGGTTTGTAGTTCCAAGTAAAGAAATGAAGGTGTGTAGACTTGTAAAATCCTTGTATGGATTAAAATAAGCACATAAACAATGACACGAAAAATTTGAAAGCATCATGCTTTCAAATGGGTTTAAAACAAACCAATGTGATAAATGCATCTACGTGAAGGGAGACAATACAAACTATGTGATGGTATGTCTCTACGTAGATGAGATGATAATTGTTGGTAATAACAATAACATCAAAATTGCCAAGAAAATGTTGTCACGAAATTTTGAGATGAAAGACCTAGGTCTTGCAGATGTGATTCTTGGAATGAAGATCACTAAACATGCAGATGGATATTCTCTATCCCAGGGTCATTATGTCAAGAAGATACTTGACAAGTTTGACAAGGGAAATAATACCATCGCAAGAACACCTATGGAGGTGGTGTCAAATCTTTGCAAGAATCGCGGAGAATGTGTGCAACAACTTGAGTACTCTAGGGTCATAGGTAGTCTAATGTACCTCATGGACTGCACTAGACCTGATATAGGTAGCTAAGTCAACAGACTGAGCAGATATATGAGTAATCCCAGTTATGAGCACTGGAAGGCAGTAGTTCGAGTTCTTAGATATCTAAGATACACTACTAACTACGGACTACATTATACAAGATATCCAGCAGTAATTGAAGGTTACTCAGATGCGAATTGGATATTGGACTCCAAGAATATAAATTCCACGAGTGGATATATCTTTATAATTGGAGGTGCAGCTGTTTCTTGGAAATCATGCAAACAGACGTGCATTGCTATATCAACTATGGAATCTGAGTTTATAGCTTTAGATCTTGCAGTAGAAGAAGCTGATTGACTTCGGAGTTTCTTGGAGGATATTCCAATGTGGTCAAAACATGTGCCACCTATTAGCGTGTACTGTGATAGTCAGTCAGTTATGGAAAGAGCACAAAATAATGTGTATAATGGAAAATCTAGACACATACATCGGAGACATAAATCCATGATAAATCTACTAAAAACCGGTGTTATTTCTCTAGATTATGTGAAGTCTAAAGAAAACACTGTGGACCCATTTACGAAAGGTCTAATGAGAGACCGTGTAAAGATTTCATCGAGAGGAATGGGATTGAAGCCCATGAAATTGATTTCCAACCATGATTACAACCCAACCTGAATTATTAAGTCCAATTTGCAGGTTCAATGGGAAAACCGAATTGTCGGGGGGATCGAACAAAGCACTCGGAAAATTGAGTTCCTTACCTATTCCTGTGATGAAAGAGTGATAAATTTGTATATGGAAAGGTTGAGCTCATGCTCTTAATGATTCTTCTATATCGAGATATTAAAGTGGGGTATGACATGATACTCTTTAGGAGAAATCACTTATATCGAATGTGAAGGGGCCGCTTCTATGAGATGACCCGAGGGCTAAATCTCTAGAGCATTCGGTGAAACATCCAAGGCAGTCCAGGACCAAAATGGACAACAACGAAAGAACCAATAATAGTGTGGAGATGAAGTTGTGTGAGTATTGTTGTCTTGTTATACACAAAATGTCGAACAGTTTAAGGCATCACGTCCACTGGTTGACAATTATATCCGACGATACTTTACTAGGTTCAAGGTTAATCACCGCATATCCTGATGCATTGGTAATCACTTTTATTTTAAACAATTATTTCTCAGTGTAGCGATTCTATACCGCAAGTGCACGGTGCCAAGTTTTAGTATAGATAGGAAAAATACGGATTGTCGAACCACAGGGACTAACAAGCAAGTACCAAAAAAGACGCTTTTGACTATATTTAACCTACGATAATTAATTAATAATTAAACTAATAACTAAATTTAACTACTCCAATCCAACCAAAACAATCGACGATCACGAGAAAAATCCAAAAGAAGAATTATCAAGACAATTATTCACATAACCCAACTCTTACAATTCTCTTCTCCATACATCTCTAAGGTTACGGATTTTCTCAATTTATTCAATATACTCTCTCGAGCTATATTAAATCTAACATCAAATTGAACAAGTAACTCTCGTTCACTTAATTAACAATTTGATATTGAATGCGCTTTACGAAAACCACTAACTTTAGATTAAACAACCCAAAGCTACCACTCGTATGTGATTTTATATCTCGATCGAATCTTTAACACACGGCATGAATTATTATATCGTATTATAATTTTATCTATCGATCTCAATTATAATAAATTATCATTCAAAGGGGATTACTCCTTCAAAAGCATTAAGAACAATAAATCATGCACATAGAAGATATATGAATTTGATCACAATATCAATAGGAAAAACTATGTTCAAGATATTTCTCAATCATCAAAAACACAATAAATCTAATATTCATTCAAAACAATAATAGAAAAGTAAAAGAAACTCCCAAGTCGACTTCTTCGTTGATTCTCGATCCTTCCTCGCTTCTTTCTCGATCGTGCTCCTCGATTCTCTTGTTGATTTGTTCCAATTCCTAGGATGAAGAGGTGACGGTGGATGAAGGTGATATGGAGTATGGAGGAGTGTAGGCTATTCCTAGGTTGTAAATTCTGATTATGGTTGTGATTTTCGTGTATAAATATAGAGGGATAGGAATCATGGACTATTTTGTTGGACACAAACTCTATAAGGAGTTTATTTTTCAGCAAACTCTTCCGGCCGATCGTCGAGCAAACAGCTCGATCGATCGCCAATTTTCTGCCCAAACCGATCGATCGAGAATTTAGTCTCGATCTCGATCGATCGCCAATTTTCTGCCCAAACCGATCGATCGAGAATTTAGTCTCGATCGATCGAGCTTGATTTATTTTTTTTATTTTCTTTTGTTATTTTCTTCCTTTCCTAGCTTTGATGCGTTCGCTCGGTTCGGTCCTTTCTCATCATTTTTGGTTCATTTCCTCTACTTTTATTCACTTCAACATTGATTCCTGAAATATAGAAATATATACCAAAAACTGTAAAATAATCCAAGAATCAACACGAAAACCATTAGAAAATCGCCTCTAAATAAGTGTAAAAACGACACTTATCAACTCCCCCAAACTTATCACTTAATCGTCCTCGATTAAGCATTAAAATCATAAGGTAGAGTTGAATTATCGATGCTTGAAACATATTATTTCATGACTTGCATTATTCTCAGAAATCTCATGCTCATATACAAAAGTTGACAAGACATGTTTTCTCCTAAGTCAAGCAACACATCTCAAAATCGGAACGTGTGTGTGTGCTAATTTCAATCTCAAGTTTCATGCACATATTCAAGATCAAATCATGTTAATCAACTCAAAGTCCAGATTATCATCAAGCATCCCATATGCCTATTTTCAAACAACTTCTCCACTAATGATAGTTACTCCCTAGACTTGGATCAAAAGGTATTTAGAAGCTTGTAATGTTTGGCCTTTGGTTTCAGCTTCAAGGAAAAGGTAGGATAAGCGTAATGAAGAGAGTATAACTTATAAAATTCACTTTTTAGCACATATTTTCGAGCTCCTCTTCTTTTTTTCTAGCCTTGGCCACTTTGGGGTTATTCATTTAATCTTTTCTCAAGGCTTTTTCTTTTCTCTTTTCTTTTTTTTTTTTCTCCTTTTATCATTCATCAATCTTTTTCAATAAGTTCATCAAGATATAACAATTCAAGTGCATCGAATGATATTCATTATACTCCCTTAGGGTAAGGATAATTTTTTTTTTTCATTTAGGCTCATATAAGGGTATGTATAATGAGTTTACCAATAATGTCGAATGTGGGTCTAATTATATGCAATGCATATACCATTCTTTTTCAATAAAGCTCAAAATGAGACACTAGGGATTGATATAGACTAGGTAAGCTTGAAAGGCTCAAATGTGTCAAAGATTGCCTAAATCATGTCAAGTCAAGTTTGTAACTATAAAATTTCGCATCAAAGTATCATCATCAAATAGGCTCTAGGATAACTCTAAGATGCTCAAGCCAAATCATCAAGTTCACAACAATTATCACTATTCCACATGCAATCCACAAGATCATGACTCAATGTGCTCAATATATTCCTCATTCTTGACATGCTAACTCAAAACAGGATATTCATGTACAAGTCTAACAATCATTAAAATTCAAGTTCTTATGCATAGTGAGATCAAAATCCTCATTGAATAGTCACTACTATAATTCATTCTTTTCTCAAGTTAGAACTCTTAAAAAAAATTTAGCTCATAATAATCGGACGATTCAAGTATCAATTAAGCACACAACATGTGGTTAAAACAAGTAAAACATGCAAGCCACTCCCCCAAACTTAAATCAAATATTGTCCTCAATGTTTAAAAGAATCAAAAAGGGAAAAAGTAAACTCCCCTGATCAATACGCTTGCATGAGGGTTGAGGAAGATTTGCTTTTGAAAGCTCCACTGTTGTAGGGATTCATCGCTCCAACTAAGTACCTAGCAAGAGAAGAATGCAAATAAAATGATCGACTCGGGAGATAGTCAAAACTAAACACAAAAACTGAAAATCAAATAACAAAACTACATAGCAAAAGGAAATGCTTGGGTTGCCTCCCAAGAAGCGTTGATTTCTAGTCTTCGGCTTGACCATCAGAAGCAACCATCAAATAGTGGCTGCCGCCCATAGTAAGTATCATATGATACCACTAATGGGTCTTCATTCAGTATGCACTCAAGCTTGGCAAGACTATAACAGTGTAAGCTCGTCGCTCCAACAACATTCTTCTTGAAGTGGTAGGCATGAGAGAATGATTCTTTACTTGGCTTCATATCTTGGAGGATGTAGTGCGGTGAAGTTGGGATCAATGGAAAATACGGATCCACATATGACATATAAAATGTCTCCATCGATGGACTCAAATCGGAATCTTCGCAAGTCTCTTCATTCTCCAACATCACATTCGACTCATCTTCACATGGGAACTCGTCGGATGACATCTCTGAAGTAGGCTCAATCTCTTCAAGAGGCTCAAGTTCCCTTGACTTTTCCACATGAGTATGATCACTCCCCCAAACTTGGTTGATTGAGTGATCATCATTATATAACCAAACTCGGTTCACCGCCTCTTGATTTGTAGCCCTCGTCTCTTCCTCTTGGCAGCTAGTTGAAATTGTTTCCATGAGGACCGTCATTTGCTGCTCCAGATGACGCATAGAGTTGGTTTGGCACTCCAAACTGTTCTCAGTTGATGCCATGAACCTTACTAAGGTATCCTCTAACTGAGTCGTGACGTTTGCAGAACTATCTCTCCTCTCTTCGTGATGTTCAAATGGTTGTGGCGTATCAATAGGGTCGTGAGACTCCGTGGGTATTGGTGACTCCAACCTTGTAATGAAGGATCACAATGCCAGTGATGATCGAAGTCCGCCATATCATTGAACAGGTGCACCACACTGTCCTCATCTCTATCAACCAGGGGACTCCCAGTCACCAGTGCTCCGCTCAATACCCATTCTCGTGTCTGTGCATCCAGCCCTTTGAAGAAATATTGCATGAGAGTATAGTTCGAAAAGTTGTGATACCGGAATGTGTTTGCCAATTCATTGAATCTCTCCCAAACAGCGTAGAACGGCTCGGAACGTTGTTGGGCAAAGCTTGTGAATGCTTGTTGATGTAGCATCTCCAAGTACCTCACAAGACAAACAAAACAAAAACAAAATAAATTTATATAAATTTTTTTTCCCGAATGAAATAAACAAAAATGGTTAAATTACAGTCAAGGAACTTAGTATGATATTACTAAAGTTAATCCCCGGCAACGGCGCCAAAAACTTGATCGCTTTCTTTTAAACAATTATTTCTCAGTGTAGTGATTCTATACCGCAAGGGCACGGTGTCAAGTTTTAGTATAGATAGGAAAAATACGGATTGTCGAACCCACATGGACTAACAAGCAAGTACCAAATAAGACGCTTTTGACTATATTTAACCTACGATAATTAATTAATAATTAAACTAATAACTAAATTTAACTACTCCAATCCAACCAAAACAATCGACGATCACGAGAAAAATCCACAAGAAAGAATTATCAAGACAATTATTCACCTAACCCAACTCTTACAATTCTCTTCTCCATACATCTCTAAGGTGACGGGTTTTCCGAATTTATTCAATATACTCTCTCGAGCTATATTAAATCTAACATCAAATTGCAACAAGTACTCTCGTTCACTTAATTAACAATTTGATATTGAATGCGCTTTATGAAAACAACTAACTTTAGATTAAACAACCCAAAGCTACCACTCATATGTTATTTTATCCCTCGATCTAATCTTTAACACACGGCATGAATTATTATATCATATTATAATTTTATCTCTCGATCTCAATTATAATAAATTATCATTCAAAGGGGATCACTCCTTCAAAAGCATTAAGAACAATAAATCATGCACATAGAAGATATATGAATTTGATCACAATATCAATAGGAAAAACTATGTTCAAGATATTTCTCAATCATCAAAAACACAATAAATCCAATATTCATTCAAAACAATAATAGAAAAGTAAAAGAAACTCCCAAGTCGACTTCTTCGTTGATTCTCGATCCTTCCTCGCTTCTTTCTCGATCGTGCTCCTCGATTCTCTTGTTGGTTTGTTCCAATTCCTAGGATGAAGAGGTGACGGTGGATGAAGGTGATATGGAATATAGAGTAGTGGAGGCTATTCCTAGGTTTTAAAGTCTGATTATGGTTGTGATTTTCGTGTATAAATATAGAGGGATAGGAATCATGGACTATTTTGTTGGACACAAACTCTATAAGGAGTTTATTTTTCAGCAAACTCTTCCGGCCGATCGATCGAGCAAACAGCTCGATCGATTGCCAATTTTCTGTCGAAGCCGATCGATCGAGAATTTAGTCTCGATCGATCGAGCTTGATTTATTTATTTTTATTTTCTTTTGTTATTTTCTTCCTTTCCCGGCTTTGAAGCGTTCGCTCGGTTCGGTCCTTTTTCATCATTTTTGGCTCATTTTCTCTACCTTTATTCACTTCAACATTGATTCCTGAAATATAGAAATATATACCAACGACCGTAAATAATCCAAGAATCAACACGAAAACCATTAGAAAATCGCCTCTAAATAAGTGTAAAAAACGGCACTTATCAAGTGGATTCTCAAAGTACTCTCAAATCTTCATCTAGGTGCATTGTGTAATTTTTTCACCATATTGCATTCATGTGGGGGATTGTTGGATGAATAAAATTTTATTATTGGGTTAATAATTAAGAGCCCAATAATTATGTTTTATTTTGTTAATGAGAACAAAAGTATGGTAAGTTAATTATGAATAGTCAAATAGGCTAAAGAAATCCCACATTGAGAAATTGAGACACTTATGGTTTGTTTATAATGAGATACAAATCAATAGAGTGTAGTTAAGTAGAAAAGATGGGTGCCCCTCGCGCGCCGTCGATCCGTCCGCTCTGTTCGGCTCGGCTCGTCTCGATTCGCTTCGCCGCGCCGCGTCGCGTCTCGTCACGCGTGTCGCTGACGCGAAGGCAGCCCCATCTTTTTACTACTCGGATTTCTGAAAAAGACTTTTCATCTACCTAACTTTTCATATTCTGCTGAGTATTAAGTTTGAGACTTTTCACCTACATGCAGAATTGATGTCAGATTTAAGTGTGAGACATAAATCCATATTAATCTGATGTTAAGTGTTGAGACTTTTCATCTACCCCACTAACATTACATTTAATTATCTGTGACCTTTGGAGAGATCTGCTGCTCAGCTATATGAGCTGCACCAGCTCTATGTTTTGTTAATTCCGAATCATTCTTCATTCATACATTGTATACTATTTGAGAGTATTGCACACTACTAGTGTTCGAAATAGTCTGCTCGGAGTTTTGCTTCAATCCGAACAGAGATGATTGGGCGTTGTACCTTGGAACGCACTTGTCCAGAAGGCCAGAAGCTAAGACGGGCAAATTTGAGTTTACGGGTACACGGCTTGCTGTGGCTTCGTCCAGAATTGTTCCAGTTTTCTGTTGTGCAAATTTCGAATAGTATTTATATACTATAAGTTTATAGTATATTTTAATCTTCAAATAACTTGTGGGAATAACAAAAAGGACGGAAGAAAATTGACTTCTATCATGCGGTAGCGTGCACGGTGCATGCAAACTCACCGATGCATGTAAAACTCACCGGTGCATGCGGTGCAATCGCGTACACCAGTTCACACACGTCCAGCATGTCGTCGTGCAGCTCCATGTATAGTTCCATCTCCTGCATGCCGCTGTGGTTCCTCTCCAGTTCACCATTGTTTTGGTTCCACATGGGCTGTCATGCTGTAGTTTCTGCATGTTTAAAAACTGCAACCCATTTAAAGTGATCATCACTTAAAACCTTAACCTAGATACCTTCCGTTTTAGCACCATCTTCGCGGCAGAAAGAATCCTCAAGGTGCTTGCGTTTCAGAGAATACCACCATGGGTAGTTTTTGTGCAGACGTGAATGAGGAGACTTGTATGGACTGGTTTGAGGATGGCGGACGTGCCGATCAAGATGGCGTATGTGATTGTGTGGTCAAGGTTAAGGATTTTGACGAGAGAAGATTGTGCGCTTCGTTCAGAGCAGCGCTTCTTAGCCCAGTGGCGAGAAGAAGATGGATGAATGGTTTGATGATTTTTTGCTGGTGTAAGAAGCGAGAAGAAGATAGCAATGATGTCTATTTTGGTAATTTTGATTTTTTTTGTTGGATTAAGTTGAAAAAAGATTCTCCAACTCCAACTGATACTGGCCCGAAAATATCTCTATTTTTAATTTAAAATATAATCTATTTTAATGTTGAGTTAGTGTGTAAGTGAAACTTAAACGGAGAGTGTAAAAACATTTATAGTGATGGGGTACGCCATGAGAATAGCTTTGAAATCCCCATTTTATTGATAACCGATATTTTTGGAATCTTGCATTGCGCTTTTATTTGTCTTTTAAATCATTTCATTCTATATTTTATTTATTGTTTTTATTTATGGCATTATGCTTGTCCTTCGGGGTGATTATACATTTTAATTGTGTTTACTTATGTATATAATCTTACGATTAATTATTTATCCTATCATTCACCTTGTTTTTTGTCATGAACTAATTATTAGTTATTATGGGCCCCACTCAATCATAATTTTATTTTTTTATGGTACTTGCAATAAAAAATTTATTATAGTTACAATTACATTTTTATTACACACATAATATTAAGAACAGGAACCTAAGGCAAAATAGTAATTAATTATAATTATAATCTAAATCTAAATCATTAAAAATATTATCTCACATTATTTCATATCATATACAATCATACTAAAAATAACAAATATAATTTATCAATATTATCCTATCATTTCTAGAAATGAAATATATATATATTTGGTGCTAATGGGTCCCTCAATATTATTATAGGATTATTATTTGGTTTTCATTAAAAAATGATCATTTATACTTGATAATACCCCATCGGGGTAATCTGCCAAAAACCCTTATTATATTGGAAGACATGAAGCTCCAAAGTGTTCTTGAAATTTTTTTTAAAATTTTTTTTAGCACATTACCAATACAACAGTTCAAGGATTCCAGACGTGACGTGTATGACATTTTCGATGCTGCTATTAAAATAGCAATTTTAGCTATATTTTTAGTTAATCCACCTATTTCATACACTCCCTTCTCTCCAACTAGGGTAGTTTCGTTGAGTATAGACTCAAATTTAAAACATAAATAATATAATCTTCAAGATATTTATAATACAATCAAATAATAAGGCCCTAAAAGGCAAATAATAATTTAAACCATACACGTCTTACCCTTTGATGTACTAAAGATTAAAAAAATATGTATAATAAAAATAATTTACCAATGAAATGACGAGCAATTGTAGTTAAAGAAATATTCATGTGGTCTCCTAATTTTCAAATTTCAAAAATTCAAAAATTTCTTCCAAGTTTCGGAGGAGAGAAAAATCTCAATAAACCTTTTTGGATTAAGCTGACCTTAGAAGAATTTTTCACTCTTTTCTTCACAAGTTTTATTGGCTATATAATAATATCGAATTCGCAGTTCTAATCGTTTCATTACAAAACAATAAATATTTTTTGAGCCATTCTCAACTCAAATCAAATTTAACTAATTACAGGGGGATAGAAATTTACAATGCAGAAAATTCAAAAAAGAAAAACCTAAGTTATCTTCAAAGTAACCTTCCGCCAACACTGCTTGTCTTCCCCCTTTTTGTCATCACACCCCCTTATATGCCTTCTTAGATGTGTTGCTTGGTACAATATCTGGATCAAGCCTTGTAATAAAGAACAAGAACTAGGCATAAGGGTGTTAGATAAGTAATCAACTAATGCCTGATTGAATTAGATAAGTAATAACACATGCTTAAAGGATTGCATCAGAGTGAAGTAAGTTAAGCTTAAAGAGAAACTTAGGCATTTTAGTTGAAAATATTGCCAATTTGAGAAAGTATGAAGAAATTGAGGCATAATTATCTACTGTGGATTGATATAACACATTGATAGGTGTCAATAATGTTGACTTTGTCCACCCACAATTAATGTGGGTGGTTGGTAGGTGGGAGTTGGGGAGATGGTAGTTGTGAGATGTGCGTTTGATGCACATCTTCAACCCTATAAATAGAGCTCTTCCGATTTCATTTCATTCATTCAATCTTAAAGTGTTCTCTCATATCTCTACATTTGAGTGTGTATTCTATAATATTTGTGAGGTAATTTTCTCCTATATTGAGAGTGTTGTTCTCTTTGAAAGATAGAGAGATGTTGTAACCCACAAAATATTATAGTGGAATCTTTTCATCTTTCCCGTGGTTTTTACCCTAATAATTTTTAGGGGTTTTCCACGTAAATTCTGGTGTCAATTTATTCTTCATTTTTAGTATTTTTATCTCATGTTACCACACCTGGGGCTAACAAGTGGTATCAGAGCCTCGTTGTAAAAATCTTAAAAATTCTAAGTATGCTCTTGGTTGCAGCCTTGACTGATCTTCCACATCATAAAAGTTTTTTGAGATATTTTTTTTATTGAGGCAATTTTATTGTTGTCGTAATGGCGGCACGGTTCGAGATTGAAAAATTCAACGGAAGTAATTTCATGTTGTGGAAAATAAAGATGCAAGCAGTTCTACGAAAAGATCATTGTTTGGCAGATATTTAAGATAAGCCGAAGGAGGGCATGGACGATGAAAAATGGAATGAGATGAACGGTAATGCTATTGCCAATTTGCATTTGGCTCTAGCCGATGGGGTATTGTCAAGTGTCGCCGAAATAACAAATGCAAAAGATATTTGGGATACTCTGACAAACCTGTATGAGGCCAAGTCACTACACAACAAGATTTTCTTAAAGAGAAGGCTTTATACTCTTCGGATGTCGGAATCCTCATCGGTGACCGACCATATCAATACTTTGAATACTCTATTTGCCCAGCTCACTTCTTTGGGGCATAAAATAGAGGAAGTTGAATGTGCGGAGCTTCTACTACAAAGTCTACCAGATTCGTACGATCAACTCATCATCAATCTGACCAACAATATCACTATTGATGTGTTAGTCTTCAACAATGTTGCAGCCGCGGTTCTTGAAGAGGAAAGTCGCCGCAAGAACAAGGAAGACATGTTGGCAAGTTCGAAGCATGCAGAGGCTTTGCCGATGATGAGAGGAAGATCGACAGAGCGTGACTCCAATGGGAGCCACAAGTATGGTAGATCCAAATCCAGAAGTAAGAAGAAGAATTTTTACTGCTATAAATGTGGTGGTAAATGGCACTTCAAGAAAGATTGTACAAGTAAGAAGAGTGTCGAGAAAGATTCTCAAGGAAATGTTGTCAGTACCTCAGACGGTGGAGAAATATTATTCAGCGAAGCAGCAACTGTTGCGGAAGGCAGACAAATATTTTATGCCACGTGGATAATGGATTCAGGAGCGACGTGGCACAAGACGTCTCGGAGAGAATGATTCGACCAATATGAACCAGTCTCAGGAGGATCTGTATTCATGGGAAATGATCATGCCCTGGAAATCGCTGGAGTGAGAACCGTCAAAATTAAAATGTTTGATGGTACTATTCACACCATACAAGAGGTATGACATGTGAAGGGCTTGACAAAGAATCTTTTGTCTTTGGGACAATTGGATGATATCGGGTGCAAGACCCGTATCGAAAATGGGATCATGAAGGTTGTGAAAGGCGTGCTTGTGGTATTGAAGGTGGAAAAAGCTTCCAAGAATATGTATGTACTTCTGGGGGGAAACATACAAAAAAGCAGAACTAGCTGTTGCATCGACTAGTTTGGGAGAAGAATCAACAGTGTTATGGCATAGGAAGCTCGAGCATATGTCAGAACGAGGGTTGAAGGTTCTCTCGGAACGGAAGCTGCTGCCAGGGCTTACAAAAGTGTCTCTACCCTTTTGTGAGCATTGTGTTACCAGTAAACAACATAGACAAAAGTTTGGCACATCTACTGCCAAAAGCAACTGTATTCTGGAGCTGATTCATTCCGATGTTTGACAAGCACCGGTTGTATCTCTAGGAGGAACGAGATATTTTGTCTCGTTCATTGATGATTTCTCTAGAAGATGCTGGGTGTATCCTATCAAGAAGAAATCAGATGTTTTTCCAGTCTTAAAAGTGTTCAAAGCGCGGGTTGAACTTGATTCTGAAAAGAAGATCAAGTACTTGAGGACTGACAATGGAGGAGAATATACAAGTGAGGAATTTGATGCATTCTGTCAACAAGAGGGTATCAAAAGACAATTCACAACGGCTTACACTCCTCAACAGAATGGAGTGGCGGAGCGGATGAATAGAACCCTGTTGGATAGAACAAGGGCTATGCTGAAGACTGAGGGTCTAGCCAAGTCATTTTGGGCAGAAGTAGTCAAGACCGCCTTTATATTATCAATCGATCTCCATCAGTGGCGATTGATCTGAAGACTCCGATGGAGGTGTGGACAGGCAATCCAGCGGATTATTCTCGGTTACATACATTTGGAAGTCCAGTGTATGCTCTATACAACGAACAAGAAAGATCGAAGTTGGATTCTAAATCCAGAAAGTGTATCTTCTTGGGCTATGCTGATGGTGTCAAGGAGTATTGTTTGTGGGATCCTACTGCCCACAAACTTATTATCAGCAGGGATGTTATCTTCGAGGAAGATAAAGTGAAGGGAGACAAATTCACACTGAATTCAGATACTACTACAATTCGGGTGGAAAATAAGACAGAAGAAGGTCAAGTTTCTTCTGAGTATTACCAGAGCACGATGAACAAGAACTAGATGAGTCAGAGGTTCTCAAAGCCAGGCAGTCTACTCGTGAGAGGAGACCGCCGGGTGGGCTTTCAGATTATGTTACTGAGAGCAATATTGCATATTGCTTACTGACAGAGGATGGTGAGCCATCGAGTTTCCAGGAGGCTACTCGAAGTTCGGATATATCCATGTGGATGCAAGCTATGCAGGAAGAATTGGAGGCCTTGGACCGGAATAAAACTTGGGGTCTTGTTTCACTACCACGAGGACGAAAAGCCATCAGTAACAGATGGGTCTATAAGATCAAACGTGATGGTAACAACCAAGTGGAAGATATCGTGCAAGACTGGTGGTGAAAGGATATGCTCAGAAGGAAGGTATCGACTTTAATGAGATATTTTCTCCTGTGGTTCGACTTACAACAGTCAGAGTAGTAATGGCGTTATGTGCGGTGTTTGACCTACATCTAGAACAGCTAGATGTGAAAACAGCTTTTCTTCATGGAGATCTTGAAGAAGAAATTTATATGCTCCAACCAGAAGATTTTGCTGAAATAGGCAAAGAGAACTTGGTTTGCAGGTTGAACAAATCTTTGTACGGTCTCAAACAGGCGCCGAGGTGTTGGTACAAGAGATTTGATTCATATATCATGAGCCTTGGGTACAACAGACTTAATGCAGATCCTTGTGCATATTACAAGAGATCTAGGAATGATGATTATATCATTTTGTTGTTGTACGTGGACGACATGTTGGTCGCAGGCCCCAACAATGATCGAGTCCAAGAATTGAAGGCACAATTGGCTCGGGAATTTGATATGAAGGACTTGGGACCGGCAAACAAGATTCTAGGGATGCAAGTTCACCGAGACAGAAGTAACAAAAATATTTGGCTTTCCCAGAAAAACTATTTGAAGAGTATCTTGCAACGCTTCAATATGCAAGATTGTAAGCCTATATCTACCCCTCTTCCTGTTAACTTCAAGTTATCCTCCGATATGTGTGCTAGCAGTGAAGCGGAGAGGATGAAAATGTCTCGAGTACCGTATGCATCAGCGTTGGGAAGTTTCGATATGATCTGTACAAGACCATACATTGCACAAGCAGTGGGAACAGTCAGTCGGTACATGGAATCCTGGACGAGAGCATTGGAGTACGGTTAAGAGGATCCTTAGATACATTAAGGGTACCTCGAATGCTGCATTATGTTATGGAGGATCATATTTTACACTCAGGGGCTATGTGAATTCAGATTATGCAGGTGATCCAGATAAAATAAAATCTACTACTGGATATGTGTTTACACTTGCAGGAGGAGTAGTAAGCTGGGTTTCAAAACTGCAAACAGTTGTGGCGTTATCTACAACGGAGGCAGAATATATGACAGCTACTCAAGCTTGCAAGGAGATGATATGGATTCAAAGGTTACTGGAGGAGATTGGACATAAACAAGAGAAAGTTCCTCTATTTTGTGATAGTCAGAGTGCCTTGCACATTGCAAGGAATCCAGCCTTTCATTCCAGAACTAAACACATTGGCGTTCAATTTCACTTTGTTCGTGAAGTAGTGGAAGATGGATGTGTGGATATGCAGAAAATCCATACGAAAGAGAACGTAGCTGATTTTCTGACGAAGCCGGTTAGTACTGATAAGTTTGAGTGGTGCGGATCCTAAGTGGCCTAACAAAAACGTAAGCAGCTGGGTAAGGCATGATTGAGGGGTGTGGAGATGTGCTTGATTCTCAATCAAATCTCCAAGTGAGAGAAATGTTGACTTTGTCCACCCACAATTAATGTGGGTGGTTGGTAGGTGGGAGTTGGGGAGATGGTAGTTGGGAGATGTGCATTTAATGCACATCTTCAACCCTATAAATAGAGGTCTTCTGATTTTATTTTATTCATTCCATTTCAGAGTGTTCTATATCTCTACATTGAGTGTGTATTCTATAATATTTGTGAGGTAGTTTTCTCCTATATTGATAGTGTTGTTCTCTTTGAAAGATAGAGAGAGGTTGTAACCCACAAAATATTATAGTAGAATCTTTTCATCTTGCCCGTGGTTTTTACCCTAAAAATGGGTTTTCCACGTAAATTCTAGTGTCCATTTATTCTTCATTTTCAGTATTTTAATCTCATGTTGCCACAATTGGGGCCAACAAATAAGTCCTATTTAAAAAACAGAATAAGATTAGAACATAATTTTATATTTAAAGAAATGTACAAGAAGACAAAATTTAAATAAAAATACATTACTGTTGTCTCACAAACCAATGTTTGTTCCAGCCAAAAAATTCTGGATCTTCAGAATTTGTCGGAGGTCCTGGGGTTGGGGTCCTCAGCTGGAAATGTGGTCTTTGCTGGGTTGGTGGAGGTCTCTGATGAAATGGTGGACCTCTACCGTTAGATGTTCTGTGAACATGAGTTGGTTGTCTGGTGGACTCTCCTTGCATGGGCCTTGATCTTCCAGCATTTTGTATGATCTCGTGTATATCGGTCAGTTGAGATGCAAAATCTCTACTCGCTAGTTGATCAGAAAATGCAACATGCATATTTTCAATTAGTAGTCCTATTTCCAGATTGGCCTTTGCAAAGTTGGATGACATTGTAGCATTTGAATCCACGACGAACTTTTGCATCCTTGACACCTTCTGAAATCTTGATTCAAAGTTTAAAACTGGAAATTTGCATGCTTTTGATAAAGCTGAATCGGAGATCCAGCGTCCTTTTCTGCATATTTGAGATTTATGAATTCGCTGGAAAGAGCTGCAATGTTGTCTGTCAAGTGAAGTATCTTCCGACCAATATCCACGAATTGGTTGTCTACTGGTTTCGGAAGTGGAGACTCGGGGAAGAAGTCTTCCGGAATGTCTTCAGCAGGAATAATAGAGATGGGAACTGCCTCAATAGGTGTATATCCAGTAGGTTCATTCTCTGTGGATAATAGTGCAGCATCAACAGATATAACAGAGTCCCAACATCCAACTCAGAGGTATTCTCGGAAGGGGGTTCCAAAAGTTGAACATCAGGGTTAGTAGGATGGGACGATGGTGGTGTTTCGGGTAGTGTATCAAAAATTTCAATTTTTTGGGTAATTGGTCATTGGTTCAAGAATAGGTAAAGAAAGAGACGAAGCAAGGGTAGGACAACAAAAATGTGGTTTGGTTCGGTGGTAGAACCATTGGGGTGAGAGGGGACAGGACTAAGGTGTTTGTAGAGACCGTCATTGCATCATATCTATCACACACGACTTTTCGTTTTGAAGTCTCATTAGTAGTTTGATCAGCTTAGGTGTTGCCTGATCTTTACCACTTAGAAATAGAACCCACGTAAACGAGAGAAATGTCTATTAACACTAGGGTATACTTCATTCCCCCTATACATGTTACTGGTATAGGACCAAAAAGATCCATGTGCAGCAACTCTAGGCACCGAGAAGAAGATTTACAATATCTGTTATTAAATGTAGATTTGATTTGCTTACCAAGTTGACATGCTGGAAAGATCTTATCTTTTGATAACTCTATTTGGGGCAAGCCATCAACAAGATCTAGATTACTCCGACTGACAATAGTTTTAAAATTTAAATGACTCAAACGCTTGTGCCAAAGCCAATTTTTGGAAGTATTCATGGCCACAAAGCAAGTAGGTGAGGCATGTTGGTCAAAGTTCCAATCAATTTTATATGTATTTTGATGTCTCTTACCTACAAGCAATATGCTACCACCAGGAGATCTAATTGTGCATGTGTGCTGGTTGAACTCTACCGAGTGTCCATTGTCTCCCAGTTGACTAATGATAATCAAGTTATAACAAAGATTCTCAACTAACAGCACATCTTTAATGATAATGTTACCATGGATAATATTACACTTACCCACAGTTTTACCTTTTGCATTGTCACCGAACTTATTCTTGGTCCGGTAGAGTCTATTAATTCAGACATTAGACACACACTTCTGTCATGTGTCTAGAACATCAATTGTGAGACCCCGTTATCTAAAGGATATTAAGGTGCGATTAAGAGAACTAAACATATATATATATATATATATATATATATATATATATATATATATATATATATATATATATATATATATCAGAGTGTTAGGCCGTGTTGACTACCTGAGCTTAAGAGATTACAGTACCAAAAGTTCAAAAAGGAATTTCACATATTCCTACAAAAGGTACTACATTATAGTCTTACTCTACTTCTTGTAGAAGCTATACAAAAGAATTCTCTAATATGCTAATCCTGTAGCACTCCTTACAGCTCAGCATTTCAACCCCGAACCTGGTTCTCCTCATCAAAAGCACCTACAAAGACAACCCCCAACATAAGCATATCATAATTCATATTCAACATAATATGAATGTAAAACGTAAATGCATAAATCATAAATACAAAACACTCATGTATTTCCATCGCATTTACAACGCCTATTGGTTGTCCCTGTACCATAATTCATAATCAAATCACTATATGAACATATGGCCTCATAAATAAATGTCATGACATATCATTACTTTCTCTCGAGTCAGTCATCATCAGTTATTTTAATGCTTCTTCGCTCCTTAATCTCAAAACAAGCGGTATCTCGTCATCGCTTCTTCATACAAGCGGTATCTCATCCTCGCTTAGTATGGTATACCCCGCCTCTATGTGCAAGCGAGCCTCCCCCTCCCGCTCCACATATTTAGCGGTAAAGCGTAAGCATTAAAATCCTCACTGTGATCACCCCTGACTCGTGGAATACACCTCTTTTATTACACATCACAATATGCAATCACAATGCATAATAACATGTATCATACTCTTAATGCATCACATTGCATTCATCATGTGTCAAATAGACAAACATAAAGTACATGTTACCGTTGGGATGCCCGTACGTCGCTTACGTACCTTTTCCAAAATGTAGTGTGTTGCGGGACTCTATCCCCTGCGCTGTGTAGCTATCTGTGAAGGCTCTACACCAGTGTACAACACAATATTAGATGCCAATTTATAGTCCAAAATAAAAAAATCCAACAAAATATCATTTTTCATTATTCTGCCTCTGGCGATCGATCGCTACCTCGAGGCGATCGAGCGCCAGACTTCACTGGCCCATGGCGATCGATCGCGCCATTCATGGTGATCGATCGCCTGTCTTTGATTTTGGCTACTGGCCTTCGGCGATCGATCGCCCCATTTGTGGCGATCGATCGCCACATGCTCTGTGCGCGATATTTTCCAGATTTCTGAACACTCATATTCATACCAGTACATAAGATATACCACATGCCCAAACCAACATGCTAGTAGCTACAAGGTACTACCGTGAGTGTATTCATGCCAAAATTACACCCAAACTTAAAACCCACATGCATGAAAATCACCCAACAATATCAGTACCCATCCAAGTTTTTCTGAAAAACAGGGTACATATTTCATTTCTAGATTTCTCGAGCACCTCATTTCATGCTATTAAAACTACAACATATAACATAAAACATGCTCGAACAAGAACGCCAAGAGCTTTACAAAAACTACCATGCATGTACTCAAATCAAAGGCTTACCAAAAACCTAGCTAACATGCATGATAATACCTCCACAACTTCACTCCCATCCCATATTTTCCAGAAAAACAGGGCACATACTTTACCCATATTTTCGAACACTATATTTTACATGCTTAAATCCTTCACATAAAACATGCAACATGCTCAAGGAAAAATACTGGAAGCTTCATAACAACACTATATAAGCATTTAAATCGAAGGTTTTGAGAAGCCTAAGCTAACATGCCATTTTTACACCAACAAAAAGCATGAACTTAAACAACTTAAATTCAAAACCAGAACATGGTTTCTCACCCCTTCCGATTTTTGGAAGGCTTCAAAGTAATAAAAATGGTTGAACTCCTTCCTATCTTGTTCAGCAAGTGTTGGACGATTTTTTGGGAGAGAAATGGTGGGATTTCAGACATGGGAAGGTGGAGTGGGAGAAGGGGAAAGGGGTATGGGTGAGCAGCTGGCAGCAGGGTATGGGTCAAGGGGGGTGGTTGGGTGGTGGGTTAAGTGATGTGTTATGTTTTGGTCCCGGTATTTAGCACGATGTATTAAAATATCCTCACATGATATTTATAGTATTTTCTCAATAAAATACTTCAATTCCCATTTAAACATGCTTCACCAAAACAAATAACACACACACCCCAAATAATCATGCCACAACCCCAAAATCCCAACATGTAACACATGCACCCTGATATGCATCTCCTCAATAATATTAATTCAATCCCATGAATTAACACCAAAATCATCATAATTTAATTAATGATTAAAATCACATAATCATTTCGGGGATATCACAATACTCCCCTACTTATAAGATTTCGTCCTCGAAATCAGCATGCACTTACCCAATATAAAACAAAACATAAATCACATACCAGAAAACAGTTCTGGATAGTGCTGCACCATATGCCGCTCTGTCTCCCACGTGGCCTCCTCGACACCCCTAAGATCCCACTGAACTTTGACCATAGGAATAACTTTGTTTCTCAGTCTGCGATCTGCCCTATCCAAAATCCTGATAGGCCGCTCCACATAGGAAACATCGGACTCAATCTGAACCTCAGAAGGCTGCAACACATGAGAAGGATCTGGCTCATACTTCCTCAGCATAGACACATGGAATACATCGTGTATACCAGACAGAGAGGGCGGTAAAGCCAAACGGTACGCCAGAGTACCAACACGCTGCAAGATCTCATACAGCCCTACATATCTTGGGGATAACTTTCCCCGCATCCCAAACCGTACTACACTTCTGAAAGGTGAGATCTTCAGAAAGACTCTGTCGCCCAACTGAAACTCCAACGGTCTTCGCCGCTGATTGGCATATGCTGCCTGTCTGTCCTGAACTGTCTTCATCTTTCTCCTGATAACCTTTACCTTTTCTTCCATAACCTGGACCAACTCTGGTCCTCCGACCGATTTACGGTCCACATCATCCCAACACAAAGGCGACCTGCAAAGCCTGCCATATAGGGCTTCAAATGGAGCCATCTGTATGCTAGCCTGGTAACTGTTATTATAAGAAAATTCCACCAAGGCTACTGAGTCCTGCCAAGAAGTGTCGAACTCCAGCACACAAGCCCTCAACATATCTTCGAGCGTCTGTATCGTACGCTCGGTCTGTCCATCCGTCTAGGGATGATAGGCTGTGCTCAACCTCAACTCTGTACCTAGAGCTGACTGAAGACCTTCCCAGAAGTGAGACGTAAACCGCGGATCTCGATCAGACACAATCGAAACAGGGATCCCGTGCTGTCTCACCACATCTCTGATATATAACTGTGCCTTCCTCAAGTACGTGAAGGTCATACAATATGGAATGAAGTGAGCCACCTTAGTCAGTCTGTCCACGACTACCCATATGGCATCAAAACCCAAAACAGTCCTCGGTAAGTGGGTCATGAAGTCCATGGATATATGCTCCCACTTCCACTGTGGTATCTCCAAGCTCCTTAGCTCACCACCAGGCCTCTGCCTCTCAGCCTTTACCTGCTGACAAATCAAACACCTTTTGACGAATGAGGTAACATCTTGTTTCATTCGTCTCCACCAAAATTGGCTGCATAAATCCTTATACATTTTCTTTCCGCTCGGGTGGATACTCATCCTGCTGCAATGGGCTCGCTGTAATATTCCTTGACGCAACTCGGGCGTATTCGGAACCACCCACCGATCACCTAACCTCAAGGAACCATCCTCAGCTGCCCTGAACTTCGACGACTGACCCAAACGAACCACGGATAACCATCTCTGAACCTCTTCGTCGGTCTCCTGAGCCTTCCTGATATGATCATAAATAGCCGGCTCAGCTAATAAGGTCAAAACCTGCACTGGTGAAGCAGACACATCGTAATCAAACCCCAAATGGCAGTAAGAGCCCATCATAGCTGATAGACACATGGCATCCTCTGCCGTGCTCCTTACTTTTCGACTCAAAGCGTCGGCTGTCAAGTTTGCTTTTCCTGGATGGTATTCGATTTCACAGTCATAGTCCTTCAGCAGGTCCATCCATCTCCTCTGCCTCATATTCAGCTCAGCCTGTGTAAACAAGAACTTCAGGCTCTTGTGATCAGTGAATATGGTGAATGAGGTACCATATAAGTAGTGTCGTCAGATCTTCAAGGCAAACACTATAGCTGCTAGCCCAAATCCTGGACTGAATACCTCGCCTCGTGTGGCTTCAATTGTCTCGAAGCGTAAGCCACAACGTGCTTATCATGCATCAACACGCATCCTAAACCCTGAAGCGATGCGTCGGTATAGAGAACGAACCCTTTGTTCTCCCTGGGAATCACCAAAACTGGCGCTGAAGTCAATCTGTGCTTCAACTCCTGGAAGCTCTGCTCACAAGTTTCCGACCAAAGGAATGGAACTCCCTTCTGAGTCAGCTGTGTAAGTGGCTTGTCGATCATTGAGAAACACTCGACGAAACGTCGGTAATAGCCAGCCAAACCAAGAAAACTTCGAATCTCACTGACTGAAGTAGGGGCGGACCAATCCATAACCGCATCAATCTTCCTGGGATCTACTGATATCCCCTGTCGAGAGATAATGTGACCCAAGAATGATACACTGCTCAGCCAAAACTCACACTTGCTGAGTTTGGCGTACAACCGGTGATCTCTGAGAATCTGTAGTACTGTCCTCAAATGATCGGCATGTTCCCCCTCACTCCTTGAGTAGACAAGGATGTCATCAATGAACACGATCACGAATTGATCGAGGTACTCTTGAAATACTCTGTTCATCAAACTCATAAAAACTGCAGGTGCATTTGTTACACCGAAAGGCATCACTAAGAACTCATAGTGTCCATACCGAGTTCTAAAAGCTGTCTTCTGGACATCATCAGTTCTAACCCGCACCTGGTGATAACCTGACCTCAAATCTATCTTTGAGTAAACCTCTGTACCCTGAAGCTGATCGAACAGATCATCAATCCTCGGAAGTGGATACTTGTTCTTCACTGTGGCCTTGTTCAGTTGCCTGTAGTCAATGCACAAACGCATTGAACCATCCTTCTTTTTCACGAACAAGACTGGTGCACCCCAAGGCGATACACTAGGACGAATGTATCCCTTGTCGAGGAGCTCCTGTAACTGCACTTTCAGCTCTCTCAGCTCTGCCGGTGCCATCCTGTATGGGGCACGAGAAATGGCTGATGTCCCCGGCAGTAGCTCAATGGCAAACTCCACATCTCTGATCGGCGGAAACCCTGGAATCTCATCCGGGAATACATCAATGAATTTCGCCACGACCGGAATGTCCTCAGCTCTCACTTCCTTCTCTTCTGATGCATCCATGGCATAAATAAGGTAGCCTGTGTGGCCGCGTTCCAATAACCGCGACATCTTAACCACTGAGATCACTGGAATCTTTGGACGAGAACCGTCCCTATAAAAGGTCCACTGGAACCCCTGATCAGACAGAAAATGTACCATCCTCTGTCGGCAATCTACCACAGCTTGGTATCTGCTCAACACATCAATACCGATAATGCAGTCAAAATCTGCCATCTCTAACTGAATCAGATCGGCCCTCAGATCATTGCCCTCAAAATAAATGAGGCAATCAGATAACAGTCGGTCCGCAATCACATGCTTTCCCGTGGGTGTCGAGACCATGAGAGGCGTGGGTAACAGAGACGAGCACAAGTGGTGTCTCTCCACAAAAGCAACAGATACAAAAGAATGAGAAGCACCTGTATCTACCAAAATAAATGCAGGGTACGTAAACAAGTGACACGTACCAGCAATCACCTCCTCCGGGGCTGCCTCTGCCTGCTCTCGCGTCAAAGCATACACTTGTCCCTGCGGCGGTCCTGCCGCCTGACCTCCCTGTGGTCGAGGCGCAAACTGCTGTCTCGGTGGTGCCGTCCTAGCGTCAAATCTTGGCCTATTCGGCCCAGAGTCTGCCTGACCTGCCCGATTGGGGCAAGCCCGAGCTAAGTGGCCCACCTTGCCACAAACATAACAGCCTCGACAGTCACGTGACAAGTGAAATCCTCCACAGCGTTCACACCTGTCCCCTCCTGCCTTATTCCGCTGTGTAGGTCCCCGATTGCTTTGCTTCTGACCTTGAGACTTCTTCCCACCAAATCTAGAAGATGATAAGGCCCCACGAGGCTTGAACTAGTCACCTCGCGGCCTCAGGCTATCAACACAGGTCTCTGTGGTGCTACAAAAGGGGGTACAAACTTCATTGTACACGCCCACTGCAATCTTTGCCAGTTCTGCCCTAGTCAGGGCATCATCAAAAGAGCTGGGGTTGTTGGAGACAACCCGATCAAATAGTTCTGGCCTCAGTCCCTTCAGGAAATGCCTCATCTTCGCATGGCTGCTCACAGCGATATGAGGGACATACCTCAACAGTGAGGAATACTGCAAAGCAAAATCTGAAACTGACATGTTGCCCTGGTTCAAATTAGTGAACTTGTCCTCTTTTACTTGTCTGGCAGCTGCAGAAAAATACCGATTAAGGAACCGGGTCCTGAATACAGTCCAGTCTACCACCATACCTTGAGCCCTCAGCTCCATCACAGTGGTCTTCCACCACATAGAAGGCTTTTTCGCCATTTGAAACTCTGCTAGTCATAACCATGCGGTCCGTGCACAAGGCGCAGTCACAAGTATCTGTTCTATCCGTTCCAGCCACTCTTCGGCCCCTTCTCCAGACTCGGTCCCCTCAAACATGGGTGGATGGAAGTTCAGAAACTGTGTCAAACTGAGTTCCCCTGGTAATAACATCTGTGCACTGGGCTCCACGCCCACAGCAGGTGGCGGTAACGGATTTGTCTGAGCAACACTAGCATTCATACTGCCCATATCCCCTACCTCTTCATTGAGGTTCTCCGGGTTAATAGCCGCTATGCTGCAACACAAGAGTTAACAACAATAACAAAAGCAGTTCATAGTATAAGCCGTTAGATAGCAAGAGTATCATATTCAAAAGCATGTTAGTATAACACTTATACAAAAATATGCATCACATGCATAACATGCCCAACAATGAATACCTAAGCAACTTGTCTCTAAAGGCTACCCTTCACTCTTCCCTGGTTATCTAACCACTACTCTGATACCACTAAATGTGAGACCCCGTTATCTAAAGGATATTAAGGTGCGATTAAGAGAACTAAACATATATATATCAGAGTGTTAGGCCGTGTTGACTACCTGAGCTTAAGAGATTACAGTACCAAAAGTTCAAAAAGGAATTTCACATATTCCTACAAAAGGTACTACATTATAGTCTTACTCTACTTCTTGTAGAAGCTATACAAAAGAATTCTCTAATATGCTAATCCTGTAGCACTCCTTACAGCTCAGCATTTCAACCCCGACCCTGGTTCTCCTCATCAAAAGCACCTACAAAGACAACCCCCAACATAAGCATATCATAATTCATATTCAACATAATATGAATGTAAAACACAAATGCATAAATCATAAATACAAAACACTTCATGTATTTCCATCGCATTTACAACGTCTATTGGTTGTCCCTGTACCATAATTCATAATCAAATCACTATATGAACATATGGCCTCATAAATAAATGTCATGACATATCATTACTTTCTCTCGAGTCAGTCATCATCAGTTATTTTAATGCTTCTTCGCTCCTTAATCTCAAAACAAGCGGTATCTCGTCATCGCTTCTTCATACAAGCGGTATCTCATCCTCGCTTAGTATGGTATACCCCACCTCTATGTGCAAGCGAGCCTCCCCCCTCCCGCTCCACATATTTAGCGGTAAAGCGTAAGCATTAAAATCCTCACTGTGATCACCCCTGACTCGTGGAATACACCTCTTTTATTACACATCACAATATGCAATCACAATGCATAATAACATGTATCATACTCTTAATGCATCACATTGCATTCATCATGTGTCAAATAGACAAACATAAAGTACATGTTACCGTTGGGATGCCCGTACGTCGCTTACGTACCTTTCCAAAATGTAGTGTGTTGCGGGACTCTATCCCCTGCGCTGTGTAGCTATCTGTGAAGGCTCTACACCAGTGTACAACACAATATTAGATGCCAATTTATAGTCCAAAATCAAAAAATCCAACAAAATATCATTTTTCATTATTCTGCCTCTTGCGATCGATCGCTACCTCGAGGCGATCGATCGCCAGACTTCAATAGCCCATGGCGATCGATCGTGCCATTCATGGCGATCGATCGCCTGTCTTTGATTTTGGCTACTGGCCTTCGGCGATCGATCGCCCATTTGTGGCGATCGATCGCCACATGCTCTGTGCGCGATATTTTCCAGATTTCTGAACACTCATATTCATACCAGTACATAAGATATACCACATGCCCAAACCAACATGCTAGTAGCTACAAGGTACTATCGTGAGTGTATTCATGCCAAAATTACACCCAAACTTAAAACCCACATGCATTAAAATCACCCAACAATATCAGTACCCATCCAAGTTTTTCTGAAAAACAGGGTACATATTTCATTTCCAGATTTCTCGAGCATCTCATTTCATGCTATTAAAACTACAACATATAGCATAAAACATGCTCGAACAAGAACGCCAAGAGCTTTACAAAAACTACCATGCATGTACTCAAATCAAAGGCTTACCAAAAACCTAGCTAACATGCATGATAATACCTCCACAACTTCACTCCCATCTCATATTTTCCAAAAAAACAGGGCACATACTTTACCCAGATTTTCGAACACTATATTTTACATGCTTAAATCCTTCACGTAAAACATGCAACATGCTCAAGGAAAAATACTGGAAGCTTCATAACAACACTATATAAGCATTTAAATCGAAGGTTTTGAGAAGCCTAAGCTAACATGCCATTTTTACACCAACAAAAAGCATGAACTTAAACAACTTAAATTCAAAACCAGAACATGGTTTCTCACCCCTTTTTGCTCCGATTTTTGGAAGGCTTCAAAGCAATAAAAATGGTTGAACTCTTTCCTATCTTGTTCAGCAAGTGTTGGACGATTTTTTGGGAGAGAAATGGTGGGATTTCAGACATGGGAAGGTGGAGTGGGAGAAGGGGAAAGGGGTATGGGTGAGCAGCTGGCAGCAGGGTATGGGTCAAGGGGGGTGGTTGGGTGGTGGGTTAAGTGATGTGTTATGTTTTGGTCCCGGTATTTAGCACGATGTATTAAAATATCCTCACATGATATTTATAGTATTTTCTCAATAAAATACTTCAATTCCCATTTAAACATGCTTCACCAAAACAAATAACACACACACCCCAAATAATCATGCCACAACCCCAAAATTCCAACATATAACACATGCACCCTGATATGCATCTCCTCAATAATATTAATTCAATCCCATGAATTAACACCAAAATCATCATAATTTAATTAATGATTAAAATCACATAATCATTTCGGGGATATCACATCAATTGTCCAGAAACCACTCTGAGCTCCGAACTTGCTGGATCAAAGATCTCTCCCATTAAAGTGATGAAAAACATTGGTACCCAATCCTACTTGGGTCCGTACTGGATTAACCCTTTCCGAACCCACACTTGAATCACCATGAATCTTCGGGTTTTACGTGTGACCTGAAATGTGTGTGCCAAATAAGGTACTAGTGTTTTGTGATATGACATATGATAAGAAGTGTGACAGGGAGTGTATGCATGTTGTCTCGGTCTTTGATTCCTGTTATTAGGCATGCATTTCCTTTGAACATACATACAATTATGGTACCAGCTGGGTTTAACCTTTTGAGTAGCGTGACCAGTAGACTTATGTCCATAAGTGAACTTGTGCACTAGTTTAGGCTTCTCCACCGGATCAACGTAGCATATACCTGTATGTGATGTCTGTTCTTCGAAGTACGTTGGTTTAACAGGCTCCATCTTAGACTCGATGGGATCGTATACCATGCTGGATTTCACAAAGTTCATTTTGAATTGCTTTTCTCCAAACATGGTTTAGTACTCATGCTAGCGTTTTTACATTCATAGTCGTTATAGCCTATACCAGCAAAATCACAGGCAGACCTTAACAACTCTTGTATATTTTTTCCGCTTTAGCGTGAACCAAACCGGTAAGTTGTTGGTTTTCACATTGAAATTTGTCCTTTTCTAGTTTGAGTATACCGACTCGCGCCCTTAAGCTCTCTAGTTCACTTGACTGTTCACAGCCAAGCTTGCTAGTCCGCTGTTCCTGTAGGCTAATATTTTCAGACTTATAATTCTAAAAAGATTCGTACAGCTTCTGGTACTCCTTTATTATGTCATGTAATACATTGATGAGTTGTCCATGAGAAAATTCAAAAATATTAGAGTCAGTTGCTTCATCATTTGTCATGAGGCAGTGGACTCATTCATCTTCGCTCTCACTGGATGACCCAGTGGACTCCTCTGAGTCTGAGTCAGTATCCACCCATTTGCTTTTGTTATCCTTTGGATTTATAACCTTTTGTTCTATGTCTTTTCTTGATGACATCCTCTTGTCTGTGGACTTCTTGTAGTCCTTAGAGCTTCTCTTTTGGTCATCCTTCTTAGGTTTGGTACAGCCAGCGATGAAATGACCTGGTTTGTGGCAGTTGAAACACACACGATCACCTCCGTCTGATCCGTACTTGGAGTTGTGCTTCCTGGGATAAGATTGATATGTCTTATGGCTCTTCTTAATGAACTTGCCAAATTCTTGACAAATATAGCCATCGCGTCGGTACATATCTATTCTATAGTCATCTCTGCTGCAGTAGACATAGACTCTGATGCAATAAGGGTCTTCGTTGGTTGATTGGTGCTAGATTCATCATCAATATGCCCAGTTCAAACTCATAGTCTTTAAGTCAGCAAATAGATCATGTAGATCTATTTTGTTCAGATCCTTTGACTCTCTCATTGCGATAGTCTTAACATCCCATTCTCTTGGAAGTCATCTCATCACCTTTAGAGACAATTCTCTGTTTGAGTGCTCATTTCCAAGGCTGTTAAGTTCATTCACATGCTTGTAACTATTTTATCAAAATTCGTTTAGAGTTTCTCCAAGTTTAATCTTGATGTTTTCAAACTTTTGCATAGCAACTTTTAGTTTGTTATCCTTTATCTGATCATTTACTACTCATAGTTGTGCGGGCTTCTCCCAAATCTCTTTAGCTGTGGAACACATCTTTATTTTACTGAACATATTATTGTCCAGTGTTTTGAATAGTATGTCTTTTGCCACATTATCCAGATTCGCTTTCTTTTTCTCTTCATTGCTCCATGTTGATCTTCTTTGTCCACCATCTGAGGTCCACCACTTGAAGCATATGCGGCTGTGTTTACTTTCAATGTCTTCATTGATTCGTCAGTGATGACATACCACATATCATCGTCATGAGAAGACAGGTGAGCTTGCATGCGGATTCTCCAATCATCGTAGTCAGCTTTTGAGAACATAAGGATCTTGTTGAATGAGCCATTAGTTCAAGTATTCTATAAATTGAGAACACATGCTATGACACTTGTTAGGATTGAAATAGTGTTTAGAAGGCGATTGAATAAACATTAGCTCAAATTGTATTTTCTTCGAGTTACAGTAGACTGTAGGCAGTAGACAATAGTGCGGATGTGTCTACCGGGAAGGCAGAAACAAAATTGCGGTAGAGTAAACAACAGAAAGTGAATGACACATAGATTGTTTCTGGAAGTTCAAAGCATAAACGCTTATACGTCTCCCATTCTACATTTGCATGAAGGATACACCAGAAGACTTTTGTTTACAATCTTCAGTATACAACCTACTTAGACTAAATAGCCTAAACTCCTAGCCCACCCTGAATCATACGGGTTACAAATCACTTCAGAACTAAGTCTGAGTATTACAATTGGATTCTTAACACTCCTTCTTAAAAGATAAAACTCGGTTTATGCTTGAGTGCTCTTGAGAGTAGACTTGAGAACTTTAATCTTCAAGATCTCGTTGAAGACTTAGTTACTCATATTGTAAAACTTCAGGATATTGCAATAACTGTTTTGACAAATTGAAGTCTTTTGTTTTGCTTGATCGCGAGTATGTAGAAGTTTCAGAGAGTTTCTTCAATCTGCTTATTGACGTATTATATACCAAAAAGTATAACAAGTTATCTTCAAATGGAAAGAATCGAGTAAACTGAGTTTTTCCAATTTATGTCCAAATTCATTTTGTCTTCTTTCCAAATCTGTTAACAACGGCTAGTTTATTCTGACGCGATTGGTGCCTGATATGGTAGTGCAACGCTCAGTATACTATTGTTAGAATAAACTCTGTTCCGCTTTGTCTTGTTGCAATCTACCTCTGCTGTCTCTGCTCAGTGACTTAATCTGTTTGACTGAAGTAAAGTGATGTCTTCCAATAGAGTACTATCTTTAAATCTTTCTTCCGGTAGACTTCTACTCTTCTGATATCATTCGTTAGACTTCTACTATTCCTATATCGTCCGGTAGATATGGTTAAAGCGTTAGACTCTTTCTTCTGGTACGGTAGACTCTTGTAAAGTTATTAGCTTCTTGACTCGCTAGACTTTTCAAGTAGTAGGTAGACTATTCAAGTTGGTAGACTCTTGTTATCACCAAAACTTAAAAATATATTCCAACATAGTCATTCCGGGAACGATAGCTAATACGATAAAGTATAAAGGTAAAGAGGGTGAATTATCTCTTAGTATCTAATAAAGTAAAACGGTCATATAGCAATTGATTTTGGTATGTCATTGTGAAATTCGAACAATAGCCTTCAATATAAGGGAAAAAAGAGTTGACTATAGGATTACTATTGTCAATTCAGTATGTTCAACTTGCACGAGTTTTATTTTAAAACCATGCAACTCATCTATTAGTAAACCTGTCAAAGCGGGCCAGCCCGACTTGAATGGGTTGACCTGCCTAACCCGTTGTCCAAACGGGTTATGCCTGTTTGCGCTCGCTTGCAGATGGGTTGGAAAAATAAAAATATTATTTTATTATATTTAATGATTTAAAATTATTAAATAAATTATTAATAAATGATAGTTTAATTAATTAATTCAAATTTTATTATAAATTAATTATTGATCTAACATGGGCAAATTCGCCCAAAATCTGTCAACCCAAATAAACCGACTTATTTAGGCCTACATTGGGATAATAGATCATTGGCCTAACCTACTTATTTGGTAGGATGTATTGGGTTAATCCGATGAGCCCAACAGGTTGCGACGGGTGTGTCGTTTCCTATGTTGCGCCGACACTCTAAAAAATCACTCCATATAGTGCCGGACGCTCCACGGACACGGACACGGACACGGATGTGACATGGAGTCGGACACGCCACGTGGCGTGTCTGGACTTTTTTTAAAAAAAAATTTGACACGTTTCGGACACGGCATGGACACGCCGTGGACACGGGAAAAATGATTTTTTTATAATTTTTTGTTAAAAAATATTTTTTTAAAAAAAAAAGTTTATAATTTTTTTTTACAAAAATGTTAAAAATGATAACTTTTTTATGATTATGAAGTTTGAGTGGTATTTGTTGTATGCTTTAATTAGTGAATGAAACGTCTAAATTTGACATCATTTTCAGTTTTATTATTCAAATATTTGATAATTAAATTCTTTCTTGAATTTTAGTTTATTAGAACATAAAGAATATGTAAAATATATATAAAAATAAAAAAATTTATTATCGTATCGTAAAAATACCATATCCTATAATTTTTAAAAATCTATATCCTCATGTCCATATCGTGTCATACTCATTTCCCATGTCCATGTTCGTATCCCATATCCATGTCCGTGCACCACGTGGCTTCCCAGTCCCCCCGCCCTATGCTAAAGCTTCTAATTTTTCATCGATTCAAAATTTTAATCATTCCCGGCCACTTCCACCTAGGGATGGCAATGGGACGGGTCCAAACCCGGACCGGCATTGAACCTGTCCCGCAGGGGCGGGTCTGGACCCGCTTCAACCGGGTTTGGAAGCGAGGCGGGGCGGGTCCTGGGATTGGCCGAACCCGACCCGGACCCGCCCCGCTATACTTTTTTATTTTATTTTATAAAAAATATGATATTGATTATATATTTTACTTCTTTGATTGAACAATAAAGTGTCATTATTTAATTTTATATCAAAATTCATGTGTTCATGTTAAAAAAGTTGGACATTTTGAAGGAAATAAGAGCAAATTAATAAATATTTAGTAGTTTAAAGATAATTTTACAATGTTTATTATAAATATTTACTAGAGAAAACATGAAATTTAATCACAAAACTCAACTTTTGTGTTTCAAAATTGATTTCTAGCTAAATTTTTTATTTTAAAAAAAAAAAAAAACTGGAACCGGGGCGGGGCGGGTAAACCCGCCGGGTTCGCGAGTCTAAGTGGGACGAGGCGGGTCCGGGTTTTATGTGTAGCGGGGCAGGTCGTGAGATTGGTCAAACCCGTCCCATACCCGACCGGTTGTCATTCCTACTTCCACCGCCCTTTCACGTTTTCCACCGGTTTTACCTTCGGGCACATCAGTTTCTCCTTTATCCATCGGCTCCCAAATGGCATCTTTTTCGAGTTTATAAGCAGTTTGATTGTGATTCGTCAAGCTAGGTTTGGTGAAATTGAATTCTATTGAAGCTTTATTTTCAATAATTAGTATGAAATCTGGGTTTCTTAAGTTGTTTCTTACCTTCCATATAGTAAACATCGATCAATTTTGTCCCATTTTTGGCGATTTCCCCAACATTTGAGGCCGCCGCCGGTCACAGTTGTGCTTAAGGCAAGGTTCTCTCCTTCCATCAGTATTCTTATAGTCGATTTCTGAGTGATTTTCTTCAGTCTTGGAACTATGAATTGATTAATTATTGCATGGAAGGAAATAATGGAGCATTCCCCTTTGGTATAGAGATTCTGAGCTTTAGCCTGTACATTTGGTGCTGGTTGCATTTCATGAAGTCCATTGTTTTGTTAGTGATACAAACAGTTTTCTTTGCACTGGATGGTCTTTGATTAAGTCATCAGATTCCTTTTGTATTTGGAAATTTTTGTTGCAGTGATGCTTGAGAGCATATAGCGTGCGCATAGGGCCAAAATCGTCTTTTATAAGAACAAACTTTTTTCCCTGCGTGTGGCTTCTAGCAAATGTATGTAGCGAATATGCTGCTTGAAGCCCTGAAAGTATTAACTATGGATTGAATCCACGTGAATTATCAATTACTTACAAAGATGTTAATTTTTTGATGGAAACGCTGATATTTGGTTGCAACCATTGTGGAACCGGTTTTCGAAATTTTCTCCCAAATTCTCTGATTTTTTTCATCAAGTATTCTTCCAAATTTTCTAAAAAAATGTAATTTTTGTTTTTAAAAAAAATTTACTGGGGATTTAGTTCGAAATGTCATAGCAAATGAACTGGAATGGTGGCTTTTGCTATGGCCGCCGCCACCCTTTAGGCGAACCATGAGAACGTTCCATCTTTGCTTTTGTAATTTTCAATTTAAATTGAGACACTCATTTGGGCTGCTGATCCCAACAGCCACCTCCCATAGTGCTTCCACCATCCGTCACCTCCGTGGTGTTGTCAGGTTTTATCTTCTCAACATCTCTTTGAGTTTTCAATCATGAACTCAACACCCCCCCACCCCAAATTCCTTCTTCCTATATCATTTCCTTTTTAAAATTCTTTAAGTTTGGAACAAACATATATTTTATTTCTCAAAAAAAAAAAACATATTATTTCAGTTTCTCATACATGTGGCTGTGGGTAACTTGCAGTATTACCTACTCTTGTGCTTACGTGAATCTCCTAGTGTGTCATCTTTGCATGATTGTATTCTGATTTCTCAGACGTCCTTCCTTGCTCTTCTAAATCTGTTTCATCGGGCTTAACAAAAGATTGAAGTTATTTACTGTCTGTGTGGATTGAGAGAGTATTTAGTTCATTCCTCTTGTCAGGATAATTTTGAGTTTCAGGTGATTTGTTTTCTCTTTTGAATTCCTCAATAAGAGGGCCAAATCCAGGGCACAAAGTTGGGTGTAAAATTTCCTGTAGAAAGGAGTGCATTTGTATAAAAGTTATATGTTGAGATTTTGAATAATTTAGTTTCTCGTAAAGAAGTGTCATGGCTCACATTGAATTGATGGTTTCAGAACTTTGAGAAATATCTATGCATATCAAAGAATTATGATCATCGTGCATGGGTTGGGGTCTATAGGCACACACTAAGACATTATATTTTTACATGAAAAAGTCTTATGATATTGAATGAGTAAAATTACGAGCTATTGGAAAACAACAAAAAACCATTACATTGCATTTCACCTTAGATTCTCTTTACAATTATTTCATTTCTGCAATTAAAGCACACTTTTTGAGCCTTTAGGACGCGCCAAAGAGCACTCCTTTTAAAAGGTTGTGGCTTGTGTTGAGGGGTACCTTGTGCCTAAGCATGAACCTCGTGCACTTGTATGATTATAGTGTATCATTTATGAAATGAAGGGATGAATGCTATTTTTATTTCATCCAGTCAGTTTGCAAACTTAGCTTCTGTTCAAAAGTGAGTTGATATTTTACCCGCTTACTTAATGTATTCAATTGAGAGAGAAAAAAGCTATAAAAAATTTTAGGACACTATTGATTCAATGTTACATGAAAATAAGCACGCAAAATGTATTTATTGTAAGTTGAGCGGGTTAATTGATATATCCTCCCACCCCCCCAAAAAAAAACATATTTGAAGATGCCTCTGTTCATGTCCTCCAATGTTGGATTATTGAAAGCTGTTCACGGTTCTCCCAAAACATATTTCACATTTTTATCCAACTGCAGCTTTGATGCTGGATCCTATTGCACGGATGGGTTTCACTATATTCTAGGGGTGTTGGTCTTGATCATGCATTCATGATGATGGTTCTCTTTGTCATCATTTCATGTTTGACATATGCTATTTTGCCTTTTCACAGTTATGGTGGGGCTTTCCCTTGGAGAGAAAAACTTCGTTAAGGGTGGGATAGCTCAGGACCTACGTACTGATGGAAGGAAAAGATTAGCTTACCGTCCCATCAATGTGGAAACTGGTGTCATTCCTCAGGTATCCAGATTTGAAATCTTTGGATCTTCTTTTTATATGTTATATTATTATGCTCGCTCATTTCTGCTCATGAACACATGAAAAGGCTAGCGGCTCAGCAAGAGTGACGATAGGTGCAACAATTGTCATTGCAAGTGTGAAGGTATTTCACTGTATTGACATCAATCCGCAACTTTGCATTTGGATTCACCATTTGGTTTAATTTCTCATGGTTTTGGCATAGTATTACCTTATCCTCAGTCATTTTCTTTGAGATCTCTGTTACGCTTCGACACTTGTGCAATGCATAATTTCATTTGCAGGCTGAGCTTGGCAAGCCCCATCCATCTCATCCTGACAAAGGAAAGGTTTCTATATTTGTTGATTGCAGCTCAACAGCTGAGCCAACATTCGAGGTTTAAATTCTTTCATGTTTCTATTGGTTTACTGCTGATAGTTACAACACTGGAGTTACAAATTTACCGAATCATATTTTAAATTTTGGCTTCCATTGCTTATCTATCAGTGATGCCCTGCAGTTGCATCAGGTAAATGAGGATTCTGGTTTGTTCTAAGTGAGCTTTTGGAAATATCCATGCAAAAAAAAAAAAAAAAAAGGTGTAAAAACAATATTTAGCATTTGTCAAAACTAAGGTGGAAGTTTAAACTGAAGTATGTTTCTGTTTTGTGATTGCAAATTCCAATACTGAAATAAGATATTTTCCAGAGTATTAGTCTTAGTCAGAATACTCTAGCTCTTTCCTGTACAACCTAATTCATTCTTGTCTCTGTATCCTGTCGCTTCTCATTTAATGTCCTGCACATCTTTAATAGGTTTGTTGTAATTTTGCTTCGTCATCACAGGGCAGAGGCAGTGAGAAATTAGCCGCAGAGCTCTCTTCAGCACTTCAAATATGTCTTTTGGGTGGTAAAAGTGGGGCAGGTATAAATATCAATGAGTCAGCGAGATATTGTTATACTTTAACAGTTTAAAGACTTCCACTTCGACATGCATTGGGCTGCAGGGGCTGGGATTGATCTCTCGTCTTTGTCTATCATTGACGGGAAGGTTTGTTGGGATCTTTATATTGACGTTCTTGTCCTTAGTTCGGGTGGTAATATGCTGGATGCCTTGGGAGCTGCTGTTAAGGTGTACATCTATTTCTTTCATATTGTACCGAATTTGGAGATACTTTAAATTACTGTATTATGGTTTTACTGTCTTATGCTGCGTTCTTAGTTGCTTTGTCCCATATATGCCGCACTGCTAGGCTGCGTTAAGCAATACGGCCATTCCAAAAGTCCAAGTTTCAGAAGATGCCTCTTCCAGTGAGCAGCCAGAGATTGATGTGAGCGATGAGGAATTTCTTCAATTTGATACGACCGGAGTCCCTGTTATTATCACCTTAACGAAGGCAAGATAGTTCAATATCTTGTATTTTGTCTCTGACATGAAACCTTTAAACACGGCCGACTTTTTCCCTTAACGTAAATTTCAGGTTGGAAGGCATTCTATAGTCGATGCAACTTTGGAAGAGGAATCTCAAATGAGTTCCGCTGTCTCTGTTTCTGTCAATAGGCACGGGCGGATATGCGGACTAACAAAGAGAGGGGATGCAGGATTATGTCCAAGCACCATAATGGATATGATATCGGTTGCTAAACATGTAAGTGAGCAGTTGATAAACGAATTGGATTCGGCAATAGCTGCTGCTGAGGCTTGTGATGAGGACTCATGAGAAGGTGCATTTAGCTCCTTTTTAAGGCCTTAATTGAATTTGATCATTGTAAATGATCTATAGTTTGAGTTTTAACGTTCAAGATTGCACACTTTTAATAGCAAGTGTTTTTGTTTTTTCAAATACTTGTGGTTTAGTTATTCATTAAGGGGAGAGCACATATTATTTCTCGTATTGTTACTGTTGGTAAATTTATTGCATACTACATGTACTATTGTTATGGTTAATGTTTAAAATATTTTTAAAAACCGGATCAGACCGCCGGCGAAACCAGTGACCAGGATGTATTTCTGGTTTGAGTCTCTCAGTCAATCAGCCAACCTATAAGAAACCCAAATAAACTGATAGTTTTGTATTGTAACAGATGACCATGTTGCTAAAAATCTACCACGTCAATTCTTATTGTTTCAATTGGCCTGGATTTGAAGCAAATTTTAAAAAAATTCGAAGGAAATTGAGATGATGGTGCGGGACGGGATTAAAGAAAGATTTTTTCAAAGGAAAATTACAAATAAAACTTTATGTTTTAAACTTTCAATTTCTTAATTTTTTATTGTTTTATTATTATTATTACTGAGGGAGTGATTGAAAATTATAACTAAGAAGTTGTTTGTTTTCCTTATTCTTTAGAACACGCATTTCATTAATAATGATCTAATTTTTAAACTTTCATATTTTTCAGAATAATTATACAAGAAGATTTGTTACGATCTTGACGTGTATATCAGAATGCATTCACGTATATTCTGTTTTGTGTATCCAATACAAAGCAGACTCCTTTGCAAACTCATTTTCAGTGGCACGTCGGTCTCCTCCGCTAGCTTGTGTGGCGTCAGTATCACATTCTCGGGGCTTTTTATCTCTTCTAGTGGTCTTTAACACGAATATTAATAACAAATTGTAGTTCCAATTTGAAGTTCGTATACGAGATACATAAATCTCAATAACAAATTCATCCAATATATGAACATGAACAGAATGAAAATGTGGGGAATGAAAGACGATCAAGAACACGAGGGATTTTTACGTGGTTCGGTTGTTAATTAACCTACTCCACGGGAGACACTATAGCAATCACAAATCACAATCCTTGAGATACAAAGCATTACAACAAGAATTCAATAAGCCTCACTTCTATGCATTACAATTATCTTTCTTCGAATTCTCTCTAATCGCTCTTTTACTATCTCAATCTGTACTGAAGAATAAACTCTCTAATCTCTTTTTCTGTAAATCAAGGATTGAATTAGTTGGTCTTCATTCCATACTTCCACATGTATAGAGTTGCTCTTGAATACCTTGTGTGATTATCGTGTACGCCCCTCAATCCTCAAGATTGATAACAATAATGTAGTAGCGTGAGTAGGGATCGATCCCACGAGGATGTATGTCGACTCTTCTTTAGATATTATCATATTTCATCAATTCACAAAAGACTCAATTTTTCATATGAATATTCATGTTGGACGTTTAATCCAATAATCAAAGTCCTATCTCACATTGCATTTAGTTAAGTAGCTCAATCGTTCTAGTTTAACACTTATCAAACAATCAATCAAAATTCAAGCGGTTAAGATTTAAATCGATGATAGCATATGAACTAGTGAGATCGATGAAGCTAAACAACATAATCCAAGCGTCTATGTTTAATCTAGTCAATTGTTTTTCCTAAGAATTTAACAAACTTACAAGTGACAATTTATTAATCTTAGTTGCTTCGTAAATTAGAAGGATCAAATGATTTCGTATTTTATATCTAATTTAACATTAGATTTTATGCAAGTTATTAGGTTGTCAATCCAATAAACGAACACAACAATCATGGCAATAAAAATCAGAAAAACTCTTGATACTCAATAAAATTGACAATTAAAACATAAGAATCTCCCCAAGATAAATAAATCCAAGGATTCGTCTTCTTCAACCAAGAATTAAAAACTAGCTACGCATATTCTACGAAGAACGATAAATAAAAGAAAAGAAAGAAGACTAATCCGATCTCCGCTGGTCGAGGTCGTCAATCCCGCATTCGCTTCGATCTTCGTAGTGTTCTTCAACAAAATTGAAAGAACAATTATAAAACTAGTCTAAACTATTCTACCTACTCTACCTAGATGATTCTAAGGTCTGATTTTCGTGCATATATGTATAGGGAGGCTGATGGGGTAGGTTACAGTCCATGTAAGAAGGAAAGAAATCAAGAATCCAAATTTCCAAAACTCTGCTGACGATCGATCGCTATAAGCTAGCGATCGATCGCTAGCTTACTTTTTTCATTTTTCTCGGGCGAGCGATCGATCGATCGCTAATGTGATAAATTTGTTGCTGAAACTTTCTGCCTCTAGGCGATCGATCTGCTTCCTGGGCGATAGATCACATGTCTTGGTCAACTTTATGCATTTTTCTTGGTCTACTTTGATCTTTTGTCAACTCCAATGCATTTCTTGATCCTTATTCATCGTTATTAGCTCGATTTCTTCGATTCTACCTACAAATACACACATATACGATTAGGTAGCATATGTATCAATTTATATATCAAAACATATCAAATCATAGGCAATTAAACGCAATAGATGTGTCTATTTCTAGTCACATCAAACTCCCACATACTTAATCTTTACGCGACCTCAAGTAAATCAGACAAAACTACAATTTTTTTATTGGCTCATAGTATCATAACAAATTAACTTAACCTCACTTTAACGCCTCAACAATTTCAACATGCGTAGTAATGAAAGGCGGTGAAAAGTTAACAGTGGAACAAGTTCAATCCCTAAACATTGCATACCCAACAAAGCAGTGAACATGCGTATGTGGTCACAAACAAGTGTCATGTACAAATTATAGATCCAATAGATGTAAACCCACAATAGTTCAAGTTATACACTAACACAAGTATAAGCTCACTTGCACACTCTTCTCTACTATCTTAGCCACTTGCAAACACAAATCAAGTAGGTCTTTATTAGCTTGTAGCTTGGCCTAGGTATTGGCTTATGAAAGAAAGGAAAATATATATCAAACAACAGATTATGATGATATGCACAATTTAAACTTCTCTTCTTGCATGATTTTTCAAACTTTGTTCATTTTCACACCTTGTATGTTTTTGCAAGGTATATTTCAATCTTTTTCTCTTTTTTGCCTTGGCTCCTCTTGGAGTCATATTTTTAGCAATTTTCTCAAGGCATCCCTTTTCTTTCATGCATCTCATTCTTTTGACAATGAAGCTCTCAAAAATATATGAATCATTGATAACGAGTTCATGTGAATGAAACACATCATACTCCCTTCAAATGTATGGATTTAAAATCACATTTAGGCTTATTAGGAAATGATGATAAACTAGTCAAAGAATGTTGAATGGTGGTCTTTTGTATGCTTATCACACAACCATTCTTTTACAGTAAAGCTCAAAAATGGTACTAGTGATTGATTTTCTTTACATGATTGACTTGAAAGGCTCAAACGCATCAAAGATCGCCTATATCACTTTCATGTTCGCAAGTAGTCTAGACATACACCTCAAAGAACATGTAGTTAAGTTCTAGCATGTATCACAGACTTCTTAAGACTATCACAAATTCACACAATCTTCCCTACGCTATGCACACTTCACAAGTCATGACAATATCGTGCTCAATGTATCCAAAACCAAACCAAAACTATTTTTTTTTTAAATGTAGGCGATAGATCGGCCCTTTGGCCGCGATCCATCGTGTACAACAAAAAAAGTTTTACCAACTTTCGGTAAGGGAATGAAGAAAAAATCACAAAGTTGGATTTTTTCCAGTGCCCGATCGATCCTGACCAAGATCCCGATCAATCGGGCATAGTAGAGTTTTGGGCAACAATTTTTACGGGTGCGCAGGCATGATCGATCGCGTGTGGCATGAAATTTTAAAAATGGGATTCGTTAATGTGCGATTGAGATATTTTCATATTTTTAATTCCTTTTTGAGAGTTTGAGTCCCACAAGGAAGCTCATTCCTCCTCCACTATATAAGGCACCTTATGGACGAAAATATTACACTTTTCATCTCAGATTCTAACCCTAGAACATAGCCTACATCCTTCACCAACTCAAGACAGTGGAGAACAAGATACATCGGAAGAGATGGAACGATGTATCGACGGAAGGATTCAACATGTAGCTTTTATTCGTATTTTTAAACTTTGTTCTTAATTATTTTCCGATTTTTGATATTTAGGTTGTTGCTAAACATTATTAGACTTCGTTATTTGATTATGGTTGTTTGCTAAATTTGTTTATTAAGACTAGGGGATCTCATGTTTGAAGCCCTGATTTAAATAGAGGTTTTTGATTGATTTCTTACAACTCTTTGAGTATGATTATGTTACCGTTTAAATTGATATCAGTTATTATAATTGATATTGACCATATGATATTATAATATGACAAGATAATTCATACCATGAGTTTTAGATTGAGATCGAACCGATGAGATCAAACACATGTGTAGTTTCTTGTTGTGCTTTTACAGTTTATAAATAGTTAATGTAAGTTCTACTGTTATTGTATTTCAGTGTAATTTATATTATCAATCAGCGATTGTTTAAACTGATTCAATTCGTCCTATTAAATATACGGAACCAATAATCGTAAACTCAAATTTTTTGTTTCTGCTTTTTATTTTTTGGATCTCAATCAGTTTGGAAAATCCTACTTTGCTAATTAGAAAATTGTTGAATTTTCAATACATCACTATTTGTGCACTATCAAAGGTTTTATACTATTGTTTTTTAAAACTAGTTTGATATTATTTGTGTTGCGTCGTCTGTGTTCTTTTTTAGCTTATGGCTGACCATATTCCAAACCGAAATGCTGAGAATACTGAGATTCCAGTGTTGAAAGCTAGCGACACTGTAAGGCCCCGTTATTAATTAAGTACGCTTAACCCTGAGTTAGTAAACCCGAGTCATTAAAAAGCGAAGAATTCGAGTTGAAGTGTTCCAGATGGCAACACCTAATTATAACTAACTTAATATACATCAAAATTATACCAAATGGTATATCATTTTCAGCCATGCACCTACATTAAAAATGATAAAGCATCATTTTGTGACACATGGACATAGTGGGATATGAAATTATAAAAAAATCCCAAACTCTCACCTTGTAACTATCGCCCCTTTCCTCTTTATAAAGGCATGGGAGTTTTCCTTCTTCTACAATCTGATTTTATCTTCACCTCTCTCATCCCCAACAAGCTATCCATCTCTCCTCTTGCCTCCATTGAATTCGAAATTAACACCTTCAATTTTCCTCCATTAAAACATGCTCAAACCTTGCATGCAAGCTTGGTTTTGTATAGGAAATTAGAAGAGCTTCAAGGGTGTGGTGTTTTTGAAAGCTTGAGAGGTATATCATCCTGTTTTTATTCCTAATCCTCGAATTTTTACAGATAGGGTTCGAATTTTTGAGTCTTGTTTTGTAAAAAGAGAAGAACTCATGCTATCCTAAGTTTCAGCAGAAACTAAGGTTACATGCAGAAAGTTGTTCCATACTTTCGAGTTCTGTAACTTCCGAATCTGTCTTTGAGCCTCAAACAAAAGTTGTAGATATAGGTGTTGTCGTCCTGTGGTTAAAATTTGAGACTATTTGGACTTTAAATGAGTGAGATATACTCATTTTACTAAGAGGCATCAGATTCGACTCTGCATGTGCTGTGAATGCACATGCAGTGTAGAAATCCGAACTTTTGACAAATTATACTTTCGATTTTGATTTTGGTTTTCAAATCAATGTTGTAGATCTTTCAAATTTATGCATTTTAAAAAAAAGAAGCATGCAATTTGGGTCTCCTGAGTAGGAGTTATGACGATTTTTCGTTCAGTGCTCATTTTCGCCTCTGCATGTCCATGCGTGTTGCAGGTGGACTGTAATTCGGCATTCTGGGCACATTTTATTCCGAATTCGTTGTCGGTATTCAAATAAAAATTGTAGGTCTTTGCTTTCTTTTGAATTTAAAAAAAAAGAGAACTTAATTTGGGCTTCTTTCGTATTAGTTATGAATTTTTGAAATTAAGTGCTCAATCTATGTCCTGCATGTGGGCGAAAATGCCATGCAGTGTGTTCTTCGGGTTCCTGAGCATTTTTGGCCAGGAATTTTGAAAAATGTCTAGAGACAAGAATTATAGGATTTCCAGTTGGCTGTAAATTGCCACTAGAATCACTAATTTTGGGTTTTAAATGAAGAAGTTATAACACTTTTGCCAACACTGCTCAAGCTGGAAAATACATTTTTTTAAATGTTGCGGTTTTAGTGTTCAAACACCACCTAGATGGTCGAACCAGCTTGACAACTTCTCTGATGAAATGTAATATTTTGAGTTTCTGAACTTTGAGCTCTGGAATCAAGTCGTTTTGATGACGTATGGAATTATAGCGATTTTTATACAAAAATGGGTCAGGCTGAAAATGTAGGAAAAATCGTTAAGGGTCATATTTTTAAGTTAGGTTTGATTCAATACACTTTTTGAGCACTTAGTGTCATTTTGGATTTTATTTGACCAGGTTAATAGACTCCAGGTTTACTCGAGGAGGTTTCGGTAGTTTAGTCTCGGTCTGAGGTACGTTGAAATGAGTTTTATCATGACGTCTGGCAAAGGCGTGTAATGATACTACTGTATGACCTTGCTATTATTTGATTGATATGATTTTCTTGTCAATATATGATTCTGTGACTATCTGACATGATAAATGTCTTGGAGTACATGATATGTGAAATTACATGATTTGTATATACTCTCACATGAGATTGCATGATATATTGAGTTGCATATGTCATTAATGCATAATGATTCATGGGCATATCATATTGAGCTATCGTTTCCTTGATATCCATGATTTTGACTGAGTTGACTTACTCTGAGTGTCGGGTGCGACGAGCATGGCGATGACAGGCAGTATAGGTAGTAACTGTAGTCACGTGCAGGTGCGAGCGGACCTAGACACGAGGGCTGGATGCAGTAACGTACATAGGATGAGTTTTCCTAGCGCAATGTACGTATACTGTCACCCTCTGCTCGAGCTATGATGATTTGATGATACCTTCCTTTGGACTCCGATTTTGGTATCTTGATTTCGATTCCCTCGTACCATTCATACATCGCATTCATACATGGTATGCATTGCATGATATTTTGTCATTTGACATGATCTATTTATTTCTCGTACTGGGGTACTGACCCCCTTTGCGGGGGGCTGTCATGTCTTTTGTTGTTCGGGCATGACAGGCGTTACAGGAGGACGTGCTGATGATGCTTTTGGTGACGCATCAAGAGATACCCGAGCTCCATGATGAAGAGCTCAGGTTATGTTGGTTTTTCTTTCCCAGTAATCGTATGGTATGCTATGGATTTTTAAAAAAAAAAACAAAATAAATTTACCGGGGTATGCCCCGTGTATGTTGTACTCGGGATCTGATATTTTTCGGGACTTTGTAATAACTTTGATTTATGTTGTTTTATTATCTGCGAATGAATGGCTTAACTAGAATTATATATATATATATATATTTTGATATAAATATATATGTATCTTAAAAGCGAAAAATTTTTAGGGCCATTTAAGGAGACGTTTGAAATTATTCTTCCGCTGTTTACGTAAATTAATCACTGTGTGATAATTAAACACCATATTAGGATCGGGCCCTCACAGACACTGAGGTCGTTATGTCAGTTATGAGAAACCCAATGTCGTTCTCTCAATTTGAGAAATAGGAAAAGTTCTAAAGTTCCAACTTTAAACGTTGGCAGCAGAAGATGATGTTCTTCCTAACCACCTTGAACTTGACCAGGTTTCTCAACGAGGAGAAACTAGTGGAGGACAAAGAAGATCCTCAATCTGCTGTAATAGTCGAATCATGGCTGAGTGCCGACTACCTATGTCATAATTAGTACTGAATTCTTTAGATGATGCACTTTTCAACGTGTATTCCCCCAAAGAAACTGCGAAGGATCTTCGGGAATCTTAGAAATGAAGTATAAAGTTGATGACGCAGGCGCAAAGAAATTTGTAGCCGGACGATTCCATGACTATCGAATGGTAGATGGCGAGAGCGTTGTTGAGCAATGCGAAGAGCTGCAACTGATATATCATGAACTTGCTGCCGAATATATGGGACTAAATGATGCCCTCCAAGTGGCGATGATGATTGAAAAATTACCGCCATATTGGAAGGACTTCAAGAGTTACCTGAAGCACAAGCGAAGGATGATGAATCTCGAGGATTTTTCAGGAGGCTGCGTATCGAGCAAGATAACCGAAAAGTTGACAAGAATCAATTGGAATGATTTTCAAGGCCAACATGGTTGAAGTTGGGGACAGCTCCTGCGGGAATAAGCGCAAACACACTTTTGAATCCAATGGAGATACTCAGAACAAGAGGTTCACTGGTGAATGTTACGTGTGCGGTAAACCTAACTATAAGGCCAATGACTGCACTCAATGCCAAATCAATGAGGGTAAAAGGAAGGCAGTCCCAAACAGAGGCAAAGGCAAGAGGTATGATCATATCCACATTGCTGAGGACAACCTGAGCTCCGATATGGATGACATGCATTTGACTGTTTTGATGTCGGAGGTGAACCTTGTGGGTGGGAATTCCAAGGAATGGTGGGTGGACACTAGGGATACTCGCCACATATGCGCCAACAAATGGATGTTCAAGACCTGTCAACTAGTAACGATGCGCACTGCTACATGGGAAATTCAGCAGTCACAAAAGTTGAAGGCAAAGGGGTGGTTGTGCTAAAAATGACTTCCGACAAAGAGTTGACTCTTACCGAAGTTCTCCACGTGCTAGAGATCCGAAAGAATCTCATCTCGCGAGCAGTGCTGAACAAGAAAGGCTTTCGCTTGTGTTTGAATCGGACAACGTCATTCTGTCCAAGGGTGGTATGTTCGTGGGCAAAGGCTACTTGGCTAATGACCTCTTCAAGATGACTGTAAAGACTTTAGCTCATAAGGGAAAGTCTAATGTAGAGGTTGATGTTGATGTTAATGCAACATATGAGGCTAGCACAAGCAAAAATAATGTAATGATAATTGTCAATGTGGCTAATAAAACTTTACAGTTTTATTATTCTTGTGAGTCTTTACATTTGTGGCATGATAGATTATGACATGTGAATTATAAGTCCTTACAAAGGCTAATGTCTCTTAATGTACCTAAATTTAACATTAATCATAAACACAAGTGTGAGACTTGTATAGAGACCAAATTAACCAAGTCTTCATTCCACTAAATTGAGCGAAGCAGCGAATCAATAAACTTGATCCATACAGATGTATACGATCTAAAATATGTACAATCTAGAGGCGGTAAAAATTATTTCATAACTTTTATCGATGAGTGTACAAGATATTGTTATGTCTACTTAATGATAAGTAAAGACGAAGCAATAGACATGTTCATTCACTACAAGAATGAAGTTGAGAATCAACTCGATAAAAAGATTAAAATTCTTCGAAGTGTCCGAGGCGGTGAATATGAGTCACCATTTGCACAAATATGTGCTGAGAGTGGCATTATTCATCAAACCACTGCGCCATATTCTCGAGCAAAATGGTTTTGCTGAAAGGAAGAATAAAACACTTAAGGAAATAATGAATACAATGCTTATAAGTTCTGACTTACCACGGAATTTGTGGGGAGAAGCTCTGCTTTCCGCCAACTATGTGCTAAAAAGAGTACCACATAGAAAGTTGGATAAAACTCCTTATGAATTGTGGAAAGGTTGCGCACCTAGCTACAAGTTTTTAAGTGTTTGGGGCTGTCTAGCAAAGGTTCCAATTCCTCCTCCTGAACGGACAAGGATAGGACATAAGACAGTGGATTGTGTATTTATCGGATATGCGCAGGATAGTAGTGCCTATCGATTTCTGGTACACAAGTCAGATAATGCAGAAATGCATGTAAATACTATCATTGAGGCTAGGGATATTTCATTCTTTGAGGAAATCTTTCCCCACGAAACTAAGACAGTGAATGTAATCAATGTTGAGAGATATGTGGGGGATAACAAATCTCAAGAGAATCTAGAATCACCCAGACGAAACAAAAGAGCGAGAAAAGAGAAGTCTTTTGGCTCAGATTTCCTAACATATCTGTTGGAAAAGGATCTAGCTTATTTCAAGGAAGCAATGTCCTCTCAAGACTCTGATATTTGGAAAGAAGCGGTGAACAATGAGATATAATCTATCTTACATAATCATACTTGGGAACAATGGATTCTTCCTACAGATTGTAACCACTAGGCCACAAGTGGATCTTCAAGAGAAAGATGAAAACTGATAGTACGGTAGATAAGTACAAGGCTAGACTTGTAGTCAAAGGCTACAGACTAACTGAGGGTGTTGATTATTTCGACACATACGCTCATGTATCCAGGAAAACGTCGATAAAGTTAATAATTGCATTTGCTGCATTATATAATCTATAGATCCATCAAATGGATGTAAAAACTGTATTTCTAAAAAGAGAGTTAGCATATGAGGTTTACATGGACCAACCTGAAGGGTTTGTAGTTCCAGGTAAAGAAACGACTTGTGAAATTCTTGTATGGATTAAAACAAGCACCTAATCGATGGCACGAAAAGTTTGATAGCGTCATGCTTTCAAATGGGTTTAAAACAAACTAATGCGATAAATGTGTCTACGTGAAAGGAGACAATATAAACTATGTGATAGTATGCCTCTACGTGGATGCTATGATAATTGTTGGTGAACAATAACATCAAAAGTACCAAGAAAATGTTATCGTGAAATTTTGAGATGAAAGACCTAGGTCTTACAGATGTGATTCTTGGGATGAAAATCACCAAACATGCATATGGCTATTCTCTCTCCCAGAGTCATTATGTGGAGAAGATACTTGACAAGTTCGACAAGGGAAATAATACCATCTCGAGAACACCTATGGAGTTGGTGTCAAATCTTTGCAAGAATTGCGGAGAAGGTGTGCAACAACTTGAGTACTCTAGGGCCATAGGTAGTCTCATGTACCTCATGGACTGCACTAGACCTGATATAGCTAACTCAGTCAACAGATTGAGCATATATACGAGTAATCACAGTTATGAGCACTGGAAGGGAGTAATTCGAGTTCTTAGATATCTAAGATACACTACTAACTACGGATTACATTATACGAGATATCCAGCAGTAATTGAAAGGTACTCAGATGCGAATTGGATATCGGACTCCAAGAACATAAAGCCCACGAGTGGATATATCTTTATAATTGGAGGAACAGATGTTTCATGGAAATCGTGCAAACAGACGTGCATTGCTTGAGCAACTATGGAATCTGAATTCATAGCTTTAGATCTTGCAGCAGAAGAAGCTGATTGGCTTCAGAGTTTCTTGGACATTATAATGTGGTCAAAACATGTATCACCCATTAGTGTGCACTGTGATAGTCAGCCAGCTATGAGAAGAGCACAAAACAATGTGTATAATGGAAATCTAGACACATACGTCAGAGATATAAATTCGTGATAAATCTATTGAAAACCGGTGTCATTTCTTTAGATTATGTGAAGTCTAAAAAATATTGCGAACCCATTAACGAAAGGTTAATGAGAGATCGAGTAGAGATTTCATCGAGGGGAATGGGGTTTCAGCTCATGAAATTGATTTCCAACCATGATGGCAACCCAGCCTGAATTGTAAAATCCAATTGCAGGTTCAATGTGAAAATCAAATTTTGTGTGTGTGTGTGTGTGGGGGGGGGGGGGGGGGGTGGGTAATCAAACAGAGCACTCGGGAAATTGAGTTACATACATATTGCTATGATGAAGAGTGATAGACCTGTACTTTGGGAAGGCTGGCCTCATGCTCTTAATGATTCTTCTGTCTCGAGATGATAAAGTGGGGTATGATATGATACTCTTTAGGAGAAATTGCATATATCGAATGTGAAGGGGCCGCTTATATGAGATGACCCGATGGCTAAATCTGTAGAGCATTCGATGAAATAACCAAGGCAGTCTAGGGCCACAATGGACAATAACGAAAGAACCAATACTAGTGTGGAGATGAAGCTGTGTGAGTATTGTTGTTTTGCTATACATAACATGTCTAACATTCAAGGCATCACGTCCACTGGTTGACAAGTATATCCGATGATACTTCACTAAGGAAGATTCAAGGTTAACCACCACCTATCATGATGCAGTGAATTCTCAAAGTACTCCCAAATCTTCATCTTGGTGTATTGTGTAATTTTTTCGCCATATTGCATTCATGTGAGGGATTGTTGGGATTATTAAATAAAACCCAATAATTTTGTTAATGAGAACAAAATTTGGTAAGTTAATTAGGAATAGTCAATTAGGCTAAAGAAATCCCATATTAAAATTTCGAGACACTTATGGTTTGTTTATATTGATAAACAAATCAATAGAGTGTAGTTAAGTAGAAAAGATGGGTGCCCCTCGCACGCCGTCCGTTCATTCGTTCCGTTTCGCTCGGCTCCTTTCGTCTCAAATCGACTCGCCTCGCCGCGTCGTGTGTGTCGCTGCCGCGAAGGCAGACCTATCTTTTTACTACTCGGATTTCTGAAATGACCTTTCACATACCTGACTTTTCACATTCTGCTGAGTATTAAGCTTGCGACTTTTCTCCTACCTGCAGAATTGATTTCAAATTTAAGTGTGAGACTTAAATCCGTATTAAACTGATGTTAAGTATTGAGACTTTTCATCTACCCCACTAAGCATTACAGTTAATTTCTGAGACCTTTGGGAGGTCTGCTACTCCAGCTATATTGTTTTCTTCAATCCAAAAATCTGCATTTATACATGTCACGCATATTGTTTGAGAGTGCTACACACTATTAATGTTCGAAAGAGTCTGTTCGGAGTTCTGCTTCAATCTGAACAGTGGTGATTGGGCGTTGTACCTTGGAACTCACTTGTCCAGGAGGCCAGAAGCTAAGGCGGGCAAATTTGAGTTTACCGGCACACAGCTTATTGTGGCCTCGTCCATAACTATTTCCAATTTCTTGTTGTGCTTTTAAAGTTCATAAACTGTTACTGTAAGTTCTACTGTTTCTGTATTTCAGTGTAATTTATATTATCAATCAGCGATTGTTTAAACTGATTCAATTCGTCCAATTAAATATACGGAACCAACACTATTTGATCATAGTTTTTTTGTCTCTGATTTCATCCAGAGATGTGCAACTGACAATGATCTTCCCCTATTACTAAAACCCGAATCGCCTCCAAGAACAAACTCTAATCTCATGAAATCAGAAGATAATAAGCATGTGTACAACTTCTTGGGTAGACATATGTCATGCAAATAGAGCACGGGAGCCAGACCACGCATTAGATGTGTCCGAGAGTACCTTGCAGAGCTACAAACACGAGCACTCGAACAAGTTAACCTTTCACCTCGAGTGGCTTGTGGACCTATCATAAATGGAGGAAAATTTTAAATTTTATAATATTTATTTTTTCAGAATTTTGATATATAATATTTTCGATTTTCAACTTTTTTTGATCTTTATTTTAATTAGATGTTTGAAATGTAATTTGAAAAAAATATATATAAAGTTTTTATTTTATCTTTTAATTTGTTACGTAACATGTCTAAATTAATATAACTTTCGCACTCGAGAATTATTTTTGCAACTTTAATTTTTAGTCATGTATGTTGCTTCTCTACTACTTGTATTATATATTTAAAAAAGAAAAACAAATCATATTTTTTTATTATTTATTATGGAGAGGAAGCAAAAGGTTTATCGATAAATAGGCACAAGAAGCCAACTAAGACATTTTTATAAATATTTTCTTTCCTTCATTTTCCAAAATGAAAAAAAAGAACAACATTAATTAATAATTTATATCCAATCAAAGCATGTACTATATAAATAAACAAAAAAGCAAGATGAATCCAAAACAAAGTGATAGTTTGGTAAATTATATTAGTCAATATTCTTTTGATTTGTGATTTTTCTTAAAAATATTTTGCAAAATGACCTTTAAACATTTTTAAAAAATTAATGTGAAGCAAATATAAAAAAAATTGAAATCTTATTGATACCCGCTAGAAGATACCACCTGACGTGCCGACCTAGCTCCAAGGCATGTTACTCGTCATTCTTCGGCGAGAGCTCGCCTACCCATCCGAGCTCTTTTGCGAGGCCCGACCTGTTTTGCCGACCTGTTTCGCCTGACCTGTTTCCCTCCCGTAACTCGGTGTGAGACCTCTTTTGAGAGCCCGAGCTGATAGGCCGAGCTCACCTCATTTCCCTTGTTGCTACCGGCTCTCAGCAAGGAAACCAGTTCCCCAAGATATCTGGTCCTAGATATGCGGAGCAATATCAGGGATTTGATTGTATTATCAGGATCTTAACATATCTGGGTAAGATTGGGATAAACATGGAAAGAGTCCTTGTTGCCATACTACTCTTAGGTTTCCGCCTATAAATACCAGGTTTGGAGTATTGATTAAGACTAATGTTATAATTGCTTTCACTTACAGCATATATTCTCTTCATATTCTCTCGCCTGACTTGAGCGTCGGAGGGGACCCGCCGGAATAACTTCCGGCCCCTTCTCACATTTGCTTCGTATTTTCAGGTCATTGCAGAGGATATTTGCTAATACCCCGGCTGTTATATTGAGTGTTGAAGAAAGAGAGGTGAACCCCCTCTCTATTGATATCAGAGCAAGTCATTGCAAATTTAGGTGATATCAATTGGCGCCGTCTGTGGGAACTATTTACTGAATTGAAGACGTTGATATGGCTGGACGACGTGGACGTGGGCGTGGAGTCAGGAGGAATCAGGAAGAAAGATTAAATCCCAGTGTGGAAAATCAAGATGTTCCTCCACAGCAGGAAGATCAGGCACCTCCATCTGTTATGAAGGTGGGAGATATGACTATAGAGCAACTGGCACAATTCATCAGTCAGACCATGCAAAATACTCTTTTCCAACACCAGGTTCCGCCACCAACGGAATCTAATCAACCTCCACCGCCTTCTCAAACAAATCAGGCGCCTTCGCCTGTTCAGCCAGAACAGGCCCGTGAAAACAATAGGGTAGCCAGTGCTGTGGTAGATACACAAGTAGAGCCTCCGCTAATAGATCCAATGGAGGCTGTATGGGGAGAGATAAGGCGATTGGCTCAGCATCTTGGTGGCCGAACTCCAGTGGCTAGGAGAGAAAGTCCATTCTGCCTAAATATTCTAAGAGAGGAACTCCCGCCAAATTTCAGACAACCTGCAGTGGGAGAATATGATGGAAGCACAGACCCTGAAGAGCATCTTGGAAGATTTGAGAATGCTGCTCTGTTGCATAGGTATTCTGATGGGATCAAATGCCGTGTTTTCCTTACCACCCTGGTTAGATCGGCGCAACAGTGGTTTAATTTACTTAAACCAAACACTGTAAGCTGCTTTGAGGAGTTCAGTTCTGCCTTTCTAAACCAGTATGCCAGCAGTAAGAGGTATCAAAAAACTTCTTTGAGCCTGTTCACTACCAAGCAGAATGAGCAGGAGTCCTTGAGGGAGTTCGTACAACGCTTTAACGGGGTAGCCTTAGAGGTCCCCACTGCAACGATGGATGTCCTTATTAATGCCTTTACACAAGGGCTTAAGGCAGGAGAGTTCTTTAAATCCCTGGTAAAGAAAACTCCTAGAAGTTATGACGAACTTCTGGGAAGAGCTGAAAAGTATATCAATCTAGAAGATGCTCAGAGACAGAGAAGGGTTGATCTGCGGCCATCAGAGAAGAAGGATAAGTTAGAGTTAAGTAAGAAAAGAACTGTTGACAGGGCTGATGAAAGTGGTCGAACTAGAAGTCAATTTGCATCACGCATACCTCTATCCATGAGCTTGGAAAGAGCTATGGAAATATGTGATGATAGAAAGAAACTAGAAAGACCCAGGAGGTTGGATAATGGGTCCCGTACGCCTATTTCTGATAAGTATTGTGAATTCCATAGAGAGTACGGTCATATAACGAATGAGTGCCAGAAGCTTGAAGATGAGGTAGAAAGAATCATCAGAAGAGACTCTGAAATAAAAACTCTGCTAACAAGGAAGCAGGACATTCTCAGAAAGGACAGGGTAGAAGCCGGTACCGAGGAAAAAGAAGAGAAAAGACACCATATAGGGGCCGAACCAGGTCCCGTGAAAGGGGTATCGCTCCTAAAGAAACAGATAATCAAAGGAGAAGGGTCGAACAGGTGGATAATAATCCTACCCGAGGAACTATTAATATGATCTCAGGGGGACCCACGGATGGAGACTCGGGCAGAGCTCGGAAAAGTCATGGTAGAAAAATGGAAAATTTCGAAGTATCAGAAGAGTTAATTGAAAGGGATGAGCCGGTCATAAGCTTCGGACCTAGTGATCTGAGAGGAGTTGCAACTCCACACAATGATGCCCTAGTCGTGACCGTAACCATAGCTAATTATGACGTAGCAAGGATCTTCATTGATACTGGGAGCTCAGTCAATGTCTTATTTAAAGATACTTTAGAAAAGATGCAGATAGAGGGGTCAAAATATGAACACATTGCAACTCCTCTGTATGGGTTCACCGGGCACGCAATTCAACCGCTTGGACAGATCAACTTGCCCTTATCTCTGGGTCATGGGATGTCTCGCATAACAAAGATGGTTAATTTCACTGTGGTAGAAGCACCATCATCGTACAATGCAATCTTAGGCCGACCTGCAATGAAGGACTTCAAGGCGGTAGCTTCTACCTATCATCAGAAATTAAAATTCCCAGTGGGTAGAGAAGTTGGGGGTTCTTTGTGGTGACCAGAAAACAGCCCGCAGATGTTACGTGGACGAAGTAAAGGAAGACGTGAAGCGAGCTCGCCGGGAGGTCGGTTGTATTGAAAGAGCTGGGTATAGTGTTCCTAAAGACAAAGGCATTCCCAACAGCTTGGATGAAGAACCTGAAATAATTGAGCTCGTCTCTACTGATCAAAAAGTAAAAATAGCCAAGGACTTGGAAATAAACGTTAGAGCCGATCTCATTTCATGTTTAGTTAAAAATGAGGATATCTTTGCCTGGAGTGCTCGAGATCTAAGAGGAATTAGACCAGACGTACTAGAACATCATTTGAATGTGCTCTCGGGAGTCCAACCTGTAAAACAGAAGAAAAGACATTTTGGACCTGAAAAGGATAAGGTCATAAGAGAGCAGGTGGATGAGCTCCTTCGGGCAGGTCAAATTCGAGAAATACAATTTCCAACATGGCTCTCAAATGTGGTCTTAGTACCAAAGAGCACTGGAAAGTGGAGGATGTGTATAGACTTCAGAGATCTTAATAAGGCATGTCCGAAGGATTGTTACCCATTACCAATGATTGATCAGATGGTTGATTCAACAGCAGGACATCAGTACTTGTGCTTAATGGATGCCTACCAGGGATATCATCAGATTCCTCTGGCTAGAGAAGATCAAGATAAAGTCAGTTTTGTCACGTCAGATGGGACTTTTTGCTATGTTGTTATGCCCTTCGGGCTCAAGAATGCAGGAGCTACTTACCAGCGTTTGATGGACAAGGTGTTTTCAAAACAGCTAGGCCGCAATGTGGAAGTATATGTGGACGACATTCTTGTAAAATCAAAAAGTGGCACCGATCTCATTGCCGATCTGACTGAGACTTTCTCCACCCTTAGGTCTTACGGGTTAAAGTTAAACCCTCAGAAATGTGTATTCGGGGTAAAAAGCGGGAAATTTCTAGGCTATATAGTGACAGAAAGGGGGATTGAAGCTAATCCAGAAAAGGTGAGAGCTATCTGTGAGATGTCTCCGCCGAAGAACCTTCAAGAGGTGCAACGCTTGGCTGGAAAAATCGTTTCTTTATCACGATTTATTTCTAGATCAGCTCATAGAAGTCTCCCCTTTTTTAAGATACTCCGGAAGGCTGGGAAATTTGATTGGGACGAAAAATGTGGGGAAGCATTTGAAGAATTGAAAAAATACTTAGCTGGACTTCCAATTTTGGCCAAGCCTATGCAGGCAGAGAGGCTATACATCTACCTATCAGCGACTGAGGAAGCAATCAGCTCGGTTCTCGTCAAAGAAAGGGAATCAGAACAGCAGCCGATATATTACTTATCTCATGCCTTGAAGGATGCGGAGCTGAGGTATCAGGAGATCGAGAAGTTGGCTCTAATGTTGATCATCACAGCTAGGAGACTCAGGCCTTACTTCCTATCCCATCCTATAACAGTGCTAACAAACAGTTCCCTGGGAAAAATACTCAGTCGCGCGGATGTCTCTGGACGACTTGTTAAATGGACAACTGAACTAGGTGAGTATGATATACAGTATGAGCCACGCACAGCTATCAAAGCTCAGGCCTTAGCAGATTTTATTGCGGAGACTGTACATCCCGAAAAAGAAGAATTATGGAAAGCATTTGTAGATGGTTCTTCTTGTAACGAGGGAAGTGGGATTGGGGTTGTGCTGATCTCTCCTACCGGAGAACAAGTATGTTTGGCAGTTCGGCTGGATTTCCGAGCTTCCAACAATGAAGCAGAGTATGAGGCAGTATTGACTGGATTAAGGGCTGCTCGAAATGTTGGAGCTAAGCGTATACATGTCTTCTCTGACTCACAGCTGGTAGCCCAACAAATGAATGGCGCCTATGAGGTTAGAAACAAGAAGCTAATCCATTATGCAAGTACCATAGAAAAAATAAAGGAGGGATTTCTAGAGGTAGCATTCAAACAGATCCCAAGAGAGGAGAATAGAAAGGCCGACAGTTTGGCAAGAATGGCTAGTGCTCTCCGCGCTTGGCAAGATAGAGACGTGGTGTTTCAAATTGAGTTGACTCCTAGTCAGGACATCCCATCTGAATCCGTGGAAGAGAATGATTGGAGACAAGAGCTCTTAGACTATCTTACCAATGCCAAGCTCCCTTCTGATACCAAAAAAGCATATAGACTCAAAAAAAGGAGTCAGAGATTCATACTCATTGAGGGCGTCCTGTACAAGAGGTCTTTTGCACAACCACTTCTGCGTTGTTTGGGTCCGAAAGAGTCAGACTACGTATTAAGGGAAATTCATGAGGGGTGCTGCGGAAATCACCTAGGATCGTATTTCTTGGCTAAGAAGGTGCTCCTAGCCGGATATTTCTGGCCTACGATTCAGAAGGATTCGGCTGCTATGGTTACAACATGTGATAGTTGTCAAAGACACTCCAGGCTCCAGCATCATCCAGCTATGATGATGAAAGCTATTGTGGCGGCATGCCCATTTGATCAGTGGGGCATTGATATAGTAGGACCTTTTCCAACAGGTAAAGCTCAGAAGAAATTTCTGATTGTTGCCATTGATTACTTCTCTAAATGGGTGGAAGCAGAGCCACTAGCCAGAATCACTGAGAAAGAGGTCTTCAACTTCATCTGGAAAAATATTGTTTGCCGATTTGGTGTCCCGCGGAAGATCATCTCGGACAATGGAAGGCAATTCCAAGGAGCTTTGCTCAGGGCATGGTGTGAAGAATTAAAAATCCATCAGGCTTTCACTTCCGTTGCATATCCTCAGAGCAATGGCCAGGTAGAAGTTACCAACAGGTCTCTCGTGCAAAGCATCAAAGCTAGGTTGGGAAAAGCTAAGGGAAATTGGGTTGAAGAACTACCTAATGTTCTATGGTCGTATCGAACTACACCAAGAACGGGAACAGGTGAAACCCCATTCAGTATGGTCTACGGAAATGAAGCGGTACTCCCAGCTGAAATTGGAGCGGAATCATCAAGAGTGCATTTCTATGACGAACAAAACAGCGATAGAAGAGCTGCTGACCTGGACCTGATTGAAGAAGTAAGGGAGGCTGCGGCCATCAGAATGGAAGCCTACCGCAATCGTGTGACGCGGATGTACAACAGACGAGTCATCCAGAAAACTTTCCAGGTCGGGGATCTCGTACTAAGAAAGGTGCAAGAGGTTCAAGTGGGCAAGCTTGACCCTAAATGGGAGGGTCCCTTCAAGATTGTTGAAAAGCTAAGCTCAGGAGCTTACTACCTAGAAGGTTCTGATGGGAAGATGTTGAAAAGACCATGGAACGCTTACCATCTCCGAAAATATTATTCTTAGTTCAGCTCTTTAAATTTTAGGGAAGATTGTTTTTGTTTTTGGACAATATACTCTTTTATTATACAAAGTTTTATAATTTTTGCCAGATATTGTACAACCAGGAAAAGGGTTTTCAACCTACCTGAGGAGCACGAGCTCAGCCCTGGTCACGCCAGGAGCATGGGTGTGCAAGCACGAGCTCAGCCCTGGTCACGCCAGGAGCATGGGTGTGCAAGCACGAGCTCAGCCCTGGTCACGCCAGGAGCATGGGTGTGCAAGCACGAGCTCAGCCCTGGTCACGCTAGGAGCATGGGTGTGCAACCAACCTCAGAAGCACGAGCTCAGCCCTGGTCACGCCAGGAGCATGGGTGTGCAAGCACGAGCTCAGCCCTGGTCACGCCAGGAGCATGGGTGTGCAAGCACGAGCTCAGCCCTGGTCACGCCAGGAGCATGGGTGTGCAAGCACGAGCTCAGCCCTGGTCACGCTAGGAGCATGGGTGTGCAACCAACCTCAGAAGCACGAGCTCAGCCCTGGTCACGCCAGGAGCATGGGTGTGCAAGCACGAGCTCAGCCCTGGTCACGCCAGGAGCATGGGTGTGCAAGCACGAGCTCAGCCCTGGTCACGCCAGGAGCATGGGTGTGCAAGCACGAGCTCAGCCCTGGTCACGCCAGGAGCATGGGTGTGCCATCTGCCTCAGGAGCACGAGCTCAGCCCTGGTCACGCCAGGAGCATGGGTGTGCCACCTGCCTCAGGAGCATTGGTGAATTATTAGACCAGGCCGAGCTACTTCACCCTTGGTCATAGCTTTGTAATGTTTGGTAAACCAGGCCGAGCTACTTCACCTTTGGTCCCAGCTGTTTAATGTTTGCAATTATGCTGTGAATTATTACGCCAGGCCGAGCTGCATCGCCCTTGGTCTCAGCTGGGTAATGTTAATAATTGGTAAATTATTAGACCTAGCCGAGCTATGTCGCTCTTGGTCCCAGCTGTTTAATGTTTGTCAATAATTGGTAAATTATTAGACCCAGCCGAGCTATGTCGCCCTTGGTCCCAGCTGTTTAATGTTTGACATTATCGGGCAAATTATTATGACAGGCCGAGCTGCATCGCCCTTGGTCCCAGTTGTTTAATGTTTGTCAATAATTGGTAAATTATTAGACCCAGCCGAGCTATGTCGCCCTTGGTCCCAGCTGTTTAATGTTTGACATTATCGGGCAAATTATTATGACAGGCCGAGCTGCATCGCCCTTGGTCCCAGTTGTTTAATGTTTGACATTATTTGGTACATTATTAAACCAAGCCGATCTGTATCTAACTTGGTCCTATCTGTTTAGTGTGCCATTACGTGGTAAATTATTAAGCTAATCCGAGCTACGTCATGCTTGGTCCGCCACAAAAAAATGACAAGAACGGTAAAAAAAAAAATAACATTAAATAAGAGAACAATCTGAGGAAATTACATTTATAGATCAGGGGGGAGAGAGGCAGCTACTTTCTCTACGTCTAGAAAATCTAAAGAGACGTCAGGCACAAGACAGCCACGTTCTTTGATCTGGCTAAGACATCCCTGGAAACCAGCCTCAATAAAAGTAAGGAGTTTCTCTCCTACCAACTCCTCAGACTTTTGTTTCTCCTCGGCCGCCTCCTTTAAAGATTTAGCTAGTTCCTGCTCAGCAGAAGTAGCTAGCCCTTTAGCTAAAGCTAACTCATTACGCAGCTCCCGGAGCTCAGCCTCATGTTGACGTTTGTGGACCTCAACCAAAGAACGAGCCTCGGCCACAGCGACGGCCCCCTTCTCAACCTGAGTTTTCAGCTCCGAGATGTCTTTCTCATGAAGAGATTTGGCCTCAGCAAGGGTGTCTTGCATATTATCGAAGACCTTGGCATCTTTCAAGGATTGTCTTCGGATCATATTTGCCCTTGACATAAACTCACCCATCAAGAGCATAGACTCGGTCAGACGGCTCCCAGTTCGGGTCATCAGGTCCCCCCAGCTCAGTTGGCTCATATAAAGGGCATCCTCAGTATTGGGAAGATCACGAGCCACAGCTAGGGCAACGGTGCTCGGGCCTTCCCCAACTAGTCGTACACCACCTCTGTAAGCTTCCATCACCCGCTCACGACATCTCTCCACACGAGCTGGTGCACCCCCTTTCTCACCCGTTGAAGGGAGGTCGGACGGATCTGGGCGTGACCGAACTTGCCTCACAGGATGAGCTTCAACAGCAGTAGACCCTGACGAACCCCCAGGAGCTGCCGGTCTTTTCCGGGATAGCTGGGCTACATCTTCGGGGGGGCTCTCACCTCCTACATCCACAATAGTGACACCCTCGGCTGCTGGGGGTTGGCCCTGTTTTTGCTTCCTCTTCTGAATAGCTTTCAGCACTAATGAGTTCATAACTCTGTCTTCTGTATAAACAGATACATAGTTCAGTCACACCGAACAAAATACACGTGAGTAAAATAATTGTTAAAGCATGTTAGAACCAGTACCGGCTCTCCCCCTTAAGGTCAGATCAGCTGGACTCAGCCCAGCAAAACAAAGCAGATCCTCCACCACCAGCTTAGATGAATTAAAACTGTGACCTCCTATGGCGTTCATCACATCTAAGAAGGCGGTGCTCTTTTTGAAATTTTTAGGAGGAGAGGGGAGAGCCGGGAGATGTTCAAGCCAATCAGAGCAGCAGACCCAGGGCTGGGAGGGCTTTACAAAAAAAGAACTCATTTTTCCAGTCTTTGATTTTGCTAGGATAACCCCCAACAAATGCACAGCCAGGTCGGCTGGTGACATACCAGGGGCCCTCATCTGATCTCTTGATGTGAAAAAAATAAGAGAGGGTGGGGTGGTCATAAGGCAAGCCTAACGCCTTAAAGATAACTACGAGACTACACAAAATTCGGAAGGAGTTGGGAGAAAATTGGCCAAGGTTTAACTGATAAAAACTACTGAACTCTTGAAAGAATGCAGGAAGAGGAAAACGTAAACCCCCTTCTAGCTGACCGCGGTAGAAGGTAAAAAAACCCTGAGGAGGTTGGTTGGGTCGTTGAGAAGAAGAAGGGAAGATGAATTCATAATCAGAAGGGGCCTGGCTGACCTGTCGTATTTTGGCCTCATCTGACTCATCCAAGACAGGAACATAAAGTTCATACCAAGGATAATTGCCTGGAGGCGACTCTGATCTAAGTGGAGAGCTGACCTCTGTCACTTGAAGGTCGGGTTCGGCTGAGGTCCCAGCTTCCTGGGGAGCCTCAGTGCGTACCACTTCTTCAAGGGGCTCAACTCCCTCAGGAAGGGCAATCCCTTCGGGATAAAATGAGCCGTACTGATCTACAGCTCTAAGCTCCTCGTCAGTAAGAGGGGAAGGAAACAATTGAGGTGAAGACATTGTAACAAAAACAGCTGAGAAAACGTACCTAGGAGTTTTCAGAAATAAAAATGGCAAGCTAAAGAGGTCGGATCCGATCTGTTTCGAAAATGGCAAAAGTGGATAATGAGGGACCCGGAGTGGTATATATATAGGGAGACCTCAACGAATCCTGGCCGTTGATCCTTGATGCGCTGTACGGTCTAGATTAGCCTCGGGAATCGGGAGGGGAGCCCAACGGTCACAATTTCAATTTAAAATTCAAATTTTGTAGCCGTTAGTTCCCGCCTAAATCAAGTTTTGCTATTTTCAAGAATTGGCTCGTCAGGATAACTCAGCACATACGAGCTTCTGGTCTACAACGTCAGCTCGACAGGGAGGGGGGACTGTGATACCCGCTAGAAGATACCACCTGACGTGCCGACCTAGCTCCAAGGCATGTTACTCGTCATTCTTCGGCGAGAGCTCGCCTACCCATCCGAGCTCTTTTGCGAGGCCCGACCTGTTTTGCCGACCTGATTCGCCTGACCTGTTTCCCTCCCGTAACTCGGTGTGAGACCTCTTTTGAGAGCCCGAGCTGATAGGCCGAGCTCTCCTCATTTCCCTTGTTGCTACCGGCTCTCAGCAAGGAAACCAGTTCCCAAGATATCTGGTCCTAGATATGCGGAGCAATATCAGGGATTTGATTGTATTATCAGGATCTTAACATATCTGGGTAAGATTGGGATAAACATGGAAAGAGTCCTTGTTGCCATACTACTCTTAGGTTTCCGCCTATAAATACCAGGTTTGGAGTATTGATTAAGACTAATGTTATAATTGCTTTCACTTACAGCATATATTCTCTTCATATTCTTTCGCCTGACTTGAGCGTCGGAGGGGACCCGCCGGAATAACTTCCGGCCCCTTCTCACATTTGCTTCGTATTTTCAGGTCATTGCAGAGGATATTTGCTAATACCCCGGCTGTTATATTGAGTGTTGAAGAAAGAGAGGTGAACCCCCTCTCTATTGATATCAGAGCAAGTCATTGCAAATTTAGGTGATATCACTTATATTTCAAAATCTTGGATTTTGTAAAACAATCCCTAAAAATTATGATAATAATCAAATAAATAAGTAGATTGCTAATAAATGGTGTGTAGAAGAATGAAAGTATCACTTGTCTCACGTGACCAAGGGAGAAAATTTGTATGACCCGCTTTGGACCAAATTTATGAGTTAACTCACTATAATGGATCTAAAATGAATGGTATAGTAGTTTATGCATTTTTTATCTAAAAATATGTTTTAATATTGAGTTGTCGTATAAATTATATCGAAAATGAACACATTTACCGAAAAATATTTGTATGAACTCGGTTTGAATCTCAGAGATGACGCTACTCAATATGACTGATCTAAGATTCTTGATAGATTATTTCATTTACTTTTTATTTAAAAAATAGTATTTTAATATTAAGTTTTTTGTACACGTGTTCAAAGAAACATTTGATCATCCCTGGCGTACCCAATCATATTCTTTAACCGAAATCAGACCTCCCACCACGCGCGCATTCAACAGCGTGTTCTCCACACCTCTTTGACACCAAAACAACGTCAGGAGCGATATTCATAATTTGTCTTTCTTACGTCTGATAACCCTAGTGTGTTCTTCTTAAATCCGTAAAATGAGTCTGTAGATATCTGTACCTTTTCCTAGATTTCGTTGCAGATGAATTTTGTGTACGGAGAGGGAAGCTGAAATCTAGGTTTTTTTTTGTCAATGGAGCCGCGAGTGGGTAACAAGTATCGACTAGGTCGGAAAATTGGCAGTGGATCCTTCGGAGAGATCTATCTTGGTAGTTACAGCTGTTTAATTTTTATGCAATTTCTTCAGTTTTGGTCGTGACTATGTTGATTCTGTGTTAATTGTTGGTTAATTTACTGGGTACAGGGACTAACATTCAGACTAACGAGGAGTTGGCAATTAAGCTTGTGAGTTGTGTTATTCCTTATCTTCTTGTAAAATTTTCAAATGTTTCATGAAAAATTATCTGCTTCTTTCCCGAAGTTGTTAGGATATTGACCATATCGTTTGTAATTTATTAGTTGAAAAACGTGCACGTTCTTTTGGCTTGTGTTGAATAATGCGGTCTTATGAGAGCGTTAACTTTCTAATGTTTGATTTTATCTATACATACATACATGCATATATATGTATTGTTAATTGATTATATTTTAACTGGGAGTTGGGGTTCTCGAATTTCTTCTGTTGGGCAACTATATTGTATTAACTGTGGTAACTTCTTACCGACTAAGAGAGTTAGTTATATATGGAACTATGATGTGTGGTATGGAAACTGAGATTTAATAGTAATTGTTTTTTTGTTTGAGATTCAGTTATTGTTTGAAGTGTGGTTTAGTGTTGAGACCCCCTGATACGAAGCAGGAAGTTGTCTGTGCTACTGTATCTAATCACCAATGCATATATTATATTATTATTGGTGACACTTAATTTGCTTCACGTACTTCATTGGCCTTTATATGTATATACACACTTTCCTGCTGAAAATGTTCCACTGTGACTTTTATTTGAAGTTAGTATTGATTGTAATTTCATTTCTCTTGTAACTGCAAACAGTAATGTCCTATGTGATATTCAAAACTTTTACTGATTGGTTTGGAATTGACAACTGAAATTGGCTTCTCATACTTCCACCATCTTGGTAAACTTGTGCTATTTTGTGAACAGTATTTTGTTTTCTTGAGTTGAATCTACTGTTTGTTTCTTCTTCTTTTTTTAAAAGGGAGAGTACACGAGCTGCTGTCTTGATCATTCAATGAATTACGAGTTTTGCTGATCATTTGGTGCCATGGATTCCAAGTTTTATCCTGTTTTATGATTTCAGGAAGATGTGAAGACTAAACATCCCCAGTTGTTGTACGAGTCAAAACTGTACAGAATTTTACAGGGAGGAAGTAATGACTCATTTGGAATGTTATTTTTTATTATTGGTCTAATGGTGGATTTCTCGGAAACATTTTATGGAACCTAATTCTGTTTGTTCATCACATTGCAGCTGGGATACCGAGTGTGAGATGGTTTGGTGTTGAAGGAGATTACAATGTTCTAGTTATGGACTTGCTTGGACCAAGTCTTGAAGATCTATTCAATTTTTGCAGTAGGAAACTGTCACTGAAGACCGTGCTCATGCTTGCAGATCAAATGGTTATTTTTAAAACCTCTTATACTTGTTACAAACAGCATTACTATAGGAAGAAATGCATTTTCTAGCATTTATTGATTAATGACAAAAACCTATGCTTTTTCTTGCACAATATTTCTTTCAGATCAATCGTGTTGAATTTGTCCATTCGAAATCATTTTTACATCGAGATATCAAGCCAGACAATTTCCTCATGGGCTTAGGACGGCGAGCAAATCAGGTTCTTTCTTAAGTGTTTCTGTGCTTCATTTGGATCATTCATCGAGATATTTTGATGTAAGGTGTTGCTTTTGACATTAATATTAGGTTTACATGATTGATTTTGGTCTGGCCAAGAAATATAGAGACAATTCAACTCATCAGCATATTCCTTACAGGTTAGATGAATGTATTGGTTACTTTCTTCGTTGACTACTTGCATCAGCATTGCTTGCAGCAATTATGCATAACTGAGAACAATGGCAACTGGGTGGTTGGTTCTTGTGAACTACATTTGCCAGGAAACTATTTGCAATTGCTTAACCTCCAGGAAGAGGGGGAGACACCATCAATTTAATCAAGAAAGAGAAGGAAAATAAAGTTACTCTTTAGAGTAAGATCTGTACAAAGAGAAGTAGATGATACTCTATAAATGGTTTCTCTTCTTGTGTTTGATCTTAGTGTCATAACTGCATGGATGGAAGGCTTAAAAGGGTTTTTAACAAATAAATATTTCTCAGTTCTTTGAGAAATTGAGCTGGTATAATTAAGTAATCAGGAATCAATGTACCTCGAAGTTGAGATTAGACGAGATAGTGCTCCACATAGTGGTAAAGAAAGTTGACACCCTTTGAATATGATTGCTGATGTCATTTGTTTCTATCCTCTGGTATCATATTCATTTCCAAAAGGAAGAGATGACTAAAGCTTAAGAGCAAATGTACAGACGAAAGCAGACGGTTACTGTTTAAATTTGTTTGATCCCACTATATGCTCTACTTTATCGTATGTGCACATTTTTCTTTACATTCCTGCTCGTTCTGGATCCATTATAGTCATCTTGTCAAGTTTGACATGATTTTCTTTGAACTTACACTTATGGATTAGATGCCATTGTGTTGACAAGTGAAATTTTCTGATTCTGTTGCCTACCAGTTCTCTTTCTCTCTTGAGTGATGTAGTTCAGTGTGAACCATTGAGCATTTCGTTAGATGCTTAATTTGTTTGGAGTTTTAATGTTTTTCATCTTGACAATGCAGGGAGAACAAAAACTTGACTGGAACTGCACGATATGCCAGCATGAATACCCATTTGGGTATTGGTATGGGTCCCTTTATGCTGTACTTAACTTGGTCTTACACTCATATTAGTTTATTCCAACTTCACTGAGATACTACTGACATACTTTTTAGAACAAAGCAGGAGAGATGATTTGGAATCTCTTGGATATGTCCTAATGTATTTTTTAAGGGGAAGGTAACTATTGATTCACACCTTAATAATTTTGGCTCCTAATTATGTGGAGATTTCTCATGAATTATACTCTGTGCAGCCTTCCTTGGCAAGGACTAAAAGCAGGAACTAAGAAACAGAAATATGAGAAAATAAGTGAGAAAAAGGTTTCAACTTCTATTGAGGTAATCTTATGTCGGAACATTGTGGTTGGTAGTATTCTGTCATTTATATGGAAGTTGACCTTGCATTTTGTTCAGTCATTGTGCCGGGGCTATCCAACCGAGTTTGCATCATATTTCCATTACTGTCGTTCGCTGCGTTTCGATGACAAGCCAGATTATGCTTATCTTAAGAGAATATTCCGTGACCTCTTCATTCGTGAAGGTCTGAAAATATGGTGAAAAGAGTTGTGATTGTGTTCAATTTTGAATCTCTAGTGCATATATTTTTGCTTCAGGTTTTCAGTTTGACTATGTTTTTGATTGGACTATCTTGAAGTATCAGCAGTCACAGATGGCCACTCCTTCCCGGGTAAGTGATTTTAATATATGTTAAAAGTCAAGGATATTTAGGTTTTGTTGCATAAATATTGTACTTGTTTCTTGTGATGAGCATACACTACTGTGTTTTCCCAAAATTCCATGTCTTCTGATATGATATTAGAACAACATGATGCTGCATTTTACTTTTGTGTAATTCCAAGATGTCCATTCCCTGCATTTTTTTAAAACTCCACCTGAACGTTTGTGTTTTCTCTTTTCCAAATTGTATGAAGCCTTAGAGATATGCCACATGAAGTATTGGATGAAAGTTTGACTTCCATTTACCAGTCAAACACCAGAATCAAGATTCTTTGAAAGTTGAGGGGGAGTGTTAAGAATCAAGGTGTCAATCAAGATGATTTGGTTACTCGAATATGCATCATTTGAACTAAATATTTGATTTTGATTTGATCTTGAGTGTTACTTGGTTGAAGTGATTTCCTCCACTGTTCCACAGTCATGTTGGGATTGTATCGCCTAAAAAACAGAGGCAATTATTTTAATAGATAGTGTTTTAGCTATAGCCCTTTGATGCATTGTGGATTTCCACAGTTGGTCAAATCCATTAATTTTCATGTGTTTTATTGTTTTCTTCTCTATTTACAATTTTAAACATTATGGATTTCCTCCACTGTTAAATTTCACACGTCATAGAAATACAATTTTAAACATTATGGATTTCCTCCACTGTTAAATTTCACACGTCATAGAAATATTATCTTTATAACAAGCTGATTATTGTTTTTAAATCAAGTGAGAATTTAGCAACAGACCTAGGCATTTTTCTGCGTTCAGATTTCAGAATGACCAAGTCTTGCACTGTCACTGTTCACTCTCTCCTCGCAATTTGAGTTGACATAGTATCACAGACTTGGAATGAGTTAATTTAAAGTTGACCTTAATGCCGCTAGCTAATAGTACCTTTGTCAGCAGAAAATAGACCGGGGCATCCACGTCTCTGGTCACTGTCTATGCCAACCCAGTATTAGAACTCCTTGAGTAATGCTTTATCTATCGCAATCGATGCTGCGAGTGCTTTTGTCTCGATCATAATTCCAACACGTGTTGTAGCGTATCGTGTTTAAGTAGTTTGGTATATCCAGCTTTAGGGGACTGTTCTGAGTGACACTTCTGTCTTCATATTGTCGGGGAACTTTGTATAATTGACCTATTGGTTTGACTGGATGACAAACAATGCAAATTCTCCTGGTTCCTTAACTCCTAACAACTTTCCGTTCATTATTTTCATTTGAGCATATGATGTATGCTTGTTTCAGGGCCCAAGTGCTGTTATGACCTCAGGACTTCCCCCTGCAATTCCTAATGTTGAAAGGTTACCAGGTACTTCTCCATGCATCTGTTGTTTTCCTTATTCTGAATCAGGTGATCGATCCATTGTGATTTATGTTTTGCACAAACTTAAGATTCCTGTCAGCCTATGGCGGGTTATTATTAAGATTTTGTTATGGGCCACGAAGCCCATGGCTAGCCCAACAAAGATTGAGTAGTTTGGACTTCTATTATGATTAGGATTAGGATTTCAGAATTGGTTTTTGATTTCAGATCTAAGATTTTGTCTTATCTAGGATTTTAGTGTATCTAGTATTTATTTTATAGGATTTTTGGTTTATTTGAGATAGGAATTTTCAGTGTATAAATAGGGATGTTTTATTAATGAGATATTAATAATGAAGTTTTGAATAAAGAAGGTTTCCTACCTTTGTTTCTATCTCGCTATTTTTCCCCACTTTTGTTCCCCCAAATCCACGTCTAACACTATACGTGAATAGTAACTCGTGAATAGTAACCCTATCATCCCATAACGCGATCCCGCGCAGATAACAAATTGGTACTAGAGCCAGGCGTTATGGGGAGTTCCAAGCCTTTCTAAAAAGAATCAGGAGTACAAGACAGCAGCCAAGAAACGGCAACAAGCTCTTTTCGATAAGTTGGAGGAGATTTCCTAATGTCTGTCAGCCATGATCTTGAATCAACGAGATCAGAGTGAAGACTACACCAATCAACATGGCACCACCGACCAGCATTCCCAAGGACAACGAGGCAACATCTATGGCCATCTCTATGTACTTTGGTATTCAAAACTTGATTTCCCCCGTTGTAATATCCAATCTGATCCGTATGGGTCAAATTTTTCAACACCAACATACATACATCGGAGGAAAACAAGAAAGAACAGTATCCATATTTCGTGTTTGCGGACAAACACTGATTTCTCAAGGGGGAGTAATGTTATGGGCCACGAAGCCCATGGCTAGCCCAACAAAGATTGAGTAGTTTGGATTTCGATTATGATTAGGGTTAGGGTTAAAATTTCAGATTTTGTTTTTTATGCTAGATTTAGGATTTAATCTTATCTAGAATTTTGGTTTATCTTGGATTTATTTTATAGGATTTTTTGGTTTATTTGAGACAGGGGATTTCATTATATAAATACAGATGTTTTGTTAATGAGATATTAAGAATGGAGTTTTGAATAAAATAAATTCCTAAGGTCACTATTTTTCCCCACTTTTGTTCCCCCAAATTCACGTCTAACACTGTTTGTGAATAGTAACCCTTTGATTAGTAACTCGTGAATAGTAATTCGTGAATAGCAACCTCATCGTCCCATAACGCGATCCTGCGCACATAACAGATTTATTTAAGTTTTACCTCGTGGAAAGATTTCTGATCCATATATCTTTCTGAGATTGTCTTGATTTATTTTGTATTGACATCACACTCAAGGACATCTCTTGGTGTATGTGGTTTTTTATCTAGGTGGTGAGGAAGAGGGGAGGCAAGGAGGCACTTCTTCAGCAGATCCATCCAGAAGAAGAAGTTCTGGACAGGTTGCAAATGCTGGAAGCTTTTCTAGACATAAAAGCCCTGTTCCAAATGATTCAACAAGCAAAGATGCCGTGGTAAGCCGTAATTTGGCTGTAGATTAAAGCTTTGTGGTTGTTGTAGGTATAGCTGGTCTTGAACGTGTGATCGTTAGATTAAAAATCGAACACTCGTCCTAATCTGTACAAAATTCATTATAACCTGATATAGCACAGTTCAGTTTGAATAGATTGGTGCTTCTAGTATTGAGTGGCCAAGGTCGAGGGAAAACGAACAGCTCCACAAGTTTCACCAAAAACTAAAATCTGAAATGCATTTTATGATTTCATATATTCGTTGCCTGTCTTTTTCACCTGTAATAATTGTAGTTTGCACGGTCGGATTATGCAGCAATCAAGTTCCACCTTCTTTGGAAGGTCTAGTGGATCACTGAGGCGAGGTGCTGTTTCTGGAAGTCGCGAAACTTTCACATTGGGAATCGATTCTGAACCCAATCGTTCTCGTACTCCTGAAGCTAGTCCAGCAACGGTAAACAAAATATCAAGCGGACAAAGAATCTCACCCCTTGGTGGATCCTCGGACCCAAAGCATATTTCTTCTGGGAGGAACAATCTTAACACAAAGAATTACGATTCTACGATAAAGGGTATCGAAAGCTTGCATTTGGATGATTAAGAACGGCTTCGTTCTCAAAACTTCCTGTAAGTCATCAAATTGTGTTATAGACATGAGATCAGATTTAAGAATCTTGATAATTTTTTTCGAGGAAGATGTGAATTTGATTATCAAGAAAATAGATGTGCTCACGACGATTCATGATTCATAAAAACTTAAAGAGTGGGTTGTGGAACAGAATCAGAGAAGGTGTAGCGTCTGAGTTGTAGTGGCGTGGGTCTTTAATTCCATGTCCTCTAACTCTTGGTCTCGTTTTAACATTTATCCCTGCACTTGGATGATTAAGAACGGCTTCATTCTCAAAACTTCCTGTAAATCATCAAATTGTGTTAATAGACATGAGATCGGATATAAGAATCTTGATAATTCTCTTCGGGGAAGATGTGAATTTGATTATCAAGAAAATAGATGTGCTCAGGACGATTCATGATTCATAAAAACTTAAGCGTGGATTGTGTAACAGAATCAGAGAAGGTGTTCGATCGTCTGAGTTGTAGTGGCGTGGGTGTTTGACACGATGTCCTCTAACTCTTGGTCTCGTTTTAACATTTGGATATCCTTCTTTTGATCTTAATTTTAGAGTTAGCTTTGGAGTATCACTTTCGCTATTATTTATCAGTTTCTAACCTTTATACTGACTTTAGGCAATTTTTCATATGTATCCCTGGTTTTGTACTTCTGGTTGCTAAATAGTGTGTTGTCTCTTGAATTCTTTTATTCAATAGATCCTTGTCTTAAAATGAACTTCCGTCTTTCAAATATGGTATAAGTAGCTTTCGCATTACCTGTTTCGGCCCTCTCCCAGTTTCAATTTCTTCAATGAAAAGTTTATGCTTTCCCGAGGGTCGTGTGTCAAATCTTATACAATCAGAGTCAACAAGCGTGACTCAAGGTTCAAATTGTAAATAAATGCTTTATTGGTTTCACAATCCTCGCGGAACTGGTCGTCCTCTTGCAAGTGAATACCTATTTTTTTAATTTATGTTTTGTCTAACCCAACTCGTTTTGCTTCACTCCTGTGATTTCCTCGAGGAAGGACACGTGCCAAAAACCTTACGAAACACATGCAATGTATAGCTAGCACTATCAGGAGAGCGAATAATTATTGGCTACCTCATGGGGTAATACCCAAGTGATCAATAACCCATATTTATCAATGTCCCATTTTTTTAATGTGAGATTCAATCCATTGATAAATATGAGTCATTGATTCATCTCATGGGGTAGCCAAGAAATATTCTAGGAGCGCATTAGCGGTCATGTATACGTAAGATGATACCTAACTCTTCTTGCTTCTCTTTTTTGTTCAAGTCTCGGTCTCATCCACACAAGGGAAAATACAAAATACCAAATTAGAAGCCATATCATCGGACGAGGTAATCTCGCAGAAGCAAAAATATATATATATATATATCACCCACAAAAGATTGTCCGACCAAAAATCTTGAAGATGCAAACGAGGAATTTATAGGTGATCATATTAATATATCTCTATTTAAACTAATCTACTCACAAAAGCAATAGAGGTAGGTAAGTTTTCAGAAAACTACAAATAAAATTCTAACTATTTTAGTGTGGATGTGGGGTGAGGGCTACGGCCCATTGTGTACACTTCTAGTCTCTTCACTACAACCTCACAAAATAAAATTCTGTTTTAAAGAAGCAGAGAACTAGAAAGCAAAAGATACCAGCATACATGTTATTTCTAATGGCCAGAAAACAATGCAGATGGATAGTGTGAGAGGTAAACAAACTGTTGAAAGAACCCCATTTCTTCTACAATGGTTCATCAACAAATTTATCAAATACAGTACTCAACTTTTCCAGAATAAATACATAATAGACCCATATTCAAGATTCTCATACACCAAAACAACACATATCAATACACAAGTAGATTATATTGAGGACGGAAAAAATTACCAAGAACAACAAAAACATGAATCTTATTACATAAAATCATATAATTAAAATCCTTTAGAATAAAACCTTCATCTATATCCATAGAGCATCAGATTACATCTCTCCTTAAGCCACCTAAAGCTTTTCTTAATTGAACCCTTAACTTTACCTTCAACCAAGTAGGCCTTGTAGCTAGCAACCCTCTTCTTCCTCTGCAGCTCAGGATCATTAAAGTTCCAACTTTTGGAACTCACCCCATTTGTTGACTTGCCTTTCTTGTACTTCCACGGGTCTCCAGCCGCCGGCACCACAATATCCATCTGCCCATTGTTTTCTACAGAAGATGTCGCGTATGTTGCGCTGTAGCAACGCAGATCTTGCATCCCATTTGGACTTGATGAGACTCCATCGTAATTGTTGCCGCTGAAATGATAGTTGTGAGTGTTATCCAGTTGCATTCTTGGGTCCTTCTGCGAGTTGGATCTGAAATCCTCCATGTTTCAAAATTTCTTCGATTTTTTCTTGATTTTTTTTTGTGGGTTTCCCTTTTCTACTTAATATAGTACATTTATGTGAATGGGGATTGGCCGATTTGGCGTTTTGGTGGCTGATATTAATAAAATTTGATTTACTTTTGCGAGGATGTCGATGTTTCTTACACAAGATTACGAAAATTACTGTAATGTTTTGGCGATAATCACGATGCTCTGGCACTAGACACAATCACAGGTAACGTTTAACCGTGATCTGGCCCAGACAAATAATCTGGTTAACTGTTTAACTATTGACCCGATTCAACGGGTATAAATCGTATGTAACCGGCCTGTTTGTAAACGGGGCCGGTCACGGACCGTGAACCGTCTGTTCATGGACAGTTCACTCCATTTTTTTTAATTAAGAACCATGGAGCATGCAGCCAATTGGATTCGAAGACCCTTTTGATACACAATCATTGAGCTACAAGGAACTCGTGTTTGTAATTTGACAATAGATAATACATATCTATATAATCAAATAAGAATATCCTAATTGTTTCGGATTTTATTTTTAGTAGAACATTAATAATTTAATAATCGATAAACTAATAACATTTTTTATATATATTTTTGACCCATCCTAACATGAAACGATAGTACAATATGATATACTCATCATTAAAAGAGGTTATTTTTGTTCAAAAATTAAATGTGCATTACATTTTTGAATTTATTTTAGCCTACCTCATTTGCCTCTCACTTGCTCATATTTTCAAACCTTGTAAAATTAAGGGGGAGAGTTTAATCTCAATCCTTGAGGGGAGTAAATTTTATTTGTCTTCCTTTTTTATTCACACAAAAAGGAAAAGAAGTATGTTGTCTTAAAAATATAATTTCTTGTTATGCAACATTGTGCTTTAATGTTCATATTTTTATTCAAGTTTTGTTATTATCAAAAATGGAAAGATTGTTGGGTTTTGGAAACCCGAATAATCTTAGTTTAGATGTTAACAAAACTTGTTATTGTGTTGCTAACATATTTCATCATGTGTAAAGTGAATAGATGATATATAGTACAACTTGATGATGTGCTAAGAAATGACTTAGAGTTTGGTTGCTGAAATGAGAATTCAGAATCCAGTAGACCTCGAGCGCTATTGACGAAATCAATCATATCTCATAGATCGTACATTAAAACGACGTGCTTCCAAAGGGGTTGGATAGCCAACTCAAATCTCCACAAGTCGTATTCAGGTCAGCAGACTCGATTCGAATGTTTACTTGACGAAAACATGTCTGCAAGTGTCTGTTGGTACAAAGCTGAAACAGGAGCGGACATATTGGAGCAGATGTGGTATATCGGCCATAATTGTCAGCTCGCTTATCAAAACATAACGATTCAGTATGGGTTGGAAAGCTAAGACAAAGATCTACAAATCATCTCTATAAGTCAAAGACTGAATCAGACGTTAAGATGGTCAAAAATCTTCTGCAAGTCACGACATGTGCTGCTACATCCAGCAAGCGTAACAAGAGGTGCATTGCCTCGTATTTCGAGCATAACTCTCTCATACGAACTCGAAATTGAGCGATTCTTGATTCCATGGAAATCTAAGAAAAAGGGCTACAACTTTCATATATATCACTTTGCCAAGAAATCAACGAATCAAGAGCCATAACCAAGAGAATAGAACAACAGATGTTGGACATCAAGGTTGGCAGCAGACCTTTAGCCAGCGGACTTCGAACCAGTAGAGGCCAGCGGACTTTGAAATAGTCGAGGCCATCTGACTTTCAAAAATAGCCCAGAAAACAGAATATGATTGCTGCAATGTTTGAAAGCTTACAACAACTGTCCAAACCGCTATATCCTTGAATCTAATGTATATATCATTACTTGGGGCTATATATACATGATTTGGAAGCTCAATAACAGCTGATTAAAGATCAATCCAAGCATTCCAACGCAAACTCACTTGGGATTCAATTGGGGAACTTCAAAGACAAAACCTACTAAATGAAGAGCATTCCCCAAACCTTTGGCACCACTTACCTTGTAATGCCTCGATTTGTTTTGTACACGAGTGATATGATTATGGTGTAATTATATCAAATGGCGGTATGATAATGGGGGTTCGGGTGGAACCAAAATTGAAATAATACATGCATGAAATGATATATGGCAAACATGGTGCAAAATGATTTGAATGTAATCAAGTGTAGTAACATATCAAGCAACATAAACTAATAGTCACTTAACATGTCATTAGCTCCAAATGACATTATATCAAGTGACTTAGGGAGGGGATTCACATAGTTTTCTCATTTTTCACCTACAAAATCCTACACAAGCTCCTCTCCAACTCTTTGAAGTTCCTCTTGGTTTGAGCTTGGATTTCACTTGAGAATTGAGCTAGGAAGTTAAGTGAAGTGAATTTGTACACTCTTGGTAAGGAATTTATGGTTTTGAACTTGAATTGTGTAGTTGGTGATGAAGAATGTGCATTGGCATATCAAGTATTTATGTGTGAAATCATAACTTGTTTCTAGGCCAAGAATTTGATGCTATAATGTTAGAAACATGTTTATATGATCCTAGGGATTTCATGAAATGTGGTTAAATGATAGGAAATGAATTGTGCAAGAAATACCATGAAGATATGCTTGAAAATCGCCATGAATTTTGTTAGTTCCGGATCTTATCGATGAGATTTTAAAGATGACAAAACATATCAGACCGGATCGAGTGAAATCAGACTGAGCAGAACGATCGCCCAAAACAGATCAAGCTGATAAGATGACAAAGCATATCAGACTGGATCGAGGATAATCAGACTAACCAGATCGATAGCTCAACAACAGAACAAGCTGATAAGACACATTACTTATCAGACCGGATCGATGAATATCAGACTGACTCAACCGAAGCTTCAGATCGATCTCTATCTTTATCAGATCAGAGCAGCTTAGGATATATACAGAATGGCTCCTCAGTCCGAATCATTAATGGCTATTTATTGTAGCATTTAATGTCGTAATTAATGCTACAAAGGACCAAAGACTGAAGATTGCCATAATAGGTAAGAAGACAAAGAAGAGCTTACCTGACAGTCGCCGAAAGTATGAACCAAAACGGCAAATATCCTGAAGAAGAAGACTGTAGCTTTCTCAGAGTTTAAGAAGAGTCAAAGTTGCACATTAAGGGAAATAATGTCGTTGGTACCTTCAACTATCAAAGGATGCAACAAAAGGAACTTAAAGAGACTCTCGCTGATCAATTGAAAGACGCACAAGAAAGCAAAAACAGCACAAGCTTACAAGCTCAGAAGCTCTCGAGCTGAAATCATTCTTAAGCACGTTTACTTTGTAACATTTGATCATTTAGGATCACTGTGCGCATCTTGTGTTTTCTGTGTTGAAAAATAGAAGTGAGAAACATATTGTAACTGTCAGACAGAGTGTGTCTGAGCAGATTGAGTGACTAGGAGTTTCAGATTGGTAGTGAGGTAAATCCAGTCTGAATCGGGTTTGTACAACAGGATTGTATAAATCAAAGTCTTCTAGTATAAACCTTCCTTAATTGGAAGAAGGGGAGACGTAGAAGGATTACACCACCTTCGAACTTCCAGAAACATATCCCGTGTATCTTATTTCTGCACTTGTTCTTTCATAATAGCCATCGAGCCGTTCTTATACATACAAGAACAGACCGTTCCGCACTTATACTTTCAGTGGTCTGTTCTGTACAAGAATTGATTAAGAAACAGATTTCTTTCACTAAGCCGGAAGAAATCACAAAGGATTAATTTTTAGAAGGAGTGTTCATTCACCCCCCTCTAAACACTCCGGACCGATCCTAACAAGTGGTATCAGAGCAGGTCATCTTAATCAGCAAAATCACTCGAGCTGATGGCATCATTCAACAAAATCCCTATGTTCTCAAAAGAAGACTATGATGACTGGAGAATCAGAATGCAAGCTCATCTGGCAGCTCAGGATGACGATATGTGGTTCGTCATCACTGATGGACCAATGAAGATTCTAAAAATAAATACAGCAGTCGCCATTACTGGTGGAGAACCACAAATGGTAGAAAAGGACAGATCCCTCTGGACGAATGAGGAAAGAAAGAAAGCAAATCTCGACAACGTTGCCAAAGACATCTTGTTCAAGACACTGGACAAGAACATGTTCAGCAAAATCAAAATGTGCTCTAATGCCAAAGAAATTTGGGAGAAGATAGCACAGCTATGTGAAGGCAACGACCAGACCAAAGAAAACAAGTTAACTGTTGCTCTTCAAAGATTTGAGAGCATAAAGATGAAAAGTGGAGAAACTCTAAATGATTTTGATGAAAGAGTCACTGGCATCATAAATGAACTGAATGGTCTGGGGAAGGAATATTCTAACAGAGAGATCGCTCTGAAAGTTATGAGAGCTCTGCCAAAGGAATGGGATGTTAAGACCATTGCCATGAGGGAATCAAAAGATTTTAACAAGGTTGAACTTCATGATCTGTTTGCAGATCTTAAAGCCTATGAGTTTGAACTGATAAGCAGAGGTGAAGCAGAGCCATTCATCTCTCAACCAAACAAGGCCCTGGCAGCCATTCCAGACCAGATCACTTCAACATCAGACCGATCCGCTGAACAGATAAGTAATGATGCTATGTCATTAGTTATCAAGAAATTCGGTAAATTTATGTCTAAGAATAAGAGGAACTTCAAACCCTCTCATCATTATAAATCAAGAAAAGATGATACTGTTAACGATCAGGCTTGCTACAATTGTGACATTTTATTGCAGATTGCACCAGACCGAAGAAAGAAGAACGGAAAGAGAAGCATCGTGATGATAGGAAGAAGAAGCACTACAAAGACCGCAAGAATCATGGAAAATCCCAAAAAGTCCTAGTAGCTGAAGAAGGAAACAACAAATGGGCTCAGACAGACTCAGACTCGGAAAGCTCTGAATATTCTTCCAGCGAAAGCGAAGAAGATATTCAATGTCTCATGGCAGACGAAGAGATGAGTCAGACAGATGAGGTATATGATCTTGACTCAAATGAATTTACACGAGAAGAGCTCATGTCCGCACTGCAAGACATGGCTAATGATTATAGGATCTTAGCTGAATCATTTGAGAAGAATAAAACAAAAGTCAGTGATCAAATGGATGAGCACAACAAACCAAGCTGCTCTGAGCAGGGTGAGTGCAACAATCTCCAGATCGAGCTGAATAAGCTGAAAATCTCTTATGATCAGCTCCATGAAGAAAATAAGAGAATTAGCACACAAAATGCTAAGCTCTCTCATATATTCAAAACATGGACAAAATCCAGAACATCCTTGGAAGAATTACAAGAGGTTCAAAGAAACGTCGGTGATTTCACCGGCATAGGCTTTGACACCAAAGAATGCACCAAAGATGAGTCTGAGCTGTTGCTGGTAAAGAACCAAGTCAAACAAATGACATTTGTTAAATCCAGCACAGTATATGAGACTGAAGCACCTAAGATTCAAACAGGAGTCTCTTACGTGAATCAAAATCTGAGAAAAGGAATTGGTTATGTTGACCAAGCCAAAGAAAAGGCACCAGCAAGATTTGCGTCTATCAGACCAAATCCAAAGGTGCAAGATCGAAGGCAAGGAAGACAATACAATTACTATAATTCAAAACCGATTCAACGAAGATATAGACTACCAAATGAGAATCAAAGGTTTTCACAGCGCACACATTATCACACACAACATCAAAACAGACCAGCACACAGCACACCTTACACACACAAGCCATTGAAGCTGATACAGGTGTGGGTTCCCAAAGGGCTAATCCGTTCTGGACCCAAATAGGATTGGGTACCAACAATAATTATATTTGATGACAGGTACCGAAGAAGCTCGCATCAGACTGGTACTTGGACAGTGGGTGTTCCCGTCACATGACTGGAAACATCGAGCTGCTGTCTGAAGTCACAGAATGTACTGGACCCAAGATCATCTTCGGAGATAACTCAAAGGGTAAGACCGTGGGCAAGGGTAAGATTGTCCATGGTAACATTATTATCAATGATGTGCTGTTAGTTGAAAATCTGTGCTATAATCTGATCAGTATAAGTCAACTCTGTGATAATGGTTATGCTGTAGAATTTCACAAACACACTTGCACTGTTAAATCATCAGACGGTATAACCATGCTTGTAGGAATCAGGAATGGAAATACATATAAGATTAACTGGAATCATGCTCAACCTGATAATCCTACTTGTTTCATCGCTAACAATGATAATAAACACTGGCTATGGCATAAACGCTTGAATCATATAAACTTTAAGACCATCTCTAGCCTGTGTAAACATGATTTAGTTATCGGTCTGCCCAAGATCGATTTGCTAAGGATAAGATCTGCGAAGCTTGCCAAATGGGCAAACAAATCAGATCATCCTTCAAAAACAAGAATGCCAAATCCTCCTCCCGCTGTTTAGAATTATTGCATATGGACTTGTTTGGTCCTATACCAATAACAAGTTTAGGGGGAATGCGGTATACTCTTGTTGTTATTGATGATTACTCACGCTTTACATGGACTATATTTTTGAGCAGTAAAGATCAGACCGGTCCGAAGTTGATCAAGCTGCTGAAACGCACTCAGAACGAGAAATCATACAGCATAGACAGGATTCGTAGTGACAAAGGCACTGAGTTTTCAAATCAGAATCTTGAATCCTTTCTAGAAGATCATGGAATCAAGCATGAGTTTTCAGCCGCTCGAACTCCTCAACAGAACGGAGTTGCAGAACGAAGAAACAGAACGCTCAAGGAAGCAGCAAGAACAATGCTTGCTGATTCTGGCATTTCGCAAAAGTTCTGGGCAGAAGCTGTAAACACTGCAAAAGTTCTGGGCAGAAGCTGTAAACACTGCTTGCTACACTCAAAATCGGTCTATGATCAACAAGAAGCTGAATCTCACCCCTTATGAAATATGGACTGGTAACAGACCGTCTATTTCTCACCTTCATGTTTTTGGCTGTAAATGTTTCGTTCACAACAATGGTAAGAATCATCTTACAGCATTTGAAGCTAAGTCAGATAATGGAATATTTTTAGGATATTCATCAACTAGCAAAGCTTATCGAATCTTCAATAATCGAACCTTAACTGTCGAAGAATCTGTTCATGTAGTTTTTGATGAATCGTTATGTGTTGAGGGCAACAAAGAATCAATTCAAAATCAGATGGAAAATATCCATCTCGAAGCTAACAGTGATGATGAGATTGTAGCTAACAGGTCAAGAGACAATCCACCAGAACCAGAAGTACCAGACAGACCGGATCTAGGCATTGAAACTTCTTCAGATCGAGCTGATCCGGATGTTCTTCACTCAAATGTTAAAGCAGATGCTGATCATGCTGCTACTACTCATCCGACCGGACCAGACAATCCAGAGTCAAGCTATCGATGGACTAAGAAGCATCCACCCAATCTAGTAATTGGTAGTCCCTCTGCACCGATCAGAACCAGAGGACAGATGATGGATGAATTCACACATGCCGCTTTCATCTCTACTCTGGAACCTAAGAAGATCGATGAAGCTCTAACTGATTTCAACTGGATTAAGGCCATGCAAGAAGAGCTAAATCAATTCGAACAAAATCAAGTTTGGAGTCTAACCCCCAGACCAAGCGATCTGCCTGTCATTGGAACCAGATGGGTTTTCAGAAATAAGCTGGACGCAGATGGAACTGTGGTTAGAAACAAAGCCAGACGGGTGGCACAAGGATTCAGACAAGAAGAAGGAATCGACTTCGATGAATCATTTGCACCAGTCGCCAGACTTGAAGCCATCCGAATCTTTCTTGCATATGCTGCCTTTAAAGACTTCAAAGTATATTAGATGGACGTTAAGAGCGCTTTTCTTAATGGAAAGCTTCAGGAAGAAGTCTACATTGAGCAACCACCTGGATTTCAGGACCATTTGCATCTCAATCATGTGTATCTACTGAATAAAGCAGCGTATGGTCTGAAACAAGCTCCAAGAGCCTGGTATGACACTCTATCTCAATTTCTGCTGAACCATGATTTTCAGATCGGCTCAGTAGATAAAAATCTCTTTAAATTTATTAAGGGGGAACATACCCTATTAGTTCAGATTTACGTTGATGACATAATCTTTGGGTCAACTAACCCCAAATTGTGCGAGAAATTTTCTAAGTTAATGCAGGGACAGTTTGAGATGAGCATGATGGGAGAACTCTCATTCTTTCTGGGTCTCCAAGTCAAACAGCTCAACAATGGTATTTTCATCAATCAGACCAAGTATACCAAAGAGCTCCTCAAGAGATTTGGAATGGTAACATGCTCAACTGCATCAACTCCTATGAGTCCAACAATCAAGTTAGACAAAGATGAAGGGGGAACAGCAGTTGAAGTAACCATGTATAGAGGACTAATCGGATCGCTATTGTATCTTACAGCGAGCCGGCCTGATATTATGTTCTCAGTCTGTATGTGCGCCAGATTCAGTCAGAACCAAAGCAATCACATTTTATTGCTGCCAAGCGTATTCTGAAATACTTAAAAGGATCTCAGAACGTTGGTCTTTGGTACTCCAAAGACTCAAACTTCAGCTTGATCGGATATTCCGACGCAGACTACGCTGGGTGTAAGATTGATCGTAAAAGCACCAGTGGAACATGTCAATTTCTAGGTGAAAGATTGATCTTTTGGTTCAGTAAAAAGCAGACATCGATTGCCACATCTACAGCTAAAGCAGAGTATCTCGCCGCTGGAAGCTGTTGCGCTCAAATGCTCTGGATTCAACACCAGCTCAAAGACTATGGCATCCAAGCTGTTGACTCTCCGATATTTTGCGACAACACAAGTGCAATCGCTATAACGTATAATCCAGTTTTGCACTCTCGAACAAAGCACATTGATATACGCCATCATTTTATTCGAGATCATGTTGGCAAAAAGGAAATTCGGATCGAGCACATCTCAACAGAGCAGCAAGCAACAGACATCTTCACCAAACCGCTCCCAGAGGCTAAGTTTAATTATTTTCGTCAAATTCTTGGTTTACTTGACTTATCTTAATAGTTTAGATGTTTTTATTCCTTTCGCACTTAAAGATTTTTGTTACCACAGATCGATAATACAATGTTCAGAAAGACACAGACCGGTCCGAACTTTCAGACCGATCCATGTCAATCTGATGTTATCCCATGATCTGTCTGGTCAATACTTTACTTTTACAAAAACAGCCCGGACTGATCGCATTTTAATCGCCTTCTCTATCTGTTATCTTGACCGTTCATTTTGAATTCTTTTTATCAGTCATCGAGATAAAGACACGTGTCTTCTCTCTCCTATTTAGCGGGCTGAACATTTCATCCTCTTTCACTTTTTACAATTTACCGCTATCTGTTTTCTTATTCTCTCACTCTCCTAAATCTTCGCATTCGTTTAATTTCATCCCAAAGTCACCGTTAGACTTCCCTCTGCCATTCCCACGGTCAAAGGAATAGTTATCACTGAGTTGAGAGATTATACCCAATCAGGGATCAAGTCCCCCTCCTCCACCGGCAAGGGAAAAGCCATTCTCTCCGAACCCCTCTCCTCTAAACCCAAATCTGCAGCGCAGAGCAATCGACATCGCTATGGAGGATGTTGATGAGAAGGTGAAGGCACTCATTGTGGTCTTTGATGAATATGTCCAGTACCGGATTATCAACCACATTGAGTTATTCTTCGGTAAGTTGAGCAGACTGAAGAAGATGGAAGAGGAAGTTCTGAAAGGAACAGAGACTGATGATGTTCGGCTTGCCGTGCAGCGCAAAGAGCTATTTACGGCTAATCAAAGATTCAGTCTGGCCACTCTGCTCCTAGCTGCTAAGAAAGAGAACTTTGATCCGATTGCTCCAACTGCCAGAGATGATGGGGCCGTTATTGCTCAATTAGAGATGGATGTTCATGCTCTTCACTTAGCTGTCCGTTTTCAACGACAGAAGCTCAGTATATCCACTCCAGCACCCAGCCCGGATCATCCCTCTGCAAGCAAGACTCTGGCAGAACCTTTCGTTGAGGTTATTCCTTCTGATGCAGCAGACCAGTCAGCCGAGCAAGCAGCGGATGAGACTGCAGAGCAAGTACCAGAACAGACAGCGGAGCAGCCATTGCCTAATGCTCCGTCTGCGACAGATGATGAACCCTTGAATGTCTTGTTGGACTCTCCAACAACATCTATTCCTTTGGGGTCATCAGTCTCCCTCGTTCCAATCAGTCCAACAGCAGAACTGGCAACAGTTGGCGCTCCAGAATTCGTCGATCCGGATTTGGTTGTGTCCACAGTTGTTGCCGCTCTACAAATTGAGGAGCCTTCCAGGCCCAGCACTCCACCAGTCCAATCAGATGAAGATATGGCCTTCATTCAAGCATTTTCCTCGGATTTGGTCACCTTGATCCGGTCCGAAAGTCACCAAGTTGCTGTATCTTCACTTGTCCCGGTTGCTGAAGACGATGAACAGGCTTTGTCCTCATCAGATCGCTCTCCCAGCCAACAATCTGATGCACCTCCATTTCTGGCAAGGACTCTTCAGCACCTCTCTGACAACTGCCTGTCACTCTCTCAACGCATTCTCGAAGTTCATCAAGGTCAGAGGCTTACAGCTTTGGACTTTGATTCATTCAAAGAGAAGATGACTGCCAGTATCGGAAGCCTTCAGCAAGGCATAAACGATCTGTTTTCTCAACAAGCCTCTTATAAGAACAGTCTGAGAAAAGAGCAGATCGAACTAGCCACTGAAGTCAGAGCATCTGTTGCCATTCCCTCCGCGCCCAAGACGTTCGTCTTGACGCTATCAGCGCGCAGCTAGCACAAGTTGTTGACTTTCTTCAAGAGATTGCTGCTGACAAAAAGGGGGAAAAGAAGAAAGACTTCAGGCCGCCTCCGTCTCAGTCTTCTAGAAAATAAAATTTTCAGACTGTCTGTATTTAGGATTTTTGGTGATCAATAAAAATCCTCTTTCGATTAAGTCCGTGTTCATTTATTTTGAACTACAATATAAGGCTTAATAATAAAAGAGTAATCGATCCAACTTAATGATGTTCATTTATTTTGAACAAGAAAAAGTAATCGATCCGAAAGTTTTCGCTTCAGAGTTCTCATCAGACTGGTTAAAAAGACTTAGAAGCTAGGTTTTGTCATCATCAAAAAGGGGGAATTTGTTAGTTCCGGATCTTATCGATGAGATTTTAAAGATGACAAAACATATCAGACCGGATCGAGTGAAATCAGACTGAGCAGAACGATCGCCCAAAACAGATCAAGCTGATAAGATGACAAAGCATATCAGACCGGATCGAGGATAATCAGACTAACCAGATCGATAGCTCAACAACAGAACAAGCTGATAAGACACATTACTTATCAGACCGGATCGATGAATATCATACTGACTCAACCGAAGCTTCAGATCGATCTCTATCTTTATCAGATCAGAGCATCTTAGGATATATACAGAATGGCTCCTCAGTCCGAATCATTAACGGCTATTTATTGTAGCATTTAATGTCGTAATTAATGCTACAAAGGACCAAAGACTGAAGATTGCCATAATAGGTAAGAAGACAAAGAAGAGCTTACCTGACAGTCGCCGAAAGTATGAACCATAACAGCAAATATCCTGAAGAAGAAGACTGTAGCTTTCTCAGAGTTTAAGAAAAGTCAAAGTTGCACATTAAGGGAAATAATGTCGTTGGTACCTTCAACTATAAAAAGGATGCAACAAAAGGAACTTAAAGAGACTCTCGCTGATCAATTGAAAGACGCACAAGAAAGCAAAAACAGCACAAGCTTACAAGCTCAGAAGCTCTCGAGCTGAAATCATTCTTAAGCACGTTTACTTTGTAACATTTGATCATTTAGGATCACTGTGCGCATCTTGTGTTTTCTGTGTTGAAAAATAGAAGTGAGAAACATATTGTAACTGTCAGACAGAGTGTGTCTGAGCAGATTGAGTGACTAGGAGTTTCAGATTGGTAGTGAGGTAAATCCAGTCTGAATCGGGTTTGTACAACAGGATTGTATAAATCAAAGTCTTCTAGTATAAACCTTCCTTAATTGGAAGAAGGGGAGACGTAGAAGGATTACACCACCTTCGAACTTCCAGAAACATATCCCGTGTATCTTATTTCTGCACTTGTTCTTTCATACTAGCCATCGAGCCGTTCTTACACATACAAGAACAGACCGTTCCGCACTTATACTTTCAGTGGTCTGTTCTGTACAAGAATTGATTAAGAAACATATTTCTTTCACTAATCCGGAAGAAATCACAAAGGATTAATTTTTAGAAGGAGTGTTCATTCACCCTCCCCCCCCTCTAAACACTCCGGACCGATCCTAACAAATTTTCTGAAAACAGAGTAGGCGATCGATCTCGACGTTTGAGGCAATCTATCGCCTGTGGCTAAACATGAGAGTGGCGGTGCATTGAGCGATCGATCGCTTCATGTGGCGACCGATCGCGTGAAATTAAGAGATCGATCGCCTAGGACCAAAGCTTTAGGCGATCGATCGCCTCAAAACATGAGATCGATCGCCAGGGTCCAGAATTGGAAAAATGTTATATTTTTGTAGAATTTGATTTTATTGCCTATGATAACATGATATATTATTGGCATTGTTGTAGCACCATCACAGGGGACAGGACAACGAGGCAATTAGCCAGTGACGACTTATTTATCTCGTTTGTGTTGCTTTACAGGCACGTGTTGACGTACGAAGTATAGATATTGTGTGATGATGTTATGCGATTGATATCATATGAATTGTGTTATGTTGGTATCATATGATTGGTAGTATCATATGCATGTACATTCATGGATATCATGTATTTGAGATGGATGAGGTAGAGGTATACGCCTGGTTTGGGTATATGCTCGGGTATACGACGTTAGCATTAGAGATATACGCCTGGTTTGGGTATATGCTCGGGTATGCTACATATACTTGGTATGAGATATATACGCCGGTTTTTGGGTATATGCTCTGGCTATTATCATGTGAGGACGGTACAATGATATGTGTTGCTAATATGAAGATGTGAGATGATTTCACTGACATATTGAGCGGAAATGGACATATCATCCTAGTCTCGTGATAATAGGATGTGTGATGAGACATGTCATGACATAGTTGCATTTGTTGATGCATGAGACAGAGTATTCACATTTGATATGATTATTATTGCTTTATCATTGATATTGTGTTTTGATATTGCACTGAAATAATTGTTATCTATACTCACGTTGTGTGAATGTTTCTGTAGGGTTTCATAGACGTGGGGAGCGTGAGTCATGATTTCCGCCGCGAGGAGAACCACTGCATAGGGGTTATCTTGGAGTAGGTTGTTACTTGTACATGTGATGTATAGTTGGTTAGGGTTTTGTAAACCTTGTGACAACGTAACCTGTAAGATACTCTTAATCAGTGTATGCTTTTTACTTAATTCAGACTCACATATGTATGTTAACGTGATACATAATGGATTAAATGACGAGGACCCCACATTAGTGGTATCAGAGCAGTGGTACGAGAACGGGGTGAACAAGGGTAGAGGAAGTGTATTAGGGAGTTGCCTAATCACTTGAAAGCATGTTATGAGTTATAATATGATGTTATATTGACATGCTTTATTATTTTTATTATTGTTGGTAACCTGTATTTACAGTAATGGCAGACAGAGTACCACATGATGAGGTTGGAGATGCCATGAGTGGCAATGCTAGTGTGAGGATGGCGCCTGTACCACCACCACCGATTGAGCAAGGGCCAGTGGAACAGGTACTGTTACCTGGCGAGTTAACATTGACGCAATTTCTGAGTTATCAGCCACCCAGGTTTGAGGGTACTGAATCAGGGGAACTGGCAGAGGAGTGGCTAGAACGTGTGGAACAAATATTTGTATCAGCACCGTGTGCCAAGACTGATTGGTTACGCTTAGCTGAATTTCAGTTGGCTAAGAAGGCCATGATGTGGTGGAAGTCCACATTGATTGAGCTGAGGGCTCAAGGACAGACAATTAACTGGGATGTGTTTAGAACGAAGTTTCTTGATCATTATTTCTCTGTTGCTGCAAGGCAAAGGAAAGAGGATGAATTTACAACCTTGAGACAGGGATCAATGACAGTATCTGACTATGCTGTGCAATATTCTTTATTGCTCCGGTATGTGCCACATATCGTTGTAAACACAAAAGCAAAGATCAGACAGTTTGTGAAAGGTTTGAGGCCTGAATTGTTTGATAGGGTAATGTCCAATAACCCTACATCTTATGAAGAAGCATTGACTAGAGCCGAGATGGCTGAGATTGCAGTAGGGGTGTACACAGATGTTGGACAATCCCAACCACCTACATCTGAAAGTATGAGACCTAGATGAGAACCATTTAAATCACTACGAGGTGGTGCATCTTCATCTAGGTTTAGTGGGAAACGTTTTGGACCACGGAAAGGGGATGACCGAAGAGCTAAGGGACAGTTTCAAGGTAGTAGTATTGGTAGTGGTGTGCAATGCTTTAAATGTGGCGGACCACATTTGAAACGAGATTGTCCTCAATTGAATCCAGTAGTTTGTTTCCGTTGTGGGAGACCAGGACATGTGATCCGTGATTGTCCTCAAGTGGGTGGACAACAGAGGAGAGGACCAATGTCAGAGAATACAGTGCATCAGAGACCACATGGCACAATCTGGAGGAGGACAGAGGGCAGGACCACCTCAGGCTCAGGTATATGCACTGAACAGGGAGGAAGCAGAGGCAGCTCCTGATGATGTGATAGCGGGTAAGTGTACTTTATTAACTTATCCAGCTTTACTTTTGATTGATACTGGTGCATCACATTCTTTTGTTGCACAAAATTTTGTTGATCGGTATCATATATGCTCGTCTCCACTGTTGATGCCTCTTTATGTCTCGACACCCATGGGAACTACTGTGATGGCTTGTCAGAGGGTGTCTGATTGTGATCTTCAGTTTGAGACTGAGTATGGACTACAAACTGATTTAATTGTGTTAGACATGACAGATTTTGATTGCATTCTTGGAATCGATGTGTTGAGTAAATATCAGTCTGTTGTGGATTGTTGTCAGAAGATAGTGAGATTTCAGTCTGATACTGGAAATCAGTGGTTCTTCTATGGCCAGGGATCGAGAGCAAGGATTCCTTTGATATCAGCGATCCGAATGTCGCGTTTGTTAGAACGTGGACATGCGGGTTATTTGATTTATGCCATTGATGTAACTGAACAGAAAATAGAAAGGAAAGTGGAGGAGATACCAGTGGTTGCAGAATATGTGGATGTGTTTCCAGATGAGATACCTGGATTTCCACCGAGTCGAGAAGTGGAATTTGGTATTGATTTGATACCTGGTACTTCTGCAATTTCACGAGCTCCTTATCGGATGGCACCTTCGAATTAAAAGAATTGAATACTCAATTGCAAGACTTATTGGACAAGGGGTACATACGTCCTAGTGTATCTCCTTGGGGTGCTCCGGTATTATTTGTTAAGAAGAAGGATGGGACAATGAGATTGTGTATTGACTATCGACAATTGAACAAGGTAACCATAAAGAATAAATATCCTCTTCCTCGTATTGATGATTTATTTGATCAGTTACAGGGATCAAAAATCTATTCTAAGATTGATTTGAGATCTGGTTATCATCAAATACGTGTAAGAGAGGGTGATGTACAGAAGACAACATTCAGAACTCGCTATGGGCATTATGAGTTTCTAGTAATGTCATTTGGAGTAACAAATGCTCCAGCTGTCTTTATGAGTTTAATGAATCAGGTTTTCCAGGAATACCTTGATCGATTTGTCATTGTCTTTATCGATGATATACTGATCTATTCGCAGAGTGATGCAGAACATGTTCAACATTTGCATATGGTATTGCAATTGTTGAGGACACATCAGTTGTATGCCAAACTCAGTAAGTGTGAGTTTTGGTTGACTAGTGTCTGCTTTTGGGGCATGTAATTTCAGAAGAAGGTATATCAGTTGATCCGAAGAAAGTGGACGCAGTGTTGAATTGGTCAGTACCTACTTCTGTACCAGAGATTCGTAGTTTCTTGGGTTTGGCTGGATATTATAGACGGTTTGTTGAAGGATTTTCAGCGATTGCCAAACCATTGATACATTTGACACAGAAGGGAGTATCATTTCAATGGTCAGAGGCTTGTGAGCATAGTTTTCAGGAATTGAAACATCGATTGACTACATCTCCAATCTTGATCATTCCATCGGAACATGACAGGTTTGCCTTATATACTGATGCATCATTACTAGGTTTGGGTTGTGTATTGATGCAGGATAAACATGTAGTGACTTATGCATCACGACAATTGAAACCACATGAAATGCGATATCCAGTACATGATCTGGAATTAGCTGCCATTGTCTTTGCCTTGAAGATATGTCGACATTATTTATATGGTACGTCGTTTACCATATACACAGATCATAAAAGCTTAAAGTTTTTATTCACTCAAGCAGAGTTGAATATGAGGCAAAGAAGATGGATGGATCTGTTGAAAGATTATGATTGTGAGATTGAATATCATCCAGGAAAGGCTAATCTTACAGCAGATGCCTTGAGTCGAAAAGTACATCATACGGCTGATGAGATGATTCATTTATCAGCATTAATGACATCGTGGTGTACATTGGGTTATAAATTTGATGTAGAAACAGTGCCGGTACATGTATCAACATTATTGATTGAACCTGACATTTTTGAGAAAATCAGGACAGCACAAATGACTGATGATGAGGTACAACATTGGAAAGAAATGCTAAGTCAAGGACAAACATCACAGTTTGTAATTGCAAGTGATGGAATTCTGAAATACAAGAACTGTTGGGTAGTACCTGCTTCATTGGGACTACGCCAAGAACTACTACAACGTGTTCATTGTAGTAGATACAGTATACATCCTGGAGGAAAGAAAATGTATCATGATTTATGTACTCAATTTTAGTGGAAACGTAGGAAACAGGATGTGTTGACCTTTGTGAAACGGTGTTTAGTTTGTCAACAAGTAAAAGCAGAAAGACAGAAACCAGGAGGTGAATTACACAGTTTGGAAATTCCTCAGTGGAAATGGGAACATATCACGATGGATTTTGTGACTCATTTGCCACGGACGTCTTCTGGTTGTTATGCCATTTGGGTGATCGTTGACCGACTCACCAAAGTATCTCATTTGGTGCCATATTGTATGACATTTACATATTTGCGAATGTCACAATTGTACATTCAACATGTAGTGAGACTACATGGTATACCAGTTTCCATTGTGTCGGATAGAGATCCGAGATTTACTTCGCATTTTTGGAAAGGGTTACAGACAGCATTGGGAACTGAAGTGCGGTTGAGTACATCATATCATCCTCAGACAGATAGACAAACAGAGCGTACAATACAGACGCTTGAGGATATGTTGCGTGCCTGTGTATTAGTGTTTGATACCTCTTGGCAAGAGTCATTGCCATTAGTGGAATTTTCATATAATAACAGTTATCAAACTAGTATACAGATGGCACCATTTGAGGCTCTATATGGGCGACGGTGTAGATCGACATTGTATTGGGATGCTGTGGATCAGTCTTCCTTACATGATCCTAGGGATTTCATGAAATGTGGTTAAATGATAGGAAATGAATTGTGCAAGAAATACCATGAAGATATGCTTGAAAATCGTCATGAATTTTCTGAAAATAGAGGAGGCAATCGATCTCGACGTTTGAGGCAATCGATCGCCTGTGGCTAAACATGAGAGTGGTGGTGCATTGAGCGATCGATCGCTTCATGTAGCAATCGATCGCCTTGAGGCAGTATGTTTTCCAAAGGGGAGGCGACCGATCGCGTGAAATTAAGAGATCATCGCCTAGGACCAAAGCTTTAGGCGATCGATCGCCTCAAAACATGAGATCTATCGCCAGGGTCCAGAATTGGAAAAATGTTATATTTTTGTAGAATTTGATTTTATTGCCTATGATAACATGATATATTATTGGCATTGTTGTAGCACCATCACAGGGGACAGGACAACGAGGCAATTAGCCAGTGACGACTTATTTATCTCGTTTGTGTCGCTTTACAGGTACGTGTTGACGTACGGAGTATAGATATTGTGTGATGATGTTATGCGATTGATATCATATGAATTGTGTTATGTTGGTATCATATGATTGGTAGTATCATATGCATGTACATTCATGGATATCATGTATTTGAGATGGATGAGGTAGAGGTATACGCCTGGTTTGGGTATATGGTCGGGTATACGACATTAGCATTAGAGATATACGCCTGGTTTGGGTATATGCTCGGGTATGCTACATATACTTGGTATGAGAGATATACGCCGGTTTTTGGGTATATGCTCTGGCTATTATCATGTGGGGACGGTACAATGATATGTGTTGCTAATATGAAGATGTGAGATGATTTCACTGACATATTGAGCGGAAATGGACATATCATATTAGTCTCGTGATAATAGGATGTGTGATGAGACATGTCATGACATAGTTGCATTTGTTGATGCATGAGACAGAGCATTCACATTGGATATGATTATTATTGCTTTATCATTGATATTGTGTTTTGATATTGCACTGAAATAATTGTTATCTATACTCACGTTGTGTGAATGTTTCTGTAGGGTTTCATAGACGTGGGGAGCGTGAGTCATGATTTCCGCTGCGAGGAGAACCACTGCATAGGGGTTATCTTGGAGTAGGTTGTTACGTGTACATGTGATGTATAGTTGGTTAGGGTTTTGTAAACTTTGTAACAACGTAACTAGTAAGATACTCTGAATCAGTGTATGCTTTTTACTTAATTCAGACTCACATATGTATGTTAACGTGATACATAATGGATTAAGTGACGAGGACCCCACATACAATCATTTGTGCATTTGGATCCACTCTATTCTTTGTATTTGTGAGTTAGAATATAGGAGTGAATATCATTGTAACAATTGGTGATTCATTACAACTGTGTGAGGTCTTTCCACGTGAGACGTTAAAGAACATGAACTTTGTGATTCTGTGTGGGCTAGGAGTTTAGGCTCTCTATTAATATTAGCCTAAGTAGGTTGTATACTGAAAAGTGTAAGCCAAATCTTCTAGTGTATCCTTCCATCAGATGGAAGAAGGGGAGACGTAGAAGAGTTTGTGCTTCGAACTTCCAGAAATAAATTCTTGTGTTATTTACTTTACTGCATTTATTTACCTTACTGTTTTTGCATATTTTCTTGCATATTTTTTAAAATGTCTTTCAAATGATTAATTGGTTTATGTTGAGTGTCTTCCGCTCGGTTTTGTAATCGAACTCGATATAATCTCTCGATGCATTTATTTCAAGAATACGAGTTATTGAAACTCTAGTTGGTTGAACTCGGGCGTGAAATGACAAATCACCCCGGAATTGATTCTAACATTATGATTAATCTATGAATTCTTTATAAAAAAAATTATAAATTATCCTTTTTTAAAAATTGATGTTATGTTATATCTCTCTTTTGACATATTGATACTTTTTGTTGTGGTTTCTCATACCGCATCAATGTTATCATTGCTTTAAAAGTTTTGTTACGAAAAGAGGCTATATAGTAGAACTTTCATTTTCAATTCCATCACCTTATGATGCTCTTATTATCTGCTCGCAAGTCAACATATCTGCAGTTATATTATTTCTTCGTGGTAATTAATTTATAAATGAATAATTATTAATTTATAGATTACTTAATATTTGTTAAATTAATATGATTTTGTTAATCCAAATCTATTGATTTATAGAGTTTTAAGTATATTTCTTATAATCTATGATTTATTTATTGAGAAAATATTCGTTCCATATATATATATATATATATATATATATATATATATATATTGAATGATTTTAAATTTTTTTATTCAAAATCTTATAAATTAATTTTAACTTTTTTGAAATGTAAGGGTCAAACCGTAACTGGAATCGATGTTAACCGTTGTAACTGCGGTTCACAAGCCATAATCGGAACCGTATACGAAGGTTACGTTTAAGGTTGAGCTGTTCCGAACCGGCTGATCGACGGTTCCGAACCGTGATAATGTCTAGGCTCTATGCCACTGCCAATTTAAATTCCATTTCTTCTCGTTGAAAAAACACATCTTTTACTGTTAAAAAAACATCTTTTTCTAAATAAACAAAAAATGGATGACATGGATGAGCTCTCACTTACACACATACAAAAGTTGAACAAGACATGTTCTTCTCAAAATTGGAACGTGTGTGTACTATTATTAATCTCAAGTTTGATACACATCTTCCAGATCAAATCATGATAATCAACTCAAAGTCAAGATTATCGTCGAGCACCCCATAGACCTATTTTCAAACAACTTCTCCACTAATGTAGTAACTCCCTAAACTTGAATCAAAAAGTCTTTTTAAGCTTGTAATGTTAGGTCTTTGGTATCGATTTCAAATAAAAGATAGGATGAGCACAAAGAAGAGAGTATTATCATATAAAGTTCATGTGTTAGCACAACTTGATCTTCTCTTCTTATTCTAGCCTTGGCTCATTGCATTTTATATTTTTTTTTTCACAAGTCTCTTTTTCGGCTAATTTAATTTAATATTGTAAATAAATAAAATAAATCCAAAACTAATGTCAAGTTTTTTTTCTTTACAGAACTAATGTGAAATGCAGCTGTGGAGTGCCTTTAAAAAAAACGCACTCCCCAATTGGTATGCGTTTTTCTTATATATATATATTATATTATATATATGGGAATATATTATATAATTATATTAATAGTTATTATTATATTAATATTAATAGTTATTATTATATAATAATAATAATAATTCAATTATTAGTTTATTTTAATCAAATGAATACTTATATTCAAGCAACAAGTTATGTATGGTTATTAGTTACTATATGCGTTATTTCCTAAAGTTTTTCTCCAACAAAATTTAATAATTTGGCAAGCACCTGGATTAGATCTGATCAAGCACAAACGCAATATATTTGGGAAGCGGATAAATTTAGATCTGATAAATTTAGTTATATGTTTTCTTACATATGAAATCCTTTTATAGTTTAGTTAGTAATTCTTTATTTTAAAATAATATATAATAAGTTGATGAACGGTGCATGAAGACAATTATTTATTTTAATACGAGTAATATGAAATGATATTAATTACAATATAATCTATATATAGCCTCCAGTACCACAATCTCGTCTATGTATCTCTCGCCGTGATCTTCTTGGTGGCTAAACTTGCACAACATTAGGCGCTTGTGATTGCTCAGATCTAATCCTGATGCTGGACTCACCAATATCATGATACTGTGGAGTCAGGTCGGAGAATACAACAGGTGAGACATTAAAATGCGGACGTGATTGTGAAGAACCTAGGACTCCAAGCATAAGATCCGTAAATGGAAATCCACTGTAAGACTGGGTTGGATCAGATATATAAGGAGTATATGGTGATGGCTCAATCTGGTGGGCAGGTTGCGGCACGTAATAGTCATAAGCGGTAGCATCGTAGCGGAATGATGAACGATGTGTTGTTGATGTGTCACCTCCGTCATATGAAGTAGTTGTAAATGGAAGGATGTCATCACGAGCGTCTACTGGAGTTTCAGACCTACTAGTTCGTCTTCTCCTCCGACTGTCCCCCCTACTGCTAGTTGGTTGTCGTGCATGTATAGTATCTTGATTTCGTTGCTTCTGAGCAAGTCGTCTCACTTCATCCGCAATTGATATATTATGTTGTAATAAATGTCTGACCTTGGTGAGATCGCATCGTCCTCGCTCAAACTCGAGCAACTAAGTCTGAGTTGCTCCATGTGCGCATCCTGAAAAAAAAAACTATATCATTAAGGTTGTCATAATCATAAGACGCAAAAATATATAAAATAAGACAAAACTGCATCTCTACATACTACTTGTTGCCACGCGGCAACGTCTCATGTACGGTGTCCAATCTCGATATTGATGCCCGATGGAGATATAATATGACGAGTAATGCGACCATACCACGTCATGTACTTGTCACTAATAGGATAGGAGTCGGTGGCCTCAGGGGCATGCACAATGTTATATCTTATGTTGTTCCACAAATCTATGTACTCATTATGTTGATATATCCAATTGGTGCCCGAACGACCTCTGCGGTCGACTTTATTCAAGGCTGCCTGACGTGCATCTATGGATGGTGGAACAGTTTGAAACCGAGCAAACTGTCATAAGACTCGTTCTGGACAATGCATATCCACAATGGAATAGTGTATCATCGAGCATTGCGCCCTCCAATCCTCAGGACCACATTCTGGAGGCAATGACCTGATCTCGTGTGATTCCATGTCGTATAGAGTTCAAATAAACTGCAATACATAAATGTTTTAAGATTTGTTAAGACATTAACATAAATAATTACGGACATTAATATACAAGTTATGTAATAAATACTTAAGCACTAAATTTACCTGATCCCAATACATCTGATCTAGTGTGTCTCGAAATACACGTAAAGTATGTCGGACGGTGGTCCAAATGTGCAAAATTGAGACCATCTAAATAATATCAGCATGATAATGTTAATACATTAAATTGTGAATAATATAACATCAATAAAATCTATGATTATACAATGCACCATATAGGGGGATAGGAAGTGTGTGATCTTCATTCACTACAATTGGGCCTTCTGGTACTCGAGTACCATGAGTATGGGATGGATACTCTTGATTCTCATATATGCCCAAGTCTGAAATTTTGTGATTGGAATATGAAGTTAATATAACATAATGTAAGTTTATATTCACTTTTATTAAAGTTGGTGAGGCTAGTAAATACTATTACCTGTACAAGTTGCATTGCACCACCGATATTTGTTCTTCCTTTCTTAGATCCATTGCTAAACTCACGATAAAGGAATGCAAGCACTGCACTACCCCAACTAAACTTACGAGCGTTTGAAATATCGTGTAGATGACGGATGTATAACATCGAGACAAAGTCGTTCGATGAATCGGGGCATAACAATCCACCTAGTAACATTAGTACACATGAGAGTGTGTACTGATGCACTTGTTCCTCGGTGCTGTCATTAGTTATTGGGTAAGCCATTAGATGAGCTTGTAGTGCAGTTAATGCTATACGCGACTTCTTAAGATTATCATATGGAGGAAAAAACCAAGCCACTGCGCACAATACATTCACCACTGCGTGATACTCATGCGCGTGTTGGTAGCGCTTATCGTGTACGCCCAAATTAATACTTCTTCAGTTAATAACAAAAATATGTAGTAGTGGAAGTAGGGATCGATCTCACAGGGAAGGTAAATTTATTTTATGCCATAAACGAATAGTAACAAGGGGGTTTTATGATGAATGATTACTACTAAGCAAATTCTAGAACTAAACTAATTAACGAGGTTAACTAAGATGATTTAAACTTATGAGAGTGAAGTGATTCTTGGTTTTCAGGTAACCGTACTTTTGGAAAATTATCTTTTGGTCATCAAATCAAAACATTCGAATTCTTTCGATTATCTATATACTGGAAATTCAATTCCTACTCATCTTATTCGTAGTCAAAGAGAAAACAGCATTCAATTCAACCCTTACCAAATCTCTAATCACCACTACAGCCGTTAATGATTAAATCAATGATAGTTTCAAAACTAACGAGTTCGATAAATCTAATCAATGAAAACTACAGCCGTTAAAATTGATTACTCAACCGTTTCTCCTAAGAATTCAATAACACCTACAACCGGTTAATTATTAATCTCAGTTGTTTCTTAACAAACTATCGATTATGTACTTGAATATTAGGTGATCGGTCTAATACACAAACACAACAATCATGGAATTCGAAATCTGAGAAACAAATTGAAATCGAAATCTAATTCAACAATCAAAACAAATTCTCATAAAAGATTCAAATCCAAAAGCAGGTATCCCTTCAACCAAGAATCGAAGAGTTTTAGCCTAGCATAATTAAATCTAAAAACAATAAAAATTCGATGGAAAACATTAAATAAATAAAGGAAAAGAAATTACTAATATAAATCACGATTCCGGCTTGTCGATTCCGGTTCCGTTCTTCGTTGTTCTTGAAGAAAACTTGAAAGAAAATTAATCTAAAATCTCAAATTATTCTAAGAATTGTAAAAACTATCAAAAACTGCTGCTAATGAGGCTTAGTCTCGAGTTTTAGGGTATGGGAGTGATAAAAATGGGATACAATTTTTTAAACATGGTAAAAGACTCAATTTCATAATTTCCGGACTCTTCGGCGATCGATCGCCTGATGTGTGGCGATCGATCGCTAGTTTATTTTTTTTTTTCAGCGAATTTCTTGAGGCGATCGATCGCCTCTTTATCGCGATCGATCGCTAAGCTCCAGTAGACTTTGGCGATCGATCGCCACTTCTTCGCGATCGATCGCTGGTTCGTGAATTTTGTTGATTAAGTTTCTGTCCATAGGCGATCGATTTCCTCTTCCGGGCGATCGATTGCCACCTCCAAAATTACATTTTTGCCCTTTTCTTGATCAACTTTGAGTCCTTGTCATGTCCATGTCCCTTCTTGGTCTTTACACATCGTTTTTAGCTCGTTTTCTTCGATTGTACCTACAATTACACAAATATACGATTAGGTAGCATACGTATCAAATTATCTATCAAAACCTACCAAATCGTAGACAATTAAGCACTAAAGATGTGTCTATTTCTAGTCACATCAAACTCCCCCATACTTACTCTTTACTCGACCTCGAGTAAACAAATAAAGCTACAATATTTTTGGTTGGCTCATAAGTTCATAACAAAGCAACTTGTCCTCACTTTAATGCCTCAACAATTTTAACATGCATAATAATGAACGGTGGTGAAAAGTTAACAGTGGAACAAGTTCAATCCCTAAACATTTCGTACCCAACGAAGTAGTGAACGTGTGTGTGTGGTCATAAACAAGTGTTGTGTACAAATTATAGATCCAGAATATGCAAAGCCATAATAGTTCAAGTCATACACTAACACAAGTATAAGCTCACTTGCACACTCTTCTCCACTATCTTAGCTACTTTGCAAACATAAATCAAGTAGGTCTTTATTAGCTTGTAGCTTGGCCTAGGTATTGGCTTATGAAAGAAAGGGTAAGGATATTCAAACAAGAGAGTATGATGAAATGCACACTAAAAGCATCTCTTCTTGTATGAATTTTTCAACTTTGTTCTTTTTCACAAGGTTTATTTCAACACTTTTCTTCTTTTGTGCCTTGGATCCCCTTGGAGTCATATTTTCATCTATTTTTTTCAAGGCATCCCTTTTTCTTTCATGCATTCCATTCTTTTGACAATTAAGCTCACAAATATACTTCAACGATTCCCAAGTGCATTTGAATGAAATACATCATACTCCCTTAAAAGGTATGGATTAAAATCACATTTAGGCTTAAAGGGTAGGATGATAAGCTAGTCAAGAAATGTTGAATAGGGGTCTTTAGTATGGTTAGCATACTACCATTCTTTTAAATTTAAGGCTCAAAATAGGTACTAGAGAGTGATTTTGTTTACATGGTAGGCTTGAAAGGCACAAACGCATCAAAGATCGCCTATATGACTTTCATGTTTGCAAGTAGTCTAGACATACGCCTCAAAGAGCATGTAGTTAAGTTGTAGCATGTATTAGAGACTTCTTAAGACTGTTACAAAGTTTAGACAATCTTCACTAAGCTATGCACACTTCACAAGCCATGACAATAATGTGCTCAAAATATTCAACTTACTAAGTTAAAGTACACTTTGCATTAGAGTTCAAAGTGTTCCAAGATTAACAATTCACCTATGTTCAAAAGCATGCATGCCATCAATTAGGTTTCATCATGGGCTAGTGATTCTAAGCATGTGTTCATTACTAACTATGAACTCAAAATTTTAAATTTTTCGATTTTTTTGTATTTTTTTGAAATAAGAAAAACAATAACACACTACTAATCCCTCCCCCATACTTAAATCTTACATTGTCCCCAATGTAAGGCAAAAAGACAAGAGAAAAGAAAAGTCCAACTATGAAAGCAATAAAAATAAAAGGGAGAAAAGAAACGAACTCCCCTTGGGTTGCCTCCCAAGCAGCGCCTCTGTTTAACGTCAGTGGCCCGACGCTATCCCCTTGCTCAGTCGAAAGTAGGTGGGTCTTCTAGAGCCACCTTGATGTCTACTCGTCCTCCGTCTTCATTTTGGACACCTTCATAATAGTGCTTCAATCGGTGACCATTCACTTTGAATGTCTTCGTGGTGTCCAAACTCTGAATCTCAACTGCACCATGGGAAAACACATTGGTAACTACATAAGGACCATGCCACCTGGAACGAAGCTTACCTGGAAACAGACGAAGGCGGGAATGGTAAAGGAGAACTTTCTGACCAACTTCAAAATTCCTCCTAGAGATCATCTTGTCGTGAAAATCCTTTATCTTCTCTTTGTAACATCTGGAACTGTCATATGCGTCATTTCGAATCTCCTCGAGCTCTTGCAATTGCAGTTTCCTATGCACTCCACTTTCTTCATAGTTCATGTTGAAGTTCTTCACTGCCCAGTACGCTTTGTGCTCCAACTCTACAGGAAGATGACACGGTTTTCCAAAAATCAGTCTATAAGGGGACATACCTATCGGGGTCTTGTATGCGGTCCTGTAGGCCCATAGTGCATCATCAAGTCTCAAGCTCCAATCTTTCCGTGTCGGGTTGACGGTTTTCTCCAATATGGCCTTGATTTCTCGGTTGGAGACCTCAGCTTGGCCGTTTGTTTGCGGATGATAGGCAGTGGAGACCTTGTGAGTTACGTGGTATTTCTTGAATAGACTTTCCACTGTCCGATTGCAGAAGTGCGTCCCTCGATCACTGATGATGGCTCGTGGGATTCCAAATCTAGAGAAAAGGTTATGCTTGATAAAATCTGCAACAACCTTGGAATCGTCAGTCCGGGTAGCTATAGCTTCCACCCATTTCGATACATAATTAACAGCAAGCAGTATATAGATATGACCATAAGACATAGGAAAAGGTCCAATAAAGTCGATGCCCCACACGTCAAAAATTTTAGAAATGAGAATGGGTTGTTGGGGCATCTCCTGTCTTTGGGAGAGATTACCTGTCAGTTGACATTGTGCACAATTCTTGCAGAAAAGATATGAGTCATGAAATAGGGTGGGCCAAAAGAACCCACATTCCAGTACCTTTCTCGACGTCCTCTTTGCTCCAAAATGTCCACCACACGCATATGAGTGGCAGAATGTAAGAATGGCATTTACCTCTGTCTCGGGTATGCATCGTCGAATGATTTGGTCCGCACAATTCTTCCATAAGTAAGGGTCATCCCATACGTAGTACTTGGCGTCACTTGTAATCTTGGCTCGTTGGCACCTAGAGAGTTCATGGGGAAGCACATTAGAAGCTAAAAAATTTACAATATGAGCGTACCATGGCAAATTGTCTGTTATGGCGAATAGGTGCTCATCCGGGAACTCCTCCTTCAAACACAGCTCATCGTCCAAATGTGGTAGACGGCTTAAGTGGTCTGCTACTTTGTTCTCGCTGCCCTTCTTATCCTTGATTTGGATGTTGAATGCACTCAAGAGCAAAATCCATCTTATTAGCCTTGGTTTTGCCTCCTTCTTCGTCATCAGATAGCGAAGAGCTGCATGATCAGAATAAACAATCACCTTAGTACCAAGTAAATAAGATCTAAATTTTTCAAGAGCAAAAACGACGGCTAATAGCTCTTTCTCAGTAGTAGAGTAGTTGCGTTGGGCGTCATTCAAGGTTTTGGATGCGTAGTAGATGGCATGTGAAGCATTGCCCTCTTTTTGTCCCAAGACAGCACCAACCGCATAATCACTTGCATCGCACATGATCTCGAAAGGCTTGTTCCAGTCGGGTGGTTGGATAATAGGGGTAGAAGTCAATGACTTCTTCAGTGTATCAAAAGCGATCTTGCCTTCGTCAGTCATCTCAAACGGGACATCCTTTTGTAGTAGCTTACACAAAGGTGTAGCGATCTTGGCAAAGTCTTTGATGTACCTCCTGTAAAAACCTGCATGACCAAGAAACGAGCGCACATCCCGAACACAAGTAGGATAAGGTAAAGATTGCATGACATCAATTTTCACCTTATCGACCTCTATACCATTGGCGGACACAACATGACCTAGCACTATACCTTGTTCGACCATAAAATGACATTTTTCAGAATTTAAAACAATGTTAGTATCGATGCACTTTTTCAAAACCAGTGTAAGGCTAGATAAGCAATCCTGGAATGAGTTACCGTAAACAGTAAAATCATCCATGAATACCTCTAAGATATGTTCAATAAACTCAGAAAAGATACTGACCATACACCGTTGAAAAGTGGCTGGGGCATTGCAGAGGCCAAAGGGCATGCGACGGTATGCGAATGTGCCGAACGGACATGTGAAGGTGGTCTTTTCTTGGTCTTCCGGAGCGATTGCAATCTGAAAATAGCCCGAGTACCCGTCAAGAAAACAGTAAAATGAATGGCATGCTAACCTCTCAAGCATCTGATCAATAAAAGGTAGGGGGAAGTGGTCCTTTCGAGTCACAATGTTGAGCTTCCGGTAGTCAATGCACATGCGCCAGCCATTTTGAATGTGTGTGGGTATAAGTTCATCATCTTTGTTCTTGATCACAGTAATACCGGTCTTCTTAGGAACCACTTGTACCGGATTAACCCATTGGCTATCAGATATAGGATATATCACGCCAACTGATAAGAGTTTCAGAATCTCTTCCTTCACCACATCCATCATGGGTTGGTTCAGCTTCCTTTGTGGTTGACGTGTGGGGCTTCCTCCTTCCTCCAGTAGAATCCGGTGCATGCATGTGGTGGGACTGATTCCCTTGATGTCTGCAATGGTCCAACCTATAGCAGTCTTGTGCTCCTTGAGCACATGAATCAGGTCCTTCTCTTGATCATCCCCCAACTTGCTGGAGATGATCACCGGTACGTACTTGAGATGAGTTGGCAGCGGCTTAAGCTCGACTTTGGGTGCCTGCAAAACAGATGGGGGAATCCGGGTATTAGAAACAGGTAGTGATATAAAAGAAACAGTACCTGACTGAGATAGCTCAGGTGTATCATCCAGTGTGTCAACGGTGTGCTTCACTTCGTCCATGAGGGGTGTTGCTTCGTCTTCCTTCTCTTTGTTCGTGGTAAGAGTGCTTTCCAGTTCATCTTTCCCTGTATTCTCAAAAACTTCCTGGGACAGGTAATCAATAACATCAACAGAGTACACAATATCATCATTATTGCAAGGATATTTCATGGCATCATAGATGTTAAATGTAACAATCTCACCATCAAACTCCATAGTGAGGGTACCACTATGCACATCTATCTTAGTCTTAGACGTTTTGAGAAATGGTCTTCCTAACAATATAGGACTACTCTTATCACCATTTTCCATGTCAAGGATATAAAAATCAGCCGGGAAGACTAGTTCATTTACTTGCACCAACACATCTTCAATTAAACCCCTAGGATATGCACTAGATCTATCCGCTAATTGAATTACCACTCCAGTAGGACTCAAGGGACCAAGTTGTAAAGAAGCATATATGGAATATGGCATAACATTAATTGATGCTCCTATATCTAACATGGCTTTTTCAAGTCGAGTGGTACCAATGGTGCACGGGATAGAGAACATACCTGGATCCTTACACTTGGTAGGAATTTTTCTTTGTATCACCGCTGAAACGTTTTCTCCCAGTTCAACCTTCTAGGGTCCCTTCAATATATGACTCCTCTTGGCAGTGCATAATTCCTTCAAGAATTTCGCATAGCGCGGTACTTGTTGGATTGCGTCCAGTAATGGTATGTTTATCTCACATCTTCGGAAGGTCTCATATAGGCCTTTGAGTCCAGCATCTTTCCTGTTATCTTTCAAAGCTTGGGGAAAAGGGGGTGGTACTTTATACTCAGAAAAAGAAGGAGGCTTACCTTTTGGTGCCTCGTGCTCGATCCCGGTCTTTCCTCCAACTTCCTTTTCTTCCTCACCCTTTGTTGGTTCTTTCTCTATCTTCTCTGGCACCTCCAATTCCTTCCCACTCCTAGTTGTGATTGCATTGACATTTTCTCTCGGATTCACCACTGTTTGGGATGGTAGAGTGGTTGACCCGGTTGCTTAAACTCTATTAAGTGCAGTGGCTATTTGACCCACTTGGGTATTCAAGGTTTGAATGATCGATCTTGTTTCCTGTTGAAATTTAGTAACATTGTGAGCAAGATCTTGAATTATAACCTCTAACCTGTCAGTAGTAGAAGGATAATTGGGTTGTTGTTGGGCCCTCTGAAAAGGTGGTCTGTATGGCGGAGGGTGTTGTTGTGGCGCTTGAGGAGGAACATGATTTATCGATTGCGGTCCATAACTCAAGTTAGGGTGGTCTCTCCATCCTGGATTGTATGTGTTGGAGTAAGGGTCATGTCTTCGTTGGGGTTGTCCCGGAAATCCCCCTGCTGCATGCACTTGCTCAGCTGATGTCTCTTGAAGTGATGGACATGCATCAGTGGTATGACTCATCTCCAAACATATACCACAAGGTTTTACCTTTCCCACATTGCCACCTGCCATACCACGCACAAGAAACGTCAAATCTATCAGTTGTTGTTCAAGGCAGGAAACATTCACCTCCCTTGTTTCCTTTGTGCTGGTTCCTCTCGAAAGTTGCCAAACTGCTGTGAGTTGGCCGCCATATTGGCTATCAAGCTTCGTGCATCATCCGGTGTTTTATCGACAAAGGCTCCCCCACTCGCATCATCGACTAAGTTCCTGTCACTAGACAATAAACCTTCATAAAAGTATTGAATGAGTAAGTGTGCACTTATCTGGTGTTGTGGGCAACTTGCACACAACTTTTTGAAGCGTTCCCAATACTCATGCAATGTTTCGCCACTGAATTGTCTAATGGAGTAGATCTCCTTGCGTATGTTAGCCGCTCTTGATGCTGGAAAGTACTTCTCCAAAAACGTTCTTTGGAGGTCCGTCCATGTTGTGATGGAGCCTGGTGGGATACAATCTTTTAAACATGGTAAAAGACTCAATTTCCTAATTTGGTGACTCTTCGGCGATCGATCGCCTGATGTGTGGCGATCGATCGCTAGTTTATTTTTTTTTCAGCGAATTTCTTGAGGCGATCGATCGCCTCTTTATCGCGATCGATCGCTGGTTCGTGAATTTTGTTGATTAAGTTTCTGTCCATAGGCGATCGATTTCCTCTTCCAGGCGATCGATTGCCACCTCCAAAATTACATTTTTGCCCTTTTCTTGATCAACTTTGAGTCCTTGTCATGTCCATGTCCCTTCTTGGTCTTTACACATCGTTTTTAGCTCGTTTTCTTCGATTGTACCTACAATTACACAAATATACGATTAGGTAGCATACGTATCAAATTATCTATCAAAACCTACCAAATCGTAGACAATTAAGCACTAAAGATGTGTCTTTTTCTAGTCACATCACGTGTCCTCCCCACAAATGGCATCACCCTCAGTTGGTAAGGCCCATATAATAGCAATGTCCTGCAATGTGATGGTCACCTCTCCAACACAAAAATGGAATGTATGTGTCTCGGGTCGCCATCTCTCAACCAATGATGTGATCATATGTGTGTCAATATCAAAGTGACCACATCTATATACACCATAAAATCCCATATCATGTAAGGTGCATACCACACGTACATGAAGTGGTCTCGCTCTACACAATTCCCAAAAATATCCGTCCCCACGCCTCACAGTCAGAGTATTGTCAGTATCTCCGTTAAATACATCCTCGGATCGGTGTACAGATTGCTTATTGAGCACACTACAGTCAAGTGGGTCGTACATATTCTGTGTATCCATCCTGCAATATGGATATTTATAAAATAAATAAATATGTATATTTACAAAATACAGAAATATGTCAATTGAAAGTTAAAACCTGCAATATGTATATTTACAAAATGGATGACACATATTGATTAACATCGTTGTCGGGAACTTGATGCCTGTTCTTGAACTCTTCGTGTCTGCTGTCTCCCCCGAGTTTGTGGCCAGTCCATTTCATTAGGAATACAAGATGTCTGGTACCTCCCAGGACGTGTTTGAGCTCTCAACAAAGGGTTATAGTATAAGTCAAATGATGGGAGCCTCCAATATTCTTCTGAAAACAAAGGCTCGAAGGTCCCTTGATATGTAGCCGAGTAAGAATCCAATTTGTAATAATCAATAACTATACTCGATGAATTGTTGCCAAAATGTCGACAAGCATGTATAGCATGTGAGCAAGGGATACCAAATTGTGTCCATTTTCCACAAGAACATGTCTTGGCTCTAAGTTTGACATCATGCATAGGGCTCCCGACTCCAGCTTGGACAACCGTTATCACTGAAGCAGTTTGTTGTGTATAATCATATGTTGGAAACGAAGAGGGGGGTGAATGGGGTTCCTTGGCTACTTTAGCGTTTTAAAATGAATTTGCAAAATAGTCGAGTTTGCGCTTTCGAAGACTTGATGTCAATCGACAAAGTATTAAAAGAAGTAATAAATAAATGCGTAAATTAAATAAAGATAAAGAACAAGAGAATTTGTTACAGAAGTTCGACGATGAATCGCCTACGTCTCCTCTTCCCGGTTAGAAACTTTTAACCGAGGTTCCACTATAACGAAAATGATCTTGGCCTTAAGGGCTCCAAGTTAGCCACAACACACTCTTCCCGAGTACAAAAAGCTCTTCACGAGCACCACACTCTTCACGAGTCTTCTTGGCCTTAAGGGCTCCAAGGATAGCCACACCAAACTCTTCCCGAGTTACCAACACTCTTCACGAGTCTTCTTGGCCTTAAGGGCTCCAAGGATAGCCACAACACTTGCACCAACTTTACTTGTTGATGACTTTTACAATTTCCAACTTACGTCGGTGTTGGAGGACCTTACAATAAATCACAACACCTTCACGGTGTAACAACACGAAGAATACAAGACTCTCACACAAGAAATGAATCACAAACTTCAATACAACACAAATGTATGAAGTTTGCAATGCTAGATAAAATTTGAATAAGCAAAGCTTTCTTGAAGTTTATAGACTTGTTTCTTATCTTCAAAATGCTCCAAAACATCCATATTTATAGTGTAGAAGGCCCCCAATGCTCCTACTAGTCGTTGCTACACTTAAGGCTTGATCACTCCAAGATCGCCTCGGACATCGCCTTGGGCGATCACCATCGCCGCGCCCCAACGGTCACCATAATGCCGCATCGCCTCAGGTGATGTCCCGATCGCCTCAGGCGATCAATACCACAAATCAATGCCGTAGCCTCGGTTGCTCAAAATCTTCCATCGCCTCAGGCGAAGCATCCATCGCTTCAGGCGTTCAGGCCATCGCCTCAGGCGATCAAGCCATCACCTCGGGCGAACTCCCCCTGCGCGCGAGCCTCGGCGTCGCTCCAGTCAATGTGCGTGGCGAAGTCCTCCTGGCTGCCATCGCCTGGGGCGATGGTCACCATCGCCTGGGGCGATCCAGCCCAGATTTTGCACACTTGATTTTCTTCAATCAATCCACTTTTCAACCAATAAACCTGTACACTAAGTAGACACATTAGTATAACAAACACAAGTTTTGTTGATCATCAAAACTCATAAATAATCTGGGGATAAATTAAGCATTAAACTCAACCATGCGTTTAAGGCTCAACAATCTCCCCCTTTTTGATGATCACAAAACTTGATAAACTTGAATATGTAATATGCATGAAATGTGAGTAAACATGACTCCCTCTTAACAATTGCATAGCACATACAAGATTACCAAGTAAAGCATAAAGCAAACAACTCTCCCCCTCAAACCATGCACACAAAAACTCTCCCCCTCAAACTATGCATACTATGCATGAATTAATCTTCAAGTTTATCACAAAATTCTCCCCCTTTTTGTGATAATCAAAAAGCACAAAATTCAAATAATCATATCACAATTATATGTTGCCACATAGCCATATTTTAACAATTTACACATGTTCCTCATCAAGCATGTAATAGCCATAACAAGCATGAGATTAAATCATTGAGAGGAATAAAAACATGTGTTTAGGGCAATCAATAATGAATTCTAAATGTGCAAAATGTGCATATGTTCTACCAAGAGTTTATGCACTCATGCCCAATAGACATTAAAATTCTCAATGCATCATTAGATAAGTTAATAAAATTATTAAGGTCATAATAGCATTATATCAAAGATTGAGCATCCAAACACTTATAGCATGCTTAAACACATTTAACTTCATATATTCACATTGCATATTCAAATGTGAACTCAAGGCATATCAAAATACTTACTATAAAGAGATAAGCATAAATCATGCATATATGTGCACATGCTAAGGGGAAATTCTTTTTACTATCAATGAATATTGAGCTTCATTATTTATTGGTCACAATTTATTTGTGCCAATAAAATTTTGAATTGCTCTTTTAAAATGCACAAAATAATTTTACCTTCGATGACAAGAGTACGTTCTTGTCATTGGTCCTATACCTCGCGCTTCTCCTATTGTGGTGCATGAGATGGTTTCCTCCCTTGAGGTGCTAGTCCCTTCATCATCCATCTCTTTGTTGTCCCTACAAAACAAATTAACAATATGATGATCTTTGGTACCCATATGATTTCTGGGTCCTTGTGGGTTAGCTTTCATCAATGCCTTTGGAATCCATTTCCACCTTTTGTTAGGTTGGTATTGGATTTTAGCAAACCTACATTTATTTTTAGTATGACCATCTTTGCAACAATAAGTGCAAGTAGGAGAATTATGCTTAGCTTTAGCCAACAAGCTTGAAAAAGTTTTAGTTTTGCTTGAGAAGCCTAGTTCGGCTTTATCGAAGCTACAACGTTGCAAGCCAAGCAATTCATTCATCTTTAAACTACTGTCACTAAACTTGGCAAAAGATGTCTTTAAATCATGCACTTGATTTTTCAAAGTAATGTTTTCTTCTTCCTTCTTATCCAAGTCTAGCTTAAGCAATTTATTGCTCTTCTTGGTTCTACCAAGACAATCAGTGAGTTCATTATAAGCATCTAATAATTCACCATAAGATGGTACCTCATCGTCGCTTTCATATTCTTCATCATTTGTGTCATCTTTGGCCATGAGACAAAGGTTTGTTCCTTCTTCATCGGAGTCAATATCACTCCATGTGGCTATAAGAGCTTTCTTCTTCCCTTTGTCCTCATTCTTCTTCCTAGGACATTTATTAGCATAATGACCTTTATCTTGACAATAATAACAAGTTACCTCTTGTTTTGAATCATGTTTGGTAGCACCGGAGGCCTTTGGCTTGTTGTGTTTGTTGAAGAACTTCTTGAACTTTTTAGTAAACAAGATCATCTCTTCATCATCGTCTTCATCAACGGATTGATCTTTCCTCCCGACCAAAGTTATCCCCTTCCTTATGGATCTATCATCCTCCTTTATTCCCTTCCTTGTTGACACTTCAAGCTCATGGGTCACCAATGTGCCATGAAGTTCATCAAGGTCATAAGATGCATTTTCTTCTTTGTTGGATTCGATGATGGCCGTCCTCTTTGCATCCCATTCCTTTGGCAAGGCTCTTAGTGCTCTTCTCCATATTTGCTTTGGAGGATACTTCTCAAGTTTGGCCAGCTCGTTTATGATTTGGGTGAGCCTTCTAAACATCGAGTCGACGTCTTCTCCAAATTCCATCTCAAATGTCTCATACTTGAGTTGAAGTAGATCTATCTTTGTCTCATTCACTTGATTTGTGCCCACATGACAAATTTGCAATTTGTCCCATATTTCCTTTGCGGTTGAGCTCGAGATCCGGTTGTACTCCTTCATATCTAAAGCACAATGTAAAATATTAACAGCTTTAGCATTTTGAGATATTAAAATCATATCCGCTCTTGTAAAATCGTCCATTTCTTTGGGAATACTTATTCCCCCAACTTCCTTCAAAGGAATATGTGGACCTTTTACAATGATCTTCCATAGGTCATAATCTACGGGTTGGATGTATAGAGATTCTTTTTTTTCAATATCCGTAATTATCACCCGTGAAGAGCGGAGGGCGATTGGTCGATTGACCTTGAGCAAACTCATTTGCTAGATTAGCCATAGAAATTTTTGATTTAAAACAAAAATCAAATGGCTCTGATACCACTTGTTGGAACCGAAGAGGGGGGTGAATGAGGTTCCTTGGCTACTTTAGCGTTTTAAAATGAATTTGCAAAATAGTCGAGTTTGCGCTGCATAAGACGTGATGTCAATCGACAAAGAATAAAAAGAAGTAATAAATAAATGCGTAAATTAAATAAAGATAAAGAACAAGAGAATTTGTTATAGAAGTTCGGCGATGAATCGCCTATGTCTCATCTTCCCGGTTAGACAACGTTTAACCAAGGTTCCACTAGAACGAAAATGATCTTGGCCTTAAGGGCTCCAAGTTAGCCACAACACACTCTTCTCGAGTACAAAAAGCTCTTCACGAGCACCACACTCTTTACGAGTCTTCTTGGCCTTAAGGGCTCCAAGGATAGCCACACCAAACTCTTCCCGAGTTACCAACATTTTTCACGAGTCTTCTTGGCCTTAAGGGCTCCAAGGATAGCCACAACACTTGCACCAACTTTACTTGTTGATGACTTTTACAATTCCCAACTTGCGTCGGTGTCGGAGGACCTTACAATAAATCAACAACACATTCACGGTGTAACAACATGAAGAATACAAGACTCTCACACAAGAAATGAATCACAAACTTCAATACAACACAAATGTATGAAGTTTGCAATGCTAGATAAACTTTGAATAAGCAAAGCTTTCTTGAAGTTTATAGACTTGTTTCTTATATTCAAAATGCTCAAAAACATCCATATTTATAGTGTAGAAGGCCCACAAGGCTCCTACTAGCCGTTGCTACACTTAAGACTTGAATCACTCCAAGATCGCCTCGGGCGATCACCATCGCCGCACCCCAACGGTCACCATAATGCACGCATCGCCTCAGGCGATGTCTCGACCGCCTCAGGCGATCAACACCACAAATCAATGCCGTAGCCTCGGTTGCTCAAAATCTTTCATCACCTCAGGCGAAGCATCCATCACTTCAGGCGTTCAGGCCATCGCCTCAGGCGATCAAGTCACCGCCTCGGGCAAACTCCCCCTGCGCGCGAGCCTCGGCGTCGCTCCAGTCGATGTGCATGGCGAAGTCCTTGTGGCTGCCATCGCCTGGGGCGATGGTCACCATCGCGTGGGGCGATCCAGCCCATATTTTGCACACTTGATTTTCTTCAATCAATCCACTTTTCAGCCAATAAAGCTGTATACTAAGTAGACACATTAGTATAACAAACACAAGTTTTGTTGATCATCAAAACTCATAAATAATCCGGGGATAAATTAAGCATTAAACTCAACCATGCGTTTAAGGCTCAACATCATACTTCTAGACAACATGTTGCAATGATTCGTGTTTCCAACGGATAAACTTATGATATGCAAATGTTGTCCATCCCTGATTATTTTGTATCATCTGTTGGCACTTCATCCGGCGTTCCATGAAACTTTGAACAGTTCGACCAAAAGTCAATTGTACAATGGCTGTCACTGGAAGGCGACGTGCACCTTTAAGTACTCCATTATACACCTCAGACATGTTAGTTGTCATAATGTCACAACGCCATCCTCCATCGTGTGCCAAAGTCCATTGAGTTTGGTCAATATCACTAAGATAATTGAAAGCCCCCTCATTAATACTTTTGATGTGTTCCAGAAAATGATTGAACTTCCCAATTTGATACGTCGTACCTGCTTTCCAGCACATGTCCTTCAACATCACATTTTTGAATTGTTTATTGAAATTAGAGCACACGTGCCTCATATAGAAATGATGTACGCCTCGTGGGGGCATAAATTCAGGCACACATTGACCTTGGTGCCTATCAAAAATTAGACAAATCCCAGATGTCTCACGAATTATGTGTTTGGCCATCATCTGAAGAAACCATCACCAAGACATCAGTGTCTCCTCATCCACAATCGCAAAAGCCAAAGGTAGAACTTGTTGATTAGCATCAATTCCGACTGCAATCAACAACTTGTGCTTATACTTCATATACAAATGTGTTCCATCAACACTTATCACCTTTCGACAATGTTGAAAACCCTGGATGCATGGCCAGAAGTCCTAGAATACATATTTGATGATCTTTCGATTTGGTACGTTTGTGTCAATATGATCCCACTCAATAATGGAGTCCTTGTTGTGTTGCTTAAGGGCAGACATATATCTCGGCAATTGTGACACTAGGCTCTCCCAAGTGTCGTATACTTGCTCCCTAGCAGCTTTCAAACCATGCCAAGCCTTATGATATGATATTTCGAACCCATATTTTCCTTTCACCGTCTCTTGAACGAATTTAACCTCATAAGCAGGATCCTTCCGAACAAACCAAATCAACAAACTGGCAATCACATTCATACTCAAGTTACATTGGTCAATAGACAACTCATTCATTAGGCACATATGATCTCCACCATACTTTGTAATTTTAAACACATTCATTTTCTCTTTAAATATCTCTCTTACCATCCAATCACATGGCGTCAGTAGAGAATTATGATTACAAACAACTTTCCATAATTTGGGCCTGCTCTCAATGACGCGATACTCTCGTCTAGCCACATGTATTGAAAAGTCCATCACTGCTGATTGCAAATGTGATTTACTTTTAAACAACATACCCAACTCCAAATTTCCCTTCACATGATCATAGAATTCTCCCCGGACACCAGTCGGAATATCAACAGAATCAACAGGTACCTCCGGAAAAGTTGTTGAGAAGTATGGAAGTACTGGAAAATGGTGGCTCTCAAGTTGGATCGTGTAGGTTATTGTTGCTTCAGTTTGTTCCACATATAAAGATGATGGCCCCTCATTCTGTTGGGAAATGGTCTCCAACACGACATCAATTTCTACATCTTCATCGTTATCATCATCAATATGGACGTTAAGTTCTGACTCGTTTGGTTCAGAATCGTCATGATTCTCACGTCCGAAAAAATCAGCATTAGCATACTCATCTCTACCCTCCTCTATTTCATCATTATCTTCCACTTCAGTTATATTAATATTGTTGCCTTCTACTCCTGCATCAGGTAAACCATCTAATCTCATACTTGCTAGTCCTTGGATGACAACCCGTATGTTCACGGTTTGATCATCAGTAAGAATTGACATATATGGGCCCCACTCTTGACTATATTGGACGTTTGACGCATTACTATGATGGATCTGTTCTAATTCAATATACAAGTTGACACCAGTATTTCCAACATCAGGGTCAAAGAAAAACCAAATATCACTATCATCTTTGATTTCTAATGGATGCTCGACTCGCCCAGAAATATTATTGAATATATGCTTAGTCCACACTTTAAGTGAATATTGCTGGTTATCGACACCTATTTGCTCGTACAGTTTCAACAACATCTCAGACATTGTAATAGTTCGAGGCATTCGCATGTATCTTAATGGAGGTCGATCATAATTTACGGTAATCCCATCGTGTCATATGCGACCGTCATAGTATAACCAAATATCAATTTCACTTCGAATCGACATATTATCTACGGAAAAGAATTTAAACTCATAAGTTTAAAATATTGTATTTTGTGTGAAACATCAGTTTACAAACTAATATGCTAAAAAAAATTATATTTTTTCGATTTCAACATAATTCATTATTTTCATATCTAATATTTATTACAATTTTTTAAAAATAATTAAGTTATACAAAATGCACAATAATTTGTTTTAAAGTTTGGAAAATAAAATTTATATATGAATTTATTAATTTTTTAGAATTAATTTGGTACATTAATGTTTATCATGAAATAGGGATCAAGTTTTATATTTTTTTTAAACTAATACACTGTTGAATATTTACAATATGATAATTATATCACAACAACTCAAAAATTTAATTCTAATGACATAAACGAAAAAAAATTAAAAAGCGTATCTCAAAAATCAAGATCCCAAAACATACACTAAATGACTCTATGTAAAATAATGTACAATACAAAATTCAATTTTTTATGAAAAAATTAGTAAAACTTACCTTTAAGATGAAATAAAAATATGGAAACGAAATTGTGTTAAGCAAGCAAAACTAAAAAAAAATTATATTTTTTTCGATTTCAACATAATTCATTATTTTCATATCTAATATTTATTACAATTTTTTAAAAAACAATTAAGTTATACAAGATGCATAATAATTTTTTTTAAAGTTTGGAGAATAAAATTTATATATGAATTAATTTTTTAGAATTAATTTTGCACATGAATGTTTATCATGAAATAGGGAAAATATCTTTTCAAGTTTTATAATTTTTTAAACTAATACATTGTTGAATATTTACAATATGATAATTATATCATAACAATTCAAAAATTTAATTCTAGTGACATAAAAGAAAAAAAAATTAAAAAGTGTACCACTAAAATCAAGATCCCAAAACCTACACTAAATAACTCATGTAAAATAATGTACAACAAAAAATTCAAATTTTTATGAAAAAATTAGTAAAACATACCTGTAAGATGAAATAAAATATGGAAATGAAAATTGTGTCGTAAGCGAAAGATAGACTGAGCAAGCAAAATATGAATGATATTATGTGTAGTGAATGTTGTCTTTTAAAGAGGAAAAAACGAAAATTTCAAATATTTTTTTTAATGGGTCTGTTGACCCATTGCTGCAACCGCGTGCTTTTTCGCACGCGGTTGCCAAATCAACCGACAGACCCATTAATGGGTCTGTCAGTTTTTATTTTATTTTATAAAAACTAAGAAACGCACTTCAAGAGTGCGTTTCTTAAGGAGCATATACCGGGTGCATTTTTTAAAATGCATCCGGCGAGTGCATTTCACCTTATTTCATTAAAAAAAACAGCTTATTATTGTAATTTTTTTTATCAACAATATTATTTTAAATTAGCCCTCTTTTTCTTATATGCCTTAGCCCCTTTTTGGATCTTATTTCTTTTAACTCATAAGACACTTTCTTCTCTTTTCTTTTTCTCATTCATCAAATTTTCAGTAAGCTCATCAATATATAACAATGTATGTGCATCGAATGAGATTCATTATACTCATTTAATGTAAGGATAAAAATTCTTTTTTAGGCTCATAAAAATGTAGGTATAATGAGTTTACCGATAAATATCGAATGTAGGTTCAGTTGTATGTTAAACATACATCATTCTTTTTAGTTAGGCTCAAAGTAGGGCACTAGGGAATGATGTAGACAAGGTACGCATCAAAGGCTCAAAAGTTTCAAAGATCGCATAGATCATTTCCAAGTCAAGTTCATAACTATTAAATTTCACCTCAAAGTGTCATCATCAAATAGGTTCTAAGGTAACTCTAAGATGTTCAAGACAAAGCATCAAGTTCACAACAATTAGCACTATTCAACATGCAATCCACAAGATCGTGACTCAGTGCACTCAATTCCTCATTCTTGACATGCTAACTCAGTCCAACTATCATAAAAATTCAAGTCCATATACATAGTAAGATTAAAATCCTCATTGAATAATAGCCACTATTATAATTCATTTTTTCTCAAGTTTGAACTCATAAAAAAATTAGCTCATAATAATCAGACGATTCAAGTGTCAATTTCAGCACACATCATGTAGATTAAACAAGTAAAACATGCAAGTCACTCCTTCAAACTTAAATGAAACATTGTCCTCGATGTTTAAAAGAAACAAAAGGGAAACTTAAACTCCCGTGATCATTACACTTGCATGAGGGCTGAGGGTGATTGGCTTTTGAAAGCTCTGATGTTGTAGGGGTTTATCACTCCAACTGAGTACCTAGCAAGAGAAGAATGCAAATTGTAAAATAGTCAACTCGAGAGATAAAAAAACTAAAAACAATTGAAAATAATAATAAAAAAACTAAATAGTAAAGATATTACTTGGGTTGCCTCCCAAAAAGTGCTGATTTCTATCATTCGGCTTGACCATCAGAAACAACCTTCAAAGAGCGGCTGCCGGCCATAGTAAGTATCATATGATACCACAAATGGGTCTTCATTCAGTATGTCCTCAAGCTTGACAAGATTGTTCCATTGTAGGTTCATCGCCTCAATAACATTATTTGATTAGTAGGTATGTGAGAAGGATTCTTGGCGTGGCTTCATCTCGTGGATGGTGTAGAGTGGTGAAGTTGGCATCGATGGGAAAAATGGATCCACATATGGCATAGAACATGTCTCAATCAATGGGCTTAAGTCAACATGGTCGAAAATCTCTCCCTTCTCCAACATCACACTAGACTCATTTTTCCTTGTGAACTTCTCGGATAATTTTTCTAAAGTAGGCTCAATCATTTGAGGAGGCTCGAGTTCCCTTAACTCTTCTACATGAGCAGACTCACTCCCCCAAACTTGGTTAGTGGAGTACTCATCATCATGTAAGCAATATTGATTCGTCATCCCTTGATTTGTAGATCTTATCTCATCCTCATGGCAACTTACTGAAGTGTTTCCATGAGGGTCACTAATTACTGCTCCAGGTGATGTCTTAGAGTTGTTTTGGCTCTCCATAGTGCTATCGGATGATGTCATGAATCCAAGTAGTGTATCCTCCAACTGAGTCATGTCTCCTTCAAAACTTTCTCTCTTCTCTCCGTGATGTTCAAATGGTTGATGTGTATAATGGGGTGTTGAGGCTCTGGCGGGTATTGGTGGCTCCAACCTTCAAGCGAATGATCCCAATGCCAATGGAAGTCGAAGTCTGCCATATCATTGAACAAGTGCAACACACTATCCTCATCTCTTTCAAACAGATGACTACCAGTTGTCAGTGCTTCATTGAATACCCATCATCGTGTCTCTGCATCCAAACCATTGTAGAAAAATTGTAGAAGAGAGTAGTTCAAAAAATCATGGTAGTGGAACGTGTCCGTCAATTCATTAAATCTTCCCCACACTGCATAGACATGGCTCAGAAAGTTTTTGGGCATAACTTGTGAAAACTTGTTGATGAAACATCCCAAGTACCTCGCAAGAAACACAAAAAAAAAAAAATATATATATATTTTTTCGAAAATAAAATAAAAAAACAATGGTTAAAGTACAGTTATAGAATCTCGTATAATATTACTAAAGTTAGACCTCGGCAACGGCGCCAAAGACTTGATCTTCACTATTTAAAAAAATATTAATACTAGTAGTGATCGATTACTTCGCAAGTGCATGATTGAGCCGAGATCTCCGAGATCTGGGCATCCCTATCAAATATTGTGAGGATAACATAAGATCATATCATATCTCAGTCGGATTCAAATAAGAATGGAAAGAATCTAGCTACATGAAACTTTTCGCCTATAAATATCAGGTTTGGCCGTCACTTTTATTCATTCATAACATATATTGCAACTTTATAGCACATATTTTCCCTATCATCTTGTTTGGCTTGAGCGTCGAAGGGGATATATCGGAAAAACCTTCAGCCCCTTCTCAGGTTTGTTCATCGCTTTCAGGTCATCTTGAGGGTAAATTCAAGGATTATTGTTCTACATATTGAAGAACATAGGTAATATTTCACATTTTATTAATATCTGGAGGTCATCACACTTTTTGGTGATATCAATAGGCGTCGTCTATTGAAAACTTGAGTTAGAGACATTGATATGGCTTGAAGATGAAGACTTGGAGGACGACGGAACCTTGGCGGGAGAGTCCAACCTGAACATGAGTGTCAAAACATCCTCCCGTACAGATGAATCAACCACCTCTTCCCATCAGAAACGTCAGATCTTACTAAGGACCAATTGGCACAACTCATCACTCAAACTGTGTGTAATACCATAAATTAGAACTAGGTATCACCTCCTCCTCAAAAATATAAAGCACCACCTCCTCCTCAACAAGACCAGGCCCAGAGCCTAATGAGTCCACGAGAGCTACGGTAAATCCATAGGTAGAGCCCCTGGCGCCAGATCCAATGGATGAGGTATGGGGGAATAAGAAGGCTAGGTCAGCATCTACGTGGACGAGCTCATGCAACCAAGAAGGAATGTTCTTTTTCATAGGCTATTTTTGGGGAAGATCTCCCACCAAGTTTCAGACAGCCCGTCGTGGGGGAATATAATGGGAGCATTGATCCATAAGAACATCTCGGAAGGTTTGAAAATGTCACTTTACTCAGGTACTCTAAAGGGATCAAATGCCATGTTTTCTCATTACTCTCGTCAGATCGGAACAACAATGGTTTAACTTGGTAAAACCGGGCACTATTTGATGTTTCGAAGAGTTCAACTCAGATTTCTTAATCAATCTGCCCACATCAAGAGATATCACAATACGTATCTGAGTTTGTTAACTACCAAACAGTCAAAGCAAGTCCTTACGAGGATTTGTGCAATGTTTCAACAAGGCCGCTCTTGAGGTCTCAGCAGCAAAAACTGATGTCCTCATCAATGCCTTCACACAAGGTCTGGAAGCCGGAGAATTCTTCGAATCACGGCCGAGCTGGGAAATAAGCCTGAATATCTTTAAAGGTTTTCACCCGACCTCAAAAGCTATGTTTACGATGAGCTCACTTCAATCTTGGTTATGCCAGGCTTTCAGGGTTTTCACCCAACCTCAGGAGCTGCTTTTATGATGAGCTCACTCCTTCCTTGGTTACGCCAGGCTTTAAAGGTTTTCACCTGACCTCAGGAGCTACATTTACGATAAGATCATTTCCGCCTTGGTTAAGCCAGGTTGTAAGGATTTTCACCCGATCTCGGGAGCTACATTTACGACAAGCTCACTTCAGCCTTGGTGGTTTCGATCTCATTTTACTTAGTCTTTAAGAGGTTAATTAGTGTCCGACCGAGCTCTATGAGCTTCGGTCCGATCTCATTTTTTACCTAGCCTTTACGAGGATAATTATTAAATCCGATCGAGCTTTGTGAGCTTCTGTACGATCTCATTTTACTTAGCCCTTATGAGATTAATTATTAAGTCTGACCGAGCTTTGTGACCTTTTGTCCGATCTCATTTTACTTAGTTTACGAGGTTTATTATTAAGTCCGATCGAGCTATGTGAGCTTCATCCCGATCTCATTTTACTTAGCCTACGAGGTTAATTGTTCATTTTGATCAAGCTATGTGAGCTTTGGTCTGATATCATTTTACTTGGCATTGCCGAGGTTATTTCTTACATTCGATTGTGCTCTGTGAGCTTCAATCCGAACACATTTCAGGTTAATTCTTATGTTGACCGAGCGTTGTGAGCTTTGATCCGATTTCATTTACTTGGCATTTACGAGGTTAATTCTTACATTCGACTACGATCTGTGAATTCGGTCCGATCTCATTATACTTGGTCTTATACAAATTAATTTTGTTTACATGCGCTCGAGCTCATCGAGCTCCAACCTCATTGTTAGCCTTATAAAGGTAGTTTTGTTTACATATGGCCGAGACCATTGAGCTCTGACCTCATTATACCTGACTACTTTACCAAAGCTAAAACAACCATACAGGACAAAAAGAAACGTTAATTAATTGCCCCCAGGGGCATAGCCGAGTTGGTAAGGTCTGTGGTGACGTAGGGGGTATCGCCTCGGCGCCAGGTTCGATTCCCGTGTGGAGCGCATTCCCTGCTGAAATATTGTGGGGGTGTGCTCTGGGGTCGTGGCCTGTAGGTCCTCTCCCACAGATGTCTGTCAGCTTGGGCACATCCCTCGGCTTACCTGGTGGCGGCGTTGAGGGGCCGGTTCCGTCACCCAAGGATTAGTCAGGCGAAAGCCTGGATACCTTGTAAATCAAAAAAAAAAGAAAAAAGAAAAAAAAGAAACGTTAATTAATTTTGTTCGTAATGAGCTCAGCACTATCACAACAAAATAAAAAAGAAAAATCTATAAATCGGGAGGGATGCTACCGAGTACTTTGTCCAAGTCCAGAAAATCAGTAGAGGTCCCCTTGGGAGGATAACATTGGGTCTTGAACTGGTCCCGACACCTATTAAAGCATATCTATACGTACCGATCTCCTCTCCCATCCTTTCCTTCTCCTCCACAGCCTCAGCTCAGGACTACTCAAGGGCTTGCCGTGCAAATTCAGACTCGCCCTTAGCCAGGTTCGGCTCATTGCGGAGATCCGCAGCTCGGTCTCCAGCTTGGATTTCTCATCCTCGCCCTTGGATCTCATCCCCACCTCCTTGAGGCAGTTCGACTCCAATTTTCAGTTTGGCCAGCTCACTCTCATGGAGGGACTTCATCAGGACCAAAGTATTGGCGAGATCAGCATTGTTGGCCCCATAGGCCTTGGAGTCCTTGAAATCATGGTGGTGAAAGTTGTTGGCACAAGTGGTGCTCCCCGGCCAGGGGCATAGTCTGTAGAATTAAAAAGAGATCAGTTATAATGATAATATAACAGATGTCAATTCATATCTACACTTTACCTCGGTAGCACTACCACACAATCTCCTCATAAGGTTGACCCATCCTGACCCATCCCATCTGGTCCATGAATTTGGCATCCCCTAGAGCAGCGAGGTCATGGGTGATCGACATGGCCACCGAGCTCGGTCCCTGTAGGGCACTCGACTCTCACCGATAATCATCATGCAATAATTAGTTAAATTACCATTTTGATTTTGCAGCGAAAACTATGATATAAAATATTTTATGACGCGAGCCCAAAAATTTTCATTTCAAAAATATATTCGATATTATTTTATCTAATATCAAAGCAGAGTAACATTTAATTTATACTAGTCATGTAGTCTGTTACTCAACAACTATAATGCACGGACACTTCAAAAAATCATTCGGGGCAGTGTCAGACACTTCTCGGACACTGACACTCATCGGACACGTGTCGTACACGCCACGTGGTGTGTCCATTATTTTATTAATAAAATAAAATCGGACACCCATGCCGGACACTCCCCTCAAAATCGGACACCCGTGTCGCACATGGCTGATGGGCGTGTTCGAGCCATGTCCGACACAAAAAGGACATTTTTGGGTGATAATTGTACAATTTAAAACGTTTTGGCTAAAATGAAATTTATAGGTATTACTTAAACTCTATTTAATTGAAGTAATATACATTTGTTGTTAGTATGAGTGATACTATTATGATTTCAAAATGAATGTAATGACGGTTAAACGTCTTTGAAAGCAATAAAGTGAATGGTTCTACTTATTTGATTGAGTCTTGTAATTTATGGCATGATCGTTTAGGTCATGTAAATTATAGTTCACTTAACAAATTAGTGAAGTTAAACTTATTGCCTCAAATGAATGTTAACTTGAAACATAAGTGTGAGACTTGCGTCGAGGCCAAGTTAACGAAACCGCCATTCCATTCAATTGAAAGAACCACGACACCTCTTGAATTAATTCATACAGATTTATGTGATCTAAAGTTTGTAGAAACTAGAGGTGGGAAAAAATACTTCATCACTTTCATTGATGATTGTACAAGATATTGTTACGTCAATTTGCTAAGAAGCAAAGACGATGCCTTGGTAGTATTCAAACACTACAAGAATGAAGTTGAAAATCAACTCAGCAAAAAGATAAAGAATGTTCGAAGCGATAGATGAGGAAAATATGGAGCACCGTTTGAAGAATTTTGCACTGAGTATGACATTATTCACCAAACCACTGCCCCCTATTCACCTCAATCAAATGGTATTGCCGAACGTAAAAATGGTACTCTAAAAGAGATGATGAATGCTATGTTGATAAGTTCTGGATTACAACAAAACTTGTGGGGGGAAGCAATCATGTCGGCCAACTACATTCTAAACAAAATACCACACAAAAGTAAGGATAAAACTCCTTATGAGTTATGGAAAGGCCACAAACCTTCCTACATATATTGAAAGTGTGGGGGGTGCTTGGCTAAGGTAGAAATACCAAAACCAAAGCAAGTGAAAATTGGGCCTAAAACAATAGATTGTGTATTTATTGGTTATGCTAACAATAGTAGTGCATATCGATTTTTAGTACACAATCTGAAATTAGTGATGTGCATGAAGGTACAATCATGGAATCAAGAAATGTGGTATTTTTTGAAGAAATGTTTCCTTACAAATCTAACAAGGAAATTATCCCTAAGAAAAGGGTGTATGAAGATGCTAACCATGACTCTATTGAAGAAATAGAGCCACGACGTAGCAAGATGACCAAAGTGGCTAAGACTTATTGTCCTGACTTCATGACTTATATGTTGGACAATGAACCAAGATCGGTTAGTGAAGCTTTATCTTGCCCTGATGCTCCTATGTGAAAAGAGGCTATTAATGGCGAGATAGAATCCATAATGCAAAACCACACGTGGGAATTGGTAGACCTTCCAACGGGAAGTAAACCATTAGAATGCAAATGGATTCTTAAAAGAAAATATAAGTCCAATGGTTCAATTGATAAGTACAAGGCGAGACTCGTGGCAAATGGATATAGACAAAAAGAATGTCTTGATTACTTTGATACATATTCACCAGTCACGAGAATTACGTCCATTAGAGTGATCATTGATATCGCTGCTCTAAACAATTTAGAGATACAAAAGTCGTCAAGTCGAGTACCTTAAAACATTGAGTCCAAAGCTGTAAATTTGAGTCAAGCACATCCATGCTTTGAAAATATGATTTCATAGTACTAATCTTATTTCTGTAACCACATTATCCAATTTACTATTTCTGCTTATGAGTTACAACACCTGAAGATATCAGTTGCAGAAAAAAAGGGAGTAAGGTTCTTTGTTGTGTTTCAAGCTGATCCTGAAGATATCTGGACTCATGCTGCAGATATAAAATGGTAATTTTTAATTTAGTGAATCAGAAAATCTGATCTTGTTTGCAGGCTCACCACCATCTGATATGCTCAAACTATTTCTAGAAATTGATTTGGAATCAATCACTAACTTTAGTTGCCCAAATAGCAACATCGCTAGGAACTAAAAGCGGCCACTCGCATATAAATGATGGCTTGTCTCATGTATATAACCCAAAACAATTCTAAAAATGGAATGCTTACTTTTATATTGAACTTTTTCCAAATCAAAGTTCGGCAAAATCCAATATATGTCCTAACTGGAACTGTGAATACAATGGCCAAATATAGGAAAAAATGTCTCCTAGTCAATATAAATGTTAGCAGGTTGGATAGGGGCAGCAATTGCAAGAATAAAGCTCTCCACCACCCTTCTTTTGAACTCTGTTAAGAGAACTCCTTAAAAATTCACCAAAGACAAGTATATAAAAGCAAAGAACGAAGATCAAACTCTAGATGTAAGAATGACAAAATCGCAAATAACATTTACTCAAAATTGAGAGTCAATTTACAGACATAGAAATTGCTTACAATTATTCTATCTTCATAGGCCAATTCAGAAACGAGACAAAGAAACAAACATTGGTCTAGACAAAAGGAATTGTAATGAGCAAACACATGGCATAATGGAACTTCAAATGGAAGACCATGAAGAACACGATATCTCACATTGGGAATGCCTCGTTTGTAGTCAAAAAATAAATTCTTCAATGAAAGAATGTGTATTTACCTGAAGAAAACAAGAACCAAATCCAGCATGTTTCATATTCTTGCCTAATCTACAGCATGGAGAACTGCAATACAAGATAATGCGATTATACAGATTCCCCACATTAGAGAAAAATGCATAAACAAGAATCCTAAAAATCAAACTTCACCATCTGGAAAGCACAAAGATAAGCGGTAGCCAGAGAATATCACGAATTTAGCCAAAATCATTGAATCAAGAAAGCATACCAAACAAATATATAGCGAAACTAAGGCAAAGCTATCATCTTTAATTAGTAAAATGTTTGAACAATCTCGAACAAGAAAAATATTATTATCCTTACCTTGATTCCACAATTTATAGATGCCACACTTTACTCTTCACGAGAACCGAACACACAATTTCAGTTTCAAACAAGTCAAATTAAAGTGAAAAGCACATCAAAGCATCCAAGTTCAACAATTTAACGCACATGGATTAACAAGTAAAACAAATCACCAGAATAAGCAAAATAAAATTTCAACACCATCATTGGAAATCAAATAAACAACACTCGAAATCCAAAAAATCTTTTTTTCACTATCATTAATTTATTTACGTCCTGAAAAAACTCATCTTAGTAGCTGCATAAAATCATTTTGGTGGTATTATATAGCGCCAACCATATAGATCAGAATGACGTGTCTCTTACCTACCTTGATGATACTACTTAGATTAGGGAAAATGTTTAACAAGAAATTATTAATGCTACCTGACTGCATTTGTGATAATGTCAAATGGGTCGGATCCAGCTGCAAAGAAAACCAGATGACTACCATCAAATTCTTGCACGGCAGGATGACATGCAAAGCAACATCTTCAGAATTTTCCCCCGGTACAAATGAACCAAGACCAAATTGTGGCACTTAAAAAACAAGAGGATTAAAATTGTGCACACTACTTTCCAAGCAAATCTCCGCCCTGAAGTCTACCTCAAGAATCGGCAAGAAAATTGCATACAACGGTAATTGTTCCCCCCCTTCTTCAGCAAAATGTGAACCATCATGTCCTTCAAAAATCAAGAATTTGGTTCAGAAAGGTATGTCCTGACCACATGCGCCGATCCTTTGTGTCATCCACCATAACTTGAACCGAAAAACACACACAAACTGTACAATACAGATCTAAAGTATGTACAGAAGAAAAGTAAAGCACAAACAAACTGTAAAATGAAATTGAATCGTGAAAAATGAAATCAAGTAAACTCACATTAACTAAATGTAATCTTATACAATACAAGAAAAGTCACCTACCCAACCTCGGTTTGGCCTTGTGACGGCTTGACCCAGATGAAAATGGTCCACAATTCGCTTGACCATGGTGAGATCGTAGAGAAACCCTACAGATCGAGATTTGATCGATGTCAAGATTGTAATTCACACAACAAGCCACCAACACCAAAAAAGGAATGATGAGTTACTAAATCTAATGGATACTGTAGAGAAAAAATCCAAAAAACAAAAAAAAAATGCAAAAAAAGGGCGTCGACTCACACCCAAACCGTCCCCTCGCTAGGGCAGTGAGTATGCAGAAACAGTGACCGATTACGTAAAAAGAACGATGGTAAGACACCGAATTCTGCACCCAAATGCATAATGAACTCCACCAAGAAAGAAAAGAGAGAGAGAGAAAGATCCGCAAAAGCAAAAGCAAAACAAAGCAGAAAAGAGAAGGGAACAGTGGAAAAAAGTAATGGCCTGCATCTGTGTGTCAAATCGGACACAATCAACAAGAAACACTATATGTATAATAAATAAAATAAATAATAAAACAAAAGAAAATAGGTAGTACCAAATACTGTTCATCACTACAGTAAGTGATCGGCACTTATAATAATGTTCTAATATATATATATATATATATATATATATATATATATATATATATATATATAAACTAAAAAAATAAAATCTTATGATTTCAAATTCCCAAATAACCAACGGTCTTAAACTACGAAATAAGCAAGAACGATATAAATATGAAAGTAGAAGATTGATATACCTCACTTAAGGCTTAAAAATGAAAGAAGAGCTGCAAGTTCTTTAATTATGGCTTCTAAATCTTCTCTCTTTTTCCCAAACATGAGCAATAATAATCATTCATATTCAACACAATATGAAGATAAAGCGTAAATGCATAATCATGATAAAACACTTCCTGTTTCCCCATGCATTTCAAACGCTTCCCGTTTGGTTGTCCCTGTACCATAACTCATGAGTATAATCAATAGATTATTTTAAATGGTCTAAACATGTCATGAACATATACCATTTCATCAATACCAAATACTGATCACCAATCCCTAGTCTGTCCATCACAATGTATTTTAATGCCCCTCGCTTATTTACATATAGACGGCATAGGATAACCTCGCTTCAATGGACTGCGGGACTCCCACCCCTCGCCTCTCATTGAGCGGCAAATACCCTTTCCTCGTCCTATATGATAACCACGCTCAAATGTGACATGCGGCGCTCCCACCCCTCGCTTCACATTTAGCGGAACCAAACCAAATAGCGGCAAGCATTAAAATCATCAAGGGATGACCACGACTCATGGGATATGCACCAATAATCATATGCATCTATAAACATCATGCATAACATGTATTTGCATCCACTATGCAATACCACATATATACTTGCATCCACAATGCATAAACAATAAGTATATAAGATACATGTACCGTTGGGGTGCCCGTACGTCCACTACGTACCTTTCCAAAATGTAGGGTATGGTAGGACTTCAATGCCTTGGCTGTGTTGCCACCTGGGTTGGTTCTACACATTCACAAATATCAATATCAGAACCCAATAATAGTCCAATACCAAAAATCCTACAAAAAAAAATCCAAAAAACCAAATTTTGGCTTTCGCGATCGATCGCCCCTCACGGCGATCGATCGCCAATCCTCACTGTCCGAGAATCAAAAATTTGCACCCTTCGGCGATCGATCGCCACCCTTGGCGCGATCGATCGCCAGCCGCGCCGATCGATCGCCCAAGAGTGGCGATCGATCGCCAACGCTTGCAAAACTCACTGCCTGGGCGCGATCGATCGCCTGGAAAGGGGCGATCGATCGCCAACCACTGTTACCCGAAAAACTCCATTTTTGCACCTCAAAACCAATCCAATCCATTCCAACATATATACCAACCAACCAACAACATAAATATCAACATAAACCACCAAAATACACCTTAAAACAACCATAAATCTAACCATTAACCAAACCCACAACAACCCAACACAAACCCATTTTAAAACCATTCAAAACCAACCCAAACTTAAACAAAACACAACAAAATCAACCATGAGGTATCCATACCTCTTGGGGACCTCAAATCACCCAATATACTCCACAAAATAAGATTTTGCAAGGGCTTCTCTTCACCCCAAGGCTGGAACTCGAAAATGAGGGGAAGGGTTTGTGTGGGAAATGATTTGGTAAAGTGAAAGTGATTTGGATGAGGTGGGGTTGGGTATAAAAGTGTTGGGTTTAATAAAATGCATACCAAAATAATTCTATGGTGTATAAAACACCCCAACATGATATTTTTCAAAGCATTTACTCATAATGCACCAAATATCAATTAAACACATGATTTCCAATTAATTGCTACCAAAGGCAAATAAATCATGCTTCCAATAATATTTACCCAACATGCACCACATGCACCCTGAAACGCAACCCCGGGTCACCCTATCCACATGACCATGCATTTCCATAAGGTAAATAAATTCCAACACATAATTAATTACCACATAATTAATCATTGTAAACACAATTAATGCACCAAATTGCAATTAACCATTTCGGGGATATTACAATACTCCCCTACTTATAAGATTTCGTCCTCGAAATCACATGCACTTACCCCAAAAAGGAAACTAAACATAAACACATACCAGAGAATAGTTCCGGGTAGTGCTGCACCATATGCCGCTCCGTCTCCCACGTAGCCTCCTCGACACCCCTGCGATCCCACTGAACCTTGATCATCGGTATCACTTTGTTCCGAAGTCTACGGTCTGCTCGATCCAGAATTCTGACAGGCCGTTACACATAAGATACATCGGACTCTAACTGAACTTCGGAAGGCTGTAACACATGCGACGGATCCGGCTCATACTTCCGCAGCATAGACACATGAAACACATCATGTATACCAGATAAAGAAGGCGGCAAAGCCAGTCGGTAAGCTAAGGTGCCAATGCGCTGCAAAATCTCGTACGGTCCAACATACCTCGGAGACAGTTTCCCGCGCATCCCAAATCGCACAACGCCTCTGAAAGGCGAGATCTTCAAAAAGACCTTATCTCCCAACTGAAATTCCAACGGTCTCCGCCGTTTATTTGCATAAGCTGCCTGTCTGTCCTGGGCCGCTTTCATTTTCTGCCTTATTGTCTTTATCTTTTCTTCCATCTCCCGAATCAACTCTGGTCCTCCGACCGATCTGCGGTCCAAATCATCCCAACACAAGGGTGATCTACACCGTCTGCCATAAAGAGCTTCAAACGGAGCCATCTGAATACTCGCCTGGTAGCTATTGTTATACGAAAACTCTACCAAAGGCACTGAATCCTGCCAAGAGGCATCGAACTCCAAAACACAAGCTCTTAACATGTCCTCGAGCGTCTGAATAGTGCGCTCGGTCTGGCCATCCGTCTGAGGATGATAAGCAGTACTCAATCTGACTTCAGTTCCCAAGGCTGACTGAAGGCCTTCCCAAAAATGAGATGTGAATCGCGGATCTCGATCTGACACTATCGAAACGGGGATCCCATGCAATCTCACCACATCTCTAATATACAACTGCGCCATCCTCAAAAATGTGAAAGTCATGCTATAGGGGATAAAATGAGCCACCTTGGTCAATCGATCCACAATCACCCAAATAGCATCGAAGCCTGAAGCACTCCTCGGCAAATGAGTCACGAAGTCCATGGAAATGTGCTCCCACTTCCACTTCGGTATCTCCAAGCTTCTCAGCTCGCCGCCAGGTCTCTGTCTCTCTGCCTTAACCTGCTGGCAGATCAAACACCTCTTCACAAAAGCGACGACATCTGATTTCATCCTTTTCCACCAAAAATGACCACGCAAATCTCTGTACATCTTCTTCCCGCCTGGGTGGATGCTAAGTCTGCTACTGTGAGCTCGCTCCAAGATCCCTTTACGCAACTCCGGCGTACTCGGAACCACCCATCGGTCACCCAATCTCAAAGACCCGTCATTGGCCACTCTGAACTTCGTTGGCTGACCAAGATGTACTAAAGATAACCACCTCTGAACCTCATCGTCTGACCTCTGAGCTCTCCTGATATCCTCATAGATGTCTGGCTCAGCTAACAAGGTCGATACATATACAGGCGATGCATCAATGTCAAAGTCATAGCCCAAATGACAATAGGAGGTCATCATAGTCGACAGATGAATGACGTCCTCAGCAGAACTCCTCACTTTCCGGCTCAAAGCGTCTGTTGTCAAATTGGCTTTCCCGGGATGGTACTCTATCTCGCAATCATAGTCATTGAGTAGGTCCATCCACCTTCTCTGCCTCATGTTCAGCTCTGCCTGAGTGAATAAAAATTTGAGGCTCTTGTGATCCGTGTATATGGTAAATGAAGTACCATACAAATAATGCCTCCAAATCTTCAGGGCGAAGATGATAGCCGCCAATTCCAAGTCATGAACTGGATATCTGGTCTCATGCGGCTTCAACTGCCTCGATGCATAAGCTACCACATGCTTATCTTGCATCAGAACACACCCAAGGCCCTGCAGTGATGCGTCCGTATACAGAACAAATCTGGAGTTCTCCGTCGGGATCACTAACACTGGCGCCGTCGTCAACCGGTGCTTTAATTCCTGGAAGCTCTCCTCACAAGCCTCCGACCAAAAGAAATGTACTCCCTTCTGGGTCAACTGCGTCAGCGGCTTGGCAATCTTCGAAAAGCCCTCGACAAAGCGCCGATAATACCCGGCCAAACCCAGAAAACTCCGTATCTCTGGCACAGAAGTGGGGGCAGCCCACTCCATCACAGCCTCAATCTTCTTGGGATCTACAGATATCCCGCTGCTCGATATGACATGCCCCAGAAACACTACACTGCTCAGCCAAAATTCACACTTACTGAGCTTAGCATATAACTGATGTTCTCTGAGAATCTGAAGCACTGTCCTCAAGTGTTTCACATGCTCCTCCTCGCTCCGGGAGTAGATAAGAATATCGTCAATAAACACAATGACGAACTGATCAAGATACTGCTGAAACACTCTGTTCATCAGACTCATGAAGACTGCTGGAGCATTCGTCACGCCGAACGGCATCACTAGGAACTCATAATGTCCATATCGGGTCCGGAACGCTGTCTTCTGCACATCTTCCTCTCTGACCCGAATCTGATGATACCCAGATCTCAAATCAATCTTGCTATACACCCTAGTACCTTGCAACTGATCAAACAGATCATCTATCCTTGGGAGAGGATACTTGTTCTTCACTGTAGCCTTATTCAGTTGCCGGTAATCGATACACAACCGCATCGAACCGTCCTTCTTCTTCACAAAGAGAACTGGTGCGCCCCATGGCGACACGCTCGGGCGTATATATCCCTTGTCCAAGAGATCCTGCAACTGTTCTTTCAACTCTCTCAACTCAGCCGGTGCCATCCTATAAGGTGCACGAGAGATAGCGGATGTCCCTGGCAACAGCTCGATCCCATACTCGACTTCCCTAGCCGGTGGGAATCCTGGGATCTCTTCTGGAAATACATCAGCAAACTCTGCCACTACTGGCACATCCTCAACTCTTAGTTCCTTACTCTTCCCAGACGTGTCCACGGCATAAATAAGATAGCCCGTGTGACCACGTTCCAACAACTGAGTCATCTTGATCGCTGAAATCAACGGAATCTTCGCACGAGAACCGTTGCCATAGAAAGTCCACTGACTGCCCAACTCAGGTCTGAACTTCACTGTCCTCTGCCGGCAATCTACCACTGCCTGATATCTGTTCAGAACATCAATACCCAAGATGCAGTCGAAGTCTGACATACCCAGCACAATCAAGTCTGATCTCAACTGGTTGCCCTCAAAATAAATGAGGCAGTCTGCCATAAACTGATCCGCAACGACATTTCTTCCAGTGGGTGTCGAGACAAGGAGAGGCGTGGGTAAAGAAGACGTGCGCATATGGTGTCTTTCCACAAAACCCACCGATACAAAAGAATGGGAGGCACCTGTATCGATCAAAATAAAAGCAGGGTACGTAAGTAAATGACACGTACCGGCAATCACCTCCTCTGGGGCTGCCTGGGCCTGCTCCCTGGTCAGTGCATACACCTGCCCCTGGGGTGGTCCTACTGTCTGACCCCCCGATGGTCGAGGCCCAAACTGCTGCCTCTGCTGCACTGTCCTATCTTCAAACCTCGGCCTACTGCCCTGAAACTCAGACTGTCCTCCCCGTGTGGGGCAATACCGAGCGATGTGGCCCATCTTGCCACAGACATAACATGCAGGACACTTGTTTGAAGAATGTGGCCCTCCACAATTGTTGCACCTCGGCTCTCCCGGCCTATCCCCTTGTGAAGATCCTCGATTGGCCGTCCAATTGCCCTTCTTGCCATCCTGCTTCTGACCAAAATGTTTCTTTCCACCATACCGTGAAGATGAAGAGGCACCACGGGGTTTAAATGGCTCTCCCCGAGGCCTCAAGCTGTCACTAGTCTGCCTCTGTTGCGGTACCGGTGGTGGCATAGCGTAAGCTCCCACTCCTAGCTCAGCAAGCTCCGCTCTTGTGAGAGCATCATCAAAAGAAGTTGGGTTATTAGTGATAACCCGGTCATAGAGCTCCGGTCGCAATCCCTTCATAAAGTTTCTCATCTTAGCGTGTCCACTGGTGGCAATGTGGGGAACGTACCTCAGCAATGAAGAGTACCGTGTGGCATAGTCTGCCACTGTCATGTTCCCCTGCCTCAGACTTGTAAATTCATCCTCCTTTGTCTGTCTTGCTGCAGCGGAGAAGTATCGGTTCAGAAACCTAGTCCTGAAGAGCGTCCAATCAATCACAGCACCCAGTGCTCTCATTTCCATTACTGTGCTCCTCCACCACATCAGAGGTTTCTTGGCTAATTGAAACTCCGCCAGCCTCAGCCAAGCTGTCACAGCACAAGGAGCCGATACAAAGATCTGCTCAAGCCTTTCTAACCACTCTTCAGCCTCTTCTCCGGACTCTGTCCCCTCAAACCGGGGCGGATGATAAGACAGAAATTGCGTCAAGCTAATCTCACCCGGTAGCAATAACTGAACCACTGGTTCCATGCCTACGGCCGGTGGAGGTAGAGGGTTCACTTGACCGACGCTTGCGTTCACACTACCAATATCTCCAACCTCCTCATTAGCAGCCATGCTGTAATACAAATGTTGGCCAAACTTTTTAAAATCTGTTTCATCGAAGTGGGTTATTTTGAAGGAATGGGGCAAGAAAAGACGAACAAATATAGACAAGCTCTATATAGTCTGGAACTACATGATATATGTTATGTAGATGAGTACATCAAACTCTTCACTGAGTATAGATGGAAGGCAAAGATGACGGACAAGGATACAAGTGAGTTATTCTTTGCCAAAATACTGAGTCCATGGAGAGAAATGTTTATCCAGGAATATACATGCAAGAAATGGAGACAGTGGCCAGGAGAATGTCATTTCTTAAAGTGAAGCTTGCGGAGTGATGCTATTAGGCGAAACTCCAAAAGAATTACAAGAGGCTAAGAGGAATCAACAAAACAGCTCATCTTTGTTGTACAATGAATGATATCCCTACAATCATCGGAAACTACCCCCAGAGGCAAAAGATGAAAAAGCACAGAAATCATCCTTATGCCCGAAGAAGTAGTTCAAGAAGATGAGGGTATTCATGGAGACCTGGAAAATTATGGTCAAAACAGAAAGCTCGAAGCTACAGATTGGGGCAGAGATCAAGACCAACCAGGAGTAGAATATCGTCAACGGGTTCTAATCAAGCAAGTACTAGCAGAGCTCCAACAAAGAGAATGTGAGGGCCCAATCCTAATCATGTGATTAATGATCACACAATGATAATTATAGCGTAAACAGCGGAAGATTAGTTTAACATTTATTAAAATGTGGCCCTAAAAATTTTAGCATGACCTCATCGCACGAGGAACATACCACCAACACAAATCAATATATACTGAAAATATATATCATCAGTTCATATCCAGCCTACACCAGTCAACTACTAAACAGATATCCACATTGGGTGAAATAAACTAAAATACATAAACTCCTCACACACCACAGGGATAAACCCCTGGTCAACATATACATATAATGCTGGAATAAACAAAAGAATAAACCTCTCAAGTGTGGCTTCCACCAGACATGCCCTCTCTGGGTCCTAGCCACCTGTATAACCTGTCATTGTCCACACACAAAGATAACAACAGCCCCCCTTGGGGGTGAGCAAAAGCCCAATATGGAACTATCATGGAATATACAACATGTATCTATAAAATGTGATAAATGATGTAATGTAATGCAATGCAATGCATGTCGTGTCGGTACCAGGTCAATCACCCATCCACTGGGTATATCAGAATCAATCAAATCGCTATCAAATCATAGTAGCTCGAGCCTGCCAAGCATAAGGGATCATCAGTGATGCGTCGTCAAAGCGTCATCACATCCCAAGTCTCGACATAGTCATGGACATACACGGGATGACATCAGCAAGGTGCCACCAATCCCTCGTCTCAACAAATCATGGTAATCAGAGGAGACCACGATTCCCTATACCTTTCGGGCCATTTAATGCCGGTCATAGTATCGCTGTACCAATCTCCAATGATTATCCCAGAATCCAAAAATAAATAGGGTATTTAAGGATCATAGCTCAACGTGCATGTCATGCATCGATGTATGTATAACAACTGATGTGTGTTAACAAAACATTTAATTTCATACACCGATGTTCCAATTCATGAATGCTATGAATGCCACATAATTTAAATAAAATCACGTAGCCACATAATCTCGCGTAATTCACAGAAGTCAACAAATCATATATAAAATGATACAGATACATGTCGTATGTTACCCGATCGCAACATACTTTTCTTTGTCGATCTACAAGAGTACTTGAGCTTGTACGGTCGAAGTAGTCACTGTATATCAATATAAATTCACAATTCAATAAACCAATCATTAAAAATGGGTTATCAATTTTAGTCACAGCTTAACCAATTTAGGGTAATTAAATTGATGCGATTACATCATAATTTAATTTGCTAAATTATTTTTCACCAATTCAAATTATTATTCAACAATTATATCGAAGCAAAGTGGGAAAAATCGGATAGCAAATTTTACCCAAAATCGTACACAGTTCACGCACGCATTTAGTACGATTCCGGCGAACTCGGGCGGCGGTAGAGGCGGCGACCGGTGTAGAAAGTTTCGTCCAGGTGCAAGGAAGAGATTCGGTGCCTTGGATTTGTTCAATTCGTAGTATATTCGAAGAAATCGAACCAAAAGCGCTCAAACCCTAGTCTGCTCGACTTCGTCCGTTCCAGGGTAAAATCGAAGCACTTTTCGAATACCAAATTTCGATTATATGGTATGTAAATGTGCACCGGAGAGTTGTGAACACAGTGGTAGGTCGGTCTCGTCGGTAGGTGGTCGGACGGCGGCGAACGGAGCGGATAAGTACACGGTGGTCGGTGAATCGCGCGAGCAGTGTGTGTTTTTGCACCTTTTAGTAGGTCTCCACGATCCAGTGTGTGTATTTACATGTTTTGTTATGTGTTTTACATCCTACACCGATATATATTAATTCCCGACCAATTATGAACATCGGGTTGTCACCGGTGTACTGGTGCATGTATATTACATATACAGTCCACACCTAACTTCATGTCCTTATTTGAATCACAAAAATTAAATCTTTCGATTTAATGCAAATTTTATATTTATTAAATCATTTTAATAAAATTTCGGTGTTAATCCGAATATTCTAAAAATATATTTGTCATTCACCATGTTCTGACCCGACTGTCAATTGACATGTACAAGGTCAATTTTCACTCTCATTAATTAGATTATTCTCGTTAATTAATTTCTAACTAATTAACAAAATAATGTACAAATTGTACTTAATTCTTATTATCAAACATCGGGACATCACATTTACAAAATGTTTACGATATAGAGCTGCTATCAAAGATAATATTCCTCATGTTTATTCTCAACCATTTGATTAACATAAAATAAATCACATAATTGTTGAGAAGCTAAACCTGATTTCGATAATACGGTACGAGGGCCTTACAGAGAAGTTTCAAACGTACTCATACAAGAGCCAATGAAAGTTTAAAAATTGTAACTGCTGGACATGCGGAGCAAGGATACATATCTCTACAAATTGTTCATAGAACAAAAAATAATGAATGAAACAGTTCGAGCATAGCAAGGAGTTTGAAGATGCTGTTTATTTCCAGGATTTGGTATATCAATTTGAGGACATCCCCTTAGATGAAAGCATCTATAAAGAGGAGATCTGTTCTGATGGAGGTGAATCTAGTTAAGAATCAGACTAAAGGATAGTTCCTTCAACACATGATTAGAGAAGAGTTGTTAGGGTTTTTCTCCCATACCACTGTTTCTCATAAAACCCTTATGATGACCATGAAGGAAGAGCCAAAACTTCATAGATACGAAGAATTTACCATTGGAGCAATGGAAAGAGCCTTGGATATGATCTGTCTACAGAGCATAAAGCATCACATCATCCACAAGGTCACAAAAGGAAAATTTGCAATCCCGATGGAATTCATGGGAAACCAATTTGAGATGCAGTTAATCCCTTACAGAGAAATCCAAGAGATTAAGAACAGGGTGAAAATAGAAGTTGTTAATACGCTCTCATGGATTCATTTGGAGCCATTAGAGTTATCATCAAAACGACTTTCAAGGAAGGAATTGATTCGCCATTCAACCTGGCAATCATTGACAAGAGAATCACGAACCTCAAAGATTCCTGTTTGGGAGCAGTTACATGAAATTTGTATGCAGGAAAGATGGCTTTCAACATCTATCCAAGAATTGAATACAATTTGGGAGATCGAGATTTCAACAAGATTCTTACCCTTCATCAAGATTTTAAAAGTAACGATTTGATGAAAGAAGGGAATAGGCCTTACTCGATCACTTACAATGTGTCATATGCGCTCTCAAATACTCATCATTCAGAGGTATTCTTGAGAAATGAATTCATCGAAGTCCCTAGAATCTTCGAAGATTTTTCCAGAGCAGTGTTGCCGGATATTATTGATACCACAACAATATGAAAGATCGACATAAGGATACATGACCAGCCTGTTTTGAACAGAAGCATGAGCCTTATGATCGAACCTAGAAGGATGTCTTTCCAATAGGATATGTTAATCAGCAACTATCTCGGGGAAAAATAGAAAGCCATATCGAGCAGGATTCAAAAATCCCTGATGTATTCAAAACAACAGGAGTACTGAAATGCCCAGAAGGCTGGAGAGAAGTGCAGATAATCTTCGACATTACTAAGAAGAACAATATCTCCCCTTGCGATGTCTTATAATATTTGTAACGACATACAGTTGGTAGGTATCAAGGAAAACTTAGAATTGGTGAAATTGATCTAACAATTGTAGGAACTGCAAGTATGATCCCAGAACAGCTTCTTCTTGGGATTGAGTTTCTCGAGGAACACCAACCTGGGGAAAGATTGTAGGATGGAATGGAATTCATGGTGGACGGGAAAAGATACAAAATCCACTGACCACCAGTCCATTCTCAATATAAATCTCAGTCGGGATGTTATACTGGAAATATCATGCAAAATATTTTGCAGCTTATATTGATTCAGGAGCAGGATTTGGACTGCCAAACGAGACATCTTCCCTAAAGAAGTTAGTGAGAAATTACCAGTCATTGTCGGAAGAGATTTTTCCAAGCTGATTCTTATTCTTAATGAATGAGTCTAGGCGACGGAGATAATAAAAGGCGGAGCAGGTGGTAACCCATGGTACAAAGTCAATAATCCACCTATCATGATACAGTGATATGTTGCTAGGAAATAATTTCCTAAAGATATTCAAGCGGTTCACATAGGAGAACGAGACGAGAAGACTTATTTTCACAACAATTTATGATCATAAGATCATTGTACAGAGACTAAAGGAGGCATTTCACAGACAATTTCCTATTAGTTTTCGTAGCAAGGTGGTGATGAAGGAAAACTTCGACACCCAAAGTGAAGGATGATCGGAAATTTGGTAAAGTGATTCTTCAACTAAGGAAACAAGGGCACAGTGCGAAAAATGACTTTTGATGGTGTGAATATAATGTCATTTAGAGAACATGATGAAGAAGGGGAGGTGGATGAAGAAGAATTTAATACAGAAACCATACTGTTACTGAAGAATGCAATACAAGATGAGGCTTTACAACCTGAAACTACCATCGAAGAATAGATTACTCTAAAGGAAGTTAAAAGAAAGATTCAGAGGAACTACAATGAGGATCCTCTGGCTTGGTGGGACATGAATGAACTCAGAGCTTCTTTGAATGTGAAAGCTGGAAAAGAATATGAGTTCGTGAGATACAAATCACCACATGAACCAGGAAGATCGGAAGGATATGCATATAATACTTAAGGAACATCTTGACCTTAAGTTAATCTCAGCAGATATTTCTACATACACCAGTCCACGTTTCTTGTTCGAAATTATGGAGAAATAAAGAGAGGAATCCCAAGATTGATGATCAATACAAAGGAATCAACGAGATCTTGGAATTCGAAGGATATTATATCCCGAGCATAGAACATTTGGTTAATTGTATCAAAAATGACAATGTGTTTTCTAAGCTCGCTTGCAAGTGTGGATTTTACCATATTAAGATGGAGAAATCTAGCAAAAAGTTTACAGCATTCACCACACCACAAGGACACTATATCTGGAATGTAATACCAATGGGATTGACAAATGCTCCTCAGATATATCAGAGGAAAATGGATAATATATTCAAGGATTATTTCAGTTTTATGTTCGTGTATATTGACGATATCCTCATCGCGTCAAGAAACATGAAAGAACATCTTAAACATTTGAAAATCTTTTCAGATGTTTGCTACAAGGGAGGATTAGTTTTGTCCGAAAGGAAGACAATAATTGTTACAAGACAAATTGGGTTTCTTGGGATTGAAATCGATGAATCCGGAATCATCCTTCAAAAACACATTGTTGAGAAAGTGTAAGGGTACCCATATTATTTCAAGGATTTGAAGCAGCTTCAGAGTTTTCTTGGAGTTGTTAATTTTGCTGGAATGCTCATTAACAATCTGGCGATGCAAAGGAAGGTGTTCAATCCACTACTCAAAATAGATGTTAAATTTGAGTGGAATGAAGATCATCGACAAGCTGTCAAACAGCTTAAAGAGGTTTGCAAGCAACTACCAAAACTTGCAATTCCAAACGACGAGGATGAACTGGTATTATACACAGATGCCAGTGATCGTTGGTGGACAGCAGTTCTCATGAAGGTCACGCCAGATGGAGAAGTGTCATGCAGATACTGTAGCGGTCTATTTTCAGATAGCGAAGCTATCCGGTGGCATATCAATGAGAAAGAATTCTTTGCAGTACGAAAGGCCTTTACAAAATGGGCAATATTTTTACTTGCAAAGAAATTTATCTTGAAAATAGATAACACAAGTGTTAAGTCTTTTCTGAAAAAATAAAATTGAATCAAAACCAGAAAAAGACTAGACTTTTAAGATGACAAGTTGAATGCCAATATTATGATTATGACATTTTCATTGTGAAATCTGATAACAATATTCTTGTACGTTTCTTAACAAGAGATGGATGCGAGTGAAGCCAATTCCATCATAACGAGATCAAAGCACCTCAGAGAAAGTCTGGAGGAGCTAGACAATCAGATCAATGGCCTTGTGATTAGTGCTCATGTCGCGGGTCAAGTTCAGGAACTGGATCTCAGAAAGGTCCAACATGCTATAAAGGCTACTATGCAGGCTCGCACATGTTTATGAGACAGTCTTTATATTCCCCTCCGACGGGATGCTTCGATGACGAAAATAAAGCCGTGTTTACGAGAACCGGGCTCATGATCGCTATTATTTTAAACAGTATTTTCGAATGTAGCGATTATATACCGCAAGTGCACGGTGTCAAGTTTTAGTATAATGATATGGAAAGTACGTATTGTCGATCCCACGAGGACTAGGAAATAAGTACCAAACTCAATTAATTTAACTATATTTAGCTTACGGAAAATGGTTGTGATTAATTAACAAAAATGACAAATTAACTAAATATGTAACCCAAACGATCAATAGAGAATGAGAATAAAATCAATAGAGACAATTATCAAGACTTTCGATTCACCTATGTAATCCCCCACAATTCGCCTATTAGTTAAGAATTAATTCAAACCATCAAGGGTGACGAGTTTTCCTAATTCACTTGCTATACCTTGGTCCGGCTATAACAAATCTAATACTAACGTAACAATAAGCCACTCTCGTACCTTATTGAACAATTAATATTGTAAATCGATCTATGAAAACTTCTAGCCTTCGATTTTGGTAAATCTATTGCTCTCACACGTGTATTTGACTTTATCTCTCGATCTCAGCCTGAAATCCACGGCATAAATCACTATATCGAATTCCAATTTTATATCTCGATCTCAATTGTAATTTAATATCATTCAAGGATTGTCAAACCCTTAAACGCATGAAGAACAATTATCTAAACACTTAGATATATAAGAATCAATCAAAACATTCAAATTAAATCATGGGTTCATAACATGGGATCCCCTAAGTCTTGATAACAAGCTTAGCCTAGCAATATTTAAAATCAAATGCAAAACCATGTTTTTCAATATCAAAAGCATAAAGATAGAATCAAACAAAGTTTAGAAATACGTATAAACTAGCGATGTTGAATCGCGTCGTCGACTCCGTATCTCCGTCTCTTCCTTTGCTTCACTGTACGTGTATTCCTCGGACCAAATCCTTACTGCCGTGCTTCTTCTTCACTCAAGATCTACGATGAACTTCTTCTGCACGTTCAAAGTTCTCTTCTCCTCTCTGTAAACTCTCCTCTCACAGTGAATTGCTCTCGTTTATAATACGTTGCTGCTCTCTTCTCTTCCTTCGCAAATCTGATCCTCCTGATCTCTCGTTGCTGTTCACGTCTTCTGTCTATCCTCCCTCACGTCCCTCGTACGTAACTCTCCCCTCTTCTCCCCTTTACGTCTTTGTTCTCCTGTCCCTTCCTCTCTTCTCCCCTTTACGTCTTTGTTCTCCTGTCAACTCACGTAACTTCTCTCAGATTCTGAATCTCCTCTCCGTAAACTCCTGCTGCTCTCCAACTCTGTATATAATCCTCACGTAGCCCTTCTGTTCTCGTTTCTTATCTTTCTGTTCACGTAATTGTTCACGTCTGTTACTTCCCTTTATTTGATATTTCCACCCTTCTATTTTCTCATGGGTGAATTCTTATCTTGGCTTTTAATGCTGCACGTTTTTCTTCTTCTATTAAATCTCTTTTTGCTTCTGTACGTCTCTCCTTTTCTCACTTAATCCGATCCTCCCTTTGAAGACGTCACTCTTCACGTTAATATTGCTCACTTACGTTGCTTATCAGATTCTGCTCACGTTTATCCTCCTTTCTCCCGTAATCTCCCCCTCTTTATATATTATATTATAAAAATAATATAGTATTGATTTGAATGTCCAATAAAATATAATCTTCCTTGCTCGATAATATCCGGTTGTGCTCGGTTTAGTCTTTTTTTATCATTTTAAGCTTATTTTCTCAACTTTTATGCATTTGGACCTGGATTCCTGAAATATACAAATATATACCAAAAAACGTAATATTTTCCAGGAATCACTATAAAACGCCCCTAATTATATATCAAATTAAGTTAAAAATCACACTTATCAGCTCATCAACCTGGGTTTGGGATTAAAGTACCACCAACACGAGTCCTAGTATCGACCCTTTCGAGGAGGATACAAAAGGAAAAAATTGATTCACAGGTGTCTAGGATGCCTGAAGAATCAAGCCAACACACCACCTCTAGGGTTAAAGAGGGAGAGATTAATCTTGGCAGGCAAGTCTAAGGTTAATACTCACGAGTTTAAAGTTTCTCCATTACAGGAATACCAAAAGACATGGGAGAAGCTCTATACAATAGTAGGGGTAAATTCTTGGAAAAAATAACAGCTGATTGGTCAGGAAAATACCAAAGAATGTGGATGCATCCTGGTGTCAAATTAGAGAGTGTCCATGAGTGGTTTGACTTAGGCTACCTGACTCAGTTTTGACCACATCACCAAGTTTTCCAAAAATTACAAAATTACTGGATTGGATCTATGAGGGAGTGTATGACTAATGACGAAACAACCATACACTCGAAAGGGGAGATGCTCTGGAGCTAAAATTCTTAACTGTAGCCCCAGAAAACACAGGAAAAGGCCTTCATCCCAGCTTTCATTTCATAAAGCTGCAGATGCCTAAATGGAAGGCGATGGACCAAATAAAGCCACCGCCCGAAGGAACAACACTAGTTTCCCTGCTCACAAAAGATGACATCACTTCCGGAAGAGCTTGGGGATTATGTGTTTGTGTCACTGAGATGGACAAAGTCAAATATCCGTTCAAAATTTTCCAGAAAAAAGCGAACGGGTCCTTCCTGGTGAACTCCATGACAAGTCATACTACGAAATTTGCCGAGGAAATCTTTGAGAAGAAGAGGCAGATATTGTAGGATAACAAGATTCCGGCGACCAAAGTACTTGCCGGAAGTTCTGTAAAATGACTTACTTTGGAAGATGGTAGGACCACATCTGCCTGAGCTGCCCAGAGCAAAAGGAGCCATTGTTCGGGAAAGGATTCCCTGTCAAAAGTGACCAGAAGAAAGAGGACAAAGCGGGACCAGGAAAACGTGAAAGATTCCCACGCTGACCGCAAAAGCTAAATTACTAGGGACCACATTAGACAAGAGTCACGTGACTCTGACGATGACCACTACCATTATCAAAAGAAAACAAAATGGTAGGACAACCACTTCTGCCGAAAGTAGAAGAGACCACGAGATACCAAACAAAAAAGAAAACGCATGCAATGACATATGATTATAAACAAGAAATTGAAGTCCGAATTTCTCATCCATCTCCGTACTTCGAAAAATACGCATGCTGAAGGAAGCAGAAGGCATCGACCATTCCCTCTGTTTTCTTACAAAATAAATCTTGTAGTCTCCAAGCTGTAATAATTCAACTTTCATAGCTTGGTAATAATTTCTATCTTTGTAATTTTTTTGTTCAATTCAGTTTGTTTACGTGTTTCGAGTCAGACCTCATTATATGAGAGGTTAAACAAGTTTGTCTTCTCCCAAAAGGAGATGTATTAATTTAATAAATATTATAAATAATTGCAGAATAAAAGTAATGTTAGTAATCCCATGAGCATACAGCGCAGCGGAATAAAATTTTTAGGATTACTAACACCGGATCTATACATAGGTTATCATATCGGATTAAGGTAATACGAAGGTCTCACCCTTGTAGCGTGTTTGAAGCAGAATCCACGGAGCAGCACCACGTCCTACGCCTTCTCCGAGTCAATAGCAAAACTCGATGAGTTTTGCCTCAACGGTATCCACACGATCAAATCGGGTGAAGGGATGGTTTAATAACAAGTTGCTAGACAAGTTATTAAACCGGAACAAGGAACACACACTCGATTCTCAATCGAAAACTCGCCGGAATCACAATCCCTCTTCGGCTATCAAAGAAAAGCCGAGAGCAAATTGCAAGAGGCGGCCGAGAGCTTATGTTGTGTGTAGGTTTAATGTTATGAAGTTGTCTTGCAATTAAACACTTTGTAATCATCTTTTATATAATTAATTAAAGGCTTTCATAAAGCCTCATGGGCTTAAGCCCATGATTTAATTAATCATTATGATTATTAATTAAGACTCTTCTTAATTATTTAATTCATCCCATGAATTTAATTCCCCTTCTCGATTTAATCTTTTGTGCGACCCGATAGGATCTTGTAATGTTGGCAGTGACATAAAATCTCATTTTACGTCTCAAGCATTGAGCGGTATCTAGCAACACATCAATGCTACCCAAATTACAAGAATGTCAATGACTCGACATAACCTTTAGAACTTGTGATAATATTAATCATGTAACTTAATCCCTTTGTCCTTTGTGTTTAGATTGAACACGAGTCATGGAATAGTCATACTCGTATATCCAATCTATATTTCTTGATCCCCAAGTAGAACTAGAATAAACGAATAAGCTCGATATCTCATATCGACTCATTCGAGCATGGCCATGCATTTTAGTTCTTACTTGATCAAGGGCCAAACACATCTCCTGTTATATAGGAGGGACAAATCCTATCTCGATCAGTCAACATCCCTCTACATAATTCGTAGTGTATCCAATAGTCGCCTTTATAGATTACCCTGTTACGGGTAACGTTTGACGATATCAAGATACATAACTCCTTATGTTGGGATCTTTGATGATCACAAGTCGTAAGGATTACATACATTATTATCACTATGAGAATTGCATATGACGATCATATACCTATCCATGTTGCATTCTCATGGTGGGTCTGTCCAGTACATCGTTCTCTAACATGTACCCATATGTTGATTTGATATCTCATATCAATGAACAATTCATCGATCAACATATACTAGTCTCTACGTATTATCATTATCCCTATTCATGATAATACTTGACTAGGGACATCTTTAAGAATAATACAATATTATTCTAAGGACATTAACATATATATTAATTCACAATGCACAGTTAAAAGAATAACATATAATAATGAATTGACATTCATAAATCCATAAACATTGTATGTCTTAAACAATCATCTAATGACTTGTCTTAGGGCATATCCCAACAAATCTCCCACTTGCACTAAGACCACTCAGACATATACCTAATGCCTAGAGATCTAGTATGACGATCATGCTTCTGCTGTGACAGCGGCTTCGTCAATGGGTCAGATACATTATCATCTGTTGGTACTTTGCATATTTTAACATCTCCCCTTTCAACGATTTCTCGAATGAAATGGAAACGCCTAAGTATGTGCTTGGATCTCTGGTGAGATCTTGGTTCCTTAGCCAATGCGATCACTCCATTGTTGTCACAATAGAGTTCTATCGGATCTTTAATGCTAGGCACCACTCCAAGTTCAGAAATGAACTTCCTCATCCAAACAGCTTCCTTTGCTGCATCCGATGCAGCAATATACTCAGCTTCCGTTGTAGAATCGGCTACTGTTTCTTGCTTTGAACTCTTCCAGCTCACAGCACCTCCATTCAGGCAATACACATATCCAGATTGCGATCGAAAATCATCTTTGTCGGTTTGGAAGCTTGCATCAGTGTAACCCATTACATTGAGCTCTTCCTCACCTCCATAATCAAGAATGTATCCTTAGTCCTTCTCAAGTACTTTAGGATATTCTTGACAGCAATCCAGTGACCTTCACCTGGATCAACTTGATATCTGCTCGTCATGCTCAAAGCATACGATACATCGGGACGAGTACATATCATGGCATACATGATAGATCCAATAGCTGACGCGTATGGAATCTTACTCATGCGTTGTCTCTCATCTGGTGTTGAAGGACACTGTTCCTTCGAGAGATAAATACCATGTGTCATAGGCACGAATCCTTTCTTGGATTCTTGCATGCTAAACCTTTTAAGCACCTTGTCTATGTATGTACTTTGACTTAGACCAAGAAGCCTTCTCGATCTATCTCTATAGATCTTGATTCCTAATACATAGGTGGCTTCTCCTAAGTCTTTCATCGAAAAGCAGTTCCCTAGCCAAATCTTTACAGATTGCAAGGCAGGGATATCATTTCCAATAAGAAGTATGTCATCTACATACAACACTAGGAAAATGATTACGCTCCCACTGACCTTCTTGTAGACACAAGGTTCATCTTCATTTTTGATAAAACCAAACTCTTTGATTGCATCATCAAAACGAAGATTCCAACTCCGAGAAGCTTGCTTCAATCCATAAATGGATCGTTGTAGCTTGCATATCTTTCCAGCATCCTTTGGATCGACAAAACCCTCGGGCTGTGTCATGTACACATCCTCGAGCAGATTTCCATTAAGGAAAGCTGTTTTGACATCCATCTGCCAGATTTCATAATCATGAAATGCAGCTATTGCAAGTAAGATCCTTATGGATTTAACCATGGCCACTGGTGAAAAGGTTTCATCATAGTCAATACCATGAATTTGTTTGAATCCTTTTGCAACCAGCCGACCTTTATAGGTTTGTACGTTACCATCCATATCGGTCTTTTTCTTGAAAATCCATTTGCACCCTATGGGTCGTACCCCTTCAGGTGGATCAACCAAAGTCCATACTTGGTTTGCATACATGGATTCCATCTCAGATTTCATGGCCTCTTGCCATTTCTCAGAATCATTGCCCATTATAGCTTGTTGATAAGATGACGGCTCATCCTCATCAATAAGTAGTAAGTCACCTTGTTGAGTCACAAGAAATCCATATCTCTGTGGCTCCCGGTGTACTCTTACAGACCTACGCTGGGCTTGTGTCTCTTGAGCAGGTACTTCTTCCACAACAGCTTGTGGTGCCTGCTCTGTTTCCATCTCAATCTCAGGTTCAGTGTTTTCTTGTGGTTGAACTTCACTAAGTTCTATTTTTCTCCCACTGGTTTTTCTAGAAATAAATTCTCTTTCAAGAAATACACCAGTCCGAGCAACAACTACTTTGTTCTCGGTGGGATAATAGAAATAGTACCCTTTCGTTTCCTTAGGATACCCCACAAATAAACACTTATCAGATTTGGGTCCAAGTTTGTTAGTGGCATGACGTCTAACGAAAGCCTCACAACCCCAAATCTTCATAAAAGACATACTAGGACGCTTCCCAGTCCATATCTCATATGGTGTCTTTTCCACTGATTTAGATGGAACACGGTTCAGTAAGAAAATTGCTGTTTCTAGAGCGTGTCCCCAAAACGATATCGGAAGATCTGCATGACTCATCATTGATCTAACCATGTCTAACAAGGTTCGATTTCTCCTCTCGGATACACCATTCCATTGCGGAGTATACGGAGGAGTGAGTTGTGGGACTATCCCACACTCCTTTAGATAGTCATGAAACTCTTGGCTTAAGTATTCTCCTCCTCGATCTGATCGAAGGATTTTGATACTCTTGCCAAGTTGGTTTTGTACTTCATTCTTGAAATCTTTGAACTTTTCAAAGGTTTCATGCTTATGTTTCATTAGGTACACATACCCATATCTACTGAGGTCATCAGTAAATGTAACGAAGTATTGAAAACCACCTCTAGCTTGTGTACTTATTGGTCCACATACATCACTATGTATTAGTCCCAATAAAACATTTGCCCTTTCAACATGTCCCTTGAAATGGGCTTTTGTCATCTTGCCCATTAAACAAGATTCGCATGTTTCATATGATTCAAAATCAAATGAATCTAATACTCCATCCTTATGAAGTTTAGATATGCGGTTCTCGTTTATGTGGCCCAAGCGACAGTGCCAGAGATAAGTCGGATTACAATCATTATTTTTAATCCTTTTAGTATTTATGTTATAGATAGGCATATCAAGATTTAATACATAAAGACCATTCACCATTTGTGCACTAGCATAAAACATATCATTTAAATAAATAGAACAACAATTGTCCTTTATTATAAATGAAAAACCATACTTGTCTAAACAAGAAATAGATATTATGTTTTTAGTAATAGAAGGCACAAAATAACAATCTTTCAAAATCAGTGATAAACCAGAAGGTAAAGCTAAATGATAATCTCATATAGCTAATGCAGCAACTCTTGCTCCATTTCCAACTCGGAGATCAACTTCACCTTTCGCCAATGTCCTACTCCTTTTGAGATCCTGCACATTTACACAAATGTGAGATCCACATCCAGTCTCTAATACCCATGATGAAGAAGTAGATAAATTGACTTCTATAACAAAAATACCTGAAGCGGAAGTCACACTTCCTTTCTTTAGATCCTCCAGATATACTTTGCAGTTTCTTTTCCAATGGCCGGTCTCACCGCAATGGAAACAGTTCCCTTCCTTTGCTATCCCTCCCTTTGGCTTCAGTGCATAAGACTTTGGCTTAGATTTAGCAAATACCTTCTTTGCTTTCTTGTTGCCTTTAGCTTTGGCCCTTCCTTTGCCCTTATTCACAATAAGGACATTTGTGGCCTTAGTCTTCTTAGTATTTGCTTCATATGTTCTCAACATACCAAGCAACTGTGGTAGAGTCTTTTCCATGTCAGTCATATTGTAATTTACTACAAATTGACTGAAGCTTTCAGGCAACGATTGCAAGATCACATCGGTGGCCAACTCTTGGTCCAATGGAAAACCTAGCTTGTCCATATTCTCAATGTACCCAATCATCTTGAGCACATGAGTTCCAACTAAGCTTCCTTCTACCATCCTGCACTGGAATAACGCTTTAGAGACGTCATACCTCTCTTGTCTAGCTTGCTGTTGGTACAACTGCTTTAAGTGTTCGATCATATCGAACGCCTCCATTTCCTCATGTTGCTTCTGAAGCTCAGAGTTCATGGTGGCAAGCATGAGGCACCCAACATCAAGTGCGTCACTCTGATGCTTCTTGTAAGCATCCTTTTCGGTTCTTGTAGCCGTTAGGGGAGGTTCCTCAGCGGGTAAGGGTTCCTCTAGGACATATTGTTTCTTTTCTTGTTTGAGGACTATCCTCAAGTTCCTATGCCAGTCTAGGAAATTCGTCCCATTTAGTTTGTCCTTCTCAAGGACCGATCGCAGTGATAAAGTGCTAGTAACGTTGTTAGTTGCCATGGATATCTACAATATAAATATGCAAAATAAGTTTATGATTTAAATCATTTAACATGGTCTTATATTAAATGATACTCCCACTATTTTGTTTGAAAAATATCAACCCTCGAAACCTTTAGTGGGCCAAGATCCATATTTCACTTAATCTTGAGTTAGCTTTGGCTAATCGCCCAAGACTCGGTTATTTAGGTAGACAACACTTTGTCAATTATATCACATATAATTCTTGGATAGTTGGACGAACAACGCTTTGTTCAATTCATCAAATGAATTATAATCCAACCCCTGCCTCTAGGTTCCCAATCCTATTGAGATAACCTAGTTAAGTCGTACCCAATTAAAGTATAACGGATATCACTTTTATCCTTTCGCGCCTTACTAAGATTGCCACGGTGCTTTGCTTTGGCAAACCCACACATGTACAATCGAAGTTATTGACGAGTACTTTTATTTTGGAAGGCATCTAAAACTTAATATTTTAGAGGGATTTATTGATCTCATGACTAATTTGATAATTTAAAATATGTCCACTACATATAGTTGTATACATATCTACATATATGTGTAATACTATTATCAAACTAAAACATAAGATAAATCATGCATCAACATACATAATTAAACGTGACATGGTTATAGCCCCTACTAATGATTTTCTCAAGCCAATGAGAAAATCCTATGAGTCAACCTAAGGTAACTTCACAAGCACCTTCCTTGGCTCCAATTTGTGAATGGCCTCCTCATCACGGCACGATGCTCCATCTTCATTGATCACCATCAATAAAATAAACTACACTATTTACAAGATATAGAATTCCTCGATTCACATTCGAGGGGAACATAGGGGAGGGATTACATATAGAATGAAATAGAGAAAGGCACGACACGCAGGTCGTATTATAAATTACAAACATCCACAAATCCTATCTAATAGGTCAAAGGGCTATAATCACGCACCATGCTCAAACAACGCATAAAGCATGCATTAACATTTAATTAATTAAATTCTAAACATTTTAAATTTAATTCTAATTAAAACTGTAAAATAATTTTTGAAAAATTATCGTACGCTCGGGACATCACATGCCACGAACTAAAGCGACTAAGGCTCGAACCACCATGGTTCGAACCACAACCACTCGGCTGGACCGTTGATGGGCCTAGGGTTCGAAACCCTAGCCCATGGCCGAGCCAAGCTCGAGCGGCGGCGGCGCTAGGGTTCCAAACCCTAGCCGCCTCGCACCATCTTTATTTATTTATTTTTTTTTATCGAGCCAACTTGCTTGAAACAACGAAATTCATGAGCCACAAGCTACGATCCAACCATGGACGGTTCATGACGGTGACGGCTTAACCATCTCGAGCCAAGGGTTCGAAAAAACCTAGCCCTCATGTGGTGTAGCCGTCGACCCTCATAATTCCGTGGACCATGATCGAACCAAATTGCACCTTCTCAATACTTTATCGAGCCAATAGAGTTCAAAACCCTAGATAGTGTGACGGCTTGACCCATGCACGAGCCAGGGTCCGAACCCTAGCCCTTATTCGGCGGCTGCATGGCCAAGCACGAGCTAATGGGTTCGAAACCCTAGCTCATGCGGCGGCCGTGAGCCAAGGTGACTAGGGTTCGAAACCCTAGCCAATCGATGGTGGCTGCCGTGAGCCATGCAAGGGCTAACACCTCGATTTTACGCTTTCGTGTATCGTATACAATTATTCGCCAATTATATCAAATACAATTATACGATGATTTTCATAAACTAAAATTAATTTCATATCATATATGAATTTAAACAGTTTTTAAAAGCATGCAATATTAATTCTAATATGATTAACACAATTTAATCACATAGATCCGATATGAGCCTTGTACACGGCTCTGATACCACTGTTAGTAATCCCATGAGCATACAGCGCAGCGGAATAAAATTTTTAGGATTACTAACACCGGATCTATACATAGGTTATCATATCGGATTAAGGTAATACAAAGGTCTCACCCTTGTAGCGTGTTTGAAGCAGAATCCACGGAGCAGCACCACGTCCTACGCCTTCTCCGAGTCAATAGCAAAACTCGATGAGTTTTGCCTCAACGGTATCCACACGATCAAATCGGGTGAAGGGATGGTTTAATAACAAGTTGCTAGACAAGTTATTAAACCGGAACAAGGAACACACACTCGATTCTCAATCGAAAACTCGCCGGAATCACAATCCCTCTTCGGCTATCAAAGAAAAGCCGAGAGCAAATTGCAAGAGGCGGCCGAGAGCTTATGTTGTGTGTAGGTTTAATGTTATGAAGTTGTCTTGCAATTAAACACTTTGTAATCATCTTTTATATAATTAATTAAAGGCTTTCATAAAGCCTCATGGGCTTAAGCCCATGATTTAATTAATCATTATGATTATTAATTAAGACTCTTCTTAATTATTTAATTCATCCCATGAATTTAATTCCCCTTCTCGATTTAATCTTTTGTGCGACCCGATAGGATCTTGTAATGTTGGCAGTGACATAAAATCTCATTTTACGTCTCAAGCATTGAGCGGTATCTAGCAACAAATCAATGCTACCCAAATTACAAGAATGTCAATGACTCGACATAACCTTTAGAACTTGTGATAATATTAATCATGTAACTTAATCCCTTTGTCCTTTGTGTTTAGATTGAACACGAGTCATGGAATAGTCATACTCGTATATCCAATCTATATTTCTTGATCCCCAAGTAGAACTAGAATAAACGAATAAGCTCGATATCTCATATCGACTCATTTGAGCATGGCCATGCATTTTAGTTCTTACTTGATCAAGGGCCAAACACATCTCCTGTTATATAGGAGGGACAAATCCTATCTCGATCAGTCAACATCCCTCTACATAATTCGTAGTGTATCCAATAGTCGCCTTTATAGATTACCCTGTTACGGGTAACGTTTGACGATATCAAGATACATAACTCCTTATGTTGGGATCTCTGATGATCACAAGTCGTAAGGATTACATACATTATTATCACTATGAGAATTGCATATGACGATCATATAACTATCCATGTTGCATTCTCATGGTGGGTCTGTCCAGTACATCGTTCTCTAACATGTACCCATATGTTGATTTGATATCTCATATCAATGAACAATTCATCGATCAACATATACTAGTCTCTACGTATTATCATTATCCCTATTCATGATAATACTTGACTAGGGACATCTTTAAGAATAATACAATATTATTCTAAGGACATTAACATATATATTAATTCACACTGCACAGTTAAAGAATAACATATAATAATGAATTGCCATTCATAAATCCATAAACATTGTATGTCTTAAACAATCATCTAATGACTTGTCTTAGGGCATATCCCAACAAGTAAGACTGTTGCCCATCTATCTCCTAGAATTTCTTTAATCTTTCATATATTTGGTTATATTACACGCCCTAAGGTTGGAAACAAATTAGGGATGTGCTGAGTATTGTTGAAGGCCCGATTGCAGAACCATTGGTTGCGATCATGTGCTTGATAGTGATGAACCATCATAAAACCTGGTGGGATACCCAACGGTAGTTTGGTCAAAAGGTATATCCGTATATACAAGTTTATCAAAAGTTTATTGTAATACGGAAACATGATGATTCTGTTATAATCTTGAAATAAGAGATGATTATTAGCAAAAAATGAGGTTTTTGGTGTTTTTGCAAAGTTCCTAAAATTGTTAGAGTGAGTTTTGCATTTTAAGTAAGGGCTTCAGTATCATTTAAAGTGGGTGAGAATTTAAAATAAAGATGAAAGTTTTTTTTTATGACTCGGTATCTGGCCCGAAGACCTAATCTGGGGGATCAATCCCACTGTCCACTAGTGGGGGGCCCAATTGAATCCGGGGCTTTACACCACCGTATGAATTGGCCCCACAAGAATTGATAGCACCATGTAGGTTTTGAACCTGTGACCTAGAAAGGAGCAAGACTCCGAAGTTCCAGACCTCTACCACCAGGCCAAGCCATGGGGGTTAAAATAAAGATGAAAGTTGGAGTAGAGAGTTTAAACATAGATTCTCTTACATAGGGAGTTAGTTAAATAAAAGTTTGGATTGATGAAGTTTAGGTTAGTTTACCCTTAATAATTTTGGTTTTGAAAAATGTTATATTTAACGATGGATTCTTTCATTCTACATACATATGATGTGATTTATTTATAAAGAGTTTTTTTTTAAAAAAATATTATTTTTATATATACAAATAAATATATTATTAGTACAATGATATTATCATATACCAGGATAAAGCAATTGCAAGAGCCATATAGAAGGCTAAGATCGGGTCGGGTATTCCGGGAATGGAGTAGACCGGGTAGGGTACCCGAAAATTCGGATATAACTACGAACCACCCAATTCCTGAACGAATTGGCCGGGTACCCGAAAATATTTTTTTTCCTTTTTCTTTCCTTTTATTTAAAAATTTATCAAAACTCGATCCGGTACCCGAAATACTCGGGCTAGGAATCGGGTATTAACTTGACACCCGATTGTTCCCAAGTTGTTGTCGGGGATACCCGATCGGGTCTTGTCCTACCCCAACACCCAACCTTAGCCATATGATAGTCAAATAATCCTACAACTCAAATTTATTTAACATTTTTTTAAAATTAAAATTATTTATTGATAAAATTACTTATTTAACATTTTTTTAAAAATTAAATTTATTTATTGATAATATTACTTCAAGTCCTATATCATGATTCATGAATCAGAGTTCATTTAATTAATCGTCTTAATTTTTCAGAATTTTACATTTATATAAATCCCCCGATTCCCAAATTCGTTTATTGTTGCCCTAATTAATTGCAATTCTTGATGCTAACACGGAGCGTCCTCCTCCAGTCTTTACCGCCGACCTCCGAACGCTGCCGTACTTCTCACCGGGGAAAAAATCGTCTCTTTGCGTGTGACGTATATTCTGATTGTACGCATATTCCGTTATCCGTTCGCTCTTCACAGGTATAGCTATTGTTTGTGGGGGCGGTGATTAATTTTGGTTTGCCTTAACTATATATATTGGGTCTTTTTAGAAGTTCAGTTTTCTCGCAAATAATTGTTTGTATAAAGGTACTAACTATTCTGGAACAAAATATTTTGTTAATGTTAAAAATCATGAGTTTCAAATCTCGTTACCTACTCTGTGTTGGAGATAAAGCTCCGAGGTTTACTTGCTGAATTTCTTGTATTTGGTTGCAGTTTTATCGAGAATTCATATTACGGAAAGCAGAATATGATTTACACGGCGATCGATACATTTTATCTGACGGAAGAGCAGCTAAAGAACTCACCTTCTAGAAAAGATGGAATAGACGAGGCCACTGAAACTACGCTTAGAATCTATGGCTGTGACCTCGTACAAGAGAGTGGCATTTTGCTTAGATTGTATCCTTTCTATGTGATTCTTTTACTTGTTTTCTCTTCAGTTCTTAATTTGTTTTGAATGTTTTGACTTATTCATATATTCTGTAGATAGTATCATATGATTTGCTTTTACCTTTTGCCCTGCATTAGATTATGATCTCCTTATCTCTTTGATTCCCAGACCTCAAGCTGTTATGGCCACTGCACAGGTTCTGTTTCATCGCTTCTACTGCAAGAAATCATTTGCTCGGTTCAATGTGAAGGTCTCTTAATTTTCATTTTACTTCTACTACAATATGAGGCTCATATTGTAGCAATGCACTGGCATTTCACCATTTCATGTGATGTTTATGTGGACCAGATTGATTTGTTTTGCAGAGGGTTGCCGCTAGTTGTGTTTGGCTTGCGTCAAAACTTGAAGAAAGTCCGCGGAAAGCGAGGCAGGTTCTTATTGTTTTCCACAGGATGGAATGTAGGAGGGAAAACTTACCTATAGAGCATCTGGATACTACTTCTAAGGTAGCTTTTAGTTTCACTATTTGACTTTGGAGATGTGAGATCAAATTTGTAGTTCAGTGTGCAAGTATGTATACCATCTTGTGGATCATCAGGGTTCTGTTTGGATGGGCATTTTTACTGACTTTCAATGTGAGTTTTTGTGGTATTTTTGAAGAAATTTTTGATATAGGGTATTAGGGTTTGAATATGAATTTTCGAAGTTGCTGTGGTATGTGGTAGAATGGCTGTGTAGTGATTTTAGGAAAAATTAAATAGTGTAATAATGATCAGATAAGAAAAGAAGAGAACGTGTAATAGTCCAATAATTATATTTTGAACATTTGATTTGAAATGTGAAGTAATATGCTTATATGGAATATAGTAGGATCACATGTATAGGATTTTCAGAGAACACTCAACTCAAAAATCCTTTGAATCACAGATTAGGGGTGTCAATCCATGGCATAGCTATTTTTTCCACTTCATGTTTGGCTTGTGCTTTGAGCAGGGAGGATAAGGAACTTGTAGCATTGGCTCTTCCCATCATTCTGAACCTGCTCATGAGGAGTTCTCATCCCCTCTTTAACAGGGATCTAGAGGGGATACAATTAATTAATCACTTACATCCCTAACCTCCTCTAATCATTGCACGTGGAATGGCCATTACCTCTTTCTTCGTTAGCTTCTATAAATAAAATTCAAGGCAGCTGTAGCGTGTCTCAACTTTAAAGCAGGAAGGAGTGAAATTGATACTTCTTTTTGTTGTTCAACAGAAATACGTGGATCTAAAGGCACATTTGATCCGAACAGAAAGGCATCTTTTGAAGGAGATGGGATTCATCTGTCATGTTGAGCATCCTCATAAATTTATATCGAATTACCTCGCTACACTGGGAACTCCCCCAGAACTCAGACAAGAAGCTTGGAATCTTGCAAATGACAGGTAAAATTTCCTTTCTAGTTGCGCAAGCATGTGCACATAGGATTTTCAATGTTGTGTAAGCCTACCTTTTTATGTGCTATGACTGTCATAATTTCCTGGAACATTAGAAGCTCTTGTTTATCATAAGCCTTAGTTGACAATGTCATACTTCATTAGTGTGATACTGTGATTTTCGGTTAGATGTGGAATGTGCAGGATTATGATTCGCAAGTTTTCGGTTCTTGCTTGGTGGAGGAAGGATGAAGTTCTCTCGTATAATTGATATTGTGTGTGTGTGTGACGAGATCCTTGTTTATATTATTCTCATGTTTGAAAATTCTTTTCAACCATTCTGACGATTCTCTTTTTTTTTAATGGACAATAAACAGTTTGCGCACAACTTTGTGTGTGAGATTTAAGAGTGAGGTTGTGGCCTGTGGTGTTGTGTATGCTGCAGCCCGTAGATTTCAAGTACCTCTGCCTGAGAATCCTCCATGGTGGAAAGCATTTGATGCAGACAAATCTGGGATAGATGAGATTTGTAGAGTTCTGGCTCACCTGTACAGCCTACCCAAGGCCCAGTATATTCCTGTGTGCAAAGAAGGGGGTTCTTTCGCTACATCTAATCGATCATGGGATTCACCAAATCAGTCGGTTTCAAAGGTAATTATCATTCTCGAAGTAAATTATTTATGGTTTGATGTGGTTTCTAGTCTATTTTACCTGTTTTCTCACTTGGTTCTCGACTCATTGAAACATCATCAGCCAGCATCTCTCAACCATTGGCTCATTTTCTCCCACTAATATCAGTTCGCAGCCTTCAGATTTTGTTCCATATTTTTCTGCAGGATGCCTCCTTGGTGGGAACAACCCCTAATGAAGGTGCTGGTACTGTAAAGGTGTCTTCCAATTCTATTAATCAGGAAGTTGGCAAGGATGAAACGGTTAAAGATGCTCTTGACAGATTGAAGGAGTCAAAGAGAAGTGACGATGAATCTAAAGGCATGCTTGTTGAGGAAGAATCAAGAGAAGAATCTGAATCGAAGTTAATACCTGATCATAGAACAGAAACTGGTGGAGAAAGGAACAAGGAGAGGGAAAGAGGCAGGGAAAGGGAAAGGGAAAGGGAGAGAGAGCGGGAAAAAGACAGAACTAAAAGCAGAGATCATGATAGAGGGCGGGAATCTGATAGGGAACGTGGACGAGAAGACACTGAAAGGGACAGTAATAAATTGAAGGAAAAGGGCCATCGTTCGAGGGACAGAGGAAAAGATTCTGGTGAGGATCTTATTTTACACACTTGGTGTCTGGCATTCGGCTTGCATCAGTACGTGCCCATTTCACAACTTTGTTTTTCAAATTTGAATAGTTATTCTTATTATATTATTTGCAGGACGCCTGGAGAAGTCCAAACATGCTTCATCTCGAGGTACATTTGTAATTTTTTAGTTGTTGAAATTTTAATATTTTGAAACATAAGTCTCTCATGGACAGTTCATACTACGATTTGTATCTTAAATTTATGAAAAATCATTTTTCTACCAGATCGTGACTACCATAATTCTTCATATTCATCGAGGGAGAGAGAGAGGGAGAGGGAGAGGGAGAGGGAGAAAGATCGTCGAAAGCATCATTCATATGCTTGAGCAGGTTAGGAATTGGCGTGTTTAACTTCCCGCTATGCCGTTCTACTCCAAGACCGTTTTCAAAGATTACTTGCTTCAAATCTACAAGATTCCCTTTAAAAGCATTTTCATTGGAGATAAAGAGACTATTTATGAAGTGGTTGAGTGAAATCTTGATGAAAACTGCCAAACACCCCGATTTTCATAATTTAGGCTGAGTTCTGTCTTTTTGTTGTATACAACTGATGATATTACATCTTCTAGTGAGGAGTTAGGCTTGCATTAGCAAATGTGTACTTTTAATCATATTCTGAATAAATTCGCATGTGTTGTGTCCCATCCAACGTATGAAACCTTGAATCATAATGTGTTTTATTCTTCCAATGAGTCTATTGTAGACTTAAATTTTTTTTATTCCAGTAAGGGCGGGCATTGGGATCGGATCAGGTACTCAGGGTGGGAATTACGACCCTATCTGTTGTTAAATATTCAGGTTGGGTGTCGGGTAGTACATCTGCAGGCGAGTATCCGATCAGGTACCCAACTCTTAATGAAAGGTGTAAAAATGGGGAAACTGGGAAACATTTAAATAATTTCTTTTCATTCTTTCTTCTCCAATTATAACAAGGGTCCGTTTTTAGTCCAAATCTCTACTTCTTAAAACCCAGCGGTGGCATGGGGATAGGCAGTTTGTATTGGCTATTATGATTCCCAACTGTCAGCTACTCCTACTAGGAATTGGGTCCTTGACCGGATTCCCACCACGAGATTCTAGAGAAAAACATGTATGCAAATGTTATGATTGACAGGCACAGGGCATGCGAGGTGAAATTTCTGCAAAATCTGAAATAATTTAGTAGGACTAAGCGTCAAAGTATAGTAGCAACTCGAGCATACCCATATACTTCTACTCCATAAAATGCACTGCAATCTACAAGGTAGCACAAGATAGACCAGTCTAGAATTCATTGCTTTTTAAAGCTCAGCTCTTTCGTGACAGTGAAAATGAAGATTATCACTGATATATCATAAGTTTTAGTTTTTAGCTACACACATCATTTATGCTATCGAGGAGATCAAAATAATTGAACCGATGGCTTTTGAGAAACCATCCATAACATGTACAAATGATAACTTGAACCTAACTGACAAGGAAGAAACAATGTATTGATACATGACATTATCATCAAATAGAACATCTTGGATATTAGCATGATTTGTCTGGCTAAAACACATTCACGATCAGGAAGACTTCAGAGTGACAGATTGGTCCGTTCCACAAGCCTGTGACAGTACAGGTATATGGAGAAGTCAATACTTCGAGCGAGGACAATGTAGCACAGAGTAATAAAATCATTAGTGCCAATAGAATAGTTTAAGAATGAGGCGATAGTAAGACAGGAAAGCTGGAACAAAATCAGCTAAACGAGCATTTAGTTCCTAGGTTGTTCATGTAGACCTGATTGCTCAACTTGAACGCAGTAATGCAGTGTAGATAGTTTGAGTGCCCTTCGAAGACCGTCTTAACCTCGCACTTAATTTTTTTTCCGATGACGAAGGGTAGAAAAGTCATGTCACTCATATTGGGCACGGTGCAGTGAGAAAATACATACCACATCCCAGCAATATGCATGAGAATCACCAGCAGCTGCATAGATGGATCCCGTCTACAGATAATCATGAAAAATTCCACATTACTACATACAGAACATGATAGGCTGAAGTACAGTATGAGTTCTCAAATTGAGAGAGAGGACTGATAGTGCCTCGGAACTTGGCAGTTCTCTCTCCTAAAATAATTCTTTCAACATGTCACAAAATGAATGTTCAGTATTGTGCATCATTCAATTAACTTTGCTCACAACTCCAGAATGCCACAAAATTACTAGTAGTCCAGACTCCAGAGAAACCATGTGCTCAAATCTCAACATGTCAAAGGAATTACACAGAAAAGAGAAAAAACCAAGGCTAATGTATCTGATAAACAATCAAAACAGAATTGGAAAATGCAGAAACAACAATTGGCATTCGCGCTACACTGATTATACCATATTGTCATATGAAGGATTGCGATAACATTAAATGCGGAATATAAACGATACTAACTCATTTTTCGGATCGAAAAACCGGGTTGAGATTACGCCGTTGTTTTGGACCGTTTTCCTTACCCGTTGCGTCGAATACAACCATCTGGACTTGTATTATGTTTACACAATCCAAAAACCACTTTGAATATGTAAACTTTGATGTATTTGGAAAGCCAAAATCACTTTTCCAATTTTAGGCCAACTTTTTACTCGAAAATTGCTTCAATATTAGTGCATGTGATGTTATGGAATAATGCTTGGTTGATTCTTATGGGAGGTTAATAAAAAGAAACTATTCACCCTTTTCCCATTCCAAATCCATGGATATGGGTCGGGTTAGCCCACATGGGCGACCAAGGCGTTTTCATATATTATTTCCAACAAAATAGAGGGTAACAATTAGAATGAAAGTGGACAAAACTCTCGTTATTATGAAACGCCACATGAACTTCTCCTTGTTCTGTTAAGTAATAAGGCCATAGAGACCATTTTTAATAGGAAATGAGAGAGTTCAAAAGGTTGTAGGTACCACAGAAACAGGCAGAGATTGATCATTGTTTATATTCATATCTTTTAAAATTTGTGGAGAAATTTCCATAACCTAGAATTTTCAAGACATTTTACAGTCCCTACATGCACCTAACCCAAAATTATTATGTGGGCCGAATTAAAAAACAAATGGCTTTCGTAAGCTAACATTGTCATCCTCTAACTCATTTAAAATAAAATCACTGAACTTATGTCGAGGATTCACTAAATCGAGCACTGGCTTCAACTTGCCTCCTGCAAAATCAAATGAACGTTGAGTTGAACACATAGAGACGTAAGTTCAACTTATAAAAGCGGGGAAACACATTAAAGAGTCCCAGTAGTTTGAGCTCATTCACGTTTCATTCCTTAAAATTTTTAGTGATATGATTTAATCCTAAAGTTTTAAAAATTCTCCCTACACAGTCCCCTATATTAGGTTGGTCGTAAGAAGCAAAAGGAGAGGATTGAATCAGTAATATGTTTAAAACTTTAGGACTGAATTGGAACAAACTAGACCTCGTTTAGTTCTTAAAATTTTAAAAATATTCACAAATCAGTCTCAAGGATCCCCGTTTATTTCTAACGGCCAACTCATGTCAATGAATTTTTTAGGGAATGAATCGGGAATGGACCCACACGGTAGGAATGTTTTAATGTTATATCCTGATAAAAACTAAAGGAATGAGTTGGATGCTTCTTTCATTTAAAAATTAAAAAAGAAAAAAAATCGTCAAAACAAAAATTTGAAAAGAAGCCCATCTACATACATGCAAAATGCAAGGGTTCAAATCCTATAAAAATCTAATAAAACCAAAAATTGAGTATAAGAAAAACATAAATTCATAAAAGTTGGATTGGCATTGCATTAAAATACTCCTAGGTGCAGGATGTTGCATTACAATACACCTAAGTTTCAGTCTTATTAATGTTAAAATCAATCACTTCGAAGCTCACACTTTACCTTGAATGGACTCTATAGCTCTATAGGAAGACCCTTTAAGGCCAAATGTGACACCTTTACACGTCATATATAATATTTAATGGCAGTGGAACTTACAATTTCATATCATCCAATCAAGACATTTATCATAATATAATTTACAATGCATATATAGATATGTATGCCACAAAAATGACCAAGGTTGTACCCCTCACAACCCAACCAAAAACATATACAATATATGCAAATGATGAGCTGAGGGAGAAGGACTAGAGTCAGCCAGCCGACCTTGGATCCATACTTACAAAATATAAAGAAACACCTTGTAGAGTCAACTTTTATTTACAACAACTGAAAAACAACAGTTGCATTTGGGTGAGTTGCAAACCCAATGAGCATATTCAAATAACATAGTATCTAAAATCGCGTAAGCATATAATTCATATCCACATAAGTACATGAATATACTCACATGATTCATCATAATCTTTACATCAATTCACATGATTCGTATAAAACGAAATGATGCACATGTGTGTCCGTATTGTTATTCTATTATGAACCAACTAATACCAAGAACAATCCGTGATCACGATATGGCCATGGCACTTTGTAGATCCCCTTTTGAGTTCTGAATTAACTCGGGATCGATATTCTTTGATTTTGTAATCCTGACCGTACTCAGAATGCAATAACACATGGTTCAAGGTCATTAGTGGCCATGACAGAGTTCTTTAATCTCTTATGAATGCACATGTCATTATCATTGTAAGGAATCCAACACACAAGTGCGCAGCGGAAATAAAAAATTGGATTCCTAACCATGGACCTATACAGAGTATTCATATTGGAATGATTAAAAGAGTCTTACCCTTGTAGCGTGTTTGATGCAGAAGCGATGCCAAACCACGAGTCACGAGCAAAACCTCCAAGATCTTGCCTCTACGGTATCCACACGATCAAATCGAAAAATGAGATTTAAGAACAAGTTGCTAGACTCGTTCTTAAATCGGAACTAAACTCACGGTTCAAAACCGATCAACGGCAGCCGATCAAATCTCGATTCACGACGGCGCGGCGGCGTGAGGTGGGAGAATGAGCGGCGACCGAGAGCTCTCAAGTGGAGGCTATTAGGTTTTGTGATAATAAGATTAAAATTTGTATCAAACCTTGTTAGCATTAATTATATGATTTAATTAAAGGTTCAAGAGTTTCTTAAAGCCTCATGGGCCCAAACCCATGATTTAATTAAATCCTTATAATCATGTAATTAAGACTCTTCTTAATTAATTAATTCATCCAATGAATTTAATTCCCTTTATCGATTTAATCTTTTGTGCGACCCGATAGGATCTTGCAATGTTGGCAGTGACATACAATCTCATTTTATGTCACAAGCAGTGAGCGGTATCTAACAACACATCAATGCTACCCAAATTACAAGAATGTCATTGACTCGACATAACCTAAGAACTTGTGATAATGTTAACCATGTAACTTAATCCCTTTGTCCATGTGTTTAGATTGAACATGAGTCATGGAATAGTCATACTCATATATTCAATCTTTTATTTCTTGATCCCCAAGTAGAACTAGAATAAACGAATAAGCTCGATATCACATATCGACTCATTCGAGCATGGCCATGCATTTTAGTCTTACTTGATCAAGGGCCCAAACACTTCTCCTGTTATATAGGAGGGACAAATCCTATCTTGATCAATCAACATCCCTCTACACAATTCGTAGTGTATCCAATATTTGCCTTTATAGTTTACCCTACAGGTAACGTTTGACAATATCAAGATACATAACTCCTTATGTTGGGATCTCTGATGATCTCAAGTCGTAAGGATTACATACATTGTTATCACTATGAAATTGCTCATGACACTCATATAACTATCCATGTAGCATTCTCATGGTGGGTCTGTCAAGTACATCGTTCTCTAACATGTACCCATGTGTTGATTTGATATCTCATATCTATGAACAATTCATCAATCAAAACATACTAGTCTCAATGCATTATCATTATCCCGATTCATGATAATACTTGACTAGGGACAATCTTTAAAAACAATACAATATTATTCTAAGGACATTAACTTATATATCAATTCATATTGCACAGACATTCGAATAAGATATAATAATGATTTGCCATTAATAAAATCATAATACATTGTATGTCATAAGCAATCATCTAATGACTTGTCTTAGGGCATATCCCAACAAATCTCCCACTTGCACTAAGACCAATCAGACATATACTTAATGCCTAGAGATCTAGTATGACGATCATGCTTCAGCTGTGACAGTGGCTTCGTCAATGGGTCAGATACATTATCATCTGTTGGTACTTTGCATATTTTAACATCTCCTCTTTCAACGATTTCTCGAATGAAATGAAAGCTCCGAAGTATGTGCTTGGATCTTTGGTGAGATCTAGGTTCCTTAGCCAATGCGATGTCACCATTGTTGTCACAATAGAGTTCTATCGGATCTAGTATGTTAGGCATCACCCCAAGTTCAGAAATGAACTTCTTGATCCAAACAGCTTCCTTTGCTGCATTTGAGGCAGCAATATACTCAGCTTCAGTTGTAGAATCGGCTACTGTCTCTTGCTTTGAACTCTTCCAGCTTACAACACCTCCATTTAGGCAAAACACATATCCTGATTGCGATCGAAAATCATCTTTGTCGGTTTGGAAACTTGCATCAGTGTAACCTATTACATTGAGCTCTTCCTCACCTCCATAAATCAAGAATGTATCATTAGTTCTTCTCAAGTACTTCAGGATATTCTTGACTGCAATCCAGTGACATTCACCTGGATCAACTTGATATCTGCTCGTCATGCTCATAGCATACGAGACATCGGGACGAGTACATATCATGGCATACATGATAGATCCAATAGCTGACGCATATGGAATCTTACTCATGCGTTGTCTCTCATCTGGTGTTGAAGGACATTGATCCTTCGAGAGATGTATCCCATGTGTCATAGGTGTTAGTTCCGGACCTTATCGATGAGATTTTAAAGATGACAAAACAGTTCAGACCGGATCGATAGAAATCAGATTGACCAGATCGATCGGACTCAACAGAGCAAGATGGCAAAGCAGTTCAGACCGGATCGATGGAAATTAGGCATACCAGATCGATCGGACATATCAGAGCAAACTGATAAAGAATATTGCATATCAGACCGGATCGATGGACTCCAGACTGAATAGATCGATGCTTCAGATCGATCTCAACCTTTATCAGATCAGAGCAGTCAAGGATACATAAAGGATGGCTTCTCAGTCCGAATCATCAACGGATATTTATTGCAGCATTTAATGCTGCAATTAATGCTACAAAGGACCAAAGACTGAAGATTGCCATAATAGGTAAGAAGACAAAGAAGAGCTTACCTGACAGTCGCCGAAAGCATATACCAGAACGGCAAGTATCCTGAAGAAGAAGACTGTAGCTTTCTCAGAGTTTAAAAAGAGTCATAGCTGCACATTAAGAGAAACAATGCCGTTGCCACCTTCAACTATAAAAGGATGCAACAAACAGATGCAAAAGACTCTGGACTCTACAACTCACGCTGATCAATTGAAAAACATACAAGAAAGCAAAACAGCACACGCCTACAAAGTTCAGAAGCTTTCGAGCTGAAGTTATTTATTTAAGCGCAATTACTTTGTAACATTTGATCATTGTAGGATCACTGTGCGCATTGTGTATTGAAAAATAGAAGTGAGCAACATATTGTAACTGTCAGACAGAGTGTGTCTGAGCAGGTTGAGTGACTAGGAGTTTCAGACTGGTAGTGAGGTAAATCCAGCCTGAATCGGGTTTGTACAACAGGATTGTATAAATCAAAGTCTTCTAGTATAAACCTTCCTTAATTGGAAGAAGGGGAGACGTAGAAGGATTACACCACCTTCGAACTTCCAGAAACATATCCTGTGTCTTATCATTCTGCACTTAGCCATCGAGCTGTTCTTACTTACACAAGAGCAGACCGTTTCCGCACTTACTTATTAGTGGTCTGTTCTGTTCAAAGAGTTGATTAAGTAACAGATTTCTTTCACTAATCAGAAAGAAATCACAAGGGATAAATTTTGTAAGGAGTGTTCATTCACCCCCCCCCCCCCCCCCTCTAAACACTCCGGACCGATCCTAACAAGTGGTATCAGAGCCAGGTTGTCTTAATCAGCACAAAGAATATTAAGCTGATGGCATCATTCAATAAAATCCCCATGTTCTCAAAAGAAGATTATGATGACTGGAGAATCAGAATGCAAGCTCACCTGGCAGCTCAGGATGACGACATGTGGTTCGTCATCACCGATGGACCAATGAAGATCCTAAAAATAAATACAGCAGTCGCCACTACCAGTGGAGAACCACAAATGGTAGAAAAAGACAGATCCCTCTGGACGAATGAGGATAGAAAGAAAGCAAACCTCGACAATGTGGCCAAAGACATCTTGTTCAAAACTTTGGACAAGAACATGTTCAGCAAAATCAAAATGTGCTCTACTGCCAAAGAAATTTGGGAGAAGATAGCACAGCTATGTGAAGGCAACGACCAGACCAAAGAAAACAAGTTAACTGTGGCTCTTCAAAGATTTGAGAGCATAAAGATGAAAAGTGGTGAAACTCTGAATGAGTTTGATGAAAGAGTCACCAGCATCATAAATGAACTGAATGGTCTGGGGAAGGAATATTCTAACAGAGAGATCGCTCTGAAAGTAATGAGAGCTCTGCCAAAGGAATGGGATGTAAAGACCATTGCCATGAGGGAATCAAAAGACCTTAACAAGGTTGAACTTCATGATCTGTTTGCAGATCTCAAGGCCTATGAGTTTGAACTAATAAGCAGAGGTGAAGCAGAGCCATTCATCTCTCAACCCAACAAGGTCCTGGCAGCCATCCCAGACCAGAACGCTTCAACATCAGACCGATCTGCTGAACAGATGAGTAACGATGCTATGTCATTATTTATAAAGAAATTCGGTAAATTTATGTCTAAAAATAAGAGGAACTTCAAACCCTCTCATCATTATAAATCAAGAAAAGATGATAATGTTAACGATCAGGCTTGCTACAATTGTGGTAAGACCGGACACTTTATTGCAGACTGCACCAGACCGAAGAAAGAAGAAAGGAAAGAGAAGCATCGAGATGATAGAAAGAAGAAGCACCACCAAGACCGCAAGAATCATGGAAAATCCCAAAAAGTCTTAGTTGCTGAGGAAGGAAACAGCAAATGGGCTCAGACTGATTCCGATTCAGACAGCTCTGAATATTCTTCCAGCGAAAGCGAAGAAGAGGTTCAATGTCTGATGGCAGATGAAGAAATGAGTCAGACAGATGAGTTATTCGAATTTGAATCAAATGATTTTACACGAGAAGAGCTCATGTCCGCACTGCAAGACATGGCAAATGATTATAGGATCTTAGCTGAATCATTTGAGAAGAATAAAGCCAAAATCAGTACTCAAATGGATGAGCACAACAAACCAAGCTGCTCTGAGCAGGGTGAGTGCAAAAATCTCCAGAACGAGCTGAATAAGCTGAAAATCTCTTATGATCAGCTCCATGAAGAAAATAAGAGAATTAGCACACAAAATGCTAAGCTCTCACATATATTCAAAACATGGACAAAATCCAGAACATCCTTGGAAGAATTACAAGAAGCTCAAAGAAATGTCGGTGATTTCACCGGCATAGGCTTTGACACCAAAGAATGCACCAAAGATGAGTCTGAGCTGTTGCTGGTAAAGAATCAAGTCAAACAAATGACATTTGTTAAATCCAGCACAGTATATGAAACTGAAGCACCTAAAATTCAAACAGGAGTCTCTTACGTGAATCAAAATTTGAGAAAAGGGATTGGTTATGTCAACCAAGCCAACGATAAGGCACCAGCAAGATTTGTGTCTATGAGACCAAATCCAAAAGTGCAAAATCTAAGGCAAGGAAGACAATACAATTACTATAACTCAAAACCGATTCAACGAAGATATAGACTACCTTATGAAAATCAAAGGTTTTCACAGCGCACACATTATCACACACAACATCGAGACAGACCAGCACATAGCACACCCTACACACACAAGCCACTAAAGCTGATACAGGTGTGGGTTCCCAAAGGGCTAATCCGTTCTGGACCCAAATAGGATTGGGTACCAACAATAAATCTGTGTGATGACAGGTACAGAAGAATCTCGCATCAGATTGGTACTTGGACAGCGGGTGCTCTCGTCACATGACTGGAAACATCAAGCTGCTGTCTGAAGTCACAGAATGCACTGGACCCAAGATCATCTTCGGAGATAACTCAAAGGGTAAGACCGTGGGCAAGGGTAAGATTGTCCATGGTAACATTATTATCAATGATGTGCTGTTAGTTGAAAATCTGTGCTATAATCTGATTAGTATCAGTCAACTCTGTGATAATGGTTATGCTGTAGAATTTCATAAACACACTTGCACTGTTAAATCATCAGACGGTATAACCATGCTCGTAGGAATCAGGAATGGAAACACATATAAGATTAACTGGAATCATGCTCAACCTGATAATCCTACTTGCTTCATCGCTAACAATGATAATAAACACTGGTTATGGCATAAGCGCTTGAATCATATCAACTTTAAGACCATCGCTAGCCTGTGTAAACATGATTTAGTTATCGGTCTGCCCAAGATCGACTTTGCCAAGGATAAGATCTGCGAAGCTTGCCAAATGGGCAAACAGATCAGATCATCCTTCAAAAACAAGAATGCCAAATCCTCCTCCCGCTGTTTAGAATTACTGCATATGGACTTGTTTGGTCCTATACCAATAACAAGTTTAGGGGGAATGCGGTATACTCTTGTTGTTATTGATGACTACTCACGCTTTACATGGACTATATTTTTGAGCAGTAAAGATCAGACCGGTCCGAAGTTGATCAAGCTGCTGAAACGCACTCAGAACGAGAAATCATCCAGCATAGACAGGATTCGAAGTGACAAAGGCACTGAGTTTTCAAATCAGAATCTTGAATCCTTTCTAGAAGATCATGGAATCAAGCATGAGTTTTCAGCCGCCAGAACTCCTCAACAGAATGGAGTTGCAGAACGAAGAAACAGAACGCTCAAGGAAGCAGCAAGAACAATGCTTGCTGATTCTGGAATCTCTCAAAAGTTCTGGGCAGAAGCTGTAAATACTGCTTGCTACACTCAAAACCGATCTATGATTAACAAGAAGCTGAATCTCACTCCATATGAAATATGGACTGGTAACAGACCATCTGTTTCTCACTTTCATGTATTTGGCTGTAAATGCTTCGTTCACAACAATGGTAAGAGTCATCTTACAGCATTTGAAGCTAAGTCAGATAATGGTATATTCTTAGGATATTCATCAATTAGCAAAGCTTATCGAGTGTTTAATAATCGAACTTTAACTGTAGAAGAATCTGTTCATATAGTTTTTGATGAATCATTATGTGTTGAGGGCAACAAGGATTCAATTCAAAATCAGATGGAAAATATCCATCTCGAAGCTAACAGTGATGATGAGATTGTAGCTAACAGGTCAAGAGACAATCCACCAGAACCAGAAGTGCCAGACAGACCGGATCAGGCCATTGAAGCTTCTTCAGATCGAGCTGATCCAGATGCTCCTGACTCAAATATTAAATTAGATGCAGATCATGCTGCTACTATTCATCCGACCGAACCAGACAATCCAGAGTCAAGCTATCGATGGACTAAGAAGCATCCACCTAATCTAGTGATTGGTAGTCCGTCTGCACCAATTAGAACCAGAGGACAGATGATGGATGAGTTCACTCATGCTGCTTTCATCTCAACTCTGGAACCCAAGAAGATCGATGAAGCTCTGACTGACTTCAACTGGATTAAAGCAATGCAAGAAGAGCTTAATCAATTCGAACAAAATCAAGTTTGGAGTCTAACTCCCAGACCAAGCGATCTGCCTGTTATTGGAACCAGATGGGTTTTCAGAAATAAGCTAGACGCCGATGGAACTGTGGTTAGAAACAAAGCAAGACTGGTGGCACAGGGATTCAGACAAGAAGAAGGAATCGACTTCGATGAATCATTTGCACCAGTCGCCAGACTTGAAGCAATCCGAATCTTTCTTGCATATGCTGCCTTTAAAGACTTCAAAGTATATCAGATGGACGTCAAGAGCGCCTTTCTTAATGGAAAGCTTCAGGAAGAAGTCTACATTGAGCAACCACCTGGATTTCAGAACCATTATCTACTGAATAAAGCAGTGTATGGTCTGAAACAAGCTCCAAGAGCCTGGTATGACACTCTATCTCAATTTCTGCTGAACCATGACTTCCAGATCGGTTCAGTAGATAAAACTCTCTTTAAATTCATTAAGGGGGAACATACCCTATTAGTTCAGATTTATGTTGATGACATAATCTTTGGGTCAACTAACCCCAAATTGTGCGAGAAGTTTTCTAAGTTAATGCAGGGACAGTTCGAGATGAGCATGATGGGAGAATTGTCATTCTTTCTGGGTCTTCAAGTAAAACAGCTCAACAATGGTATTTTCATCAATCAGACCAAGTATACCAAAGAGCTCCTCAAGAGATTTGGAATGGAAACATGCTCAACTGCATCAACTCCAATGAGTCCAACAATCAAGTTAGACAAGGACGAAGGGGGAACGGCAGTTGAAGTAAACATGTATAGAGGACTCATCGGATAGCTATTATATCTTACAGCGAGCCGGCCCGATATAATGTTTTCAGTCTGTATGTGCGCCAGATTTCAGTCAGAACCAAAGCAATCACATTTCATTGCTGCCAAGCGTATTCTGAAATACTTAAAAGGATCTCAGAACGTTGGTCTTTGGTACTCCAAAGATTCAAACTTCAGCTTGATCGGATATTCAGACGCAGACTACGCTGGGTGTAAGATCGATTGTAAGAGCACCAGTGGAACATGTCAATTTCTAGGTGAAAGATTGATCTCTTGGTTCAGTAAGAAGCAGACATCTATTGCCACATCCACAGCTGAGGCAGAATACCTAGCCGCTGGAAGCTGTTGCGCTCAAATGCTCTGGATTCAACACCAGCTCAAAGACTACGGCATTCAAGCTGTTGACTCTCCGATATTTTGCGACAACACAAGTGCAATCGCTATAACGTATAATCCAGTTTTGCACTCTCGAACAAAGCACATTGATATTCGACATCATTTTATTCGAGATCATGTTGGCAAAAAGGAAATTCGGATCGAACACATTTCTACAGAGCAGCAAGCAGCAGACATCTTCACCAAACCACTTCCTGAGGCTAAGTTCAATTATTTCCGTCAAATTCTTGGTTTAATTGACTTATCTTAATTAGTTTAGATGTTTTTATTCTTTTCGATCTTCAAGATTTTTGTCACTACAGATCGATAATACAATGTTCAGAAAAACACAGACCGGTCCGAACTTTCAGACCGATCCTTGTCAGTCTGATTTTATCCTATGATCTGATTGGACAATAATCTGTTTTTAAAATAAAACAAAACAGCCCGGACTGATTAACCTTTTAACTAGTTGTACTTTAACCGCCTTATCTTTCTTTATCCTGACCGTTCATTTTGAATAGTTTATTTCTCAGTCTTGGAGATAAAGACACGTGTCTTCTCTCTCCTATTTAGCGGGCTGAACATTTCATAACCTTTTTCACTTTTTACAGTTTACCGCTTTCTACTCTCTTACTCTCTTACTCTTCGCACCTTCCTTAAACTCCTTTCATATGGCTACCATCACTCATAACTCACTCTCCGTTGAGTTTGATGACATCTACAGGGGAGAAGATGCTGCGATGGTGTCCATTTTCAGAGCCCTGGAATCATCTGGTTTACGGAATTTTTTGGAGTGCGGATCAGTTGTTTATGAACCAGAAATCCGCGAGCTGTTCGCCAACGCCGTCTCCCGGAAGTCATCCATCTCTACCACTGTCAAGGGCAAATCTTTCGAGATCTCGCCAACAACAATGGCCAAGACCTTTGGCCTCCCCAGTTCCGGCCTGACAGAGTTCGGACAGACTCCTCCAGCACCTCTCTTAGATCTTCAGGGGAAGATCTCTATTTCTGGCCACCGGTTGCAACCCTCATTTAAGAAGAAGGAAATGCTCTTCCATTTCCAGGTGCTGTGCGAAGTGGTAGCCAAGCCACTTTTGGGTAAAGCAGGAAGCTTCGATGCTGTAACCGCCGAGAAGTTCAGGGCCATGGCAGCTATTGTATCTGGACAGAAGATAAACTGGTCCATGATTTTGTTTGGAGTACTGCTGGAAACGGTGATTGCATCCAAGCACGCCGTATGCTTTGCTGTTCCTCTCAGCAAGCTCTTGGAGTCCTTAGGCCTCGAGCTGAGCAAGCCATCTGCTCTCCGCCCCTTTAAGGTACTCAACTCCAAAGGGCTTGCACTGCTGAAGTCCAAGAGTGTTCCGCCTACTCCTACCACTCTGGTCTCAGTCAAGATTGAGAAGGACGAGGAACAAGCTGATGTGCGCAAACCTCGGGTCAAGCGGAAGCTGACCATTCAGACTGACTCAGAAGAAACCCAGTCTGCTCACTCATCCCCAACCAAGCCACTTCCCAAAAAGCCCCGAACCCAGATTACCAAACCAACCAGACATCTACCTCCACCCATACTGCCACCCACTAAAGCAACCCCTGCACCTCAACCCCCCACTCAGCATTCTCAAGCCTCAACCCCTGCACCCAAAGTCACCCCTAGAATTCCCTCTGCCAATCCCGTAGTCAAAGGGATAGTTATCACTGAATTGGGTGACTATACCCAATCAGGGATTAAGTCCCCTTCCTCCACCGGCAAGGGAAAAGCCATTCTCACAGAACCCATCTCTTCTAAACCCAAATCTGCTGCACAGACTGCCATCGACATCGCTATGGAGGATGTTGATGAGAAGCTAGCTGAACTCCTTGTGGTCTTTGATGAATATGTCCAGTACCGGACTGTCCACCACATTGATATGTTCTACGGAAAGTTGCACAGACTGAAGAAGATGGAAGACGAGGTTCTGAGAGGCACAGAAACTGATGATGTTCGACTTGCGGTGCAGCGCAGAGGGCTATTTACGGCAAAACACAGATTCAGACTGGCCAATCTGCTTCTCACTGCCAAAAAGAAGAACTTCGATCCGCTTGCTCCTACTGCCAGAGATGATGGGGCTGTGATTGCTCAACTTGAGATGGACATTCATGCTCTATCCCTAGCTGTCCGCTTTCAACGACAGATGCTAGGTATCTCCACTCCAGCCACCAGCCCGGATCATCCTTCTGTCAGCAAGACTCTGGCAGAACCCTTTATCGAGGTTATTCCTTCTGCTGAAGCAAAACAGACAGAAGACCAGCCTGCGGAACTCGTACCAAAACAGACAGCGGAGCAGCCATTGCCTAATGCTCCGTCTGCAACAGATGATGAATCAATGAATGTTCTGTTGGACTCTCCGACAACATCTATCCCATTGAAGTCATCAGCCTTCCATGCTCACAACAGTCCAGCTGAGGCATGTGCACCAACTGAAGTACCAGACCTCATCGCTCCGGATTTGGTGGTATCTTCAGTGGTTGCAGCTCTCCAAGATGAGGAACCTTCCAGTCCCCACTCTCCTCCGGGACCATCAGATGAAGATTTGGCATTCATTCATAGTTTTTCTTCGGATCTGGTCGCTCTGATCCGATCCGAAAGTCATCAAGCTGCCATTTCTTCAATCGTGCCGATTGCTGAAGAAGTTGATCATGCTATGTCATCATCAGATCACTCTCCCAGCCAGCTATCTGATGCACCTCCATCCCTGGCACGGACTATCCAGCATTTTTCTGATAACTGTCTGTCATTAACTCAACGAATTCTCGAAGTTCATCAAAGTCAAAGAGTCACAACTTTGGACTTTAATTCTTTCAAAGAGAAAATGACTGCCAGTATCGGAAGCCTCCAGCGCGGCATCAACGATCTGTTTTCTCAACAAGCCTCCTACAAGAACAGTCTGAGGAAAGAGCAGGTCGAGTTAGCCACTGAAGTCAGAGCATCTGTTTCTAACTCCCTCCGCGCTCAAGACGTTCGTCTTGACGCTATCAGCGCGCAGCTAGCCCAAGTTGTTGAATTCCTTCAAGAGATTGCTGCTGACAAAAAGGGGGAAAAGAAGACAGACTTCAAGCCGCCTCCAAGCTCAAGAAGTGTAAGGACCCCAAGCCCTTAACCCTTTATTAGTGTACTAATCATTAATGTGTGGCATAAGCTTTCAATAAAATTTTTCGGGAAACACAGATGATACCTTACCATTTAATGGCAACGCAACATTTTCTTTAACATACCGTGTTATAAGCTCTCATCCTAACAACAATAGACTCATAGAGCTTGCCCATTACACCACTTTTTTTACTTGTGGACTTTTATAAAAATTTGGGCAGAGTCTCCCCATAAATAGAGCTATCCCGAAAAAAAGAGCACAGCATATAACATAATTCCCGGCCAGGGAACACATAATACTCAGCAGAAAGCAGTAATGCAAGTAAATTCCCAGCCAGGGAAGACACCACACATATGACGACAAAGGTGGGTTTCAACACCCACATAATACACCAATGACTCTCTTATCATTTAGCAATTCTACCTCTAATTGCATGCAACATAAAATGAAAGAGAGAAAGGCTCATGCCTTTACATACAACCCATATACAAGTATAATCGTGCTCACATGCGAGCATCATGAATATGTATATAACCCTCATGGGCGTATGAGTACTTTATACGATACCGTGCTTCATCGAGCCCTGGTACCACGATCCTGGGAGTACATCCAATCAACAGCTTGAGCTCATATCCAAAGCCATCGATGTACCTGTTCACCTGTCCCAACAGAGACAGCCCCCAACGGGGTGAGCATACCAATTCCACAATTTCATAATCATAATGACATAGTACATAATTTACGAAAATGTAAATATTGTGGAACATATATGATACTTCCTGGATGGTATCATCCTCATCATAGCGTACCCCTGTAATAACCCTGTTCTCAAAACAGATAAATCATCAAATCTTGAATATGCAGTTAATCATCATATTGGTTAACCCTAGCCAGTCTCAAATCAGTAACCTTTCATAACATCTTACTTTATTTGGCAATGATTGGTAACATTTCATAACATCATTTCATAACATCGTTTCATAACATCGTTTCATAACATCTTTTCATAACATCTTTTCATAACATCTTACTTAATTTAGCAATAATTAGCAACATTTCATAACATCATTTCATAACATCGTTTCATAACATCTTTTCATAACATCTTACTTAATCTAGCAATTATCATAATTCTAGATATCATATTGAGATTTCCTTAACTTCCGATACTGGTTAATCACTTCTCTGATTAACTACGTCTCTGTTCCTATTATTACCCATAGGGAAATAAAATACAGATATCCTAGATATCTAATCAAATACCACATTCTCATTTCTTACTTCAAGGTAACGTCATACTATGGGTGTTTGCTCCGTAGCAACCACACCTCATCATTGGCTCGCTTCATAGCGGCACTGAGCATTCCACCATGTGAAACAGCATATCGTAACCAAGTCCAGATACCATCATAGTAAAACATATCATATATCTTAAATCATGCATCATACTTGTAAAACATCATTTAAACTATGCTCGTACGCTAAACGTACCTTAAATCCTCGAAGTCCGAGCCAAACCTTGCTCGAGTTCCATGCCCCGAGAGACGATGTGCTAAAACGATAAATAATTCACAATTATTTACGAACATGTAACCCATGCTCAAGCACATTCATAACCTTCAAAATATTGTCAACACTCGACAATAAATCATTTAAAAGACCCGGGGCAGGGTACATGCAGGGAGGGAAAATGAATGCGACATATCGAAAAATTGCCCAAGAACACTTCAATAATTCGAACCCTAGCATCACAATTCGAACCCAACCAAGCGTCATAAATCATTTAAAACATGTAATGAACGATCCTTAACATGAATCATCAACCCATAGTCAAAATCCCCAAATTCGAAATCAACCCTCACCAATTAGGGCAAAATCGAACCATAACATCTTAATTCAATCCCACTTAAGCATCATAATTCATTTAAACATGAATAAATCGAATCCTAACAAGAATTATCATCCTCATGCCAACAATCCCCAAAATCGAACATAAATCCCCCCACACATCATGAAATTCGAACCAACCTCCATAAATTCGAACTCAATCCTCAAAATTCGAACATAATAATTCACAATAGGTAGGGAAAATACATCATAAGCATGGAAAAGGGGTAAGGAACGTTACCCAACGAAATCGGAAGCAAAATCGGACGAAATCCGATGAACCCTAGAATTTGGGGATCGCCGCTCTTCCTCAAAATTCGACCTCAAATCGCGATGAAACTTTCAATTGCCGGAGGGGAAATGAGCGCCTGGACGAGACGAAGCCGTGGGTAGGTCGGACGCGCCAATCGGCGGCGGGACGGCGGCGGCCGAAGCGCTTTTGCGCGCGGGCAGGGGCTGGCAGCGGGAGAGATCGCACGCGGGGAGAGAGAAGGAAATTGGGGCTGAAATGAAATTAATTCCAAAATCTCGGGTTCAATTGGTATTTATAGCAAAAATACCCCGAAAAATTAATAGCCCCACAAATACATCATGATTCCTTAAAAATCATCTGTTTTCAAAAACTCTCTCTCTAACTCCAAAACCCCCTACCGGTGCTCACACAGCACCCGAGATTTCCGAGACACATCAAAAACCCAACTCTTAGGTTTTACACCGTAATGTGAATACAATCTCAACCTCTGGATCCAACGATCCCAACTACTCAAATAAACGAGCCCAGAAGGCCCAACATCGCGATTTAACTTCAAATCGCTACGTAAAACCACTTTAGGGATTATTAACACTACGGGATTAACACCTATAATCCCTGGTCATCACAATATCCCCCACTAAAAGAATTTCGTCCTCGAAATTAGTACTGGTGTATCACGTAACACCCAGGCTACACAACAACATGAAGCCATAACCTCGATTCCTGACCATATCAGAATCGTATTAATAAACGCGAGGATACTTACTTCTCTTCAAACTCTGAAACAGAGCGACTTACCAAAACCAACATATCACTTAAGAGGCAAAACGTACCTCGATGCGGGTCATCCTAAAAGTCAGTCTCTCATGACTGAAAAACAACCTATATTTACGACTGTAGATCGGACAGTCATCTTTCGTTTTAATACAACCAGTAAGAACGCATCCTGAATGACACATCAACCGTGAGAACGTTGACCTCGTGTCAAACTCTGGAGTGGAACAGACTTCCAAATCCATCATAACGTCAAAGAGCGTCAGCACAGCTCAACGCTAAAAATCCAAAAGCAGTTAGTCAACTGAAACTGTAAGGATTCGAATCGTTCCTGATTCCATCGTAGATTTCATTCCTTGACATCTCTTATCATGACTCACGATGTCCAACATACATCGTTACGAGGGAAACACTAGTATTCCACGGTGTACACATACCAAACCTGGTTTCCACTTTCAAACCTCCTCTATCGAAGGAGCAGTCGCATCATTGCAACTCAAATACATGGATTCTCAGATCGAATCAACGACGACTTGACGACTCTCTCGTTGGTACTTCACATCATGAGCTGTCCCAGACAAGTCTCACCAAGATTTAAACATAAACATATATACATTTAAGTGAGGCATATTCAACCTCAACGTCAAATAACGTGGTGACTACCAGAGTCCACCACAATCCACCTCGTATCACCTTACGATTTGCCAAACTTGGTTCCAACGAGCAGTATAACGGCTCTAGCAAGCCCATCATGGTGCTGCACACACGCGGCAGACAAACTAATCGCTGTCTCACTAGGTTCACCTCAAACCTACCTATCAGATGGACGTTTCCACACGGCATAACATACCATGGGAAGAACAATCAATAGAGTAGTGGGTCTAATGCTGATATACCCTGGACACTTCAATGTCCCCATGTACTTAACATAACCTGATCCTACTCCCTTAGGACCCATCTTACATCCTCATGGGTGGTGTGACCATGTCTACCACATGTCATATCAATAGAAAGCGAGTAATTCCTCCACGATTACTCCTATCGTCAAAAACATGGCCAAAAAGCCAATCCAACGAGCATACCTCAAGGGTATCACCACTCGTAATATGATTGCCTCAAACAATTTCTGCGGTACAATTACATGTACAGCGTGTCCATCCATTCTTCGAGCAACCCGCTCGGTATAAGGGTCACGTCAATCGGTGACGCACACGTCTCCTTGTGCCCGACACTGGCACCCAAGGCATACAACTGAAAACGTATACTTAACGCATTGCTCATCGTAACGATGATGCATGTCTAATAAGACATCTCCTGCACTAACGTCATCGTCATCCCGTGACGACACATGCCCACTCATGACATCTAAGGTATCGTCAACTAGTGACGATACAAGTCAACAATGACATCTAAATAACCTAGTCAACTCGTGACGGTCCATGTATATCAACATATGTCATCCATCATCATGCTAGTAAATAGTCATAATAAAACATGCATATCAACGCATACCAGCAATAATAATGCTAATAAAATAGCAATATCTCATACCTCATCGCTAACAAGATAGCGGCATACCTATCTCCGTCGCTCCATAATAATACGTAATCAGCACCCATCGCTCGAAGGCGGCCAAAATCCTGTGCTGAATATATAGCGGTACAGTGCATCGCTATAGAATCGACGGCATGATACCTCGTCATATAATAGGTGGCATGAAACCTCGTTATACACCTGAGTATGAATCATCGTCACATAATAGCGAAAAGAGGCATCGTCATCAATACATCTGGCGGAAAGAACCATCGCCAATCAATATAGCGGAATGAGGCATCGCTATCATACATCTGGCGGAAAGAACCATCGCCCATCAATATAGCGGAATGAAGCATCGCTATCATACATCTGGCGGAAAGAACCATCGCCCATCAATATAGCGGAATGAGGCATCGCTATCATACATCTGGCGGAAAGAACCATCGCCAATCAATATAGCGGAATGAGGCATCGCTATCATACATCTGGCGGAAAGAACCATCGCCAATCAATATAGCGGAATGAGGCATCGCTATCATACATCTGGCGGAAAGAACCATCGCCAATCATCATAAAAGAATGAGTCATCGTATGGGGCACCTTACCCCGTGGCACCTTACCACAATAACATCGCATGGCTACTTACCATGTGGGGCACCTTACCCCGTGGCACCTTACCACAATAACATCGCATGGCTACTTACCATGTGGGGCACCTTACCCCGTGGCACCTTACCACAATAACATCGCATGGCTACTTACCATGTGGGGCACCTTACCCCGTGGCACCTTACCACAATATCGTATAATCATCATCATATATAAACATCGTATGCACATCATCATATAAACATCGTATAAACATCATCATATAAACATCATATAAACATCATCATTATAAACATCATATAAACATCATCATTATAATCTTATTCCTCATAATCATCATCATAATCATTATCATAAACATCATATCATCTTTACTTGTCATAAGCATTATCATAACTTACTTATCATTATCATCATCATAAACATCTTATCATCTTTACTCATCGTAAACATCATCATAACTTACTTATCATTATCATCATCATAGACATCTTATCATCTTTACTTATCGTAAACATTATCATAACTTACTTATCATTATCATCATCATAAACATCTTATCATGTAAACATCGTATAAGCCTCATTGTATAAACATCGTATAACATCATCGTATACACATCATCATCTCATCGTGAATACTCATGTAATAAAAGCACAGTTGTAGTATAAGGATGTGTGTTACCGTCCGATGCCCGTACGTCTCTTACGTACATTCCTTGCTTGAACATTACATGAACAAACGCATTAGTATATTCAATACTAATTGAGACCATACCGAAGTATTCCACTGTCGGTGGTCTACTTAGTCTGTCCTCGGACAATACGTCATATCTTTCTTTTCCCTGATTTTCTTCCAAAATCAGATTCCTTGGCACGTAGCATATAGAGTGTTAGACATCGCTATTAATGCCATCCTATCGTGTTCCACACGATTCCTGCAACCACAATGGTTAGCAATACCACTTTCATATCATATAAGCACATAAACAATTAGTCATGTCGTATAACATTAATGCCATCATGCATAAATATGTGCTATCAATAACTTCCTAGGCCCTTAACAGCCCCAATGGGCAACCACTGCTCTGATACCACTAATGTAAGGACCCCGTATACTTAACCCTTGATTAGTGTACTAATCATTAATGTGTGGCATAAGCTTTCAATAAAATTTTTCGGGAAACACAGATGATACCTTACCATTTAATGGCAACGCAACATTTTCTTTAACATACCGTGTTATAAGCTCTCATCCTAACAACAATAGACTCATAGAGCTTGCCCATTACACCACTTTTTTTACTTGTGGACTTTTATAAAAATTTGGGCAGAGTCTCCCCATAAATAGAGCTATCCCGAAAAAAAGAGCACAGCATATAACATAATTCCCGGCCAGGGAACACATAATACTCAGCAGAAAGCAGTAATGCAAGTAAATTCCCAGCCAGGGAAGACACCACACATATGACGACAAAGGTGGGTTTCAACACCCACATAATACACCAATGACTCTCTTATCATTTAGCAATTCTACCTCTAATTGCATGCAACATAGAATGAAAGAGAGAAAGGCTCATGCCTTTACATACAACCCATATACAAGTATAATCGTGCTCACATGCGAGCATCATGAATATGTATATAACCCTCATGGGCGTATGAGTACTTTATACGATACCGTGCTTCATCGAGCCCTGGTACCACGATCCTGGGAGTACATCCAATCAACAGCTTGAGCTCATATCCAAAGCCATCGATGTACCTGTTCACCTGTCCCAACAGAGACAGCCCCCAACGGGGTGAGCATACCAATTCCACAATTTCATAATCATAATGACATAGTACATAATTTACGAAAATGTAAATATTGTGGAACATATATGATACTTCCTGGATGGTATCATCCTCATCATAGCGTACCCCTGTAATAACCCTGTTCTCAAAACAGATAAATCATCAAATCTTGAATATGCAGTTAATCATCATATTGGTTAACCCTAGCCAGTCTCAAATCAGTAACCTTTCATAACATCTTACTTTATTTGGCAATGATTGGTAACATTTCATAACATCATTTCATAACATCGTTTCATAACATCGTTTCATAACATCTTTTCATAACATCTTTTCATAACATCTTACTTAATTTAGCAATAATTAGCAACATTTCATAACATCATTTCATAACATCGTTTCATAACATCTTTTCATAACATCTTACTTAATCTAGCAATTATCATAATTCTAGATATCATATTGAGATTTCCTTAACTTCCGATACTGGTTAATCACTTCTCTGATTAACTACGTCTCTGTTCCTATTATTACCCATAGGGAAATAAAATACAGATATCCTAGATATCTAATCAAATACCACATTCTCATTTCTTACTTCAAGGTAACGTCATACTATGGGTGTTTGCTCCGTAGCAACCACACCTCATCATTGGCTCGCTTCATAGCGGCACTGAGCATTCCACCATGTGAAACAGCATATCGTAACCAAGTCCAGATACCATCATAGTAAAACATATCATATATCTTAAATCATGCATCATACTTGTAAAACATCATTTAAACTATGCTCGTACGCTAAACGTACCTTAAATCCTCGAAGTCCGAGCCAAACCTTGCTCGAGTTCCATGCCCCGAGAGACGATGTGCTAAAACGATAAATAATTCACAATTATTTATGAACATGTAACCCATGCTCAAGCACATTCATAACCTTCAAAATATTGTCAACACTCGACAATAAATCATTTAAAAGACCCGGGGCAGGGTACATGCAGGGAGGGAAAATGAATGCGACATATCGAAAAATTGCCCAAGAACACTTCAATAATTCGAACCCTAGCATCACAATTCGAACCCAACCAAGCGTCATAAATCATTTAAAACATGTAATGAACGATCCTTAACATGAATCATCAACCCATAGTCAAAATCCCCAAATTCGAAATCAACCCTCACCAATTAGGGCAAAATCGAACCATAACATCTTAATTCAATCCCACTTAAGCATCATAATTCATTTAAACATGAATAAATCGAATCCTAACAAGAATTATCATCCTCATGCCAACAATCCCCAAAATCGAACATAAATCCCCCCACACATCATGAAATTCGAACCAACCTCCATAAATTCGAACTCAATCCTCAAAATTCGAACATAATAATTCACAATAGGTAGGGAAAATACATCATAAGCATGGAAAAGGGGTAAGGAACGTTACCCAACGAAATCGGAAGCAAAATCGGACGAAATCCGATGAACCCTAGAATTTGGGGATCGCCGCTCTTCCTCAAAATTCGACCTCAAATCGCGATGAAACTTTCAATTGCCGGAGGGGAAATGAGCGCCTGGACGAGACGAAGCCGTGGGTAGGTCGGACGCGCCGATCGGCGGCGGGACGGCGGCGGCCGAAGCGCTTTTGCGCGCGGGCAGGGGCTGGCAGCGGGAGAGATCGCACGCGGGGAGAGAGAAGGAAATTGGGGCTGAAATGAAATTAATTCCAAAATCTCGGGTTCAATTGGTATTTATAGCAAAAATACCCCGAAAAATTAATAGCCCCACAAATACATCATGATTCCTTAAAAATCATCTGTTTTCAAAAACTCTCTCTCTAACTCCAAAACCCCCTACCGGTGCTCACACAGCACCCGAGATTTCCGAGACACATCAAAAACCCAACTCTTAGGTTTTACACCGTAATGTGAATACAATCTCAACCTCTGGATCCAACGATCCCAACTACTCAAATAAACGAGCCCAGAAGGCCCAACATCGCGATTTAACTTCAAATCGCTACGTAAAACCACTTTAGGGATTATTAACACTACGGGATTAACACCTATAATCCCTGGTCATCACAAGAAGATAGCAGTCTTAGTCTTTTAACTTATCAGACTGTCTGTATTTAGGACTTCTTGATGATCAATAAAATCCTCTTTTGATTAAGTCCTTGTTCATTTATTTTGAACTTTAATAAAGGCTTAATAATAAAAGATTGAATCGATCAAACTTAATAATGTTCATTTATTTTGAACAAAGAAGTAATCGATCCGAAAAGCATTCGCTTCAGAGCTCTTATCAAGACTGGTTAAAAAGACTTAGTAGCTAGGTTTTGTCATCATCAAAAAGGGGGAATTTGTTAGTTCCGGACCTTATCGATGAGATTTTAAAGATGACAAAACAGTTCAGACCGGATCGATAGAAATCAGATTGACCAGATCGATCGGACTCAACAGAGCAAGATGGCAAAGCAGTTCAGACCGGATCGATGGAAATTAGGCATACCAGATCGATCGGACATATCAGAGCAAACTGATAAAGAATATTGCATATCAGACCGGATCGATGGACTCCAGACTGAATAGATCGATGCTTCAGATCGATCTCAACCTTTATCAGATCAGAGCAGTCAAGGATACATAAAGGATGGCTTCTCAGTCCGAATCATCAACGGATATTTATTGCAGCATTTAATGCTGCAATTAATGCTACAAAGGACCAAAGACTGAAGATTGCCATAATAGGTAAGAAGACAAAGAAGAGCTTACCTGACAGTCGCCGAAAGCATATACCAGAACGGCAAGTATCCTGAAGAAGAAGACTGTAGCTTTCTCAGAGTTTAAAAAGAGTCATAGCTGCACATTAAGAGAAACAATGCCGTTGCCACCTTCAACTATAAAAGGATGCAACAAACAGATGCAAAAGACTCTGGACTCTACAACTCACGCTGATCAATTGAAAAACATACAAGAAAGCAAAACAGCACACGCCTACAAAGTTCAGAAGCTTTCGAGCTGAAGTTATTTATTTAAGCGCAATTACTTTGTAACATTTGATCATTGTAGGATCACTGTGCGCATTGTGTATTGAAAAATAGAAGTGAGCAACATATTGTAACTGTCAGACAGAGTGTGTCTGAGCAGGTTGAGTGACTAGGAGTTTCAGACTGGTAGTGAGGTAAATCCAGCCTGAATCGGGTTTGTACAACAGGATTGTATAAATCAAAGTCTTCTAGTATAAACCTTCCTTAATTGGAAGAAGGGGAGACGTAGAAGGATTACACCACCTTCGAACTTCCAGAAACATATCCTGTGTCTTATCATTCTGCACTTAGCCATCGAGCTGTTCTTACTTACACAAGAGCAGACCGTTTCCGCACTTACTTATTAGTGGTCTGTTCTGTTCAAAGAGTTGATTAAGTAACAGATTTCTTTCACTAATCAGAAAGAAATCACAAGGGATAAATTTTGTAAGGAGTGTTCATTCACCCCCCCCTCTAAACACTCCGGACCGATCCTAACAATAGGCACGAATCCTTTCTTTGATTCTTGCATGCTAAACCGTTTTAGCACTTTGTCTATGTATGTACTTTGACTTAGGCCAAGTAATTTCTCGATCTATCTCTATAGATCTTGATTCCTAATACATAGGTGGCTTCACCCAAGTCTTTCATAGAAAAGCAATTCCCTAGCCAAATCTTTACGGATTGTAAGGCAGGGATATCATTCCCAATTAGAAGTATGTCATCTACATACAATATTAGGAAGATAATTATGCTCCCACTGACCTTCTTGTAGACACAAGGTTCATCTACGTTTTTGATGAAACCAAACTCTTTGACTGCATCATCAAAACGAAGATTCCAACTCCGAGAAGCTTGTTTCAATCCATAAATGGATCGTTGTAGCTTGCATATCTTTCCAGCATCCTTTGGATCGACAAAACCCTCGGGCTGTGTCATGTACACATCCTCAAGCAGATTTCCATTAAGGAAAGCTGTTTTGACATCCATCTGCCAGATTTCATAATCATGAAATGCAGCTATTGCAAGTAAGATCCTAATGGATTTAACCATGGCAACTGGTGAAAAAGTTTCATCATAGTCAATACCATGAATTTGTTTGAAAGCTTTTGCTAACAGTCGACCTTTAAAGGTTTGTACATTACCATCCATGTCGGTCTTCTTCTTGAAAATCCATTTGCACCCTATGGGTCTCACCCCTTCAGGTGGGTCAACCAAAGTCCATACTTGGTTTGCATACATGGATTCCATCTCAGATTTCATGGCCTCTTGCCATTTCTCAGAATCAGTGCCCATTATAGCTTCTTGATAAGATGACGGCTCATCCTCAGCAATAAGTAGTAAGTCACCTTGTTGAGTCACAAGAAATCCATATCTATGTGGCTCCCGGTGTTCTCTTACAGACCTACGCTGGGCTTGTGTCTCTTGAGCAGGCACTTCATCCACAACAACTTGTGGTGACTGCTCTGTTTCCATCTCAATATCATGTTCAGTGTTTTCTTGTGGTTGAACTTCACTAAGTTCTATATGTCTCCCACTAGTTTTTCTAGAAATAAATTCTCTTTCAAGAAAGACACCAGTCCGAGCAACAACCACTTTGTTCTCGATGAGATAATAGAAATAGTATCCTTTCGTTTCCTTAGGATACCCCACCAATAAACACTTATCAGATTTGGGTCCAAGTTTGTTAGAGGGGTGACGTCTCACGAAAGCCTCACAACCCCAAATCTTCATAAAAGACATACTAGGACGTTTCCCAGTCCATATCTCATATGGTGTCTTTTCCACTGATTTAGATGGAACACGGTTCAGTATGAATATTGTTGTTTCTAAAGCATGTCCCCAAAAGGATATCGGAAGATCTGCATGACTCATCATTGATCGAACCATGTCCAACAAGGTTCGATTTCTCCTCTCGGATACACCATTCCATTGTGGAGTATACGGAGGAGTGAGTTGTGGGACTATCCCACACTCCTTTAGATAGTCATGAAACTCTTGGCTTAGGTATTCACCTCCTCGATCTGATCGGAGGATTTTGATACTTTTACCAAGTTGGTTTTGTACTTCATTCTTGAAAAAGTTTCATGCTTGTGTTTCATAAGATACACATACCCATATCTACTCAAGTCATCAGTAAATGTAACGAAGTATTGAAAACCACCTCTAGCATGTGTGCTTATTGGCCCACATACATCACTATGTATGAGACTCAATAAATCATTTGTCCTTTCAACATGTCCCTTGAAAGGAGCTTTAGTCATCTTGCCCATTAAACAAGATTCACGTGTTTCATATGATTCAAAATCAAATGAATCCAATACTCCATCCTTATGAAGTTTTGATATGCGATTCTCGTTTATATGGCCCAAGCGACAATGTCAGAGATAAGTTGGATTAGAATTATTATTCTTAATCCTTTTAGTATTTATGTTATAGACAGGCATATCAAGATTTAATATATAAAGACCATTAATCATTTGTGCATTAGCATAAAACATATCATTTAAATAAATGGAGCAACAATTGTCCTTTATAATAAATGAAAATCCACACTTGTCCAAACAAGAAATAGAAATAATGTTTTTAGTAATCGACGGCACAAAATAACAATCTTTTAAATCTAAAATTAAGCCCGAAGGCAAAGATAATGAATAATCTCCTATTGCTAATGCAGCAACTCTTGCTCCATTTCCAACTCGGAGATCAACCTCGCCTTTCGCCAACAACCTACTCCTTTTGAGATCCTGCACATTAACACAAATGTGAGAACCACATCCAGTATCTAAGACCCATGATGAAGAAGTAGATAAATTGACTTCTATAACAAAAATACCTGAAGTGGAAGTCACACTTCCCTTCGTCTTCTTAAGATCCTCCAGATAAACTTTGCAATTTCTTTTCCAATGTCCGGTCTGACCGCAATGGAAACAGTTCCCCTCTTTTGCCACTCCTCCCTTTGGCTTTAGTGCAGAAGCATGTGGCTTAGACTTAACAAGGAATTTCTTGTTCTTCTTGTAGCCTTTAGCTTTAGTCTTTCCTTTGCTCTTATTCACAATAAGAACATTTGTAGGCTTAGATTTCTTGTTGTTAGCTTCAAAAGTTCTCAGCATGCCAAGAAATTGTGGTAGAGTCTTTTCAATGTCGATCATATTGTAATTCAAGACAAATTGACTGAAGTTTTCAGGCAACGATTGCAAGATCACGTCAGTGGCCAACTCTTGGTCCAATGGAAAACCCAGCTTCTCCAGATTCTCAATGTACCCAATCATCTTGAGTACATGAGTTCCAACTAGACTTCCTTCTACCATTCTACACTGGAATAACGCTTTAGAGACGTCATACCTCTCTTGTCTTGCTTGTTGTTGGTATAGTTGCTTTAGGTGCTCGATCATATCGAACGCCTCCATTTCCTCATGTTGCTTCTGAAGCTCAGAGTTCATGGTGGCAAGCATAAGGCACCCAACATCAAGTGCGTCCTTTTGATGCTTCTTGTAAGAATCTCTATCGGCTTTAGCAGCCGTCAAGGGAGGTTCCTCAGCAGGTAAGGGTTCCTCTAGGACATATTGCTTTTTCTCTTGTTTGAGGACAATCCTCAAATTCCTATACCAGTCTAGGAAATTAGTCCCATTAAGTTTGTCATTCTCAAGGACCGATCGCAATGATAGTGTGCTTGTAACGTTGTTGGTTGCCATGGATATCTACAATATAAATATGCAAAATAAGTTTATGATTTTAATCATTTAATATGGTCTTATATTAAATGACACTACCACTATTTTGTTTAAAATTATCAACCCTCGAAAACTTTAGTGGGCCAAGATCCATATTTCACTTAATCTTGAGTTAGCTTTGGCTAATCGCCCAAGACTCGGTTATTTAGGTAGACAACTCTTTGTCAATTACAATCACATGCAATTCTTGGATGATTGGACGAACAACGCTTTGTTCAAATTCATCTAATGAATTATTTTCCAGCCCCATGCATCTAGGTTCCCAATCCTATTGAGATAACGCTAGTTAAGTCGAACCCAATTTTAAAATAACACGGATATCACTTTTATCCTTTCGCATCTTACTAAGATTGTCACGGTGCTTTGCTTTGGCAAACCCACACATGTTCAATCGAAGTCTTGACGAGTATTTTAATCGGAAGGCATCTTAAAACTTAATATTATAATAGAGATTTATTGATCTCATGATTTTATTAATATTGAAAATATGTCTGGTACATATATGAATATATACATATCTACACATATATATATATCAAGCATCAATATTAAATAAAACAGTAAACATGCATCTCATACATCAACATAAAGTAAACGTGACATGGTTATAGCCCCAACTAAAGATTTCTCAAGCCAATGAGAAAATCTAAAAGGTCAACCTAAGGGTAACTTCTCCAGGCACCTCTTTGGCTCCCTTTTGTGAATGACCTTCTCATCACGGCACCATGTTCCATCTTTCATTGATCTCCATCAATAAAACTCTAACTAAACTATATAACAATTACATGATTTAGAGAATTCCTCGAGTTACATTCGAGGGGAGCATAGGGGAGGGATAACATATAGAAAATAGAGAAGGCACGACTCGCAGGCCGTATTAAATTACAAACATTCACAAACTCCTATCTAATAGGGCATAGGGCTATAACCATGCACCATGCTCAAACAAACACATAAAACATGCTATAACATTTAATTAATTAAATTCTAAACATTTTAAAATTTAATTCTAATTAAAACTGTAAAATAAAATTTTATGAAAATTATCGTACGCTCGCGACATCACATGCCACGAATACTTGGCGCGTCACAAGCCATGGACCATAAGGGCTCTAAGACCATAACCACACGGCTGGACCATGCATGAGCCTAGGGTTCGAAACCCTAGCCCAAGTCACGGTCCATAGCCGTGTGTTCAAGCGGCGGCCGCTAGGGTTCAAAACCCTAGCCGTCTCATTCTTTCCATGCACGATTCATGACGGTGACGGCTCGAAAATCTCGAGCCAAGGGGTTCGAAAAACCCTAGCTCTCAAGTGGAGGTAGCCACCAACATGCATGATTTCGTGAACCATGGTCCGAACTTTCAATGCGCCGCCACGATTTTAATCGATCCAAAAGGGTTCTAAACCCTAGCCATGTTTCGACACCTCCATGCACAACCATGAACCTCAACGGCTAAACCATCTCGAGCCAAGGGTTCAAAAAACCCTAGCCCTCATGTGGCAGCCGTGGGTCAAGTGTCATGGTGGTGGCCGAACCATCAAGAGCCAAGGGCTCGTCTTTTCGCCTTCGTGTATCGTATACATAAATTGTCAATTATATCATATATAATTTTACAATGATTTTCACAAACTCGATTTACTCATATCATATATGATAATACAGTTTTAAAGCATGCAATAAAATTCTAAATATGATTAAACGATTAACCACATAATTCCGATATGAGCTTTGTACACGGCTTTGATACCACTGTAAGGAATCCAACACACAAGTGCGCAGCGAAAATAAAAAATTGGATTCCTAACCATGGACCTATAGAGAGTATTCATATCGGAATGATTAAAAGAGTCTTACCCTTGTAGCGTGTTGATGCAGAAGCGATGCCAAACCACGAGTCACGAGCAAAACCTCCAAGATCTTGCCTCTACGGTATCCACACGATCAAATCGAAAAAGGGGATTTAAGAACAAGTTGCTAGACTCGTTCTTAAACCGGAACTAAACTCACGGTTCAAAACCGATCAACGGCAGCCGATCAAATCTCGATTCACGACGGCGCAGCGGCGTGAGGTGGGAGAATGAGCGGCGGCCGAGAGCTCTCAAGTGGAGGCTATTAGGTTTTGTGATAATAAGATTAAAATTTGTATCAAACCTTGTTAGCATTAATTATATGATTTAATTAAAGGTTCAAGAGTTTCTTAAAGCCTCATGGGCCCAAACCCATGATTTAATTAAATCCTTATAATCATGTAATTAAGACACTTCTTAATTAATTAATTCATCCAATGAATTTAATTCCCTTTATCGATTTAATCTTTTGTGCGACCCGATAGGATCTTGCAATGTTGGCAGTGACATAAAATCTCATTTTATGTCACAAGCAATGAGCGGTATCTAGCAACACATCAAGGCTACCCAAATTACAAGAATGTCATTGACTCGACATAACCTAAGAACTTGTGATAATGTTAACCATGTAACTTAATCCATTTGTCCATGTTTTAGATTGAACATGAGTCATGGAATAGTCATACTCATATATTCAATCTTTTATTTCTTGATCCCCAAGTAAAACTAGAATAAACGAATAAGCTCGATATCACATATCGACTCATTCGAGCATGGCCATGCATTTTAGTCTTACTTGATCAAGGGCCCAAACACTTCTCCTGTTATATAGGACGGACAAATCCTATCTTGACAACATCCCTCTACATAATTCGTAGTGTATCCAATATTTGCCTTTATAGTTTACCCTGTTATAGGTAACGTTTGACAATATCAAGATACATAACTCCTTATGTTGGGATCTCTGATGATCTCAAGTCGTAAGGATTACATACATTATTATCACTATGAGAATTGCTTATGACACTCATATAACTATCCATGTAGCATTCTCATGGTGGGTCTGTCCAGTACATCGTTCTCTAACATCTACCCATGTGTTGATTTGATATCTCATATCTATGAACAATTCATCAATCAAAACATACTAGTCTCAATGCATTATCATTATCCCGATTCATGATAATACTTGACTAGGGACAATCTTTAAGAACAATACAATATTATTCTAAGGACATTAACTTATATATCAATTCATATTGCACAGACATTCGAATAAGATATAATAATGATTTGCCATTAATAAAATCATAATACATTGTATGTCATAAACAATCATCTAATGACTTGTCTTAGGGCATATCCCAACAATAATATGCATAATATCGAAATAATAAGGTAAATAACATCATATAGATCGTATAACATCACGTCTCAACATTTACATTTCAGAACTCAATTTAGTTCTTGCACATCATATTGCATTCATCTCAATCCACTCACCAATTATGTACTCATATAACACAAATCACATACTTATATAAAGTTAAATGTCAAGTTATAAGGATATACTCACAATCAATACTCCTATCTCGTAGGAATCACTTAATTCACCTTATATGTGCCCTGATCGAGATTATGACCTAAAAACGCATGTCAAATGCACAACCAAGTTTAATATCAAATTTCTACTACTCATTTAAGTAAATGCATGTCATCTCTGACATGTTCATACTATAAAATCCTAAATGGTTGTGCCACTAGTTTATCTCTGTCCAAATCAATTCGAAAAACATAATCATAATTTTCTACAAATTAATAAATTCAAAGCATTATCTTTGTATGCAGCTCAAAATTCTTCATTTCCAAACAAAGATTTTAAGTTTAGTGTCATAGAATATTTTGTAATCAAATTAAGAAGTTGTGATTGCTAGGAGTTTAGGCCAAGTTTTGTGAGTGCCTAAGAAGGTTGTATACTGTAAAGTGTAAACCAAGTCTTCTAGTGAATCCTTCCTGCAAAGGAAGAAGGGGAGACATAGAAGCGTTGTGCTTCGAACTTCCAGAAACAACACTTGTGTTCTTTACTTATTACTTATTTACTATTCAGTTTTACTCCTCACAAGTCCAACAGACGTCTTTCGCATTATAATCAGTGTCTGCTGACTTGCCTTATATTGAGAAGCTACTGTAGCACTTAACAGTCTGCAGTTAACCCGAGAAAAATCGAAATTGAATCTAGTGTTTATTCAACCCCCCTTCTAAACACTACCACGATCCTAACAAGTGGTATCAGAGCTTAGGTCTTCTCAATCTTGAGAGATTACCAAAAACTGATGGCCTCATTCAGCAAGATTCCAATGTTCAAGAAGGATGAATATGATGATTGGAGAATTCGTATGCAAGCACATCTAAGTGCCCAATATGATGATATGTGGTTCGTCATCACTGATGGACCAATGAAGATCATGAAAGTCAATACAACAACTGCTATCTCTGGTGGTGAACCTCAGATGGTTGAAAATGATAGATCCTTCTGGACAAATGAAGAAAAGAAAAAGGCAAATCTGGACAACGTGGCAAAAGACATACTGTTCAAAACTCTGGACAAAAATATGTTCAACAAGATCAAGATGTGTCCCACTGCAAAGGACATCTGGGAAAAGATTGCTCAGCTGTGCGAAGGAAATGATCAAACCAAGGAAATTGTAATGCCTCGATTTGTTATGGCGTAATTATGAATAATTACGGTACGATGTGGACTCAAGTTCGGATTGAACCGAGGGTTAATACTCACATACATGACATGAATTGGTGATATATGGCAAGGAATGAAACATGTTGCACAAGATGTAGTGCATAGGAATGATTGAATTAAATCAAGTATAGTGGTATATCAAGCAACATGAACTAGTAGGCATGTGAATATGCATGTGAAGTTAATGTGAGATGGACTTGCATTTAAATTGAATTTCATATGCCTTTGCCTTTCATTTAAAGTTGCATTAGCATGTGAATTTGAATTTGGATTTTATTTACATGTACATGTTACTTAACATGTAATTACCTTTAAATGACATGATAGCAAGTGAATTAGGGAACTAAGGATCTATATCAAGTGGATTAGGGAGGTGGAACCACATAATACACCATTTTACACCTACAAATCTCTACCAAGCTCCTCTTCATCTCTTTCAAGTTTTTGGTGGTTTGAGCTTGGGATTGACTTGTGACTTGAGTTAGGAAGGTGTGTGAAGTGAAAGTGTACCATCTTGGTAAGGAATTCTTAACTTTACACTTGAAATATGTCATTGGTGTTATATATGTGAAATGAAAATTCAAGTATTCAAGTGAAGAATCATATCATGTTTCTATGCTTTGAATTGGAATCTATGATGTTAGAAACATGTTAATATGTTCCTAGGGATTGCAAGAAATATGTTGAAATGGTTCAATATGAGGTATAGGAGAAGAACCATGGAGATAAGCTTGAAAATCGCCATGTTCTAAACTTTCTGGACATCGGCGATCGATCGTGAGCTTTGTGGCGATCGATCGCCGAGGCAGAGTAAATTTTAAGGCGGTGAAAATGTGTGGCGATCGATCGGTGAAATTGTCGCGATCGATCGCTGTGAACAGAGCATTGTGGCGATCGATCGCCAAGTTGTTGCGATCGATCGCGAGGAGACAGAAAGTTTTGGCGATCGATCGGCAAGTGTAGCGATCGATCGGTGCCTTGAAAATTTATGAAAAATGTTATATTTTTGTAGCATTTATTTTTGAAGCCTCTTATAACATGGTATATTGTTCATGTGCTTGTAGTATCATCACAGGGGACAGGGCAAAGAGGCAATTAACCATTGACGACTGATTTATCTGGTTTGTGTCGCTTTACAGGTACGTGTTGACGTACGGAGTATAACTATGATGTGATGATGATGTTATGGTTTTGATATCATATGATTTATGTTATCTTTATGTCATATGATTGGTAGTAGCATATGCATGTGCATACAGGGATTTCATATGATTGAGTGGGATGCCTTGATAGATATGTGTATATGCTTTGGTGCGATCATTGCCTTGATAGATATGCCCGGGTTGGTATATGCTTTGGCTGGGATCGTTGCCACGATAGATATACTACATATGCTTTGATTTGAGATATACGCCTGGTTTGGGTATATGCTCGGTTATGTTTGAGATATACGCCTGGTTTGGGTATATGCTCGGTTATGTTTGAGATATACGCCTGGTTTGGGTATATGCTCGGCTATGTTTGAGATATACGCCTGGTTTGGGTATATGCTCGGTTATGTTTGAGATATACGCCTGGTTTGGGTATATGCTCGGTTATGTTTGAGATATACGCCTGGTTTGGGTATATGCTCGGTTATATGTTTGAGATATACGCCTGGTTTGGGTATATGCTCGGTTATGTATTTGAGAGATATACACCTGGTGTGGGTATATGCTCTGGCTATTGTCACAGATGAGCATGGTACTATGATATGTGCTGCTAATATGAAGATGTGATGTAGTTCCACTGACATATTGAGCTGAATAGGCATATCATATAGGGCTCGTGATAATAGGGTAATTGTTGAAACATGTCATGACATAGTGCATTTGTGGATGCATGATACAGAACATTCACGTTAGATGATTTATTGTGCTTTATCATTGATATGGATATTGTGTTTTGATATTGCACTGAGATAGTTGTTATCTATACTCATTGTGTGAATGTTTCTGTAGGGACTCATAGACGTGGGGAGAGTGAGTCTTATTCCGCTGCGAGGTGAACCACTGCATAGGAGTTGTACTGGATTAGGTTGTTTAATTATACATGTAATGTATATGTGAAAAAGTTATGTGGTTTTGTACTAGTGGTTTTAGTACATTTGTAACAACCTACTAGTGAGAAACTCTTAAACAGTGCATATTTTTACTTAATTCAGACTCACATATGTATGCTTAATGAAATACATAATGGATTAAGTAACGAGGACCCCACATTAGTGGTATCAGAGCAGTGGTTCGAGAACGGGATGAACAGGGGTAGAGGAAGTGAGTTAGGGAGTTACCTAATCACTTAAAGGCATGTGATACTTATGAGATAGTGTCTGGGAACATGCTTTGTATTTGTATTCTGTTATTGTTAACCCTTGTTTTGCAGGATGATAGTATGACTTGGTTTGGTTTGAATCCTTATGCGTGGCATAAGTGATGTTGTGGGTGTACTTGTGATTGGTACATTGGGTTTCTGTATTATCATTTGACAAGGGAAACATGATAGGTTTTGCGGGAGCTATTCCACTGATTCTGTGGTAATGGTATGTAGTTCGATACCGAATCAGAGGAGTACGTTGTACAGTGTGTGGAGCGTGAAAAGCAAAGCTTGATATTAGCTCCATGTGCAAAGTTAGCCTGCATGAGATTTTGTATCAGACCGAATGATGGACTGGCCACTAACACATGATGTGTGAATGGAAGTGAAGATACAGGTTATTGCTCATTGTATCTAGTTCAAGGGCATTCTTGATATTGCAATCTGTAGTTGCATTGTCAGTTCGACATGTATGGCCTGAATGGGACTGTAATACTTTACTCTTGCTCTGTGGATGGTAAAGGCTAACGTAGTGTGATTACATTGGGAGATGATGCAGAGATGGGTTACTTGTGATACTCAGATGGTACATGTAACGAATGTGAGATTGGTGTACAATAATCGTATTCTTTATTATTGTATTCCACAGGGGTAATTGGTGATTTGTGAGATCACTGTAGTGAAACTTCTCTTGTAAGGGTATCATCTGTGTATGGTTCTCCGGTGTGTATGTGTATGTTGATCTCTATGTTTGTTGTCATGGAGTTGGCAAGGAACATGAAATTGAGAGAGTTTAATGATAGTGACGCTGAGGCGTACTGATAGAGCAGTACAATCACAGTAACTGTGAGTTAACTGATAGACTATTATGTCATTGAGTCACTCGTGTTTTGGTGATTGGTTCATAGAAACTGCTTGTGTTCGCTCTTGTTATAGTATCTGGATTTGAGCATGGAAGTTGTTCAGATTGAACGAGCATACCGGCGGAGAGTGCAGTGCTGCAATGATCACCGGCAAAGATGTCTGTGACGCCTGCACATGTGATCTTTGTGATGGCTGTACTGGGACATACATGGTGAGATGTGGCCATGTAGCATATCTGGCTGGTGTAAAGTGATAGGCATGGATATCATTGTTTTGATGTGCATTCCGTCCGAGTTCTAAGGTTGTCCGTATGATATGTGGTATGTGTGGCAGCCATGGGTGTCTTTGAGTGACACGAGTTACCTCAAGTACATACAGTTGTGTATGGGATGTTGTCTTTGAACATTTAGTTCTGTGTTTGTGAACTGCATTGATGAGGCTAAATTTGGTTGGTCTATTTTGAACAGAGTGTGGGTATCTGTGTTATGGCTGAGAGCATTGGATATTTGTATGACTTCTGGATATAGAGGACGTCATGAGAGACATCCGTAAATTGGTTCTTTAGTGGAACTGTGTTGACAGTTTGTCATATGCTAGATTGTTGTATGACAGGAGTGATCTGTACACGTAAGACCAACATAAATTGGTTGGCAATGTGAGTATCCGGGAAACATTGAATGTGAACTATTGTCTGATGGCATAGCTTGGTGGCTATGATGTATGGTTCACAAATATGATGTTGAATGTCCAAGTTATCCAGATTAATAAGGAAGTTTGAGTTTCCGTAGATTGCTTGTACACTGCGACTGTAGTGCTGATGCAATCAGAGTTTCCGTTGTGTTGTGATGATACTATGTGTTTGACGTGATATTCACATAATCTGGAGTTAGGATGGGAGATGTATGACTGAGGGGATTATGATTGTGATATGCCGACCTAGTCATGTGATTGGTTTGCATAGTTAATTGGTTTACATTTTGTGCTCGATAGATGTTAGGTTGATATATATTGATGGACAGTCTGCGCATATGTTTCATGAGGAAACAGTATGGTTGATAGACGAAACCATGTACCATGTGAAGGGTGATGGGACTTGATTTGTCCATGAAAGGAATTATCTCTTGAGCTTGTTCGTACACATATGTGTATAGCATTGATATTTGTATCATGTTCTAGTGGTACAACCAATATGAGATTGATTTGACATATATCAGATGGTGGATGGTATTTTTGCTATCTGGTTGTACTTGAGTATTCTGGTATGATATCCTTTGATTGTACACAGAAAGTGTACTAGTAACATAATACGGTTACAGTATGGTGAAGGTATCATTGGCAATGCTATCTGATATGGCAATTCTTTTGGGTCTGATTGTAGTGTCATAGTGCCATAATGACCATGAGTGGATCGTACTTTGATTGTCATTCATGTCCATAAGAATGTGTGGATTGTGTGAATGCAGTTGAGTTGGAATTTGTTACCTTCCATATATGGTTGGATTGGTTATTCCTGCATGAACCAGAAGTGATAACCGTTTGCTGGGAGCAATCGTGTTTCGAATATGGTGAGGTAACCACTGTTGATTTCGAGTATGTACTATATTCGATCATGTGATATATCTGAGTGATATATTTGATCATGTGCGGGTGATATCTTTGATTGTATGATCTATCCGGGTGATATGATAATACATATGGATAGGTTCTTGAAACAGAACCAAATGAGTTATTAGGTACCTGTGATGTGTGGGACTTGTTGACATACTACATGTAGCAAGTGAATTATACATGCGGGGAAAACGTGTCGGTTGGAAAACATGTTGGTTTCCATTGCTACATGATGTGTTTGTGTTGATCATTACAGGGAACAGTGACTAGAAAGTAATGAATTGTTGTCTCAAAGCTTGTCATACTCAAGATGGTAGTCTTGGGGGAACTAATAACATTTCCGGTACAGAGGTCAGGATAGGGGAATATTGAACCATGCAAATGGTGTGACTAAATACTATGAGACCATAGGCATTGGGTGAGATGACCATATACTCATCTGGACATATATATTGTACATGGCTTTGGTTGACATTATGCCTTGATGACATATGAGTGTGATGTGGATTACTTTTCGTGGTTTGGACAAGTTGGTGTCCAGTGTTTGTTCTGGACTGGTATCGTGTCCAGTGTTACTGAGAAGTCTGGCGTGGGAGATGAGTATGCAAACGATAGATGGGATATGCTATATCTATCACATGGTGTAATTCCATACTACAATACAACTTTGTGAAATGTGAGAACAGAGATGGTTCTGTGCACATTTGGATGTGTAGAATCTGAATGTGACAAAGATCGAAGTACTTGGTTTAGAGTAGCTTGCTGATCTTGATATTCTGTGTAGGTTTACACAGGAGTACATACGAATGGAAACATTCTAAATCGTTATACAATACACAACGCGGGTATGTGTATTGTTGTGTTTATAAAGTGTGACATAAGGTGTATGGAAAAGGTGTAATACCAGGATTTGAACCATTGACTGTATTACTATATGGTGACTAATTGTCCAAGGAGGGACGGATGTATTCGACATTAGACGAACAGATGCTCCATTGGGGATCATTTGGATGCATCCAGCAGGAATGTGAGTGGGCAGTGACTTGGGTATGGGTATTCACCGTACAATGAGTTGTATGAGCTCAAGTCAATGTGTGACTACTGTTGTGTATACCAGGATCTGTATATGTGCCAATATATTCAGACATGATTTCTGGAGTATTCATTGATACTAGTGAAATGTTTGTCTGTGGATGGTTTTATAACAAGACATACATACTATCTATGCCTGACTGGTGTAGAGTGTTGTGAACATATAGCTACGTGGATAAAAGCGAATGGTAACAAGCTATTCTGCGAGAACATGAGTATGCAGTAGAATCCAAAGTGCAATGTCTGGTATGTTTTCTTTTGGTTTCTTATACTGCTGGTCTGGTAAGTATCTGCTAGTTGAGCATATTGAGTATGGAGCAGATTTACTTTTGATTATTTGTTCCGGCAAATAATGTTGCATTGATAATGCATGTTTGTGCAAAGCTATTTGCCACTATGTTATTCTTCCTTGTATTGCTAATAGGGTTGAAACTCATGGCTTTCTGTATGTGATTCATATGATATATGAGAGTCATATGTTGTATATGCAATTTCGAGGACGAAATTCAATGAGTGGGGGAGAATTGTAATGCCTCGATTTGTTATGGCGTAATTATGAATAATTACGGTACGATGTGGACTCGAGTTCGGATTGAACCGAGGGTTAATACTCACATACATGACATGAATTGGTGATATATGGCAAGGAATGAAACATGTTGCACAAGATGTAGTGCATAGGAATGATTGAATTAAATCAAGTATAGTGGTATATCAAGCAACATGAACTAGTAGGCATGTGAATATGCATGTGAAGTTAATGTGAGATGGACTTGCATTTAAATTGAATTTCATATGCCTTTGCCTTTCATTTAAAGTTGCATTAGCATGTGAATTTGAATTTGGATTTTATTTACATGTACATGTTACTTAACATGTAATTACCTTTAAATGACATGATAGCAAGTGAATTAGGGAACTAAGGATCTATATCAAGTGGATTAGGGAGGTGGAATCACATAATACACCATTTTACACCTACAAATCTCTACCAAGCTCCTCTTCATCTCTTTCAAGTTTTTGGTGGTTTGAGCTTGGGATTGACTTGTGACTTGAGTTAGGAAGGTGTGTGAAGTGAAAGTGTACCATCTTGGTAAGGAATTCTTAACTTTACACTTGAAATATGTCATTGGTGTTATATATGTGAAATGAAAATTCAAGTATTCAAGTGAAGAATCATATCATGTTTCTATGCTTTGAATTGGAATCTATGATGTTAGAAACATGTTAATATGTTCCTAGGGATTGCAAGAAATATGTTGAAATGGTTCAATATGAGGTATAGGAGAAGAACCATGGAGATAAGCTTGAAAATCGCCATGTTCTAAACTTTCTGGACATCGGCGATCGATCGCGAGCTTTGTGGCGATCGATCGCCGAGGCAGAGTAAATTTTAAGGCGATGAAAATGTGTGGCGATCGATCGGTGAAATTGTCGCGATCGATCGCTGTGAACAGCGCATTGTGGCGATCGATCGCCAAGTTGTTGCCATCTATCGCGAGGAGACAGAACGTTTTGGCGATCGATCGGCAAATGTAGCGATCGATCGGTGCCTTGAAAATTTATGAAAAATGTTATATTTTTGTAGCATTTATTTTTGAAGCCTCTTATAACATGGTATATTGTTCATGTGCTTGTAGCATCATCACAGGGGACAGGGCAAAGAGGCAATTAACCATTGACGACTGATTTATCTGGTTTGTGTCGCTTTACAGGTACATGTTGACGTACGGAGTATAACTATGATGTGATGACGATGTTATGGTTTTGATATCATATGATTTATGTTATCTTTATGTCATATGATTGGTAGTAGCATATGCATGTGCATACAGGGATTTCATATGATTGAGTGGGATGCCTTGATAGATATGTGTATATGCTTTGGTGCGATCATTGCCTTGATAGATATGCCCGGGTTGGTATATGCTTTGGCTGGGATCGTTGCCACGATAGATATACTACATATGCTTTGGTTTGAGATATACGCCTGGTTTGGGTATATGCTCGGTTATGTTTGAGATATACGCCTGGTTTGGGTATATGCTCGGTTATGTTTGAGATATACGCCTGGTTTGGGTATATGCTCGGTTATGTTTGAGATATACGCCTGGTTTGGGTATATGCTCGGTTATGTTTGAGATATACGCCTAGTTTGGGTATATGCTCGGTTATGTTTGAGATATACGCCTGGTTTGGGTATATGCTCGGTTATATGTTTGAGATATACGCCTGGTTTGGGTATATGCTCGGTTATGTATTTGAGAGATATACACCTGGTGTGGGTATATGCTCTGGCTATTGTCACAGATGAGCATGGTACTATGATATGTGCTGCTAATATGAAGATGTGATGTAGTTCCACTGACATATTGAGCTGAATAGGCATATCATATGGGGCTCGTGATAATAGGGTAATTGTTGAAACATGTCATGACATAGTGCATTTGTGGATGCATGATACAGAACATTCACGTTAGATGATTTATTGTGCTTTATCATTGATATGGATATTGTGTTTTGATATTGCACTGAGATAGTTGTTATCTATACTCATTGTGTGAATATTTCTGTAGGGACTCATAGACGTGGGGAGAGTGAGTCTTATTCCGCTGCGAGGTGAACCACTGCATAGGAGTTGTACTGGATTAGGTTGTTTAATTATACATGTAATGTATATGTAAAAAAGTTATGTGGTTTTGTACTAGTGGTTTTAGTACATTTGTAACAACCTATTAGTGAGAAACTCTTAAACAGTGCATATTTTTACTTAATTCAGACTCACATATGTATGCTTAATGAAATACATAATGGATTAAGTAACGAGGACCCCACAGAAAACAAGCTCACTGTTGCATTACAGAAGTTTGAAAACATCAAAATGATGTCCGGAGAAACTCTAAGCAAATACGATGAGAGAGTAACTGGCATCATAAATGAACTCAATAGCCTTGGTAAAGATCTATCCAACAGGGAAGTCACTCTAAAAGTCATGAGAGGTCTCCCAAGAGAATGGGATGTAAAGACGATTGCTATGAGAGAATCAAAAGATCTAAACAAGATAGACCTACACGACTTATTTGCTGACTTAAAAGCTTATGAGTTCGAACTAGGTATTCGGATTGAAGATGAACCCAGCACCAGTCAACCAACCAAAGCTCTTACTGCATCTGAAGCTCCTTCTGTCACAACAGAGATGACTCCTGAAAAAATATGCAACGATGCAATGGTGATATTTTTCAAGAAATTTGGAAAGTTTATGAAGAAAAGTCAAAAGACTTATCAATCCTACCCAAGAAGACAAAGCTTCAAGAATAGATCAGATGAAGATGAACGTGTATGCTTTAACTGTCTCAAACCAGGACATTTTATTGCTGACTGTCCTAAACCAAAGAAGGATGATCAAAAGAAAGGACCAAAAGAATATAGAAAGTCTAAAGAGAATAGAAGATCATCCATAAGAGACAGAGAACAGAAAGTACTGGTGGCGGAAGAAAACAAGAACAAATGGGCTGACTCAGAATCAGAAACTTCTTCCAGCTCATCCAGTGACAGTGAAGATGAAGAAGTTCATTGTCTAATGGCCAACGACGACTGTGAGTTAAATGATCCCAATCTTTCTAAATTTACACATATTGAGCTCACAAATGCATTACAGGACATGATAAATGAGTATCAGATGTTGTACGAATTCTTCGAGAACTACAAGACTGAACAACAAGTCCCAACAAAACAGCAGAACAACGAATGTGATTGTGAACAATCCACTGAGTTGAAAAGCTTGAGGGATAAAGTAAGTCAGCTCGAGAAAGAAAGGGATGAAGCAACATGTGCACACCAAAAACTCAGTAAGCTGGTTTGCACATGGAATGCATCTACTGCCAGAAAAGATGAAATGCTTGAGTCGATAAGACTTGCTGGTGATCTTACCGGTATAGGCTACTCTAACAATGATAGTAATTCATCCGGCATCAAATCTCAAGTGTGTCTAGAAAGAAACAAGATTCAAACAATGAATTTTGTTAAATCAAGCACAATATATGAACCAAGTGAGTTGGTTAAGGAATCTGTAGAACCAATACTCTTCAAAGAACGGGCATCACACAAAGGTATTGGTTATGTGGAGCCAAAAGAGAAAGCTCGACAGGGGCAAATGTTTAGAAATAAACATAAACCCACTGGTCAGGCCACTCGAGAGGTAAAACCTAACTGGTATCATAATTGTATGCCTGTCCAAAAGAGATACATACTTCCTAACAGAAACCAAAAACCTAAACAACACGCATACACTCAGTATCACATGTATCACCCAAGAATAACTTCTTCAGTTAATGCACACACATTTCAGGACACACACAGACCCAAACAATTCAGGGTTATACAAGTGTGGGTCCCGAAAGGACTAATCCTGCCCGGACCCAAGTAGGATTGGGTACCAATCATGTTATCGCTTTAATTGCAGAAAACTAGAATGCATCAAGTTCGGAGCTCAGAATGGTTTCTGGACAGCGGATGCTCTAGACATATGACAGGAAATGCGAGCTTATTGTCTGAATTGGTGGACTCCACCGGACCCAGAATAACTTTTGGAGACAACGCGAAAGGTAGAACTGTGGGTAAGGGTAAGATTATCTACGGTAACATTATTATTAAAGATATTCTGTTGGTTGAAAATCTATGCTATAACTTGATTAGCATAAGTCAACTCTGTGACAATGGTCATTCTGTAGAATTCAACCAGCACTCATGCACAATCAAATCTACTGATGGCAGTATATTACTTGTAGGAAGAAGGCATGATAATACATATAAAATTGATTGGAATCTTAATCAGCCTACCTCCTCTACCTGCTTTGCTGCCCTGAATTCTTCCAAAAATTGTCTTTGGCACAAAGGATTGAGTCACTTAAATTTTAAAACTATTGCCAGTCTGCGTAAACTTGATCTAGTCATTGGACTACCCCAGATTGAGTTCTCAAAAGACAAGATCTGTGCAGCATGCCAACTTGGTAAGCAAATCAGATCCTCCTTTAAGAACAAAGGGAGTAAATCTTCTTCTCGGTGCCTAGAGTTGCTGCATATGGATCTATTTGGTCCTATACCAGTAACAAGTCTAGGGGGAATGAAGTATACCCTAGTGTTAATAGACGATTACACTCGTTTTACGTGGGTCCTGTTCCTAAGTGGCAAAGATCAGGCTACTCCAAAGCTGATCAAACTACTGAAAAGACTCCAAAATGAGAAATCACGTGGGATAGATAGAATTCACAGTGATAAAGGTACTGAGTTTACCAATCAGTTACTCGAATCATATCTAGATGACCTTGGTATTAAACACGAATACTCTGCTGCTAGAACTCCTCAACAAAACGGAGTTGCTGAGCGTAGGAACCGCACTTTGAAAGAAGTTGCGCGAACTATGCTTGCGGAATCAGAAATATCGTAGAGATTTTGGGCAGAAGCTGTCAACACAACTTGTTATACGCAGAACAGATCAATGATTAATAAGCGAGTAAATAAAACCCCTTATGAGATCTGGAATGGCAGTAAGCCAAATATTTCTTATTTCCATGTGTTTGGTTGCAAATATTTTATTCACAATAATGGAAAGACTCATCTCACCGCTTTTGATGCCAAATCTGATGCTTGAATATTTCTTGGTTATTCTACAGTTAGTAAAGCCTTCAGAGTATTTAATAATAGAACTCTTACTGTAAAAGAATCAGTGCATGTAAAATTTGATGAACCTACTGACTGTACGATATCTAATATGCAAATCAACAACTTGAGCAATCGACTGTAAAGCACTTACATTGATGAAAATGTTGATAATGAGATAAATTACAGAAGCAGGACTGACTGCTCCTTAGAACCAGAAGTTCCTGAAGCCCAAACAGAGGAGTCTGCTGGTCAACAAGCACCGCATCCAGCTGACAATGACACTATTGCACATACTCCTGCTGCAGTAGAGGAAGCAAATGAAAAAGATGCAACAATCATAACTTCTGAAATACCCACTCATATCCAGTCAAATGAAGAGCTCAACCCTCTTGGACCTCCGCTCCGGTGGATGAAGGATCATCCTCCCGAGCAGGTCATAGGTAACCATGTTGCTCCTCTACGCACCAGAGAACAATTATTAATGAATTCCTTCATGCTGCATTCATATCTCACTTAGAACCTAAGAAGATTGATGATGCTATGTTAGACCCAAGCTGGGTAGACGCTATGCAAGAAGAACTAAATCAGTTTGAGCGAAACAAAGTATGGTATTTAGTACCACGACCACAGCATCACACTATAATAGGCACCAAATGGGTATTTAGGAATAAATTAGACGAAAATGGAACAGTAATCAGAAATAAAGCAAGATTAGTCGCACAGGGCTACAGACAGGAAGAAGGCATTGACTTTGATGAAACCTTTGCCCCTGTAGCTCGACTAGAAGCAATTCACATATTTCTTGCATTTGCTGCTTTTAAAGACTTTAAAGTCTATCAGATGGATGTTAAGAGTGCGTTTCTTAACGGCAAACTCTAGGAAGAAGTTTACGTTGAACAACCTCCTGGATTTGAAAGCCATCAACAGCCATCTTATGTATTTCGTCTTAATAAAGCCTTGTATGGTCTGAAGCAAGCTCCCCGTGCTTGGTATGAAACTCTATCAAAATATTTAACTGAGCATAACTTTACCATTGGCACGGTGGATAAGACTCTTTTCAAATTCACAAAGGGTGATCATACTCTGCTTGTTCAAATATATGTTGATGATATTATTTTCGGCAGTACTAACTCAAAATTGTGCGAAAGATTTTCTAAATTATGCAGGATCAATTTGAGATGAGCATGATGGGAGAATTATCATTTTTCCTAGGGTTGCAAGTCAAGCAATCCAGTGAAGGAATTCTGATAAATCAATCTAAATATACTAAAGAACTGCTGAAGAAATATGGAATGAGTACCAGCTCAGCTGCCGCTACACCAATGAGCTCATCTGTCAAACTCGACTTGGATAATTCAGGAATACCAGTCGAAGTTACAATGTATCGAGGCATTATCGGATCTCTACTTTATTTGACGGCCAGCCGACCAGATATAATGTTCGCAGTTTGTATGTGCGCCCGATTTCAAGCAAATCCCAAGCAGTCGCATTCACTGCTGTCAAGAGAATTCTCAAATATCTGAAAGGAACTAAGAATGTCGGTCTATGGTATCCAAGAGACTCAACTTTTAATCTGATCGGATATTCGGATGCAGACTATGCTGGTTGCAAAATTGACAGAAAGAGTACCAGTGGATACTGTCAATTTCTTGGAGATAGACTAATTTCATGGGGTTGCAAGAAGCAGACATCCATAGCAACTTCTACTGCAGAGGCAGAATACCTTGCTGCTGGAAGCTGCTGTGCTCAACTGCTCTGGATTCAGCAACAACTGAGAGATTATGGAATTGAATCCACGGAGGCACCCATATTTTGTGACAACACATCTGCAATAGCCATTACATACAAACCCAGTTCTTCATACTCGCACTAAACACATTGACATCCGTCATCATTTTATCAGAGATCATGTTATGAAGAAAGAGATTCGGCTGGAGTATATTTCTACCGAACAACAGGCAGCAGACATTTTCACAAAACCCCTACCGGACGCTAAGTTTTCCTACTTTCGAAATATTCTTGGTTTAATTGAAATCAATTCTTGATTATCTTTCGGGTAATGAATTCAGGGGGAATTACTTAGTTTATTCGCATAAATTAAGGGGGAATTTGTAGCTAAAATTTTATCTTGGTTATATAAGCTCAGCTGGTAATACAATGGTCTGCTGCAGTAGGTGTATAGGTACCAGTATGACTCTACATACCAGTAGATGTTTCTTACCAGTCGAACCCTACATACTAGCAGACTTTGCCAAGTATGATTTGACTAAAATAACCTTCGATACCTATTAACCTACTGGAACGTCGGAATTCAAATTCATTTTTCTTGTTTTAAATAAATTATTTGAATCCCGCCCAAATCCTGTCCTTTTAATTATTTTTTAAAATCTTTAAATCGTTAGATGATCGCCACGTACCCATGTGTCCGCTCATCTACAGTACGACGTTACATATACTTCTATCTTTAACTGCCATTACTTTGGTTATTACTCTTTATCTCTCCAAAATTTTACTACGATTAACTTTCTTTCCAGAAAATTTTATTCAACAGGAATGTTGCTGCTTTCTCCGCATATTCATCAGAAATGTCGAAGAACACTCAGCCAAGTTTCATCACTAATGATGTTCATGTGGATTTCCATTCCATCTCCACATCCTCTGATGACGAAACAAAGGAAGTTTTTCAAAATTGGATACATCGGGACTGTTAGTGATTCTCAGCCAGGCACCGACCTTCTACAAAGCCGCCTTACATAAATTCTTCACCACCGCCAAAGTTGAAAATGATTCTGTGATGGCCTCTGTTTCTGGACAACCTATTACCATCACTCAGCAGGAGTTCAGCACGCACCTTTGTCTTCCTGCCACTGGACTTACAGATTTCTCCACCGTTCCAGTGGATGTCAGGGAAGAAATGCGAATCACCTTCTCCGGCTCAAATGATCATCTCCGACGTCCTCCATTCAAGAAGGTGCTGATGAAGAGTCATTTCTGGCAACTGGCCGATGTTATTTCTAAGGGGCTGCTGTGCAAAGCTGGCTCCTTTGACATCATCACTCCTGAGAAGTTTGACGTCATGAGCGCCATCTTCAAAGGACTGGAAATCAACTGGTCAGTAGTTTTGTTCCAGATTCTCACTGGCCTCATCACTTCAGGCAAGGGTCAATCTGGTTTTGCCCTACCTCTCAGTAGCATTTTTGACAGCAAAAGCATTAAGGCAGGGGCTTCCTCCGACCTTCATCCAGGGAGACTAATCACTGCGAAGTATCTTCAGATACACAGGCAGCGGAGTGGCAGAGAGGTTGGTCTGACGAAGCGTTGATCGAATCAAGTTATCAGTGACTCGGAACAAACCATCTTTGAATCAGCTGAGTCATCTCCTCCTCCTCCTCCTCCTCCTAAGAAGCCCAGAACCAGAAAAGGGGCTCCTCCTGCTCTCCGTCAGATAGTCATTGCTGCCTCTGATACCATCTCATATGCAGGTCCCACGGCAGACATCCCTGGTAGAGAGCCCAGTCCTAAAAATCCTCCCTCCGAGGAACCAACTGCATCCCTTGCCTCATTGGCCATGGTACTTGCTACATCAGTGGCTCCAGCTGACAATCTTTCCGCACTGATGAGCTCTCAGCAAGCACCCGGATCTATTAGTTTTCGGACACCCAAGTCCTTGTGTCCCTACTGTCATCCAAGGACCAGCACAGCTGGAAAAGGAAAAACTCTTATGGCTCCAGTGACCACACCTGTTTCCTATGAGATACAGATGGTCATGGATACAGTGGAAGCCAAGCTGCAGCCACAACTCGAACTTTTTGATCGATGGGTGAAGGCACGGGTAAAAAGTCGCTTTAATGATTTCACTCCAATCGTGGATCAAGCAAGGGAAGATGAGAACCAAATTTTGGCTTATCTTCAAGTCACGGACACTGATAAGAGTCTGAAGCTGAGGGATCTTTTCCGTCTAATGAACTATGTGGGCGAACTTCAAACCCTTGTTGAATCCCGTCTTCAGCAATTCAACGGTGATTCAGGCACATCGAATCATGATAGAGCAGTTCTGAATGCTCTTGGACCAAGACTGGAAATGGCCGAGCAAGCTCTTCATGATCTTCGCATATCAACTGGTCTTCACTCATGCTCTACAGCTGTAAATGTTGCAAGCCCCGATCAGACTAATTTGCAGATAGCCACTACAGGCTTGTAAATAACTACCACTGTTTTAGAGATAGTCTCAACTAACCTGGAGGCAACTCTTCCTGACTTAGAGACTGTCCCACCAACAATGGAGCTACCTCCTCCTGTCATCGATCACCCCTGCCACGGATCAACCGTTCCAATCAATGGTCGTTGATCACGAGAATGTGGACACAGTAATTCAGACTGTGGTCCATCAAGTTGCTATATCCTCGGGTAATGATGAGCCCAGTGAACACTCCTCACACTCTACTGATCACTTCAAATTGTCTGCAGCTGTGCTGGAACAAGCTGCTACCAGTATCGCTGCCATTGATGTCGACGAACCTACTGCACCAACTGCTGAATCCACTGCCCTGCTGACTACTAATGATTTTGAGGGTCCTTTTGGAGTTCTCACTACAAATGCGGAGACTCAAACAGATGACCTGGTTAATCTGATGGCTCAAGACCCTCCTGAAGACTTCTTTGACTTCGCTACTCATATTCCTCTGGAAGGGCCACCTGTGAGACCCCGTTATCTAATCAACAATATAAGGTGCAATTAAGAGAACTAATCATATTCATCAGAGGGTTTGATCGTGTTGATATCCTGAGCTTATAGAGATGACAGTACCAAAAGAATTTCAAAAGGGATTAGTTACATTTCTTAGTAAGAGCGTGTAAGACTATAGTTCTACTACACTCCTTGTAGAAACTATACAAAATGAAACTCTGTTCTGCTAATCATGTAGCACTCCTTAAAGCTCAACGTGTCAACCCCGACCCTTGTTCTCTGTATTAAATGCACCTACAAAGACAACCCCCAACACATGAGCACATCAAAATTCATATTCAACATAATATGAATGTAAAGCATAATGCATAATCATAGATATAAAATACTTCCTGTATTTCCAATGCATTTAAAACGCCCATTGGTTGTCCCTGTACCATAACTCATAATCAAATCATTATATGAAATTATGGCTTCTTTAAATAAATGTCATGACATAACTTCACTTCTTAATCTTAAATCTTTCTTAGTCAGTTTATCATCAGTGTATTTTAATGCCCATCGCTTCGTAATTTTCTTAACAAGCGGTACTTCTTCCTCGCTTCTTCATACAAGCGGTATCTCTTACTCGCTTCGTATGGCATACCTCGCCTCCATGTGCAAGCGAGCCTCCCCCTCCCGCTCCACATTTTTAGCGGTATAAGCGGTAAGCATTAAAATCGTCACTGTGATAATCGTGACTCGTGAAATACACATCTTTTATTCCACAACATATATATATGCAACAACAATGCATAAGAACATGTATCATACTCATAATGCACAACTTTGCATCTATCATGTGTCAAAGAGACAAACATAAAGTACATGTTACCGTTGGGTGCCCGTACGTCGCTTACGTACCTTTCCAAAATATGGTGTGTTGCAGGACTCTATCCCCTGCGTTGTGTAGCTATCTGTGAAGGCTCTACACCAGTGTACAACACAATATTAGATGCCAATTTATAGACCAAAATCAAAAATTCCAACAAAAAATATCATTTCCATTGTTCTGCCTCTGGCGATCGATCGCTACTCCGAGGCGAACGATCGCCAGACTTCACTGGCTTGAGGTGATCGATCGCGCCATTCATGGCGATCGATCGCCTTCCTTTGGTTTTGGCCACTGGCCTTCGGCGATCGATAGCTGCCTTTGTAGCGATCGATCGCCACATACTCCGTGCGCTATTTTTCCAGATTTCTGAACACTCATATTCATACCATCCAATCTAGCATATAAGTCACACCTCATGCTTGAACAAATGTGTTTAGAGCTACAATATACTACCTTGAGTGCATTCATATCAAAGTTATACCCATACTTAAAACCCACATGCTTGAAAATTTCCCATTTACATCAGTACTCAACCAAGTTTCTCTGAAACAGGGTACCATATATTTTTACCCAGATTTTCGAACATATATATTCAAGCCAACAAATCTACCACATAACACATATAACATGCTCCAGTAATCATGTTAGGAACTTCATAAAAATACCATAAATGAACTTGAATCGAAGGTTTAATTAAACCTAAGCTAGCATGCCATTTTTACACCAAGTAAAAACATGAATCCAAACAAAAATTAACCCAGAATAGAACATGGTTTCTCACCCTCCTTTGCTCCGATTTTTGGAAGGTTTCTTGCAAAGAAAATTGAAATCTCCACCTTCCTAGTTGCTAAGCTGGAGTTTGACGTTTTTTGGACGAAAATGGGGCGAGATTGGAGTGATGGAGGTGGAGTGGAAGAGTGGGGAAAGTGAGGGTATGGCCAGCTGTGGCAGCATGGGTCAAGGGGGGTGGTTGGGTGTTGGGTGGGTTGGTGTGTTATGTTTTGGTCCCGGTATTTAGCACGATGTATTAAAATATCCTCACATGATATTTTTAGTATTTAAAAAATAAAATACTTCAATTTCCAAATAAACATGCTTCACCAAAACAATTAACACCCACCCCAAATAATTATACCACAACCCCAAATTCCCAACATATAACACATGCACCCTGAAATAAATTTCCCCAATATAATTAATTCAACACAAAGAATTAATACCATAATCTTCATAACATGATTAATGTTTAAAAACACATAATCATTTCGGGGATATCACACCACCCAACGTCGCTGAACAACTGGTAAATCTGTCAAATGCGATCTCTGCACTAGCCAGTGACGTACATAAGCTGAAACAGGATGAGCGCACTGCGACTCTTATTCTAGGGAGCCATCAGCAAAATAATGAGTCTCAATTCCAGCATGTCTACCAAGATATCAATAGTCTCACAACTATTGTGACCCGGCTTCAGACGTTTGTTGAAAATGCCTTTGCGGACTCACTTTCTAATATAGGGCAGGCTCGTCTTCAGATCAATCAACAAAATGAATCTCTTCATGCTGCCACCTCACTGGCACTTGGAGATAAGATAGAAGACGCCAAGAAAGTCTTGACCGATCAGCTGGCAACCATGCAGGCAGCATTTGCTTCCCAAATTCAAGATTTATGCAACAGCCTACCTGCTGCCCCTCAAATTATTAGAAGACTGCCTGAGTCCAGCAGACCTGCTCCTCAGTCCCAACGAGACCCGAGTCCAGCAAATCGTTCATCCACTGCAGCTGAAGCATCCAATCAGTCCAGACCATCTTCCCAGCCAAGATCTCGAAGTCCACACCAACCGTCTAAAAGCGCGACTATTCCCGACATTGGTTAGGGAGGAAATAGTATCATTTTCTGACCCCTTATTAATTACTCTTATCTTTTTACTATTTTCATTTGACTTTTTCCGTGTTTATCGTAACATCATTATTTTGTTCACACTTACTTAAATTCTTCTATAAATAGAGGCTTATTTTTTTGTTTTTATAACACACATTCACTCATCATGATTATTTTCAATTCCTTGAAAATTCCTTGGTTTCCTCTTTGCAACTGTTCATTTTCATGGGTTTATTACTTATCTAAATCAACCCCTCATGGGTTGATTACTTATCTAACCCAGCTCCGTTAAGCTTCAGCGTTTGGATCCTGCTCTGATGCTCATCATCAGTCAGGAACTTTAATCAGGAGTTATCTGGGTGCTGATGACAAAAAGGGGGAAAACAGAGATAGAATATTCTCATGGGTGAATCCATAAACCATGGAGGCCTGATGAATATACATTTGAATATCTCCCCGATCGAAGCTCTTCCTCTCTGAAACAAGGTGGATCGAAGCTCTTCCTCCCCGCAACTAAGTGGATCGAAGCTCTCCGGTCTACATTGTTTAAAATTTGTCATGTTAAAATTTGTCATGTATTAGCTATATTTTGTAGAAATATATTTGTCTTAAGTTGAATCCAGTTATCAGAATTCATCTTAAATGAAGATGAATCTCTCTCAATTGTCCAGTTTGATTACAACTTGTAATCTGCTTATCTTTATAACAAATGAAAATTTCCTTTCCATTATGTCTTCAAGTCTTTTCAGGATTCACCGCCTAAATTATTCGAGTATGAAATCGTTATTGCTTAGTTTTGTCATCACCAAAAAGGGGGAAATTGTTGGGAAACGATTTCTAAGTTTTGGTGATTACAAACACCAACTGGATGTACACCTACCGGGTATTGAAGACTTACCGGGTGATAAAGACCAACCGGATGACAAACACCAACTGGATGTACACCTACCGGGTATTGAAGACTTACCGGATGATAAAGACCAACCGGATGACAAACACCAACTGGATGTACACCTACCGGGTATTGAAGACTTACCGGGTGATAAAGATCAACCGGACAAATACCAACTGGAAAGACATCAACCGGACAGACATCAATTGGATGGCTACCAACTGGATAGACATCAATCGGATAGACATCAACCGGACAGACATCAACTGGATGGCTATCAACTGGATAGACATCAACCGGACAGACATCAACTGGATGGCTACCAACTGATAGACATCAACCGGACAGACATCAACTGGATGGCTACCAACTGGATAGACATCAACCGGACGGACATCAACTGGATACAGACATCAACCGGATAAACATAAACTGGATGGACATCTACTGGACAACCATCAACAGGATAGTCTCACACTTAACAAAGACATCTACTGGTCACAAGAGGATGAACGACCTGTTGAACAAAGAAGACCAGCAGAAGTCTAAACATCCCATAAGAGCACTAAGCAACGAGACAAAACAAGTACAACTTTCTCTGACAAAGGTACAACAGAGCGGCGCACCCTGCTATATCTCCGCCACCATTACCGTCAGAATGAAAGAGCCGTTGCTTAACAAAATAGGAAAGAAGACAATCTGAATTTGGAAAGCTGATCTCTTCCTAATACAGAAAAGCTATCGTTGGACCTCTGATTCTATAAATACGTCCAAGCGAAGAATGAAGAGGTTAGCTGAGCGATTTATTCAATCAAAGAGGAACACTTCATCATAAACAGAAAATCAACTTACTGATATTCTAAAAAGTTTAGCAAAAGAGCAGACAAGCAGTGCAACTGAATCTGTGACAGAGTATTTCCAACTGAAGTCTGCTGCTCAAGAACACTCGAAGCTAAAAGTTTATTTTGTAAAGAGTGTCATATAATCTTTTGTAATCAAATTAAGAAGTTGTGATTGCTAGGAGTTTAGGCCAAGTTGTGTGAGTGCCTAAGAAGGTTGTATACTGTAAAGTGTAAACCAAGTCTTCTAGTGAATCCTTCCTGCAAAGGAAGAAGGGGAAACGTAGAAGCGTTGTGCTGCGAACTTCCAGAAACAACACTTGTGTTCTTTACTTATTACTTATTTACTATTCAGTTTTACTCCTCACAAGTCCAGCAGACGTCTTCCGCACTATAATCAGTGTCTGCTGACTTGCCTTATATTGAGAAGCTATTGTAGCACTTAACAGTCTGCAGTTAACCAGAGAAAAATCGAAATTGAATCTAGTGTTTATTCAACCCCCCCTTCTAAACACTACCTCGATCCTAACACTAAACATATCATTCATGAATGACATAAATGCAGCAGGTGCATTAGTCAAACCAAAAGGCATTACCAAAAATTCATAGTGGCCATACCTGGTTCTGAAAGCTGTTTTTGACACATCAGACTCAGCAATTTTCAAATGGTGATACCCTGATCTCATATCAATCTTTGAAAAAACTGTAGCATCTTGCAACTGATCAAATAAATCATCAATTCTGGGCAACGGATATTTATTCTTTATAGTCACTCGACTCAACTGCCGATAATCGATGCATAATCTCAATATACCATCCTTCTTTTTAACAAACAATACAGGTGCTCCCCATGGTGAAACACTCGGTCTAATGAATCCTTTATCCAGGAGTTCTTGTAACTGAGTTTTCAATTCTTTTAATTCAATATGTGCCATTTTATGAGGAGAAATAGAAATTGGAGCTGTACTTAACGATAATTCGATGGTAAACTCAGTATCTCTATCCGGGGGTAATCTTGGTAAATCATTTGAAAATACATGTTGATATTCTCTAACCACTGGAATATCCTCAAGTTTCAAACCACATAATCTACTATCTACAATGTGAGCTAAATATGCTTCACAACCACCCTTCACCAATTTGAATGCGATAGATGCAGATATTACACATCTAGGTAAGATTTTTCTTTTTTCCTTGAAATACTATCTGTGACTGATAATGAAGTTGCAGTACTATTTCTTTGGTAAAACAATCCAACTTAGCATGATATTCCGTCAGCCAATCCATACCCAGAATCACATCAAAATCCTTTAACGTCATAACCAGTAAAGTAGCATGCATTTCAGTATCCCCAATGAAGATTTTACGATTCTGATACACAGTATTTATAACAATCATGCTCCCTACTGGGGTTTGAACAAATAAATCATTACCCAATGATACTGGTGTTTCATGCAAATGCATCATGAATATTTGTGATATGAATGAATGTGTTGCACCAGGATCAAACAAAACATAAGCTGTTAAACCATAAATAGATAAATTACTGGTAAACACAGCGAGTGCTGCATTTGCTTCTTCCTGTGTCATAGCAAAAACTCGGGCCTGATTATTGGCTTTACTTTCCTCTGTACCGATCCCTCTGCCCATACCAAATTGTCCTCGATCTCTTCCTCTGTTAGGAGTAAAACCACTTGACCTGGTTTGCTCAACTGTAGGTTCTTCATGTGGCTTTGAACAATTCCTTGCTATATGACCAGGTTCTCCACATTTAAAACATTTTCTTGTAAGCAGTCTGCACTCTCCATAATGATTTCTCCCATAACGCACACAAGTCATGACCGATGGTGTAGAACCAAAATTTTTACTAGCAGATGTTGCACCACTGGAACTGGTAGACCCGACCACGGTTCAGAACCACCGGTTAGACGGTTCTAAAAATATCAACCCTTAACCTTAACTTTTTTTTAAGGTCCCGGTTACGGTTCATGAACCGCCTGCTACGGTTACGGTTAACCAACGGTTGCGGTTAGGTTTGACCCTTATTTTTTAAAAAAAATTAAAATATTATTAAAATTTAAATAAAGTGTAAAATGTGTTTTCATCAATGGATTAAAATTAAAATAACGTGAAATAAATTCAAGCTCAGACAATTAAAATGTGTAAGATATATTTGTTTGGTTAATATATATAAAATTATAACACTACATTTAGATCAATAAGGCTCTTATAGCTTAGTGGCCGAAGCTAATTATTTAAGTTGGAGGTCATGGGTTCAAATCTACACCATAACATATATTTTAAATTTATAAATGTAAAAAAAAAAAATTAAAATAAACCCTTGAACCAACGGTTAACCGATGGTTCACGGGTTGGCAAAACTATGACCCTTAACCGGCCCTGCTATAGACGGGTCAGTTACGGGTCCGACCCGTCGAACCATTGACCAGGTTAACCGGCTCGTTGACCACATGTGTTATGACCGGGAATTAATGGTGTATCTCGATGTGATAATGATACTTAATGAATTTTACTTGTGGCAATTATGAATTAATTGCGGTGTTGGGACTCCCGATGATTTTAAATCCGGTATTTGGGGTAGTCGGATTCAAGGGTTTAGATTTTATTCTCAACGTGGTGATAAACCTTGGAATTTGTTTTTTGGTGGAATGTGGGGTTTGGGGTACTTTGAGTTGGGACTGGTAATGAAAATTGAGATTGAGAGGTACTTATTGAACACATATGATTTTTAATGACTCATGATGTATTTGTAGGGGACTCAGATTTTTGGAGCATTGGTACTATATATCAAGTGGACTCGGTGTTCAGGGACACAATTCTCTCTTCTATCTTTCTCTCTCTCTCTAGCCCAATTCCCTAACCCTTCCCCTCATTTTTCTCCTTGGAACAAATCGTTGGAGGCTCGATTTCGGAGCGGGATTTCTCGAAGAAAAGTTGGTAATCTTCTTTCCCTCGTCTTTATCTTCGATTTGATAGTAGTATTATGGATTTTGGTTGGGATTTGTGTTGGATTTGAAATTTGGGAATTTTTGGTTAAATTTCAAATTGGTGTTTTTGGTGTTTTTATTGGTTTTAAATGGGGTATTTGAGGTATTGAAGGTGTAAGGGATGTTGGTTTTGAGTTTGGGTGTGAAAAACACCATTAAAGCTCGAGTTTTTTCGAAAATCGCATGTCGCGATCGATCACGGCTTGGCGCCGATCGATCGCGACGAGAATCTGGATATTGGAGAAGATGTACAGTATCAGCGATCGATCTCTAAGTCTCAGAGATCGATCACCAGGGGTTTGGCGATCAATCGCGTAAGAGTTCTGCTGGGCAGTGGGTGCGCGCAATCGATCGCGACAAAACGGCGATCGATCGCGGCTCGAAGACTTGTGTTTTTTTTCAAACTTTGGTAAAAAGTTGGGATTTTGGAATCGGGGTTTAATGAGCCAATTTTCGTGGCAATGTCAACATTCTAATGAGAATGCTACACTTTAAGAATGGAATGGTTGGAGATGAACCTTAATAAAAATGGAATACTCAATTGTACAATTGGCTATCACTAAACATATAAAATGGAATATTTTGAGTAGTATGTATGCTTCGCCTGACGTCTTTTAAAATGGTAAATCGTCATGGATTGACGATATAATTGGAGGTTGTGAGCGTGCTTGGGCACGTGGTTGCATGTTTATTTTTAATTGTGTATTATTTTATGTGTTAGCACATAATTCATCAGGTCACGGGACTAAGGCAATGTTGGATTCGAACTACGGAATTATAAGGTACGTATAACGTACGAGCATAGCCTTTTATATTATTGCAACTGTTGAATGCATATATATTATAATTGCATTAAATGGGCATGTATGGTGGAATATATGGTGCCGCTATGGAGCGAGCAACGGTTGAGATGTTGTCGCTATGGAGCGAACATCATTATGAATGCCGCTGCTACTGAGCAAGCGATGAAATGGGATTATGGAATTATTGTTTAGATACATGTGATATCTATAAACTTTGGTAAATGATTGGATTTTATTAATTATGGAAATTGGCAATTAATGAACGGATTTAGTTAATCAATGAAATGATTAACCGCCTTTTGGAAATTTGATGGTTTCAGTTATTTTGATAACAGGAACATCACAGGGGATCTCATGTGAGGGTGATAACATTCAGGGAGTATCTTTTAAAATTCATGGCTTTACATTCTGTAAATTATGAATTGTGATTATTGGATCGTTGGTATTGGTATGCTCACCCCGTGTGGGGGCTGTCTCTGTTGGGGCAGGTAGAACAGGTACAATGGTAGCTCCGGAGTTGAGATCGAGCTATGGATTGGAGGTGCTTCCAGGACCGAAGTACCAGTGTCGGTATTGTGTAGGGTACTTTATACATTAAATACACATTCACTCTTTTGATGCTCGCATGTGAGCACTGTTATATGTGTATATGGGTTGTATAAAGGGCATGAGCCTTTCTCTTTTCATTTATGGGTTGCATGCAATTTAATTAAGGAATTGCTAAATGAATTGAGAACATGTTAGTTTATTATAAGGGTGCATGCTATGTATGTGGACTTGATTGGGGGAATTAGACATTACATGGAATAATGCACGAAATTTTATTATTAGTATATTATGCTATGATAGCATGTGGTTTTCCCCCCTGATAACATGATGTATGCACTAAATATATGGGTTAATACACTAATAGTGGGTTAAGGGCGCGGGGTCCTTACAACGGGCCGGTTCTGGGCCGGTTCAGGATCGATGATGACCCTTGGTCGGGTCTAGGAACTGGCATCTTTAGAACCACTAGGAAAACTTTTCTGTGTAGGTGCATTGAATCCCTTCTTCTTTCCCAATCCACCAACTTCCTTACTTTGTCTTTTTTGTTCAATTGGAAATCTTTGGATTCAACTTCTAACTTTTTAGCAGGTACTACTTGTGAGACCCCGTTATCTAAACAAGATACTAAGGTGCGATTAAGAAAACTAAACATATATATATCAGAGATTTAGGCCGTGTTGACCACCTGAGCTTATGAGATTACAGTACCAAAAGTTCAAAAAGGAATTATACACATTCCTAACGAAAGGTACTACGATATAGCTTTACTCTACTGCTTGTAGAAACTATATAAAAGTGCCTCTTTATACAGCCAATCCTGTAGCACTCCTTACAGCTCAGCGTTTTCAACCCCGACCCTGGTTCTCATCATCAAAAGCACCTACAAAGACAACCCCCAACACATGAGCATATCATAGTTCATATTCAACATAATATGAATGTAATGCATAATGCATAATCATAGATATGAAATACTTCCTGTATTTCCAATGTATTTAAAACGCCCATTGGTTGTCCCTGTACCATAACTCAAAATCAATTCAATGTATGATGTTATGGCTTGTATGAATGTCATGACATTACTTCACTTCTTAAATCTTTACTTCTTTCTTAGTCAGTTTATCATCAGTGTATTTTAATGCTTCTTACTTCTTAACTTCATAATGAGCGGTACCATCTTCCCCGCTTCATTATTTCATAACAAGCGGTGCCTTCTTCCCCGCTAGCGGTACCCTATTCCCCGCTCTTCATACTAGCGGTACCCTCTTCCCCGCTTAGTATGGTATACCCCGCCTCCATGTGCAAGCCTTGCTCCACATTTTTAGCGGTATAAGCGTAAGCATTAAAAATCATCACTACGATAACCCTGACTCGGGGAATACACACTCTTTATTCCACAACATACATATGCAACAACAATGCATAATAACATGTATCATAACACATAATGCCCCACTTTGCATCTTATCATATGTCAATTAATGATCATTTAATACATGTTACCGTTGGGATGCCCGTGCGTCGCTTACGTACCTTTCCAAAATGTGGTGTGTTGCAGGACTCTATCCCCTGCGCTGTGTAGCTATCTGTAAAGGCTCTACACCAGTGTACAACACAATATTAGATGTCTTATCATAACCCAATACCAAATTTAAACAAATTCCACATTTTAAAAAAAATCAGGCACTACCGATCGATCGGCCCTCATCACCGATCGATCGGTGATCACTACGAATTTAATAAAAAAGCTACGGCTTTTGCCGATCGATCGGTGTTCTTTACCGATCGATCGGTCGCTCTGTTTCAGTACGATTTTTCCAGAATTCTCTAACAGTGATTTTCATACCCTTCGATCTAGCATGTAAGACATACAACATGCCTAACCCAACAGGCTAGCAGCTACAAGACACTACCCTGAGTGTATTCATAACAAATTCATACCCCAAACTCAAACCCACATGCATTAAAAATACCCATTTACATCAGTACTCAACCAACCTTTCCGGAAACCGGGTAACATATTTCATTTCCAGATTTCTTGAGCACCTCATTTCATGCTATTAAAGCTACAACATATAACATAAAACATGCTCGAACAAAAACGCCATGGGCTTTACAAAACTACCATGCATGTACTCAAATCAAAGGTTTACCAAAAACCTAGCTAACATGCATGATAACACCTTCACAACATCACTCCCATCCCATATTTTCCAGAAAAAACAGGGCATACACCTTACCCAGATTTTCGAACACCATATTTTACATGCTTAAATCCTTCACATAAAACATGTAACGTGCTTAAGGAAAAATACTGGAAGCTTCATAACAACACCATGTAAGCATTTAAATCGAAGGTTTTAAGAAACCTAAGCTAACATGCCATTTTCACACCACTTAAAAACATGAACTTAATCAAGCTTAAATAAAAAACAGAGCATGGTTTCTCACCCTACTTTGCTCCAATTTTTGGAGGGTCTTCAAGCAATGAAAATGGAAGGGCTCCACACGATTTTGCTTAGCAGATGCTGGAGATTATTTGGGAGAGAAAGGGCGAGATTTGGAGTGGAGGAGAAGGGTGAAATGATTGTGCCAAGTGGGGTGGATAGTCAGCTACTTGCACAGCTGATTGGTATGGGTTGGGGGGGGTGGTTGGGTGTTGGGTGGTATGATGTGTTATGTTTTGGTCCCGGTATTTAGCACGATGTATTAAAATATCCTCACATGATATTTATAGTATTTTCTCCATAAAATACTTCAATTCTCATTTAAACATGTTTCGCCAAAACAAATAACACACACCCCAAATAAACATGCCACAACCCCAAAATCCCAACATATATCACATGCACCCTGAAATGTATCTCCTCAATAATATTAATTCAATCCCATGAATTAACACCAAAATCATCATAATTTAATTAATGATTAAAATCACATAATCATTTCGGGGATATCACAATACTCCCCTACTTATAAGATTTCACCCTCGAAATCAGCATGCACTTACCCAATATAAAACAAAACATAAATCACATACCAGAAAACAGTTCTGGATAGTGCTGCACCATGTGTCGCTCTGTCTCCCACGTGGCCTCCTCGACACCCCTACGATCCCACTGAACTTTGATCATAGGAATAACTTTGTTCCGAAGCATGCTGTCTGCCCTATCCAAAATCCTGATAGGCCGCTCCACATAGGAAACATCGGACTCAAACTGCACCTCTGAAGGCTGCAACACATGCGAAGGATCTGGCTCGTACTTCCTCAGCATAGACACATGGAATACATCGTGTATACCCGACAGAAAGGGCGGTAAAGCCAAACGGTACGCCAGAGTACCAACACGCTGCAAGATCTCATACGGCCCTACATATCTTGGGGATAACTTTCCCCGCATCCCAAACCGTACCACACCTCTGAAAGGTGAGATCTTCAGAAAGACTTTGTCGCCCAACTGAAACTCCAACGGCCTTCGCCGCTGATTGGCATACGCTGCCTGTCTGTCTTGAGCTGCCTTCATCTTTCTCTTGATAACTTTTACCTTTTCTTCCATATCCTGGACCAACTCTGGTCCTCCGACCGATTTACGGTCCACATCATCCCAACACAAAGGCGACCTGCAACGCCTGCCATATAGGGCTTCAAATGGAGCCATATGTATGCTAGCCTGGTAACTGTTATTATAAGAAAATTCCACCAATGCTACTGGGTCCTGCAAAGAAGTGTCGAACTCCAGCACATAAGCCCTCAACATATCTTCGAGTGTCTGTATCGTACGCTCGGTCTGTCCGTCCGTCTGGGGATGATAGGCTGTGCTCAACCTCAACTCTGTACCTAGAGCTGACTGAAGACCTTCCCAGAAGTGAGATGTAAACCGTGGATCTCGATCAGACACAATCGAAACAGGGATCCCATGCAGTCTCACCACATCTCTAACATATAACTGTGCCATCCTCAAGTACGTGAAGGTCATACAGTAGGGAATGAAATGAGCACTCTTAGTCAATCTGTCGACGACTACCCATATAGCATCAAAACCCGAAACAGTCCTCGGTAAGTGGGTCACGAAATCCATCGACACGTGCTGCCACTTCCACTCGGGTATCTTCAAACTCCTTAGCTCACCACCGGGCCTCTGCCTCTCATCCTTCACCTGCTGACAAATCAAACAGCGCTTGACGAATGAAGTAACATCCTGTTTCATTTGCCTCCACCAGAACTGGCTGCATAAATCCTTATACATCTTCTTCCCGCCCGGGTGGATACTCATTCTGCTGCAATGAGCTCGTTGTAATATACCCTGCCGCAACTCGGGTGTATCTGGAACCACCCATATGTCGCCAAGCCTCAGAGAACCGTCCTCAGCCACTCTGAATCTCGATGGCTGACCTGAATGAACCACTGACATCCATCTCTGAACCTCTGCGTCGGTCCCCTGAGCCTTCCGGATGTGTTCATAAATGATTGGCTAAGCTAGCAAGGTCAATATCCGTACTGGTGAAGTAGATACATCATAATCAAACCCCAACTGACAGTAGGAGCCCAACATAGCTGTTAGACACATGGCATCCTCTGTTGTGCTCCTCACTTTCCGACTCAAAGCGTCAGCTGTCAAGTTTGCTTTTCCTGGATGGTATTCGATTTCACAGTCATAGTCCTTCAGCAGGTCCATCCATCTCCTCTGCCTCATATTCAGCTCAGCCTGTGTAAACAAGAACTTCAGGCTCTTGTGATGAGTGAAGATGGTAAATGAGGTACCATATAAGTAGTGTCGTCATATCTTCAAGGCAAACACTATAGCCGCTAACTCCAAATCATGGACTGGATACCTCGTCTCGTGTGGTTTCAACTGTCTAGAAGCATAAGCCACTACATGTCTGTCCTGCATCAGTACGCATCCTAGGCCCTGTAGCGATGCGTCAGTATAAAGAACAAATCCTTTGTTCTCCCTGGGGATCACCAAAACTGGTGCAGTAGTCAGTCTGTGCTTTAATTCCCAGAAACTTTGCTCACAAGCCTCTGACCAACAGAATGGGACTCCCTTCTGAGTCAGCTGTGTAAGTGGTTTGGCGATCTTTGAGAAACCCTCGACGAAACGTCGGTAATAGCCAGCCAAACCAAGAAAACTCCGAATCTCACTGACTGAAGTAGGGGCGGACCAATCCATAACTGCCTCAATCTTCCTGGGATCTACTGATATCCCCTCTCGAGAGATAATGTGTAATACCCCCGAAATGTGATATGATTATGTTTACGATGATGAATTATGATGTGTATAAGGGTTGTGGTGTATTTAAATTAGGGGGCCACGATTTATGTTATGATGATATGTTGTGGGGAGCATGTTGGGTGTTTTAAGGGATGTATTAATTAAATGAAGTTAGAAAATATCGAGTGAGGATATTTTAATACATCGTACTATATACCGGGACACAATTAAACACCACATGACCACCCAACCCACACCACCCCCCTGCCACTCGCCCCCCCCCCCCCCCCCCCCCCCCCCCCACTTGACAAGTCCATACCCCCACTTGCTTAACCCATGCCCAATCACCACCATGCCCCCACTCTCCTCCCATTCCAATCAATTCCCCTCCTTCTCTCCTCCATGGTCGTCCAAAGCAAGCAGCTATAGGCAAGGAAAGGCTGGATTTATTAGGTGAAAAACCTTACAAAAAAAGAGGAGCAAAAAGAGAGGGGTAAGTGGGTACCCTGTTTTCTGGGTTTTTGGTTGAGTTTGAGTTTGGGTGGGGTGATTTTATGCATGCTACGTATGGGTTTGGGTGAAACCTTGGTATGGGTGCTTACATGGTAGTATTATGTAACTACTAGCATGTTTATTCGAGCATGTACATGTTTTATGTGATAGATTTCTAGTTATGAAACTATGTGCTCGAAAATCTGGGTAATGCCATGATGCCCTGTTTTCTGTAAGTTGGTTGAACTCTAAGTTTATGATGATGTTATGATGCATGTTGGCTTAGGTTTTGTTAAACCTTTGATTTAAGTGCTTACATGGATGTTTTATGAAGTTCTTCACATGTTAGTTTCAGCAAGAAAGATGTGTTATGAAGTAGAAAAGATGGTGTGAAAAGAGGTGCTCAAAAATCTGGGGAAATCCCGATTTTTTCAGAGCTCTCGATCGATCGAGATTTGGTCCCGATCGATCGAGCGAGACAGAAGGTCTAAGCTTGTTTTCAAAATTTTGGTGCCGATCGATCGAAGGATTTCTCGATCGATCGGTGAAGCTCCTCGATCGATCGGTAAAATGTTCGATCGATCGAGCGAGGCAGAATGCTAAGGCACTATTTGTGCACAGTGTCTCGATCGACCGAGACCTAGGGCCGATCGATCGAGAGAGGCAGAAAGTTGAAAATATGATGATGTTTTATTTTGTTAAGTTTATGATGTAAGATGGTTTTGAGGCATCTAATATGGTATTATGTGGTCTTGTAGAACCATCCCAGGTACCGGCACCATCAAGGAGATAAAGTCTGTTGACTCCTCCTCCTTTTGAAAAGGTACGTAAGAGGCGTACGGGCATCGGACGGTAACACACATCTTCTTACTACGACTATGCCTTTATTGCATGAGTATTCACGATGAAATGATGATTTTTATACGATGTTTATACGATGAAACTCATATGATGTTTATTGCTTATACGATGCTTATATGATGACGTTTATGCGATGTATTGTGGTAAGATGCCACGGGGTAAGATGCCCCACATGGTAAGAGGCCATGCGATGTATTGTGGTAAGAATATGATGACGTTTATGCGATGTATTGTGGTAAGATGCCACGGGGTAAAATGCCCCACATGGTAAGAGGCCATGCGATGTATTGTGGTAAGATGCCACGGGGTAAGATGCCCCATATGGTAAGAGGCCATACGATGATATTGTGGTAAGATGCCACGGGGGTAAGATGCCCCATATGCATGATTCTAAATCAGGGACAACAATAAGAAGTGAATGAATAACCAGCATATTTACTTAACCAATGTTTCATGCATTTACTATGATGTTTTATGATGTTAAGTAAGATTATATATGCTCATGATGTGTTGTCCCTGTAGGTACACTTTTGGACGGAATGACTAAGGGTCGGGTTGAGGCAGTGAGCTACGAGGGACACAGGAATGTATAGGATTCAAGTTATGATTAGTATCTACTCTAGGAGTAGTGTAAATCTAAATGACATTCTTTTAGAATGTAATGAATTATTTTTGAAGTTTGTATTTTGGCCTGTAATCCTGTTAGCTCGTGTAACAACCAGAACCTTAAGACGTTATTATGAATGATTAGTCCTTCTTATGTCTTTTAATCACTGTTAAGGTGGGAAGACCCCACATTAGTGGTATCAGAGCAGTGGTTAGATAACTCGGGAATGAGTGAAGGGTAGCCTTAGCAATAAGTTAGCTAGGTGCTTATTTTTGAACATGTTTATATGTATGTTATTCATAAAGAAGAAGATGTTATACTAACATGTTCAATTATCTAACGATGAGTTTTATGAATTGCTTTTGGTGTTGTTATTAACCCTTGTGTTGCAGCATGGCAGCAAATATAGAAGTGGGTGACGCCATTAGTGTAAATGCAAGTGCTGGGCGTACGAACCCATTGCCACCACCAGCCTTGGGAGAGGAACCCTCTGAACAGCAGTTGCTACCTGGGGAATTGAGCTTGGCTCAGTTTATGATGTATCGACCTCCGATGTTCGAGGGAACTGAATCAGGAGAGAAAGCTGAGGAATGGTTAGAGAGGATCGAACAGATATTTGTGGCAGCGCCTTGTGCAAAGACGGCCTGGATCCGATTAGCAGAATTTCAGCTGTCCAAGAAGGCACTGATGTGGTGGAAAACCACAGTGATTGAGCAAGAGGCTCTGGGACAGGAAGTTAATTGGAAGATGTTCCGAACGCGGTTTCTAAACCGCTATTTCTCAGCCGCTGCAAGACAGGCCAAGGAGGATGAGTTTACCAGTTTAAGACAAGGTACCATGCCTGTATCTGACTATGCTCTACATTATTGTTCCTTACTACGATATGTGCCACACATAGCCGCAAGCACTCAAGCGAAGATGCAGAACTTCATGAAGGGCTTGAGGCCTGAACTGTATGACAGGGTGATCACTTATGGCCCTGCTTGTTTTGATGATGCACTCTCACGAGCTGAGCTAGCTGAGCTGGGAGTTGGTGCATATCCTGATGCGGTGCCACCTCCAGCACCCCCTCAGAAATCTACTTCTGACCACTTGAAGCCCAGGGGTGATCAGTTCAAGCCTAAGGGGAACACGTCAGCATCGAGATTCAGTGGCAAGAGGCCCGAGAATCGATGGAAAGGGAAAGGTAGGAATGATGCTCCATCTGGGAGAGGACAGTCTCAGGGAGACAGATCTGGAAGAGTTCAGTGCACTCTTTGTGGGCAACCACATTTGGCAAAGGACTGCGTAGGATGTTATGTCTGTGGCGACAGAGGCCACTTTGCTCGGCGGTGTCCCAACAGGGGAAGACAGCAGAGCTCTACGGGGAGACCTGCGGACAGAACGGCACAACACCGGCCACCTTTTGTGCCAAGACAGTATGGAGGTCAGCCCGCGGGGCCACCTCAGGGACAGGTGTATGCTTTGACGAGGGAACAGGCTACGGCGGCTCCGGAGGAAGTTATAGCGGGTACGTGTCTTTTATTTACGCACCCTGCTCTTATATTAATAGACACAGGTGCGTCACACTCTTTTGTGTCGACGAATTTTATTGAAAGGCACCACATATGCACTTCCCCGTCCCCCATGCCTCTTATGGTCTCGACCCCCGCTGGAAGAAGTTTGACTACGGATCAGATTGTTTATGGTGGCCTCATTTATTTTGAGGATAATGAACTAAGATCAGATTTGATTGTGCTGGGAATGACAGACTTCGATTGCATTGTGGGCATCGATATTCTGAACAAGTATCAGGCAGTGGTAGACTGCAGGCAGAGGACTGTCCGATTTAGATCTGTATTGGGAGTCCAGTGGACATTTTATGGGGATGGTTCCCGTCCGAAGATTCCGTTAGTATCTGCTGTCAAGATGACACAGCTATTGGAACGAGGTCATGAAGGATATCTTATCTATGCTGACGGATAAGAGGAAGGAATTAAAGGTTGAGGATGTGCCCGTAGTGGTGGAGTTTCCTGATGTCTTTCCGGAGGAGATTCCCGGATTCCCACCGACGAGAGAGGTCGAGTTTGGGATTGAGTTGCTACCAGGGACGTCTGCAATTTCTCGTGCCCCGTATAGGATGGCACCAGCGGAACTAAGAGAGCTAAAGATTCAATTGCAAGAACTCCTAGACAAAAGCTATATACGCCCTAGCGTATCGCCATGGGGTGCGCCTGTCTTATTTGTTAAGAAGAAAGATGGATCGATGCGTCTATGCATTGACTATAGGCAGTTAAACAAAGCTACAGTAAAGAACAAGTACCCACTTCCGAGGATAGATGACTTGTTCGATCAGTTGCAGGGTACGAAGCTCTACAGTAAAATCGATCTGAGGTCGGGGTACCATCAGATTCGAGTAAGAGAAAATGATGTTCAGAAGACGGCTTTCAGGACAAGATATGGGCACTATGAATTCTGGTCATGCCTTTTGGGGTGACGAATGCCCCAGCTGTCTTCATGAGTTTGATGAACAGGGTGTTCCAGCCATATTTGGATCAGTTCGTCATAGTCTTCATTGACGACATACTTATTTACTCTCGGACTGAAGAAGAGCATGTAAGGCACTTGAGGACAGTGCTTCAGATCCTTAGGGATCATCAGTTGTATGCAAAGCTTAGTAAGTGCGAGTTCTGGTTGGACAGCGTGGTATTCTTAGGCCATGTCATATCTAGCCAGGGGATATCTGTGGATCCCAAGAAGATTGAAGCTGTGATGGAGTGGGCTGCACCCACTTCTGTACCTGAGATAAGGAGTTTTCTCGGTTTGGCAGGATATTACCGACGTTTCGTCGAGGGTTTTTCGAAGATTGCCAAACCCCTGACACAGCTGACTCAGAAAGGAGTCCCCTTCTTTTGGTCTGAAGCTTGTGAGGAAAGCTTCCAAGAGCTGAAGCGTCGTTTGACTACAGCGCCTGTGCTGGTGATTCCGTCGGAAGATAAGAGATTCGCCTTGTATACGGATGCGTCATTACAGGGTTTGGGCTGCGTGTTAATGCAAGATAAGCACGTGGTGGCTTATGCATCAAGGCAGCTGAAGCCACACGAAGCCAGGTATCCAGTGCATGATTTGGAACTGGCGGCCATCATATTTGCCTTGAAGATCTGGAGGCATTACTTGTATGGCACGTCTTTTACTATATACACGGATCATAAGAGCCTGAAGTTCTTATTCACTCAGGCAGAGTTGAATATGAGGCAAAGAAGGTGGATGGATTTGCTCAAAGACTATGTTTGTGAAATTGAGTACCATCCAGGTAAAGCGAACCTGATAGCAGATGCCTTAAGTCGGAAGGTGAAGAGTACTGCAGAGGATGTCATGTGTTTGTCAGCTTTGATGACTTCTTACTGCCATCTGGGCTATGACTTCGATGTAGACACGTCGCCTGTGCGAGTGTCGACCTTATTGGCGGAGCCAGATATATTTGAGGCAATCAGGAAGGCCCAGAAGTCAGATAGTGAGGTTCAGAGATGGACATCATTGATACTTCAGGGTCAGCCATCCAAGTTCAGAATGGCTGAGGATGATTCTTTGAGACTGGGCAATCGATGGGTAGTCCCAGATGCACCAGGACTGCGTAAAGGAATATTGGAGCGGGCTCACAGTAGTCGTTTCAGTATCCACCCAGGGGGAAAGAAGATGTACAAAGATCTATGCGATCAATTCTGGTGGAGACGCATGAAGGGAGAAGTAATCGTTTTTGTTAAAAGATGTTTGATCTGCCAGCAGGTAAAAGCAGAGAGGCAGAGGCCTGGTGGTGAGCTGAAGAGCTTAGAGGTGCCTGAATGGAAGTGGGAGCATATATCTATGGACTTCGTGACCCACTTGCCAAGGACGGCCTCAGGATTTGATGCGATCTGGGTGATCGTGGATAGGCTGACGAAGACGGCTCATTTCATCCCTTACAGTATGTCTTATACATACTTAAAGATGGCCCAGATGTATATACGGGATGTTGTGAGATTGCATGGTATTCCAGTCTCGATAGTGTCTGACAGAGACCCGAGGTTCACTTCACATTTCTGGGAGGGTCTCCAGACAGCTCTGGGCACGGAGGTGAGACTGAGTACGGCCTATCACCCTCAGACAGACGGCCAAACAGAGCGTACCATTCAGACGCTCGAAGACATGTTGAGGGCATGTATTCTGGAGTTTGATAATCCGTGGCAGGATTCAGTGCCGCTGGTGGAATTCTCCTATAACAACAGTTATCAAGCGAGCATTCAAATGGCCCCTTTTGAAGCTCTGTATGGACGACGATGTAGATCACCGCTGTATTGGGAGGACTTGACTAGCAAAGCGGTCGGAGGACCGGATATGATCAAGGATATGGAAAGTAAGATTAAGATGATACGCCAAAAGATGAAAGCGGCCCAAGATAGGCAAGCGGCCTATGCCAATAAGCGACGACGACCACTAGAATTCCAGTTAGGAGACAGGGTCTTCTTAAAGATCTCGCCCTTCAGGGGTGTGGTTTGTTTTGGGATGCGGGGAAAGTTATCCCCGAGGTATGTTGGGCCATATGAAGTTTTACAGCGTATCGGTACATTAGCCTATCGTTTGGCTCTACCGCCATCTTTATCCGACATACACGATGTTTTCCATGTCTCTATGTTAAGGAAGTACGAGCCAGACCCGTCTCATGTCTTACAGCCTACTGAAGTACAGTTAGACTCAGATGTGTCCTACGTTGAACGACCGATCAGAATTCTGGATCGAGAGGATCGCAGACTACGAAGTAAAGTTATACCGATGGTCAAAGTTCAGTGGGATCGTCGGGGTGTCGAGGAGGCTACGTGGGAGACGGAACGGCATATGGTGCAGCACTATCCGGAACTATTCTCTGGTATGTTTTTATGTTTAATTTCGATATGATGATGCATGTTGATTTCGAGGACGAAATCTTATAAGTAGGGGAGTAATGTAATACCCCCGAAATGTGATATGATTATGTTTTACGATGATGAATTATGATGTGTATAAGGGTTGTGGTGTATTTAAATTAGGGGGCCACGATTTATGTTATGATGATATGTTGTGGGGAGCATGTTGGGTGTTTTAAGGGATGTATTAATTAAATGAAGTTAGAAAATATCGAGTGAGGATATTTTAATACATCGTACTATATACCGGGACACAATTAAACACCACATGACCACCCAACCCACACCACCCCCCTGCCACTCGCCCCCCCCCCCCCCCCCCCCCCCCCACACTTGACAAGTCCATACCCCCACTTGCTTAACCCATGCCCAATCACCACCATGCCCCCACTCTCCTCCCATTCCAATCAATTCCCCTCCTTCTCCCCTCCATGGTCGTCCAAAGCAAGCAGCTATAGGCAAGGAAAGGCTGGATTTATTAGGTGAAAAACCTTACAAAAAAAGAGGAGCAAAAAGAGAGGGGTAAGTGGGTACCCTGTTTTCTGGGTTGGTTGAGTTTGAGTTTGGGTGGGGTGATTTTATGCATGCTACGTATGGGTTTGGGTGAAACCTTGGTATGGGTGCTTACATGGTAGTATTATGTAACTACTAGCATGTTTATTCGAGCATGTACATGTTTTATGTGATAGATTTCTAGTTATGAAACTATGTGCTCGAAAATCTGGGTAATGCCATGATGCCCTGTTTTCTGTAAGTTGGTTGAACTCTAAGTTTATGATGATGTTATGATGCATGTTGGCTTAGGTTTTGTTAAACCTTTGATTTAAGTGCTTACATGGATGTTTTATGAAGTTCTTCACATGTTAGTTTCAGCAAGAAAGATGTGTTATGAAGTAGAAAAGATGGTGTGAAAAGAGGTGCTCAAAAATCTGGGGAAATCCCGATTTTTTCAGAGCTCTCGATCGATCGAGATTTGGTCCCGATCGATCGAGCGAGACAGAAGGTCTAAGCTTGTTTTCAAAATTTTGGTGCCGATCGATCGAAGGATTTCTCGATCGATCGGTGAAGCTCCTCGATCGATCGGTAAAATGTTCGATCGATCGAGCGAGGCAGAATGCTAAGGCACTATTTGTGCACAGTGTCTCGATCGATCGAGACCTAGGGCCGATCGATCGAGAGAGGCAGAAAGTTGAAAATATGATGATGTTTTATTTTGTTAAGTTTATGATGTAAGATGGTTTTGAGGCATCTAATATGGTATTATGTGGTCTTGTAGAACCATCCCAGGTACCGGCACCATCAAGGAGATAAAGTCTGTTGACTCCTCCTCCTTTTGAAAAGGTACGTAAGAGGCGTACGGGCATCGGACGGTAACACACATCTTCTTACTACGACTATGCCTTTATTGCATGAGTATTCACGATGAAATGATGATTTTTATACGATGTTTATACGATGAAACTCATATGATGTTTATTGCTTATACGATGCTTATATGATGACGTTTATGCGATGTATTGTGGTAAGATGCCACGGGGTAAGATGCCCCACATGGTAAGAGGCCATGCGATGTATTGTGGTAAGAATATGATGACGTTTATGCGATGTATTGTGGTAAGATGCCACGGGGTAAGATGCCCCACATGGTAAGAGGCCATGCGATGTATTGTGGTAAGATGCCACGGGGTAAGATGCCCCATATGGTAAGAGGCCATACGATGATATTGTGGTAAGATGCCACGGGGGTAAGATGTCCCATATGCATGATTCTAAATCAGGGACAACAATAAGAAGTGAATGAATAACCAGCATATTTACTTAACCAATGTTTCATGCATTTACTATGATGTTTTATGATGTTAAGTAAGATTATATATGCTCATGATGTGTTGTCCATGTAGGTACACTTTTGGACGGAAGGACTAAGGGTCGGGTTGAGGCAGTGAGCTACGAGGGACACAGGAATGTATATGATTCAAGTTATGATTAGTATCTACTCTAGGAGTAGTGTAAATCTAAATGACATTCTTTTAGAATGTAATGAATTATTTTTGAAGTTTGTATTTTGGCATGTACTCCTGTTAGCTCGTGTAACAACCAGAACCTTAAGACGTTATTATGAATGATTAGTCCTTCTTATGTCTTTTAATCACTGTTAAGGTGGGAAGACCCCACATAATGTGACCCAAGAATGATACACTGCTCAGCCAAAACTCACATTTGCTGAGTTTGGCGTACAACTGGTGATCTCTGAGAATCTGTAGTACTGTCCTCAAATGATCGGCATGTTCCTCCTCACTCCTTGAGTAGACAAGGATGTCATCAATGAACACGATCACGAACTGATCGAGGTACTCCTGAAATACTCGGTTCATCAGGCTCATAAATACAGCAGGGGCATTTGTTACACCGAACGGCATAACTAGGAACTCGTAGTGCCCGTACCGAGTCCGAAAAGCTATCTTCTGGACATCATCAGCTCTAACCCGCACCTGGTGATAGCCTGACCTCAAATCTATCTTTGAGTAAACCTCTGTACCCTGAAGCTGATCGAACAGATCATCAATCCTCGGAAGTGGATACCTATTCTTCACTGTGGCCTTGTTCAGTTGCCTGTAGTCAATGCACAGACGCATTGAACCATCCTTCTTTTTCACGAACAAGACTGGTGCACCCCAAGGCGATACACTAGGATGAATGTATCTCTTGTCGAGGAGCTCCTGTAACTGCACTTTCAGCTCTCTCAGCTCTGCCGGTGCCATCCTGTATGGGGCACGAGAAATGGCTGATGTCCCCGGCAGTAGCTCAATTGCAAACTCTACATCTCTGATCGGCGGAAATCCTGGAATCTCATCCGGGAATACATCAATGAACTCCGCCACGACCGGAATGTCCTCGGCTCTCACTTCCTTCTCTTCTGATGCATCCACGGCATAAATAAGTTAGCCCGTGTGGCCGCGTTCCAATAACCACGACATCTTAACCGCTGAGATTACTAGAATCTTTGGACGAGAGCCGTCCCCATAAAAGGTCCACTGGAACCCCTGATCAGACAGAAAACGTACCATCCTCTGTCGGCAATCTACCACAGCTCGGTATCTGCTCAACACATCAATGCCGATAATGCAGTCAAAATCTGCCATCTCTAACTGAATCAGATCGGCCCTCAGATCATTGCCCTCAAAATAAATGAGGCAATCAGATAACAATCAGTCTGCAATCACATGTTTCCCCGTGGGTGTCGATACCATGAGAGGCGTGGGTAACAGAGACAAGCACAAGCGGTGTCTCTCCACAAAAGCAGCAGACACAAAAGAATGGGAAGCACCTGTATCTATCAATAAAAATGCAGGGTACGTAAATAAATGACACGTACCAGCAATGACCTCTTTCGGGGTTGCCTCATCCTGCTCCCGAGTCAGTGCATACACCTGACCCTGCGGCGGTCCTGCCGCCTGACCTCCCTGTGGTCGAGGTGCAAACTGTTGTCTCTGTGGTGCTGTCCTAGCGTCAAATCTTGGCCTATTCGGCCCTGAATCTGCCTGACCTGCCCGATTAGGGCAATTCCGAGCTAGGTGGCCCACCCTGCCACAAACATAACAGCCTCGGCAGTCACGCGACAAATGAAATCTTCCACAGTGGTCACACCTGTTCCCTCCTGTCTTACTCCCCTGTGTAGGACCCCGATTGCTTTGTTTCTGACTCTGAGACTTCTTCCCACCAAATCTAGAAGATGATGAGGCCCCACGAGGCTTGAACTGGTCCCCTCGTGGCCTCAGGCTATCAACAACAGACCTCTGTGGTGGTACAAAAGGGGGTACAACGTCCTTGTACGCGCCCACTACAATCTCTGCCAACTCTGCCCGTGTCAGGGCGTCATCAAAAGAGCTGGGGTTGTTGGAGACAACCCGATCAAACAGTTCTGGCCTCAGTCCCTTCAGAAAGTTTCTCATCTTGGCATGACTGCTCACAGCGACATGAGGTACATATCTCAGCAGTGAGGAATACTGCATAGCATAGTCTGACACTGACAGGCTGCCTTGCTTTAAACTATTGAACTCATCTTCCTTCAATTGTCTGGCAGCTGCAGAAAAATACCGGTTAAGGAACCGGGTCCTGAATACAGTTCAGTCAACTGTCACACTTTGAGCTCTCAGCTCCATCACCGTGGTCTTCCACCACATAGAAGGCTTCTTCGCCATCTGAAACTCGGCTAACCTCAGCCATGCGGTACGTGCACAAGGCGCAGTCACAAGTATCTGCTCTATCCGCTCCAGCCACTCTTCGGCTGCTTCACCAGACTCAATCCCCTCAAATATAGGTTGATGGAAGTTCAGAAACTGTGTCAAACTGAGCTCCCCTGGTAATAACATCTGTGCACTGGGCTCCACGCCTACAGCAGGTGGCGGTAAAGGATTCAGCTGAGCAATACTGGCATTCATACTGCCCATATCCCCTACCTCTTCATTGAGGTTCTCCGGGTTAATAGCCGCCATGCTGCAACACAAGAGTTAACAACAATACCAAAAGCAGTTCATAATATAAGCCGTTAGATAACAAGAGCATCATATTCAAAAGCATGTTAGTATAACACTTATACAGCAATATGCATCACATGCATAACATGCCCAACAATGAATACCTAGCCAACTTGTCTCTAAAGGCTACCATTCACTCTTCCCTGGTTATCTAACCACTGCTCTGATACCACTATATGTGAGACCCCGTTATCTAAACAAGATACTAAGGTGCGATTAAGAGAACTAAACATATATATATCAGAGTATTAGGCCGTGTTGACCACCTGAGCTTATGAGATTACAGTACCAAAAGTTCAAAAAGGAATTATACACATTCCTAACGAAAGGTACTACAATATAGCTTTACTCTACTGCTTGTAGAAACTATATAAAAGTGACTCTCTATACAGCCAATCCTGTAGCACTCCTTACAGCTCAGCGTTTTCAACCCCGACCCTGGTTCTCATCATCAAAAGCACCTACAAAGACAACCCCCAACACATGAGCATATCATAGTTCATATTCAACATAATATGAATGTAATGCATAATGCATAATCATAGATATGAAATACTTCCTGTATTTCCAATGCATTTAAAACGCCCATTGGTTGTCCCTGTACCATAACTCAAAATCAATTCAATGTATGATGTTATGGCTTGTATGAATGTCATGACATTACTTCACTTCTTAAATCTTTACTTCTTTCTTAGTCAGTTTATCATCAGTGTATTTTAATGCTTCTTACTTCTTAACTTCATAATGAGCGGTACCATCTTCCCCGCTTCATTATTTCATAACAAGCGGTACCTTCTTCCCCGCTAGCGGTACCCTCTTCCCCGCTCTTCATACTAGCGGTACCCTCTTCCCCGCTTAGTATGGTATACCCCGCCTCCATGTGCAAGCCTTGCTCCACATTTTTAGCGGTATAAGCGTAAGCATTAAAAATCATCACTACGATAACCCTGACTCGTGGAATACACACTCTTTATTCCACAACATACATATGCAACAACAATGCATAATAACATGTATCATAACACATAATGCCCCACTTTGCATCTTATCATATGTCAATTAATGATCATTTAATACATGTTACCGTTGGGATGCCCGTGCGTCGCTTACGTACCTTTCCAAAATGTGGTGTGTTGCAGGACTCTATCCCCTGCGCTGTGTAGCTATCTGTAAAGGCTCTACACCAGTGTACAACACAATATTATATGTCTTATCATAATCCAATACCAAATTTAAACAAATTCCACATTTTAAAAAAAAATCAGGCACTACCGATCGATCGGCCCTCATCACCGATCGATCGGTGATCACTACGAATTTAATAAAAAAGCTACGGCTTTTGCAAATCGATCGGTGTTCTTTACCGATCGATCGGTCGCTCTGTTTCAGTGCGATTTTTCCAGAATTCTCTAACACTGATTTTCATACCCTTCGATCTAGCATGTAAGACATACAACATGCCTAACCCAACATGCTAGCAGCTACAAGACACTACCCTGAGTGTATTCATAACAAATTCATACCCCAAACTCAAACCCACATGCATTAAAAATACCCATTTACATCAGTACTCAACCAACCTTTCCGGAAACAGGGTAACATATTTCATTTCCAGATTTCTTGAGCACCTCATTTCATGCTATTAAAGCTACAACATATAACATAAAACATGCTCGAACAAAAACGCCATGGGCTTTACAAAACTACCATGCATGTACTCAAATCAAAGGTTTACCAAAAACCTAGCTAACATGCATGATAACACCTTCACAACATCACTCACATCCCATATTTTCCAGAAAAACAGGGCATACACCTTACCCAGATTTTCGAACACCATATTTTACATGCTTAAATCCTTCACATAAAACATGTAACGTGCTTAAGGAAAAATACTGGAAGCTTCATAACAACACCATGTAAGTATTTAAATCGAAGGTTTTAAGAAACCTAAGCTAACATGCCATTTTCACACCACTTAAAAACATGAACTTAATCAAGCTTAAATCAAAAACAGAGCATGATTTCTCACCCTACTTTGCTCCGATTTTTGGAGGGTCTTCAAGCAATGAAAATGGAAGGGCTCCACACGATTTTGCTTAGCAGATGCTGGAGATTATTTGGGAGAGAAAGGGTGAGATTTGGAGTGGAGGAGAAGGGTGAAATGATTATGCCAAGTGGGGTGGATAGTCAGCTACTTGCACAGCTGATTGGTATGGGTTGGGGGGTGGTTGGGTGTTGGGTGGTATGATGTGTTATGTTTTGGTCCCGGTATTTAGCACGGTGTATTAAAATATCCTCACATGATATTTATAGTATTTTCTCAATAAAATACTTCAATTCTCATTTAAACATGCTTCACCAAAACAAATAGCACACACCCCAAATAAACATGCCACAACCCCAAAATCCCAACATATATCACATGCACCCTGAAATGTATCTCCTCAATAATATTAATTCAATCCCATGAATTAACACCAAAATCATCATAATTTAATTAATGATTAAAATCACATAATCATTTCGGGGATATCACACTACTGCAGCCTTCAACTTGCTAAAAGATTCCATGTCTATAGGTGTGAGGCGATCACGACTAGTAAATCGAAGTCCCATCTCAAGTCTGTTACACTTCTTCTTTTCTGTAGCTACCATGTGAGGATCATAATGTGATAACTGGTTAAAGAGTACCTCATATTCGGCCACTGAACGATTCCACTGTTTCAGATCAAGAAATTCTCTCTTTCTGGTCCTTATAAACTTCATGTAGGTAGGCATCATTAAAGTTCAACAGAAAATCATCACATGTCAAAACATGTGGCTGATCAGTACTATGCGGAATAGTCTCCCACCAATCATAAGCATTGCCCTGAAGAAGTGACACTGTATAATCGAACTTTTCCTCAAGTGTACATTTCATCAAGTTCAGAAACATTTCTGTTCGTTTCAGCCAAGTTTTTGCCTCATCTGGATCAGTTGTACCCATAAAGTCAACAACTCCCATTTTTCTTAATTTATCATACCTCATTTCATGTGTTTCAGGAGTATAAACAGGTGGAAACTGTCGATATGCCTCAGCAGTATTCTATGTGCATGATGTGGAAGTGAAAATGATGAATGTGGCTCAGGCTCGGCTGATCATTCCCCTCCATGAATACTTTGATCATCATTATACCTATATGACATAAATGATGACTTATGCAACATTTACCAGATAATGACAACACACATGTGTCAGTCTACAGAACTTCTAACCTTTGCTCTTATACCAAATCAATTGTGACACCCTTACACATCACATACACATGAGGCATGAAACATAATATTTAATGGCAACGAAACTTGCAATTTCATATCATCAAATCAAGACATTTATCACAATATAATTTACAAGGCATATAGAGATATGTATGCCACAAAAATGACCAAGGCTGTGCCCCTCACAGCCCAACCAAAACCCTATACAGTATATGCAAATGATGAGCTGGGGAGAAGGACTAGAGTCAGCCAGGCGACGTTGGATCCATACTTCCAAAATATGTAGAAACACCTTGTAGAGTCAACTTTTATTTATTGCAACTGAAAAACAACATTTGCATTTGGGTGAGTTACAAACTCAATGAGCATATTCAAATAACGTAATATTTAAAATCAAGTAAGCATATAATTCATATCCACATAAGTACATGAATATACTCACATGATTCATCATAATCTTACATCAATTCACATGATTCATATAAAACGAAATGATGCACATGTATGTCTGTATTGTTATTTTGTTATGAACCAACTAATACCAAGAACAATCCATGATCACGATAAGGCCATGGCACTCTGTAGATCCCCTTTTGAGTTCTCAATTAACTCGGGATCGATATTCTTTGATTATGTAATCCTGACCGTACTCAGAATGCAATAACACATGGTTCAAGGTCATTAGTGGCCATAACAGAATTCTTTAATCTCTTATGAATGCGCATGTCATTATTATATGCATAATATCGAAATAATAAGGTAAATAACATCATATAGATCGTATAACATCACGTCTCAACATTTACATTTCAGAACTCAATTTAGTTCTTGCACATCATATTGCATTCATCTCAATCCACTCACTCACCAATTCGGTACTCATATAACACAAATCACATACTTATATAAAGTTAAATGTCAAGTTAGAATGATATACTCACAATCGATACTCCTATCTCGTAGGAATCACTTAATTCACCTTATATGTGTCCTGATCGAGATTATGACCTAAAAACGCATGTCAAATGCACAACCAAGTTTAATATCAAATTTCTACTACCCATTTAAGTAAATGCATGTCAGTTATGGCATGTTCATACTATAAAATCCTAAATGGTTGTGCCACTAGTTTATCTCTGTCCAAATCAATTCCAAAAACATAATCATAATTTTCTACAAATTAATAAATTCAAAGCATTATCTTTGTATGCAGCTCAAAATTCTTCATTTCCAAACAAAGATTTTAAGTTTAGTGAATAAAATAACTCAAGAACCCACCACCATAATTGATGGCTCCTTGAAAAACATGATTTCATTCTTCAGACGACAAATGGGTATGGTTAAGCTTTTGGTTGTGTTAAAAAGCTAGGTGGCATATATATAAGGGGATGAAGTGATGACTAATCTCTTATTTGATTCTAAATCTATAGTATCTCATTATTAACAACACTATACTCCTATTTTATTTTATTTTTTTGTCCCACGACACAATTAACTAATCAAAGAAATCTCATAGTGAGAAAAGTGATACACCTCACTATATGAAAGTCAACAGAGATTTTATTCTATCAAATCTTCTCTTTGTTCCCGTTTTTTTTTTAATTCATTTACTTACTAGTTTGTTCTTCAAAAATATTCACCATTCTTCAATATTGATTTTTAAAATTTCGATTTTCCATGGGATTACTATTAATATACAAGTTAATCCACAATATATAATAACATAATTATCTCTAATCCAATCATCGATTACTTAACTCTCACGGTATCACATATGCATGATCGTGTAAAGTTTTGGGTCATGACACCAAATAGAGCCATGTAGAGTTATCCATAAGGTAGTAGCTTTCCTTAAGATATCAGTCATAACATTAGCTATCGGATAGGTAGAGCCCTCGTTGTATCCACAACAATGTAAAAAGTTTAGCCAAGGCTAACTAGATTAGCGCCAAAAACAACTTTGCAACATTTACAATGTTTTAAAGTATCCTCATTTCTAAAACAATGTGATAGTGATTTTCCAAGCACCGGTAACAACCTAAAGCAGTTAAAAGTGCCAAAGACAAAGCCAGAAAAATAAGGTTCATACTAAGTTTCATTCAAGGACGATCTAATAATCTCAAAAATATTCTTTGAATTGATATTACTCTAAATAATATACAAATTACATTGTGTAGGAGCTTCAATTCCCATAATTTCTTTCCATTTCCACCCTCTTATTCGGCCATCAAAACCACAACTATATAACACAGTCCAAAGACAACATACATAATCAAATTCCATTAAAATAACATCAAAAGAAAGTAAATTTCACCAAAATTCTCACCCAGCCATCACTACCAGAACAATTTGGTAGCATTATGAATCAAAATATTAATCCAGAGTACACTTCATATAGTCTTCATCATACAAGACTGCCATTTTAAGCCAAGTAAATAGAAGTAAAGATCACAAGAGCATGAACATAATCTAGGCAACCAACTAGTACCTCAACAACAAATAATCATCTTCATCATGCCCTTGAAGCAAAAAAGTCCGGTTCTGCTTGTTGGGTTTTCATCCCCCGACGTCAGATCCAAACGCAGCGGAATAAAACATAAACAGATCTAGACCCGAGGACAGACGATATCGCTTGATTCATATATTAACACATGCAAATTTAAAAAATAAATGCACGAAAATAGATTACTGATAACAGCGAAATCAATCTGATGGCGGTGATCCTCAAGTCCAATCAACCTGACTAGATCTACAAGCTCAGCATCAGTGCTAGTTTGGTATGAACTTTTCTATGAGAAATGAATTGATTGGAATGATTGAGAGTCATTAAACCTTAGAGATGATTGTCATATTTATAGTTGTAATATGTTAGTTAATTCGGTTAGGGTTTATAAAGCCCATCGAGCCAACGTTTGGCTTGCTGGGCATTTATGCTAACAATCTCCCACTTGCCCAAAAGCCAACACAAAAGTACAAACTCATAATCCAAGTAACTCAATCCAATTGACAACTTAATGTACTACCAATGTACATAATTATGAGAAATAAATATCTCAAACGTTTTAATTTAAAACTTTCTATAAATGGAACATTTTCAAAATAGAAACTCCACTAAAGTGATGAGCTTTCAAAAATTAAATTAATCCCTTCTAAATCACTCAATTTGAGTACTTAACATTTAAGTCTAAATTCTCATTGATAGATCGGTGGCCGGTTGATTGTGACCCAGCGAGGCTCAAGTGTATCATAGCAGTAGGATCACAACCTTTGTGATTTTAGAAGTCAAAATACTTCTTTTGGGCTTACCCTTAATGCCCCATTGTCGATTAAACTCCTTTAATAGACAATGATCGAACTATACTTTCAGCAACAACCTATCGACCATGGGTAAAGCCTAGCATCTGCGCTTCATGAAGACCTAGATACAAATGACTAGCAACATACGAGAACCTATCAGCCATAGTTAGCGTGCAGTACATTCCTTTCACTCATGAATACCAATCTCTAACGAGCATATATCGATATCTCATTCTCGAAGGCTCATCGACCAGGAACATTTAGAAATTACAGTCAGAATGTATTCCATGGTCACCATCATATGCGTAACCACATTCTATGGACTATAGCAATCTCAAGGACTTCATCAATGCATCAAGATGCATGGGTATACAGATGAAGAAGTGCCATATATATTAATATTCAAACAAAGATTTGTCATAATAAAATTAAAGTACAATCAAGCAACTATTGAATTACTTAATCACATATGACAACAATATCTTTCACTTTCCCAAAGCCAACTACTCATGTGTCTTAAGACCATCTTCCAAGATGTCTGACAGACACCAACTGTTGTAAAGGTTTTGTCAGTGGATTCACTATATTTTTCTGTTGAAGCAATTCTCTCGATAATAATGTCGCATCTACCACCTCTCTCATTAGATGGTATTTTCTCAATATATGTTTGGATACTGATGAGATCTTGGCTATTCTTAATAGCTCAATTGTTGTCACAGTACACAGGGAATGTGTCAACCGCACTAGAAATTTCACCCAACTATTTGGATGGAATTTCATATCCAAACTACCTCTTTGCCGCATCGTATGCTGCAATGTATTCAGCTTCAGTGGTGGAATCCGATGTGGTGTCTTGCTTGGAACGTTTCCAAGAGACAACATCATCATTAAGCTTAAATACAAATCCGAACATCTACTTGGTATCATCTGCATCCGAATGAAAACTAGCATCAGCTTAACTTTCAACTTTTATTTCTCCATTTACAGATCCAAAAACCATGAACATATCATAAGTTCTTCATAAGTACTTGAGGATCATTTTTCACTCATTTCACAATTTTCCAGTGACCTTCACTGGGATCTATCTGATGTCTGCTCATTATACTAAGAGCATACACACATTAGGCCGAGTACATAACATAGCATACTATATGCTACCAACAATCGAAGCATAATGTACCAATGTCATTTTTTCTCTCCTCATCAATTTAATGCACATTGACCTAGAGAGATGAACACTATGACAAATTGGGAGGTTACCCATTTTCGACTATTCCATGCCAAACCTTTCAGCATAGTATTTATGTACGTAGATTGAGAGAGCTCAAGCATCCTCATAGATCCATCCCTATAGATCTTTATGCCAATCATATAAGATTTTTACGCAAATATATAATGGAGAAATTAGTAGATAATCATATTTTAATTGATTAATCCAATACCATTCATAATGATTATGATAGAATCAACTTAAAGCACCACAAATGTAACCGTGCTCTCACTAGTCCTTTTGCACACATATGTCACTTCCAAATTTTTAACAAAACCAAACACTTTGATAATGTTATCAAAATGGAAGTTCTAATTTCGGGACGCCTTCTTAGGCCTATAAATGGACTTCTGGAGTTTGCAAACCTTTTGCTCACTCCCAATGGTTATGAAGCCCTCTGGATGCCTTGTATAAAAGTATTTACATCCATCTGTTATATCTCATAGTCATAATAAGAAGATATAACTAATAAAATTCGAACAGATTTTAGCATCATAATGGATGAAAGTTTTCTCACAGACAACTCTTTGCCTATGAGAATAACTGTTTCCCACCAGTCAAGCTTTGAGTGTCACTACCTTCCCATTCACTCCAAACTTTCACTTGTAGATCCATTTGCAGCCAATGGAACAATTCCCAAAGAGGGTCTAATAAGGTCCATACCTTATTAGAGTACATGGAGTCTATTTCAAATCTCATAGCATCTCGCTAATATACCGAAACGATGTCCAACATCGTCTTCTTGAAAGTCTTAGGATCACATCCATGGTCAAAATCATTTTGACTACTTTCTAGGAGTAAATTCAATTTATCAAGAGTTCTTGAAACACTTTCATATCTCCTTGGTGTGTGTACTTCAAAGGTCATGATTGACTCAAGTAATTTCTCCATTTTCACGTTTCCAGTGGTTTGTGGTTCTTGAACCCTTTCAAGTTATATTATCATATCATTCATTTCTAATTGAAATATTTTCTCTATAAAGATGACACTCGTGGACACAAACACTTTTGTTTCCAATTGATAATATAAATGTCCACAAAATAGCATAAGATGAATCAACTATCCAACTCATTTCCCACTGGCTGCTTCACATAAGGAGAACAATCTTAAATCTATATTTGTACTGTTTTTCAGTCCATATCGTATATGGAGTTTTGGTCAATGTATTGGTATGAATTATGTTCAGTAAATATGTAACTTTAGAGAGTTACTTAGAGAGAATCACATTCTCTTTAAGATAACTCAACATCCTCTTGCACTAACATTTAGTGCTCCACACAAGCCCATATGAATCAAATTCAATGGACATTCAGCACATGCTAAAGATATGTGGGATTTAAGTTACCATTCTTTTTATATTCTTTGAACATAATCATACTACTAATTCATAAGTTCACCAGATTCAATAAAACATGCATTCTTAAAAATACCGCAAATCGCATTCGCAAATTTAAACGAATATCATTCGCTATCAAAATAGGAAAATGTTCATGATTAAGTCTAGAACAAATAAATAATGCTCAAAGCAGCCTTTACAACAACTCTTGCTACAATGCTTAGCCTAAGGTATGTTTTACCTTCCTAGGGCTCTATACTTCTTCTCAACATCTGCAACTCTTTGCAAAGATGTGATCACAATTGGTATCATATACCAAAGAAGTAGAAACAATAGAAACATTAATTTTTATAAAATACACCATTTCCATAACGCTTCTGATCTAGGCATTCCTTGCAGTTTTACGACAGTGACCAGCAGTGAAAACTTAGATGTCACTCCTTTCTTAGTTGCTACTATATCCATTTTCATCTTTTGAGGTTGGGAACCATTTCTCTTCCTCTTCTTTATCCTTGAACTCTTCCTAGTATTGGTAGAAGATTCGACAAGAAGAACACATTTCTCCTTTTGAATCAAGGACTCATGAGTTTCCAATATTTTGACTATAAGATCAAATCTACAGTTAGTTAATTAGGTATTGTCACATTTAGATTTTCCAATTTCTCAACAAAAGATATTTTTCTTACACCATGCTCATAGACCGAAGCCTCATCTTACATTTGAAATGAAAATAGCTCTTTTGAAGTAGCGAGTCACAGTAATCGCGTCCGTCACAGTAATCGCGTCCGTTCACCAAACAACATTTGTAGGTGTTGGAAAATGTGAGCGAGTTTCTCATATATGTGTTGAAACTCATTGGTGACATTGATGCTAACCTAGCCGAGAGATCATTGTCTCACCACTTCTCAAGTGTGGCGATCTCTTCAAGAGACGAACCAGGAGACACTTCAACAGACGGCTCCCACTAAGGGTATATAATACTTTTTACAAGCAATCACTATTTTAAAATTAATAGCCAATCAGAATAATTTGGTGGTTAATTTGTTTATATCCAGACTTGGTGTAATCAGATTCACGGCAATTGAGACTTGATGTAATTGGTGACATTAATACTTTTTTATAAGCAATCACTATTTCCGGACTTATAATTTCTGAAAACTCGAACACGATTAGAAAATACAGGAAACGATCTAATAAAATTAATTACTGAATACATGAATCAAAACGCAACCTGACTCTGATACCACTGTTGGGTTTTCGTCCCCCGGTGTCTGATCCAAATGCAGCGAAATAAAACATAAACATATCTATACCCGGGGACAGACGATCGCGCTTGATTCTTATATTAACACATGCAAATATAAAAAACAAATGCACGAAAAGATATTACCAATAACAACGAAATCAATCTGATTGCGGTGATCCTCAAGTCCAATCAATCTGACCAGATCTACAAGCTCAGCACCAGTGCTAGTTTGGTATGAACTTTTCTATGAGAAGTGAATTGATTGAAATGATTGAGAGTCATTAACCCTTAGAGATGATTGGCATAATTATAGTTGTAATATGTTAGTTAATTGGGCTAGGGTTAATAAAGCTCATCGGGCCAACGTTTGGCTTGTTGGGCATTTATGCTAACACTGTTGTCAACCAACTTCACAAAACACAGGCTAATTCACCAAAATTTCCAACGTTTTAACTCAAGAATAAATCAAAGCCGGTAACATTATGGTTAATGTAGACTAGTAACGTCACCAACCATGGTTCACAAAAAAGATCGCAGAACGGCAGGAACGCGGTATAGTTTCATGCTAAAACTTATTTGTAACTATAACGGCGATTTAACGGCCTTCGCGGCCCGGAACAACGATTTCGCAGCAAGACACTGTCGTTGCAGAATATTTTAAAATTGTTTGAAATTTTTGATTAATTTGATTTTTTCTTTAATAATTTGTCCAAATTATCTAATTATTTTAGTTTTAAAAACTCTACAATAATAACTGTGATTGTTCTGTGAAATGTCGATGACAACATCATCCGCGACCGTGTCGGCGAACCATGGCACCAACGAGGGCGTAGCAGGAATTTCTGTCTAGGGGGGGGGGCTGGATTTTATATTAAAACATCATTGATAAAATGTCGACGGATCAAGATATATATATTTGAATCTTCCGATGAGTTGTTCTTCTCACTGTATTACATTTGAAAATTAAATATAAATATAAGGATGCAAAACCTATAATTTATTGAAGACTCTATATTTATATATATGTATTACAGACACAACCACGACTCCGAGTGATAGTGATGAGAGGATTGAGTCGAGGATTGTTGAATTGTCGTGGTTTACGTTGCTTTTTAGTCAACCAATTTGTTAATTTCAAAATTGGTAATAGTCTTTAAAAAATTATTTATTGAATATTGATAACTATAAGAAAGTTGCGTCCTTTTAATTTCTTGAATGTATAAAGTTTTTATAGATAACTTATAGTGGTAATTCGTTGACTAAATTAGAGATACAATCATATAACTAAAATTAAAAAATGTTATGGGTTGAGATATTTAAAATCAAATAAGGTAATTAAGTAAACCCCAAAACTTTCATGTGTTGGCATGGACGATCACTAGACCTCAAAGAAGAACCTCTTTTGGTTGGCCAAATGTGTTAAACCAAATTTCGTTATATTTGATTTCAAAATAATACTATATATAATTATTCAAGATGGGGCTTGCTGGGCTGAAGCCCAGCCCAGCCCAGCCCCTTCATTAGAAAGTATCTTACCAAGCAGGAGGCAATGGAGTAAGAGGCAATGGAGCCATCAATGGAGACGGTGGCTATGTGATCGGAGTTGGGATGTGGCACCAAAAATTGTCCAAGTAAGCTCTTTCTGTGCAAGCGTCTTCGTCCCAATTCCTGCAGTCCATTCGTTCCACACACATTTCTCGTATATCCAAACTCCTCCTCTCGAACTCTTCACGCCCGATTAGTTTCAGACTTTCTGTGAAACTGGCGCGCCGCTGCAAATGCATAACCTCAGTATGCAATACATTGCAATGTACCTAGGGGTGCTTAACGGACCGAACCAGTCCGATCCGGTCCAGAATTGGCTTGTTCCGGATCCGTTAAGCACGGAATCAGTTCGGTCTGTTAAGGAACTGGATCGGATCCGATTCCGGTTCCAACCGATTCCGGATCGATCAGATCCGGTCCGTTTTTTTTTTTTTTTTTATGAATTTGTTTTTCGAGCTCTTTTTGAATTATTTTATTTTTTTGATGTTGTAAATGTTTCCCCAATATTCACAAATTCAATATATGTTTTATTCATTTCATAATATAAATGCATACAAATAATTGTAAAGAGATTGCAATTGAAAATCTAAATAAAAAAAATTTACTATTTAGCACTCTTCATAATTGATAAGTATTATTTTGGCGTTCTCTTCTTCTTGCTCGTCATGATGATTTACGAATTCGTCAACCGTCTCATCTCTTCTATTCTTACATTCTGCTTCAAACCAATCTTTAAGTAATGTGAGCATGCATAACAAATCAGCAGATAGACTACTTCTATATTCTCCAATAATTCGGCCACATGTTGAGAATGTCGTTTCAGAAGCGACGCTTAAAGTTTGTACCGCATACACGTCTCTAGCCATGTTGGCTAAGATAGAGATTGTGCTGCATTTGTCTTCCACCATTGTAAGATGTTGAAGTTGTCTTCCGTTAGAAATTGATAATTCAGATAAATTTGCAATTCAGTCGACATGCTAGTAGAATGTCGTTTTCTCTTAATTTTTTTCCTGCCCAGCATCCTAAGCAAATTGATGCCCCCACCTTTAGATTGAGCTTGGGATTATTCTTCAACAACCCTTTGTTTCGATGATTCACTTGCATATTGATTATAATACAATTGAAACATATTTTGGAGAGATTACATTGTAGACGTCTTTTGATCGTCAACAACCTTCCCCAAAAATTTAGCAGCCAAATTAATAACATGACATGCACATCTAACATGAAAAACACACCAGCAAGCATTGGTTTCAGATAGGACTTTAAATCACGCATCGCAGCATTGTTATTCACAACGTTGTCTAATGTGATTTAAAATATCTTATCCTGAATTCCATAATGTCTACAAGTTTTGAATATATATTTAGCAATTACATAACCACTATGTGCACAATCTAACTCATCTAAAGACAAAATTCGTTTTTGCATACATCAATTATCATCAATCCAATGACAAGTGACAACAAGATATGAATCCGAATTTACATTTGTCCAAATATCGATTGTTAAGCTAACCCTACAAGGCAAATTAGGAAGATGTTCAAGATGTATTTCTATATTCAACAAATACGCACATACAATTTCTTTTTATTGTGTGCCTAGAAATACGTTTAAACATGGGTTGTATAGACGAAGCAAATTCAATAAAACCAGCATGTTCAGCTTGTATAAAAGGTAGTTCACATCTAATCAACAAGTGACATACGCTTAATTTCAGCAGTTAAAATAAAATCCGTGCCAGTGAGAACATTAATTTGTGCTTGTGTTGCTTCTCTACCTAATTGTTGTAATGTTGTCTCATCAAAATTATGTTTTTTTACTAAGTGATTTTTAAATATTTTGGTGCCTCCACTGGAACCACCAGCTTTATATGAATATTGTATCTTACATAATTTATATATTGCAACAGATTCATTAGTACCTTCTTTTTGAGCGAGTTCAAAGTGATGCCATATCTTACTTTTTTTCGCACGAGTCGGTTGTCTACTCGCTGCTGTAGTGGCTCCGGATGACTCCACTTGTTGTCTCTCTTGGGCTTGGGCAGCAGGAGGTTCGCCAGTTTTTCGGGTTGTTGCGATTCAACGTTCATAGATGAACCACCAACTTTGAGGTCAGCAAAAAAATCATAACTTTCATTTAACTCGGGAATTGACACAGGCAAATTCATTGCCGAAGATGAACTAAGTAATAGACGACCCGGGATGAGACCCCGACTACGACCCCGGCTACGACCAGCGCCGCTGCTAGATGAAGATGCCATTATTATATAAGTAAAATGTAGATAGGACATTGGAGAGAAAAATATAAGATTGAAGTATACGGCTTTGCAAGAATGAATTGTGAGGATTTACAAAGCACAACATACATATTTATAGTTTATTTATAAAAAAATTAAAAAAATAAAATAAAATGTGACGTTTTGGCAATGGCTAAAGAGCCGTTGCCAAACGTTCAGCAAAGGCAACGGCTTTATAGCCGTTGCCTTGCTGACATTTGTTCCTTTTTTATTTTATTTTATTTTATTTTTTGAAACATACCAGTTTTGGTTCTGGAATCGGAACAGGTCCGGTAGCACCGGAATCGATGGTGCTACCGGGTTGAAGGCATGGAACCGCCCCGAACCGGTTTTTTACCGGTTCTAGGGCGGTTCAGGTTAACCCGATTTCGGTTCTGAACCGGACTAATCGGGCCGGTTTCGGATTGAACCATGTACCTTGTAGAAAAAATAATTTTGCTATCACCCCTAAAAATATCGTAAAGATTTGCAATTTGGATTTTTCCCCCATGAATGGCTTCTTCTATTCACCGGGCGAGTTGGGGTTGTTACTGCTGGGTTACCGAGTAAAACGTTGGTAATGTTTTTTTGCTTGTGGACTTTTATCTGAATCAAACCAAGTCAAATGACGTCTCTCTACTTATTTGCTTGATTAATTTAGTTCTGTAGTCCACAAAATGGTATAAAAATAATCAAAGTCTTTGAATGGTGAGGGGAGATAAGGAAGCTTCCCATGAGGAAGACCAAGAAAGTTTCAGGTCAACTGAATAACACTGTTAAGTGCTGGCACAAAGCTGTCCATTTTTCTTGCACTATTATCCTGTAAATAACCTCAATTACAAAACAAGAATTAAGGGGAAAAGAGCAGAAGGAAAAAAAGAAAAGAAAAAAAGAAACAGGCTTTTGATTTTTCGAATTTTAATGGATTTTGTTACACCATTGTTATCTCTTCTGACCTGTTCGGCTGATTACCTTTTCAGAAAAGCAGCTATAGCTGCAAATGTGGATCAGAATATTGATTCTCTTGAAGCTGCACTTGAGGAACTTTTTGATGTGAGGGACGACCTGAAAAAACAGGTTGATAGAGCAGAGTTGCTAGGATTAACATGCACCAGCCAAGTCAAAGGGTGGCTAGCTAGAGTTGACAAAGTGGAAAATGAAGTAAGAATGATCAGAGAGGATATGGAGCAGAATAAGAGGCCGTATATTGGATGTTGCTATACAGACTGTTATTCGAGATGTGGGATTGGCAAGAAAGTTGCGGATGCGATATTGTTAGTAAATGATCTCAAGGGAAAGGGTAACTTGGAAGTAAACTTGGCAGATGGATTGCTTCTTGTTCCTGTAGTGGAGATACGGAGCTTGCCAGCTGTGGGGCTTGAATTGATGTTGGAGAAAGTTAGGAAACTTCTTAGACAGGAGAAAGTTGGAACCATTGGAATTTATGGGATGGGAGGAGTTGGGAAAACAACTCTCCTGAAGAGCATAAACAATGGATTTCTGACCTTGGATCATGATTTTGAAGTCGTGATCTGGGCTGTGGTGTCGAAAGATTGTCTGATTGAGAAGATTCAACAGGCGATTGGAGTGCGGATAGGATTGTCTTGGGATGAAACTCAGTTTCAAGAATTACGAGCCTCGAGAATATACCATGTCATGAGAAAGAAGAAATTTTTGTTGCTTCTAGATGATGTCTGGGAAGGCCTTGATCTCGACAAGATTGGAGTCCCAGTTCCCAATCAAGAAAATGGAAGCAAAGTAGTTTTCACTACACGCTCGATGGAAGTGTGCAGTTATATGGATGCAAACTTCAAGCTCAAGGTGGATTTCTTGAATGAGCGGGAATCTTGGCTTCTATTTCAGGAGAAGGTCGGTGGAAATGAGATCGTAAACTCACCGCCGATATTTAATCTTGCTAAGACCATTGTCAGAAAATGTGGAGGCTATCCACTTGCCATTGTGAGCATGGGTAGGGCAATGGCCAACAAAAGAACAAAGGAGGAATGGATCTATGCTGTAGAAGTTCTGTACAAGTCGCCATCAGAAGTGCGAGGTATGGAAGATGTTTTTAAACTTCTAAAATTCACTTACGACAACCTTGACAATGATACATTAAGATCTTGCGTGTTATACTGTTCTTTGTTTCCTGAAAATTACTGTATTGAGAAAGAACAGCTTATTGAATATTGGGCTGGGGAAGGATTTTTAGATAGCTTGCAGGATAGCAACGTCCATATCATGGGACATGCCATTGTAGGATCCTTGAAAGTTGCGTGCTTCTTGGAAACTGGTGAAGAAGAATCACAAGTGAAAATGCATGATGTTGTTCGAAGTTTTGCCTTATCGATTGTGTCTGAACATTCAAATGCCGAGAAAATTTTCTTGATCCGGGCCAGTGAAGGACTCTTGGAAGCACCTCCTGTTGATAACTGGAAAAGAGCCGAGAGAATTTCGTTATTAGATAACGAAATCACCACATTAACTGAACTACCTATATGTCCCAACCTGTCCACGCTACTGCTCCAATGGAACAAAGGTCTGAGCAAAATCTCTTTCGGGTTTTTTCAATGCATGCCAGATCTCAAAGTTTTAGACTTATCATTCACCAGCATCCGAGAGCTTCCAAAATGTATCTGCAAATTGGTTGAGCTTCGGCATCTTGATTTATCCGGAACTAAGATAAGTACATTACCAAAAGAGTTGGGATATCTGACTAATTTAAGGCATTTGAACATTCAACGCAATCCGTACCTCAGAACCATCCCACGTGAAGTAATATCAGGGCTGTGTCAATTAAGGGCCTTGAATTTATACTACAGTTACTCTGTTTGGGACGTGCAAGATTTCGAAGATTCATACCAAGTGAGATTCACGGACTTAGAATGCCTCACAAATCTTGTCTCCCTGGGGATCACAGTGAATGAATTATCTACATTGAGCAGTGTGTCGCGCAGTAAGTTTTTGCAACAGTGTATACAGTATTTGTACATCAAGGAGTGTGAAGGTTTATACCGTTTACCTATATCATCATATCCTGGAGATGGCGATCAGTTGCGCAGGCTCAGCATCAGCAATTGTTGGAAACTGAGGTACTTGGAGATCAATGAGGCAGTAGCAGCAGCAAATAATTGGTTACCAAGTCTAGAGATTCTTGCTTTAAATGGTCTTCCTAACCTCACATCAGTATGGAGAAATGACGTGAATCCTGGATGCCTTCAAAATCTTCGATGTCTGAACATTTCATACTGTCACAAGTTGAAAAACGTTTCTTGGATTCTACGGCTTCCAAATCTTGAAATTGTCTACATATTTTATTGTGAAAAGATGGAAGAAGTCATAAGTGAGGAAGAAGTAAGGGAGGAGGATTACATGGACGCTTTTCCTAACCTAGGAATCATGTCAATCCGTGATGTCCCAGAGTTGAGGAGTATCTCCCAAAGAGCCATCTTTTTTCCTAGGTTGAAGAATATCGCTATCATAAACAGTCCAAAGTTGAGGAAGCTTCCACTCAAAGCTAACAATGTCTCTGAATTGCCAACTGTCTACTGCTACAAGGAATGGTGGGAGAATCTTGAATGGGATGACTTTGATACCAAAGAGACAGTCCTTCCCCACTTCATGACAGCATAATGCAATCGGAAGATTTTACTGCTTTTTGTTGCTTAAACCACCTCTGTTTACGCAATGTGTTTTTTTGTCTCCCCTCCTACCTCTCTGTAAAGAGTTAACTAAAGCTCTGGTGGCCAAGTTTTGGTGGGGAGGTAACTATGCTAATAAGAAGATCCATCGGCTAGCATGGCAGCAGCTTTGTTAATCAACGAAAAAACAGGGAAGTACGGGATTCCGGGATGTTGAAGCTTTAGATCGGAACACCACTGGCCGAACGGGTGGCGGTCTAGCCTATTGAATCCGACTACCATTGAGGAGATCCTCGCAGCTCTATTTCATTTCTTTTACATTTTTCATTTATTCCTCAAACATCATTGTTAACTACATATAATTCCACTAGTTTTGTTGGCATCGCGCACAGGTACCAGCATGTTGGTCAATTTTTTTCATAATTTGATTGAAAATAACATTTCAAATGACTGACTTTAACCAACATTTTTAAAAAAATGATCACGCTACTGTAACTGAATGGAAAAAAATAACCAAATGATTAACTATAATTTTTTTTTAAAAATGATGTGCATCTTACTATAAATTGAAAAAAAAATTATTTGAAGTTGCGTGCATCAACAAACAATTAAGATATATTTTTTCCTAGTCGGTTCAGGCCAAATCAACAAAAAAATTTATTTAACAAAAAAAATTTAAATAAAAAGTTTTTCTAACAAAAATTACATTTTTTTAAATAAATAGTAAGTTACTATTCATTACAATACAATAATAATAAATAGTAACTCTTGCTCGTTTATATATACTAGTACATAGCACGTGCTTCGCACGTAGAGCCATATTTTGTACTTCATTATTGTTGTTATTATTTTTATTAGTTAATTCAATTAGTAATTAGGATGTATAATTCGAATTTAGAGAATTTATATCAGTAGTTATAGATTTTAATACATTAATAATTTACTTTCGTTAATTTTATTATAATATTTCATAGAATTAATTGAGGTATGTGGGTTCTCCTTTTATTTGTATATCATGCCACTTATTACTTTAATTTTGGGGAAATTACATGGAAGTCCACTTTGGTGACACAAAATCTACTTAAGTCTTGCGAAAAAATCTTAGTGCATAAAAAGCCAAATTGGAAACAATTGTGTTGAAATAAGTTCACTTTTCAAATTTTCAAATCAATTGGGTGTTTTATGATGACTCTTTTACCCCTCAATAGTTTGATATATTGCATTCTATCCTTTAGGCTTTTGTTTAAATTACAAAGAAGTCCATATATAATATTTAATTATCTTTTTTATCCTTATATTTATAAAAAGCAACATTTAACATCGTCTTTTTACAAGTCCCCGTTTTTACGATCATTGGCACAAAATAGTATCAGAGCCTAGGTTTATTCTGGAAATACTATGATAATATCTTGAATATTAATTTGTAACCTATACGGAGGAGACGATTCAAGAAAAATATGGACCCGAACGTTTGTTCGAAGTGTAATTCTTACAGGTGATATTTCCAGAAATTGAAAAAATTAAACCAGAAGCATATGGCAGAAGCTCAACGTTTCAGCCATAAGTGGAAACAATTACGAGGAACAGGTTTATGCACTCCAGGCATAAATCATTACAAGAAATTGGAAAGGATGGCGAAGAGGCTTCATCAAGTGAACCTCAAACTTCAGTTCCAGTTAGCCGAACTTCAGGAGGACAATCATCCTGAACATGAGGGCATTACCAGACCCCAATGATCCAACAGGGTCCGGACCGAATGATTAAGATGGGTGAGCCAACCTTTCGAGAAATCGAGCCAGATTCTTCTAAGATTTCCCAAGATCTTAGAGAGATCCAGAAGACAGTGCAGCGCTATGGATACCTTCAATACCATGTCCCTGCACAGATCCATCAGATCCAGAGTCAGATGGAGACCATGATTAAACATCATAAGGACATTCTTGAGAACCTTCAAGATGTTCAAACCCGAGTGAAGGAATTGGAGTCAAGGCCAAGTCCGACAGGAAGAAGGAACGGAGGATGGTTGCCACCATCTTACGGAACAGAACCCCTTTTACACCAAAAAGGGAAAGCAGAGGAGGTCCGACGGCCTATGACGGAGACTGAAAAAATGATTGCAGTCCTACGAGGAGAACCATTACATCCCACAAAGTAATGGAAAGAATCAACCTGGAAGATCTTCATGATCTTGCTGATTCATTTGCGGGATTAAATCTTGTAGAAATCAAGACAGGAGAGCTTGTACAAAGACCTCCACCACAAGAGAGCTTTGGGTCACACAATCCACCCGAAGGAGACCAAAGTATGCCACACAGAGATGATTTCACCTCAGCAACTTTGGAACCCCCAGTTGGAACAAGGAACCGTTCCTGAAGGCCAGATATTCATCAGACGCCCTACGGGAAGTCACAGCTAGATCCAATCCATCCATATGGACTTATGCTCAACATGGATATTTTGGATTTCAAAAACAGAGAACTTCTTATTGATGAATGGGCTTCAGCAATGAGAATAGCAGCAGGAACACTTGACTTAGGCAAAGAAGGATTCATTTTACTTCTAAAAATGAGTCTGGAAGGATCAGTCAAGATTGCCTGGGATCTTGGAGACCCAGGAACCAAGGAAGAAGTTCTAGCCGGAGAGTCCCTGAAAGAGATCGTGGACAAGATGGCAAGATTCTTTAAAATCTGTTTCATCGGAATAAGCTACTTCGAGGGAATGGAGGAAGAAAAGGCTAAGAAATACAGACAAGCTCTAATTAGCCTGGAACTACATGACATCTGCTATGTAGATGAGTACATCAAACTCTTTACACAATATCGATGGAAGTCGAAGATAGCGGAAAAAGATGCAGCTGAGCTGTTCTTTGCCAAAATTCCGAGCCCATGGAGAGAAATGCTTATCCAGGAGTATACACCGCATGCAATCGAGACGGTGTCTAGGAGAATGTCATTTCTCAAAGTAAAGCTGGCGGAGTGGTGCTACCAAGCAAAGCTCCAGAAAAATTTCAAGAAGCTCAGAGGAATCAACAAGATGGCTCCTCTTTGTTGTACGGGAAATGATATCCCTACAATCATCGGGAACTACCCACAAAGGCGAAAGATGAAGAAGCACAAAAGTCATCTATATGCCCAAAGAGGTGGTTCAAGAAGAAGTAGGTCTTCATGGAGACCTAGAAAGTTCTGGTCAAAGCGGAAAGCCCGAAGCTATAGATCGGGGCAAAGATCAGGACCAACAAGGAGTAGAATCTCATCGACAGGTTCTAATCAAGCAAGTTCTAGCAGGGCGCCAACGAAGAGAACTTTCAGACGCACACCTACCCGTGCAAATGAGAGTTTCAGAGATTGTAACTGTTGGACATGCGGAGCAAGAGGACATATCTCTACAGATTTTCCAGAAAACCAAAGCCGAGGAGTAAGACAGTTCGAGCATACCAAGGAATTTGAGGATGCTGTTTATTTTCAGGATTTGGTACAGGTGTATCAATTTGAGGATATTCCCTCAGATGAAAGCATCTACGAAGAAGAGATCTATTCTGAGGATGGAGGGGAATCTAGCTCAGAATCAGAGTGAAGGAGAGTTCCTTCAGCACGTGATTAGAGAAGAGCCGTCGGGGTTTTTCTCGCATACTACTGTTTCTCATAAAACCCTTATGAGGATCATGAAAGAAGAACCAAAGCTTCAAATGTATGATGGATTTACAATTGGAGCAATGGAAAAAGCCATGGATATGATTGGTCTTCGTAGCAGGAAGCATCAGATTATCCATAGGGTGACAACATGTGAATTTGCGATCCCAATGGAATTCACGGGAAACCAAATTAAGATGCAGTTAATCCCCTACAGAGAAATCCAGGAGATTAAGAACAAGGTCAAAAGAGAAGTTGCTAACACACTCTCATGGATTCATATTGGAGCCATTCGAGTAATCATCAAAGCAACATTCAAGGAAGGAATTAATTCGCCCCTCAACCTGGCGATCTTTGACAAGAGAATCCCGAACCTCAAAGATTCTTTTTTGGGAGCAGTGGCAGGAAATCTGTATGCAGGAAAGATGGCCTTCAACATCTATCCGAGGATTGCATACAATTTAGGAGATCGAGACTTCAACAAAGTTCTCAAGCTTCATCAAGATTTTAAAAGAGAAGATTTGATGAAAGAAGGGACCATGCCTTACTCGATCACCTACAAAGTGTCATACACACTCTCAAATACTCATCATTCCGAGGTATTCTTGAGAAAAGAATTCATCGAAGTCCCCAGAATCTTCGAAGACTTCGCCAAAGCAGTATTGCCGGACATCATTGATACTCCGACAATAGGAGAAATCGACATGAGGATACAAGATCAACATGTTTTGAACAGAAGTAGGAGCCTCATGATCGAGCCAAGAAGGATGTCTTTCCAACAGGATAGGTTAATCAGCAACTATCCCGGGGAAAAACAGAAGGCAGCCTCAAGCAGAATTCAGAAAGTTCCTGATGTATTCCAAACAATAGGAAAACTGAAATGCCCAGAAGGCTGGAGAGAAGTGCAGATAGTTTTTGATATCACGGAGAAGAACAATATCTTCCCCTGCGATGTCTTATATTATTTGCAACAACCTACAGTTGGAAAGTTTCACGGAAACCTTCAAATTGGTGAAATTGATCTCACCATTGAAGGCATTGCTGGACGGATCCCATAACAGCTTATTCTAGGGATTGAATTTCTCGAAGAACATAAACCTTGGGAAAGATTGCAAGATGGAATGGAGTTCACGGTGGAAGGAAAAAGATATCGAATCAGATGACCACCAGTCCATTCTCCATATACATCTCCATTGGGATGTTATACGAGAAGTACAGGGCAGAATATTTTGCAGCATACATTGACTCAGGAGCTGGAATATGCACTGCCAGGCGAGAAATCTTCCCCAAAGACGTTGGTGAGAAATTACCAGCCATTGCCGGAAGAGACTTTTCCAAACGGATCCTTCTTCTTAATGAAGGAGTCCAAGGAGCGGAAATAATTATCGGCGGAGCAGGCGGTACCCCATGGTACAAAGTCAAAACTCCACCTATATATTTCCATGATACATGTGCAGATATGTTGTTAGGAAACAATTTCCTACAGACGTTCAAGACATTCACTCAAGAGAATTAAACGAGAAGACTTATTTTCACAACTATGCAACGATTACGGGAGGCGTTTCACAGAAAATTCCCTATTCGTTTTCGTAACAAGCGTGGTGATGAAGGCAAACTTCGACACCCAAAGATGAAAGATCAGCGGAAATTTGGAGAGGCAATTCTTCAGTTCCGACAACAAGGTCCTAGTGAAAGGGAGTCACAAACTTTTGACTGGGTTAATATCATGTCTTTCAGATAACAGGATGAGGAAAGAATAACTCCAGAAACCCTGTTGCTACTGAAAAATGCTTTACGAGAAGAAGTTCCACAACCTGAATCTACCCTCGAAGAGCAAATTACTCTAGAGGATGTAAAAAGGAAGATTCGTAGGAACTACAACGAGGATCCACTATGTTGGGTTTTGGAAAATCGAATAATCTTAGTTTTGATGTTAACAAAACTTGTTTTTGTGTTGCTAACATATTTCATCAAGTGTGCAGTTCATAGATGATATTTTACAGCTTGATGATCTGCTAAGAAATGACATTGAGTTTGGTTGCTGAAATGAGAATTCAGCATCCAGTAGAGCCCGAGTGCTGCTGACTAAATTGATCATATCGCATAGCTCGCTTATCGGAACGGAACGATTCAGTATGGGTTGGAAAGCTAAGACAAAGATCTACAAGTCATCTTTGGAAGTGAAAGACTGAACCGGACGTTAAGATGGCCAAAAAGCTTCTGCAAGTCATATCATGTGCTGCTGCATCCAGCAAACATACAGCAGGACCATCGCCTCGTATTTCGAGTATAACTCTCTCATACGAACTCGAAATCGAGCGATTCTTGATTCCGTGGAAAGCTAAGAGAAAGGGCTACAACTTTTATGAAGATCACTTTGCCCAGAAATCAACGAATCAAGAGATATAACCAAGAGAACAGAACATCAGATGTTGGGCAGCAGGGTACCAGCAGACCTCAGACCAACTGGTACCAGCAGACCTCAGACCAACTGGATGACCAGTCCAGCTGACCAGACCAACTGGATGACCAGTCCAGCTGACCAGACCAACTGGTGACAAGACCAACTGGATGACCAGTCCAGCTGACCAGACCAACTGGATGACCAGTCCAGCTGACAAGACCAACTGGATGACAAGACCAGCTGACCAGACCAACTGGATGACCAGTCCAGCTGACCAGACCAACTGGATGACCAGTCCAGCTGACCAGACCAACTGGATGACCAGACCAGCTGACCAGACCAACTGGATGACCAGACCAGCTGACCAGACCAACTGGCTGACCAGACCAGCAGACTTCCAAAAATAGCCCAGAAGCAGAATATGACCGTTGCAATGTTTGAAAGCTTACCAAAACTGTCCCAACGGTTATATTATTGTATCTAACGTATATATCATTAGTTGGGGCTATATATACATGATTTGGAAGCTCAATAACAGCTGATTGAAGATCAATCCAAGCATTCCAAAGCAAACCCACTTGGGATTCAATTGAGGAACTTCAAAGACAAAAGCTGCTAAATGAAGAGCACTACTCAAACCTTTGGCACCTCTTACCTTGCAGTATCAGATCTAGTTAGAGATCATTTGTGCCTTTGTATTCACTCTATTCATTGTATTTGTGAGCTAAAATAGAAGAGTGAATACCATTGTAACGGTTGATGTTTCATCACAACCGATTGAGAGGTCTTTGTATGTGAGACATTAAAGAACATACATAGTTGAGTTGCTAGGAGTTCTAGTTGGATGGGGAATGCCCAACTGGACCGGGTTTGTACAAAGAGTTGTATAAATCAAAGTCTTCTAGTGTATCCTTCCATGAGATGGAAGAAGGGGAGATGTAGAAGCGTTGTGCTTCGAACTTCCAGAAACAAATGCTTGTGTTATTTACCTTACTGCTTTTACATACTTTCTTGCATATCTTTAAAATGCCTTTCAAATGTTTAATCGGTTATAGAGCGGGTTATGTCGAGTGTCTTCCACTCGGTTTTGTAACCGAACTCGATATAATCTCTCGGTGCAATTATTTCAAGAACACGAGCTATTGAAGCTCAAGTTGGTTGAACTCGGGTGTGGAATGGCAACCCACCCCCGAAATCGATCCTAACAAGTGGCATCAGAGCCTGGTTGTTCTTGGAAAGCATTTTAACTGATTTTAGACGGAAATCTTTTAAGAAAACTTTCTCATGAGCATGAAATTATTTTCATAGCATAATTTTCTAAAACTTGGTGTATGAAAATTTTTGGCATAAAAATCAATTTTATTGCATTCATTTTGCACGAAAATAATTTTAAAACCTATTTTAAATGTTCAAATTCTCGTTCAATAAGTTTTAAACTCATTTTAAGTTTAAAATTGTTATTTTGAAATTTTTTTCTAACAATTTTCGAAGCATTCAGTTTTTCTGGCAGCTTGCAGCGACTTTGGGAAAATTGGCATAACTTCTTGCTCGGATGTCCAAATGACGAACCGTTTTTTGCGTTGCAAACTAGACTCATAGAGGATCGCAACGGTATTGGTCTTGCAGCCCAAACTTGCTCGAGGAAAAGCAGTTTATTAGTTCAAGTTGGACTAAGTGTGCTGCCACCGCAGAAAGATGAAATGGACATTGTTGAGTTTTGTCAAGAAATTCAAATTTGTTGCCAAGTATGCTACATGCATCATCAAAAGAGGTTTTTTTTTAAAAAAAATTAATGTGCATTGCATTTTGTTAATTTGTTTTAGCCTACCCCATTTGCCCCTCACTTGCTCAAATTTTCAAATATTTTAAAATTAAGGGGGAGAGTTTAAACTCAATCCTTGAGGGGGAGTAAATTTTATTTGTCTTCCTTTTTGATTCACACAAAAAGGGGGAGAAATATGTTGTTTAAAAAATATTTTTTGTTATGCAACATTGTGCTTTAATGTTTCATATTTTTTATTCAAGTTTTGTGATCATCAAAAAGGGGGAGATTGTTGGGTTTTGGAAAATCGAATAATCTTAGTTTTGATGTTAACAAAACTTGTTTTTGTGTTGCTAACATATTTCATCAAGTGTGCAGTTCATAGATGATATTTTACAGCTTGATGATCTGCTAAGAAATGACATTGAGTTTGGTTGCTGAAATGAGAATTCAGCATCCAGTAGAGCCCGAGTGCTGCTGACTAAATTGATCATATCGCATAGCTCGCTTATCGGAACGGAACGATTCAGTATGGGTTGGAAAGCTAAGACAAAGATCTACAAGTCATCTTTGGAAGTGAAAGACTGAACCGGACGTTAAGATGGCCAAAAAGCTTCTGCAAGTCATATCATGTGCTGCTGCATCCAGCAAACATACAGCAGGACCATCGCCTCGTATTTCGAGTATAACTCTCTCATACGAACTCGAAATCGAGCGATTCTTGATTCCGTGGAAAGCTAAGAGAAAGGGCTACAACTTTTATGAAGATCACTTTGCCCAGAAATCAACGAATCAAGAGATATAACCAAGAGAACAGAACAGCAGATGTTGGGCAGCAGGGTACCAGCAGACCTCAGACCAACTGGTACCAGCAGACCTCAGACCAACTGGATGACCAGTCCAGCTGACCAGACCAACTGGATGACCAGTCCAGCTGACCAGACCAACTGGTGACAAGACCAACTGGATGACCAGTCCAGCTGACCAGACCAACTGGATGACCAGTCCAGCTGACAAGACCAACTGGATGACAAGACCAGCTGACCAGACCAACTGGATGACCAGTCCAGCTGACCAGACCAACTGGATGACCAGTCCAGCTGACCAGACCAATTGGATGACCAGACCAGCTGACCAGACCAACTGGATGACCAGACCAGCTGACCAGACCAACTGGCTGACCAGACCAGCAGACTTCCAAAAATAGCCCAGAAGCAGAATATGACCGTTGCAATGTTTGAAAGCTTACCAAAACTGTCCCAACGGTTATATTATTGTATCTAACGTATATATCATTACTTGGGGCTATATATACATGATTTGGAAGCTCAATAACAGCTGATTGAAGATCAATCCAAGCATTCCAAAGCAAACCCACTTGGGATTCAATTGAGGAACTTCAAAGACAAAAGCTGCTAAATGAAGAGCACTACTCAAACCTTTGGCACCTCTTACCTTGCAGTATCAGATCTAGTTAGAGATCATTTGTGCCTTTGTATTCACTCTATTCATTGTATTTGTGAGCTAAAATAGAAGAGTGAATACCATTGTAACGGTTGATGTTTCATCACAACCGATTGAGAGGTCTTTGTATGTGAGACATTAAAGAACATACATAGTTGAGTTGCTAGGAGTTCTAGTTGGATGGGGAATGCCCAACTGGACCGGGTTTGTACAAAGAGTTGTATAAATCAAAGTCTTCTAGTGTATCCTTCCATGAGATGGAAGAAGGGGAGATGTAGAAGCGTTGTGCTTCGAACTTCCAGAAACAAATGCTTGTGTTATTTACCTTACTGCTTTTACATACTTTCTTGCATATCTTTAAAATGCCTTTCAAATGTTTAATCGGTTATAGAGCGGGTTATGTCGAGTGTCTTCCGCTCGGTTTTGTAACCGAACTCGATATAATTTCTCGGTGCAATTATTTCAAGAACACGAGCTATTGAAGCTCAAGTTGGTTGAACTCGGGTGTGGAATGGCAACCCACCCCCGAAATCGATCCTAACACACTAGCATGGTGGAACAAAAATGAGCTCAGAGCTACTTTGAAGGTGAAAACTGGAAAAGAAAATGAGTTTGTGAGGTACAGGCCGATCCCCATGAACCAGGAAGATCGGAAGGATATGCAGATCATACTTAAGGAGCATCTTGACCTTAAGTTAATCTCAGCAGGTATTTCTCCATACAGCAGCCCCGGTTTTTTGGTAAGAAATCATGGAGAAATTAAACGAGGAAAGCCGAGATTAGTGATCAACTATAAAGGGATCAACAAAATCTTGGAGTTCGATGGGTATTTTATCCCAAGCAGAGAACATTTGGTGAATAGCATCAAGAATGCCAAAGTATTCTCCAAATTCGATTGCAAGTCTGGGTTCTACCAGATTAAAATGGAGGAAGCAAGCAGAAAGTTCACAGCATTCTCCACACCACAAGGACATTATATCTGGAATGTCATGCCAATGGGATTGGCAAATGCTCCCCAGATATATTAAAGGAAGATGGATAATCTTTTCAAGGATTACTTCAGCTTCATGTTCGAGTACATTGACGGCATCCTCATAGCGTCAAAAAACATGAAAGAACATCTTAAACATCTGGAGATCTTCTCAGACGTTTGTTACAAGGAAGGATTGGTGCTTTCCGAAAAGAAAGCAGTAATTGCTACAAGACAGATCGAGTTCCTTGGAATCGAGATCGACGAATCTGGAATAATCCTACAAAATCATATTGTTGAAAAAGTACAAGGATATCCGGATGACCTCAAGGATTTAAAACAACTTCAGAGTTTTTTAGGAGTTGTTAATTTTGCTGGAATGTTTATCAACAATCTAGCAAACCACAGGAAGGTGTTCAATTCACTACTCAAAAAGGATGTTAAGTTTGAGTGGAATGAAGATCACAGACAAGCTGTTAAACAGCTAAAGGAGGTTTGCAGGCAACTACCAAAACTCGCAATACCAAACGACGAGGATGAACTGGTATTATACACAGATGCCAGTGATCATTGGTGGGCTGCGGTCCTCATGAAAGTTACAACAGAAGGAGAAGTGCCATGCAGATATTGCAATGGATTATTTGATAACAACGAAGTTATCAGATGGCACATCAACGAGAAGGAGTTCTTTGCAGTTCGAAAGGCTTTTAAAAAATGGCCATTATTTTTACTTGCAAAGAAATTTATCTTAAAAATAGATAATACGAGTGTTAAGTCTTTTCTGAAAAATAAAATTGAATCAAAACCAGAAAAGGCTAGACTTTTACGTTGGCAAGCTGAGTGTCAATATTATGATTATGATATTGTCATTGTGAAATCTGATAAAAATATTCTTGCAGATTTCTTAACACGAGATGGAGGGACACATTGCTAGCGATACCCTCAAGCGAGTTAGGAATCTCAGGGAAAACCTGGAGATCCTGGAACGAGATTTTGGGACTCTTTGTCTCAATGCAGAGGTCGCGGGACGACTTCAACGAGCAGATAAGGAACTTGTTACTGATCATATACGAGCATGCTTTCGGGACCACGAACGTTTGTTTGAAGTCTTGAAAGGGCCTATACTTCAGGCAGCACCTTCAACGGTGCAAAAAGAAGTGTTTAGATAACGGGGCTCATCTAACCCGGAGACAAGGGATTCAAGTACCCCTGTCATGAGTGCTTCAGATGATGCATTCCTTGAGGATGTACAAGCTGAAGCGAATGTTGAAGGTCAGGTGTCATCACAATCTGAACCTTCAAGTCAACCCAGCACCTCTGGGGTAAAATAGGGAGAGTTGAATCTTAGGCCAATGACTGGCAAGTCTAAGGTTCAAACTAATGACGACTTAGTTTCTTCACCTATGCAGGATTACCAGCGCACTTGGGAGAAACTAATTACCAGGCGAGGTATCAACCCATAAAAATCAATAGTTGATATCTCCGGAAAATATCCGAGAGTTTGGATGAAACCAGGCAGCCATCCAAATGATGTTCAGGAATGGTATAATTTCGGAGCTCTGGCTTCGGTTTATACTGTGGCACCAGCCTTCTCTGAAATTTCGAAATTAGCAAAATGGATCAGAGAAGCTGTATACGAGACTTGGGCCAATAATCCACATTTGGCCAGAGGTGATATCTTCGAGTTGTATTTTTTCAGTGCTGCTCCAGAACCGGCAAAGAAAGGCTTCATTGAAGCTTTTCATTTTATCAAGCTGAGAAGACCAGATGGAAACGCCCTGAAAAATATAAAAATGGCGCTACCAGAAGGAATTCCAATTTTGGCGGGAACTATCACAGATGATGAAGTTTCAACCAGACGAGCATGGGGTCTTTGGGTTTGTCTAACTGAAATGGACAAAGTCAAATACACATTCAAGTTCTTTCATAATTCAGCCAATGGTACTTTCTTGCTGAATTCCATGACAGGAACCTCCACGAGATTCGCCGAAGAACTCTTTGAAACAAAGAGAAGAATTCTTTGGGAGAACAAGATTCCGGCAGGAAAGGAGACTTACCGGAAATTCTGCAACATGGCACACATTGGCCGATGGATTGATCATATCTGCCTAGCATGCCCGGAGCAGAAAGAACCAGAGTTCGGGAAAGGATTCCGATCCAAACCCGACAGATCAGAGGCAGGAAAAGACAAAAGACCTGCGGACAAGAGAGCCAGTTTTCCTAAAGCTCGGGGACCACAAAAACCACTATGTAAAGATTCCCCGACAAAGGAAAAGAGGTGGACCATTAGAAGTTAGTACGGCTACTGTTCAAACGCACTCAGACAAAAAATAATGGACCACTCACGAGAAAAGTTGGCACAACCGGACAAAGATGCCAGACCACGTGAAAGTTAAGGCGCACTCACAGGCGCACTCAACAATTATCAAGATTTGGAATCCGCATTCGAAGTCCGGATTCATGCCTATATAAGGGCACTCATTCAGGAAGCTAAGGACATCGAAAATTCTCCATAGTTTTCTGAAAAATAAATATTGTAGTCTCCAAGCTTTGTAATCTTCAGCTTTCTTAGCTTAGTAATATTTCTTTTATTTCTTTCATTTCATAAGTGTCTGTAATATTGTTCTGTTTGTTTCAAGTTTATATGTTTTGAGTCAAGCCTCAGCTATATGAGAGGCTAAACAAGTTCTTCTCCTCCCAAAAGGAGACGTTTTAATGTAGTAGATGTTATAAGTATTCCAGAATAAAAATAAGGTTGTTGCCCAGCTATCTCCCAGATTTCTTTGAATCTTTTTTATATCTTGAATATACCTTACGCCCTAAGGTAGGAAACAAATTAGGGCTGTGCTGTGCGGTTTCTGAAGGAGTAGGATAACTGGCAGACTAACATCGCCCGTGTGCTGAGGTTGGATGGTGAGGAGTCATTCGTAAAACAGTGTGGAGGCAGTAAGTTTTCGACTGGTGGAAGTTGCGACCCACCTCACCCGGTGCCGTTATGGTCAAAATGGTATTTTTCAGTTTGTTAAAATTTTATTGTAATACGGAAGCATGTTGGGCCTTTTATTTATTTTTAAACACGATCTTCAAATCGGGTTGAATTATAATTAGACGAACGTTATATAAACCGTGAGTCCTTTTCAAAAGTATGCTCTTGGGATTCATCTCGAGATAACAGAAACTGAAGGATCTCATGTTCACATAATGTTTCTGTTTGGTAAATATTAGGATGTAAACGATGATGAATAGTATATTGTGGCATATTTTGTTCTTTAAACATTTTCTAGGGGCTAAGAATGCAAATTTATTAAAGATTGGTTGGACCGCGTGGACCGCTTGGACCACATGGGGTTATTATGGTCATTTCAACCTAGAAAGGACTTATGTCAACTAATGTTTTTTCGCTGGACTAGGATAGATTATGTTTCACGAAAGTGTACCGACCCGTAATTTTCCCTTTAATTTTTATATCAAATAATTTAGCCTATAAATTTATTCTAATTATCTAAATGACATTGTTCTAACTTAGTTAACATCTTTATTTATTAGTTTATCGTTAAACACTTAACATTTTATTATATTTTTATTACTATTATTTATTATTTTTACTATTATTATTTAATTCAATTAGTATTTAGGATCTATAATATAAGATAATAACATTGTAATTTAAAAGTGATTTAATAAGGAAAATGAAGAGGTGCGAGAATTTATATTAATAGTTATATATTAAAATACATTTATTTTATTATAATATTTTTTAATTATTATGTTTATTGTTATATTTTTTACTACTATTATTTTTACTTTCTTTTACTGCTACTGTTGTTGTTGTTGTTTTATTATTATTATTATTATTATTATTATTTAGGATGCACAATTTGAATTGTCTTAACTTACTTAACATATCTAATTATTATGCATTATTGTTAACACTTAGTATATTTCATTTTATTATTTTTACTATTATTAATATTTTTAATAATTAGTAATTATGATGTACTAATTAAGAAAATAATCTTGTAAATTCAAGTGTGGAAAATGAACAGGTGAGAATTTATATTATAGATTTTAATGTATTATTAATTATTAATTAATAACTAAATGAATGTTAATAACTTTACTATTCATTTTCCTTTTATGTCCCTTGTTAATATTATGAGTTTACAATTATATCCCTATGAAATTTTTATTTGTGAAGAAAGTATAGGAAAAAAGGGCAAAGTTGTTAAATCACAATGAAAAGCTTTGCCCTTTGTTCGATCGATCACAAAGCAGAGGCAATTGTTGAACCCCGACAATCTCTCCCCCAATAATTGCACTATCTGCAACTCATGGGAATCGAACACGCGACCTTGGCTCTGATACCAATTGTAGGATCGAGCGCTTACAGCTTTACCAATAACTATAGTTAAGGGTAATGGCACAACATCAATCTTTTCAACCATACACTGGCACAAGTACCACGTGTTCGACCGATCACAAAGCAGAGGCAATTGTTGAACCCCAACAATAATTGTAGGATCGAGCGCTTACCGCTTTACCAATAACTATAGTTAAGGGTAATGACGCAACATCAATCTTTTCAATCATACACTGGCACAAGCATCACGTGTTCGACCGATCACAAAGTAGATACAATTGTTGACACCCACAATCCCTCCCCTAATAATTGCATTATCTGCAACTCATGGGAATCGAACACGCGACCTTGGCTCTGATACCAATTGTAGGATCGAGCGCTTACCGCTTTACCAATAACTATATTATGCATTATTGTTAACACTTAGTATATTTCATTTTATTATTTTTACTATTATTAATATTTTTAATAATTAGTAATTATGATGTACTAATTAAGAAAATAATCTTGTAAATTCAAAGTGTGGAAAATGAAGAGGTGAGAATTTATATTATAGATTTTAATGCATTATTAATTATTAATTAATAACTAAATGAATGTTAAAACTTTACTATTCATTTTCCTTTTATGTCCCTTGTTAATATTATGAGTTTACAATTATATCCCTATGAAATTTTTATTTGTGAAGAAAGTATAGGAAAAAAGGGCAAAGTTGTTAAATCACAATGAAAAGCTTTGCCCTTTGTTCGACCGATCACAAAGCAGAGGCAATTGTTGAACCCAACAATCTCTCCCCCAATAATTGCACTATCTGCAACTCATGGGAATCGAACACGCGACCTTGGCTCTGATACCAATTGTAGGATCGAGCGCTTACCGCTTTACCAATAACTATAGTTAAGGGTAATGTCGCAACATCAATCTTTTCAACCATACACTGGCACAAGCAACATGTGTTCGACTGATCACAAAGCAGAGGCAATTGTTGAACCCCAACAATCCCTCCCCCAATAATTGCACTCTCTGCAACTCATGGGAATCGAACACGCGACCTTGGCTCTTATACCTTTAAGGACCCCCATGCCCTTAACCCGTTATTAGTGTATTAATCCATGCCATTTGTGCATACAATCATTCATGTAGTGGAAAACCCTCTTATCGTTATAGCCAATCATATCACGTATAAAATTTCTTTACATTATTCCATATAATGTCTAGCTTCCCTTCTACCAAGTACACATACATCATGCACCAATATAATACACTAACATACTCTCAGTTCATTTAGCAATTCAGTAAATAATTGCATGCTACACGTAAATGAAGAGAGAAAGGCCCTTGCCTTTTTATACATACCATATACACATAATAGTGCTCACATGCGAGCTTCGAATAAATATATGTGCATCAAATGTATAAAGTTTCATGCTCAATACCGTTGCCGGTACCTCGATCCTGGGAGCACTTCAAATCCACAGCTCGAGCTCAACTCCAAGCCCTCGATGTACCTAATAACCTGCCCCAACAGAGACAGCCCCCACGCGGGGTGAGCATATCAATATCCCAAATTCAACAATCATGATAATACAATTCATAATTTACAACAATGTAAATGCTATGAAATACAAAATATACTCCCTGGATGGTATCATCCTCATCCGGGATTCTCTGTACTGTCCCTGTTCTCAAAACAACTGAAATCATCAAACTCCCAAATGCCAGTTAATCATTACATTGATTAACGAATCCATATACTATATACCGATATCACAACCATAATATCAAATCATTAAAACATGATTACAATTATTCCGTTTATCTCATTTATGGTTCCATGGTTCTATCTCATTGCTCGTTCTACAGTAGCGGCATTTCATTCTCACGCATGCTCAACAGCAGTGGCGTCATAACTGATATTCGCTCAAAGGTGACAACGTCCCAATCATTGCTCGCTCAAAAGCGGCACCATATAATTCCCAATGTATATATGTCCATTCATAGTGGTTAACATAAACCATGCAATTCAATATATATTATTGCAATTATAGCGTACCATGCATTCACAAATTGCAATTATAATAAAAGGGCTATGCTCGTACGTCATACGTACCTTAAGTTCCGTAGTCCAAGCCAAACCTCGCTTAAGTTCCATGCCTCGAGAAATATGTGCTAAAACACATAAACAATTCGTAATCAAGCATAAGCATGCAATCACGTGCCCACGCACGTTTGCAACCTCAAAAACCCATCGTAAATCCATGACGATTACCAAACTAAAAGCCCCCGACTAGGCATGCATAAAACCCAAAAATATTCCATTTAAAAAGTCTAAAAGATAGCCAAAACTCAACCGAGAGTTCCGTTTAATTAACTTGGCTCCAACCAAACCATTTTAAAAGCCTAGCATTCCCATTGGAATGTGAACATTGTCCCGGAAGCCGACCATTTAAGTCGCAAATTCAAAATCCCACGAAAAAGCCAAGAAAACCACAAAATCCCTGCTGGCGATCGATTGCTATTCCGGGCGATCGATCGCTAGCCCCTTGGCGATCGATCGCTCGATATAGCAATCGATCGCCAGACCTCACTGGCACGAGGCGATCGATCGCTCAAAGTGGCGATCGATCTCTGCTTCGAAGAAAAGCCTACTGCTTGCATGCGATCGATCGCCTATTGCGGGCAATCGATCGCCATGCCCTGAAACTCGAAATCCTCCATTTTTAAAAGCTTGAAACCTCCACAAATCATACCCCAACTCCTCCCAACTCAAAACCACAACAAATCCACACACAAGGACCTCCAAAAAGGGTGTTAAACTCAAATTTAAACAAACCCAAAAGATTTATGATTTTCACCAAAATCACCCAAACCAACTTAAACCCAAAACTCAACCAAAATCAACAAAATTACAATCCAATCAAAGCTAAAAGAGAGGGGAAAGAGATTACCAGCTTTTCTCCAAGAAATCCGGCCCCTAAATCGTGTTCCCAACGATTTTGTTGAAGGGGAAAGAGGGGAAGGGTTTTGGGGAGGGTCATCGCAGGAGAGGGGAGAGAGGAGAGGAAATGGATTCCGAATGACGGAATCTCGAGTCCATCGGGTATATATAGCAAAAATACCCAAACATACCAATATCTCCACAAATACATCATGATTCATTAAAAATCATCTGTTTTCAAAAACTCTCTTTCCAACATCAAATCCCCATACCAGCCCCAACATAAAGCACCACAGACTCCAAGTCCCACCAAAAACCCAACTTATAGGTTTTCCACCAAAATGAGAATACAATCTCAACATTTGGATCCAACGATCACAAATGCCCGATTTAACAACCTCGGGAGACCCCACACTACAATTAATTCCTAATAGCCAAAATTAAAAAAAATCCATAAAGGATTATCACAACTCCGGGATTAACACCAGTAATTCTCGGACATCACAATACCAATTGTAGGATCGAGCGCTTACCGCTTTACCAATAACTATATTATGCATTATTGTTAACAATTAGTATATTTCATTTTATTATTTTTACTATTATTAATATTTTTAATAATTAGTAATTATGATTTACTAATTAAGAAAATAATCTTGTAAATTCAAAGTGTGGAAAATGAAGAGGTGAGAATTTATATTATAGATTTTAATGCATTATTAATTATTAATTAATAACTAAATGAATGTTAATAACTTTACTATTCATTTTCCTTTTATGTCCATTGTTAATATTATGAGTTTGCAATTATATCCCTATGAAATTTTTATTTGTGAAGAAAGTATAGGAAAAAAGGGCAAAGTTGTTAAATCACAATGAAAAACTTTGCCCTTTGATCCACACTTATAAGAGTATAGATAGATATAGATAGGTACATTTGTAAATCTAAATCTTTCACTTGTCCAAGATTGTGCAATCTAGAATGGTAAAAAAGATTTAGTGGTAATTTACACATGTGGGGTCACTAATAGGTACTTCATCTCTTATGGTTTGCAAATAGATATTTGATCCCCATGTGATTTGCAAAATATAGCTTACTGCTCTCCTCCATAATTTTCAGAATTTTTGGTTTGTGATGACAAAAATATCATCTTTTAAGAGGGGTGTTTTGCACCTACTCACAAATCACAGTTATGTTCTGCTTGTTTCCAAACTATATGAGGATAAGTTACATTGATCGAAAACATGAGGGTGTAAATTGCCACATGATAAAATTCTTTCAAATTTTTCTTCTAATTTTAGGTGCAATTTAACCACTTATGTTGTTCTTTAGGTACATATTACAGCTATGTTATTTAAAATATGCAGACTACCCCCTTATGTTATTATTTAGACACAATTTACCCCATTATATAACTCTTTGGGTGCAGATTACCCTCTTATGCTATTATTTATGTGCAATTTACCACATCAATGGTACAATTGACCTTTTAACATGTAATTTTATTGCCGAGATGTATGATATGATGCATGCAACATAAATCATACACAGATGGAGTGCTTTGAACCTATTTTCAAACTAAAGGAGCGTAAACTGTCTATTTTCAAAATCATAGGTTCCGTGCAAAAAAAACCCAATAATAAAATCACAAAATATGAAAGAAACTAAAGTACTTTTATCGAACAATAGTGAAGATGTACGTGATTTAAACCCACTCAACAAAGTTCAAACATTTTTCTGGGCTGTCCAAAAACTTATGAAGTAGACTCTTTCTTCAATGTCTCCCTATGCTTCTTCCCTATTTTATATCTGATTTTATCGATTGCTTTGCGGAAATGTCGTGGGGTACAGATCAAATGAACTTCATATTCTCACTGGCAAATTTTCAATCTTATTTTTTTTCCAGCATTGCCGCCGCGATTAATCGGGAAAACGCATAGTAATGATAATGTAAAATCAAGTGAATTATTTGAATTTGATGAGCAACAAATTAGCGTAATTAGATTGTTGTAAGTAAAAATAGTATGCAGAACAAGTACTTTATTGTAAATATAAACTTTATCATCAAGGATATCACATGATTGCCTTCAATTCTATTTTTGGAGATTGTATAAAAAAATTTTAAAAGCTAACCCATGTTTGCTAGATATAATTAGCATAATTTTGTGAAAAATAAAGAGAATTGTTAGATTGTTACGTTAATTTTTAGGTTGTGGTTAGTAGTTGTGATATGATAAATGACTGATAGATAAAAAAGTGGATAATTAAAATGAATATTAAAGTAATGGATTAATATATTGTGTTTGGTACCTATGATTACTACCCCATGAAAAAATAATAATGTGTTTGATGTACTTGATAAATCATTGAATAGATGATAACTATTATATGAAATGATATAAATACTGTGACGGCCTGCCCAGACGGATCGCCCGCCGTATTCAATTGCTTGAATACAAGGCTTCACTCAATTCAAAATCTTGTTATCACTTTGAACTTTTGTTTAGCGGAAACGTTTTAATTCTTATCGGATGTTTGACTTAATAATTTTTTACCCGTGACTTTTATTTTAGAAAAAATTGGGCAGAGTCCCCTCTTAAAAATTATGCCATGTGATCTACCAGATCACTACAACCACAATAACAAAATCATAAAATCAAAATAACTAAACGCAACTGAAGTCTCAATATCCAAAAACAACTAAAATCATAATAAAGTAATCATGTCCTCAAAATATAAACTTCTCAACATAATCATTATTAAACTTCCATTACATATCTAAATATTCTCTCCATCATCTAAATCATCAACTCCATCTGTAGTATGTCACATTACAGGTAAAGGTAAGTTGCAGCATTTTATAGTAATCATAATAAACATTTGATAAAAATATTAAAAACATCATTTTTCATAATGTGACGAAAAATAATACGATTTCATATCAAAATAACTTTCACACTTACATGGTTTTAATCTGAGCAGTTAACGGAATCAAATTTCACAAAACGGAATCAAAACGGAAATAACTGCACAGATAACCAACAAAACGTAACAGAAACGAATAACAATATCATAATCATATAATGTCTTAGCCATGTAGTAGTAACCATTAGCAATAGCCATGCTGTAATGAAACAAATGCATACTCAATTACGGATGTGACACAATGATATCATTCCAGACTATACCCGCTGGAAGGGTATCGACAGATATTATACCCCCTCTTTCTTCGGGCAAAACGAAATGCGTTTCTTTATTCTCGTCGCCAACGAGTCGAAAGTATGCGTGTTTTTACCCTCGTCGCAATGCGAGACAAAACGAAACGAAGGACATCCACAGTTCACAAACCTCATATTATATTCACTGATCAAAACAAACATGGCCTTTCAAAATAGTTTTTCACACACAATAAAATGTTACTCAAAATTCTATTTTTCAACAAAATACATTTCTTATCAAAAATCATATTTCAAAAACAATTCTTGCATGCTTACTATTCAAAACATTTCAAAAATAATTAACGTAAAATACTCAAAGTAATTTGTGAAAAAATGCAACCTCCTTTACGTACCTCAAAGCTTCCTATCAACGTTCAAGCTACAAACCTTCCCAAAATCTCCAAGATATCAAGGATTTCCTATTACCCATTTCAACATTATCTTAAACAATATTCATTTAACTTGGTTCTAAAACAACCTAACATAATCCTAACTTATGTTCAAATTTAAATTCACTATTCAAATTACCAAAGCCTACAAGTATTGTTTAATTTCTATTTTAGTGTATCTTACATCTTCTCATTAGTACTCCATAAACTAATACCAATTATATCAGAATTTTAAGCAAAAAGGATCGAAATCTCCGAATTACAAACAAAGAAATCGAATTCATACCATTTTCGAAAAACAAACGATTTCAATCTTCGAATTCCAGTAAAATTTTCGAACTCAAATTCTTCGAATTCCATTATCATATTCGAACGTCAATTTAATCCAACTACACTAACCTAGCCATTTTAAATTCGAAAACAGAAAATCAAAAATCGAAACATCAAAATTTAAACATCGAATTTTCATACAGATTTTTTTTTTATACCTTTTGCTCAAATTCCAAAATCCTCTCGGCTACTTGCTATAGCTCCGATTTGGAGAATTTTTGAAGCTCAAAAATCGAATTTTATGAATCTTGAATTTTACCTCGAGTTGAAGCCGACGGAAGCTTCTTCGATTTTTACCGTGGGTTCTTGTGAGTAGGAAATTAAATAGAGGTGCTAGCTCTAATCGGTTACAACTTCGAGTAGGTGAAAGGTTGGAAACGAAATCGATTTGGGTTCGGTGAAGGAAGGCGAAGAGCAGAGAGCGATGAAGAAGGAAATCGGACGAGAAGAAGAAATAAAAAATGTTATCGACTTTCACTTTTAATTACCGATTAATATTACTAATTATTGTTATTATTACTAATTATTATTCTCATTAATTGTCACTTTTATTATTAATACTATTATAATTATTATAATTTTAATATTATAATAAAAACTATTTGGACCAATAATTTTATCTAAAATTGGGCCATTACAATCTCCATACATTCTAAAAAGTTTCGTCCTCGAAACTTGTATCACGTTTTATATCTGGATACTTAGCATATAGTTCTTCTTCTTTTTCCCATGTCGCTTCATCGGTGAGTGATTGCTCCATTGAACCTTTACAGAGGGAATTGTCTTAGTTCGTAGAATTCTCTCTTGACGATCGAGTATCTTGATTGGATATTCTGAATATGTACACTCCTTGGATACCTCAATCTATGTTGCCTTAAGCACATGACTTTAATCTGGAACATACTTCCTGAGCATCGACACATGAAATACATTATGTACTCGGTCTAATTCCGGAGGTAGAGCAAGTCGATAAGCCAAAGTTCCTATTCTTTCCAAGATTTCATATGGTCCTATGAATCTCGGACTTAACTTCCCATGTTTACCAAATCTCATTACTCCTCTGAATGGTGACACTTTCAAGTATACTTTATCCCCTTGCTGAAATTCTAAATCTCGTCTGCGAACATCAGCCCAACTTTTCTGTCGACTCTGAGCTGTAAGTAATCTCTGTTTGATGATGGACACATTCTCATTCGTGAGTTTGATCAACTTTGGTCCTTCCAATACCTTCTCTCCAACATCAAACCAACACTGTGGTGTTCGACAATTCCTCCCATACAAAGCTTCGAATGGTGCCATTTGAATACTGGATTGATAACTGTTATTGTACACAAACTCTGCCAGTTTCAGATGACGATCCCACTGTCCTTGAAAATCCAAAATACATGTTCTAAGTAAATCCTCGAGAATTTGAATCGTTCTCTCAGATTGTCTGTCTGTCTGTGGATGGAAAGTTGTGCTGTATTTCAAATTCGTTCCCAACACAGATTGTAAACTCTTCCAGAATTGAGATGTAAATCGAGCATCTCGATCTGATATGATACTGACTGGTATCCCATGCAAACACACCACTTGATCAATGTAAAGCCTTGCTAAATCATTCATTGATGTAGTCTTCTTCATCGGTATAAAGTGAGCACACTTAGTAAGTCGATCAACAATAACCCAAACTGAATCCTTTTGTGTCGTAGTTTTGGGCAATCCGGTCACAAAATCCATAGTAATATGCTCCCATTTCCAGTTTGGTACGTCCAAGTTTCTCAGTGTTCCTGGTGGCTTTTGCCTTCCAACTTTCACTTGTTGACACACTAAACACTTAGACACAAACTTTACGACATCTTGCTTCATTCCTGGCCACCAAAATAATTGCTTCATATCTTGATACATTTTATTCTGTCCTGGATGCATGGCCAATAATGTCTGATGTGAATCCTGTAAGACTTCGCCCCTGAGTGTTGATACAGCTGGAACGAATAGTCTATCATTGAATCTCAAAGTCCCATCTTCATGCATTCTAAAACTTTCTTGGTTTGACTGAGCTCTTTGTAAGAAAGTCTGCCACATAGGATCCTTTGATTGTGCTTCCTTAATCCTGAGAATAAGATCAGGTTGCACCATGAGATTACACAACATCGTCGTCCCATTCTGGTCATCTTTTAATTCGACATTCAGATTTAACTTTGACATCTCATCAATGAGTTTCTGTTGTGTAGTCAATAGCATTGATCCATAACTCTTCCTGCTTAATGCATCAGCTACCGCGTTACTCTTTCCAGGATGATAGTGTAATTTCACATCATAGTCTTTGAACAATTCTAACCATCTTCTCTGTCTCATATTCAACTCCTTTTGAGTAAAAATATACTTTAAACTCTTGTGATCAGTGTAGATATCACATGTGGTTTCGTACAAGTAGTGTCGCCATAACTTCAGTGCAAAAAACCACTGCTGTCAGTTCCAGATCATGAGTGGGGTATCTTATTTCATGCTCTTTCAACTGTCGTGAAGCATATGCAATCACATTTCCATTTTGCATGAGCACACAACCTAATCCTTCTTTTGATGCATCACTATAGATACAAAATCATTCATGTCCATCCGGCAATGTAAGAATAGGTGCTGACACAAGTAAATCTTTCAACTTCTCAAAACTTGCCTGACACTTCGAATTCCATTCAAACTTTACTCCCTTTCTAGTTAACTTCGTAAGGGGTAATGCAACTCGAGAAAATCCTTCCACAAATTTTCGGTAATATCCAGCCAATCCCAGAAAACTTCGAATTTCTGTCACTGATGTTGGAACATTCCAATTGGTAATGGCTTGAATCTTTGCTGAGTCTACTCGGATTCCTTGAGTATCAATGATGTGTCCAAGAAATTATACAGAATCCAACCAGAAGTCACATTTCTCGAACTTTGCAAATAATTGTTGTTGTCGTAGTCTCTCCAATGTCATCTTCAAATGTTCTTCATGTTCATCCTTTGATTTGGAATAGATCTTTATATCATCAATGAATACTATGATGAATTTGTCGAGCCATTCTCGAAATACGTGATTCAATAATGCCATAAATGCTGCAGGTGCATTCGTAAGTCCGAAAGGTATCACTAGGAATTCATAATGTCCGTATCTGGTTCGAAATGCAGTTTTATGAATATCTTGCTCTTTAATTCTGAGTTGATGATACCCATATCTCAAATCAAGCTTCGAGAATATTTGTGCACCTTGTAATTGATCGAACAAATCGTCAATCCTTGGTAGCGGATATTTATTCTTCACAGTGATTCGATTCAACTCCCTGTAGTCAATGCACATTCTCATGCTGCCGGCCTTTTTCTTTACAAACAGTACCGGTGCTCCCCAAGGTGACACACTAGGCCTTATGAAACCTTTATCTTGTAGTTCCTTCAATTGTCCTTTCAATTCTTTTAGCTCTGCTGGTGCCATCCTGTAAGGTGCTTTGGATATCGGTTCTGATCCCGGAATAATATCAATAGAAAATTCGGTGCTTCGAATTGGTGGTAGTCCTGGAAAATCCTCTGGGAAAACATCTAAGAATTCTTTCACCGTGCAAATCTTATTTATTTTTTCTTCCACTTCAGAGACATTGCCACAAAATCGTTCATGCAAGCTCACGCCTTCATAACAGATCTCTTTACCCGAATTCGTTTGTAGGGTTATGATCTTTTGGTATCAGTCAATGCAAGCCTTTGCACTAGTCAACCAATCCATTCCAAGAATTATGTCAAATTCTTTCATGTTGATGATGAGCAGGTTGGCTTTGAATTCTTCGCTTTCCACAATCAATGTTACATCATTGCATACATATTTAATTGTGACTGTCTTTCCTAATGGACTCAATACTTGCATTAAATGTAATAGTGGACTGAAGTGCAAATCAAGTTTCTCCACACAAGATTCAGAGATAAAGGAATTTGAGGCGCCAGAATCAAATAACACATAAACATCTTGATTCAAGAATTTAAATTTACCTCCGATCAACTCATGATCCTCCTCATCACGGGCATCATACAATCTAGTTGGATTGCGCTATTGTTGTCCACGTGATTGATTTGTTCCTGAGGTTTGTTTCAGACTGGGATAATCTCTAATCCGATGATCTTTAGATCCACATTTAAAGCAACCTCCAGAGTTCCAGTAACATTCCCCAGTATGACTCCGATTACACTTGGGACAAACTTCATTCTTCTTAGTTTCAACGATCATCTGTCTGCGAGCTGGCGGTCTCTGATCTCTGTTTCTGAATTCAGGCTTTCTCTTTCGATTTTGAGGAGTCTCTAGATTCCTCAGTTCAGATTCCACGAACAATGCCCACTCCATGAGTATATCAAATTTGGTATCCATGAGAGGTGCTACTTTGAGCCTGATGCCAGTGCGAAGGCCTTGTCTGAACCGTGTAATCTTGCTATTCTCCGATTGCAGATATAGAGGACAGAATCTGCCCAGCTCTTGGAACTTCCTCAGATATTCCAGCACAGTCATATTCTCGGTTTGCCTCAGCCTCAAAAATTCATCTTCTTTAGCCATTCGGACAGCGTCAGGGAAATACTGTTGCAGAAATTTCTCTCTAAAATTCGTCCAGGTAATGGAGTTTCGTTCCGTACTTACTTCCACTGAATTCCACCAGTGTTTTGCATTTCCTTCCAGAAATGGAGTCACCACTGCAACTCTTTCTCCATCAGCAATGTTTATAGCCTTCAGTAATTCTTCAATCTTAGTCAGCCATTCCTCAGCTTTCATTGGATCAGTCTCGTTTCCAAAGTACGATGGTCGGAGTGCCCGGAATCTCTCAAATTCAGTCCTTCTCAGTGGTTCCGGCTGTAGTGGTGCCGAAACAACATTTTGTTGCAACACTCCAGCTATGATGCGACATATGTTCGTGATGTCCATCTCATTCATTATTCCCACATTTATATTTGGGATTCCACCTTGATCTTGATTCACATTCCTATCTTGACCATCTCGTGAGTCGTGATTCGAGCCCTGCTTCTTGGCTACCACTCCGATTGCTACTGGTTCTTCCTCTAGCCATTTGAAATCTTAAAACGAAAGTGAAGTTTATCGTAAGATTCGTAAAAAAGAAGATAGATAGTCAAACCTAAATAACTTCATTCTTAAGTCCAAAAGTCTAAATCCCAAACACATAACAAATATCTAATCCAAACAAATAACAAAGGTCTAATCCAAACTTATAAACTAAGCCTCTGATACCAACTGTGACGGCCCGCCCAGAGGGGTTGCCCGCTGTATTCAATTTCTTGAATACAAGACTTCACTCAATTCAAAATCTTGTTATCACTTTGAACTTTTGTTTAGCGGAAATGTTTTAATTCTTATCGGATGTTTGACTTAATATTTTTTTACCCGTGACTTTTATTTTAGAAAAAATTGGGCAGAGTCTCCTCTTAAAAATTGTGCCCTGTGATCTACCAGATCACTACAACCACAATAACAAAATCATAAAATCAAAATAACTAAACGCAACTGAAGTCTCAATATCCAAAAACAACTAAAATCATAATAAAGTACTCATATCCTCAAAATATAAACTTCTCAACATAATCATAATTAAACTTCCATTACATATCTAAATATTCTCTGCATCATCTAAATCATCAACTCCATCTGTAATATGTAACATTACAGGTAAATGTAAGTTGCAGCATTTTATAGTAAGCATAATAAACATTTGATAAAAATATTAAAAACATCATTTTTCATAATGTGACGAAAAATAATACAATTTCATATCAAAATAACTTTCACACATACATGGTTTTAATCTGAGCAGTTAACGGAATCAAATTTCACAAAACGGAATCATAACAGAAATAACTGCACAGATAGCCAACAAAACGTAACAGAAACGAATAACAATATCATAATCATATAATGTCTTAGCCATGTAGTAGTAACCATTAGCAATAGCCATGCTGTAATGAAACAAATGCATACTCAATTACGGATGTGACACAATGATATCATTCCAGACTATACCCGCTGGAAGGGTATCGACAGATATTATACCCCCTCTTTCTTCGGGCAAAACAAAATGCGTTTCTTTATTCTCGTCGCCAACGAGCCGAAAGTATGCGTGTTTTTACCCTCGTCGCAATGCGAGACAAAACGAAACGAAGGACATCCACAGTTCACAAACCTCATATCATATTCACTGAATCAAAACAAACATGGCTTTTCAAAATAGTTTTCACATACAATAAAATGTTACTCAAAATTCTATTCTTCAACAAAATACATTTCTTATCAAAAATCATATTTCAAAAACAATTCTTGCATGCTTACTTTTCAAAACATTTCAAAAATAATTAACGTAAAATACTCAAAGTAATTTGCGAAAAAATGCAACATCCTTTACGTACCTCAAAGCTTCCTATCAACATTCAAGCTACAAACCTTCCCAAAATCTCCAAGATATCAAGGATTTCCTATTACCCATTTCAACATTATCTTAAACAATATTCATTTAACTTGGTTCTAAAACAACCTAACATAATCCTAACTTATGTTCAAATTTAAATTCACTATTCAAATTACCAAAGCCTACAAGTATTGTTCAATTTCTATTTTAGTGTAACTTACATCTCCTCATTAGTACTCCATAAACTAATACCAATTATATCAGAATTTTAAGCAAAAAGGATCGAAATCTCCGAATTACAAACAAAGAAATTGAATTCATACCATTTTCGAAAAACAAACGATTTCAATCTTCGAATTCCAGTAAAATTTTCGAACTCAAATTCTTCGAATTCCATTATCATATTCGAGCTTCAATTTAATCCAACTCACTAACCTAGCCATTTTAAATTCGGAAACAGAAAATCAAAAATCGAAACATCGAAATTTAAACATCGAATTTTCATACCGATTTTTTTTTATACCTTCTGCTCAAATTCCAAAATCCTCTCGGCTACTTGCTACAGCTCCGATTTGGAGAATTTTCGAAGCTCAAAAATCGACTTTTATGAATCTGGAATTTTACCTCGAGTTGAAGCCGACGGAAGCTTCTTCGATTTTTACCATGGGTTCTTGTGAGTAGGAAATTAAATAGAGGTGCTAGCTCTAATCGGTTACAACTTCGAGTAGGTGAAAGGTTGGAAACGAAATTGATTTGGGTTCGGTGAAGGTGAAGGAAGGCGAAGAGCAGAGAGCGATAAAGAAGGAAATCGGACGAGAAGAAGAAATAAAAAATGTTATCGGCTTTCACTTTTAATTACCGATTAATATTACTAATTATTGTTATTATTACTAATTATTATTCTCATTAATTGTCACTTTTATTATTAATACTATTATAATTATTATAATTTTAATATTATAATTTAAACGATTTGGACCAATAATTTTATCTAAAATTGGGCCATTACAAATACCCTTAAATGGTTTCAAATAAAATGACACTTGTTACCAACACCATTTGCGATGAACGGGACGCAAAATGGGTGTTGTCGGCTAAGTCACATAATCCTCCTAGCCCCCTCCACGCACTGGCGCTCTGGCCACGAACTGACGAACTGGGTGCGCGTGCGCTGCATTAAGGCGACTTAAGAATTTCTAGTTTGCGCTTTAAGAATTTCTAGTTCGCGCACTAAGATTTTGTAATTCGCGCATTAAGATTTTATAATTCGTCTACTAAGAATTCCTAATTCGTGCATTAAGATTTACTATGTCGCGCATTAAGTTACTAAGTCTTGTTGATCCTCCTTAATTCTCCAATTTTTTTTTTTTTGTAATTATAAAAACAATTCTCCGATTTTGGGTTTATATGAATTTTTATGGTTTCTAGGTATTTCGGGATGGTAAGAAAATTATATTATATGGTAAATAGATAGAAAATGAATCATGAAAAGACATGATAACATATGAAAGATTAAAATATGTGATAAAATGTTAGATCCTTCAATAAAATATAATCTTAATGATTTTTTAAGAATGGTAAAGTTGCAAATACCAAAGTTGTTAAGAACTTCATATTGTAAATTTGTAAATAATATAATAATGATGTGAGTTTGTTAAATATGATTGATGTGATTCGAGATTTTGACTATAAGGTAAAATAAAGTGTTAATGCAAAATAACGATAAACACACCAAGATTTTTTACGTGGAAAACCCTCAAATTGAGAGAAAAACCACGGGACCTAGTCCAGTATTAAACTTCACTATAAATGTTGATGATTTACAAGACTTTCTGGACACAATTAATAATCGTTCAATGACTTACACGAATATTTTTAGAGAAATAACAAAAAAGACCGAACAGACGTAAATTTGCTCTCTTCGGAGTCTTTTTGCCCAGAAAAATCCAACCCCTGATATGAGGTTATCTAAGGGTATTTATAGGGCTGTCCTCAGTAACTAACTCGCGGAAAACCAGCAACATGATGTCCTTTGATCGTGGCTTGATGGGAGCCAAACGTGTCCGAGAAATCCGCCCCATTAATGCACGTTCAATCCCAGCCGGTTAATTAGTTTTAGTATGACCAGGTCTTCCGCTACACTTTGACCAAAATCCCGAAGAGGGTAAAGGATGCTCGATAATATGATGATCAGTATCCTGTGTTGGGTAATCATCTATTCGGTCTAACTTCTGCTCGGCGTTTTTAGAGTTTGTATCTTCATAAATGGATTTTACCCGAGAAAATCAATATGTCATATGACATCACCTCACCCCCCTAAAGTAAAGCAAGATGAAAGTAGTGAAATCTTGGTTTATTGTCTTCGGGTAAAATCCTGACATGTTCGGGGTATTTTGACCGCCTAATTTTCCCGCCTAAAAATTTCCAAAAAAAAAATCTTGCGACGTTTCGTTTCCCGAGGCACATCTATAACCGTTCATGGGATTTATTTTGAACGGTGTCGATTCAACGACTGTTCAAGTGGCCCCCCACTATAAATACTCGCTCATTTCGTCGATTTAACTTACTTTACTGCAATTTGCTTCCGAGCTAGCATTAGACGTCCGACCAACTTTTCCTTCATACTTATTTTCTTTCCATTCATCGAGTATGTCTTCTTCTGACGATTATTTGAAAACTATAGACATGTTCGAGGAGGAGGGTACCCTGAGTCCCTCTCCTTGACATTCTTCTTCCTCTGATAGTGAGGAGACTTCGAGCTCGTCGTCAGCCCACGATGCTCGTAGAGAAGAGCTTCAGGCTGCGACAGAGCAGGACCTGATAAAAGCCCGCGTTCCCTGGTTTGAGATATTTGAATCAGGGTTTAAACCACAACGGCACCTATCCAGTATCCAAACTAAGTGGGGGATTTCCGAGGGGACATCTATTATTGTTCCCCTTCCCGGATCTCGCCCCCACCTGCCTTCCGAGGGTTATTTTCCCTTCTACCTAGACCAACTCCGAGGGGGACTTCGTTTTCCTATTCGTCCTTTTTTTGTAGATGTTGCCTCCTATTTTGCCATCTCTCTAAGTCAGTTATTCCCCAACAGTTATCGATTGTTGGCGGGTTTTTACACAGTCTTATCCTTTTTTGGCTTTTCTCCGACTCCCGAACTCTTTCATTGTTTCTTTCAATTAAATCGAAAGGAGATCGGGCTTTTTTACTTTTCTTCTCGAACAGGGATGGATTTTCTGAAAAATTACTCATCTTCCATAAAAAAAATTGGAAAAGATTTTTCTTCTTTGCTCGCCCACTCCAACCCTGGGATTGTCCCATGGAGTGGAAAGAAAACTTACCGAAGGGCAAGTCGATCAAGGGGCTACTTGAGGGAGAAACATATCTATCGGTTCGTCGTAAGCTTGGCGATCAGTGTTTTAACCTTGGGGAGCTGATTGACGACCGGACTGCTGTATTTGTTCCAGCTTAGTCCTAAGGGTGTTTCCCTAAAAATGCCCCTCGGTGAGTATTTACCGAGCATCTTGCTTTGTTTGCTTACTCCGTTTTAACATGCTTGAATAATTGCTATGATGTTTCTTTCTTGCAGAAACCAAGATGCTGAAAGCCAAGATTGATGCTAGCCTGAAAAAATTACCGTACCAGAGAAGGCTGCTAAACCGACCACTGGAACAATTCCTCCCCCATCTGTTACACCTGCTCCTCCCGAAGAGGTGATTGAAGTACCTGAGGCGGAAGCCTTGATTCCTCGATCATTGAAGAGGGCGGCCCCCGAGGGCCAAGGTTCTTCCTCTAAACTTCCTCCTACCAAGAAAACTTCTTCTCCTCGAATCTCCCTTACCCACCGAGCTAGTCCACCTCTTCAACTCGAGCTGTTTCTCAACCTGCTCCTGGTGGTTCTAGCTCTTCTCGGCCAACCTCCCGATATCATATACCCGATTGGATTTATCCCCCCAACGTCCCCATTCTGAGAAAACCGGACCCCAAAATTTCTCACTCTATCATTTGCAATTGGGCCAATTCTCCCGACCGTAAATACCTCGGAGGATTGGCCTTCAACAACTTGATAAATGATTTTTCCACTTCCCTCACTCAGGTAACATACATCCATTTCCATCTGATAAACTCTTTGTCTTCGGTATATTAATTTCATTTATTCTCTTGCAGACCAATCTGATGGCCGGCGAGATTATGACTCGCTTCCAATCTATGAGATCCTCAGATGGGGAGAATCAGAAACACCTCAAACAGCTAGAAGGTATCGGCGAGGAGATGAAGAAATCCATAAGGCTACTGGAGGAACGATACTCTGCTGCTGTTGCTACTCGGGATAAGATAGTGGAAGCTCTCGAGGAAGCGCACAAGAAATTAGCCGACTTTGAGGAAGCTAACACCACTTTATCCGGGCAGTTCAGGTCCGTGACTGAAGAGAATAAATCCCTCTTAGAGCAACTTTCACATGAGAAGTCATTGCGGGATGAAGAGAACAAATCCCTTTCTGAACAGCTTAACCAGGAGAAACTATCTCGGGCTGCTCAGATCGAAGAATCCTGGCTCATCAAGAAAGAAGAGTTTATGAAGTCTAAGGAGTATGGCGATATTTTGGGCGAACTCGCTGCCAAGTTCCTTAACTATGGCTTTGAAGCGTCTGTTCGTCAATTTAAAACCGCTGGCTATCCTCCTGAAGGAACTTCAACAGACTTTATAAATGTTGATGATGCCCTGAATACCGTTCCCGATGAGTTCCTCCAGCTGTAGATTTAGGGACGTACCCTTCTTGTTTTAACTTTTAAAATTGTAATCTTTTGGGAATGATATTCTGACTCTCCTTGTCTTCTTACAATCTTGTGCAAGCTAGTCTCTCCACCAAGCAAAATTTTAAGCAAATAAAGTTCGGTTGGAAAATATCCCGAAGTAATGAATATAACCGAGCTCGGGGAAAAGACATCCCGAGCAGATAAAATATGGTCGGGCTTTAGAGAGAACATCCCAAGCATAATAACATGATACATTTAAGTTTAAACGTTGACCAAACATCCCGATCCAACGAGTAAACCGAACATTGCTCGCTACCCCGAGCATAATCACTTAGTATTTTAAGTTTAAACGTTGACCAAACATCCCGATCCAACGAGTAAACGATGGTGTTTTTAAGTTTAAACGTTGACCAAACATCCCGATCCAACGAGTAAACCAAACATTGCTCGCTACCCCGAGCATAATCACTTAGTCCCATTTTAGGTTCAAATATAGACCAAACTTTCCGATTCTGTATTTAACCCACCAACAATGGACTATAATAACATAAGCTCGCTACCCCGAGCACAATAACATGGTATTTTTAAGTTTAAACGTTGACCCAACATCCCGATCCAACGAGTAAACGATGGTGTTTTTAAGTTTAAACGTTGACCAAACATCCCGATCCAACGAGTAAACGATGGTGTTTTTAAGTTTAGACGTTGACCAAACATCCCGATCCAACGAGTAAACCGAACATTGCTCGCTACCCCGAGCATAATCACTTAGTATTTTTAAGTTTAAACGTTGACCAAACATCCCGATCCAACGAGTAAACCGAACATTGCTTAATAAAAGGAAATTTATTTAATTAGGAAATACATATGGGAACAGCAATGATAACTGAAAGATTACACAAAATACTTTATTAAATTATGAATGTTCCAAGGTCTCACTAGTCCGACCTTCATGATCTTCCAGCATGTAGGCTCCTCTTCCGATCACCCCTTTTATTTTATAGGGGCCTTCCCACTTGGGTGCTAACTTCTTTACTTCCCCCGCAGGATTGATTCTTCGCAGCACTAGATCTCCCACCTGAAAAGCCCTCGGGCGAACCCTCCGATTGTAAGCATTGGTCACCCTTATTTTATATAATTCCACTTTAGCCAAGGCTTTTTCTCTCAACTCCATAATCCCATCTAACTCCAACTTCCTTTTTTCTTCATTCTGATCGGGATTATAGCTTTGTACCCGAAGAGATTCCACTCCAATTTCTACTGGGATGAGGGCCTCAGATCCATATACTAAGCTATAAGAAGTACTCCTGTAGATACCTGAGGAGTCGTTCTATAAGCCCATAAGACACCGGGTAATTCATTTACCCACTCCCCACGAGACCCTTCTAGTCTTGTCTTGATCCCGTGCAATAAAATCCGATTAATCACTTCCGCTTGCCCATTTGCTTGAGGATAGGTGACTGAAGTGAAGACTTGTTTAATTTTCATATCTTTGCACCACTCTTGTATTCTTCCTCCCTGAAACTGTCTTCCATTGTCTGAAATTATTCTTCGAGGTATTCCGAACCGGCATACTATGTTTCTGCATAAAATTCTGATGACTTCTTCCTCAGTTATTTTAGCCAATGGTTCGGCTTCCACCCACTTAGTGAAGTATTCAACGGCTACTAGGAGAAATTTTCTTTGCCCTGTAGCGGGAGGAAATGGTCCAACAATATCCATTCCCCATTGGTCAAAGGGACAGGAAATGATGCTACTATTAAGGACTTCCGCAGGTACATGGGATAAATTTGCATGCCTTTGGCAATTAATGCATTTCTTCACAACTTCCTCAGCGTCTTCCCTCATCGTCGGCCAATAGTACCCAGCTCGGATAGATTTCTGATACAACATGTTAGTCCCTACATGATTTCCGCAACATCCTTCATGAATCTCCTTTAATAAATGCTCCCATTCTTGCCTCGAGGCACATTGTAAAAAAGGAATTGAGAATCCTTTCTTGAACAACTTGCCTTCTATCGACACAAATCGGTTCCCCATTCTTTTAACTTTAGCAGCTTCCTTTGGGTCAGGAGGCATAACCTTTGTCTTCAAAAATTTAATAAGATGCTCTCCCCAATCGGATATAATACATGGCTCCAAATTCATGATGCTATTGACGGATATATGAGAGATCAAAAGCTCTTGCACGAGCACATTCCTGTTCTTCCATTCGTGTACTGAACTAGCCAATTTTGCTAATTCATCGGCACGAGTATTCTCTTCCCTTGGTATTTGTGTTAATTCCACCTCTTGAAATTGAGCCATCATTGCCCGCACATTTTCCAAATACTTTCTAAGCTTCACTTCTTTCACCTTATATACCCCCTTCACTTGATGAACAACCAGCATTGAATCCATAAAAGCTTTTATCCTCTTGGCTCCAGCGTCCAATGCTATTTGGAAGCCTGAAATGATAGCTTCAAATTCAGCTTCATTTTGAGGAAAGAAACCCAAACTGGACGGCAACTCTGATTTCTTCCCCTTCGGGACTAATGAGTATGACACCTGCTCCACTTCCCAATCGGGTAGATGATCCATCTACAAACAAACTCCACTCTTTTTCCTCCGGAGTATGAGTGACTTCCACCAGAAAATCTGACAGTGCTTGAGCTTTGACTGTAGTTCGGGGTTGATAAGTGATATCAAACTCACTCAGCTCTGTGGCCCATTTTACCATCCTCCCTGATATTTCGGCTTTGGATAAAAGTCTACCCAAAGGAGTATTTGTTATTACCATGATAGGATGAGACAGGAAGTATGGCCGAAGTCTTCTCGCTGTGGTGACTAGAGCTAATGCCAACTTCTCAATTTCAGGGTATCGTTGCTTGGCTCCTTGCAGGGCTCGGCTGACATAATATACGGGTTGCTGTTGTTCTGACCTTTCTCTGATTAACACGGAATTGATTACTTCTTCGGCCACCGATAAATAAACGAGAAGCGTTTCTTTAGGATCAGGCTTGTTTATCAAAGGTAACTGAGCCAAATAATCTTTCAGATCCTCGAAGGCCTTTTGGCATTGGTCATTCCACTCGAACTTGACTCCCTGCCTTAATACTTTGAAGAAAGGCAAGCTCCGATCAGCTGATCGGGATATAAATCGGCTCAGTGCCGCTATTCTTCCTGCCAACCTTTGCACTTCATTTAGTGTTCTTGGGGGGTTCATTTCTCGTATGGCCCGGATTTTCTCCGGGTTAGCTTCAACACCTCTTTCCGTGACCATGTACCCTAGAAATTTGCCACTACGAATCCCGAAAGTGCATTTTGCGGGATTCAACTTCATGCCAAATTTTCTTAAAGTGTTGAAGACTTCTTCCATATCTTTGACCAAGTCCTCGGCTTTTCGGCTCTTAATCAGGACATCATCCACGTACACTTCCACATTCCGACCAATTTGTTCTTTGAACATTTTTTCCATCAACCTTTGATAAGTGGCCCCAGCATTTTTCAATCCGAAAGGCATTACCACATAACAAAAGGTTCCCCCTGCCGTAACAAAACTCACTTTTGATTGATCTTCCTATGCCAAAGGGATCTGATGATATCCTTGATAAGCATCCATCAGACATAACAGTTCATGTCCGGCAGTAGAATCTACGAGCTGATCGATCCTGGGCATGGGATAACAATCTTTGGGACATGCTTTATTCACATCCCTAAAATCCACACACATTCTCCATTTATCTCCGGCTTTAGGCACCAAAACTACATTCGAGAGCCATGTAGGGAAACCGATCTCGCGAATGTGGCCTGCCTTTAACAACTCTTCTACCTGCTTGGCAATGACAGCGTCCTTTTCTGGTCCAAAATGCCTCCTCTTTTGTCTTATTGCCCGAACATTGGGGTCCACATTGAGACGGTGTTCGGCAATCTCAGGTCTTACTCCAACTAAATCAGATGTACTCCATGCAAATACATCCACATGTTGATTTAAACAATTAACCACTTTTTCCCGTAATTCTGGATCAAGTTGGGATCCCACCCTAGTAATTCGAGTAGGGTGACCCATCTCGATATTGAGGAACTCCTCTTCGGGTGTTACTCGTTCCTCCTCACCCCGCTTCCTCTTTTCACTTCCCCCTCGTTCTCTTCCTTCGTTATTCTGTTCTCTTTCTTGCCTTAACTCTTGCACATAACATTTCCGTGACGAGCTTTGATCACCTCTTACTTGCCCCACTTCTTCTCCTACTGGAAATTTCATGGTTAGATGATAGGTGGAGGCAACAGCTTCGAAAGCAGCTAGGGCTGGTCTCCCCAATATTACATTGTAAGAAGATGGTGCATCCATAATGAGGAAATTTATCATCTTTGTTTTGATCCTTGATTCTTCACCAAGTGTAACTGGTAGAGACACCTGCCCTATCGGATTTATGACTTCCCCTGCAAATCCGTGTAAGGACGTATTCTCCTTCAATATAGGTAAGTTTCCCAAGTCCATTTGGTTTAAAGTACTAAGAAAAAGTACGTTCGCTGAGCTTCCTGTGTCCACGAAAATCCTCTGCACATTATAGCTAGCCACTGTAGCAGAGATAACCAACGCATCATCATGAGGAAAATGGATTCCTTGCAGATCTGCAGGCCCAAAAGATATGGAAGGACCCTCATGTACATGATTGGGGTCAATAGATAGCACTTGAAGCTTCCGGGCGTGATTCCTTCTTGCTCTGTTCGAATCTCCACCCGACATTCCTCCGGATATCATGTGTATAGTTCCCCGATTCGGGATATTGTTCAAGGTTTCCTCTTCTCCCTCTACTCTTTCTCCCCGAACTGACCAAGGGACTGGCTGAGGTGCTCCTCTTCCGGGATTTATGTTAATTTTAGGAATGAAATTATTGTCTTTGAACTCCTCGTTAAATCCCCGCCCTCCATCAGACTCATTAGATCTTCCACCTCGAAAACCTCCTCCTCGATATCCTCTTCCTCGGAAGGACCCTCCTCGGATCATTCCTCCTCGGAAAGGTCCCCCTCTATGAGGTCCACCCCGCCCCCTCTTCGGCATACTTTGGTTCATGGCTACTTCCTGATGAGGTCTCATTGGTAGATACTGGTCAAAACTTCTTTTGATTGGCTCCACTGGTTTATTCTTTATGTTCACTTCTTCCCCCATCTTACCATCTCTTCTTTGCTTCATCCTTTGGGCTTCTTCAAGATTAATGTACTTGGAAGCTCTTCCCAACAATTCATCGTAATCAGAAGGTGGCTTTTTTGCTAAAGATCGGAATAAGTATCCTTCTTTTAATCCTTGAGTGAACGCACTAATGAGTATTTCAGAGGTGACATGTGGAATGTCAAGACATGCATGACTAAATCTTTTCAGAAAAACTCGAAGAGATTCCTTCTCCGCTTGCTTAATCCCGAACAGACTAAGAGCTGTTCTCTTGCAACTCTGGCTGCTTGCAAACTGATGCAAAAATAGAGAACTAAACTTCGAGAAAGAGTCTATGATTCTCGCTGGCAACTGATTAAACCATGCTTGCGCTGCGCCAGATAATGTAGTCAGGAAAACCCGACATTTCACTCCATCCGTAAGTTGATGAAGAAGTGAAGCGTTTTCAAATCGAGACAGATATTCTTCGGGATCTGTACCACCATCGTAATTTCCCACATTTAGAGCCCTGAAGTTTGGGGGCAAAGGATCATCAACCACATGGGAAGCAAATGGAGTGCTCCTCTGCGGAGGATATAGACGTCCTTCCATCTTATTACGCATCTGCTGCATCTCACTTTTCAGCTCTTCCATTTGGCGATTTAAAGCTTTATCAGTTTCATCATTCAAATGATTAGGAATATTTCTAACTTCTTCAGGCTCTTTTTCAAGCTCTTTTTCAGGCTCCTGTCTGGAGGCCAACTCTTCCCCTTCTTCTTCTTGCACAGTTTCTTGTTTCTGGGGAGGGGCCATAAATTGCCTCATGATCTCTCCGACAGTTTTAGTTATCATTTCTGTCAAATGCTCCATGGGCATTCCCCCAGCAGGAAATGACCGAGGAATATGCTGAGATGATCCCGCATCTTCTGGCCCTTCTCTGGGTTCAGCAAACGAGTATGGATGAGAATTGGATTCATTTCCCCTGGAAGCTTGCCCTACCTTTACCTCTGGCCATCTTGCCTTTTGATTTATTTTCTGTTAGAAAATTCGTCCTACTTCAACATCTTTGCCCTAAATTTCCCACGGACGGCGCCAATGATGTGATTCGAGATTTTGACTATAAGGTAAAATAAAGTGTTAATGCAAAATAACGATAAACACACCAAGATTTTTTACGTGGAAAACCCTCAAATTGAGTGAAAAACCACGGGACCTAGTCCAGTATTAAACTTCACTATAAATGTTGATGATTTACAAGACTTTCTGGACACAAAAAATAATCGCTCAATGACTTACACGAATATTTTTAGAGAAATAACAAAAAAGACCGAACAGACATAAATTTGCTCTCTTCGGAGTCTTTTTGCCCAGAAAAATCCAACCCCTGCTATGAGGTTATCTAAGGGTATTTATAGGGCTGTCCTGAGTAACTAACTCGCGGAAAACCAGCAACATGATGTCCTTTGATCGTGGCTTGATGGGAGCCAAACGTGTCCGAGAAATCCGCCCCATTAATGCACGTTCAATCCCAGCCGGTTAATTAGTTTTAATTATGACCGGGTCTTCCGCAACACTTTGACCAAAATCCCGAAGAGGGTAAAGGATGCTCGATAATATGCTGATCAGTATCCTGTGTTCGGTAATCATCTCTTCGGTCTAACTTCTGCTCGGCGTTTTTAGAGTTTGTATCTTCATAAATGGATTTTACCCGAGAAAATCAATATGTCATATGACATCAATGATGCATATTATGTATGTTTAACTTCATTTCATCAGTGTGTATGTGTGTATATATATATATATTTATTAATTTTTAATAGGCGCATTAAGGCGCACTCGCACTCAATATTTTTGAAAATTGACGCACTTGCGCATCCGCATCCGCTCGCGCATCGGACTTATGTGATCTAGGTTGTCGGTTGTTGTAATACTGTAAACTATTTTAATAAAATGAATGTTAATGTGTTAGTTAATTGACATATTCATGTTAATCGATATGTAAATATCTATAAATTTGATGTTTGTTTTTTTTTTTTTTGTCGATACTCGTTCTCCATATCAATCTGAGGATAACGATGTAGAAGTTGTGGAAATTTTATGTGACGATGACGAAGAGGATGAAGACATTGACGAAGCACACCATCACACTAAAGAGACGGCAAATATCGAACTTGTCGAAAATGGAGACCACATAATTTACCTTCGAGATGCAGACAGATCAACCTTCGTCAAGCCAAGATTTAATTTGGATAAAGCTCTAGTTGTTTGTTAAAAAATGTTACGTCAGAAAAAGAAAGCAAAAACAACACAAAATTCTAGGGTAAATTGTCTTAATGCTATTTGCACACAATCATGAATATTATACAACATGGGTTTGCTAATATCATGGAGGTTTATTAACTTGCATTTAATACCGCATTATCATTTATTATGTGATAAGCTTGGATTCTTAAAAACAGACCGAATAACAGTTTAACATGTAAATTGTTCAATAATCCAGTCTAATCGCCCGTACCAAACATGTCTTAATATTTAAAAAACATATGTTAATTTTTGGACCTTAAGAGCTCACCTTTATTTTGGAGAGGTTCGAGTTCGGGTCCCGTAGCATGCAGAAAAATATTTAGACATTCCCCTCTAAAAAAACACAATTAATTGCAAATGACCCCCTCGTTTTTCAAATAGTTGTTATTGACGTCGGTTGCTTTGGGTCATCTGCCAAATTTTCTCTGCTTTTATCCCCAGATTTAGCTCAACGGTCAGTTTCTCAAATTCAAACCCGAAATCTCACACCCATTTCAAACTCTCTCTGCACAAAAGTTTCCAATTTCCTGTCCTAACACCTAACGAATTTGCAACTGCTCAAGCAATCATACCCCGAGTCACATGGATAATTTTGAGCTGAACTCGTTCGAGAAGAATCAAGACATAAATGTGCCGGATCCGCGTGTTTTCTCAGTCGGTTTTGACTGTGAAAACGCAACAGGTTCGAATCAAGAAACTGGAGTTCTTCTATGGAAATAGCTGAAACTGAAGGGTCATTATACGATATTATGGTATGTGATCCTGGTTCAAGATTTGTCCGAAATGGGTTCAAGAATCCCAATTCAACGGGTTGGTCTTTCATGTCCAGCAAAGAAATAGAACTTCATTTCCCTGATGATTTTATCTTCATCAAGTTTCCTATATGTTTATGACATGTTTTTTTGTACCACGGAGCTCTGTTTTATAGCAGTGTGCTACCTAGATTTGTGTTTTTAAAAAAAATGAGATTTGCCTGAAGTTAATGGGATTAGGCGGTTGTTTAGGTTTTTTGACATGGGCATGTGAATTTTTTAGTACAAGAAAGACATTCGGTAAAGGGAGAGGATTGTTGTTCCTAATATTTTGGTGGAACTTTATGTGATATCGTGATTAATTCACTTTAGGTGGAACTTTATTTGATTTCTTGATAAATAATAAATTAATCAATTTAGGACCTCTATTAATATCATTTCATACTTTAAACAGTTGAAATATGAGTGGAACTTATTATGATTTTATTTAATGTATTCAATCAGAGCATTATATCATGCTATCATAGTGTTATTCAGAGGTTAGAGTGGTACTGATTGTTGGTGTAAATGAAATGGAGGGACACATGATATTTATCCATGGGAGAGTCTTAATACACATTGGGGATGCAACTTAGAAAATTGATGTGTTCCCTGCACTTGCATTCTCTGATGCTTTATGCCTTTTGATTTTAATTTACATGGATTTCATGTTTGTCATAAGTATTGGGTATCGTGCGGGACTCATATGGTATCTGTTGTTGAATCAGAGGAAATTGTTCTTTTTATTAATGCTGGAGCCATGACATCAATTGGATCGGAAATTAGTTTCCAAGAAGACAAGTATTTTGAAGGGGGAGATACATTTCAAACCGGTGATATTATCTTTGAGGGTGGTGACTATCCATTTATATATCAGTCAGCAAGATTGGGGAATTTTTGTTACAGCATTTATGGTCTTTCCCCTGGAGATTACTTTCTTGATCTTCATTTTGTGGAAATAATTAATATGTATGGGCCCAAAGGAATGCGATTATTTAATGTCTTCTTGCAAGATGAAAAGGCAAGTTTGTTTTTCTATAAATTCAGTTCTTTGTTGATTAACAAGTTTGGTTTATCTGTTTTAGTGATTCACAAGTATTACTCAATCAGATTCTTTCAGATTTTGATATCTTTGCAATTGTTGGAGCCAATAAACCTCTGCAATTGGTTGATGCTAGATTTTCCATTAAAGATGACGGAATACTTGTCTTAAGGTTTGAAGGTATAGTTGGAAGCCCAACTGTTAGTGGAATCTGTATAAGGAGACAACCTAAAGAATCTGGTATTTTTCCTACCCTTAATCTTTTTAAAGTCAGTGGATTCATTGCATGTAAAATTTATGAAAAACTTCTGAAAGTTGCTACATCATATGTTGCAGCCTGTCAAGCGAAGCGTGAATATTTTGTATGCAACACCTGTGCGACTGAGATAAGATGTACATCAGCTCAGGTATGATGATGTTAAATGCGTGCCTGGATTATCGATGGGTTGAATCAAAGTTTTACAGTAATGTTTCTTTTCGCTGTTGGATTTTTTCTTCGGCATGTAGAAAAAACTCATGCGGAAGGAATTGATTGCCAAGTATGAAAAAAAGATACAAGAGTTAAAAGATATGTTGCAACGCAAAACAGATGAATGTTATGAATCTTGGATGTCTTGGACTGCTGCCAGTGAGCAGCTAGAGACAGTTAGGATGGAGCTTGACAATAAGACATTTCGAACATATCCTCTTGGTAAGTTAAAAAGTTATCTACTGCGGATTTGTCTATACTTATTTAGCTTACTTTTAATAAATTCATGTACTTGCATTAAAGAATATAGCAGTCTAACCTGCATTCATAAATGGAATGCGCTATGAATGATAGTAGGTAGAAATGAGGTGTGAATAAAGGATTTTTGGGAAGATTTGCAAGAATGGGTTTGGCAATTTTTTTTTTTTTTTTTTATAAAAAAAAACTAGACCTCTCTAGTGTTATGAACAACACTAGACGGATCTAGTTTTTTTTAGAAAGAAATTGACCAAGCCTATTCTTGCAAGTGGCCCAAATTTTTCTTAGTGTCCACTTGAGGCTTTTCAACTTCTTATCCTTGCCTTCATTGTAGATCAAACAATAAAGAAACAATCAGACGAGTTAAGCGACATTTCAACCAAGTATGAGCAAGACAAGAAGTCATGGACAGTGGCAATCAATACTTTAAAGAAAAACGTAGAGGTGACTTTTCCCTACTAAAATACAGAGAGAAACACTTTTCTTGTAACAAAAATTTATGTAATCTTGTCTATATGATGCAAGTCAAAATGCCATGCTGTGTAGGTGATGAAACAAGAACATTCTCGGCTTTCTAGTGAGGCTCATGAATGCGTTGATTCCATTCCCGACTTGAATAATATGGTGTTTGCAGTTCAATCATTGGGTAAGTTTTTGAAAAGTTAGTGCTGTAATCTTTTGTACAACATCGATATTGTGGAATAAGGATCACTTTTTGCAGTTTCCCAGTGTGAAGATCTCAAAATGAAATACAATGAAGAGCAATTGAAGAGACGGAAGCTATATAACCAAGTGCAAGAGGCTAAAGGTTCAACGAATATTCATTTTGTACTGTTTATTATATCTGTTAAATTCTTCCCTTTTGGGGTCACTCACATTTTTTATTGAATATCAGGAAATATTAGAGTATTTTGTCGATGCCGTCCGTTGAGCAAGACAGAAGTCACAGCTGGATGTGCATCAGTGGTGCATTTTGGTACTGCCGGAGATGGAGAACTTGGAATTCTAAGTAGTGGCTGCAAAAGGACTTTCAAGTTTGATCGTGTTTACACTCCAAAAGATGATCAAGGTGTCGCTTGAGTTTTAGAAATGGACGAGTCATCATGCATGAAAACTGATATTAACTATTTTGAGAGAGATATTAGTGCCACCATTTGTGTAAATTTTTTAACGAGTCTCGTCTTCTATTTCAAACAGTTGATGTTTTTGCCGATGCCTTGCCGGTGGTGATTTCAGTATTGGATGGATACAATGTCTTATATTTGCTTACGGACAAACAGGAACTGGCAAGACATTCACAATGGAAGGAACTGAGGCTAATCGTGGAGTTAACTATAGAACTTTGGAGGAATTGTTTAAAACTGCCAGTGAGAGGAGAGACACTTATTCGTACAGCATTTCAGTGAGTGTTCTTGAAGTCTACAATGAACAAATAAGAGACTTACTTGCTATAGAAACATCCAAAAAGTAAATTTCTTCTTCTCATCTTCACTGTACATGAATATCACTTGGTTTAATTCAAAACTGAATTTTTTTTCCTGTGAAATTATGGTAGATTAGAGATAAAACAAGCTTCAGAAGGATGTCACCATATCCCAGGCATTGTGGAAGCCAAAGTGGAGAGTATAAAAGAAGTATGGAGTGTTCTGCAAGCTGGAAGTAGCACCCGAGCAGTTGGATCAAATAATGTCAATGAGCATAGCAGTCGCTCCCACTGGTAAAGAATTTCGTACCCTTTTTTGTTGCTCTACACTTCTTGCAAAGTACATGCCTATCGAACTGTTTTACTATTTAAAGTATTCGATTTATATAACTATCATCAACAGATGCTTTTATTACTGAAATGGTCCAACATCTAGTGTGTACCCTCTTCTATATAAAGTCTACATAACTTTTTTGAAAAAAAAACATGTTTCTTTCCTCAGCATGCTTTGCATAATGGTAAGAGCCAAAAACTTGATCACTGAAGAGTGCACCAGAAGCAAACTTTGGCTTGTGGACTTGGCAGGAAGTGAGCGGCTAGCCAAGACTGATGTCCAAGGTGATCGGCTCAAGGAAGCTCAAAACATCAATAGGTCACTTTCGGCACTAGGAGATGTGATATCTGCTTTGGCAAATAAAAGTAGCCACATTCCATACAGGTTAGGCCACTTTAATTGTCTGTATCATCTTGATTCCAATACTTTATTTTACATCCCATCTGAGTTTAGTATTATCTTATGATTTTTGCTTTTAGGAACTCCAAGCTGACACATTTATTACAGGATTCCTTAGGTAACAATAAACTTTTAGCATTTGTTTTCCAATTCGGCTAAGTGTCTTTCTTTTTATTTTTATCGGTGCTAAGTGTCTATTCTTTCTTCTACTGCAATGCTTTCTCGATGATCTAGGGGGTGACTCAAAAACTTTGATGTTCGTACAAATCAGTCCCTCTGAACGGGATTCAGGTGAAACTTTGAGTTCTCTGAACTTTGCGACCCGAGTAAGAGGAGTTGAGTTGGGTCCAGCTAGAAAACAAATTGATAATGGCGAGATTCAAAAGTTGAAAATGATGGTATGTTTTTGTCTCTATAATCGTATCAGATTCTTATCAAATATATTTTCTAAGATTCTCTTGAATTCGGAACTCTAGTAATCTTCTCCATTTACTGTAGCTTGATAAAGCAAGGCAAGAATCTAGATTCAAAGACGAATCTATGAAAAAGCTTGAGGATAACTTACAGAACCTTGAGAGTAAAGCTAAAGGTAAGGATCAGATTAACAAAAATCATCTAGAAAAAATAAGAGAATTAGAAGCACAAGTTGAGTTCAAGACGTCATTGCACTGCCAATCCGAGAAACAAATTTTGCATCTTTTCGAGGGCATAAAAGGGAAGGAGGAAATATCTGCCAAACTTCAACAGAAGGTAATACGTGTAAATTAGTAGTATATAAAATAACTTGAACAACTTGGTAGCAATAGCAAGTCTTCTAATTGATATAGTTTTCTTTCTTTTTTCTCCATAAAGGTAATAGACTTGGAGAACGAGCTTAAAGAAAGAGAGAGCCTCGAATCAATATTGTACCAGAAGAAGGTAATTTTTATCAACGCTTTCAGTACTTTGCTTGCAAATATTATGGCGTGTACAGTGGCGGTTTTGGTCATTGCTGTGAAACGATAAAATTTTGTTATTAACATTCATTGTACTTGGCTTGGATGAAGGTTAATGAACTTGAGACCAAGCTGAAAGAGCAAGCGCAAGAGTATGAGTCTTCTTCAGTAATTCTTCATAACAAGGTTCCTTGATTTTGCTCTTATCCTATTATCCTGCTAATACATTTTATTTCATCTATCCAGCCATAACCAATTACTTTTCTCATCGTTTTAGATCAAAGAACTTGAGAGAAAGCTAAAGGAACACGAATTGAATTTCGAGTCTCCCATTTTTCAACGAAAGGTGTTTTTTTCTAGAAATCAGTTTCCACTTCACGATGGTTGTTGTTCTTGTGAATATAACAATGCTCAATTTAGCTTTTCTAGTTTTCTTGGTTCATAGTTGAATACAGAGGTTTAGTTTAGATGTATAAATTTATCTGATACAACATTGCCAGTTCCTTAGTCAACGATGCTGAGTGGATGAGTTTCTTTGCTGATGGCAGATTAAAGAGCTTGAAGACAAGTTAAGAGAGCATGAAAAGCAGCTAGAATCTTCCAATTTGTTGAGATCCACACCAGTTGAAGCAAAAAGAGTGATAAGAGATGCAGTCACATATGAGGTTGAGCATCGTATCTTAAGAAGTACAAATTCAATAACCACCAAGTCGGTCGGACGTCATCTGTTTTGATGAAGGAAAATGACTCTCTTCTTACATGAGTCCCGAAAGAAAAGATTTTCAAGAAACAGTGACGTCGAGAATAAATTTGTAGTACCAACTCCAGTTAGTGACAACAAAGGGAGGCATTTGGATCCACCTAAACAATTTGAAAAGGTTTCAAGAACTAACAAGCCAATTGCCCCTGCACAGAGACCGTTGGTTCGAAAGGAAACAAGCAGAGATCCAGTTCAAGGGATTAAGGAAGTGAATAGCAAGAAAAGGATGTGGTCTAGATGATATAAAATGAATGAAGAGACGGCTAATATTATATTTCAACTTGAATTATTCTTGGCTTGAAACAACTTTAGGAATATTGTCGGGGCAGTTTCCAATTGTCCGACTGTTTGTTTACATATAGGATTTATCAAATTATGTTGATTTGTAGAGATAGTTAATATTTAGATGGCCAAATTCAAAGTTTGGGCGTTTTCTTCATTGGGGGGCATGTAATACGTGTTTCTAATTTCAATTACCCAGGGGCCCATTGAGCAGCCAACTATGATCTTAGAGAGGTGGCAAAATGGGCGGGCCGACATGGCCCAGATGGCAAGATCCATTTTGCTACAGTAAAGGGCCGACTAGGTGCCACTTAAAACCGCCGAAACCACAGCCTTTGTTTTAAAATTTTTTGTTTTTCTATATAAACGTAATGTTTGTCTTCAATTTATTCTCAGCTCTTGCAATCTCATTTTCAAAGCTTTTTAGCAATTGAGTTATATTTTTCAATCTCAATTTTGTTTAAGCAATTACAATCGTCTTGATATTTGGCAACACTAGCTATCAAAGTCGAGATAGTTGGAAGCAACAAATCATTAACTATTAGTTAATTAATTCTAAAAACAATATATTAATTTAAAAAAATCAAAACATGTCGTGGCGGATGGCACAGCCCGCTGTAATATCGGGTGGCAGGTTTTCACGACGTTTTGCCACCTCAACCAACTTGTATGAATGGTCTGAGGTCCAGCACACACGTTTATCTCAACCAACTTGTATGAATGATCTGACTCAACATGGGTCTTTTATATGGGGCTTGGTGACAACTGACAACCATTTAGGCTAAATCTTGGCGTCAAACCCATAATTTTGATATTCCTAAAACTTTGATTTTAAATTATTTTTGGATAAAAACAAAACACTTCAAATTCTCGATTATAGAACTCATTAATTTAAAGCTCTCTTTTTTTTCACTTAAATCCACTCTTGAAATAAAATGTATCAATCACGGCACGGATCACCTGTATTAATATAGAAGGATTTGGCATACATGAATAAACTAGACACATCCTCTTAATATAGCAATTTTAAAATCTGTTTTTTTTTTCTTTCAAAATGTTAGATTAAAACTCATAAAAAGGAAATAAACTATTTCTCGTTGTCCTAGAACTCATTAGATTCACGCTCGGCTTTCGCCAATTCTAAAATTATTTGAGATGCTTGTTAACTTTGTACCAAGTTAAATTTTAACCTTCTGTTTATAAGTATTTCTTGAATCTACTATCTATTATGCATTGAGCCAATCGTCTATCAGAAGACCATCACAATCTTCTTCTTCATCTTTAACTCAGATCCATTCTCATGTAACAAGTCACCCCCACTTTAAATTTTTGATCATTTGATGCCAGAGATATGATAAGTATGTGAGTGATTAAAAGATATGATGATAAATAATATAATATGACAATGTATATTATATTTAATATGATTTTAAAATTGTGGATTAAGTTTATTGTTTGTTGTGATGACTAAAATACTCTAAAATACTCCCACAAACTAGTTGATGGAATTTCAAATTTTCGATGGAGTTTCAGAATTTTGGAATTAAGTTATAGAAATATGTTGAATTTTTTTTTAGAGAATTTCAAATTTTGCAAAAGTAAAACAAAGATGGTTAATGACATATCATTTGCTACAAAGTTGGAATAAAATAAAATAAATATAATGAGATAATTTTGTTACAAAAAACCAACTAAACATTGGATTAAAATAATTTCTAAAATCATCATACCCTTATCACTAACTTCAAACTTACCCTTATAATATTTTATTATATATAAGTATCTAAGAGTCCAATTGAGTTATACAAAGTTGGCTTATTCTCTCAGTCAGAACCAACATATTCTTAGCTTTCAAGTCCACATCATAATAAGCTAACAGTCAAGGCAACCCAGCTCATATTTACTCCAGGTCCAGAAAAAATCGCAGCTACATAACAGGATCTACAAATTTCGTTGTAGGACTATAGTTTTCTTTAGCAAGATGCTATGCCATCAGCAAAACTTCACCATGCACACCTGTCGATGTGAAAAAAACGTAAATTCAATTCCAATTTTCTGAGAAAATCAAAATAGGTAATTAGGAATGACGTCTAGACAGTTGTATGTATAAAGATTTCAATTATATCGTCACCATCATCTATAACATTTGGTACAGTCCAAAATAGATACCAGCAAGCAAGAGAAAAATAGAAGGAAGAAAAGTTTGAAGGAATACAATGATCAAAGCAATCTGTAGCAAATTGCAGGAGGGCTTCCATTTCTTCTGCCATCATTGCTACCCTTTCTGCCTCCTTCACGGCTTCAGCAGCTACAAATGATTTATTTTCAGCCTCTGCAGTTCGGAAAGCAGTGGACCTCGCTGCTTCTTCAACAGTATCCCCAAGTAATCCAATGTTCTGAATCTGCCTAGGGTGGGAGTCTTTTAGTCCCGTGGCAGGGGTTTTCATGTCTGGTAGTGCATCTCTTTTGATCCGGTAGCAATTCTGAACCTGCATTTGCAAATTAGAAGGTTAGACAGATGCACGCATGGTTTAATGTTTTTTTAGATTAACTTGGGTTTTTGAAGGGAAAAAACTCGGAATGCTTGCTTCCGTGCATTCCTGGTTCCTTATGCATCAATCTATTTTCACAATAACAAGGCATGATGCTGAGTCACTAGATGGTGTGGCATCATTTACAACTCGAGCTTTTGACAAAGAACGTGGAAATCCAACCACGAATAAGAAAATCTGGCCATAATTTGAATGATTAAGAACCAGGAACTGGATTATCAGAAAAAGAGAATAAAATATAAAACAGCTCAGCTTTATCATTTTTAGCCCGGTTTCCTTACTTTTGCAAAGCTAATCCACGAAATAAAGTAGGAATTTTAAATGCTATATAATCAAGTGATACGTTTATTTGGCACAATTTTCCAAGTAACTAAGTTCATGAACAATTTTCAATCTAATAGAAACTACCACCAAGACATATAATCTGATACACCAAAAAGGGAAAATTGCAAAAGTAATCCTGTAAGTTTTCTCGTTTAAGTTTTTAGTCTCGTAAATAGTTAAAGTATGGTCTTAGTCCAATAAGTTTAATTTTTTTACTTTTTGTTCTTTCTCGCCGCAGTGCTGACGTGGATCCGGACACGTCAGCAATATCCGGCCATGCCAGCAAGCGAAGCCACGCCAGCAAGCGAAAAAAGACGGAAAAAAAAAAAGCATTCTACTTATTTGACTAAGACCAAAGCTTGACAACTTACAGAACCAAAAACCAAAGCAGACCAAGTTACGGGGCGATTTTTGCAATTTTCACCACTAAAAATGGTCGTTTGAAGTTCACTGAAAAGCACATGGTGTAGAGTCCTGTTTTATAACCAGTAATTTAATCATTAAGACCAATAATAAATCATCAACAACTACCACCGATAAATAAAAGGCAGGATTCAATTCAAACCATCCAGGAAAAAAACATAAAAAAGGTAGATGCGATCATATGAACAGAACACAAGTTCTATACAAGACATGGATAAGTACAAAAAAGGTACAACTACGATCTGTGCATTGCATTGTAGAATAGGCAAATATTTCACCTTTTCAAGTTTGTCTTGAAGAACAAGCCTCCTTAATCTAGAACTCAGAACCCGTTTGAAATTTTGTGGAACCTCTTGCCTTCGCTGAATGAATCACTCGTAAAAGAGAAAAATCTTTAGTTTTTGGGAACAAGCAATATAAGCAAGAAGTCTAACAATGCTAAACACAAAGCAAAAAATGATGTAACAGTTTACAATGAGTTGGTAGATATCAATGCACCATAGCATATCTTGTTCATGAGCACAACTAGTATGATAAAGCAACCAAAAGCATCCAATCTAAGAAGCTTTCTTTCTTCCAACCCACAAATATGAGACGAAACAATGAAAATTCTTAAATGTATATGATCAGGCAAAAAATCATCACCCAAGTATAAAGCAAAAATCACAGAGAGCAGCTGAAGAATTTTGCATCAGTTGAAAAACTTGAAATTCGAAAACACCTAACTTTATCGCGCAAAACATAGTTTTATTCTTTATAAAGATCAGAAGCAGTCTTTCAATCAGTTTAAAAAACAAGATTGTCCATTAAGACTGTCATAAATCAAAAATAAAATGGAAGAGATCCTAGATATAAATTTTTATCTTATGAAAGACTTTTATGGAGAACATCAAATATAGTTGGCAGGAAGAGAAAAAACATATCGTAGAAACTCCTACAGGAAGCAATAGTTAGATAGTTAGCATGGGGATCATGATTAACTTTGCATCAAAAATAATCTAATGGGATTCAAAAGAAAGTGAAGAAAAAATACAGATATACTAGAGCCAGAGATATGTGCAGCTGTTAGATTTCCTGACGAGGCCACAAAATCTTGTCAAAATGTAAACATCAAGAACATCCCTCAAAAGACGAGCAAAAAACTACAGTTTAACTGCAACCTTATTTACAGCAAGGACATGTCATTATTGAGTAAATACTAATGTTGTGGTGTATGATACGTGTTCTACTTCTAGAAATAGGTGTGGCTGTCAATTCAATTGCATACTGCATCTTTTAGCACTTTAAATCATCAATATATGCCACTCGTATAGCTCTAGATATGTAAAACTATCTTGAGGAGACTATTCTCTTTCCTCTAAAATGGTAGTTCTAAAGAAGTGAGTTCATATTGAACTACTTCGTAGCTTCTAAGGGAAAGTCTTACCTCCTCAAAAAAAATTACAATTTTCATGTATAATTTTTTTCTAAGATCCAAGTTTTGCCCCCCTCCACCCACCACAAAAAGAAAAATATAAACTAATTGTATCACCCCTCCCCTCTCTCCAAATAGTGTAAACACCCCTCATAGCTTCCAAAGATATATCACTGCTGAGATTACAAAAATAACCAGACCTCAATGAAATTAGCAATTGCGCTAGAATCTGATCCATTTGGCTCCTTGAGAGTAGACAGTGCCTCATATATCATGGCATTGTACCTGAGGACAGAGTAATAATGTCATGCCTCAAATAAAAGGGAGGAGAAAGATAAGAATATATACAAATAACAGACTTAACATGATATTGGTGATACAATATTTAGAATATGATTATTGAACAAAACTAACTTGGCAGCACTATTTCCTTCAGGTAACGGCTTTGCAGAATCAATCGTCCCTACATCCAGTGGTGCATCCTGTGATGGAGTGACAGACACAGAGGTCTGTGCAACGAGCAGTGGAGTAGCCGGAGTGTCAGGATTGGCCTTCACTTTTGGTGTCTTTGATTTATCTCTTAGGCCTTGGCCATTTGCAACACTCAAATTCCTCCATTTATCCTGCATAAGAAAGCCAAATTTATAGTCATGTTCGTCTCACATTTAGTCTGAAAGTGCGTGGTTTCCAACAAATTACATGACAGGCAAGAAAACAAGATTTGGTTTATTGAGTACAAGTTAGCAGGGGACATATGTACCTTAGCCTACAAACAGTAATAACAGCTGAAAATGATAAAAAGACTACAAGAGGGAGAAGGAGAGTGGGAGGGGGAGAGAATTTGTCTATCCAGTAAAATTGATATGTGGTGAGAAGATATATTCTCAGAAGAACAAATATATATTCTCAGAAGAACATTATTCTTCATCTGATGTTGGAAGTGTAATACAATCACTTCAAAAATAAAATGGTAAACTAAGCAATACTCTAAAAATGTAATTGATTCTTTTCTTCTCTAAAAAATGATAATAATAACCTTTTCATCATTTCAAGGTGGCATAATTGCCAATGTAAATCGGTGTTATGATTAAACCAATAACCCAAAAATTCATGGAGCTACTCACTGAAACATATTCACAAAAACAAAAACATTTTTACAGCATCAAAAAGGGGTCAGAATTGCCAATCTAATACAGTTTTTTCTTTCACTTTTTCATATGCATCACATACAACTCCACAAAAACTACAATTTTTTTTAATTTCACTTAACAACTCCTATAAACTCATAAACAAAACAGCTATAAGAATTCCAAATAACCACTATAAACTAGTCAAAAATGTGTACACGAGCATATACTGGTGCTGCTCGGATACCTACACTAGTATAAGGCGCCACATACATTAATTTCAGCAAACGCTGCATACCTTGAGATCGATGTTGGAGCGAGCGAAAAGGAGGTGGTTGAATTCAGGGTCTCTCTGAATATTCTTCCACTTTCCGGCGCCATGCTTCGCCACGCCGGCTCGCAGCGCTTCCTCCTCTTCGGAGGTCCACTTTTGCTTTGGATTCCCCAGTTCTCCTCCCTCAGCCTCCGCCGCTCAAATTATGGTGTTTGTACTTTGTCGGCCTGTTGCTATTAAGGAGTTGCGGCGGAGTTCCAGATTAATTGGGATATTATCAACACTTGAAGAGGCCAAAACAATTTTTTTGAGAAGCCTTTGCAAATATTGAAAACTTTGGGGACTGCTCTGCTATGAGAGGATTATCAATCGTCCATACAATCTATAGTTCTATACTATTGGACAATCTATATTATCTATCTATTTATAATAGCGTTAATTGTGTGCTTACACTGTCTTTTTTTCAATTGATTTTTTAACTCCTTTTTCGGGATTAAAAATCTTATATGATATATAATTACAATATAAATATGTAATTATTGTATATTTTTAAAATTTTAAATCTTTAAACTAATATGATATATTATTAATTAGATGAAATAAATAATTTTAGAAAAACTGAACAAAATCAAAGTATTTGAGGTGGTTATGTCTGTATAAGGGTATTTTAGAGAGAACACATAAAAATATACCAAGAGACCAAGATAGTTACTATGTGTTGTTCTCAGCACGCGTTGCGTGCTTGCACAATCTTTTTTTAATTGGGTTTTAACTCCTTTCGGGGTTTAATTACAAATATTATGTGATACGATAATATTGTATTGGCAATATTATTAAGGGCATTACGAAAATTTCAGGAATATAGTATGTTAGGATAAATTGAAATTATTAAAAGTGTCACGGATATTTAAGTCATTCTACATGTTGGCATATTATTTATGATTAATAAAAAAATTAGGTGTATTTTGGTAATTACATGGTCATACCAAGAGGCCATAATAGCTTTTATAGTCTACTTCCTTTTTATAATATAGTAAAGATATTATATTATATATATATATTAAAAAACGCAAATATATGATAAAAAAACCGCAAATCTTCTTCAAATAATTAACTTTAATCTTTTGATATATCTTCAAAGAACTTCTTCATCACGAGGTTGAATGCTATGTAGATGACTTAGTTCTACAACTTGACTCATGTTGGACTTAGGCTATAGGGCGAACATACGTTACGTTGGGTGATGATAGTTGCATCCTCTCAAAAAAAAAATTTAGTACCTTTAAAAAAATTATATTTTGCTCCCATAAAACTATATTTTGACCCTCTTAAATTTTTTTTGCATTCCAATTTTTATGTTATTATTTTCTGTCCCCTGAACAAAATTTCTAGATTCGTAACTATTAAGCTAGTTGATGTTTATCACCCTAGGATGCGAAAATGGCCACGAAGACGGCTTAATGGTTACATATGCATAAGAGGGTTATAGGCAACAGACCCTTCTATGGATTTTAACATGCAAAATACATTCATATGATTTAAAAATAGGCAAACATCTCTGTGGTTTTCAAAATATACAGTTTACCCCATGTGGTTTTTAAAATATGTAACTTAGACCCAAGTGGTTTGTATCTATTTACAAACCACATTGGATAAATGTTTATTATTGATACCATAATAAGATAAATTGTCAGTAGCTCAGCTTAAGAGAAGGTTTACTTTTCCTTTCGGTGGAAGTTTTTGTTCCAAGCCCCCTCAAGTCAATGAATTCATAGTTGAGGGTACGTGATCATGAGTTCTAGGTAAATCACCAAACAAAACGAGTTTCACCCCTCATTCACGACTAATTTAATTAAATAATATAAAAAATAAAAAAAGTTTAAAAATAAAGTTAAAGCAAATGGTTCACTTTTCTACCGTGAAACACGATAGTGGTTCGCAATTCTTCAAAAAAAAAGCCCAAAACTGTCAACGTCAATCTCGGAATTGAAGCATGCTTATTTTTTTTTAAAAAAATATTGTTTGGAAGAAATGTGATTCAGGATCACGCTTTCAAACAAAAAAATTTGCCACTTTTTTACATGCTTTGTTTTAGTGGCTCATGAACCATTTAGTTCTAGCTTGATTATAGATAAATTTGGGCTTTTTTAAATTACCGATCGAGTTAGTCACAAAGGCTTGAAAATATTTATTACTAAATATTCTATTCATAATAGAATTTACGACTCCTTATTTATCTCGATTTTGAATTTGATAAAGTAAGTAGTAGCTCATGAGCAATTTCAATAATTTAAAGCTTTTACTGAAAATAATAATTAAATTAAATTTTTATCAAACTTTTTAATAAAATGAAAAAAAAATCATGTCAACATGCAGAGTGAGAACCTAAGATGTGAGAGTGCTAAATTGTATGTTGGCATGATTTTTTCAACTTTATTATTCTAACAATTTAATACTTTGAATTTGTACAATTTGAAAATTTGTGATCATATTCATTAGTCGTCATTTTACTATCATTGTTATTGTTATTTAATTTGATATATTAAGTGTGGCTTTGGAAAAAAAGTATTAGTGAAAAAATTGCTCAAAAATTTAAAAACACAACCTATTTTGGTCTCATAACTTTTATGTAATTATTTTATCGTATTTTTTTTTCATGTTGTTCCAATACCCGATCACAATTATTATAATGATCGTTGGGGTAATAAAGTTCAAATTGTTGGAGTAATAACCTCAAATTGTTCAAATTCAAAGTTCAATTTGTTGGAGTAATAAAGTTCAATTTTTTTTGCCAACGTACATTTTACAATCTCACATCTTAGGTTCCCACTCAGCATATTGGCATGATTTTTCATTTTAATTAAATAGTTCGATAAAAAATTAATTTAATTATTATTTTTCGGTAAAAGCTTTAAATTATTTAAATTGTAAATGAGCTACTACATTACTTTATCAAATTCAAAATCGAGATAAATAAAGGAGTCCTAAATTGTATTATGATTAGAATATTTAATGAAAAATATTTTCAAACCTTTGTGACTAAATCGACCGGTAATTTAAAAAAACCCAAATTTATCGATGATCAAGCTAGAACTAAATGGTTCACGAGCCACTAAAATAAAACATGCAAAAAATGGTAAATTTTTTTGTTTGGAAAAAACGTGATCCTGAATCACGTTTATTCAAAACATTTAAAAAAAAAACATTTGGTTTGGAAGAAACGCGAAGCGGTTCGCGTTTTTTCCAAACAAATTTTTTTAGAAATAAGCATGTGTCAATCCTGAGATTGACGGTAACAGTTTCAGGATTTTTTTTTTTTGAAGAATCGCGAACCACAATCGCGTTTCACGGTAGAAATTAAACCATTTGCTTTTAACTTTATTTTTGAAACTTTTTATTTTTTATATTATTTAATTAAATTCTCCCACGATAATGATTGAAGTGTTGAAGTGGATAATCGATTTTTTTTTAAAAAAAGACAGAATCGATTAAAAGTTCAAATATTTTGTAATTATGATTATGGTGTGAATGAGGGACTGATTAATATGATTAGTCTAAATTATTGTATTAAATCTTTAAAAAATTACACAATTAAAATTTTTACAAATTAGCATAAATTATTAACAAATAAAAAATATCTTATTTGTTTATCTGTAATGAATTATCTAACTTAAATCTAGAAAATATTATATTGTAAATATTGTGTCTAATATTCAATCCACTTGATCACAGGTATTATTCTCAAGCAATGTAATAAATAAGTTGCAGTTGAAAGTTTGTACATACTTCGGTAACTATTATGGATAGAGGAACCAATTGACATATCAGAACAACTCTTCAAAAAAGATTGAATAGATCAGAACAAAAAAGTATTGAGAAAAACTGAGAGAGAGCGCGAGATATAGGAGAGCAAAAGAAGAAAGAATTCTAGAATACATTCATTTTAATACACATGAGTGAATGATAGTGAATTCAATTGGGCTTGTATTGCTTTGTATCTGAAATTTGTGATCAAAGAATTGGTGTCTTCCGTGGATGTAGACATTCTTGGCCCAAATACGTAAATCTCTCGTGTTCTTCCTTTTCGTTTTTGTGTTTCTGTTGAAATTGCTACTGCACGTGCATGATTTTTTTATGGTTATGTAACTTGTTTTGTTTCTCTAAATGTGTTGAGCAAATGTCACAGAGGTTTTGTTCAAATCAATTATACAGATTCTAGTCTGATAGTTCTTAAATGAAGTGGTTAATATCACACAATCAAGAACCAAGAAAAAAATTCATATAGTCATATGTTGTGCATCATCAAAGATTCCTGAGTACAAATAGTTCAAGAATAAAGGATTTAGAATTCAGTTTCATAACAATTGGCGTCATCTGTGTGAAACGAAACCACGAGACAAGAGTTGACTAAATCTTGATACGGAATCATGCCTACAAAGATTGAAGTTGCAAGATTCGATGGAAAAGGAGACTTTGGGTTGTGGCGTAGGAGAATGCATGCAATCTTGATTTAATAGAAGGTGGCAAAAGCACTCGACGGCGAAGGAAAATTACCAGAATCCCTCTCGGCTTATCAGAAACAAGACATGATGGACATTGCATTCAACACACTCACTTTACATTTAGATGACAAAGTTCTTCGCGAGTTATCATCGGAAAAAATCGTTGCTGGCATATGGCTTAACTTAGAGCAATTGTATGTGACAAAATCTCTTCAAGCTAGGATATATCTAAAGGGAAGTTGTTTGGTTACAAGACGAATGAATCCCAACCAGTTAGTCTGAATTTAGATGAGTTTAATAGACTCTTTCTTGATCTACAAAATATAATGATTGAAGTCGATGATGAGGATAAGGCCATTATAGAGTAATTTCCCTTCGAAGTCCTATGTACTTTTGTTGACACGATGAAGTATGCCCGAGAAATCTCTATCATTTAATGATGTATAATCTGCCCTTAAATCCAGAGAAACAGAGAATCTAAATGAGATAGGGACTAAGGGCATAGGTGATAGTCTGTTCACCAAGGATATCACTGATAAATGTGAGGCGTGTGGTAAAAACAGGAAAGTCAAGAATGAAAGACAAGGACAACAAGTATTGTCACAAGGAGGGACACTACAATAGGCAATGCCCTGAGCGTAACAAAGATCTTGATAAATCAGGAGGGCGAGCTGAAGCGGGGCAGTCATGGATGAATCAGATTATTCAGAGGTGTTATGTGTGACCATTGACCAAGAAGGAAAATGATCAATTCTGGGTTTTGGATAGCAGTTGTTCATTCTACATGACACCAAATAGGTCATTATTCGAATCCTTCAAACTGATAAAGGAAGAACATGTTGTGCTTGGAGACAACAGAACCTGTAAAGTACAAGGCATAGGATCGTGAGACTAAGGCTATCTAGTGGGGTTGAGAATGTTCTGCAAGGCGTTCGCTATGTACCTGAAGTTAGGAGAAATCTAATTTCTTTGGGGCTGCTCGACCAATCCGATTTTTCATTCAATACAAGGATGTAATGATTACAGTTTCAAGAGGTCCAAGTGAGAGGAATTTTAATTCCACCTTAAACCTTGGTGGTCCATTGCATTTCATTATATAGAGTGTACAAAGAATAAGAAATACAATCTACAAGATTCTATAAGATTGACTAAATCCTATCAAAGTTTTAAAACAAAACAAATCTAATCTTTTGTATCAATAGAAGATTCTGTAGATTCTGTAATATCTTCACTATCCCCCCTCAAGCGAAGCGTGGGATTGGGTCCGACAAAAAGCTTGGAACGAAAAAATGTAAACAGTGTTCGAGATAAGCTCTTGGTAAAGGTATCGGCAATATTGAGGTTGGAAGGAACATACTGAGTAGTGAGTCTGCCAGCCATGACAAGTTCCCGAGTGAAATGATAGTCATGTTCAATATGTTTTGCACGCTTGTGAGAGACAGGATTGACACTGATAAAAACTGCACTCTTATTGTCGCAGAGTAGAAGAGGACCAGAGTGTAGATCAACGCGAAGATCACGAAGGAGATGGGAAAGCCAGATGACATCTGAAGCCGCATGTGCAAGGGCACGATACTCGGATTCACAACTTGAGCGAGACACTGTTGGTTGTTTCTTGGAACTTTTCATACCAAATTGGAGCCAAGAAAAATGCAGTAACCAGAAGTGGAACGACGAGTGTCCGGGCAAGAGGCCCAATCAGCATCCGAATACGCCAATAAACGAGTAGGCGAGGCGTTAGTAAAGGAGAGACCAAAGGAGGAAGTGCCCTTAACATAGCGCAACATACGTTTGACAGCCTGAAAATGCGGAATAGTAGGGGATTGCATAAACTGACTGACATAATTGACAGCAAATGAGATGTCTGGGCGGGTAATAGTGAGGTATTGAAGCGCCCCAACCAAAGAGCGATACAAAGTAGGATCATCAAAAACAGAGCCAGTGGCATGAAGATGCTGACCGACAACCATGGGTGTTGAAACGGGTTTGCTTTCTAGTAATTGAGAACGAATGAGAATATCCTGAGCATATTTGGCCTGACTGAGGAATAGACTAGTAGCGGTATAAGTGACTTCCAAATCAAGAAAATATCCTAATTTGCCAAGGTCTTTAATGGCAAAGGTAGAGTGAAGCCGAGAGATAAAATTCTGAATGACCGTGGTGTCGTTGCCAGTCAAAATGATGTGATCAACATAAACAAGGAGGTAGAGTAATGAAGCACCACGACAGAAGATAAATAAGGAAGTATCAGCTTGACTGCAAGTGAATCCAAGATGAATGAGGAAGTCACTGAATCGTTGAAATCAAGCACGGGGGGCTTGCTTGAGACCATATAATGCATTTTTTAAACGACAAACATGATTTGGACAGTAAGCATCAACATAACCAGGGGGTTGTTCCATGTAAACAGTTTCAGAAAGCAAACCATTGAGAAACGCATTTTTGACATCCAGTTGGTGAAGAGACCAGTTGCGCAGAACGGCAAGAGGCAGAACAACGCGTACGGTAGAAGCTTTCACCACAGGTGAAACTGTGCAGTGGTAATCGAGGACGGGAACTTGGGTAAACCCTTGAGCCACAATACGGGCTTTAAGACGCTCGATGGAGCCATCAGATTGGAACTTGGTGCGAAAAACCCATTTGGCACCAACAACATTCATGTTAGAAAGATGAGGGACAAGTTTCCATGTGTCATTTGATTTAAGTGCACGGATTTCATCATCCATAGCAGCAATCCACTCCGCATGTTTTGCAGCTGATTTGAAACCCTTTGGTTCCGTGGTGGTTAGCAAAGCATGAAGAAGACCAAGAGAAGAATCTGCAACAAGAACATGATAACGTGGTTTGAAGGTGCCAGCCTTCGTACGAGTGATCATATGATGAGAAGGTGGAGGGGCCGACGGTTGCGGAGGAGAACATGCCAGCGGCAATGGTGAAGCAATAACAGGCGGGGCAGAAACATCAGATGTTGTGCAAACGCGACAAGGTGATGCGGTAGAGACGCCAGAGTGAGGAGGATCTGACGTAGATGGGGACACTGGGACGGCAGGAGCGGAGTGCGTAACGAAACAGGAAGGCTCAATAAAGCTGCTGAAATCCAAGTCAGAGACGGGCCGAGATTGAGAAGATCCAGCAAAGGGAAATAGAAGCTCATCAAACTGGGCATGGCGTGTGACATAAGTAAAAGAAGAGTTAGGATCCAAACATCGATAACCTTTAAGATAAGAACTGTAGCCAATGAATATACAAGGATGACTGCGTGGAGCGAGCTTGTTAGGAGCATAATCTCATAAACAGGGGTAAGCACGACAACCAAACGGACAAAAATTGGCATAATTTGGTGCAACCCCATACAATAACTCAAAAGGAGATAAATTGTCAAGCACCGGCGTAGGTAGACGATTAATGGTAAAAACTGCAGCACTGAAAGCATCAACCCAATACGACATAGGCATGTGCGATTGAAAAATCATAGTCAAACCTGTTTCTGTAATATGACGATGTTTGAGCTCAACCCGGCCATTTTGGGCAGGAGTGTAAGGACAAGAAGATTGATGACGAATGCCATGAGCGCTCAGAAGATTTCGAAAACGCAGGCTATTGAATTCTGCACCACCATCACTTTGAAAAAAATTAATTTTTTGGGATAACTGATTTTCAACAAGTGACTGAAATTGTAGAAATATATCAAAGAAATCTGATTTATGCCGCATAGGATATAACCACGAGAAGCGAGAATGATCGTCCACAAATAACGCATAATAGATATAACCACCCAAAGAGAGAATAGGCGCAGGACCCCAAAGATCACAATGAATTAAATCCAAAATGTGCGCAGAGCGTTTTTTATTGACAGTAAATGGAAGACGATGACTCTTAGCTAACTGACATGGGGAACATAATGTGGGACTGAGGAGTAAAGAAGAAACAACTAAATGTCCTTGCTTATTTAATAAAGAAACAGTGCTATGTGCAACATGCCCTAAACGTGCATGCCATAAGTCAAATGACCCTTTGAGACTATTATGATGGATAGCTGACAAAAGAGCGGAATGACCCTGCTGCAAAACATAGAGGCCACCTTGACAGTTCCCTTTGGCCAGTAGACTTCCTGTCCGACGATTCTGAAGAGTAAATGAGTTATTAGAGAAAAATACATCAATAGGATATTCTCAGGTAAGGCGACTGATTGATAATAAATTTTTGGTGATATGTGGGACAACCAATACATTAAGCAATTTAACATGAGGCAAAATAGCACAAGAGCCAATATGCGAAATTGGAAGAGAGGCACCATTACCAACAACAACCCGATCCTTACCACCATAAACCTCGGATGTGTCAAGATGAGATGAAGTTGGTGTCATGTGACCAGATGCACCAGTGTCCACATACCAATCATAAACATTGCTAGCAGACACAGAGCACGAGGTATTGAAGGCTTTGGCGAGATTAGCATGATTGGGAGCTGGGGATGAAGCATAACGTTGATTGCAACTTACAGCAGTGTGGCCTTCAGTTTTGCAAATCTGACATCGAGGAGCATACGTGCGCCTGCCACGCCCACGGCCAGAACGGCCATGACCCTGGAAGCCATCGTCACGGTGCGAGGGATAGGTTGGCCGGGAGGACGAACACCCGAAGGGCTGGAGGAGGAAATAAAGGCCGCAGGAGATGGTGAATTTCCAGATTGCTGAAAAATCTCGAAGCTTTCCGCCCTGGGCACAATATCATAGAATGATGGCAGAGGTGTAAGTGCCATCTGAGCAGTGGAGAAACTTGAGAAAGACGCACCTAACCCAAGAAGGAACCAGTGAGATTTATCGGTGTCATCAACGGGACGTCCGATGACCGCCAATTGATCGCACAACGATTTGAATTGGCGAGAATATTCAGTCACGAGATGAGAGCCCTTTTTGATAAGCTGGAGATCATATTTGAGCCGTAGTTCACGAGTCTTTGAGTTGTTACTGAAAGAAGACTCGAGGGCAGCCCACAGTGCACGCGAAGTGGAACATCCAAGCGCATCAGCCATGGCCTCTTCAGACAGAGACGAGAAGAGCAAACTTAGAAGGCGCCGATCCTGTAAATAACAGGCACTGAACAACGAAGGATTTGTCACAGGGGTGCCATCAGTGCAAAGAAGAGTATGCGGTGGGGATGGATTGAGCCATCAATAAAGCCAAGGAGGTGTTGGCAGGTTAGCAACGACATTAGTTGACTCTTCCAGAGTAGGTAATTGGATGAGGTGAGTTTAATGGTGATCATATGAATGAGGGTAGAAAAAGGGAGGGAGGATTCAGATACAGAGTTGGCGGCGGTGGTGGAAGAACCGCCAGCGGAGGTCGCGGAATCAATGGTATGACCGGCCATGGATCGAAAAAGAGAAGATGAGTTTAACCTAAAAGGACACTGATACCATGAGAGGAATTTTAATTACACCTTAAACCTTGGTGGTCCATTGTATTTCATATATATGGAGTGTACAAAGAATAAAAAATACAATCTACAAGATTCTATAAGATTGACTAAATCCTATCAAAGTTTTAAAACAAAACATATCTAATCTTTTGTATCAATAGAAGATTCTGTAGATTCTGTAATATCTTCAATACCAAGAACCTTACTTATAGGAGTCAAGAAAAATGGATTATATATTCTTGATAGGAGTACTAAAGTCAGGGTGGAGTCTCTGGAGAGTGCATCGGGTGGATGTAGGAGTGATATTGAGCAGGACATTGCTTTGGGAAAGCAGGATTCAAAGCCTACAGATGCATTGGTCATGAAGTACAAGAAACCAATTCAAGTAATTCACAAGAAAGTTTGGAGGAGAATCTCTGGACAACCAGCAATAGGATAGGAGCATGTTCAAAATGATGACAATGTCTTATTGGTCGGCTCAACAGATAATGGTGGTGAACCGGAACAACTCAAGGTGGAGTTGAAATCAGTAGTGAACCATTCTAGGATAATGAGCACTAGACGCAAATTCAAGAGTTCGATCACCAAATTTCTAACCTTTGGTAAAGCTAGAAATGAATGAGACTGGTTGGTGAAACCAGTACATTACAGCCTTAAGAGAAGGCAGATGGAGACACAATTAGGCAGGATTGAAGAAAATACAAGGTGGAGAATTGTTAATATTGTGTCTAATATTCAATCAACTTGGTCACATGCATTACTCTCAAGCAATGGAATAAGTAAGTGACAGTTGAAAGTTTTCACAGATTTCGGTAACTATTGTGGATAGAGGAACCAATTGGCCTATCATATTGGTCATTGGTTACAAGCTATAAATAAAGAGTAAAGTCATTGGATAAGCAATGAAAAAAATTTAATATTCATCAGAGAACAACTCTTCAAGAAAGATTCGATAGATCAGAAAGAAAAAGTCTTGAGAAAAACTGAGAGAGAGTGCGAGATACAGGAGAGCAAAAGAATAAGATAGAATTTTGGAATACATTCATTGTAATACATAGGAGTGAATGATGGTGAATTCAATCGGGCTTGTATTGCTTTGTATGTGAAATTTGTGATCAATAAAGAATTGATGTCTCCCATGGATATAGGCATTCTTTACTGAACCACTTAAATCCCTCGTGTTCTTCCTTTTCGTTTTTGTGTTTCTGTTGATATTGTTATTGTCCGTGCATGATTTCTTATGATTCTGTAACTTGTTTTGTGTCTCAGAATGTGTTGAGCGCATGTCACAGAGATTTGGTTCAAACGAGTTATACAGATTCTAGTCTGATAGTTCTTAAATGAAGTGGTTAATATCACACAATCAAGAACGAAGAAACAAATTCATATAGACATATGTTGTGCATCATCGATTCTTGAGTACATGTTCATAGTTCAAGAATAAAGGATTTCGAATTCAATTCAAGAATAAAGGATTGATAATTCATAACATTATATATATATATATATATATATATATATACTATTGGGTTTTGAGAATCCTACTAATTCGAATTTTAATATTAACATAATTTTTTCATGTTATTAATAATAAATCTATCGAGTGTGCATTAACGTGTCATCTTTACAGAACATCAGCAAAGTTGATGAGAGATTCATTCCTGAGAAGACATGCTAGCAAAGTGATCACTAGTACTGATCAAGCATTTCAAGACAGTTGATTTTAGTCCAGCTGAGTTCGGACAGCTGAGAATTAGCGGAATTAATTTATGTTAGGATAACAAAATAGCCTGCAATAATTAACAATGAAAAGCTAGTCAACTGATTAGTGGAGTGTAATCAAATCTGTCGAGCTAAGTACAACTCAAGTGAACAAAGGTAGACCAACAAAGTCATCAACATCCAAGCTATAGATAACCAACTAGACAAATATGAATGTTGGAGAATCAAGAAGAAAGTACAAAGAAGTCGGAATCGTATAAGTACTTTTCAACGAACATATATTTTGTCTAACACACACATATATATATATATATATATTTATATACACTGGCCGGAAGATTGATAAAGATGGAAGATACAAGATAGATAGAAGAGAGAAAAGTAAAAAATGAGAGAGAAGAGAGAGAAAGACAGAAATGAGAGATGACTATATCTCGCAACTGGTCGTTAATATCATTATAAGGTATCGATCCAAGAAGAGGAGCTTGAAAGATACATCAGCTTAGTTGATAACATACACCAACTACATGCACCATCGTTGAATAGAATATCTGATCATGTGATGGATCGATTGTGCGCCACAAATACTCATCATTTGTATTGAGATCTACATTGTTAATTAGTGATTTGTGTAACCGTTCAGACTTTTGTCTAAACAGATTGAGAGATGATGAGTTAGAATTCTTGACCAGTGAGGTAGTTTCAGCTAGGTGTGATTTAGATGAGTATGTTTGTACCAAGTATTGTATAAATCAAAGTTTTTTCTAGTATCCTTCCATTCGATGGAAGAAGAGGAGATGTATAAGGATTGAGCCTAATGTGTGTGCATATTTTTTGTTTGTTTATATATCTTTACATTGATTTTATTATTTTGTTTAATTAATTCAGAGTATGTTAGTTTGAGTTACTTCCAATTGATTTCTTAAACCAAACTCGATCTAATCTTTTTGTACAAACACTTCAAGGACATGTGCTATTCCAGCTCAATTTGACTGAAATCAGTTGGATGGAATGGTCGGGGTCAACATCTATCATAACAAGTGGTATTTATACAGTACACTCAACTCACTTATTTTCATACTATATTGGCTTTTAAAAAAAATACCAAATTTTCTTTCTTAAAGTGTCATGTAATAACAATATTTCTATATTATATTTTTATAATTATTTGGTATCTTAATATTATAATGAAATTGCAATATTATAGAACTCAAGAAACATAATTTCATTCTTCATTCTTGAGTGTGAAAAACAATGAAAGACTTCCTTCGAGGCCAGCTAAGAAGATTTATCACGATCATTGTTTTAAATATTATATTAATTACATAAATATATTTATATGGTTTTGAAGTTTTCTATGAGTTGACGCACATTGAAATCAATTATGAATGTATTTCTAAATAAATATTTTAACGTATTTCTTATCATAATAATAGGTAGACAATTATTAAGAAAGAAGATGACTTCCCTGATAAAAACATTATTTTGAGTCTCTGAACCGACACATCTCAAATATTTTATACTATCTTCCAATTTTTCATCAGATCCTATTTATTGAAATTTGATAACAACATTTTTTAGATAATACGTGAAAAATGAATTTCATATGCTCTATTTATTGAAAGCGAATTGCGACGCAAGTGGGGGAAATAACACATAAACTTAGCTAAACATTCTACTTTAAGGACAATGTATTTGTTGAACTGAAGGATAATAATGCGTCTAAGATTACGAGGGATAACATTGATGATTAAGAACACAAATTTACAAAAGATAATGTTGAGTTATCAATCTCAAGCAAATGTATTTTGAAATTCCTTCATGATTCACAAGCATTTTTAGCATGATTTGATTAGATTGCAGCTATAGCTTGACGTTTATCTGCACCATCTACCTATTTCTCGAATTTGGATACAATTTAACTTGAATAGTCCTTAAATTATTTTCTACTACTACAACAACAACTAAGTCCTTAATTTAAATAGGTTACGGTAGACTACATGAATCGTAGACGGAATCAAGTCGGGCCGTACACTTATGTCAATCTTCTCCAAGAGCTTCTTTCGGTCAGAATATCATCGTTGATCCTTTTGCACTCAAAATCTTTGTATATAACTTCGAACAATATCTTCTTATTTTTTGTGTTATTTTATTCGGTCACATATATTTCCGAGTATCACAACTAAAAGACAAAATATGTAATATCTCGTATGTGTGTTATATATATGATACACCTAACATAATAACCACCTGATAGGCCGGCATGTTTCCGTCACTTCCTTGTGGCCTTTCAGAAGACGTCGCTTCTTCGTCCGACCTCTTTATATAGGACCGGCATGTTGGACCGACGTGTTGTACCTCACCTGTTCGCCCTCCTTCAAACGTTACGACGAACTCTTTTTTGGTCCGATCTCATTGACCAATCTCTTCTTATAGCTTGCTTAATACATGGACGCCAGGGAACCGTATCTTCTAAATTAAGGCAAGTGTGAGATCTTCGGAGAAATATCAGGTATTTGATTACATTCACGAGATCTTATCATATCTTGATAAAGATATGGATAAAAATGGAAGAAGTCGTTGCTGCATTGTAACTCTTATTCCCCTGCCTATAAATATCAGGTTCAATCTACGTGTTGAGGCATTCATAATTTCTTTCACTTACTTTACAAGTGTATATTTTCTCGTATCCTCTCTCCTGACTTGAGCGTCAGAGGGGACACGCCAGAAAAACTTCATGCCCCATTCTCACGTTTATTTCGTGATTCCAGGTCTCTGAGGTGAGGATCCAAAGCAAGATTGTCGCAATTATTATTGTCATTGAAGAATAGGGAGGTATTTCCTTACTTATCGATATTTATTGAAGATCACACTTTTTGGTGATGATACCCCTAAAATAATAACCACATGATAGGGCGACCTGTTTTCGTCGCTTCCTTGTGGCCTTCAGAAGACCTTGTGTAAGGCCTCGCAACCTTAAGTGCGGATTAAAGGCATAAGTAGAGCTAAGCATGCATAATTCAGAGTATAAGGTTCATGTTGATGCCTTGAGCTATTAGGATTACAGTGCCAAAAATAAAATGCCAAAAAGGATTAATTACATTCCCAGCTAAATGAATGTTAATCCTATAGTTTTACACTACTCCTAGAGGAGAGACTATACAAAAGAATCATGTCCCGCTAAACCAATAACACTCCTCACAAGCTCACCGCATCAACCCGGTCCTTAGCCCTGCTTGCCAAAAGATACCTACTGGAACAACCACCAAAACCATGAGCATATAATAAACCGTAATCATACCAACAAGATTATGATATAAAAATGCATAACCGTAAATACAAATCACTTCCTGTAATATATGCACTTAAAAGCTCCATTTGGTTGTCCCTGTACCACAGTCATAATGTACATCATGACATGCATCCGTTCCGTCAATACCAAAGAAAAAATCAAAGAGGGATTTTTAGAAGTAATGTTCAAGCAGATCCAAAGAGAAGAAAATAGAAAAGCTGACAGATTGGCAAGAATGGCTAGTGTTCTTCGCACTTGGCAAAACAGATGTTTCAAGTTGAATTAACCCTAATCAAGATGATCCATCTGAATCTCTTGAAGAAATGATTGGAGAGCAGATCTCTTAGACTATCTTACCAATGCTAAGCTCCTGAGTGATCCAAAGAAGCCTACAGACTCAAGCAGATGAGGCAGAGGTTCGTACTCGTTGAAGAAATCTTGTACAAAAGGTCTTTTGCTCGTCCACTCTTGCGCTGTTTGTGACCGAAAGAATCAGATTATCTATTGAGAGAAATCTATGAGGGATGCGGTGGAAATCATCTAGGAGCATATTTCCTAGCAAAGAAGGTGCTCCTCGCTGGATATTTTTGGCCTACAATTCAGAAGGACTCTACAACTATGGTTATATCTTGTGATAGTTGCCAGAGACACTCTAGAATTCAGCATGATGAACACAATTGTGGCAGCATGCCCGTTTGATCAGTGGTGCATTGATATAGTAGGACCATTTCCAACAGGTAGAGATCAGAAGAGATTTTTAATTGTGTCTATTGATTATTTACTCATCAGAATCACCGAGAAAGAGGTCTTCAACTTCATCTGGAAAAACATTGTCTGCCGATATGGAGTCCCAAGGAAGATTATCTCTGATAATGGAAGACAATCGAGGAGGCTTTACTCCGGACGTGGTGTGAAGAGTTAAAGATTCATCAGGCATTTACTTCTGTCGCTTACCCTCAAAGTAATGGTCAGGTAGAGGTCACCAACAGGTCTCTGGTACAGAGCATTAGAGCTAGGCTTGGGAAAGTAAAAGGAAATTGGGTGGAAGAACTACCCAACATCATGTGGTCCTATCGAACTAAACCAAAGATGGGAACAGATGAAAAACCTTTCAGTATGGTCTATGGAAATAAGGTAGTACTCCCAGCTGAGATTGTGGCAGAATCATCAAGAATACATTTCTATGACGATCAGAAGAGTGAGAGAAGATGATGTGGCTAGAAATAGACACATCTATTGCGCTTAATTGTCTACGATTTGGTATATTTTGATGGATAAATTGATACATATGCTACTTAATCGTATATTTGTGTAAATATAGGGAAAGGTGAAGAAATCAAGCTAAAATGATGAAAGAAGCAATAAAGTTGAAGAAAAGAGAAAAAAAAAACAAGAATCCAAGACACATGTTGCTCGTTTCTCCTCAAAGTTCTATATGTTCGAGCCATGTTTTGGAAATGTGGTCCATATAAAAGTTGTAGAACTTTGAGTTATCTTCGCGTGGACAGCTGATTCATTGAATTCGGAGTTTGTATGTGAAAGTTATTGCCAAAATACAAAACTCGCCAGAAAAATTGATGACAGGCGTAATTACGCCATTGCTACGGCATGTGTAGGCGTAGCTACGCCATTCTACGCGTATTTACGCCAGAAGAGTTTTGAAGTGTAAAAACTTGATTTCTTTCCTTCCCACATGGATTCTAACCTACTCCATCAACCTCCCTATACATATATGGACGAAAATCAGACTAAAGAACATCTAGATAGTTAGGGTAGAGTAGTTTAGGATAGTTTTATAATTTTTCTTTCAATTTTGTTGAAGAACGCTACGAAGAATCAAAACGAAGACGGGATTGACACCTCGACGAGCGGAGATCGGATTAGTTTTCTTTCCCTTGTTTTATTTATTGTTTTATCTTAGATTATGTCTAGCTAGTTTTTAATTCTTGGTTGAGGAAGACAAATCCTTGGATTTTATTTATCTTGGGGAGATTCTTACGCTTTAATTATCAATTTTATTGAGTATCAAGAGTTTTTCTGATTTTATTGATATGATTGTTGTGTTTGTTTATTGGATTGACAACCTAATAACTTGCATGAAATCTAACGCTAAATTAGATATCAAATACGGAATCGTTTGATCCCTCTAATTTACGAAGCAACTAAGATTGGTGAATTTCCGCTTGTGAGTTTGTTAAATTCTTAGGAAGAACACTTGACTAGATTAAACATAGACGCTTGAATTATGTTGTTTAGCTTCATCGATCTCACTAGTTCATACGCTATCATCAATTTAAATCTTAATCGCTTGTATTTTGATTGATTGTTTGATAAGGGTTAAACTAGAACGCTTGGGCTACTTAACTATACATAAGGTGAGATAGGACTTTGATTATTGGATCAAACGTCCAACGATGAATATTCATATGAAAAATTGAGTCTTTTGTGAATCAATGAAATAGATGATAATTCCAAGGAAGAGTCGACCGATACCAAGAATCGCTTTCATTAGTTTAATCTTTAGTTTTAATTTTATTAGTATAATTCACTCACAACCCCATCCTTTATTATTATTTTGTGATTTTCATTAACACAAGAATTCACACCTCTTCGTGGGATCGATCCCTACTCACACTACTATATTTTTGTTATCAATCTTGAGGATTGAGTGGGGTTAATTTGGGCGTACACGATAAGCGCACACCAGAAAAGTCGCCGATCTTGATTTAATTGAAGAAAAAAGGGAAGCTGCCACCATCAGGATGGAAGCCTATCGTAGCCGCATTGCACGGATGTAAAACCGACGAAAAAAAGTTTCCAGCCCAGAGACCTAATGCTGAGAAAGGTGCAAGAGGTGCAAGTGGGCAAGCTAGATCCTAAGTGAGAGGGCCCCTTCAATGTAGTAGAGAAGTTAAGTTCATGAGCATATTACCTAGAAGGCCCTGATGGGAAGACATTAAAGAGGCCTTTGAACACATGTCACCTCCGCAAATATTATGCTTAGTTCACGTCTTTTAGTTTTCTTTTGTTGCAAAGATTGTGTTTTTGGATGATTTACCATTCATTATTTCAATACAATTTTGAGAATATTCTATAATTTGTTGCCTACATAGTTAAAGGGTTTTCCCCATATCTCATGAGATTGTTTACGATGAGCTCACCTCAACACTGGTTACGCCAGGTCCAAGGGTATTCACCCCATCTCAGGAGCTTGTTTACGACGAGCTCACCTCAACCCTGGTTACGACAGGTCAAAGGGTTTTCACCCCATCTCAGGAGCTTGTTTACGAAGAGCTCACCTCAACCCTGGTTACGCCAGGTCCAAGGGTTTTCACCCAATCTCAGGAGCTTGTTTACGACGAGCTCACCTCATCCATGGTTACACCAGGTCCAAGGGTTTTCACCCATCTCAGGAGCTTGTTTACGACGAGCTCACCTCAACTCTGGTTACGCCATGTCCACGGGTTTCACCCCATCTTGGGAGCTTGTTTACGACAAAGCTCACCTCAATCCTGGTTACGTCAGGTCCAAGGGTTTTCACCCCATCTCAGGAGCTTGTTTACGACGAGCTCGCCTCAACCCTACAACGAGCTCACCTCAACCATGGTTACACCAGGTCAAAGGGTTTTCACCTGACCTCAGGAGCTTGTTTACGACGAGCTCGCCCCAACCCTGGTTAAGCCAGGTCCAAGGGTTTTCACCCCATCTCAGGAGTTTGTTTACGAGCTCACCTCAACCCTGGTTACGCTGGGTCCAATGGTTTTCACCATATCTCAAGGGTTTTTCACCCAACCTGTAAGGACCCCCGTGCCCTTAACCCGCTATTAGTGTATTAACCCATGTATTTAGTGCATGCAATCATATAATCAGGGGAAAAGAAACCACATGCTACCATAGCATAATATACTACCAATAAAATTCCTTACATTATTCCATATAATTTCCGATTTTCACCAACCTAGTTCACGTACATAACATGCACCCTTATAATACACTTGTTGGGATATGCCCTAAGACAAGTCATTAGATGATTGTTTATGACATACAATGTATTATGATTTTATTAATGGCAAATCATTATTATATCTTATTCGAATATCTGTGCAATATGAATTGATATATAAGTTAATGTCCTTAGAATAATATTGTATTGTTCTTAAAGATTGTCCCAAGTCAAGTATTATCATGAATCGGGATAATGATAATGCATTGAGACTAGTATGTTTTGATTGAAGAATTGTTCATGGATATGAGATATCAAATCAACACATGGGTACATGTTAGAGAACAATGTACTGGACAGACCCACCATGAGAATGCTACATGGATAGTTATATGAGTGCCATAAGCAATTCTCATAGTGATAATAATGTATGTAATCCTTACTACTTGAGATCATCACAGATCCCAACATAAGGAGTTATGTATCTTGATATTGTCAAACGTTACCTGTAACAGGGTAAACTATAAAGGTAAATATTGGATACACTACGAATTATGTAGAGGGATGTTGATTGATCAAGATATGATTTGTCCCTTCTATATAACAGGAGAAGTGTTTGGACCCTTGATCAAGTAAGACTAAAATGCCATGCTCGAATGAGTCTATATGTGATATCGAGTTTATTCGTTTATTCTAGTTATACTTGGGGATCAAGAAATAGAGATTGAATATACGAGTATGACTATTACATGACTCGTATTCAATCTAAACACATTGGACAAAGGGATTAAGTTACATGGTTAATATTATCACAAGTTCTTAGGTTATGTCGAGTCAATGACATCTTGTTATTTGGGTAGCCTTGATGTGTTGCTAGATACCGCTAATTCCTTGTGACATAAAATGAGATTTTATGTCACTGCCAACATTACAAGATCCAATCGGGTCGCACAAAAGATTAAATCGATAAGGGGAATTAAATTCATTGGATGAATTAATTAATTAAGAAGAGTCTTAATTACATGATTATAAGGATTTAATTAAATCATGAGTTTGGCCCCATGAAGCTTTAAGAAAGTCTTGAACCTTTAATTAAATCCAACATATATATGATAACAAGGTTAATGAGAATGATACACAATTCATAAAACCTAAAACCTAAGAGTCACGGCCGCCGCCTCATTCGAAGCTCTCGGCCACCGCCGCCTTGATCTCCACGGCCGCCGCCGTCCGGTTATTGTAACCGTGTGGTTTTGATTAGTTTAAGAACACGTCTAGCAACTTGTTCTTGAACACCCTTTCGATTTGATCGTGTGGATACCGTAGAGACAAAGGTGCAAACTTTTGTTTGTGACTCGAGGTGCTACAACGTGGAATCTGCTTCAAACACGCTACAAGGGTGAGACTCTTTTAATCATTCTGATATGAATACTCTGTATAGGTCCTCGGTTAGGAATCCATAGTTTTATTTCCGCTGCGCACTTGTGTGTCGGATTCCTTACAGTGGTATCAGAGTCGTGTACAAAGATCATATCGGAATTATGTGGTTAATCGTTTAATCACATTTAGAATTATATTGCATGCTTTAAAACTGTATAATCATATATGATATGAGTAAATCGAGTTTGTGAAAATCATCGTAAAATTATATATGATATAATTGACAATTTATGTATACGATACACGAAGGCGAAAAACCGAGCCCATGGCTCTTGATGATTCGGACCATGGTTCACGAACGCATGAGGGTTGGTGGCTACCTCCACATGAGAGCTAGGATTTTTCGAATCCCTTGGCTCGAGATGGTCGAGCCGCCACTGTCATGAATCGTGCATGGAAGGGCCGAGAACTATGACAAGGTTTCGAACCTTGTGGCTCGAGACGGCTAGGGTTTCAAACCCTAACAGCCACCGCATAGCTCACACGGGCATGGACCGTTACTTGGGCTAGGGTTTCGAACCCTAGACTCATGCATGGTCCAGCCGTGTGGTTAGGATTTTGAGCCCTATCGAGTTCAAGCCGCCGCCGCACGTGAATGGGCTAGGGTTTCGAACCCTTAGCCACATTCGGTCCAACAGGCGCCGAGATGGCTAGGGTTTTCGAACCCTAGTCACATGCGTGGTTGGTTGGCCGTGGGTTTTGGGCTAAGGATCCGTGACATGTGATGTCCCGAGCGTATTCATAAAATTTATTTTACAGTTTTATTGGAATTAAATTTTAAAATGTTCAGAATTTAATTCATTAATTGTTATAGCATGTTTTATGTGTTTGTTTGAGCATGGTGCATGGTTATAGCCCTATGACCTATTAGATTGGATTTTGTGAATATTTGTAATTTAATACGGCCTACGAGTCGTGCCTTCTCTATTTTTCTTACATGTTATCCCTCCCCTATGTTCCCCTAGAATGTGACTCGAGGAATTCTCTATATCTTGTAAATGTTATATAGTATAGTTTATTTCATTGATGGAGATCAACGAAAACGGACCATGGTGCCGGGTGAGAAGGCCATTCACAAAAGGGAGCCAAAGAGGTGCTTGGAGAAGTAACCTTAGGTGGACTTTTAGGATTTTCTCATTGGCTTGAGAAAATCGCTAGTATGGGCTATAACCATGTCACATTTACTTTATGTTGATGTATGAGATGCATGTTTACAGTTTTATTTAATATTGATGCATGATATATATATATATATATATATATATATATATATATGTAGATATGTATATATTCATATATGTACCAGACATATTTTCAATATTAATCAAATCATGAGATCAATAAATCCCTCTTATAATATTAAGTTTCATAATGCCTTCCAATTAAAAATACTCGTCAAGACTTCGATTGAACATATGTGGGTTTGCCAAAGCAAAGCACCGTGACAATCTTAGTAAGGCGCGAAAGGATAAAAGTGATATCCGTGTTATTTTAAAATTGGTTTCGACTTAACTAGCGTTATCTCAATAGGATTGGGAACCTAGAGGCATGAGGTTGGAAAATAATTCATTAGATGAATTTGAACAAAGCGTTGTTCGTCCAACCATCCAAGAATTGCATGTGATTGTAATTGACAAAGAGTTGTCTACCTAAATAACCGAGTCTTGGGCGATTAGCCAAAGCTAACTCAAGATTAAGTGAAATATGGATCTTGGCCCACTAAAGTTTTCGAGGGTTGATAAATTTTAAACAAAATAGTGGGAGTGTCATTTAATATAAGACCATATTAAATGATTAAAATCATAAACTTATTTTGCATATTTATATTGTAGATATCCATGGCAACCAACAACGTTACAAGCACACTATCATTGCGATCGGTCCTTGAGAAGGACAAATTAAATGGGACAAATTTCCTAGACTGGTATAGGAATTTGAGGATTGTCCTCAAACAAGAGAAAAATCAATATGTCCTAGAGGAACCCTTACCTGCTGAGGAACCTCCCTTGACGGCTGCTAAAGCCGATTGAGATGCTTACAAGAAGTATCAAAATGACGCACTTGATGTTGGGTGCCTTATGCTTACCACCATGAATTCTGAGCTTCAGAAGCAACATGAGGAAATGGAGGCGTTCGATATGATCGAGCACCTAAAGCAACTATACCAACAACAAGCAAGACAAGAGAGGTATGACGTCTCTAAAGCGTTATTCCAGTGTAGAATGGTAGAAGGAAGTCTAGTTGGAACTCATGTACTCAAGATGATTGGGTACATTGAGAATCTGGAGAAGCTGGGTTTTTCATTGGACCAAGAGTTGGCCACTGCGTGATCTTGCAATCGTTGCCTGAAAGCTTCAGTCAATTTGACTTGAATTACAATATGATTGAAATTGAAAAGACTCTACCACAGTTGCTTGGCATGCTGAGAACTTTTGAAGCTAACAGCAAGAAGTCTAAGCCTACAAATGTTCTTATTGTGAATAAGAGCAAAGGAAAGACTAAAGCTAAAGGCTACAAGAAGAACAAGAAAGTCCTTGTTAAGTCTAAGCCACATGCTTCTGCACTAAAGCCAAAGGGAGGAGTGGCAAAAGAGGGGAACTGTTTCCATTGCGGTGAGACCGGACATTGGAAAAGAAATTGCAATGTTTATCTGGAGGATCTTACGAAGACGAAGGGAAGTGTGACTTCCACTTCAGGTATTTTTGTTATATAAGTCAATTTATCTACTACTTCATCATGGGTATTAGATACTGGATGTGGTTCTCACATTTGTGTTAATGTGCAGGATCTCAAAAGGAGTAGGTTGTTGGCGAAAGGTGAGGTTGATCTCCGAGTTGGAAATGGAGCAAGAGTTGCTGCATTAGCAATAGGAGATTATTCATTATCTTTGCCTTCTGACTTAATTTTAGATTTAAAAGATTGTTATTTTGTGCCGTTGATTACTAAAAACATTATTTCTATTTCTTGTTTGGACAAGTGTGAATTTTCATTTATTATAAAGGACAATTGTTGCTCCATTTATTTAAATGATATGTTTTATGCTAATGCACAAATGATTAATGGTCTTTATATATTAAATCTTGATATGCCTGTCTATAACATAAATACTAAAAGGATTAAGAATAATGATTCTAATCCAACTTATCTCTGGCATTGTCGTTTGGGCCATATAAACGAGAATCGCATATCAAGACTTCATAAGGATGGAGTATTGGATTCATTTGATTTTAAATCATATGAAACATGTGAATCTTGTTTAATGGGCAAGATGACTAAAGCTACTTTCAAGGGACATGTTGAAAGGACAAATGATTTATTGATCTCATACATAGTGACGTATGTGGACCAATAAGCACACATGCTAGAGGTGGTTTTCAATACTTCGTTACATTTACTGATGACTTCAATAAATATGGGTATGTGTATCTTATGAAACATAAACATGAAACCTTTGAAAAGTTCAAAGATTTCAAGAATGAAGTACAAAACCAACTTGGTAAAAGTATCAAAATCCTCCGATCAGATCGAGGAGGTGAATACCTAAGCCAAGAGTTTCATGACTATCTAAAGGAGTGTGGGATAGTCCCACAACTCACTCCTCCGTATACTCCACAATGGAATGGTGTATCCGAAAGGAGGAATCGAACCTTGTTGGACATGGTTCGATCAATGATGAGTAATGTAGATTTTCCGATATCCTTTTGGGGACATGCTTTAGAAACAACAATATTCATACTGAACCGTGTTCCATCTAATCAGTTGAAAAGACACCATATGAGATATGGACTGGGAAACGTCCTAGTATGTCTTTTATGAAGATTTGGGGATGTGAGGCTTTCGTGAGACGTCACGCCTCTAACAAATTTGGACCCAAATCTGATAAGTGTTTATTTGTGGGGTATCCTAAGGAAACGAAAGGATACTATTTATCTTATCCCACCGAGAACAAAGTGGTTGTTGGTCGGACTGGTGTCTTTCTTGAAAGAGAATTTATTTCTAGGAAAACCAGTGGGAGACATATAGAACTTAGTGAAGTTCAACCACAAGAAAACACTGAACATGATATTGAGATGGAAACAGAGCAGTCACCACAAGTTGTTGTGGATGAAGTGCCTGCTCAAGAGACACAAGCCCAGCGTAGATCTGTAAGAGAACACCGAGAGCCACAGAGATATGGATTTCTTGTGACTCAACAAGGTGACTTACTACTTATTGCTGAGGATGAGCCGTCATCTTATCAAGAAGCTATAATGGGTACTGATTCTGAGAAATGGCAAGAAGCCATGAAATCTGAGATGGAATCCATGTATGCAAACCAAGTATGGACTTTGGTTGACCCACCTGAAGGGGTGAGACCCATAGGGTGCAAATGGATTTTCAAGAAGAAGACCGACATGGATGGTAATGTACAAACCTTTAAAGGTCGACTGGTAGCAAAAGGTTTCAAACAAATTCATGGTATTGACTATGATGAAACTTTTTCACCAGTTGCCATGGTTAAATCCATTAGGATCTTACTTACAATAGCTGCATTTCATGATTATGAAATCTGGCAGATGGATGTCAAAACAGCTTTCCTTAATGGAAATCTGCTTGAGGATGTGTACATGACATAGCCCGAGGGTTTTGTCGATCCAAAGGACGCTGGAAAGATATGCAAGCTACAACGATCTATTTATGGATTGAAGCAAGCTTCTCGGAGTTGGAATCTTCGTTTTGATGATGCAGTCAAAGGGTTTGGTTTCATCAAAAACGAAGATGAACCTTGTATCTACAAGAAGGTCAGTGGGATCATAATTATCTTCCTAATATTGTATGTAGATGACATACTTCTAATTGGGAATGATATCCCTGCCTTACAATCTGTAAAGATTTGGCTAGGGAATTGCTTTTCTATGAAAGACTTGGGTGAAGCCACCTATGTATTAGGTATCAAGATCTATAGAGATAGATCAAGAAGATTACTTGGCCTAAGTCAAAGTACATACATAGAAAAAGTGCTAAAACGGTTTAGCATGCAAGAATCAAAGAAAGGATTCGTGCCTATGACACATGGGATACATCTCTCGAAGGATCAGTGTCCTTCAACACCAGATGAGAGACAACGCATGAGTAAGATTCCATATGCGTCAGCTATTGGATCTATCATGTATGCCATGATATGTACTCATCCCGATGTCTCGTATGCTTTGAGCATGACGAGCAGACATCAAGTAGATCCAGGTGAAAATCACTGGATTGCAGTCAAGAATATCCTGAAGTACTTGAGAAGAACTAAGGATACATTCTTGATTTATGGAGGTGAGGAAGAGCTCAATGTAATTGGTTACACTGATGCAAGCTTCCAAACTGACAAAGATGATTTCGGATCACAATCAGGATATGTGTTTTGCCTAAATGGAGGTGCTGTGAGCTGGAAGAGTTCAAAGCAGGAGACAATAGCCGATTCTACAACTGAAGCTGAGTATATTGCTGCCTCAGATGCAGCAAAGGAAGCTGTTTGGATCAAGAAGTTCATTTCTGAACTTGGGGTGATGCCTAGTATACTAGATCCGATTGAACTCTATTGTGACAACAATGGAGCCATCGCATTGGCTAAGGAACCTAGATCTCACCAAAGATCCAAGCACATACTTCGGCGCTTTCATTTCATTCGAGAAATCGTTGAAAGATGAGATGTTAAAATATGCAAAGTACCAACAGATGATAATGTATCTGACCCATTGACGAAGCCATTGTCACAGCAGAAGCATGATCGTCATACTAGATCTCTAGGCATTAAGTATATGTCTGATTGGTCTTAGTGCAAGTGGGAGATTTGTTGGAATATGCCCTAAGACAAGTCATTAGATGATTGTTTATGACATACAATGTATTATGATTTTATTAATGGTAAATCATTATTATATCTTATTCGAATATCTGTGCAATATGAATTGATATATAAGTTAATGTCCTTAGAATAATATTGTATTGTTCTTAAAGATTGTCCCTAGTCAAGTATTATCATGAATCGGGATAATGATAATGCATTGAGAGTAGTATGTTTTGATTGATGAATTGTTCATGGATATGAGATATCAAATCAACACATGGGCACATGTTAGAGAACAATGTACTGGACAGACCCACCATGAGAATGCTACATGGATAGTTATATGAGTGCCATAAGCAATTCTCATAGTGATAATAATGTATGTAATCCTTACGACTTGAGATCATCAGAGATCCCAACATAAGGAGTTATGTATCTTGATATTGCCAAACGTTACCTGTAACAGGGTAAACTATAAAGGCAAATATTGGATACACTACGAATTATGTAGAGGGATGTTGATTGATCAAGATATGATTTGTCCCTCCTATATAACAGGAGAAGTGTTTGGGCCCTTGATCAAGTAAGACTAAAATGCATGGCCATGCTCGAATGAGTCTATATGTGATATAGAGCTTATTCGTTTATTCTAGTTATACTTGGGGATCAAGAAATAGAGATTGAATATACGAGTATGACTATTCCATGACTCGTATTCAATCTAAACACATTGGACAAAGGGATTAAGTTACATGGTTAATATTATCACAAGTTCTTAGGTTATGTCGAGTCAATGACATCTTGTTATTTGGGTAGCCTTGATGTGTTGCTAGATACCGCTAATTCCTTGTGACATAAAATGAGATTTTATGTCACTGCCAACATTGCAAGATCCAATCGGGTCGCACAAAAGATTAAATCGATAAGGGGAATTAAATTCATTGGATGAATTAATTAATTAAGAAGAGTCTTAATTACATGATTATAAGGATTTAATTAAATCATGAGTTTGGGCCCATGAAGCTTTAAGAAAGTCTTGAACCTTTAATTAAATCCAACATATATATGATAACAAGGTTAATGAGAATGATACACAATTCATAAAACCTAAAACCTAAGAGTCACGGCCGCCGCCTCATTCGAAGCTCTCGGCCACCGCCGCCTTGATCTCCACGGCCGCCGTCGTCCGGTTATTGTAACCGCGTGGTTTTGATTAGTTTAAGAACAAGTCTAGCAACTTGTTCTTGAACACCCTTTCGATTTGATCGTGTGGATACCGTAGAGACAAAGGTGCAAACTTTTGTTTGTGACTCGAGGTGCTACAACGTGGAATCTGCTTCAAACACGCTACAAGGGTGAGACTCATTTAATCATTCCGATATGAATACTCTGTATAGGTCCTCGGTTAGGAATTCATAGTTTTATTTTCGCTGCGCACTTGTGTGTCGGATTCCTTACAACACTAACATAATCTCAATTCATTTAGCAATTCCTTAATTAAATTGCATGCTTAACAATGAAAAGAGAAAGGCCATGCCCTTTATACAAACCATATACACATATAAACATGCTCACAAGCGAGCACCCAATGAATGAATGTGTATTTAATGTATAAGGTATTCTACTCAATACCGGCACTGGTACCTCGATCGTGGAAGTACCTCCAATCCATAACTCGATCTCAACTTCGGAGCTACCATTGTACCTGTTCCACCTGCCCCAACAGAGACATCCCCCACACGGGGTGAGCATACCAATACCACCGATCCAATAAACACAATATCACAGTTCATAATTTACAGAATGTAAATGCCATGAATTTTAAAAGATACTCCTTGGATGGTATCATCTTCATCCGGGATCACCTGTGTTGTTCCTGTTCTCAAAATAATCGAAACCATCAAATTCCCAAAGTCAGTTAATCACCTCACTGATTAACTAAATCCATCCTGCCATGCCTGTTTCATAATCAAATATGATTAAATCATTAAACAAATGACTATGGATATCACATATATTTAACCAATGATTTCATAGTTCTATTTCATCGCTCGCTCCACAATAGCGGCATTTTTAACCCCATGAACGCTCAACAGCAGCGGCGTCATAACCGATGTTCGCTCAACAGCGACAACATCCAATCATTGCTCGCACAAAAGCGGCACCATATAATTCCCAATGTATATCCATTTATTGCAAATACCATATACCATGCATTCACAGTTGCAATAATATAAAAGGCTATGCTCGTACGTTATACGTACCTTATAATTCCGTAGTCCGAATCAAACATTGCCTTGGTCCCGTGACCCGATGAATTATGTGCTAAACCCAATTAATAATTCACAATTAATTACAAGCATTGATAAGTGTGATTTTTACACTTATATTTCTAGGTTTTTTAATACTGTTTAAGTTGATTCCTGGACGATATTATGCGCTTTTGTGTTGTTTTTGTTTATTTCAGGAATCAAGATCGGATTATATGAAATTGAAGAAATCATACTTAAAATGATGAAAAAAGACTCAACTGAGCGAACCGGGGGGGGGGGGGGGGGGGGTGTTTATCCATGCTCTTATTTCGTGTGATTTGTGAGTTATGTTAGTAGTCTTAGCATGTTTAACGGTGCGTCTGATATCATGTCTACTACTGTGGAGTCCATGATTGTAGCTTAATTTTGATGAGTCCGATGAAGAGCATGGAAATTTGTTTTTAGTGTGATTGGATTAAAATAGTGACTCCATGCCATGATGATATTAATTTTACTCTATTTATGACTTGAATCTTGATGATTGTAAACATGTTGTGAATATTTTTGAGTTGAGTTGACATGTTTAAAATGAGGAATAAATTGAGCACATTGAGTCATGAACTTGTTGATTACATTTAAAGTAGTGATGATATGTGTGAACTTGATGACATGTCTTGAGCATCTTAGAGTAATCATAGAACTTATTTGATGATGGCACTTTGAGGTGAAATTTTTATAATTACGAACTAGACTTGGATATGATTTAGGCGATCTTTGGAACGTTTGAGCCTTTCAAGCCTACCTTGTCTACATTTATCTCTAGTGTCCAACGTTGAGCTGCCACCATTCGACTTTTGTTGATAAACTCATTATACCTACCTTGTTAGCCAAAAAAATTGAAAAAATTTATCGTCACCCAAGGGAGTATAATGAATCTCATTAGATGCACATAGATGTCTATATTTGATGAGCTTATTGTGAAAAGAGTTTGTGAATGAGAAAAAGTAAAGGATAGAGAAAGCCTTGAAAAAAAAAGAGAAAAAAAGAAAAAGTGATTGAATAAGACCGAAAGAGGGCAAGGCTAAAGGAAAAGTAAGAGAAATCCGATATGTGCTGCATAAAAATGAACTTTACATGATATACTCTCTTCTTTGTGCTTATCCTATCCTTTCTTTGTAACCGACACCAAAAGGCCTAACATTATAAGCTTTAAAAGTCCTTTTGATCCAAGTCTAGGAATTGATTACATTAGTGGAGAAGTGCTTGAAAATTAGGTATATGAGATACTCGATGAAAATCTTGATTGTTATTGATTAACACTGTTTTGATCTATGATAATTGTATGATACTTGTGATTGACAACAGCACACACACACATTCCGAATTTGAGACTGTTATTTGACTTAAGGAGAAAACACTTCGTGTCCAACGATTTGAGGGATTTTTGTTGTGGTATGAGTAAAAGTTCTGAGATAAACATACGAGCACGAAATAATCCATGTCACTTATCTGTTGTGAATTCACTGTTTTTAATTCTATTCTTGCTCGAGGACGATCAAGACTTAAGTTTGGGGGAGTTGATAAGTGTGATTTTTACACTTATATTTCTAGGTTTTTTAATACTGTTTAAGTTGGTTCCTGGACGATATTATGCGCTTTTGTGTTGTTTTTGTTTATTTCAGGAATCAAGGTCGGATTATATGAAATTGAAGAATTTATGCTTAAAATGATGAAAAAGACTCAACTGAGCGAACCGGGCGAAGAAACTCGACTTGTAAAGATTTACAGGTAGCGATCGATCGCTAGGATCTAGAGATCGATCGCTAGAGAGGCAGAAGTTGGGAAAATTGTGAAGATTCTACCGATCGATCGGTACATCTTACCGATCGATCGGTAAATGCCGTACCTTAAAATTTTAATTCGTGGAAATACCGATCGATTGGTACATCTTACCGAATGATCGGTAGCCGCGAAAATCTGAAAAAATTCCCTTTTAAGAGTTTGGGTCTTACACGAAATTGGGGGGATTCTTCTCCACTATTTTAGAGAAAAAAGTGGCCGGCCCTAGGGAGTTTTGGACTGACTTTTCACCATAGAATTCAACTCTCCACCATCTTCAAACCTTCAAGAGGATTCAAAGCAACGCAGCTAGAGACGGGAACATCGGATCGACGCACGATTCAACATCGAGCGTTTCTACGTATTTTCTGAACTTTTGTTTTAGTTTTATTTCCGACTTTCAATGTTTATGATGTTATTCGATGTTATAAAACATTGTTTTTCTGTTAATATGCTAGGTTAGGTTTGTTATCGAGACAAGGGGATCTTGTGTATGAACCCACAATTTTAATTCTAGTTTTTGATTGAGTTATTGTTATTTTTGAGTTTATGTTATGCTTTTAATGCTTTTAAAGGATTAGCTACTCTTTGAATGTTGTTAGTTTACAATTGAGATCGAGAGATGATATTGTAATACGAAACCAATAACATAACCGTGGATTTCAAACCGAGATCGAGAGATGACGTCAAATACACGAGTGATAGCTATAGATATCTAGTAATCGAAAGCTAAGGGTTTTCATAGAACGTATGCAACATTGAATTGTTAAATAAGTGAACGAGAGTTACTTACTGCAATTCAGTGTTAGGTTTAATATAGCTCGAGAGAGTATATTGGATATAACCGGAAAACTTGTAACCTTAGATGCTTTAATTTTAATTAGAACTAGTTGGTAAATTGTGGGGGATTACTCAAGTGAACCGAAGTTTCGATATTTATCTCTACTGTTTATTATCTTAATTCTTTGTGGTGCGGTTGCATATTGGAGTTGAGTGAATTAGTTTATCTTTCAAACAATTTCGTAGGTTAAATATAGAACACTAGTTAAATTATGTAATTACTACTAGTCCTCGTGGGTTCGACAATCCTTACTTCTGGATCATTATACTAAAACTTAACACCGTGCACTTGCGGTAGAATCGCTAGAAATTATTGTTTAAAATAAAAGCGATCAAGTTTTTGGCGCCGTTGTCGGAGACTAATCTAAGTAATATCATAGGAGATTAGTTGACTATAATTTAGCCATAATTTTTTATTTTTATTTTTTATTACGGTTTATACGATTTCATTACTGTTCTCCCTTCGTTGTGTTGAATTTTGCAGGGAGTTGTCTTTGTAGTGCATGCTACGAAGTGACAGACCTATATTAGAGCCACTCGACTTAGAGATTGAACGAACTTGCAGAAGACTTCGGAAAGAAACAAGAGAGATGGCTGAGAATAATCGAGGGAATGGTGAAAACACAATGATGAAGTGCCAATTATAAGGTCCATGATGGACTATGCACAACCATCTTTTCAAGGCACCATGTCTAGCATCACAAGACCAAGGATTCAGGCTAATAACTTCGAGATCAAGCCTGCCATAATTCAGATGATTCAACACTCTGTGCAATTCGGAGGATCGCCTACTGATGATCCTAATGCTCATATCTCCAACTTTTTGGAGATATGCGACACGTTCAAGCACAATGGCGTCATTGACGACGCCATCAGGTTACGACTCTTTCCCTTTTCTTTAAATGATAAAGCTAAGAGCTGGTTGAATTCATTGCCTGCAGGGTCGATCACTACTTGGGAGGGGATGGCTCAAGCCTTCCTATCAAAATACTTTCCCCCTTCCAAGACAGCTAAGATGCGCAATGATATCACCACATTCATGCAACATGATCCGGAGACTCTATATGAAGCTTGGGATCGCTTCAAGGATCTACTTCGAAGATGCCCACATCATGGCCTTCTTATTTGGCTTCAGGTACAAACATTTTACAATGGTTTATTTTCTGCTAATAGATCCATGATTGATGCAGCAGCTGGAGGTACCATTATGAGAAAGTCACCTGAGGAAGCTTATACACTCTTGGAAGAGATGGCAGCCAACAGTTACCAGTGGCAGTCCGAAAGAAATGTGCCCAAGAGACCGATACGGGTGCACCAAGTTGATGAGGTAACAACAATAAAAGCTCAATTGGAGGCGTTGAATAAGAAAATGGATGGCTTGAGCATGACAGCGATGCAAGCTCAAGTGGTCATATGTGATTTGTGTGGAGGCAACCATCAGAGCACGGAATGTCAGGCAGGTATTCCTTTTGTGCAATCTACTGAAAAGGCTAACTTTGTAGGAAACAGGCTACAACAGGGTAATTCTTACTCCAACAACTATAACCAACCGTGGAGGAATCATCCAAACTTCTCTTGGTTTGATCAAAAGAATGTTTTGAACCCCCAACCACAACTAGGTTACCAAACAAAGCCGAGTATGGAGGAATTACTTGTCAAGTTTATATCATCTACTGAGACCAGGATGAATTATCATGATGCATCTATCAAGAATTTGGAAACTCAAGTCGGACAATTGGCAACCATCTTGGCCGGAAGAGCACAAGGAACTCTGCCGAGTGACACCGAGAGGAATCCAAGGGAGCAAACCAATGCCGTGACCTTGAGGAGTTGAAATGAACTTGGTGCTGAGAAGGAAACGTAAAAGATTTCAATGAAGCAAGAGGAGAAGGAGCAACCTTTCAACAAGGGTAAGTCCATTGGAGCCACTATACCGATCTCACCACAAGAAAAGGTACACATTCCTCTCCCATTCCCTGCAGCAATTAATAGGGCGAAGGTTGATTCAAACTTTGCCAAATTTTTAGACATGCTTAAGAATTTGCATATCGATATACCCTTTATTGATGCATTACGAGAAATGCCTAATTATGCCAAATTCTTAAAGAAAATGTTGTCTAAGAAGCAGAAATTGGGAGAGCACGAGACTGTCTTTTTGACTGAGGAATGTAGTGCTATGGTGCAAAAGAAATCGGCCACGAAGTTAAAAGATCCAGGGAGTTTCTCTATTCCTTGCACTGTTGGGCCTATTTATTCTATTAAATCATTATGTGATTTAGGTGCTAGTGTGAACTTGATGCCTTTGTCTGTTTTTAGGAGACTTGGATTGGGAGAGCCGAAGCCCACAAGAGTAGTGTTGCAAATGGCGGACAAGTCTATCACCTACCCACTAGGAATCATTGAAGATGTGCCTGTAAAGATAGATCAATTCACCTTCCCAGTGGATTTCTTAGTGTTGGATATGGATGAGGATGTGAGAATGCCATTAATCCTGGGACGCCCATTCTTGGCTACTGGAAGAGCCATCATTGATGTTGAAGAAGGGAAGTTGATCCTCCGTGTAGGAGAGGATCGGGTTACATTCAATATGTTCAAATCTTCAACACACGCACACAACGAGCATGATTATCTAAAAGTTAACATGATTGACACTTTGCTTGTTGATGTGGTGCAAGGCACTAATGAGGTGGACGTGAAGACCGAGCTAGAGACTAAAGAAGGCAAGAGCCATGACATGATAAAGTCAAAAAAGGCTAAGAAGCTCAAGGAGAAAAGGACATTCATGAAGGGAGAGACAGTGCAATTGCATAAAGCGCCACCACCTCGCATTGTCCAAAGCAAACGAAAAGCTTCATGGGTTGGACCATTCACGCTAACTACTGTCTATGCTCATGGAGCAATTAAGGTAAGTGATCCTATTCTAGGCACTTGTGTGGTAAATGGTGAGCGGTTGAGACACTGCAACGTGGATGACATTAATCCACATACTTCGAGCTGTTGAAGCGATTGGGTAAGAAGTCCAGTCTGGGACTATAAATCAAGAACTAATTTTTCTTTTTTCTCCTTCGTTTTTGAATTTAGTATGTAGGTTCACGTTTTTAATTTGGTTGTTGACTCTTGACTGCATTAAAAAAAAATTATCAGAAATTTACCGATCGATCGGTAAATTTTACCCATCGATCGTTAATTCGAGGAATTAAAATAAAAAGCTAAGGCAATGGACCGATCGATCGGTCAATCTGGGAATTTTTAAAAAAAGCTACGGCAATTTACTGATCGATCGGTACTTTATACCGATCGATCGGTAGAGCGATATTCAGTTTTTTTTTAAAACCCGAAATCACACACTAACACACACAATTACACACACTCCAGACGAAACCCTCTCCACAAAAATCGCCTCTTCCCAATTTTCTTCACATTTTACTCCAATCTTTGCACATTTTTTCAATTTCACTAATATATTATGCAAATTAGACTCAAATTGTGCTAATTGTTCCAGATTTGCAGATTTAGAAGACTAAATCAACACCAACCTACAAGTTTGACAAGGTGCAAGCCAAGGACTCCAACCTTCTACAAATTTCAAATTATTGAGGTACTTTGGCAATGCACTTCTTGGAATTTCAGTTTGTGTAAGTATATTGTGTTGGTGTTGCTAAAGATTGGATTTTTGGATTATTGGTGGAGTTGGATATTGAAATTGTTAAGTTTGGTGGATTTTTGTGGGATATAATTGTTGAATATTATGGTGGTGGTGGTGGAATAATTTTGTTGGTGGTATTCCTTGTTGGTTGGATTATTGGAGTGTCATGGCACCGAAGAGGAAATTAATGTGCGAGGCATCTACTTCTGCGGTACGCCCGGATATCGATGAGCAAAAATTTGTTAATAAGTCTGCTGTAGAGTTCTACCATGCCATGCTGAGAAAAATTTTTGTTAGAGAACGAGGCTTGGAATTTAACTCCACAGTCGGTGCGGTGTTTAGAGAGGCACGGAGACGTGATTGGCTAACCTTTTTGAAAACTCCATGGGTCGTAGTGGTACCCGTAGTAAGAGAATTATATGCCAATCTGAAGGCATTCCCAGATGCGCCTGATACATTTGTCCGGGGGAGGAGAGTAAATTACAACCGCCACACGATAAATGGCCTCTACAATGTGCCTGACATTGTGGAGGACCAGTACTCGGTGTATGCTCACTCCCAGGTGGATTACAATGAAATCTTACAGACCATCTGCATCGAGGGGACTGAGTGGAGGAGAAACAACGATGGCGAGCCACTCAAAGTTCTAAAATCCGAGCTGACAGAGGAAGCAAATGCTTGGTTTTCTATTGTGGTTTCCCGGCTCATACCAGCTACCCACACTTCTGAGGTCACCACAAATCGAGCTATACTGGTTTGCCATACTTACCGGCAAATCTGTTAATTTGGGACGACGTGTGGAGTTGTCTATCAGGAGCACCATCCGAGGCTCACCTATCTCCGGCCTGCCATGTTCTTCCACTATCACAGAGTTGTGTCGCCGGCAAGGTGTTTCTTGGGACGACGGTGAGGAGATTTTAGCGCCGATGTCAGCTATCGTTATTCAGGATCCTGTCGCCACCGCCGCCGCAACCGCCCCGGGGAGAGCACGTGTCAGACCTTCAAGCAGTCAGACTGCATCTCAGCTGACTACATCTTCTGTTGTGCCTGGGACTCCCACTGTCACTCTCGACTTGATCGTCGAAGAGGTACGAGCTATGCGTCTACGACAGGAGGAGTTCTTGCAATATCAAGTCGGCTGGAACAATGCAATGGCACAAGGTTTTCCAGCTATTCAGTTTCCACCACCACTTCACTTCCCACCATTACAGCCGTTCCCACCATACCAACCACAACCCCCAGTGCCACCACCAGAGCATGAGGAGGAGGACGACGATTACTGACGATCGTCGCCAAGGTATGTGATTTGCCATTATTTTTATTGTTTACTGTACATTGAGGGCAATGCACGTACCAAGTATGGGGGGTGTTTATCCATGCTTTTATTTTGTGTGATTTGTGAGTTATGTTAGTAGTCTTAGCATGTTTAACGGTGCGTCTGATATCATGTCTACTGCTGTGGAGTCCATGATTGTAGCTTAATTTTGATGAGTCCGATGAAGAGCATGGAAATTTGTTTTTAGTGTAATTGGATTAAAATAGTGACTCCATGCCATGATGATATTAGTTTTACTCTATTTATGACTTGAATCTTGATGATTGTAAACATGTTGTGAATATTTTTGAGTTGAGTTGACATGTTGAAAATGAGGAATAAATTGAGCACATTGAGACATGAACTTGTTGATTACATTTAAAGTAGTGATGATATGTGTGAACTTGATGACATGTCTTGAGCATCTTAGAGTAATCATAGAACCTATTTGATGATGGCACTTTGAGGCGAAATTTTTATAATTATGAACTAGACTTGGATATGATTTAGGCGATCTTTGGAACGTTTGAGCCTTTCAAGCCTACCTTGTCTACATTTATCTCTAGTGTCCAACGTTGAGCTTGATTGAATAAGAATGGAAATTAGCCACCATTCTGTTGGGATATGCCCTAAGACATATCATTAGATGATTGTTTATGACATACAATGTAATATGATTTTATGAATGGCAATTCGTTATTATATATTATTCTTTTAACTGTGCAATATGAATTAATATATATGTTAATGTCCTTAGAATAATATTGTATTATTCTTAAAGATGTCCCTAGTCAAGTATTATCATGAATAGGGATAATGATAATACGTAGAGACTAGTATGTGTTGATTGATGAATTGTTCATTGATATGAGATATCAAATCAATACATGGGTACATGTTAGAGAACGATGTACTGGACAGACCCACCATGAGAATGCAACATGGATAGTTATATGATTGTCATATGCAATTCTCATAGTGATAATAATGTATGTAATCCTTACGACTTGTGATCATCAGAGATCCCAACATAAGGAGTTATGTATCTTGATATTGTCAAACGTTACCCGTAACAGGGTATACTATAAAGGCGACTATTCGATACACTACGAATTATGTAGAGGGATGTTGACTGATCGAGATAGGATTTGTCCCTCCTATATAACAGGAGATGTGTTTGGCCCTTGATCAAGTGAGAACTAAAATGCATGGTCATGCTCGAATGAGTCGATATGAGATATCGAGCTTATTCGTTTATTCTAGTTCTACTTGGGGATCAAGAAATAAAGATTGAATATACGAGTATGACTATTCCATGACTCGTGTTCAATCTAAACACCAAGGACAAAGGGATTAAGTTACATGGTTAATATTATCACAAGTTCTAAAGGTTATGTCGAGTCATTGACATTCTTGTAATTTGGGTAGCCTCGATGTGTTGCTAGACACCGCTCCTTGCTTGTGACATAAAATGAGATTTTATGTCACTGCCAACATTACAAGATCCTATCGGGTCGCACAAAAGATTAAATCGAGAAGGGAAATTAAATTCATTGGATGAATTAATTAATTAAGAAGAGTCTTAATTAAAAGATTATGAAGATTTAATTAAATCATGGGTTTGGGCCCATGAGGCTTTAAGAAAGCCTTAAACCTTAATTAAATCTTATAATATAAATACAAGGTTATGATTAATTGTAAGACATACTTTATATCATCACAACCTACACCAAGTGACCCACGGCCGCCTCCTCCACGCAAAGGATTGCTCTCGGCTTCTTCATAAGTCGTTGGGTATTCTTGTGCAATTTCCGGCCATTAATCGATTTGGAATCGAGTGTGTTTCTTGTTTCGGTTTAAGAACTTGTCTAGCAACTTGTTCTTAAACTATCCCTTCACCCGATTTGATCGTGTGGATACCGTTGAGGCAAAACTTGACAAGTTTTGCTAGTGACTCGAAGGAGACGTTGGAAGTGGTGCTGCTCCGAGGAATCTGCTCAAACACGCTACAAGGGTGAGACCTTCGTATATCCTTTATCCGATATGAATCCCTATGTATAGATCCGCGGTTTAGTAATCCAAAATTTTATTCCGCTGCGTTGTATGCTCTAAGGATTACTAACACATTCGACTTTTGTTGATAAACTCATTATACCTACCTTGTTTAGCCAAAAAAATTGAAACAAATTATCGTCACCCAAGGGAGTATAATGAATCTCATTAGATGCACATAGATGTCTATATTTGATGAGCTTATTGTGAAAAGAGTTTGTGAATGAGAAAAAGTAAAGGATAGAGAAAGCCTTGAAAAAAAAAAGAGAAAAAAAGAAAAAAGTGATTGAATAAGACCCAAAGCGGGCAAGGCTAAAGGAAAAGTAAGAGAAATCCGATATGTGCTGCATAAAAATGAACTTTACATGATATACTCTCTTCTTTGTGCTTATCCTATCCTTTCTTTGTAACCGACACCAAAAGGCCTAACATTATAAGCTTTAAAAGTCCTTTTGATCCAAGTCTAGGAATTGATTACATTAATGGAGAAGTGCTTGAAAATTAGGTATATGAGATACTCGATGAAAATCTTGATTGTTATTGATTAACACTGTTTTGATCTATGATGATTGTATGATACTTGTGATTGACAATAGGACACACACACATTCCGAATTTGAGACTGTTATTTGACTTAAGGAGAAAACACTTCGTGTCCAACGATTTGAGGGATTTTTGTTGTGGTATGAGTAAAAGTTCTGAGATAAACATACGAGCACGAAATAATCCATGTCACTTATCTGTTGTGAATTCACTATTTTTAATTCTATTCGTGCTCGAGGACGATCAAGACTTAAGTTTGGGGGAGTTGATAAGTGTGATTTTTACACTTATATTTCTAGGTTTTTTAATACTGTTTAAGTTGGTTCATGGACGATATTATGCGCTTTTGTGTTGTTTTTGTTTATTTCAGGAATTAAGGTCGGATTATATGAAATTGAAGAATTTATGCTTAAAATGATGAAAAAAGACTCAACTGAGCGAACCGGGCGTAGAAACTTGACTTGTAAAGATTTACAGGTAGCGATCGATCGCTAGGATCTAGAGATCGATCGCTAGAGAGGCAGAAGTTGGGAAAATTTTGAAGATTCTACCGATCGATCGGTAAATGCCATACCTTAAAATTTTAATTCGTGGAAATACCGATCGATCGGTACATCTTACCGATCGATCGGTAGCTGTGAAAATCTGAAAAAATTCCCTTTTAAGAGTTTGGGTCTTACACGAAATTGGGGGGATTCTTCTCCACTATTTAAGAGAAAAAAGTGGCCGGCCCTAGGGAGTTTTGGACTGACTTTTCACCATAGAATTCAACTCTCAGCATCTTCAAACCTTCAAGAGGATTCAAAGCAACGCAGCTAGAGACGGGAACATCGGATCGATGCACGATTCAACATCGAGCGTTTCTACATATTTCTGAACTTTTGTTTTAGTTTTATTTCCGACTTTCAATGTTTATGATGTTATTCGATGTTATAAAACATTGTTTTTCCGTTAATATGCTAGGCTAGGTTTGTTATCGAGACAAGTGGATCTTGTGTATGAACCCACAATTTTAATTCTAGTTTTTGATTGAGTTATTGTTATTTTTGAGTTTATGTTATGCTTTTATTGCTTTTAAAGGATTAGCTACTCTTTGAATGTTGTTAGTTTACAATTGAGATCGAGAGATGATATTGTAATACGGAACCAATAACATAAACCGTGGATTTCAGACCGAGATCGAGAGATGACGTCAAATACACGAGTGATAGCTATAAATATCTAGTAATCGAAAGCTAAGGGTTTTCATAGAACGTATGCAACATTGAATTGTTAAATAAGTGAATGAGAGTTACTTACTGCAATTCAGTGTTAGGTTTAATATAGCTCGAGATAGTATATTGGATATAACCGGAAAACTTGTCACCTTAGATGCTTTAATTTTAATTAGAACTAGTAGGTAAATTGTGGGGGATTACTCAAGTGAACCGAAGTCTCGATATTTATCTCTACTGTTTATTATCTTAATTCTTTGTGGTGCGGTTGAATATTGGAGTTGAGTGAATTAGTTTATCTTTCAAACAATTTCGTAGGTTAAATATAGAACACTAGTTAAATTAGGTAATTACTACTAGTCATCGTGGGTTCGACAATCCTTACTTCTAGATCATTATACTAAAACTTGACACCGTGCACTTGCGGTAGAATCGCTAGAAATTACTGTTTAAAATAAAAGCGATCAAGCATGCAACAACGTGCCCAAGCACATTCACAGTCTCCAATTATATCATCAATCCATGACGATTAACCATTTCAAAAGACCACGGGCGAAGCATGCTTCAAAAACTCAATACGAAATAATACCCACAAAACTGGAACTGGTGATCGATTGCTTCATCCCAGGCGATCGATCGCCTATCAAAAATAGGCATGGGCAATCGATCACCTCTCAATGAAATTTGCTACTGCCTCCTGGCGATCGATCGCTTCCTTTGAGGTGGTCGATCGCCTCACTGTTTAAAATGGCCACTGCCCCTTGGCGATCGATCGCTCCATTTGAGGCGGTCGATCGCCTCACTGTTTATCTTCTTCAAAATTTTACAAACGATTCGGCGATAGATCGCCCAGCCCTAGGGATCGATCTCCTCGACCTGTTCCAGCCAAAAATGACGTTTTTCTTGCAAAATTTTCCAAAAACAATAATCCCCACACCCCATACATCATAAATCCTCAACAAGGAGCCATACTTCCTCTCCAAAACACAATAACCAAAAAATCTCAAAAAACCCATAAACTCAAACCCAACTCAAAACACAACCAAAATCCACAATGCTACTATTAAATCGAAGATAAATGCGAGGGGAAGAACAATACCTTATTATCTTCGAAAAATCTCCCTCCGAGATCGAGCCTTGCTCGATTCTTCCATGGGAGGAGAAAAGGGTGAAAGGGGGAAGGGGAATCGCTGGAGAGGGGAGAGAGAGAGAGAAGAACGAACCAATCTCTGAACACCGAGTCCACTTGGTATATTTATAGTACCAAGGCTCAAAAATCCCGAGTCCCCCACAAATACATCACGACTCATTAAAAATCATATGTGTTCAATAATTATCTCTCAATCTCAATTTTCATCACCAGCCCCAACTCAAAGCACCCCGGACCCCAGATCCCACCAAAAACAGAATTCCAAGGTTTACCACCACGATGAGAATATAATCTCAACCCTTAGATCCAACGACCCCAAATACTGGATTTAAATCCCCGAGAGTCCCAACACCGCAATTAAGTCATAATTTCCATAATTAAAATTCACTAAGGATCATTACCACACCGGAATTTACACCATTAAGTTCCGGGCATCACATAACCTTACGGGGTAATTAATTAGCTTAGCCGAGCTATTACGCACTTGGTCCTAGCTGTTATTACTTACCCTAGCTTAGCCGGTCTGTTACGCGCTTGGTCCTAGCTGTTATTACTTTACCCTTACGGGGTAATTAATTAGCTCAGCCGAGCTGTTACGCTCTTGGTCCTAGCTGTTATTACCTTGCCCCTACGGGGTAATTAATTTGCTTGACCGAGCTGTTACGCGCTTGATCCTAGCTGTCATTACTTTGTACCTACAGGGTAATTAATTTACTTAGACGAGTTGTTACGCCCTTGGTCATGGCTGTCATTACTTTGTACCTATGGGATAATTAATTTGCTTAGCCGAGCTGTTACACACTTGGTCCTAGCTGTCATTACTTTGCCCCTACGGGGTAATTAATTTGCTTGGCCGATCTGTTACGCGTTTGGTCCTAGCTGTTATTACTTGGCCCCTACAGGGTAATTAATGGGTTTAGCAGAGCTGTTACGCGCTTGGTCCTACCTGTCATTACTTGAAATTATTGTGCTCCGCGTGCTTGGTATATTTGTTTTTACTTGACCCTTTCAAGGGTTTAGTACTTTAGTTGAGCTATTACACTTCGTAATGCCGCGGAGCTATTAACAGAGTTCTACAAAAAATGCACCCGATCTTCTTCATTAAAAGATACGATATTACAGCTACAACTAGTAGACAAGATTACTTACAAGACATTCAGACGGGTAAAAAAAAAATTAAGGGGGAACACACATCTATAGGTCAGGTGGGAGAGCCGCAACAACTTTATCTAGGCTGAGGAAGTCTGAGGAAGCGTCTTGAGGAGGGTAACCTTGCTCTTTGAATTGGTTTACACATCCCTGGAAACCAGCTTCAATAAAAGTTAGGAGTTTTCTCCAACCTTCTCCTAAGCTTTTGTCTTTTCCTCGGCCGCTTCTTTCTGAGCTTTGATCAATTCCTGTTCAGCAGAATCAGCTACGCCCTTGGCCAAACACAGCTCATTTCGCAGTCTCGTAGTTCATACTTCTGGTTTTGGGATTCTAACAGGTAACAGATCTCCGCTTCTTGAACTGATTTCAATTCTATATGAGCCCTCAGCTCATTCACCTCCTTATCATGAAGTGATTTAGCTTCGGCCAGAGAGCTCTGTGAAGCCTCAAAGATTTTTGTATTCTTAAGAGATTCTGTCAGATCACATTGGCGCGAGATGCAAATTCTCCCATCAAAAGCATAGCCTGAAAGAGCAAACGTGGTTAGATCAGACAGTAAACATAATCGACATAATTGCTCCTCATTACCTCGATCAGGCTGCTGCAAGACCGAGTTACAAGCTCAGCGCAATTCATCTGGCTCATGAAGATAGCATCCCCAGTGTTTGCAAGATCACGAGCCATGGATAAAGCAACAGAGCTTGGTCCTTCTCCAACAAGACGAACTCCTCCACGATAGTTCTCCATCACCTTTTCCCTGTGCCTCTCTATACGAACTTGTTCACCGACCTTCTCGGCTCCCCGAGAGACGTCAGCAGGTTCAACTCGGGGACGTACCTGCCTTACAGGATGAGACCCAGTAGCAGAAATCTCCTCAACCGCCCCCCTCCCCCCGTTTGATGACGTTTGTTTCGGCGAACAAGAGCCTCATCAGCAGCAGGAGGGCTCACCGCAGTGACATCAATATTGACCTCCTCGGTAGCACCTGATGAGCTAGCCTTCTGTTTCCTCCTTTGGAGAGCTTTCTGAACCAAAGAGCTCATAATCCTGTAAACTGATGAGAAAACAAGAAAGTTAGCCGAGCCGAAAATACTCGAACAAAATAAAACTAAGTACACTACAAATATATACCAGTCTCCCCCTCAGTGTTATATCAGCCAAGCTCAACCCAGCAAAACAGAGGAGGTCCTCCACTAACAGGTTGGAGGAATTGAAACATTGACCCCAATAGTTTTCATTACGCTCAAGTAAATGAAGCTCTTTTTGAAGTTCTTGGGTGGCGAGGGGAGGTAAGGAAGACAGACTAACCACCCAGTACAACAAGACAAGGCGGGGAAGACGAAGAAGAAATAATCCTTCAAATCTTTTATCTTGATCCGATACCCCCCAACAAACGCACACCACAGACGGCTTGTCACGTACGAGGGTCCCTCATCTGACCTCTTGATTTGAAAAAAGATACGAGATGGGAGAATAATCATTAGGTAATCCGAAGGCCCGAAGAATAATTATCAGACGACACAAAATACGATAAGAGTTGGGAGAAAATTGGGTGAGGTTCAGTTGGTAGAACAAGCTAAACTCTTGAAAGAACTCGGGTAGTGGGAAACATCGACCCCCTCTAGTTGACTTCGGTAAAAGGTATAGTAACCTTCTGGGGGTCGGTTCGGATGCTGAGAGGAAGAAGGGATTATAAAATCATAACCGGAAGGGGCTTGGCTGAGCTTACGAAGGTGGGCCTCATCTGTATCAACCAAGGCAGGAACATACAATTCATACCAGGGATAATCTCTAGACGGTGCCTCAGACTCGGAAGGGGAGCTAGTTTCAACTAACTGAAGTTGGTTACCTTTCGAGGGCTCGGCTTTGGGGATATAACTAGAGGGGACTGCCTATGCGGGCAGCGTAGTCCCCTTGGGGCAGAAGGTACCATACTGATCTACTTCCTTAAGAACCTCATCGATCAAGGGCAAAGGGAATAACTTATCTGAGGAAGAAGACATTTGAAAATAATAACTAAAATAACTTACCTAAGTAGTCACGGGAATAGAGTTCAGGGCGATGCAGAAAAGAGATCGGGGCCGATCTGTTGGATTCGAGAGAAAACGTATAAATGGGGGCCACTAACACTTATATATATATGGGGCACATTCAAGATCCAGCTGTTGATACCAAATATAATGTACGGTCAGGATTTACCTCGAAATACGAACCGACGTCCCAACGGTCAAATTTCAAATTCAAATTTGAAATTGATGGCCGTTGGTTCCCGCCTAAATCAGTAAAGAATAGGAAGAGCTGACTCATAGCTAAAGCAGGACGGTTAAATACATACGAACTTCTGGTCTACAACGTCAGCTCGACTGGGAAGGGGACTGTGATACCTCTAAAATAATAACCACCTGATAGGCCGACATGTTTCGGTTGCTTCCTTGTGGCCTTTCAGAAGACCTCGCTTCTTCGTCCGTCCTCTTTATATAGGACCGACCTGTTGGGTCGACGTGTTGTACCTCACCTGTTCGCCCTCCTTTAAACGTTACCACGAACTCTTTCTTGGTCCGAGCTCATTGACCGATCTCTTCTCATAGCTTGCTTAATACATGGACGTCAGGGAACCATATCTCCTAAATTAAGGCAAGTGCGAGATCTGCGGAGCATTATCAGGGATTTGATTACATTAACGAGATCTTATCATATCTTGATAAAGATATGGATAGACATGGAAGGAGTCATTGTTGCCTGGTAACTCTTATTCACCTGCCTATAAATATCAGGTTCAATCTACATGTTGAGGCATTCATGATTTCTTTCACTTACTTTACAAATGTATATTTTCTTGTATCCTCTCGCCTGACTTGAGCGTCGGAGGGGACACGTCGGAAAAACTTACGGCCCGCTTCTCAAGTTTATTTCGTGATTCCAGGTCTCTGAGGTGAGGATCCAAAGCAAAATTGACGCAATTATTATTGGCATTGAAGAACATGAAGGTGTTTTCTTACCTCTTATTGATATTTATTGAAGATCACACTTTTTGGTGATATCAATATAGATATTCAATATTCTTTTTATTATTAATCTCAGTGTCTTATTCATTTTGCTGAATAAGACATATTATGTATTTTTCTCAACAAGGCATATATCATCAATTTTGTATCCATTTGACGAATTGTTCAATGTTGCCATTAACGGTAGCACTTTTAGAGTAACATCAAACAAACTCTATTGGAGTCATAGAAAGACTTTGATATGGCGTAATCATAAAGTTGATATGCACCTTGAAATTAATATTTTGATAATGTGTATTATACTTTTATGCTTATTTGGTGACTTAATATTAATTTATTCCATCTTTCTAGAGTGTCTTATTGAACAATGGGAGAGTGAGTTTAAACGAATCGAATCGAGCTGAATATGCAAAAAATTTTGAGGTTTGAATTCGGCTCGAAATAGTTATATTCAAGCTCGAGTTCGATTCGAAGTTCGAATAGTTTTAAAAATTAGGCTCGAATCAAAGTTCGAGTTCGAGTTCGGCTCGAAAAATTCGAACATATTCGCGAGCTATTCGAACTATTGCTCGAAAATAAATACCCAAAAAAGTTTCGAAATATATTTATTTTATATATAATTATCTTATATTAATAAAATATTAAAGTTGACGAGTCGCGAACTATCGAACAAAGTAATTTGTGCTCGAGTTCGCTCGAAAAAAGTTTGAACATGTTTGAGTTCGGCTCAATACGAATCAAATACTTTTCGAGCCGGCTCGAAAAGTCGTGAACATGTTCGATTCGTTTGCACCCTTAGGAAGACTTTTTTAGATGCCACTCTACTTTGCCATTCCTACTATTTAATCAAATATATATATTTTATCTATAAGAAATTATTATTATTTTTAATAGTTTCCAATTATTTAATTAGTTATATATATATAATTTTAATTTTAAGCATATTAATTTTTTTATAAAGTGTAATGATGTTGATATGAAATAGGAGTGTAGAATATTTTACCAACATTTGTTGACCATGAATGATGTTATATAATCCTATATAAAATTTCTAAATCAATAACTAAATATTTGGATTCTATACGTTGAAACATAATTTACTAATATGCAACAATAAATTTGAGTTAAAAAACGTTTTTAGCCATATAATTTAAAAATTATTATTTTTTATGTATTTTAAATTTATTGCTAAAAATATTTGATCAGTTTATGTAATATTTTTTAAAAAAAAAATTGGATAGTGACATTTGGTTAATTAAATTAATTCAGAAACATGTTTAACTTGCTATTATATGATCAAAGATTAATACTATTTCATTTTTATTTTTTAAACCAAGATTCATTTCAGTCACTTAATTAATTATATTTATAATATTATTATAAATAATACCAATTAAAATTCCAGCGAATCATTTCCATACACGTGTCATCCAGTGGATGACCGTTGAACACCTCATCAAATAGCGCGCTGTTCCCCCTATCCTTGGGCACAAAAGTCAGATAAAGCTCAACCCCTCAGTTCCGACCACATCGAAACACCTTCTCTACAGTTCCATTGCAGCAGTTCTTGCAATACTTCACTCTGCATTTTCACATCCCAACCCAAGAAATGTCCCAAAATCCCGGTCTTTAACTTTCCTGCAACACACCTGGTAACAGTGCACAGTGAAAATGGAGTGTATTACAGCAAGAACCTTGGCAGCAGTGGCGGTCTCTATTTACCCAATCACCAGTACTTTACATAAAAACAGGCTGAGATATGAAATGGGCTTTCCTATAAATAGATATAGTTCGTGTATATCAGCTGGCCTGAGAGTGAGGTGTATGGGTACAAGTGCTGGAAGTGAGAGCTGTTTGGCTGTGCCTGTGAAAGAAGATTTTGCTGACGAAGAAGATTATGTGAAGGCTGGTGGGTCTGAGCTTTTGTTTGTTCAAATGCAGCAGAACAAGGACATGGATCAGCAGTCTAAACTTTCGGATAAGGTGATTTTTTTTTTGTAACTTGCTTGGCTTTGTTGTTTGTTTTTTTTTCTTGTTTAAGATATTTCAGTTCTTTATTCAATGTATTTCTGTTATTCTTGGTATCATGCATTAATTCGTCTGATAACGTTCAGATTTGTTCTTAAAAGAATCAAGTTGTGATCCGCAGTCTTGTTTTGATGGTTGAATCTTGATTAGTAGCTTAATATGATCATAGTTAGCTCATTGTCTTGAAAAAGTTTTGGTTCTTTATGGTGTTCTGATGCGAGATGGAAAGGAATGGGGAAAGCGAAGTTTCGGAAGGGAACCCTTTTTCCAGATTGTTGTGGGAATTGGCATTGAAAGATCCTCCCCTTGTTTCTCATAATAAATTATATAGACGATGGGGACACATCTGTGACTTGAAGCTTTTACCTTCAAGACACGCTCATTCACGCATATGGAAAGATTAAGAAATGATGAACTGCTTTAATACTATGGGATTGTTTATTTTTTTGTGTTGAAACATTGAAACTGTGGAATTGTTGGGACTCTTTGTTCCATTTCCCTCAGCCATTCCTGCGGACTGAAGTAGAGAAGGGATGAGGTTTGGTGTGGAACGAACATGTTGATTAGCTTTTGAGCTTTTGGACCATCAAAAGTCTAACATTTTATGAAGAAAGGGTTTACACGGTTATGTGTGGTATGTTAAAAATCTTTCCATTCTTTAACCAAGTATGTCTCACTGTTATGCTGTATACAACTGGGCAGCAACTTTACATCTAAAAAATACCATTGCTTTATCTCTCTCTTTTATCTTGACTGAATCTGAAAAGGAGAATTACCTGTTTAATTGTATGCTGTGACTTTTGGCCAGAGTTATGGTGTTGATGATCTTGAGATCTGTTTGCTGCAAGGATGGACGATTAAATGCTCTTGGTAAAGGGAAATTAATACTATCAAGTGGATGGAGAAGCAAACTCTAAATTTACAGTTGTTATCAAGCATTAAAAGATATGTACTACATGAAAACTTGTAAGAAACAAGACTAAATAAAACTGCAAGGGAATAGTGGCTACAGTTGTTTTTTTGTGTAGCAAAGTGATTTTCTGGTCAAGCATAGAATGTATGATTTAATTATTTAATTTAGTTGGAATTTAGCCTGTGTTTACTTACTTCAAGATGAAGAACTTCAAGTTTTAAGCTACATGCATAATCTGACGTGTGTAATTTATAAAGCTCTCTACTCAATTGTGCAAGATTCTTATTATAGAGTTTCAGTTAACATCTTTATCAAATTTTACCAGCATCTTCCACACTTACATTTGCAGTTGCCAAGAATATCTATGAAAGATAATATACTGGATTTGGTGGTTATTGGCTGTGGACCTGCTGGCCTAGCTCTTGCTGCTGAGTCAGCTAAGCTAGGCCTGCATGTTGGGCTTATAGGCCCTGATCTTCCTTTCACTAATAACTATGGTGTGTGGGAGGATGAATTCAAAGGTATATTTTTTCTTTTATTTGATATTTGATGTGATCATAATGCATGTAACGTCTGTTTGAAACTTGATTATTGAAATTGCCTTATTATGTGTTGTCTTTTGGAAATTCTCTCTCTATACATTTAAATCATGCAAGTACTCCACAAAAGCAAATTTTGTTGTGTTTGTATGCTACATTTATGACTTTCCTAATTTCTTACAGGATTGAATTGTGCATCCTAGTTATCTACTGTGCTGTGTTTGATTCTTGTCTTTGATTATTTTAAAGCTGTAGAAGATGAAATACTTGCTATATCCTGCCATCATAATTTTGGACTGTAAAGCTACTGTCATAATTTCAATTACAATGTTCGAGAAAGGAAAAAGTTAACTGTCTTCATTTATTTATATATAACCAATCCACTTTACTATTGTTTTAGATCTTGGGCTTGAGCGATGCATTGAGCATGTCTGGCGGGACACTATTGTATATCTGGATGACAGTGAACCTATTTTTATTGGTCGCGCATATGGACGTGTTAGCCGACGTTTGCTCCATGAAGAACTATTGAAAAGGTAAAATATCTCAACCTGAATGTGTGTATTTGATATGCATTCTTGCATTTTCCATCTTGGCTGATTTACAAAAGCAGCTCGAATTTACGGTCTTGTAACTTCGAAATTTTATCATAGGTGTGTCGAATCAGGTGTATCCTATCTTAATGCAAAGGTGGATAGTATTATTGAAGCTTCGAGTGGCCATAGAGTTGTTGAATGCGAAGGAAATGTTGTGATTTCCTGCAGGCATGACTGTTTTTGGCCAAAGTTTGTTGAATTCAATAACTCTATATTCTTCTTGTTTTTCACCTCAAACTTACCACTTATAGGCTTGCCACCGTTGCGTCTGGAGCAGCCTCTGGGAAACTCTTGGAATATGAAGTTGGGGGTCCAAGAGTTTCTGTCCAGACAGCTTATGGTGTGGAAGTCGAGGTAATAAAAAGGATTTGATCATACAATTTTATCATTGGTGCTTGCTTCCCCTGAATAACAATTAGATTCACTGCATATATTTAATGATGAATTTAAATAGGACGTATATATTGAAGAGATAATGCAACACAACATAGGATATATAAGATTCGCCTATGAAGGCCTACATGCACAACATAGTACTCGGAGGGTGAAAGTTTAATGAACCTTTGTCAGTTTAGATTACAATAACCGCTTGTTCATGTAGATGAAAAATATTTGGATAAATGTGATGGTAAAAATTTCCTAACAATTAAACTGCATCAAAGATATCTCTCTTATAATCTTAACAGTATAAATTTAATTTTAAAATATATTCCTAGATTTCTAAAATTTACATTGCAATTGGCCTTCTTCATTTATTAAAATGCAGTTTTGTTGTGCTTAAATGATTGCTTTTCTTAGAAACGAGATTGTTTATTGAATTTCCCCCTGTAGCGGACGCCATGTTCAGTCATGCTCATATCTTTAACATTTTTAGGTGGAAAACAATCCGTACGATCCCGGCGTGATGGTTTTCATGGATTACAGAGATTTCATGAAAAACCAAGTTCAATGTCGAGAAGCACAGTATCCAACTTTTCTTTATGCCATGCCTATGTCCCCAACCAGAGTTTTCTTTGAGGTGTTTTTTTGTCGATCAAATATACTTTAATATTTCCAACCTTTTAACACTTTTTTACGGCTGTATGTCGCAACTAACACGAGTATTTGCATTGCAGGAAACTTGTTTAGCATCAAAAGACGCTATGCCTTTTGATCTACTTAAAAATAAGCTAATGTCTAGGCTTGAGACGATGGGTGTACGCATTATAAGGATTTTCGAAGAGGTAGAACGGTTGCTTTCTTTTTCTTTGACTAGAAACTTTAAGTGGAACATACTTTAACATTATATGTGTGTAATATTAAAGTAGTATAAATGTAGTTGAGATAGAAAAGCAACACAATACATGAACTAACATGCGGATGAATGTAATGTCTAGAGAGAGAAAACTCTTATTAATATCTTTTTACAATTATCATCTCTTTGTAAGTGTAGTAGAAAATCTTTCATATTAACTATATCACAATGAAATCATATAAAAATGTATGATGGTCTTGATGATACCAAATATGATTCTAAAATATATTTGTTGATTCGACAACATGAAACTTTGTGTTTGAAGGAGTGGTCTTACATCCCAGTTGGTGGTTCCTTGCCAAATACTGAGCAGAAGAACCTCGCCTTTGGTGCTGCTGCTAGCATGGTTCATCCAGCCACAGGTAATGAAGGAAAGATTGGATACCTTTAAGTCCAATGTTTATAGGGGAAAATTCCTAGTTTCTCGACCTTGCGTTTGTACAGGCTACTCAGTCGTGAGATCATTATCAGAGGCTCCGAAGTACGCATCTGTTATTGCAGACATTTTGAAACAATGCCACATTAAGAGCATGCTTGTGAACGCAAAGATTTTCGAGAACATCTCAATGCAAGGTAAATGAAATGTGGATTTTGCGTAGTGTCCTGCATGTGACATAGAAATTCAGTTTTATCATTAAAATCTTCGTTTTGTATCACATGCAAATGAATCTCTTTGTTCAGCTTGGAATGCTCTTTGGCCTCTGGAACGAAAACGGCAAAGATCATTTTTCCTCTTCGGATTGGCTCTTATACTGGAATTGGATATTGAAGGCATAAGGTCATTCTTCCACACATTCTTCCGTCTGCCAAAATGGTACTTCCAAAATCTTATTTCTTCTCACCTCTTCCTCTACTGCATAGCTCCTCTCTGTTTAGAGGAATAATCCAGCACTCATCCATACTAATGGTTCAACTATACAAAATTTTCTTTTTCTGAAAGCCTTTTTTTTTTTTGTGGGTAAATGGCATGTTTTCAGAAACACCCGAAACGATTCGATTATGTGTGACATCCTGAGGTTTGGTCAACCTTACATATTCACAAGTCATTGTTTGGTCAATTTGCAGTTTTGAAAGTCCCTTTCTATCTTTGTGGGTAGATTACATTGAGACATCTTTTGTTTGGCCTATTACATACCATTTTTGAAACTTGAGTAATGAGGACGGCCCTCAAGGTTTGTTAACCTTACGTTTGTAGTTTTTATTGATCGGTTATAACCCGTCTTTCCTTTTTAAGTAAATTAATCTACTGTAGTCTGTCCACTTATAGAACCACCCCTTTAACTACACACATCCCTTGAGGTTCGATTACCTCTCACTCACCACCTGATTCTTGAGTGTATAAATGTAAGCCATTAAACCTCGTCGATGTTAGAAAGTACTTGTCCAAAACGAGCTTATAGGAGGGGTGAGCCATGATCATTTTATATGTTAGCTCCTGTAAGTCGAAAATCGGGAAATAAAGGGTGTGGTTTGCTTGATGCAATTCACATACTTAAAATATTGCAAGCTTTCCCTATTACATCTTTATATTATTATTAGATTTTTTTTTTAAAAGCTGATTCTGAGAAATTGTATGAATCTGACAGGATGTCACAGGGATTTCTTGGATCTACATTGTCCTCAGCAGACCTCATACTCTTTGCATTCTATATGTTTGTTATAGCACCCAATGACTTGAGAAAGTCCCTTATCAAGCATCTTCTATCTGATCCTACTGGTGCTATTATGGTCAAAACATATCTTACAATATAAATTGCCACTTTTATTTATTCTTTTGAAAAAGTTTCCACTTGAGTTTTCTGAATCAAGATTGTATTAGCTGTTTGTTTAACTTGTAAATATAAGTTTGGGACACTAATTTTTATGATACACTGGTTTGCTTTTCCAGTTTTGGTTTTGAGCTATCAGATAACGGGTGGTGTAGAAATCAACGTTTAAAATGATATTATTCGTTAAAAAAAATTAGGTAAAATACAAAAATGGTAGTATTAAATAGTGTTATTATTTAAAATTAGAAAAATATAGTCTCGTATAAATAATTTTTTTAAAGTTTTTAATAGAAATTATTTCAATGGCATTTTGCGTTAAAAACAAACTAAATGAACATATATCGGCATTAAAAGCTTTATTCCTGCATGGATATGTGGGCAATATATACCCGTTTTGTTTTTTTTAACGGAACTCTTTCAGATATTTTTTGTTAAAAAAATATTTTTGCTCACTATTGGATTGCACCAAGGGTCTGCGCTGAGTCATTTCATGTTCACACTAGTGACGGATGATATAACAAAATACATACAAACTGAATTACATTGGACAATGCTTTTCATTGACGATGTTCTGTTAATCGACGAGACCAGGTCGGGGATAAATGCCAAATTAGAGTTATGGATAGAATCAAAGGTTTTTAGATTAAGTAGGTCTAAAACAGAATATATGGAATGCATGGTCGTATCTTTAAGGACCCCGTTGTAGAACTCGATGGTCAAGCGGTATCGATGAGCACCAAGTTTCGATACCTGGGTTCTGTTATCCAAAAGGATAGAGAGATTGACAGTGACGTTAACCACGGGATTCAGGCAGGCATGTTGAAATGGAGAAACACCATCGTAGTTCTACGCGATCGTAATACCCCGCTGAAATTGAATGGAAAGTTTTATAGAACCGTCATTAGACCTGCAATGTTGTATGTGACGGAATGCTTGGCACCCAAGATGAATCACATCCAAAAGATGAGTGTGACAGAGATGTTTATGCTTTGTTGGATATGCGGTACGACCAGAAGAGATACAATAATGAACAAAGATATTCGAGTTGAAGTAGGTGTAGCTTGTATAGAAGAGAAGATGCAAGAAAGTCATTTACGTTGGATTGGTCAGGTACGACGTATGTCCAGCAATGCACCTGTGCGTCGAGTGGAGTCCATGAATTTTGGCCATTTCATGAGAGCGAGAGGACGACCAAAGAAGACATGGCTCGAAGTTATACGCAAAAAATTGGAGTTCAAGAGGATTGAAGAGGATATTCTGACTGATAGAAGCGCTTGGAGAAGACTGACACACATGTTCGACCCGACTTGATTCTCTTTATTGTTCATGTAGCATACCCCAATTCGTTGGGATTAAAAGTTGTTTTTATTGCTGTTCTTGTTGTTGTTGCTGGTTGTATGGTATTTGTTAAAACAATTTATGTGTGATCACTGTTGTCAAAAACACAATTGTAGAGGCTATATTTAGTTAGTACTAAAAACTTATAAAGCACAGTATTTAGTGAGACCCATTTTGTAATTTGTCAAAAAAAAGAAAATCCAACATCATATGTTCGTATAATCTTGTATTTAAATTATCGACAAGCTAAAATGATAGTCAATTGACTCAACTTAAGTAGGCTATGTCATTTGGAAACGTTTTTTTTATAAGGTGAGGGGTTAAAGTTTTTTTGTATACCGTGAGACTCGAACACAAATCTTCCCTAAAAAAAAGTAAGCTTTTAACCCAGCTGACAAAGCCGGAAGCTCCATATGGGAATGTTCATAAGTTATTATTAGTAGTAGTAGTGTAGTACCATTGTTATTTTTATACTAATTGCAGTTTATGTATGTCATATATATATTGAGTATATTACATACATGGATTGGAGGTCGAGATTGAGGTTAAACTCGAGATCTCGAACTCTCTATCGGAGCTGATGTATATGTGTATATATTCTGTAAAAAATATGTGAATATAAATGATACTGTTATTGTCTTAAATAATTGAATTTGGGTTATTGACAAAAGTCAAATTGAAGCTGAAATAGATTGTAATATTAATTGACGCACGTTTATAATACCTAGCATTATACTATAGTTCGACACTACTAATGTTGCTTATTCAACTATTTGCCTTGTGCACATAACTATATCCGGTTTTTTAGAATTAATTGTGGTAATGATGATATAATTACCGAATTGATTTTAGGGGATTATTATTCGATGTTGGAATTGTTGGATTCAAGGTTCGAGATTTTATCCTCATTGACTTACTGAACCTTGGAATCGTGTTGGTAGTGAAATTTGGAGTATGTGGAGCTTTGGTTTGTGGTTTGAGGTTTGAGATGTAATTGAGTGAGTGCGAGATAATTTATTGAACACTTTTGTTATTAAAGAGTTTTGATACGAGTATTTGAGACTCGGTTTTAGAAACCTTAAGACTATATATACCAAGTGGACTCGGTGTTCAACCATTTTCTCATGGCTCACCTCTCCCTTCCCTCCTCCCCCTTCTCTCTTCCCTCCCCTTTTTCTTTCTTTCTCTATTTTCTTGGAGGAAAAATCGATGGAGCTCGATTAGGGCGAGATTCTTAAGCAAATCATTGGGTATTCTTCTTCCCCTCTTGCTTATCTTCATTTTGAATGTATTTTTGTAGAGCTTGGGTTTGATTTGTTATGGGATTGATTGTTAGGTTTGAGTTTTGGGAATTGTTGTTTTGCCCTTGTTATCGTTGGGTAATAAGGTATTTATTTGAGTTTTGTTGAGGTTGTGATGTATTGTAGGTGTTGGTTGAGTTGGATTTGGGTTGGGTTCGAAAATCGCTATTGCAATGAAGTTTTTTCGAAAAATCGTAGGCCGCGATTGATCGCAAAGAGACGTGGAATTTTGGAGGCGATGTACAGTGCGTCCGATCGATCGCGAGGACCTTGGCGATCAATCGCCGAGGGGCGAAAGATCGTACTGATTTTGTGAGGCTGGCAAGGAGCGCTCGATCGCCATGGCAAATTTATTGAAAAATATTTTGTTGTTGAGATGTTGTTGTATGCTTGCCCGAGTCTTTTATGTGATTAATCATCATGATTGGATGATATATATTGTAAGGCCTCACCACCTTAAATGTGATTTAAGAACATAAAAGAGCTATTCGTTCATCAGAGTAAAAAGGTTTATGTTGAGTTATTGAGCTTTGAGGGCTATCGTACAAAATAAAATCCCATTACCATAATAATTACATTCCCAAAAAAAAAAAATGAATGTAATCACTAATAGATTTACACTACACATTCGTAGAGACTATACAAAATGATTCTTGATCTTCTACACCGATAACTCTATTCCTCAAACAGCTCACCACTTCAACCCTTGCCTTAGCTCTACTTGCCAAAAGCTCCTACAGGAACAACACATGACACATGAGCATATAACAATTCATATTCAAAACAATATGATCATAAGATAAAATGCATAAATCGTTAATATGAAAATACTTCATGTAGTCAATGCATTTAATATGCTCGCCCTGGTTGCCCATGTTCCACAACTCATATCTATAATCATCATATTATAATACAGTTTAATTTCAATGTCATGACATAATTCCATACCATCATAGCAATCACCATAATCACAGTCTTGTTATAACAGTGACATTTTAATACCCATCGCTTCGACATAACAGCGTCATTTATAATACCAATCGCTTCGACATATCGGTTGCATTTGTAATACCCCCCGCTTCAATATGACAGCGGCATTATCCTCGCATCGACATATTAGCGGCAAGTATTACGTTCCATCGCTACAATATAACAGCGGCAAGTATTCTATTCCTCTCTTCGATATGACAGCAGCAAGCATTATAACCATCACTCGATATAACAACAACTTGCAACATACTCAAAGCATCTATCCATGCATCAACAATGCATCATTCAATATTTAATATACATTTTTTACTGTCGATGCTCGTACGTCTCTCTACATACCTTTTCCACCAAAAGTAGAGATGTTTCAGAAACTATCATCTGCGCTATACCACCGCTTGGGAAGGCTCTACACAATTGCAACAATTCAATATTAGAAGCCATATAAGGTTCCATCACAAAATTCCCAAGGAGATATAAAAAAATCCAACATTTTATGCCCCGCGATCAATCGCCCAAAACTCACGATCGATAGCGAGGCATCACCGCCACTGGTGCCAAAATTCTTCATTCGGAGATCGATCGCGAAGCCCTTGCCGATCGATCGCGGAGCTCGCCGATCGATTGCGCAAATTCACGATCAATCGCGAAAACCTTATGTCCGTGGGTTTCTTACTCGTGATTGATCGTGAAAACGCACCGATTTTCACACACTACACCCACTTCAACCTACAAAACAGAACAAACTCCAAATCTTTTTGACTCAACACATCAGACACTTCAATATACAACTAATAACAACTCACCTTTCAATAATTAACATATTTATACTCATCCATTCAAAACAAGATTTCTCCCCAAAAACCAACTCAATAACATCCTTAGAAGCTCAACATTCAATAATTCAATTTCCCTTACCTCTTTAATTCCAATCCAAGCAAGATACAAGCTCCCAACTTTCTCCTTCTCTCTTGCTCTTTTAGGCGATGAAAGTGGGGTTTGGGGAGGAGGTTTTTGAGCGATGAATGAAGTGAGGGTGATGGGGTAAGGTGGGTTAGGGGAAGTAGGTTAAGTGAAAGAGTGGGTAGCACATATTAAGACATGGCATGATGTAGTAACTAGAATTACTTAATTCAAAGAATTTAACCATACAAAATGCTTCGCAATGAACAATTATACATGCCTTTCTAGATTACCTAGGACAAATCTTAGTTGAACTATTCCAATTCATCAGTTCAATTAAATTCATTACATGCACCCTGTGACATATTACCAGTTCGTGCCTATCGCGTACCCATCTCAGTTCACAACCATAAATAATTACAATCTCGTAATCACCTCATAATCATCATCAACTAATAATATAGCACATGATTATTCAAGAATATCACATTACTCCCATACTTAAAAAAAATTCGACCTCGAAATTGCATACTTACCAATGCCAATTCAAAACATAAATTCACATACCAGAAAACAGTTCTGGCTAATGTTGCATCATATTTCGTTCCGTCTCCCACGTGGCCTCCTCGTCACCATGATCCCACTGAACTGTAACCATCGGTATCACTTTATTCCAAAGTCTGCGATCAGCTCGATCTAGAATTTTAACCGGCCGCTCAACATAAGACACATCAGAGTCTAACTGTACTTCTGAAGGCTGCAAAATATGAGACGAATGCGGTTCATACTTCCTCAACATCGACACATGAAACACATCATGGATGTCAGATAATGATGGTGGCAGCCAGACGTTAAGCCAAGGTGCCAACACACTGCAAGATCTCATAAGGACCAACATACCTCAGACCAATAGAAGGGGATTTCGAACTAGGCTGCCTACCTATCTCGCACTGCTTTCATTCTCATTGGAATCACTTACACTTTCTCTTCCATTTCCCGGATCAACTCCGGTCATCCGATAGATTTACGACCTAAGTCATCCCAGTACAGTGGCGATCTACAACGTCGACCATATAATGCTTCGAATGGAGCCATCTGAATGCTCGCCTGGTAGCTGTTATTGTAGGAAAACTCCATGTTTGGCCATCTGTTTGGGGATGGTATGCGGTGCTCAACCTCACCTCAACTCCCAAGGCTGATTGAAGACCTTCCCAAAAATGAGAAGTAATCGCGGATCTCAATCAAATACAAGAGAAACCGGGATCCTGTGCAATCTCACTACATCACGGATGTACAGCTGGGCCATTCTCAAGTACGTGAAGGTCATGTTGTAGGGTATAAAGTTGGCTACTTTAGTCAATCTGTCCACTATCATCCAAATGACATCAAAACCCGAAGCATTCCTCGGCAAATGGGTCACAAAATCCATAAATATGTGTTCCCACTTCCACTTAGGCACCTTCAAGCTCTTCAACTCACCCCCGGGTCTCTGCCTCTCCGCTTTCACCTACTGACAAACCAAACATCTCTTTACAAATGCTATAACTTCTCGCTTCATCCGCTTCCAACAGAACTGGTCACACGGTATACATCTTCTTACCTCCCAGATGGATACTGAATTTGCTGTTATGAGCTCGTTGTAAGATCTCTTGGCGTAACTCGGGCGTACTCGAGGCCATCCAACTATCACCAAGCATTAACGTACCATCGTCAGTCATCCTGAATTTAGATGGTTTTCCTGGAAGGACCATTGTTATCCATCTTTGTGTTTCATCGTTTGTCTTTTGAGCCATTCTGATGTTCTAAAAAATATCTGGTTCTGTTAACAATATCGACACAAGTACCAGTGATGTAGACACATCAAAATCATATCCCAACTGCCAGTAGGAAGTCAACAAGGTCGACAGGTGAATGACATCTTCCGCAGTATACTTCACCTTCCGACTCAAGGCATCAACTGTCAGATTAGCCCTACATGGATGGTACTCTCTCGCAATCGTAGTCCTTCAACAAGTCCATTCATCTCCTATGTCTCATGTTTAACTCTGCCAGAGTAAATAAAAACCACATGTCATGCCCCGGGCCCAGGCCCGCGCAAACGCGACTGCACGATGGGCTCATATAGCAACTACTTTGTATCTGTCATCGCTCAATGAAAATGGTTAACCCAAGTTGCTATAATAGTTCATTGTAAGCCTTTATAAACACTTTAAATTTTCATCCACAACCAATGTGGGACAAGGGTATTACAACCACCCATCCTTTAGAACGTGACGTCCTCGTCGCGACCTAACTCATCAATCCACCGGCACCGGGAATCTAGAGGTGGCTCCGACAGTTCAAGAGGTGGCTCCCGTCATGTAGCACTTTGCCCCGCAGGTTCAAGAGGTGGCTCCCACGCACGTGGCATTTTTCCCGGCAGGTTCAAGAGGTGGCCCCCGTCGTGTAGCACTTTGCCCCTTTAGGCTCAAGTGGTGGCTCTCATGCACGTAGTACTTTGCCCCGCATAGCACTTATCTCCCGGTGTTTTTCTGCCGGTGACCGACTCTGATACCATTATGTCATGCCCCGGGCCCAGGCCCGTGCAAACGCGACTGTACAATGGGCTCCTATAGCAACTACTTCGTATCCGTCCTCGCTCAACGAAAATGGTTAACCCAAGTTGCTATAATTCCATTGTAAGCCTTTATAAACCACTTTAAATTTTCATCCACAACCAATGTGGGACAAGGGTATTACACCTCAGGCTCTTGTGGTCGGTAAATATGTGATAAGTGTGTTTTTGCACTATTATTTCTTTCATTTCTTTTGGATTGATGTTGATTTTTCGATAAGAATTATGCGTTTTGTGTCTGTTTTTTTGTTTACAGGAATCAAAGTAAGGATGAGTGCTATGAGAAGGAAATGGCATGAAATAACGAGAAAATGGTGGAATAAAGTCAAGGCAAGACGAAGAAAAGAGAAAAAATCGAAGATGAAGAATCTGCCATCAGAGATCGATCCCCTGAAATCAGAGATCGATCCCTAAAAATGGAGAGTGATCGCCTGAAAATAGAGATTGATCCCTGAAAACAGAGATCGATCTCCATAAAAATAGAGATCGATCTTTATGGACAGAATGTTTGGAAACAAATTTGGCGAAACAATGATCGATCGCTGAAATATAGAGATCGACCAAAACAAGATTTTTGAAAAATAATTACGCAGAGATCGATCGCTAGAAAACAGAGATCGATCGCTGCACGAGTCCAGCCCATTAGAAATTGGCGGATGCAAGGGTATAAAAGGCGGCCTAACCTACTTTTTTAAGGACTTTGACCCTCTTTCAAGGGCAAGACACATTAAGGAGACTGCTAGGATTCCAAGGGCAAGGATTTCATCACAAAACGAAGGCGGCTTTCATCTGGGGATGGAGAATTGCTTCCATATCGCTTTGTATCTCTTACTTTCGTTCGTTTATGAATTTCTCAAACATGTCTATGTGTTTTATGAATTCTATGATGAACTAATCCCATCTTTCTAGGGGGAAGAAGTAGCTTGATTGGATATGTTTTGGTTTGATTGATTTATATATTAGGATTTATCACATGGTTTATGTCTGGTTTCTTGATCTGAATACAATTTAATTGACTGGCCATTGATTTAATTGTAGTTTTTGTTTGTGATCTATCACTCGCGAGAGAGGATTATGAACAGGACATAGAAAAACACATCATGGATGTTTATGTCGCCGACAGGCGTATAACTGCATTGAAGCCTTTGAAAGAATTATTGTGCAATCAATATTGTTTAATATTTAAGCTTAGATAGGGATATCAATGTTGGTATTGAATGATAATTTATACTATCACTTGGGAAGGGAGTATGAAACACTTATGAATTCTTGGCTAATAAACTAGATAAATCTATAATATTGTAATTGATCATAAGAAACATAGGTGATAATCAAGTGAAATCGGACCTCTAGAATCATTCTCATAATTAATTCTCTTGAATTGTTGCAACTGCTAGTTAGTGATTTACGTTATTTGACAACCAACAACACTACTCATTTTTCTAAATAGGATTAAGACCATCTAGCACAAGTATTTAATTAATACTATAAACCAATCCTCGTGGGCTCGACATCCGTATTCATATCTATATACTAAAACTTGACATCGTGCGCTTGCGATACATTTTGCACGTGACAAGTTTTTGGCGCCGTTGCCGGGGATTGAATAATATAGTTTAATTCTAATACTGTGCCAAGTAAACTTAGTTTTGATTTTGAATTATTATTTATTACTTGAGAAATATTTTGTTTCTTGATTTTTGCAGTGCATGTGACGATATACAAGGACTGAATTGCTTTTATTTGATTCCGAAATCGAAAGAACTGCTCGACGACTACATAAAGCAAGAAGGGACGAGTTGAGTCAAATGGCTGCTGAAAATCACGAAGCCAAAGCTGTTCCAATGGCTATTAGAGATCACTTTTAACAGTGATCAATAATAACTACTCTTGTATTGCTCGCCAGACCATCAATGCAAACAATTTTGAACTGAAGCCAACATTGATCTACATGGTGTAGCAAAACCAGATCTGTGGTTCAGCTGTGAATGATCCTAATCTCCATCTGAGGATCTTTCTTGAGATAGCAAACACTACAAAGATTCACGGTGTTACGGAGGACACCATCAGACTGCGCCTGTTCCCATTCTCTCTTAAAGATCAATCAATAAGTTGATTTCAATCTTTGACAATTGGTAGTATCACGACATGGGATGACATGACATCCAAATTTATGGCAAAGTTCTTTCCACCAGCAAAGTCAGCCTTGTTAAGGACCGAGATCAGCATCTTTAAGCAGCATGATTCTGAACAGCTATATGAATCATCGGAAAGTTTCAAAGACTTTCTTAGAAAGTGCCCACATCATAACTATGAGAGCTGGGTACAAATCCAGTTGTTTTACAATGGATTGAACGGTCCCACTCGAATCATATTGGATGCTATAGCAGGAGGAACTCTTTTCTCCAAGACAGCCAAGGATGCATATGAATTACTTGAGCAAATGGCTGCCAACAGTTACCAATGGCCAACCGAGCGAGCACTGGTATGAAAACCAGCAGGTATGTATGAGTTGATCAATTTACTGCATTATCTGCACAATGGGCTACTCTTACTACGCAGATAACACTAATGAACAAGCAAGTGACTCCACCTACTATTGAGTTCGCTGCCGCTGCTGCTGGTGTGTCATTAACTGTAGAGGATCCGAATCAAGAGCAAGCTCAATTCATGAACAATCGGTATCCAAATAACTATCGAGGTGATCATGTGCCTAATCAATACCATCCTGGATACCGAAATCATGAGAATTTTTCATATGCCAACAACAAGAATGCTTTGAACCCGCCTCCTGGATATACACCTCAGAAAAATGAAGGTAAGCCTTCTTTTGAAGATTTAGTTGAGAGCATAATGAGATGAGGCTGAACAATATTGAGACTCAAATGAACAATATGGGTGCCACAATGAAATCGTTAGAGGTCTCGATGGGTCAACTTGCAAATGATATGAATCATCAACAATCGGGGACGTTTCCTAGCAATACTGAGGTGAATCCAAAAGAACAATGTCATGCCATCACATTGAGAAGTGGCAATGAACTTGGTAAATCAGAATTTGTGCATAGTGATGAATCACCAAAGGAAGAAACTCCAAAGCCAGTTGAAACCTCTAAGGAGGTCGAGAAGGAGCAGCATGACACGAAAACCGTGAAACCTCCAATGTATAAGCCTACTTCTCCATATCCTCAACGATTCAAGAATAAGGCAATAGACGATCAGTTTGCAAAGTTCTTGGAAATTTTCAAGAAAATTCATTTCAACATTCCTTTTACTGATGCTTTGCAACGAATGCCCAATTATGCAAAGTTCATGAAGGATGTGATGGCTAGGAAGCGCAAGATGGAAGACTTTGAGACAGTGAATCTAACTGAGGAATGCAGTTCAATCCTCCAAAAGAAGTTGCCACTGAAATTGAAAGATCCATAGAGTTTTACTATCCCTTGTATTAGTGGTAGTTCTTCTTTTAAAGCTTTATGTGATCTTGGAGCTAGTATAATTTAATGCCTCTATCTGTTTTAAGGAAATTATGACTTGTGAAGGAGAAACCAACCAACATCACACTGCAAATGGCGGATATGTCTCTCACACACCCTCACGGTATAGTGGAAGCCGTGTTAGTAAAAGTGGGCAAACTCTACCTTCCAGCAGACTTCATTATTCTAGATATACAAGAAGACGAGGAGATGCCGCTAATCTTGGGATGCCCGTTCTTGGCTACAGGGGAAACAAAAATAGATGTCAAAAGGGGTGATCTATCAATGCAGATTTAAGATGAAAAAGTCATTTTTAATGTATTTAAAATGACTACCACCCCACATGTCACGGAGAAGCCAAAGGTAGAGAGTTGAGCAATGTTGCAAGATTGATATGATTTGAAAGCTGCACAAAATGGTCACTGCTATCAGAAAAGTTGTGAAGAAGCTAAAGAAGAAGAGAGATAAGTTCAAACAAGTATGGAGGGTAAAAGACATGCACGACCCCTCCAGACAACGTGCAACAAATGGTTGAAAGTGTCACAAAGTTTGGCTAACGACTATAAGCTAAGCGCTTCATGGGAGGCAACACAAGTTTTATATCCTTTAGATTTTTGTTTTGTTTTGTTTTGTTTTGTTGATTCTTAGTTTAATTTTTTTTTATATTTTGATGAAATTCTTACCCAAAGTCGTCTCATTTATAGGTCCCCAACCACCATAGCCACCGAAGTTTCCACCTTACCCCTGTAAGTAATCCAACGAGCATACAACACAGCGGAATAATAATAAAAAATTGGATTACAGCCATGGATTTATACAAAGGATTCATATCGGGATTTGAATAATAGAGTCTCACCCTTGTAGCGTGTTTGATGCAGAAGCTCCACGATGTAGCACCACGAGTCACGAACAAAAGTTTTCACCTTTGTCTCTACGGTATCCACACGATCAAATCGAAAAGGAGCGTTTAAGAACAAGTTGCTAGACTTGTTCTTAAACCGGATCAAAAACCACCTCCGATTCTCAATCGAAAACGATGGCCGGATCTCACTTTTCACGGCGGCGATGATGGCCGAGAGATGATGAGAGGAGGCGGCTCTTAAGGTGGGTTTTTTGGTGGAGGCTAGGTTATGAATGAATTAACACTTAATTAAACATTCACTTGTTAGCTAATTATATATTAGGCTTTAATTAAAGGTTCAAGACTTTCTTAAAGTCTCATGGGCCCAAACCCAAGATTTAATTAAATCCTCATAATCTTATAATTAAGACTCTTCTTAATTAATTAATTCATCCAATGAATTTAATTCCCTTTTCGATTTAATCTTTTGTGCGACCCGATAGGATCTTGCAATGTTGACAATGACATAAAATCTCATTTTATGTCACAAGCAATGAGCGGTATCTAGTAACACATCAAGGCTACCCTAATTACAAGAATGTCATTGACTCGACATAACCTAAGAACTTGTGATAATATTAACCATGTAACTTAATCCCTTTGTTCACTGTGTTTAGATTGAACACGAGTCATGAAATAGTCATACTCGTATATTCAATCTCTATTTCTTGATCCCCAAGTAGAACTAGAATAAACGAATAAGCTCGATATCACATATCGACTCATTCGAGCATGGCCATGCATTTTAGTCTTACTTGATCAAGGGCCCAAACACTTCTCCTGTTATATAGGAGGGACAAATCCTATCTTGATCAATCAACATCCCTCTACATAATTCGTAGTGTATCCAATAGTTGCCTTTATAGTTTACTCTGTTACAGGTAACGTTTGACAATATCAAGATACATAACTCCTTATGTTGGGATCTCTGATGATCTCAAGTCGTAAGGATTACGTACATTATTATCACTATGAGAATTGCTTATGACACTCATATAACTATCCATGTAGCATTCTCATGGTGGGTCTGTCCAGTACATTGTTCTCTAACATGTACCCATGTGTTGATTTGATATCTCATATCCATGAATCATTCATCAATCAAAACATACCAGTCTCAATGCATTATCATTATCCCGATTCATGATAATACTTGACTATGGACAATCTTTAAGAACAATACAATATTATTCTAAGGACATTAACTTATATATCAATTCATATTGCACAGATATTCGAATAATATATAATAATGATTTGCCGTTATTAAAATCACAATACATTTTATGTCATAAACAATCATCTAATGACTTATCTTAGGGCATATCCCAACAATCCCCATGATCAGGATGATGAGGAGAAAGACGACTACCGACGGTCGTTGAAACATGTATGTTCCTCGTTCTTATTTTTTCTCGGTTCAGTACATTGAGGACAATGCACAACCTTAAGTTTATGGGGGTCATATGAATTGCATGTTTATTATAACTTGCATGAAATACCTGAATTCCTGATTAGTTGGTTTTGATTTTGATTTATAGTATGTCTAGTTAGTTGTTGAGTCATAAGTTGTGTATGATTGAATTGTGAGGCCGATGATGAGAATTGCTGCTTAAATGTGAAAATTTTGAAAACTTAGTTCGCTATGTTGGAGGATCTTATGATTTTATCACCCAGTTGATTGTCACTTGAAGTTGAATGTGATCTAAGTGAGCATATAAATGATATAGGAAATCTTTGTAATTGATTCGGGCTTTTAATCATTGATATATATTGTCCTAGTAGCCCTCTTTGAGCCTATAAGTAAAAAGGAGTAGACTTAAATGAATTGCATATCTGTTGTAGAGTCTCATTCAAATTTTTGCGGTATTACCTTGGTTTTGAGACAATAATCGAGCACGATAGTCAATACATACAATTTGAATGTGAATTGAGAAAGTCTAGAACTTGCTTGAGTATCCTTCAAGGCGAAATACAGACTCTATATGGCTTGATATGCTTAGATTTTAAGTGTTTTTAGCTGTAATTTCTTGTTTCAGGAAAATAGGTCGGAAATGGAAGAAATGAGCTAAAATGAAGGAAACGGGTGAATGAAGAATTCAGATTTTTCAGAATTTCGATCGATCGAGATTATTTCTCGATCGATCGATCCGGGCAGAGAGTTCAGCACCAATTTTATCGAAGTGTCGATCGATCGGAATGAAAATCTCGATCGATCGATCGAGGCAGAAAGTTTTAAAGGCTTAAGTGAACAGTGCACCGATCGATCGAAAAATATTTTCGATCGATCGATACGCGATTTTCTGAAAATCTTATTTTCCAAATTTAACGTGATTTTCGGTGGTTTAAATGGGGGGATCCCTTCCATACCAGATGATATCATATCAGAGAGGGTTGAGAGCTGATTTTCATCACCTAAAAACCCTAGTAGCCGCCGCCTAGAAGAAGGAGGAAAAGCCATCTTCCTCAGTTCTTCGTCCAAGCTTGAGCGAGCCATTTCCGGAGTGCAAGGAAGGAGCAAGAGAAGAGATTACGGTGCAACGCACGGATTCGTTCCAGCATTTATCGTATTTCTAAACTCGGTTTTATTTGATTTTCATTTTCATTGGATGCTTTTGAGGTTGAGAAACAATTAAACGTCTTATTGATTTGTTTTGAATTGAATCAAGTTTATTTTATCGAGTTTGATTATAATTGTGTTTGATTTATTGATTCGAATGTGTTTGAGTGTATTGATATCTTACTGTTCATGAATCAAATGCTTATTAAGATCAAAGCCTAGCTAACTTTGATTTAATTCTGTGGGTTATAACCGAGATCGAGAGATAACGTTATAATACGCTACATTAATTCATGATGTATGTTTAAGATTGAGATCGAGAGATAAAATCACATACGTGAGCACTTTGAATCGAGAGATTTAGAGTAACGAGGTTTTGAAGATTTATGCAATATCAGATTAGTAAATAAGTAAACGAGAGTCACTTGTTCTAATTTGATATTAGTTTCTATACAGCTCGAGAGAGTGTATTGAATAATAACGAAAACCTTTCACCTTAAGAATCAATTGTTTGATAATTGCTTATTCAAACGAATCTTTAAAGATAACATAGTTGAACGAAGAGCAAGATAAATTTCTCGAGCGAAATTCCTTTGCATATCCGGAAACCTTTCATTTTATTTATTCTTATTTTATTTAGGTCCTTTAGTTATAAATTTGCAGTAGTTAATATACCCTCTTTTTAATCGTAGGCTAAATATAATTTTACTAGTTTTATTTGGTACTTATACGTTAGTCCCTGTGGATTCGACAACCCTTACTTTCATTTAACTATACTAAAACTTGACACCGTGCACTTGCGGTAAAGTATCGCGTCACACTCTGAAATCTTTTTGTTTAAAAATAACGCGGTCATGACTTAGGGATGATCTAGGCAATTTTTGAATAGTTTGAGCCTTTCGAGCCATCTAATAACACCATTTATTCCTTAGTAACTCCTTTTGAGCTTATTGAAAATCGAATGGTATGTGCAAAAGGGGCATGAATGCAAGAAAAATGTTGAAAAGGTGAAGAAAATAGTGATTAAAAATAATAATAATGAGGTGAATGATGAAAAGATGGATGAGAAAGAAGTGGGGTTTCAAAACAAAATTATCAATAGAGGAATATTGAGAGGAGAGTGCACAATAGTGTTGAATTTGACTTACTCTCTTACTTTGAATATCATATCCTTTTATTGAAGCCATGAGCTAAGGCGATACATTATAAACCAATTAAGACCTATTGACCAAGCCATGTTCGTCCAATATACTAGGGGAGAAGGTTACAAAAGTTAAGCTTATGGACTCTCGAGAGACATGTTTGACGAGTATGCGTTGACATTCACACACACAAACGTATCATTACCTTGATTAATATTGTCCATTCTTGTTATAAGCCTACCATTCTATTGGACAATAAGTTTGAAACCAACATGATATCGTGAAAAGCCCTATTGATATATGTGAACCAAAATCTCTTTTGATTGAGGGTGGTATGAAAATTGAGTTAAATACTAGATCATGAATCTCTGAGGCCAATCATGATTGATCATTGCACAACTTGAGTCTTTTGAATTTGTTTTGTTTTCATTTTGTTTCTTTTCTTTTGTTCTTAATTTTGCTTGTGACTAGCAAAAATCTAAGTTTAGGGGGTTTGTAAGTGCGTTTTTGCACTTATTATTTCTTTCATTTCATTTGGATTGATGTTGGTTTTTCGATCAAAATTATGCGTTTTGTGTCTGTTTTTGTGTTTACAGGAATCAAAGTAAGGATGAGTGCTATGAGAAGGAATGTCATGAAATAACGAGAAAATGGTGGAATAAAGTCAAGGCAAGACGAAGAAAAAGAGGAAAAATAGAAGATGAAGAATCTGCTATCAGAGATTGATCCATGAAATGGAGACTGATCGCCTGAAAATAGATATTGATCCCTGAAAACAGAGATCGATCTCCATAAAAATAGAGATCGATCTCTATGGACAGAATGTTGGGAAACAAATTTGGCGAAACAACGATCAATCGCGGAAATATAGAGATCGATCGCCAAAAGAAGATTTTTGAAAATAATGAGGCAGAGAACGATCGCTGGAAAACAGAGATCGATCGCTGCGTGATTCCAGCCCATTAAAAATTGGCTGATGCAAGGGTTTAAAAGGCGGCCTAACCTACTTTTTTAAGGACTTTTGACACCATTTCAAGGGTAAGACACATTGAGGAGACTTCTAGGATTCCAAAGGCAAGGATTTCATCACAAAACGAAGGCGGCTTTCATCTGGGGATGTAGAATTGCTTCCATATCGCTTTGTATCTCTTACTTTCGTTCGTTTATGAATTTCTCAAACATGTCTATGTGTTTTATGAAATCTAGGATGAACTAATCCCTTCTTTCTAGGGCGAAGACGTAGCTTGATTGGATATTATGGTTTGGATTGATTGATTTACATATTAGGATTTATCACATGGTTTATGTGTGGTTTCTTGATTTGAATGTAGTTTAATTGACTGGCCATTGATTTAATTGTAATATTTGTTTCTGATCTATCATCCGGGTAGGGGATTGTGAACATGACATAGGAAAACACATCGTGGAATTATAACTCCATTGAAGCCTTTGAAAGAATTATTGTGCAATCAATATTGTTTAATACTTAATCTTAGATAGGGTTATCAATGTTGGTATTGAATGATAATTTCTACTGTCACTTGGGTAAGGGAGTAGGAAACACTTATGAATTCCTGGCTAACAAACTAGATAAATCTATAATATTGTAATTGATCATAAGAAACATAGTTGATAATCAAGTGAAATCGGACCTTTAAAATCCTTCTCATAATTCATTCTCTTGAATTGTTGCAACTGCTAGTTAGTGATTACGTTATTTGACAACCAACAACGCTATTCATTTTTCTAAATACGATTAAGACCATCTAGCACAAGATTTAATTAATACTATAGACCAATACTCGTGGTTCGACATCCGTATTCATATCCATATGCTAAAACTTGACATCGTGCTCTTGCTATACATTTTGCACGCAACAATATGGTAAATGACGTACCATACAAGTAATGCCGCCAAATCTTCAAGGAAAATATTGTTGAGCCTTAAACGCATTGTTGAGTTTAATGCTTAATTTATCTCCGAATTATTTATGAGTTTTGATGATCAACAAAACTTGCATTTGTTATACTAATGTGTCTACTTAGTGTATAGGTTTAGATGGTTGAAAAGTGGATTTTTTGAAGGAAATCTAATCTGCAAGGACATGGGCGGATCGCCCCAGACGATGGTGATCATCGCCCTAGGCGATGGCAGGCTTTAAAGCCAACGCCACGCTCATCGACTGAAGTGATGCCGAGGACCGCGCGCATGGAGAGATCGCCTGAGGCGATGGGTAGAACGCCAGAGGCGACGCCTGATTCGTTTGAGGCGATGCAATTTTCTGATAATTTAAAGCTACGACATTTATTTTTGGTGGCGATCGCCTGAAGCGATCCAAACATCACCTGAGGCTATTTGTGCAGATTTTGACTGTTGGTGCACGGCGATGGTGATCGCCCGAGGTGATGTCCGAGGCGATCTTGGAGTGATTCATGCCTTATGTGTAGCAACGGCTAGTAGGAGCATTGGGAGCCTTCTACACTATAAATATGGATGTTTGGGCTCAAGATGATAATAAGAAACAAGAGTATAAACTACAAGAAAGTTGCGTTCAATCAAAATCATTCTAGCATTGCAAACTTCATACATTTGTGTTGTATTGGAGTTTGTAATTTATTTCTTGTGTGAGAGCTTTTGATTCTTCGTGTTGTTACACCGTGAAGGTGTTATTTGATTTATTGTAAGGTCCTCCAACACCGACGCAAGTTGGGAATTGTATAAGACGTCAACAAGTGAAGTTGGTGCAAGGGTGTGGCTATCCTTGGAGCCCTTAAGGCTAAGAAGACTCGTGAAGAGTGTGTGTCACTCGGGAAAAGTTTGTGTGTGGCTATCCTTGGAGCCCTTAAGGTCAAGAAGACTCGTGAAGAGTGTGTTGTGGCTAACTTGGAGCCCTTAAGGCCAAGATCAAAGTTGTTCTAGTGGAATCTCGGTTGGACGTTTTCTAGCCGGGAAGAGGAGACGTAGGTGATTCATCGCCGAACTTCTATAACAAATATTTGTGTCGTTTATCGCTTTATTTACTTTACGCATTTGTTTATTACTTCTTATTATTTATTGCTCGATTGACTTGAAGTCTTCCGCAGTGCAAACTCGACTATTTGCAAATTCATTTTATAACGCTAAAGTAGCCAATGAACCTCATTCACCCGCCTCTTCGGTTCCAAAATATAATAGCTGACAATTTCAAATCGTGAACTGGATATGTAGTCTAATGTGGTTTCAATTGTCTCGAAGCATAGGCTACCACATTTTATCCTGCATCAACACACAACCCAAGCCTTTTAGTAACACATCAGTATAAAGGATGAACCTTTCATTCTATGTGAGAATCACTAACACAGGTGCAGACGTCAACCGATGCTTCAGTTCTTGGATACTCCGTTCACAAGCCTAAGACCAATAAAACGACACTTCTTTCTGTGTCAACTATGTCAGCGGCTTAGAAATCTTTGAAAATCCCTCGACAAAGCGTCGATAATACCCAGCCAGACCCAGAAAACTTCGAATTTTGGGTATAAAGGTGTGCGCAGACCATTCCATCACTGCTTCTACTTTCCTAGGGTCGACTGATATCCCATTCCTGAAGATTACATGGCCTAGAAACACTAAACTATCCAACCAGAATTCACACTTGCTATGTTTGGCAAACAGCTGATTATCTCGAAGAATCTGAAGCACTACAGGTAGATGTCTCACGTTCTCTTCCTCGCTTCTAGAATAGATAAGGATATCATCTATAAATACTATGACAAACCTGTCAAGATATGGCTTGAATACCCGGTACATCAAACTCATAAAGACAGCTGGGGCATTCGTCACTCCGAACGGCATGACCAAGAACTCATAATGTCCATAACGAGTCCGAAATACGGTCTTCTGAACGTCCTCTTCTCTAACCCGTATTTGCAGATCTCAAATCAATCTTGGAATAAATCGTTGTGCCTTGTAACTGATCAAATAGGTCATCAATTCGCCGAAGAGGGTACTTATTCTTTATCGTCACTTTGTTCAACTGTCTGTAAACACAAACACATCAAACCATCTTTCTGCTTCACAAATAAGACCGGACTCCCCACAGTGATTCACTGGGATGTAAGTATCCCTTGTCAAGGAGTTCCTGCAACTGAACCTTCAGTTCTCTTAATTCCATCGGTGTCATCCTATAAGGGGCACGAGAAATAGGGGATGTGCCCGGTACAATTCAATTTAAAACTCAACTTCCCGATTCGGCTGAAAACTTGGAATTTCTTTCGGAAATGCGTTGACGAATTCACCGATCACGGTTATCTCCTCAATTCTTACATCTTTCTTCTTTTCTGCAACGTCGATAGCATATATCAATGGGATCTTTGGGCGAGAACCACTCCCATAAAGCATCCATTGATTCCCCTGATCAGACCGGAAGTGAACTGTCCTCCGCCGCCAATCAACAATTTCCTGATATCGGTTCAGCACATCAATGCCCACAATGCAGCCAAAGTCCATAATTTCCAACATAATCAAATCTGCTTTCAGGTTGTTGCCCTCAAATAAATGAGGCAATCAAATAATAATGGTCGTACTCACATTCATCCCAGTGGGCGTCGAGACCAGAAGATCGTGGGTAACGGAGACGGGCACATATGATATTTCTCGACAAATCAAGCAGTTATAAAAGAATGGGAGGCACAAGTATCTATCAAAATAAAAGCGGGGTAAGTAAATAAATAACACTTACCCACCATAACTTCTTCCGGAGCTGCCTCAGCTTTCTCCCTAGTCAGCGCATAGACTTGTCCCTGGGGTGGCCCCACTGTCTGACCCCCCCCAATTGTCGAGGCATGATTTTTTGCCTCTGCTGCACCGCTCTATCAGTAAATATCCCCCTATTTTCTCTGAAGTCTGACTGTCCTCCACGGTTAGGACAATTCCAAGAAATGTTGCCCATTTTGCCACATTCATAACAAGATGAGCAGTCCCGCATTAGGTGTGGTCCTCCACAATAGTAACATTTGACTTATCAAGTCCTATTTGCTTGTAATGATCCCTTGTTGGTTGGTGCATTGTTTTTACGATCTCCCATTCGACGAGAATCAGGTCGCTTACCACTGAACCGAGCAGACGATGAGACTCCTCGAGATTTAAACTGATCTCCTTGTGGTTTCAGACCATCAGAAACTGACTTCTGTGGTGGCACTTGTGGTGGTACAACATTCTTATATGAACCCACTCCAATCTTGCTAGTTCAGCTCGTGTCAGAGCATCGTCAAAGGAGCTGGGATTATTAGAGAACCCTATCAAATAATTCTGGCCTCAAGCCCTTTCGAAAGTGTCTCATCTTCGCATGTCCATTGGTAGCAACATGAGGTATATACCTCAATAATGACGAGTACTGTAGGAAACAGTCATGTTTCCCTGCCTCAAGTTGGTAAACTCGTCCACTTTCATTTGCCTAGCAGCAGCAGAAAAGTAACGGCTCAGAAACCAAGTTTTGAATAAGCTCCAATCCACAATTACTCCCCGAGCTCTCATTTCCATAACCGATATTTTCCACCACATAGACAACTTCTTTGCCAATTGGAACTCAGCCAACCTCAGCCAGGTGGAATTAGCACATGGTGTTGATACAAATATCTGTTCAATTCTCTCGATCCACTCCTCAGCCTATTCTTCGGATTCAATCCCTCTCAAAACGAGGCGGTTGGAATATCAAAAATTGAGTCAGACTCAATTCCCCTGGTAGTAGCTATTGTGCAATAGGTTCCGGGCCCACAGCTGGTGGTGGTAGAGGGTTAATCTGTGCAATGCTTGCGTTAACACTTATTGTGTGGGGTCTCATCACCTTAATCCTTAATTAAGTGTTCAAATACGTAATTCACATTATTCGTAAACAGGATTAAGATCCTATCACTACTGATTGAGATTTTTCACTATGCTTTCACTTACATTATTCATATACAATACATCTTGTATATCATTTACATAGTACAAATCATCAAATCTCGCTCAGTTTAACGCCTATCAGTAGAAGGTAGACTCACAATCTCAGCTCTCCCCAGCTACGAGTCCTTACAGAACAACCATACAAAAACATGAGTATTGAAATGATGTTCACAATAAGATAAAAATAATGCTTCAATACTATATAAACAACTTCCTGTAAATCATGCATTTGCAATACTCCTCTTTGGTTGTTCATGTACATATCCATGTACATACCTCATAACACAAAATACAAATATATCATGATATGGCTCATCTATCACCCTGTTATAACGGGACAAATATAATTTGCCTATCTCAGCTCAATATGTCAGTGGAACCTTCTCACATCTTCATATTAGCAGCACAAACCATATTTCCGTCCTCACACATTATAACAGTCCAAGCATATACTCAACCGGAGTATACCTCTCATGCCAAAAGGATATGCTCAACAATAACATACCTATCGTGACATCACTCTCAACAACATATGTACAACATGCCCAACAATGGCAACATGACCGATATGATATGCCTATCTCAGCTAAATATGTCAATGGCTCAGCCTTCACGTCCCATATTGGCAGCAGATATCATACAATCGTCCTCACATGTATAACAGCCAAAGCATATGCCCAACAATGGCATACCTATCGTGGCATCAATCTCAACAACATGCCAAAGCATATGCTCACCATTAGCATACCGATAATGGCATCATAGCACCATTCACATGCCTCAACAGCATCGTGTCTCATTGCACCAATCACATCTTATATTCATAATAATCTCATATCGAAATCAACAATACATCATCATCATATATAAGAATAGAATGATCATAAATGGAATATCATTACTCGTACGTCAACACGTACCTGTTGTGATGTACAACATATATAAATGTAGGCGTCAATGAGTAATCGCCTCTCTGTCCTATCCCCTGTGATGGTGCTAAATGAATATCAACAATATATCATGTTAAACTAGGCTTCAATCAAACTTTCTAAAAAATATATCATGTTCAACAATGTCCTCCTAGCGATCGATCGCTTCAATTTTGAATACCCTACCGATCGCTCGGTCCATCCTAGCGATCGATCGGTATTTAAGTCTGAATTTTATAAAATGCTGCGGCATTCTAGCGATCGATCGCTCACTTATAGCGACCGATCGCTACATAAACCGCCTTACACATTCCCATGTTCATCGATCGATCGGTACGTCTTACCGATCGATCGGTCGGCAACAGAATTTTAGAACCATGGCCATTTTGATGCTTATCTTCATGGTTCTCAACCTAAACCTCAATTTAAACCATCAAAACTTGATATATGCATACTTTAACATCATATGAACATTTTCCAAAAGATTACAACTTAGTTCATTGAATTCAACAACATATGAATTCAATCTTCCTTCTAACAAATCACATGCTTCTTGACTTGCATAAAAAGCATCATAACTAAGTTATTACACCACCTAACTACATCAAAGTAGATCATGCAACTTATCCTTACCACATCCTGCATTTGGAACATGATTCCAAGCTAGAACCAAGCAAAGAAGATAAAGGTGCAAGAGAGCATGTGTAGAGATTTGGTAGGTGAGTTGTGGTGTTGTATGTGTTTCAAATCTGATTTTGGATAGATATAGTCCTTCTAACTCAAACTCAACTCAAATGCAAACTCACATAACTTCCTTTCAAATGCATTGTAAATGCATAGCAAAATCATATCCCACTACACACCTCATGCATCTTAGTTCTCTTGTGTAAGGCCCCAACACTTAAACTCGTCATTAGTTCATTTATGACGTCGTATGTGTATAAATTTTTCATTTTCTTTTCATTCTTTAAAACGAATCATTACTTGTTTCCCATAATTCCAAGACACAAACAAATGCTCAACATTATATGTTCATCTCTACCAACAAATAGACTCACGGGTTTCACCCAATACCATCCCCATTATACCACTTTTGCATTGTGGGATTTTATAAAAATTTGGGCAGAGTCTCCCCACAAACTGAGCTATCCGGAAATAAAAACTCATCACATAATATAATTCCCAACCAGGGACAACGCAATAGTAAACAGAATATAGAAACACAAGTAAATTCCCGGCCAGGGAAGACACCACACTAATAAGACAACAAAAGTGGGTTTCAACACCCTTATACAGTCCATATACACATACAAGTGCTCACAGAAGAGCAACGAAAAACGGATACACATCCGGATGCATAATTAGTATAAATACCAACCGCTCAACCTTGTATATCGGCTCAATCACATACTATGCTTCTGAAAGCATCATCCAACAAGGTTCGAGCCTAGTACTCCAAAACAGCATCGTACCTGTTGTACCTGTTTCAACAGAAACAGCCCCCACACAGGGTGAGCACACTCCCACTCAATATTCAATCACAAATCAACATACAAAATCATAATGCAATAATTTAAATTATGCAAAACTTATAAAGTATACTCCCTGTACAATTCCGAATTTGTATGGCTTCCACACACTGTTCCCGTTTCAAACTCACGCACTTCATAATGTCAAATTTAGTATTGTCACTGAAAATGTAATACTCAACAACACTTATGAATTCAATACAATGGCAATATACTATTTATGCTCAAACATAAATAGTTCAACATCAATGTGAACCTGGTTATCCCAATGTAACCCTGGTTATCCCACCATCTCATTCTCGATACTTTCTCATATCGCTCATGCCCACGGCATCACTACTCAACAAGTAACATTGGATCACGTACCACTACGTGTCCCCCATGACTCGTATATGGAGCTCAATTATTAAAGTCAAACACTTACCTGAATCATCATATTCAAAATTGCATGTATACATGAATGTATAGATACTAGATATACCTGCTCGTACGTCACCACGTACCTTATAGTAGACAACATGAACAAGCTATCATCGACGTCCGAAGCCTCCTGTAGAGTCTATATCGAATATCAATTCAACATTAGCTCATAATCCGAGCAATGAACATCCATCAAATAGTTCTTACTTTCATTTCCATATCACAAATCAATAATTCAATATTATGAGTCAAATCATAATCAATACTTTGATGCACACATCCTCACATGAATCATGATATATCATTGGTAATGCAACACCCCATTTTATCCCATCATCCGCTACATCACACACATGATGCAGGATACATACACCCATACGTGCAAGATCACGCCAAACTCACATAGTAGTTCACTAGACACACAAGTTCAACAGAGGGAAGAAAGTGCAAGGGTGTATGCATAATAATATCCAACTAGTGTCTAACTAAAACAATCCAAGTAAGACAATTAACATGTTCCACAATTATTCAAACCCACACCGAGGTGATTCAAACCAAGACGTGAAAGAAAGGGTCCATGTAGATGAGAGATTCTACCCCTTTAATCCAATTCCCTTAATCCCAACATAAAGTCATTTATTTGAAGAAATTCAACTTTAACAAATTAAAGATGCATTGGATTCCAAATTCTTGATTTAGAACTTTCTATAAAATTAGTGACTCAACAAGGTGACATAAATCAATAACACATGCTATGCTATCCAATTGAGCATAAATATCACTATAACACTATTCCATGTTATAATACATACTAGCATGCATCTAACCCACTTATTTTCACACTACACATGCTTCCAATTGAACACATCCCATACCATAGCCCAACATCTACCAAATATCACAATGGCTACAAGCCATAAAAGTTAGTCATTTTCACCCACTAACAAGACTTAGACCCATACTTGAATCACATTTAAGCCTATTAACAAACACATTCCCTGCATGATTTTAATCTTCATCTTTTAACCAATAATAATACTAAGTCAAGACTTATTCCACAATTTATTTTCAACGATTAACCATTCAATAAAGTGAGCCCCCACCAACTTCCAACAATCAAAACATTCCCCATGCTATCCCATTCCCAATCACAATACTTCAACACATGATGGAATACATACATACATACCATTTACACACACAAACACATGCTGGACACACACCCACACGCAGAAACACACACACGCACACACACTGCTGCACACACTAGCACACACTCGAACAACCCTTCCAAAAATGCCAGCAAAATCGAACCAAAGCTCATCAAAAATTCGTGGGATTTCAGGGGAATAACGACTAAGGGACGACGATAATTACCCACAAAAAATTGGAAGAAAATCGTCCCCAAAACGGACGAATTCGCGATTTTTACCGCTGCGCTTCTTGGCAAGATCCGGACGCGATCGGCGACGAAACTTCACGATATTGGTATGGAAAGAAGCGCCTGGGAGAGACGAAGACGGCGGCGGTTCGGACGCGCCGTAAGGAGCTCGGACGGCGGCGGGCGCGGCGGTTTAGTGGCGAGGGGTCGAGCAGCAGCGAAGAGAAAAGGGTTTCGGGATTCTGTGCGTGTATTTACATGTTTATGTGTGTGTCCGAAAATGCCCCACATAACATATTTATTTTTTTTGTATCCTTGCCCGATTTTGTACATCGAAGTGTCACCGGTGTACTGATATATTATTTATAGACAACGATTGGGATTTATACACACCCCAAAAACCCAAAACTTAAATTCTTCATTTTAATTAATTTATCTCTAAAATATTATCGGAGTATATTTTACAATCTCAAAATATTTTAGGATCCGATTAATTTGCCAGTTGACCTTCACTTGGTCAATTCCACTTCTAATTAATTCTAAAATTAATTATCAATAAAATTCAAATCATATTTAGCCCAACAAATGATTAATAATAATCTGGACATCACATCTTGTCTATGCATCAAGACATGCACCAACATTCCAAGTCAATAGATACATATAATCTATGTTCTCAATTCACATCTCTACTATGCTTCTCATATATCTAATGCCACACTTGATTTATCACATATGAACATCATTTCATTGTTTCCAATTATGTTTCATTCATTGCAACACAACCATTAGTCCTTTCTTTCATTTTATCATTCATACTTGGTTTAACTCAAACTCGAGTCCACGTCAGTCCGTAATTATCACACAATTACGTCATAATCACATTCAATAAGTTTGAGTCATCTTGAGGCATTACAATTCTCCTCTACTAATTGAATTTCATCCTCGAAATTGAATCATATAAACAATATAATCGCAACAATACTCACATATCTATTAATCAGGCAGATATGTAAAGCAAAACATCAACGTACCAGCATTGCAATGGAGCAGCATTGCAATAAGAATAATCAAAATGAACATACCAAAAACAAGCTCCGGATATTGACGCATAGACATACTCTGTCATGCACATCAGCATTTCATCATTGTCCTTAGCACACTGACTTGATATCATAAGAACCACTATATCTAATGACTGTCATTCTGCTCCCGTCAAGATCCGAACTAATCATCTCATAACATACCATACATCTATCTTTCTCTATATTCGTGGAATTATATGTCTGTCATAAAATCACAGAATAGATATCAATCACTGAAAGTGGCAAATCTAACGATAAACCAGTGTATCACCACATAGTATGACATGTCACTGGTCCATATATCTGACCAAGGTGCACAATATACCAAATTAGACCAGACCCTTGCACAACAATGTGTCATACGTCATGGACATAGCAAGAAATACACATGAGATTGCCACTGTGTAGATATATCTAAACTCCCAATTTTCATACGATCATACTCAACAACAGTCCAAGACAAGAATGAGTGACATATGTGACCATCCTGTCATCAATGTGTCACAACTACATCATTCATTACCTTTAATTGGTGTACACATGTATTCAACATGCCACATAAACCATTGAACTGTCACCATTCTGTCTTGCATCATCGATACATCATAAACAAAACAGCAACTCTGACGATTGCACCCTCACATCAATCTCACATATGCAGAGTTCCCCCAAACCAATAACGAGATGAACATCTCTTGATCTCACCACATTTCAGTATGTCAGTACTTTCAAACTCCTTTTTTCATCAAATTAGATATGAACAGTGTGTCAGATGAAACATTTCCATCTATCACAATATGTCAAACCGGCACACAATCTTATATCTCCAAGTCCATAACAACTAATGGAAGGATCAAGAGATAAGATACATCGGTTGCTAACTCAACCAAGCAACCCGCAATCATGCAAACAACACAGAAACACTACTACTAAACTATTCTCACAATGTAGGGTAACAGATGAGATCGTGGTTTCAACATTGAACCGCCATACAATCAATATGATATTCTACACACATATAGTGTCCATCAGAAACCATCAATTACCAATTGACATAACTGTCTAATCAGGTCTCAGTGATCTTTATGAGTCATTAAATTAATCGAAATGATCACTCCCACATCACATTTCTCCATATAGTTGACATGAATAGATATCACAGTTTTCTCTCATCATTTTCGTTTGTCTCAACTATGCCCTCGAGACTATTATTCTCAAGGATTTCAACTTGTTCACACAATCCAACACTCTATAAGCATTGTTCCAACAGCAACAACCAGATACAAATGACACATACAGTTTCACAGCCGAAATCAATACAAAGCAAGTCTGCTAAGCATCCTCACTCCATCAACATGGATAGTGCCAATAAAGCTTACACGTCTTGAAACAAGACTGTACATATACATGTAAAACAAATCGACACCACAACAAGTTAACACATCGAATAATGAGTCGAATAGGAATTGCACTACTCCATCATCATGCTTATACAACTTCCATACCCACGCACTTGATCGACTTTCAAGGATATGGCTATTCAACTATCTCTTTGACCCAAGAGATACGAAACACTGTCATGAACGTGCATTCTTGTTCTTAGTATTCAACCATTCGCAAATCTATCTATGCAACTGAGATAAATTTCATCGATGCTTATCATAGTCAATCATACTCCAAACAGGAGATGGTTGCTCATACCTCTCACACAATTCATTCTATCAGTACTTCCAAAACAAATTCCAGAGTTATCACTATAACATTCACCGCGGTTACTTCGCTAGACACTCGAGATCAATCATTTACTGGCTCCATGTCAGATATCAGTCTGACCTCACGCCTCAACAGGATAAGGTGAGTATACCAACTGGTCCACAACTCTACTTACCATTGGCCTCAGTGTACAATCAATCAAATGAAAATCCCAATCCACTCCAGAAGCTCAATGGAGTAACAATCTCAGTTATGTTCACGATTGTCTGATATGCGTCAAATACAACACAAATCAATCCATGACACATCGGTCGTACTAACAACACTGCCTTGTGAAGACTATAGTTTGGCAATGTCAAAAAGCCAAACATACAAACACTGACTTGAGAAAACTCTCATCTCAAGTACAAACATGTTATTGTGACTATACCACGTGGACAATAAGCTCTTATTGTCACATCATGTAATTCATCATATTTGGTACCCACATTCCATCGACTGGATACAACAAGCTCACTCTTTTACCATAATACGATAGCACCTACCGAATACGCATTGTCTCCATAAGGTGTTAGCATCATCACCAACATATGATAAAGTCAAGGATATGATAGCATCCCACACAATGTCCCAGTCGACTCTTACACAAATTGTTCCTTACTCCCATCAAGAACTCAGAGCATCCTCTGCTCAATTACACATACAGAGACAGATAAGCAAATGAACAGTTGACAACTATTACACTTAATCATCATTCATGAGAATGGAGTGACATGTTTAGTCGTCTCACAATTATCTCTATTCTTCCGGACATTGCTATACACATGCAATGTCCATATCAACCAACTCAATGCCGAGACACATACAACTTTATGACTCAGCACGTATAGAACACATCTGACTTGGCAATCTACAGAACCAAATGCCATAATGATATATCTCACAAGCAAAAGTACCCAATTGAGTTTTCTTGGATCACTCTATGACACACAATGGTATGCCACTCATATCATTCAGTTCACAAACTCCCATAAAGACATCCATATATCTTCATCTTCATCTCATCACACAGCAGAACGATGGTATCGGTACCCATCGCCTCTTATACGATAGTCAATACACAGAAAACTGATAACACAACGTACCCATTGGAAGTCATCACCAAAATCTCACCCAGTGTGTATTCGTTCCCACATATATCTGCTCAATTGTCCTCACCATATCGGCCCATATCTACAAACTGACATAGGGGTAAGCACTATAACCCGACACACACAGCCAAGGCTTCAAGCCCCTCACACATATATCTTTCCAATGCCCCAAGAACAACACAAGAAGAAAACAACAAATACAGTTTTCATACTCTGTTTCACAATCCACAACTTGCATTTTGTCACAACAAAAACATAGCACACAAAACTCATGTTCCGTACATTTCCCAGATCTTAACCTGTTCCTGAAATCCTCGTTCAGTCCTGGCACTGTTCCAGAATACTGACCGTGCTCAGTGAGCTGCCATCAAGATCTGGTTACCACTCTCCAACCACTCCTCAGCTTGCTTTTCAGATTCAGTTCCTTTCATATCGAGACACATAGCATGCAAGAGCTGAATGATAGGCAAGTCTCCAGAAACACATCTCATGTCCCCCTGGCATATGGTAGTACAGAAAGCGGAGTAACAGCCACAGTTACACACACAACATCCCTTCTCACATTCATAGGGATTCATAGCAATTCGTGCTACCATACTGCAAAACAAGGGTTCACAACAAGATATTGCAACACATAAAGCATGTAAATACAACATCCTACACGACATGAAGAATATAACATGCTTTCAAGTGAATATGCATCTCTCTATTTCAGTTCCTCTACCCTTTTTCACCCCAGTCATCTAACCATTGCTCTGATACCACTAATGTGGGGCCTCATCACCTTAATCCTTAATTAAGTGTTCAAATACGTAATTCACATTATACGTAAACAGGATTAAGATCATGTCACTACTGATTGAGATTTTTCACTATGTCTTTCACTTACATTATTCATATACAATACATCGTGTATATCCTTTACATAGTACAAATCATCAAATCTCGCTCAGTTTAACGCCTATCAGCAGAAGGTAGACTCACAATCTCAGCTCTTCCAAGCTATAGGTCCCTACAGAACAACCATACAAAAAACATGAGTATTGAAATGATGTTAACAATAATATCAAAATAATGCATCAATACTATATAAACAACTTCATGTAAATCAAGCATTTGCAATCTCCTCTTTGGTTGTTCCTGTACATATCCCTGTACATACCTCATAACACAAAATACAAATATATCATGATATGGCTCATCTATCACCATGTTATTACGGGACAAATATGAATTGTCTATCTCAGCTCAATATGTCAGTGGAACCTTCTCACATCTTCATATTAGCAGCACAAACCATATTTCCGTCCTCACACATTATAACAGTCCAAGCATATACTCAACCGGAGAATACCTCTCATGCCAAAGCATATGCTCAACAATAGCATACCTATCGTGGCATCACTCTCAGCAACATATGTACAACATGCCCAACAATGGCAACAGGACCGATATGATATGACTATCTCAGCTTAATATGTCATTGGCTCAGCCTTCACGTCCCATATTGGCAGCACATATCATACAATCGTCCTCACATGTATAACAGCCAAAGCATATGCCCAACAATGGCATACCTATCGTGGCATCAATCTCAACAACATGCCAAAGCATATGCTCAACATTAGCATACCGATAATGTCATCATAGCATCATTCACATGCCTCAACAGCATCGTGTCTCATTGCACCAATCACATCTGATATTCATAATAATCTCATATCGAAATAAACAATATATCATCATCATATATCAGAATAGAATGATCATAAATGGAATATCATTACTCGTACGTCAACACGTACATGTTGTGTTGTACAACATATATAAATGGAGGCGTCAATGAGTAATCGCCTCTCTATGCTGTCCCCTATGATGGTGCTACATGAATATCAACAATATATCATGTTAAACAAAGTTTCAACATCAAACTTTCTAGAAAATATAACATGTTCAACAATGTCCTCCTAGCGATCGATCAGTCGTCTCTAGCGATCGGTCGCTTCAATTTTGAATACCCTACAGATCGCTCGGTCACTCCTAGCGATCGATCGGTATTTAAGTCTGAATTTTATAAAATGCTACGGCATTCTAGCGATCGATCGGTCACTTGTAGCGATCGATCGCCACATGAACTGTCTTACATATTCCCCTGTTTCACCGATCGATTGGTACGTCTTACCGATCGATCGGTCGACAACAGAATTTAGAATCATGGCCATTTTGATGCTTATCTTCATGGTTCTCAACCTACACCTCAATTTAAACCATCAAAACTTGATATATGCATACTTTAACATCATATGAACATGTTTCCATAAGATTACAACTTAGTTCATTGAATTCAACAACATATGAATTCAATCTTCCTTCTAACAAATCACATGTTTCTTGACTTGCATAAAAAGCATCCTAACTAAGTTATTACACCACCTAACTACATCAAAGTAGATCATTCAACTTATCCTTACCACATCCTGCATTTGGAACATGATTCCAATCTAGAACCAAGCAAAGAAGATAAAGGTGCAAGAGAGCATGTGTAGAGATTTGGTAGGTGAGTTGTGGTGTTGTATGTGTTTCAAATCTGATTTTGGATAGATATAGTCCTGCTAAACTCCATCTCAACTCAAATACAAACTCACATAACTTCCTTTCAAATGCATTGTAAATGCATAGCAAAATCGTATCCCACTACACACCTCATGCATCTTAGTTCTCTTGTCTATGCAACAAGACATGCACCAACTTTCCAAGTCTATAGATACATATAATCTATGTTCTCAATTCATATCTCTACTATGCTTCTCATATATCCAACGTGTATGAGAACAAGTCTAGCAATGCCATATAATTGGTTCTCTTTCCTACCATTTCATACCATACTTGATTTATCATATATGATCATTTCATTGTTTCCAATTATTTTTCATTCATTGCAACACAACCATTAGTCCTTTCTTTCATTTTATCATTCGTACTTGGTTTAACTCAAACTCGAGTCTACGCCAGTCCGTAATTATCACACAATTACGTCACAATCACATTCAATAAGTTTGAGTCATCTCGAGGCATTACATATTGCATCTCCCACTTCCTCATTGTGATGTACAAAGTTTATGGCTGCCATGCTGTAATGCAGTGATTAACAATAATAATCCAAAATTAAGTCATGTAATACAATTCACGTTAGTTATCATCACATGAATATCAATATGCTCAAGCATGCTAATATAACACATATATACTCAAATATGCATGAAACGCATGAGCATGCTCATAAGTGAACATTATACAGTCTCTTCACTAATTCTAACCTTCACTCAACCATGGTTATCTAACCACTGCGCTGATACCACTAATGTAAGGCATCACTACCTTAAATGTGATTTAAGAGCATAAAAGAGATATTCATTCATCAGAGTAAAAATGTTTATGTTGAGGTATTGAGCTTTGAGGGCTATCGTACAAATTAAAATCCCATTACCAAAATAATTACCTTCCCTGCAAAAAAAATGAATGTAATTACTAAATATTTACATACGAATTCATAGAGACTATATAAAATAATTCTTGATCTTCTACATTGATAGCTCTATTCCTCACACAACTCACCACGTCAACCCATGCGTTAGCTCTGCTTGCCAAAAGCCCCTACAGGAACAACCCATGAAAGATGAGCATATAACAATTCATATTCACAACAGTATGATCATAAGATAAAATGCATAAATCGTTAATACGAAAATACTTCCTATATTCAATGCATTTAATATGCTCTCCCTGGTTGTCCCTGTTCCACAACTCATATATATAATCAACAGATTATAATACAGTTTAATTTAAATGTCATGCATAATTCCATACCATCATAGCAATCACCATAATCATAGTCTTGTTATAACAATGACATTTTAATAACCCTCGATTCGACATAACAATATCATTTATTATACCCCTCGCTTCGACGTATCAGCGCCATTTTTAATACCCCTCGCTTCAATATGACAACGACATTATCTTTGCTTTTACATATTAGCGGAAAGTATTGCATTTCATCGCTACGATATGACAACAGCAAGTATTCTATTCCTCGCTTCGATATGACAACAACAAGCATTATAATCATTTTCTCGATATAACAACGACGCGCAACATACTCAAAGCATCTATCCATGCATCAACAATGCATCATTCAATATTAAATATACATTTTTACCATCGATGCTCGTACCTCTCTCTACGTACCTTTTCCACCAAAAGTAGAGATTTTCAGAAACTATTCTCTGCGATGTGCTGCCGCTTGGGAATGCTCTACACAATTGCAACAATTCAATATTAGAAGCCATGTAAGGTTCCATCACAAAATTGCCAAGGAAATATAAAAAAGCCAACATTGTATGCCCCGCGGTTGATAGCCCAAAACTCGCGATCGATCGCGAGGCATCACTGCCTTTGGTGCCAAAATTCTTCATTTCGCGATCGATCGTGAAGCCCTTGCCGATCGGTCGTGCAAACTCACAATCGATCGCGGAAACCTTTTGTCCATGGGTTTGCTTACTCGTGATCGATCGCGAAAACGCGCCAATCGAGGTTTGCAGGTGCGAAAAACGTCATTTTCGCACACTACACCCACTTCAAACTACCAAACACAACAAACTCCAAATCCTTTCAGCTCAACACATCAAACACTTCAATATACAACTAATAACAACTCAACTTTCAATACTTAACATATTTCTACTCATCCATTCAAAACAAGATTTCTCCCCAAAAACCAACTCAATAACATCCTTAGAAGCTCAACATTCAATAATTCAATTTCCCTTACCTCTTTAATTCCAATCCAAGCAAGATACAAGCTCCCAACTTGCTCCTTCTCTCTTGCTCTTTTAGGCGATGAAAGTGGGGTTTGGGGAGGAGGTTTTGAGAAATACGTGAAGTGAGGGTGATGGGGGAGGTAAGGTGGGTTAGGGGAAGTAGGTTAAGTGAAAGAGTGAGTAGAACATATTAAGACATGTCATGATGTAGTAACTAGAATTACTTAATTCAATGCATTTAACCACACAAAACGCACCACAATGATAAATTATAAATGCCTTTTCCAGATTACCTAGAACAAATCTTAATTGAACTATTCCAATTCATCAGTTCAATTAAATTCTTTACATACACCCTGTGACATATTACCAGTTCGTGCCCATCGCATACCCATCTCATTTCACAACCATAAATAATAACAATCTTGTAATCACCTCATAATCATCATCAACTAATCATAAAGCACATGATTATTCAAGAACATGACATATATGGAGGTTGAGTACGTGCTTGAGTATGTGATTGTATGCACGTAATTGATTGTGTATAGAGAATAATTCACCAGATCTCGTGGCGAAGGCAAGGAGTGGCTCTTGCAATTGGACTATAATGTACGTGTGATGTACGAGCATATGTAAAAGTGTTATTGTTGTGTACAATGGATAATATATTCATGTTGTGTTTTGAATTAATACGTAGAGACGTACAAGTATTGAATAATTGCAATTATTGATTAATGTGTTGCCAAGTATTGAGGGCACCAACAAATGGTGTTATGAATTACATTGATGCCGCTATTAAGCATGCGATGGATTGTGATGCTGCTACTGTTGAGCGTGCGTGGTGATACAATAAATTTGATAATTAAGGTATATGTGTCAATATGAGCAAAGTGCTGCATGTGATGTGAGTCACCTCTTGACTTCGAAAGGAGCAAAGTGCTACATACATGTGAGTCACATCTTGAGTCCAATAGGAGCAAAGTGTTGCATGTGATGTGAGTCACCTCTTGAGTCCGAAAGGAGCAAAGTGCTACATACATATATGAGTCACCTCTTGAGTCCAATATGAGCAAAGTGTTGCATGTGACGTGAGTCATCTCTTGAGTCCGAAAGGAGAAAAGCGATACATACATGTGAGTCACCTCTTGAGTCCAATAGGAGCAAAGTGTTGCATGTGATGTGAGTCACCTCTTGCATGTGATGTGAGTCACCTCTTGAGTTCGAAAGGTGCAAAGTGCTACATACATGTGAGTCACCTCTTTAGTCCAATAGGAGCAACATTATGCATGTGATGTGAATCACTTCTTGAGTCAAAAAGAAGCAAAGTGCTACATACATGTGAGTCACCTCTTGAGTCCAATAGGAGCAAAGTGATGCATGTGATGTGAGTCACCTCTTGATTTCGAAGGAGCAAAGTACTACATACATGTGAGTCACCTCTTGAGTCCAATAAGTGCAAAGTGTTGCATGTGATATGAGTCACCTCTTGAGTTCGAAAAGAGCAAAGTGCTACATACATGTGTGTCACCTCTTGAGTCCGAAAGGAGCAAAATGCTACATACATGTGAGTCATCTCTTGAGTCCATGATTTACACCGCCAATTTGCGGGCGATGAGATGTGTAGGAGTTGTACCGCCAGGGTGATACCGAAGACGTGGGAATTTACTGTCACGGATAGACGTATATGAGATCGTGATGTGTTGTATAACAGATGTATATTTGAGCTAATGGTAGTATATAGTATTCTACGCATTATGGATTACTCAGGGAGTAACTATTTATCACTTATAAGCACACGTCGCAGAAACAACTCTTTATAATTTTGTGTTGCAGTTCGAGAACACGACATCAGAGCTTGTGAATGTAATGAGTAGAGTTATAAATATAATCCACATTGATTTAAATTTCAAGAAAAAATAAAACTAATAGATTCATATTTTACTAAATTATCCTAATTATATGTTTAATTTTAGAGAACTATTAATTTATGCTGTTGACGAGACTATATATTTATATAAGGGTCTTTCTAAAAAAATATTATCTTATTAATTTATCAAAATTACTAGTTTTTTAAACTGACCCAAGTTAGGATGGGAGAAATATTATTTTAAAGAGATCATTAATTTATCGATATATTAATTTATGGAGGTTTAATGTATGTGAGAACTCAATAGAGACCTTCGGTATAATCTTTCACCGTTAAGGGTAACCCAACAACCATTGTCGCGAAAAATGGTACATTCCTACTACGTGAAGTTTATCCCGATAATGACAATGTCACAACATATTTGATTAATAATAAGTTCATCATTTTGACATCAAAATAGTTGATTTTAATTTTAAAAATATCGATTAACCAAATTAATGAAAATAGCCGATATATAATTTTTACTTTTTTTAAAAAAATTCTTATAATCAATTTATCCCATTTTTTATGTATTTTATTTAAAAAATAAAATAAAATCAAGTTATTGTATTTTTTTCTGCAAAAGGGGATAAAATTGAAATTTTATTCATTTTGCTCTAGAAGCAATAAACATTGCTCTACAATAACACTAGCTATGATTATATATAGGGGGAACTTATGACAAAATCCCCAAATCCAACTTTATTTCAAATATCAGTCTCTAAGTAAATAATTTTAAGCTATGCACTCCCTACTTATGCCAAAAAGTTATTTTGAAATCCCATGGTAACCAATTGACGCAATACCCTTAATACCCCAATTTTCACCCCATCTTCAACCTATACTCTCTCCTCCTCACCTCCATCTTTACGCATCATTTTCTCTCGAAATTGCTCTCACCGATTTCTCTCTATTTAAAGCACTTTTCCCCCAGATTTTGGTGCCCCCATTACAGCGATTTCACATACCATTTCGGCCCGGAGCTTTCGATTGAACATCTTGGTAAGTTTTCAAATGGTATAACCTATTTTTTGTCTTTTGATGGAATTGTATTTTCTGAGAAGAAATTGGACACTTTTTTTTAGATTCCTGGCTATAGCAAATCTTATGCTTTGATTAAGCATATTGGTGCCTGGTTTTCTGAGAGATTAATGGAGTACCAAATCTGGTAAAATGAGAATATATTTTGGGTTTCTGATCCGTGTGAAAAACGAATTGTAGCTTGTATTAAGTTAGGCAGCACATGATGTAGTCAATACCAGATGCATAAGGATTGAATTTCGAGTGAGATGAAATGATGCTTCTACAGCTATTGGGTATACCACTAATCAATTATGTGGAGTAGACAATTTCGAGTGAGATGGAATGCATAGGGATAAATTAGTGGTAAGTTCATAAATAATCTCCAAGCATATTCTTGTTTCTGTCTCTGCATCTTAAACTGATTATCGTTCTTTAGTTGTGGAAATGACTTTGTTTTGAAAGGTCTTTTTGTGTAATTAAGGTTTTCATTTGTTGTGTAATGTATTGTTATGAAATGACTTTGTAATTGATGGATCATTAGCTCATTAAACTTGACTTATGTTGTGTTTTTGGTTATTGTATTTATATTATATGTTTGCAAAATATTGTGTTGTATTGTGTGCAGCTATGGAGTCATCTTCAAACACTGAAAGAGTTCCAAGGCAGTACGAGTTGTTTATTTGTTGTTCACCCTCATTTTTCCGAAGCACGATTGCAAAATTAAGATCAAAAATGGGTTTGAGACAACGTTCCGGTTTGAAGCAAACCCTTTGTTTCATTATTTTGAAATGCCTAAAATTCCAATTAGTTTTGTGAGGGTGGAGGCGGTCATTCATACTTATAACCCATGTTTGGATGCTTTCGTTTTTAGTGATAAAGTAGTTATCCCATTTAATTCAGATAAATTTTCTATAGTGATGGGGCTGAAAGATATATGTCAATACATTGATCTAGATATATATTTGGAATCTGATATTGTGAAAAGACACTTTGGAGGAAAAGTAAGTAGTGTTAAACGAGAAATATCACAGAGAAACTTTATTTATTAGTTGATAAGGAAGATGATATCGATGTTAAAGATTTTGTAAAACTGTATGTTATTTTAGTTTTCAATTGTATATTATTTCCTACAAGCCATTGTGCCACTCCTCGATTCCTACTGCCTTATGTTGATGACCTTAGTAAGATGTGTGACTATGCATGGGGGAATGCTGCATAAAGGTTTTTGAATGAAGAAATATTGAGGCATGGACCCAAAAGTGAAGGGAAGGTGGCGATGAAGAAATATTTTGATGGTTGCATAGTTGGACTGATGGTAATTTGATTTGACATATAATTTTTATTTCTACATTTTAATACTTATGAATATATTTTAAATTTAGGCATGGGTGTATGAACGAATTCCATCACTTGGAAAACCATGTGCAATGCAAATGTTTCCAAGATTTTTTCGTTGGCTTGACTCCAAAATCCCCAACAATCTTAATGTTGTTTCTGTGATGTTTCTTACAATAACCAAGAACAAGGTTTGAAATCTTTTTACGTACTTGCATTATTTAATATTAATCAACACTGATAGTGTAATTATGAACAAGTTCATACTATGTTCATTTCACTTGATGAGAGGATACTTGTCCATAATAATGACTTTCATACTGATGTATAAAATATATATGATATAAATTGTGAAATAAATATATATGAAAAGATTTGAACAGTTGTTAAATTTTTGTATTTGTATTCTTTGATGATTTATATGAAATAAATGCAGGCTGAAATGAAGAGGTTTGATGCTATAATCAAGGCACAAGAGGAAGAGATTAAACAACTGAAGAGTATGTTTTGTTTGAAGAATTTGGATGGTAAAATGAATGTTTCGGAGGGAAAGAGGGGGAAAAAATTGAATGTAAAGTTGATGCTATTGAACATTTTGAAGAGGATGCGGGAACGAAAGTGTTGTTTTGCATTGTGTAATGAAACTCTTGCTATACAAGCTATTTTGTGGTACTACATAATATAGAGTAAATTGTGATTTTAGTAGATGGTGATGATGACGTGGTACTATAATTTGTGGTGCTATACAAGGTATTTGTGGTACTACATAAGCTATTTTGTGGTACTACATATATATTTTGTGGTACCATATAAAGTAATTTGTGGTACCAGATAATGTAATTTATGGTATAAGAAAGTAACTTGTGGTATTACATACTAAATTGTAGTACTAATTAAGCTATTTCGTGGTACTACGTACGCTATTTTGTGGTACATGATAAAGTAATTTGTGGTAACAGATAATGTAATTTATGGTACAAGAAAAAGTAATTTGTGTACTAATTTGTGGTACTAATTAATCTATTTCGTGGTACTACGTAAGCTATTTTGTAGAACCAAATAAAGTAATTTGTTGTACCAGATAATGTAATTTGTGGTTTCATATACTGATTTATGATACATAAGCTATTATGTGGTAATAAATAAGCTATTTTGTGGTACCAGATAAAGTAATTTGTGAATATACTGATATGTTTACGTATCATATGCCATAGATTTGTATATAATATGCCATAGATTTGTACATAACATGTCATATATTTGTATATAATTTACATTACCAATTGCCACTTTATTATTAGATTTAGTATATTTAATAATGATATATATAATTTGATATTTACAAATATATTTGTATATAACATATCATACACTTGTACATAACTAATTTATAATACTACATAATCTATTTTGTTGTACAAGAAAAAGTAATTTGTGGTATTATATATTCTAATTTGTGGTACTAATTAAGCTATTTGTGGTACTACGTAAGCTATTTCATGGTACAGGATAAAGTAAATTGTGGTACCAGTTAATCTATTTTGTTGAACAAGAAAAAGTAATTTGTGGTATTATATATACTATTTTTGTGGTACTAATTAAGCTATGTCGTGGTACTACATATGCTATTTTGTGGTACCAGATAAAGTAATTTGTGCTACCAGATAATTTAATTTGTGGTACAAGAAAAAGTAATATATGGTATTATATATTACTAATTTGTGGTACTAATTAAGCTATGTCATGGTACTATGTAAGCTATTTTGTGGTACCGGATAAAGTAATTTGTGGTACCCGATAATGTAATTTGTGGTACAAGAGAAAGCAATTTGTGGTATTATATATTACTAATTCGTGGTACTAATTAAGCTATTTCGTGGTACATGATAAAGTAATTTGTTTGTACCAGTTAATCTATTTTGTGGTACAAGAAAAAGTAATTTGTGGTATTACATATAATAATTTGTGGTACTAATTAAGCTATGTCGTGGTACTACGTAAGCTATTTTGTGGTACCGGATAAAGTAATTTGCGGTACTAGATAATGTAATTTGTGGTACAAGAAAAAGTAATTTGTGGTATTATATATTACTAATTTGTGGTATAATTAAGCTATTTCGTGGTACTACGTAAGCTATTTTGTGGTACCGAATAAAGTAATTTGTGGTACCAGATAATGTAATTTGTGGTATAAGAAGAAGTAATTGACATTCTAGAGGAATTACAAGATATCTGATATATCAAGAATTTCAACTACACCAAAATAATTGACCATAAATGATGTATTACAATAGACTGAATATAATTTTTTACCAAAAGAATTTCCCATATTTGAGTCATTACAAAATATGAACCATATATATATTTACCAAAAGAATTGCCCCCATCTAGCTACTGTGTTGCTCCCTTGCATGTCCTTCGGTTATGCCCCGACTTTTGACACCGCGCACACTTTGTAACACAAGTTTTTTGTTGCGAAGGGAATCTTTGTGTCCTTCGATGACCTGGTTTTTATCGGACATCCGACAGTATAATAATATTGCCATAAGAAGATGGTACATCTACTTCCAAGTCAAACATAGGAATTTGATTTATCACTGTATCATAAGCTTGCCGAAAATTTTCAACTTTGTAACAAGGGTCACAAAAGTTATATAATGACAACACATTCGATTCAATGGCAGCACAAGCATGATTGCAAAGTATCCTATGGACTAGACATATCAACCTTCAAATTCAGGGAAAAATTGGTGTAGTTCTTTAACAAATTATTATCTGGTTGAGGGCATAGATTTCCAACCATCACAATAGATAACTCCGTCGAGTATTCATCATGTTCATAATTTGTATTCGTATGTTGTCGACCATGGCTACGATAGGCAAAAACCCTCAACTATTCTAACATTCTGTCTGATTGTTATTGATTATACCCCATCTATTTCTATAGAAGAAGTAATTTGCCCAATTTTCAGGCTCTGAACTCTCAATAAATTCTTTCGCAAGAGGCATTGACTCAATTATACTAGAAATATAACCAAAAAGATGACTTTATATTGGAGCATACACAACTTTCTGGAAGATGGATTCCCAATGTTTTTTTATGCAGTGGGTACTTCTTCAATACCTAAAATTCAATAAACAATTCATTATTAAACTTGTATACAAATAAAAAAAATTAAATCAGATAAACTAATAAAACTTACCTGCCGGCGAAAATTATCTACCAAGTGTCGCAGACAATATGCATGGTGACTATCAATAAAAATATTGATGATTGCCTTAACAAGACCACTATGTCTAGCAGAAAAGAATGTGAACCGTGAGAATGACATGCAATTTTGTATTGCAATGACATTCCTCAATTTCAAGCAGAATCGCATCGTTCTCTGCATCCACCGTAGCAAAAGCCAAAGTGAGCAGGTCATCGTCAGCATCCTTTGTGACAGCAATTAGTAGGCATCCTTTGAATTTATTTTTAAATTGTGTGCCATCCAAAAAAATCAACGGTATACAGCCCTTAACAAATCCAACAATACATGCATGGAAAGAGATAAAAAGTCTTCGAAATTTGTTCATTTCATCAACCTCGCAATCAGCCCAACTACCAGGATTTGTTTGTTTCAAAGCATTACAATACCACCTCAATTTATCAAAACACCATTTATCTGCCTCATAGATTTGATGCATTGTTATTTTCTTACCCATCCAAGCCTTGTGGTACTTCAACTCACACCGTATTCCTTATGGATATCTCTCATAATAGCTGATGGTCGATATGATGGTTCCCATCTCAATTTATCTTTGACAATATTAGCCACCCAAACAGCATTAGCCTTTGGATGACCCCTATTCTGAAGATTTGCCTCTTCACAAGTGTGCTGAAGATTACATTTTCTAATTCCAAATGTTTGATCCGCCTTATATTCGATGCATATATTCTCCATGAACAACTATTGACATTACAAACAACAATAACTTTCTAACCGTAATTTTTTTTAAATGCAAATGATCGTCTGGTATCAATAACATAGTTCTTAACAGCCATTCGAAAATCATCCACATTTTCAAATATTTGTCCCTCTCCAACAATCGAACGACTCCAAGCATCAATAGAGTTACTGTCACCCCCCGAGACCGGAGCGCGTGACACCGGCGTTGATTTCAAACATTAATTCAAATCAACAAGCCTCGTGTACAGATCTATGATAAAAATCAGTCTATTTATTCCATTGAAAATAATAATCATCTTTACAATTGATATTGCAAAATACAATTGTCTCGGATTAAATCAAATATGCGGAAGCGTAAATAAAACTAATAAATTTTCTTGAAGGTTCTTCGTGGATCATCATCTCCAAAATTGTTCTTGTTATTCTTCCTCGATCTCTTCTTTTCGTCTTTGTCTGGGAGGGGAGGTAAGGGGGTGAGTGTTTGGGAAAAACACCCAACAAGTAGGGGCCGATTGAACATAGGAAAACATACATATATTCATAGCAAAAATCTTTTAAACATTTCTTTATCAAATCCATAGATCTTGGCATATAAACACGTTTCTTACTCATAAACACATATTTTCCACATTCACATAACAACTTATTGGATTCAAGAGGTGGCTCCCGTATGCATAGCACTTTGCTCTTAAGGATCAAGATGTGACTCTCATGCATGTGTCACGCCCACATCATGTAGCACTTTGCCCCGCCGAATCAAGTGGTGACTCATACATACGTAGCACTTTGCTCCGCAAAGTCCTTTCATTCATGATCATGTCACATACTTATTAAATTTAAAAACATAATCCTCATGTTTGATATTCAATCGAGAATTTAAATCATAATTAATGTTTTGAAAACAAAATGGAATTGTAGCAAAAGCACACTTACCATGTTAAATAACCGAAGCGTGCTAAGATGAGATCCGGGTTGAGAAAATGGTGTGAATCTCTTCCTCTCTTCTTGAAGGTTTTGAAAATGTGTGTGAGTGCAAGTATTTCAAAATGGTGAGTAAGAGTATATGTTTAAGGCATGAGGTGGTTTTATGCAAGCTAGGGTGGGAATTAGGGGTGGAAATCCCATGATTTATGTCTTTCAATTGCAAAGATCAACGTATGTCAAAACAAATGGTGTCTTGGTTGGTTAATCTTTTCTTGGTATGGAATAATGTGATTTTATAGTGAAATTAATAATAGATCCATTTCTTTAGCCTTTTATTGACAAGATTGCGGTTAAATAATAATTGGATGGCATTATGATAATTAGGATAATATTGAGGTAATTAAATGGGTTAATGAATGGTCATCATTGTCATGATTTAGAAATGCAAAAATTAGGGTCATCACAGTTACCATGTACAATCATTTGAAATTGAGATGCATCTGTAACAATCTCGTTCCTTAAAGAAAAGCAACATAAAATAAATCACAATGAAATAAGGTTTAAATGAATTTATTTCTAATGTGCATACACAAACAAAACAAATAGGCAATACTTGAGGATATTCATATGCCTTGGAATAGTTTCATCCTTCCGGATTGCCATCATGTCAACAATGTTTACTTTCATGTAGGTAAATAATCGGATCATATTACGGGCGTCCTCATCCTCGTTCAATGTCACATGCAACTTTTGGTGTGGTGCAAGGTATTGTAAAATGGTAAATGATTGATTGATTTGATGACATTTTTTAGTAAGATGCAAATACATCTCCATTAGGCCCATGCACTCATCTATTATACAGATAAACAACTTCCTATTGTATAAACAACTTCCTAACAACGTCGTCTTAGCTTCAAGATCGACTCAAAAATCTTCACAACAAAAATTGAATTAGGCAATAAAAATCCTTTTTCGATAAAAACTCCATTATTCAAATTCAAGCATTCAATATTCACCATATAAATCTTTGATATGATTCCCATCAATTAACAAAGACTAACATTTGACTACCTCTAAATCCAAAGTTTATATATTTTTTAAGAAAAAAACGTGTAGAATCATGATTGTTGTAAGAACTGTATTATAAGCACCACATATGCAATTGAAAACAATATGGAGATTTGTGACAGCTATTGGAACAAAAAACACAGGACACCCAGATGGAACAAAAAAGGCAGGACACCAAAACTGTTTGGATTGGGGTAAATTTTCTTAACAAAATGAGAACATATATATCAGTATAATGTGGAGTTTACCATACAAAAGTCTATCAGGGATATGATTTTAAGAGACAAAAATCAAGTAGTCTTGCAGCATTCAAAACAGAGTTTCATACCTATCATCATCTTCACATTGAGCAGTGATCGATACCACGGAGTGCTGCGAATCACTAAGAGAGAACTTTGAAAATAGGGTGGAGGATTTTGGGGGAAAGATGATAGGATTTGGGGAAACATTGGGGGAAAACTAAAACTGTAGATTTGAGAATCAATGAGTTTTTTGGGAGGATGTTAAAACAGTTTTATTTTTTGGTTTGTGAAATGTATAAGCTGTATTATTATGTCTGTGAAGGGTATATAATACATTTTTCATTAGGTAGAGAGCTTAAAGTAAGTTTTTTTTATAGATAAGGAGTGCAAACATTTAAAACATTTGGTAGTTGGTTTTGGGAATTTTACACTAATTAACCGTATTTATAGACTCCAAACCTTTTTCCAAAAATAGAATGGAGGATAAACGGAATTCCATTTTTGTCACTATTCAGTATTCCCATGTTGTCGAGTAATAAAAAATCATCGTATTACCCCTTTGTACATCAAATCCTCATTCCACCAATTCCCTCGAAACTTCAACACGTGTTCCTCCCCATTTCCCATTTCTCAAAACGTGCCTTAGATTATCCTAAACTTCACCGCGTAAAATCAAAACTCTGACCCACAAACGGTCACCGTCAAGAACCTATCCCCATACAAGAATCTTCCTCCGTACCGCGTCTCACGCGTCTCACGTCTAATGAATGTATAAATATGAAGATATTCAATGCATGTTCAAGTTCAATTCAAAGAAGCCTGTGTTCACATCTTCTTCATTCAGACTTCAGACCACTTTAATCCAAAACACAATAAATCTTGATGGAAATCTCGTCTTTCTCGTTTCCAGAAGAAGGGCCTTCTTTGTTTTCCTTCCTGCAGGACTCGGAACCCAGTTCCGTATCCTTTTCGAATCCCAGTAAGCGGCCCAGGTGTGATGATTTCTACGATTCGTCAGTGGAGGAATTGTTGAGCAAGTTGTTGGATTTCGATTCTCAGCCTGAAGAGAAGCCGGCCCAGAACGTGAATTTTGGGCAGAATTCTTCATTATCGGTGGGTTCAAAGTGTACTAATTTAGAAATAGCTGAGAGTGGGTTTTATTGCAATACCTATCCTGATTTGGCTGATTCTGGCAATTCATCGAACAACAAGAGGTCGCCGTCCGAGTCGGAGAATGTCGTGAAGGCTTCTGATGAATCGACCAGCCCGGCGAACGGCACCGCCCAGCGTAGGTTGTGGGTGAAAAGCCGGTCGAAAGCTTGGTGGGAACAAGTCAGCAGCCCGGAATTTCCTGAAGAAGAGTTCTACAGAGCTTTTAGAATGAGTAGAGCAACCTTCGATATAATCTGCGAAGAACTTGAGTCTGTTGTCAATAAAAAGGACACAATGCTGCGGTTGGCAATCCCCGTTCGGCAGCGTGTGGCTGTCTGTATATGGAGATTGGCGACTGGTGAGGCTCTTCGGGAAGTCTCGAAGCGTTTCGGATTAGGAATTTCGACTTGCCACAAGTTGGTTCTTGAAGTCTGCACAGCAATAAAGACTGTTCTGATGCCTAAATTCTTGCAGTGGCCTGATGAGAGTAGAATCAGGGAGATCAAGAGGAGTTTCGAATTGGTTTCGGGGATACCGAATGTAGGTGGATCAATGTACACTACTCATATACCAATCATCGCACCTAAAGTCAGCGTAGCCGCGTATTTCAACAAGAGACATACTGAGAGGAATCAGAAGACTTCCTACTCGATAACGGTTCAAGGGGTTGTCGATCATAATGGAGTTTTTACAGACATTTGCATTGGGTGGCCTGGTTCAATGACAGATGATCAAGTCTTGGAAAAATCAGCCATCTATAAGAGGGTGAGTCGGGGTGCTTTGAAGGATGCTTGGATTACAGGGAATTCGAGTTATCCGCTAATGGATTGGGTTTTGGTCCCCTACACTGACCAAAATGTCACATGGACTCAACACGCTTGTAACGAAAAGATTGAAGAGATTCAAAGGGTCTCGAAGGAGTCGTTTATGCGGTTGAAAGCGAGGTGGAGTTGCTTGCAGAAGCGGACTGATATGAAACTTCAAGATTTGCCAGTGGTTCTTGGAGCTTGTTGTGTGTTGCATAATATATGTGAGATCAGGAATGAGGGGTTGAGTTCGGATTTGAGATTCGAGCTCTTTGATGATGAAACGATCCCCGATAATAGCGTTAGATCGATCAATGCGATGCATGCTAGAGATCAAATTGCTCATGAGCTCTTGCATCATAATCATGCAGGCACAAATTTTATGCAGTGATACACACAAGTTTTTGCAATCCTTGTTATGTAGGCTATTGGATTTTTTTCATGGCTGAGTCATGTTGAATGAATAAAGTGGTTTATGTGATTCCCAATACCGCCCCCCAAACAGCCATTTACACAGATGAAGGATTTTGTCGACTACCAAATTGTTATCCAAGAACCAAGATTTTGACTCATTATTGGTTTCTTAAATTGAATATCGTATCTATGTAACTCAAAAATTTTCAAAATATCGATATATTTTCAAAATTAGATCATGTAAAGTATTTTGCAAATTCGCAGAAAGAATAATTACTACATGGAACAAAGCATGGATAGGTGATGAATTTTTGAATTTTTTTACTTTGTTCTTTATCTTGGTCATGGTTATCTGGGCAGCTAATTGACCGTTGAAATATTGAAAAGCGTGAACAACTTCTTGGACTGATTTCCATACTCAAATAGTTCATCATTGTATGCTCTTGTTACGTTCAATGACAATAAAATATAATATAGTTGACTAGCTTCAAATATTTATTTATTCGAACTTCTCAATCTTATTGAGATGGATAAGAGTGATTTAGCCCATCCTCCACTCAAAAACCATATATCTTTATTCCAGTCAAAGTTAAAGGACATGACATGAAATCGATGTCCTTCTGATTACAAGCTCTATCGGTTTGACCAGTTGAACCACTGGTTCAATTGATGATGACATCAACATTATGTAATATCTATTTGAATTTTTGTAAAATATATATACCATGTATTTCATAAGCTTCAAATTGTTCATAATAACAAAAACTATCATTATACAAACATAACATGTCCAATTTCAAAACTCACATCAAATCAAATGTCCAACATAAAAGAAAATAATAAAGCATCTAAAAACCAATAAACACTGCCTCAAAAACAATGTCTTAAAATAATAAGAAACTATCAAAAAAAATTATGAAATGATCCACTTATTTTATAATTTATGAGAAATTAAATATATTATATATAATATACAAGACACTTTTATGGAATTATATGTTTTTTTTTATAAGACATAAGTATAATATTTTTTTATAATTATTTCAGTAACAATAAATTCTATATAATACATTTGTCTAAAATTTTGATTTATAATTTTAACAAAACAAAAAACAACAAAATCTTAAAAAAAAAAAAAGAAAAATGAAGGAATCGGTTGGTTCGTCGGTCGATCGGTTCATCGGTTGAATCTGTTTTTGACTGATTCAATCAAGTACCCATTGATTTTTTAGATTGTCAACTGGACCAGACCAATCACCAATCATCGATTGAATCGATCAATCCGGTCCAATTTTCAAAACAGTGAGATAGGCTACGAGCTAAGGTAAGGAGGTGGTTTATGAATGAATGGGCTGACTTTTTCCCATGGGTTTACAAAATAATTTTGCCCGTAAATCTTAACGACCCACACGTGTAGATAAATTAAAATTTTAATTTAAAGTATAATTTTATAGATGAGCAAGTTTCTTTTATCAAAGTCAATATTTGAATTTTTATTCTATTATTATTATTATTTTTTAAAAGAATAATGATGTTATGGGGACACGATCTTTTGGTAAAGAAAATTTGATTTGTTTTTAAAGATAAAAATGATTAGTACAAGGGATTATCATGTCAAATTATTTTCCTGCTGCTCCTTGGATGTTTACTTCTCTTGCTGTCATTCTTCATCTTCACCGGTCACATGGAAGGGGAATCGTCTCAAGCATATGGCCTCTTAGGACTCGGACTTCTTAGGTATCTCAATATTACCATTTTTGGTCGATTAATTACCCGTGTTTCGTCTAAAGATTGGTTAATTATCTCTTAAGATAGATATAGTCTCTCTTACGGGAGTGCATGATCATCACTATCTCACTACTTTTTGATTAATTTTATCCCAATGGCATAGTAAGTACTCCTTAGACTCGACATCTTTTCAGACTCTTGATTCATGTGTTCTTTTTCCTTACCATCTCGATTGATTTTGCAACTGCCCGGACTAATACCTCTTGCTTTACTGTTGCAGGATTCTACGAGACTCGAATTGCGTACTATTCGTGGACAGGTGCACAAGGCTATCGGTTTTCGTCAATTCCTGATTATTGAGCCTTCTGCCTCTCATCCCATATAGGCAGGGGCGGAGCCAGGATAAATTTGTACCTGAGACTGGTCGAGCTAGACGTAGTATTAACGGACTATATCGATTCAAAGCGTGGGGCTAAAACATAAATTTTTCAAAATTTACACTAATTTTTTCCCCTAGCAAATGTATTTTTTTTTTAAAAAAATGTGGGTGGGGCTATAGCCCCACCCACCTACCTACTACCTCCGCCCCTGCATATAGGCATTGTGTTTAGCTTCCTCTTGTGTGTCATGTGGGTGGATCTAAAGATTTTCTTGTAAAAATTTTCGTTGCATTGTCTTGAATTTTCCAATGATATATGCACTTTAGTTTCTTTATAAATTCAATTTTGTGACCACTAATATCCAATTGGTTGAGGTCTTTATTCATTTCTTTTGCTTTATTTGAAATCAAAGTGAAAAACATAACCACGTTGAATGAACACCTCGTTTGCCGCATGAGCTGAAAAAGGAAAAAAAAAATATAGACGAGTTAAAAATGAGGAGAAATCTTGAATATACAAGAGAAACTTCTTTGCTATATTTTGGTATTTAATTTCTAATTTGATTTTCTTATTCATCTTGTATTATATTTATATGGTAATATATTTAAAAATTTAAAATAGTCATCCAAATAATTGAATTGAACTTTTAAAATATATATACTTTTTAAAAATAATGATAATGTCTTAACTCTGTTTAAGATGCTTTATAGGTCCTCTTAGCCGGTGGATTTGGGCTTAGCAAAGGATCCAAGAGAACCGTCTAACCCTTGCTGGTGCTAGTAGGCAGTAAGGATGGATTTTGTCACCTTTTTCGAGATTGTTTATATATATATATATATATATAATATAACTAGATCGAATTTTAAAGTATCCCAAAAAAAGCTAGCATGGTGGTTTTTTTGTGTCAGAATACCCGAAATAAAGTGTAAACATCACATACACTCAAAGAACACATGATATTTACGTGGTTTGGCAATCGTCTACGTCCATGGGAGCAAACACAGAATTTATTGATATATCCACGAGAATTACAGAAATATTCCCGGATCCACTCAAAGCTCACATGTCATATTCAAAAGCTAAACAGACGAGGGATAATTTACAAACGATAGAATGTAGGTGTTTATATAGGTGCTCAAATCCTTCGGAAGTGATCGCCATCTTGGTTTTTCATTCCTCCATTTTTGACTTGAACCGAGTCTCCAAATCTACAGGAGAGGAAATGTGAAGGAAAGCCACCGGCCAATCCACCGGCCAACTAATGTTGAAAATTCAGCCATTAACTAACAATCTCCAACTTGGCGATTTTTCAGTCAATATGTGATGCCTCCTTTCAGTACGCCATCGGGCACCGGATACTGGATACTCGATTTATGTTGATCAAGTCCAAGCAGTATTGGAACTTGATCCATGTCGCCACCTTTGTTAATACGTTTGTAGGATTATCTGCAGTCTCGATTCCCTGAATAGGACATCTCATTCTTCTACTAATTTAAGAACAAAGTGGTTGTTGCAAATATGATGAACCCGGTTCCTTGCTCGCAATATCAGCCTCTGACCGTCGCAGAAAATCTCAGTTTTTTTCTAATGAACTTTGTTCTTTGCTAGTCGTATGACACTCCGACTGTCATAGAAAATCTCTGTATTTTTCTGTCTGACACCCAACTCTTCCATCAAATTAAGCAACCAGACGCCTTCTGTGATTGTCATATATTCTGCTTTGTAGGAGACGAATTAACTATGGACTGTAACATAGATCGGCAACTCACCAGGACTCTTGACATGATCAACACAGAACTAATAGTTGATAGACGCTTTCCAGGATCACTAGCATAAACTGAATCGACGTGTCAAACTAGGCGATTGACCATTGTCTCGGCTTTCTGAGTCTATATCATACAGACTGTGCCATTGCAAAGACACATTTACAACCAATCCTTTTGGTAAGTGGAACCACCTTCCAAGTTTTATTATGATGAAGCTAAACAGATATGGATAATTTACAAACGACGGAATGTAGTTGTTTATATAGGTGCCCAAATCCTCCGGAAGTGATCACCATCTTGGTTTTTTATTCCTCCATTTTCTACTTGAGCCAAGCCTCCAAATCTACGGGAGAGGAAACTTGAAGGAAAGCCACCGGCCAACTATTGTTGAAAATTCAGCCATTATCCAACAGGTTAGTCACACGAGTTCTTGTAATAGTTAGGGGTGAGCAAAACTTCGGTTTAACCGAAATAACAGACCGAACCGAATAAATTTGGAAATTCGGTTCGATCAATTCGGAAGTTTGATTTTATTTTTTAAAATATCGGTTAAATCGGTTCGGTTATCGGTTTTGATTTTAAAAATATCGGTTAACCGATTTAACCGATCTAACATATTTTTATTATTTTTTTATATTTTTTGTTAGTTCTGGATTTTAAAGATGACAAAATATATCAGACCGGATCGAGAGAAATCAGACTGACCAGATCGATCGCTCAAAATAGATCAAGCTGATATGGTATATCGCAAAACAGAACGGATTGATGGAAATCAGCCTGACCAGATCGAAGCTTCAGATCGATCTCAACTTCTATCAGATCAGAGCAGTCAAGGCTGGATAAGATTGGCTCTTCAGTCCGAATAATTAACGGCTATTTATTGAAGCATTTAATGTTGCAATTAATGATGAAAAAGACCAAGGACTGAAGATTACCCTAAAAGGTAAGAAGACAAAGAAGAGCCTACCTGACAGTCGCCGAAAGCATGAACCAGAACGGCAAGTACCCTAAAGAAGAAGACTGTAGCTTACTCAGAGTTTAAGCAGAGTCAAGAGTTGCACATTAAGGGAAATAATGTCGTTGGTACATACAACTATAAAAAGATGCAACAGAAGAGCTCAAGACAGAGTCTGATCAATCGAAAAACGCACAAGAAAGCAAAACAGCACAAGCTTACAAGCTCAGACATTCTCGAGCTGAAAATCTTCATAAGCACAAGTATATTGCAATATTTGATCATTTAGAATCATTGTGTGCATAGACTAAAGTCTATCTTGTGTATTCTGTATTGAATTATAGAAGTGAGAAACAATTGTAATTGTCAGACAGAGTGTGTCTGAACAGATCGAGAGACTAGGAGTTTCAGTCTGGTAGTGAGGTAAATCCAGCTGAATCGGGTTTGTACAACAAGATTGTATAAATCAAAGTCTTCTAGTGGAATCCTTCCTTAATTGGAAGAAAGGGAGACGTAGAAGGATTACACCACCTTCGAACTTCCAGAAACATATTCTGTGTTTTATCATTCTGCACTCGTTCTATTATTCAAGCCATCAAGTCGTTCTTACTAATTTAAGAACAGACCGTTCCGCACTAAAATATTCAGTGGTCTGTTCTGCAAAAGAGTTGATTAAGAAACAGATTTCTTTCACTAATCCGAAAGAAATCAAAAGGGATTAATTTTTAATAGGAGTGTTCATTCACCCCCCCCCCCCCCCCCCCCCGCCTCCTCTAAACACTCCGGACCGATCCTAACAAGTGGTATCAGAGCAGGTCGTCTTAATCAGCACAAAGACACTTGAGCTGATGGCATCATTCAACAAAATTCCTATGTTCTCAAAAGAAGACTATGATGATTGGAGAATCAGAATGCAAGCTCATCTGGCAGCACAGGATGACAATATGTGGTTCATCATCACTGATGGACCAATGAAGATTCTGAAAGTCAATACAGCAGTCTCCATTACTGGTGGTGAACCCCAAATGGTCGAGAAGGACAGATCCCTCTGGACGAATGAAGAAAGAAAGAAAGCAAACCTCGACAACGTTGCCAAAGACATCTTGTTCAAGACATTGGACAAGAACATGTTCAGTAAAATCAAAATGTGCTCAACTGCCAAAGAAATTTGGGAGAAGATAGCACAGCTATGTGAAGGGAACGACCAGACCAAGGAAAACAAGCTGACTGTTGCTCTTCAAAGATTTGAGAGCATAAAAATGAAGATTGGAGAAACTCTAAATGAGTTTGATGAAAGAGTTACTGGTATCATCAATAAACTGAATGGTCTGGGCAAGGAATACTCAAACAGAGAGATCGCTCTGAAAGTTATGAGAGCCCTGCCAAAAGAATGGGATGTTAAGACCATTGCAATGAGGGAGTCCAAAGATCTGAACAAGGTTGAACTTCATGATCTGTTCGCAGATCTTAAGGCATATGAGTTCGAACTGATCACCAGAGGTGAAGCAGAGCCATTCATCTCTCAACCAAACAAAGCGCTGGCAGCCATTCCAGACCAGACCGCCCCCACAACAGATCGATCTATCGAACAGATAAGTAATGATGCTATGTCATTATTTATCAAGAAATTTGGTAAATTTATGTCTAAAAATAAAAGGAATTTAAAACCCTCTCATCATTATAAATCAAGAAAGGACGATGCTGTTAATGATCAGGCTTGCTACAATTGTGGTAAGACCGGACATTTCATTGCAGATTGCACCAGACCGAAGAAAGAAGAATGAAAAGAGAAGCATCGTGATGACAAGAAAAAGAAGCACTACAAAGATCGTAAAAGTCATCATGGGAAGTCCCAAAAGGTCCTAGTAGCAGAAGAAGGAAACAGCAAGTGGGCTCAGACTGATTCAGATTCAGAAAGCTCCGAATATTCTTCCAGCGAAAGCGAAGATGATATGCAATGTCTAATGGCAGACGAAGATATGAGTCAAACAGACGAGGTATTCGATCTTGACTCAAATGAATTTACACGGGAAGAGCTTATGTCCGCACTGCAAGACATGGCTTATAGAATCTTAGCTGAATCATTTGAGAAAACCAAAGCTAAAGCCAATGATCAAATGGATGAGCACATCAAACCAAGCTACTCTGAGCTGGGTGAGTGCAACAATCTACAGATCGAGCTGAATAAGCTAAAAATCTCTTATGATCAGCTCCATGAAGAAAATAAGAGAATTAGCACACAAAATGCTAAGCTTTCTCATATCTTCAAAACATGGACAAAATCCAGAACATCATTGGAACAATTGCAAGAGGTACAAAGAAATGTCGGTGATGTTACCGGCATAGGCTTTGATATCAAAGACTGCACCAAAGATGAATCTGAACTGTTGCTGGTAAAGAACAAAATCAAACAAATGACATTTGTTAAATTCAGCACAGTATATGAGACTGAAGCACCTACAATTCAAACGGGAGTCTCTTTTGTGAATCAAGGTTTGAGAAAAGGGATTGGATATGTTAACCAAGCCAAAGAAAAGGCACCAGCAAGCTTTGCGTCCTTCAGACCAAATCTAAAGGTGCAAGATCTAAGGCAAGGAAGACAATACAATTACTATAATTCAAAACCAGTTCAACGAAGATATAGACTACCCAATGAGAATCAAAGGTTTCCATATCGCACACATTATCACACACAACATCGAAACAGATCAGCTCACCGCACACCAGACACACACAAGCCATTAAAGCTGATAAAGGTATGGGTTCCCAAAGGGCTAATCCGTTCTGGACCCAAGTAGGATTGGGTACCAACAATAATTATGCTTGATGACAGGTACCAAAGAAACTTGCATCATATTGGTACTTAGACAGTGGGTGTTCTCGTCACATGACTGGAAACATCGAGCTGCTGTCTGAAGTCACAAAATGTACTGGACCCAAGATCATCTTCGGAGATAACTCAAAGGGTAAGACCGTGGGCAATGGTAAGATTGTCCATGGTAATATTATTATCAATGATGTGCTGTTAGTTGAAAATCTATGCTATAATCTGATTAGTATAAGTCAACTATGTGATAATGGTTATGCTGTAGAATTTCACAAACACACTTGGACTGTTAAATCGTCAGACGGTATGACCATGCTTGTAGGAATCAGAAATGGAAATACATATAAGATTAACTAGAACTTTGCTCAACCTGATAATCCTACTTGCTTCATCGCTAATAATGATAATAAACACTGGCTATGGCATAAACGCTTGAATCACATCAATTTTAAGACTATTTCTAGCCTGTGTAAACATGATTTAGTTATCGATCTGCCTAAGATCGACTTTGCTAAGGATAAGATCTGTGAAGCCTGCCAAATGGGCAAACAGATCAGATCATCCTTAAAAAACAAGAATGCCAAATCCTCCTCACGCTGCTTAGAACTATTGCATATGGACTTGTTTGGTCCTATACCAATAACAAGTTTAGGGGGAATGCGGTACACTCTTGTCGTTATTGATGATTACTCACGTTTTACTTGGACTATATTTTTGAGCAGTAACGATCAGACCGGTCCGAAATTGATCAAGCTGCTGAAACGCACTCAGAATGAGAAATCATCAAGCATAGACAGGATTCGAAGTGACAAAGGCACTGAGTTTTCAAATCATAATCTTGAATCCTTTCTAGAAGATCAAGGAATTAAGCATGAATTTTCAGCCGCCCGTACCCCCCAACAAAATGGAGTTGCAGAACGAAGAAACACAACGCTTAAAGAGGCAGCAAGGACAATGCTTGCTGACTCTGGCATTTCTCAAAAGTTCTGGGCAGAAGCTATAAATACTGCGTGCTACACTCACAATCGTTCTATGATTAACAAGAAGTTGAATCTTACTCCATATAAAATATGGACTGGTAACAGACCGTCTATCTCTCACCTTCATATATTTGGTTGCAAATGCTTCGTTCACAATAATGGTAAGAATCATCTTACATCTTTTGAAGCTAAATCAGATAATGTGATATTCTTAGGATATTCATCTAATAGCAAAGCCTTTTGTGTTTTCAATAATCGCACTTTAACTGTAGAAGAATCTATTCATGTAGTTTTTGATGAATCTTTATGTATTGAGGGTAGCAAGGAATCAATTCAAAATCAGATGGAAAATATCCATCTCGAAGCTAACAGTGATGATGAGATTGTAGATAACAAGTCAAGAGACAATCCACCGGAACCTGATGTACCAGACAGACCGGATCATGGCAATGAAGCTCCTTCAGATCGAGCCGATCCGGATGTTCCTCACTCTAATGTTAAATCAGATGCTGATAATGTCACTACTACTCATCCGTCTGGACCGGACAATTCAGAATCAAGTTATCGATGGACAAAGAGGCATCCACCTAATCTAGTTATTGGAAGTCCTTCTGCACCGATTAGAACTAGAGAACAGATGATGGATGAATTCACTCATGCTGCTTTCATATCAAATCTGGAACCTAAAAAGATTGATGAAGCTTTGACTGATTTCAACTGGATTAAAGTCATGCAAGAAGAGCTTAATCAATTTGAACAAAATCAAGTTTGGAGTCTAACCCCCAGGCCAAGCGATCTGCCTGTTATTGGAACCAGATGGGTGTTCAGAAACAAGCTAGACGCAGATGGAGCTGTGGTTAGAAACAAAGCCAGACTGGTGGCACAAGAATTCCGACAAGAAGAAGGAATTGACTTCGATGAATCTTTTGCACCAGTCGCCAGACTTGAAGCAATCCGAATATTTCTTGCTTATGCTGCTTTTAAAGACTTCAAGGTATATCAAATGGACGTTAAGAGTGCCTTTCTTAATGGTAAGCTTCAGGAGGAAGTCTACATTGAGCAACCTCCTGGATTTCAGAACCACTCATTTCCAAATCATGTATATCTACTGAATAAAGCAGTATATGGTCTGAAAACAAGCCCCAAGAGCCTGGTATGATACTCTGTCTCAATTTCTGTTGAACCATGATTTTCAAATCGGCTCAGTAGATAAAACTCTATTTAAATTTATTAAGGGGGAACATACTTTGTTAGTTCAAATTTATGTTGACGATATCATTTTTGGGTCAACTAACCCCAAATTATGCGAGAAATTCTCTAAGTTAATGCAGGGACAGTTTGAGATGAGTATGATGGGAGAACTTTCATTCTTTCTGGGTCTCCAAGTCAAACAGCTCAGCAATGACATTTTCATAAATCAAACCAAGTATACCAAAGAGCTACTCAAGAGATTCGGAATGGAAACATGTTCAACTGCATCAACTCCAATGAGTCCTACAATCAAGTTAGATAAAGACGAAGGGGGGAACAGCAGTTGAAGTATCTATGTATCGCGGACTGATCGGATCGCTCTTGTATCTTACAGCGAGCCGGCCTGATATTATGTTCTCAGTCTGTATGTGCGCTATATTTCAGTCAGAACCAAAGCAATCACACTTTATTGCTGCTAAGCGTATTCTGAAATACTTGAAAGGATCTCAGAACGTTGGTCTTTGGTATTCCAAAGACTCAAATTTCAGCGTAATCGGATATTTAGACGCTGACTATGCTGGCTGTAAGATTGATTGCAAAAGCACCAGTGGAACATGTCAATTCTTAGGTGAAAGATTGATCTCTTGGTTTAGCAAGAAGCAAACATCTATTGCCACATCTACAGCTGAAGCAGAATATCTTGCCGCTGGAAGCTGTTGCGCTCAAATGCTCTGGATTCAACACCAGCTCAAACACTATGGCATTCAAGCTGTTGAATCTCCGATATTTTGTGACAACACAAGTGCAATCGCTATAACGCATAATCCAGTTTTGCACTCTCGAACAAAGCATATTGATATCAGACATCATTTTATTCGAGATCATGTTGGCAAAAAGGAAATTCGGATCGAGCATATTTCAACAGAACAGCAAGCAGCAGATATCTTCACCAAACCACTTCCTGAGGCTAAGTTTAATTTCTTTCGTCAAATTCTTGGTTTAATAAACTTATCTTGATGTTTTAGAAGTATCTTTCTTTTAGTTATTTTTTAAAGATTGTATGCTGGCACAGATCGATAATACAATGATCAGAACGACACAGACCGGTCCGAACTTTCAGACCGATCTATGTCAAATCCGATGTTATCCCATGATCTGTCTGGTCAACAAATCTTTAAATAAAATATTGTTTAAAAACAGCCCGGACTGATAGCAAAGTTTAACCGCCTTATCTCTCTTTCATCCTGTCCGTTTATTTTGAATGTTTTTAATGATCAGTCATCGAGATAAAGACACGTGTCTTCTCTCTCTTATTTAGCGGGCTGAACATTTCATTTTCATTCACTTTTTACAATTTACCGTTGTCTGCTCTCTAACTCTTTCATATTTTATTAAAACTCTTATCATTTTTCATTACACTCAAATGGCTACTATCACTCACAACTCTCTCTCCGTTGAGTTCGATGATATCTACAGGGCTGAAAATCCAGAAATGGTCTCTATTTTCAAAATTTTGGAATCATCTGGATTAAGGAATTTTATGGAGTGTGGCACGTTGGTTTACGAGTCGGAGATTCGCGAACTGTTCGCCAATGCTGTATCACAGAAGACATTCATCTCCACCACCGTAAAACGCAAATCGTTTGAAATCTCACCGTCAACGGTGGCAAAGACCTTTGGTCTTCCAAACTCCGGACTGACTGAGTTTTGCCAGATTCCTCAAGCTTCCCTCACGAATCTTCAGGGGAAGGTATCCATCTTTGACCACCGTCTGCAGCCTTCATTCAAGAAGAAGGAAATTTTCTTTCATTTCCAGGTGTTATGCGAGATTGTTGGCAAGCCATTATTGGGCAAAGCCGGAAGCTATGATGCTGTTACTGCTGAGAAGTTCCGGGCCATGGCTGTTATTCACTCAGGGCAGAAGATGAATTGGTCTACAATATTATTTGGAGTTCTGCTTGAGACAGTCATCGCCTCCAAGCAGGCTGTCTGTTTTGCTGTGCCCTTAAGCAAACTACTGGAGACGCTGGACATCGAGCTGGGGAAGCCATCTGCCATCAGTCCATTTAAAATTCTCAACTCCAAGGGACTGGCTCTCCTAAAGTCCAAGAGTGCTCCACCCACTTCTACCGATCTGGTGGCCGTCAAGATTGAGAAAGGAGAAGAACCGGCTGCTGCTCGAAGACCTCGAGTTAAGCGCAAATTTACCATTCAGACTGACTCCGAGGAAACTCAGTCTGCCCCTTTATCTCCAGCCAAGCCCCCTCCCAAAAAGCCAAGAACCCAGATCACCAAGCCACACAAAACCCTACCTCTCAAAACCCTACCCATATTGCCTCCCACAAAAGCCACCCATGCACCCCAACCTACAACCCAACCTTCAACAGTTTCAACCACTGCACCCAAAGTAACCATCCGAGTCCCCTCTGCCATTCTCGTGGTCAAATGGATTGTTATCACTGAATTGGGAGACTACACCCAATCAAGGATCAAATCTCCATCTTTCACCGGCAAGGGCAAAGCCATTTTCACTGAACCCCTCTCCTCCAAACCCAAATCTGCCGCGCAAACAGCCATTGACATCGCTATGGAGGATGTTGAAGAAAAGGTCCATGCGCTCATTGTGGTCTTTGATGAATATGTCGAGTACAGAATGATCAACCACATTGATATGTTCTTCGGCAAGCTGAGAAGACTGCAGAAAATGGAAGAAGAAGTCCTTAAGGGGACAGAGACGGATGATGTGAGAGTCGCGGTGCTTCGCAAAGATCTCTTTCAGGCCAACCAGAGATTCAGACTGGCGAATTTGCTCTTGGCCGCTAAGAAAGCAAATTTCGATCCGAGCACTCCAACTGCCAAAGATGATGGTGCTGTTATTGCTCAACTGGAAATGGATATTCATGCTCTTCACTTAGCTGTCCGATTTCAACGACAGAAGCTCAGCATATCCACTCCAGTACCCAGCCCGGATCATCCAACTGCGAGCAAGACTCTGGCAGAACCTTTCATAGAGACTGTTCCCTCTAGAGCAGCGGACCAGACAGCAGATCGAACAGCGGACCAGACAGCAGATCGAATAGCGGATCAGACAGCGGAGCAGCCAATGACTAATGCTCCGTCTGCTACAGAAGATGAACCCTTGAATGTTTTGTTGGACTCCCCAACAACGTCTATTCTTCTGGGATCATCAGTCTCACATGTTCAACTTAGTCCAACCGTCGCACTTACAACAGTTGTCTCACCAGAGTTTGTCGATCCGGATCTGGTGGTGTCCAACGTTGTTGCATCATTACAGGTTGAGGAGCCTTCGAGACCTAGCACTCCTCCAGAACAATCTGCTGAAGATATGGCGTTCTTAGAAGATTTTTCTTCGGACTTGGTCACCCTGATCCAGTCCGAAACACGCCAAGATGCCTTATCTTCACTTATACCGATTACTGAAGAAGCTGATCACACCCTGTCGTCATCAGATCACTCTCCAAGCCAGTTATCTGATGCAGCTCCATCCTTGGCAAGGTCCCTTCAGCACCTCTCTGATAACTGTCTATCTCTCTCAACGAGTCATAGAGGTTCATCAAAGTCAGCGGACCACAGTCTTGGATTTTGATTCATTTAAAGAGAAGATGACAGCCAGTATTAGCAGCATTCAGCGAGGAGTGAATGATCTGTTCTCTCAGCAAGCTACCTATAAAAACATCCTGAGAAAAGAGCAGATCGAGTTGGCCACTGAAGTCAGAGCATCCGTAGCCAATTCCCTTCGTGCTCAAGACACTCGTCTTGACACTATCAGCGCTCAGCTAGCACAGGTTGTCGATTTTCTTTAAGAGATTGCTGCTGACAAAAGGGGGGAAAGAGAAAAGACTTCAAGCCGCATCAGTCTCAGTCTTCAAGAAAGTAGAAGCTTCGTTGCTTAAATCAGATTGTCTGTATATAAGATTTTTGTGATCAATAAAAATCTTTCTTTGTTAAGTCATTGTTCATTTATTTTGAACTAAAAACGGCTTAATCGATCCGAACTCTAACTTAATAATGTTCATTTATTTTGAACAAGAAGAAGTAATCGATCCGAAAGTATACGCTTCAGAGTTCTTAAAAGACTGGATAAAAAGATTTAGAAGCTAGGTTTTGTCATCATCAAAAAGGGGGAATTTGTTAGTTCCGGATTTTAAAGATGACAAAATATATCAGACCGGATCGAGATAAATCAGACTGACCAGATCGATCGTTCAAAACAGATCAAGCTGATATGGTATATCGCAAAACAGAACGGATCGATGGAAATCAGCCTGACCAGATCGAAGCTTCAGATCGATCTCAACTTCTATCAGATCAGAGCAGTCAAGGCTGGATAAGATTGGCTCTTCAGTCCGAATAATTAACGGCTATTTATTGAAGCATTTAATGTTGCAATTAATGCTGAAAAAGACCAAGGACTGAAGATTACCATAAAAGGTAAGAAGACAAAGAAGAGCCTACCTGACAGTCGCCGAAAGCATGAACCAGAACGGCAAGTACCCTAAAGAAGAAGACTGTAGCTTACTCAGAGTTTAAGCAGAGTCAAGAGTTGCACATTAAGGGAAATAATGTCGTTGGTACATATAACTATAAAAGGATGCAACAGAAGAGCTCAAGACAGAGTCTGATCAATCGAAAAACGCACAAGAAAGCAAAACAGCACAAGCTTACAAGCTCAGACATTCTCGAGCTGAAAATCTTCATAAGCACAAGTATATTGCAATATTTGATCATTTAGGATCATTGTGTGCATAGACTAAAGTCTATCTTGTGTATTCTGTATTGAAATATAGAAGTGAGAAACAATTGTAACTGTCAGACAGAGTGTGTCTGAACAGATCGAGAGACTAGGAGTTTCAGTCTGGTAGTGAGGTAAATCCAGCTGAATCGGGTTTGTACAACATGATTGTATAAATCAAAGTCTTCTAGTGGAATCCTTCCTTAATTGGAAGAAGGGGAGACGTAGAAGGATTACACCACCTTCGAACTTCCAGAAACATATTCTGTGTTTTATCATTCTGCACTCGTTCTATTATTCAAGCCATCGAGCCGTTCTTACTAATTTAAGAACAGACCGTTCCGCACTAAAATATTCAGTGATCTGTTCTGCAAAAGAGTTGATTAAGAAACAGATTTCTTTCACTAATCCGAAAGAAATCACAACGGATTAATTTTTAATAGGAGTGTTCATTCACCCCCCTCAAAACACTCCGGACCGATCCTAACATTTTTAAAATCAGTTTTATTTTTTATAATTTTTCTACATTTTTCAAAAATATCGGTTAATTCGGTTATCGACCGAATTAACCGATATTTTATCGGTTTGTTCGGTTTCTTAAAAAAGTTCCGTTTGTTCGGTTTTGTAAAAAAAAAATTGGTTTTTTCGGTTTCGGTTAATTCGGTTCGGTTATTAACCGAATTTACCGAATGCTCACCCCTAGTAATAGTGATAAAAAAACTAAGTGCTAACAAGTAATTGCTGCTGCTATCTTCGATTTATATCATTTTTAGAAAACTTACGGCAAAATCTCACCACATTTTGTAGGCTTAACAACATGTCATCAGTTCTCAAATTTCAATTTCTATCAGATAAACACATCAAATGGTTCGATCTTGACTAAAATATGCTTTTCTATCACAAAGTTAAGACCTGCGTATATTCATCATCCCCTGGAATATTTCTCCTGGTAGCTTCACTTTCTTGTCAGCAAGAATTGAAAGATTTTATAAGTCTGTTGCTGGAAAATGACAAAATCTAAATTCAAATTATTTATATCGTTAGAGATACACATTATGATTCTATCGTTCTCAATGAAAGATCGATAAAGCTTTTAGCAGTAGTGAATAGCACCGAACATTATCACTAAGAATAAGCTTTAATGTTTTGGTCATTCTATTAATAAGAGTAATTTTTTGTTTTGCCAAAAGTGTAAGACATCAAATTCTTTGGATATATAGATTGTTCCAAGAAATCTTAATATAGCCCCACTTTAATTTTCATAATTATTATTTTAGCCCTTCTAGTCTACCATCCCGTTAAGGACAATTTTTGTTGTTCATATGTCAAGGGCTGGTAAGGTTTTGCGTGTTGTACCGTACTCCCCAGGCGGAGTGTTTCACGCGTTAGCTGGCCTGATCCGCGTAGACCAAGGGCGAACACTCATCTACGGCATAGACTACTAGGGTACAGTGAGTTTATAACCTGGTCTATATGTCCAACAAAACGTTCGACACAAGTTCAACAGACAGTTCAAGAGAATAAAAAGATGGTTCATACGCATTGAACATACATAATCGTTCGTATAGAAAATCAAATAGGTCAGAGTAAACAAAAGTCTTTTAAGATCAATTCATATAAAAATTATTATTAAAGTTTGCAATGACTAAAATCTATTTTGAACTTCCTATTTTTTTTTAAAAATCAATTCATACTTGACAAAATCAACAAGTTTTTTTCTATAAAAAAAAAAAAGAAAACATTTTGAATTTTAAAAATTGAGATAAGAGGGATGCACATTTGGGTCAAGGGTCAAATCTTTCCAAACAAATCAGTACCCATGCAACAAAATAATAAATAACAAAAATAAAAGAAAATAGGCCTGACGTCTATTGTTCACGAGAACAGCACCCGATAAATAACAAAAATAAAAGAAAATAGGACTGACGTTTATTTTTCACGAGAACAGTACCCGATATATAAAATAAAAATAACAAAAATAAAAGAAAAAACAAAAGGAATTAAAAAAATTTAAAAAAAAACGAAAAATGACGTAAGTTAAAATAAAAATAACAAAAACAAAATAAAAAAGAAATTAAAAAATTAAAAAAAGAAGAAGAATAATGCCGTAGGGGTTACTGTTCATTGGAACAGTAACCCCTACGCCGCCTATATATATTGTCTAATGTCTAATGTCTAATATATATCTAATTTCAATTTACCCTTCTTGCTGATGTACCCTGGGTGGTGAATTGGTTGGAGTATAGTTCATGACTCGGTAAAACCTCAGCAAAGCAGGTCGGCCACCTACAAGAAAGGTTTCTGACAGGAAAGCATATACACGTCAAAAACATATGGCTATAAGTATGACAGCAGATTTCCTGGGTAACTGATATATTATATCTGGAATGTTGGAATTGATTTTCATGGCACTATATTTTAATTACTTTTTTGGATTGATTTTTACTGAATAATTTTAAAAGTTGGTTCTGATAATGGACATGAAGAGCTCTTGGCTGCTGCAAATGCTGTTACAAACAGAGGTATCACATGGGATATGTTCAGTTTTCTTTTTCTCAAAGTATGTTATTCTTCAGGCAATAACTGTCCTACGTCAAATTCAGTCCAATCCCGTTCTAGCCCATTCTGGAGGGAGATGAAGCCTTTGTTTCGTTTTATATCTGATGCAGACATCTCCTATTTGAAACAACAGGCAATTAAGCTCATTTATTTTGTGATTTTACTCGACTGTATTCATCCAGAAGTGATCTTTTTTTATTTACTGATGATTTCAAGTTTAATGCTACCTTTTGTTAAAGTCGATGTATAAATTGCCTAATTAGAATTGAAGGTACTTAGTGATGCTGCAGTCAAAAAGAAGAGTCACATTTTTATAAATTTACAGTATTCTCTCTATGGCTTTGAAGCAGTTGCATTAGTGACGAGTGCAAGATATTGATCATTTCGTCGAAAGTACTAATGTAGGACCTTATCAAACATTAGACCATGGACCAATCTTGAATGACAAGTTTATCATTTTCTACTTAGCAGCCGTGGCCAAATGTTAAGTCCTACCATGCTAGTCATCTGATATATTTGATTAGTTATCCTGGGGTTATCAGATTTATATTTTTGTTACATGTCAATATGTTTGATTAATATTAGATTTTTGCAAGTAGTTTTGGCTCTAGTGTGACTTTTTTTTTTTTAACAATTTGTTTCCGGCGTTGACTACAATGCACCGACATGTACTGTTTGTATCTGACATGGACTCCTGCATGTTTGATTTTTTCAAAAAAAAAATTTGCACGTGTTAAACAGATGCGGAGAACTCAGTAATCTTCAAACTTCCTGCTCATATATACTGGTGTTGCAGAGATATTAGTGCATCCAGCTTTTCCTTGACATGATTTACCTGCAGAAAGCAGAACAGGTGCCTTGGAAAGATTTTATGTGATAGTGGAGGGGTTTGTATAAGCACGTGGTGGCTTGGTGGTGATAAGGAATTTGTTATCAGAAACCACCTATCTGAAGGAGAATGAAAGTGCAGATGATGAGGTGAAGAGGTTGGCTGTGCGAGGCTCCCATGAGTGTTATTAATAAGTTAGGTGTCCGTGTTCTGCCAGACCCGAGTTTTACTTCTATAAATGCTGCATGGGCATGCCGAATTTCTAATCTTCATGTAACACTATGCAGTTGATAGTTCCTTGTATCGGAAACTATACAGATAATGCAGCAGCAGAACCTTTTGCTGCAGATAGTTCCACTTCAATACCTAATGGCTGCAAGCTAAATGAATGTAAGGAGATCGAAACAGTAAATGTTGAGCTTAGCCCACAACATTTAGGTCCAGGAGCAAAGACACACAATGAGATCTCTCTGTTCCAGAGACTTATTGCAGCTTTGATTCCTGAAGATGGAAATCAAGAGCATAGCTGCAGTCTGGAAGACCTCAAACACGATGTGTATGAATCACGAAATAAGATGGAAAACAATATGTTATATGATACATTTTTCCCCAAGATGTGTCGAAGTAGTGACCATTCTGGTTATCCTTCTTCGAATGGTAATGGTGTGAATACTGATGGTAATTCAATTTATGAGCTGAACCACACAATTCCAGAAAATAATTTTGTATCCATACCAAACACGGTGTTTATACCAAGCCATGATCATATGCAAAATGGTTTAGTTTCGGACCAGGTATTGCCTGGCACAACATGTTCCGAGTATCAGTACTATAGCATGACAGTGGATGAAAGACTTCTAGCGGAGGTTCACAGTGTTGGAATCTATCCGGATCTAGTGGTATTAATTTCATTCAAGAAAAATTGGATCTTGTGCATTTAAATTCCAATATCCCGGCCTTGTCAAGTTCTTTTATATAACTGTAGGTACTTCTTTCCGTTTTAATGAGTCTGATTTGTTACAGAATGGAGATGAAGACATAATCGAAGATATTGGTAAAATGGGTCATAAGTACCAGGGACAGGTGGGATGAGATCCCTTCTGTAATTTGAAGTAATTAATGTGTGCGGATTAAAGCATGGGTGATTGACTTCTGGTTTGTTACCATGATAATTTTAAGTCAGCTCTTAATTTTCTATGAGTTTCATTTCTGTTGTGCACATAAAACATTGTGCTGCTATTTTGGTTATGTGCATGTATAAAGAAAAAAGAAACTTAAGAGTGATGACATACAAGTTAATAGCATATATAAACACTTTATGCCATGTGTGTGTGTACTAGTTACTATGGTACCGCGCAGCGATCATTAGTTGAACTTTCGTCCTCTGATCCGGAGCGTCTTTAAATTCTATTTCATGTTCTGCCTATGATTTCGTCGAGAGCAAGACCTGATTAGTAAGGTTGCATAAATAAGGCAAATGTATTAACGCTCAACACCAGCTGCCACCTCCCCTTTAGGTGCCAAAAAGAATAATTATTGTAGACACTAGTCAAGAATATGGATAAAATCGGAAAGCAACATCAATACCAAAATGGCAGTATATAAGGCCTTAGGCTAGTTGAACTATGAAATAATTTCCATGGCTAAAGAATTTACATGAAAGACCACCAGTTTGGTACCATAGAAAAAATTTATATTCCGAAATAGGGTGACTCAAAGATGGGTTTATTTGATGCTACCCCTAGGGCAGTGCACTTATGTGTACATCTTACTATACATTAGGGATATTCCAAATAGAATATTCCCAATGCATGGTGGATAACCTCCTAACTCAGTTGCCCCTGGGGGTAGCATCAAAAAATCCCAAAGATGGAAGAGCTCTCTAAGTTGGAGTAAGGTAGACACTGACTGCTACTTCCACTATGGAGGATGAGTTCGTATCTTGTTTTGAGGCTACATCACATGGTGTATGGATGAAGAGTTTCATTTCTGGACTTAGAGTCGTTGATTCGATCTCTAGGCCTTTGAAAATGTATTGTGATAATTCGACTGCATTTTTATGGCTAAGAATAATAAAAATGGTAGTCGAAGCAAGCACATCGACATCAAGTATCTAGCCATACGGGAACGTGTTAAAGATAAAATAGTGGTTATTGAACACGTTAGTACCGAATTAATGATAGCTGATCCTTTGACAAAAGGCATGTCACCACTAAAATTTAAGGATCATGTAGAAAGAATGAGACTTGGTTCCTTTATGTGATTTTCGTTGTAAGAACGAATATTTGTGAAACTCTGTTTGTGATATTGTCTCATATTTTGACTAGTGTACACATTTATTTTGAGAAATATCATTGATGTTTGGACCTTGAATAAACATATGGTTTATTCATTAAGTAATATGGACTGGAATTTGAGAAACATGATGCATAGTGATACATGGAAGATTACTCGTATTAAGAGAAGCTATCGCCATGACTCATATATTTTTGTTTCTTACTATGGTGAATGGTGAAATATATGGACCAAGTGGGAGAATCTTAGAAACACTTCATTCAAGTGATTCATTTAGTGGATGTTAGTAACCACTTGTTTAATTGTTCATTTAGTGATCCATTTATTCCACATTAAATTTATTACATCTCCCAATGTCATAACATATGAGGTGTTAGAGCCTATAAATACTATGTATTTGGGTCCCTATGCCAACAATCTAATTAAGCCATAAACACCATCCAAAGTGAGATTGTGAAGGCTTAGAAGAGCCAAAAACTAGAATATCTTGTGAGCAAAAAACAATGGCTGGAGGTATAATATTTATCTATTTTATTCCGCATTTGATCTAACAAAATGGTTAAATCATTAAGAAATTATTAACAGCGCCTTCTTTTTCTGCAGAGTTGTCGGGGTCCCGATGTTCTCCGGATGAAGAGTGGTAGTGGTAAAATGGCCAAACAAGCTGCCTTAGCTTTGTTAAGCTTTGTTAAGCTTTGTTAAGCGTACACTGGAGCGATCCCAGGAATTTGAGGCGACAGGAAAGAGCTTTGATGAACCATTGTACAGGGACATGTTCCTTGTTGGAGTATCGCGCCTTACTGATGAAAAGCCTCAAAATTCAAACGCGGATAATGAATTTAGCGAACCTTATCTTAGGACATCTGGAGGCTCTATGGAAGTTAGAACTTCAGGTATGTGGCAATGATACATAGCACAATCCCTGTTATCATTTTTATGTGTTAAATCAGAAGTAGGTGCCTTCATCTGGGTGATGATAGTCTCTTGCTTTTAGAATATCTTAGTTTCTTGAATAAATTTTCAAACAATCAGGAGACGTATTATTCTGAAGTGTTCCGCTCGTCAAGTTTGGGCTCCGAACCAAATCAGTAAAGAAGACAGCTTGTCAAATAGAGTGAAAAGGAGATCTCCGAAGATATAGTCCATTGTAGGTTCCCAGCTTGTATGCACTGCAAAAAGGAAAAAGGACTGAGAGGGACAGAGAATTGGAAGGGAAATAGCAGAGAGGTGATGTCCAGAAGTGGAACTGCTAAAATTGGTCGCTCTGCATCAGCTACTGTCAAGGGTGAGAGAGAGTCCAAGGCAAAACCTAAGCAGAAAAATGTTCATTTATCTGCTTCTATCAATGGTCCTCTAGGAAAGATGGCAGAGCAGACAAAAGGAATATTGCCATCGACACTTGAGTCAAATGATACCAGTGGAAGAGATTTCGTTGAGGATAAAAATGACCATAATCTGGACATATTGGAGGAGCCGAGAGATTTTTCTGGGCTGCAATTCCCTAACGTGGATCCCAATGATTTCAGTGGTCAAGGAGAAGATATAGGATCATGGTTGGGTATTGAAGATGATGGATTACAAGATCATTATTATATGGGTGGCCTTGAGATACCAATGGATGACCTCGCGAACTTAAATATGATGATTTGAGGACCATTAATTGACCAGTCACTTGGAGGTCTTGAGACCATTCAAACCGTAATTAGGAAATATATTTGTTCGGCTGAGCACTGCACAAGTTAATATCTTTTTGTTCGACTGTACTAGCTCGTGTTGTAGTGATAAGGTCTTAGCACATGGTTGTAGAAAGATAATAGAGCGATGTCCAATGTACATAAATTTATAATCTCAATAAAAATATGTTTTTTTGTTCTCGAGTTATCTGGTAGTAGTAATGAGATGTTTCGTGCTTGTACGTGCAAACTAGTCATCCAATTACAAAGCTAATTCATGCAGAAGGACTTTTCGTTTCAAGATCCATCTGATTTATGGTTTCAATTGGTCACTTCGTTTCTTGTTCGCTCACTCGGTTTGTTCTAGGATTTCAAATCTTGCAGGAAATAATTGCCGTCCCGAACTGTATCTTCTTGAAGAACAAAGTGTAAAATCCAAAGGTGGACGGAAGAAACAATGTGTGAGCTGGCTGATTGCAGAATTCTTATAATCTTTTTCCAGCAATTCATCATGTTCAACACCTTTATAACTAGAATGTAGGAAGTGCACTTTCTCTTTTACATGAGAGTAGCTATCTAAGAGACCTAGTCAACTTGTTGTATCTTCTTACTGAACTTGTAAACTTTTGAAGCACAAGATAAACTGAGCTTTGAATGCCTTTGACTTGTATCTGCATTTTTGGATTTATTTGCACTCTCTTTTGAACATTAACTTGACCTATTACCTCAACATGAAGTTATGTCATAATCTTTGTGCTCTAACTTGTGGCTAGACGTGTAGAGGTATGTATCCTAATGTTATTCTGATGTAGGAATTGCTCAGAGGAGAAAATAAAAGTACAAGGAAGAGTGGGGAAGGGGGTGAATAAAATGTGAGGGAAACTTTTAGAAATACCCGCAATTATATGTCTCTTTTCAATGAAATGAATGAAATTAAAAAGTAAATCAAGTCCAAAGTGACAACATTCAAAATTCCAAGGTATTGTTGATGAAAGTAAAGAGCAAAAACATAATAATAACAAAATTCTTGTTAATTGTTTTTTATGATACAAGATACAATAGATGGTCCTATATTTATAGGATACAAGACATCAATAAAATCCCTAATTTTATGGATGTACCAAAATATAAGATTTGACAAACCATATAAAAGATATATTCAATATCTATCAAATCTTCAATTATTCTACACCATCCTTCAAGTTGGTGCATAGATATCGATCATGCCCAACTTGTCAATGTACAGATCATGTTTCGGTCTGATAACCCTTTGTTAATACATTGGCAATCTGTTGGTCCGTAGTAATAAAAGGCATACAAATAGTTCCATTCTCTAACTTCTCCTTAATAAAGTGAATGTCCATTTCAATATGCTTAGTCTTGTCATGCTGGACTGGATTATTTCACAATACAACATCATTGGAGCTTTAACTTCCAGTTTCAGTTCTTGAAGTACCATCCTTATCCATAAGAGCTCACACACTCCATTTGCCATGGCTCTAAACTCAGCTTCCGTACTGATTCGTACCACTACACTTTGAATTTTACTCCGTCATGTAACAAGGTTCCATACAAAAGTACAATACCCGGTGGTTGATCTTCTATCGTATATTGACCCTGTCCAATCTGCATCAATGTACCCTTCTATACTTCTTTGATAACATTTTTCAAATAATAAGCCTTTTCCGAACTCTTTAGATATTTCAGAATTCTGTAAACAGCTCCCATATGCTCCTCATAAGGTGCATGCATAAACTGACTGACAACACTAACACTGAACGCAATGTCTGGTCTTGTATGGGATAAATAGATGAGTTTTCCTACAAGGCGTTGATATCGACCTTTATCTGCTGAAACTCCTTCAACGATTTCTCATAGTTTGTGATTACGATCGATGGGTGTATCAATTGCCTTACATCCACTCATCCTTGTTTCCTGTAATAGGTTCAGTACATATTTCCTTTGCGATACTGATATTCCCTTATTTGATCTGGCCACTTTCATGCCCAAGAAATAATACAAGTCACCCAGATCCTTTATTTCAAATGCTGCTGCGAGATTTTTCTTCAGTCTCGTGATTTCCTCACCATCATTTTCAGTGAGTATTATATCATCAACATATACGATCAAAATAGCAATTGTACCAGGATCTCTATGTTTTACAAACATAGTATGATCTGCTTGGCCTTGACTATATCCTTCTTTCTTAACAAACTGAGTAAATTTATCAAACCAAGCACGTGGGGGCTGCTTTAACCCATAGAGTTCCTTTTTCAACTTACATACTTTGCCATCAAACCTATCTTCAAATCCTGGTGGTACATTCATATAAACTTCCTAAATCTCCATTTAGGAATGCATTTTTTATGTCCAGTTGATGTAATGGCCACTCGAGATTTGCTGCGAGAGAGAGCAGGATTCGAATGATATTAAGTTTAGCTACCGGAGTGTCAACACAAGAGCTATGATGAATAAAGCCTTTTTCATCAAAAAGAATATTTTAAGACTTTATTAAAATATTCTCTACCATTGTCACTTCGAAACATTTGGATTTTTGCTTGAAATTGTGTTTCGATCATTTGATAAAACATTTTAAAACAATGTTCCACCTCGGATTTATCTTTTAATAATATACACAACTGGAGCGAGTGTGATCATCAATGAAGTGATGAACCAGCGTTTCCAGATTTGGTTAATGTGCTAGACGGTCCCAAACATCGCTATGAATACAACTAAATGGTTTTGATGCCACATATGGATGTGTTGGGAACGATGCACGATGATGTTTAGCTAATTGACACACTATCACATTGAAATAAATGTAACTTTTTATTACGAAATAAAGCTGAAAATAATTGTCTCAAATACTGAAAATTTGGATGCCCTAATCCACGATGCCAAAGCATAATATCATCATCAGAAACGTCACATTCCCCTTGTTTAGTCTGCCAAAGCCGTGTCTTTAGACAAAAATTTGAGAAGAATTTGCCAAATCAGAATCTCTTTGTCAGCCTCCCAGGCGTCCTTGGCTGTGGAAGAAATAAATACTGTTTACCAATCGCTGCATCCATGGAATTGGTAAGCCATGCCGTAACAAGAGAATTTTCAGATTTCCACAACCTCCAAGCAGAATCCTTTTGAGAAGGTTCAGCAGTCTTACCACTCAGATACCTATATTTTCCTTTACCATCGGTAAGGTAGATAGAGGTATTATCCATACCTCCACTCTGTAAAACAGAACCAGACGTAGGGTGTGGTGGGGAATCCGTCGTCTTCTCATTGTGTGATGAACCCGAAGCCATTCGATGAACATTGACGCGATGAAATATATCAATTAACTGCTATCAGAACCATCGATGGCAAGGCTGCTTTTAGAAATGTTGGTTTGGGTTATCCGGGCTTTTGCCGACTAATCCTAGGGGAGGACGGTCTTCCCCCTAGTTTGTTCCCCAAGTAAATTCATAGCCTATACACACTGGAGCTTACTCTCATTTCATTCTTTTATAGAACCTGTTACTCTTGAAAATACTCAAAATGGAATTACCAAATTTTTGAGTCAAATTATATTTAGTTCTACCGATGGTAAAACAAATCTTTCAATGAAACATAGCCAAACTGTAAAGTTGTTCGATATTAGATGATGACATTAACCAGCAGCTCAGGGAAGATTATCAAACTTTTGTCCCACAGGCGTTGTAGATACTCCATGAAATCAAGTGACTCCGTGCATCAAGAAGTTTCAGTTTAAGACTAATTTTGATCAAATCTTGCTTCATCTCATAAAAAAGAATCAAAGTGTTTCTTGGCACCAAGAAGCAGCTCAATTCATGGGAATTGTCGATCAAGTCGAATATAGTGAGGATCCTAGTAAAGAGAATGGTGAGGTTGTCAACTTAGAAGAATCCGAAAGATAATTTTCATATCATCTATTTGTGGAAGAAGGTCCGAAATGGAGGATTCGGTCATTGCACTTCCACATTTCTTGAATATTCCTTTGCAAATGTTGGATTGCAGCCAACTTTTTGGTTCCGAGTATCAATATTCAGATTCAACTGCCCACCTGTTCGGAGTTTTTGGACACAGATTCTCAGGTAGACAGAGTCGATACCTTTTTCCATCTAATTTGCTTTTGTTAGAAAATGAAAAATAGGGGCATGGCTTCTAACCCTGCCTCTCCACCTATTGCTCCCGACTCGGTCGGAGGATTCCCCATAGTTAATAGGGGCATGGCTTTTAACCCTGCCTCTCCACCTATTGCTCCTGACTCGGTCGGTTCTACGGTCGTTGTGCTGTTGTTTGTTCGACTCATATCGAATTGTGGTGATTCAAGAGCAGTCCTTTTGTCAGGGGGAAAGCATCATTGCAGTTATCTATAGACCATATAAGTCTCATCTTTTTCGAATTCAAATATTATTTAGATCGTTTGATGTGTGTTTACCTGTGATTGATGTGTGTTTACCTGTGACTCTCGCCATGTCAAAATCCATTGAAATGTGATTCACTACATGTATCTCGAAAAGCGATATTGCATACTAATTAATTCGGTTTGGTAATCAATAAGATTATGTATCTATATACAAGGGCGGATATAGGATTGTGTTGTGTAGAGACACAGACCACTTTAAAGGGTGACTTGGTGCATTTGGGGAACAAAAATAGCATTAACCATCCACATGCTATTTGACGAATAACTAGAACCAACTCAAGTGATGATACTAATATAAATCTTTGCTTTGGGACCGAGTAATTCATCAAAATTGATGCAATAGTCAAATCTTAGGATCTTGAAACTCAAATATTTGATCTTGATATGATTGTGAAGTTTTCAAATCTTTTGTCTGCAGACAAAGGTCTCAGGCTGGCTAATAGTATTTTTCACTTCTTTTATGGGCAGGTGATAGATACTTGAGGCCCTATGTTATTGTGGATCTGGAATTGAAGACCAGTGCCTTATCCTAGCTAGTGATGGTCTATGGGATGTAATGACTAATCAAGAGGCTTGTATTTGGCAGGAAGGCTAATCCTACTCTGGCACAGAAAGAACGGTGCTACCCTTTCGAAAGAAAGAGGTGAAGATGTCGATCCCACGGCCCAGGATGCAGCAAATTAACTCTCTGTTTGCTTTTCAAAGAGGAAACAGAGATAACATTGCTGTTATTGTGGTAGATTTGAAAGCTCAAAGGAAGGTTAAAAACAAGACTCCGTGGAAGTCTTCGTGTCTTCTTGTTATAGTCTTGCAAATATCGTTTTATTGTCTTGATATTATTCCAGTCATATTTGACAGTCTGTAAACCACAATCATCTCATAATTCCTTATTTATCAAATGTAAATATAGCAAGGATGTATTATAGGGCTATTAATATTCTTACCTAAGTTAGAAACTAGATTAGTGATTGTAATGACAACTATATATGAAAGAACACAGAAATGAAAGATTGATTCAGCAAAATCGTGTCTTTTGATATGGTATCAGAGCCAAATCTCTTAAATTTTTCTTTGAGCGATTGTTTCTGTCCGAATTTCATCTGTATCGCGTTGAATTCGCGATTTCATCGGATCTTGGGTTGCTGAATCTCGCTCGAGGCGCTCGATTTCTTGCTTTCTGAATTGTTTGTCCACCCATCGGGATTTGTCCGATCTTTTCACTGTCGCGCCGTTCCAGTTCGAAAAAAAAAAAATTTCTGATTTCCGAGATTTCGTGGCTCGTAGGAATTTTTTCCTTCCCTTCGTTTCTTCTTGTTGTGTGCCATTGGTGTTCAGAAATTCTGGACTTTTGAATCTTGAAATTACAGATTCAAGATTGTGTCCAGATTCATTTTTGTTGGTTTTTTTTTGTGTTAAAGGCTAATCAATTGCCAATTATTCTTGCTCCTAGTCATGAGCAACTTCGAATCTTTTGGAGTGAAATTCACCGGTAAAAACTACTCGGCATGGGAATTTCAATTTCGGCTTTTTGTGACGGGTAAAGAACTATGGGGCCATATTGATGGCAGTGACCCCATCCCTACTGATGAATCGACACTGGCAGCATGGAAGATCAAGGATGCTCGCATCATGACATGGATGTTAGCCTCGGTTGATCCCCTAATTGTTCTCAATCTCCGTCCGTATAAGACATCCAAGTCTATGTGGGAATATCTGCAAAAAGTTTACTCTCAAAACAATGTTGCACGCAGATTCCAATTAGAATATGAAATTGGAATTTATACTCAGGGAGATCGATCGATTCAAGAATACTTCATTGGCTTTCAAACACTATGGGCAGAATTTGCGGATATTATTTATACCACAGTCCCTGATGCTTCTATAGCTGTTGTTCAGGCGGTACACGAACAAAGCAAGAGGGATCAGTTCCTGATGAAATTGCGGCCTGACTTTGAAATTGCTCGTGCATCACTAATGAATCGTGAACCTTCTCCATCCTTAGATGTGTGCCTCGGTGAATTGCTTCGTGAAGAACGACGACTTCAAACTCAAGGGACGGTTCAGAAACACTCTGTCCCATCTAATGTGGTTGCCTATGCCTCACACGTCAAAGGGAAACGACGGGACTTGACCAAGGTTCAATGCTATAGTTGCAAGGACTATGGGCATTTTGCTAGCCAATGTGACAAGAAGCGCTGCAATTACTGCAAGAAACCAGGTCACCTTATTCCTGAGTGTCCTACTCGTCCTCAAAATCGGCAGGTTAACAGTTATCACACAAATATTGGGTCCTCCTCTTCTACGGCTGCTGCTCCCCCGCATATCACTCCTGAAACCGTTCAACAGATGATAATATCTGCTCTCTCTACCTTAGGAATTCAAGGTAACAGTCTTAATAAATTACGATCTTGGCTTGTTGACTCTGGGGCATCTAATCACATGACCCGTAAGGCGGACCATCTCCATAATATTCGCTCCTATACGGGTCCTTTACACATCACCATTGCTAATGGTAGCCACTTGCCCATACACGAGATTGGAGATGCTAATTCTTCTGTCAGGGATGTATTTGTATCTCCCGAATTATCTACTAATCTTATATCTGTCGGCCAGTTAGTTGATGATAATACTAATGTTCTGTTCTCTCGCTCTGGTTGTATTGTGCAGGATCAGGTGACGGGGAGGATACTCGCGAAGGGGCCTAAAATTGGACGTTTGTTTTTTCTGCATTTTTCAATTCCTTTGTTATTTCTATGGCTTGCAATACCGTCAATAATAATTGTTCCATTTGGCATAAACGCTTGGGTCACCCTAATCCTACTGTTTTGTCTCATGTAATAAATTCTGGTTTATTGGGCAATAAAACTCAATTTTCATCTACTATTGCTTTGGATTGTGCCACATGCAAAATAGGAAAAAGTAAGTCCCTCTCATTCACTCATCATGGTACTCGTGCTACCCATTGTTTCGACTTGATTCACAGTGACGTATGGGGAATTGCACCAGTAATCTCTCATGCTACCTATAAATATTTTGTCACTTTCATAGATGATTATAGCAAATATATATGGATTTATTTCCTTAGGTCCAAATCTGAAGTGTTCTCCGTATTTCAGCGATATGTCACTTTTGTAGAAACCCAATTCTCAAAAGCCATAAAAATACTCCGATCAGATTCCGGTGGAGAATACATGTCTCGCGTTCTTGCTTTTTTAGAGCATAGAGGCATTGTTTCTCAACACTCTTGTCCATACACACCTCAACAAAATGGGGTGGCCGAACGAAAAAATCGTCATTTGTTAGACATCACCCCCCGAACATTGTTACTTGAATCGGGTGTTCCTTCTAAATTTTGGGTTGAAGCCTTATCCACAGCTGTTTACCTTATAAATCGGTTACCATCCAGTGTCTTACAGTTTACATCACCTTACTACTGTCTCCATAATAATCAACCTAGCTACCGGGACTTGCACACTTTTGGATGCATCTGCTTTGTTCATTTGCCTAGTCATGAACGTAATAAGCTGTCTGCACAAGCTGTCAAATGTGCATTTATGGGATATAGCATTTCTCACAGGCTATGTTTGTTATGATCCGTGTTCACATAGATTTCGTATTTCTCGTCATGTTGTTTTCTTTGAAAATCAATACTTCTTTAGCACTCATTATACGACCAAGCCCGATACACCTATACTTCCTACATTTGATGACTTCCCCAGTTCTCACAACCGGTTCAAACCTGGAATTGTGTATGAAAGACGACGCCAAATATTGCCTCCTTTGGAGCCCGATCCGCCGCCTGAACCTGCCCAAACATTGGATCCCGATTCTACGTTGGATTCTGTCACTGAACTTCGGCGATCTACTCGTACTTCTCATCCTCCCGATCGGTATGGCTTCTCTCCATCTTCATTTCATGCTGTTTTGACATCTAACCCTGTTCCTACATGCTACTCTGAGGCTATTAAGCATGAATGCTGGAAAACTGCAATGGATGTCGAATTACGGGCTCTTCAAGACAATGCCACCTGGGATATTGTATCTTGTCCATCACATATTAAGGCCGTTGGGTGTAAACGGGTTTATTCTATCAAAATCCAATCGGATGGGACATTGGACAGATATAAAGCACGGTTGGTTGCTCTTGGTAATCGACAAGAATACGGGATCGATTATGAGGATAATTTTGCTCCTGTTGCGAAAATGACCACCGTACGCCCTATTATCTCGATTGCTGCTTCCCACGGCTGGATGCTTCACCAAATGGATGTTACGAATGCTTTTCTTCACGGTGATCTCAAAGAAGATGTGTACATGAAACTCCCTCTTGGTCTTACTCCCCATTCTCCCTCGGCAGTATGTAAATTGAAACGCTCATTATATGGCTTAAAACAAGCTCCACGTGCATGGTTGACAAATTTCGGACTACATTGCTTCAGTTCTCCTTTCAGCAGAGTAAGTATGACTCCTCGCTGTTCCTTCGCAAGTCTTCTGTGGGTATTATTCTTCTTGTTTATGTCGATGATATTGTCATTACTGGGACCGACTCCGATTTGATTACTCGGCTACGACAGCATCTACATGCCTCATTTCATAAGAAAGATCTTGGTCCTCTTACCTACTTCTTGGGATTGGAGATTCATAACGGACCCTCTGGTATCTTCATGAATCAACACAAATATGCACAAGATCTTATCACCATGGCCCGTCTTCAAGATTCTCCTTCTGTGGATACTCCATTGGAAGTCAATGTCAAATATAGACGTGACGAAGGTGATCTCCTTCCTGAGCCTACTATGTATCGTAAATTGGTTGGCAGCTTGAATTATTTGACCATCACTCGCCCTGAAATCTCATTTGCGGTTCAACAAGTTAGTCAGTTTATGCACTCTCCTAGACACTTACATCTCGCAGCAGTTCGTCGTATCATTCGATATATCAGTGGGTCGACATCTCGTGGCCTATTTTTTCCTGCCGGAAATAAGCTTAATCTCACGGGATTCAGTGATGCTGATTGGGCAGGATGCCCAGACACTCGTCGCTCTGTCACTGGTTGGTGCATGTTCCTGGGACAATCTTTGATCTCGTGGAAAAGCAAGAAACAGGCTCGTGTATCCAAATCCTCTACAGAATCTGAATATCGAGCTATGTCCACTGCGTGCTCTGAAATTCTTTGGCTCCGTGGCCTATTGGATGAACTTGGTTTCTCTCAATTAGACTCCATTCCTCTTCATGCCGACAACACAAGTGCTATTCAAATCGCGACCAATCCTGTATTCTCGACCGACCATCATCAATTTGAGAGGGGATGACAGTCTGTAAACCACAATCATCTCATAATTCCTTATTTATCAAATGTAAATATAGCAAGGATGTATTATAGGGCTATTAATATTCTTACCTAAGTTAGAAGCTAGATTAGTGATTGTAATTGCCTAGATTAGTGATTGTAATGACAACTATATATGAAAGAACACGGAAATGAAAGATTGATTCAGCAAAATCGTGTCTTTTGATAATATTAAGTCTCGAATCCTTTAATGGGACTAAGAATTGTAATCACATGGGATTAATTTTGAAGAACGACCATTGCTAAACAAAGATCTGAGTCATTCTCCAAGAAAATGCAGAGTAATTCGTTTAGTGCAACACCTAAAAAGCTAATAGTTATAATGTGAAAATGTACATAAAAGTGTTTAGAATTAAGATGAGTGGATGGTCCATTTGGAACAAAGATAAAGGGAGGAGACTTTAATTGCCTCGAAGCTACTCGAATGTTTTGTCAGCGTGACGGCAGAGTGATTCACTCCCAAAACGAGATGGTTTTGTCTGTGTTCAAAAACTTTTTAGGAGAACAAGATATATATGAATTCAAATATTTTAAACCATACACCAAACCAAATATCATTGTTACATTTGATCATTCACCAATAACAACAATTATTGTTTCCAACAATCTTCGTCACGTTGATTGCTCATCAATAACGGCAATTATTGCTCCAACAATCATAAATATCTCATAGAATAGGGGTTTAAACAATACTAGTCCCAAACTTTTAGGACTAATCAAATATAGTCCCATAAAAATTGTTTTAATAAAAAAAATAGTAACAAACTTTTGTTTTTAATCAATACTTCAAAAGTTGTCTCAACACCCCGTATTCAAGCATGGGACCATTTTTGTTAAAAAAATATTTATGTGGGACTAAATTTGTTAAAAAAAATTATGTGGTACTATTTTTTATTAAAAACAATTTCTATGGGACTATATTTGATTAATCCTAAAAGTTTGGTATTAAAATTGAGAAAGTCAATATTCTATGAACAATTGACCTATAATAATATGTTGCATGACTTTGAGGCCAATAAGGCCGAGAAGGAAGCCAGATGGTCTTTAATATACCGGCCAATTCACAATTACATATGGAGCCAATATGGACCACTTAACATTCAACTAAATAAAACACAAAACATTGCAGGAGATATTTTTAAATGCCAACTTCAACAGTCAAAACATCAAAAGATATGCTGATTTCATGAAGAATCTTCTGCAGGGGAAAACTGGTTTTTCTTCTTCATACCATATATAATATATTGTAATCAGGAAATATGGCAAAATTTCTTGAATTCATAATCGATGAGTTGGTTTCTGCAAAGCAACAGAAACCTCTAAATTCAGGTATAATAACATGAAAAATCTAAGTATGACAAGGCTCATATCTTCTGCTACTCAATATTCCAATCTTCAAAGGATCATATCTATTTGATACATTAGCTAGACAGAGCCATATGCAAAATAATGAAATAATATAAATTTGAAAAAATTATAACAAACAAAATAATAGAGTTTATGAGTCAAACCTCATCTTCAAAATGCACATATGATATTTTGCAAACTAGATTCAAGAATCGGATAATTTAGAAACTCACCTCTTTCCATTGTAGCGATGATTTGAACCTCGAATTGCTCAAGCTGATGCAATTGCTCAAGCTGATGTAAAAATTGATCAAGATGACCTTTGGTATACAGAAGAATATCAAAGTTTTCCGAGGCTTCACTCTGTCACAGCTTCCTTTACCTGAAATTTCGGTCAGATACACTTTTTAAGTATATAAAAGAATCATGTACTCCAACTTACTCTTTGTGCGCAGCCGTTGGAAATGCTTCTAACTTCAATTTCTATATATAACAAATCTGTCTTCTTTAAAAACACAAAAATATCATAATTGTTCACAGACGGATGACAATACAACTTTGTGTACAAACCCATTTGTAAAGAAACATATATTGACTGTTTTCATCTCAAAAACCACTGATATATTTGAAACAGACTGTCCTTGAATTAGCATCCAATGCTGTTCTACGATGCCTGCTACATGCTTACCACACCAAGACAATGACAAAGAGATAGTCATTCACGATTCTATAATGTTGAAGGAGAATTTGGACAGCAGCTGGGGGACTCCAGATATAATTGATCCATATATCTACAGGATACAACAACTGGGACAAGTTATTTCAAAGTTAATAGCATGAAATTTCAACAACATCCAGAAAAAATAAGCATCCGGTTTGCAGTGAGTTTCATATTGATCACAAAAAGGAGAGCATAGAAACATCAATGCCGTGTTTCCTGCAGCAAAATTTTTTATCTCCTTTTAAATCACAGTAAGATCAGGGCCAAATTCAACATGGTTCATTTTGCTATGACTGCAATTTAGTCATACCTCTTGATTGTCATGAAGTTGGCACAATGGAACAGCAAGAAGTTTAAAGTTCCTTGGAACGGTGAATCTACGACTCGCTGGAAGCTTGACAAGAAAAAGTTTGTTGCACTCCTGAAGAGATAAACATTACACAATCAAGGGCTTCTGGCAGCTATCAAATAAACCAATATGCTGAAAAACTCACCTTAGGTTTTTTTATATTTGGCGGCAAATATGGATAAAGAAGTGATTCAAACTTAGGCCTCCACCAAATTCCAAGACATTCTCCAATCTGAACATCCACAATAAAAAGTGTAGAGCAAACTTTTTTCAAGAGAGAGGCGCATTAATCACGCTTTGAAGGAGGGAAAGTAACCAAACCATAAACGGGACATTGCGATTCTATATACCTCCCATTCAGGACCACGACCATCTTCACCAACTGATGAGTTGCTTGAAAGCTTGCGTTTTAAGCCATCAATATCTGCGGGTGTAAAACAAATTTTAAAGTCTTGAACCTTGTCAAGGATTTCTAACAGATTAGAAAGTCTAGGTGCCAATTCAACGAATGACTCTCAAAATTGAGACTTACCAGATTCACCTGCCCGTAGGCGACCTCCAGGAAGTTTGAATGTGGAGTTTTGTACTTGAAGCAACAAGATATGCGGGTGTTTAAACAATTCAACCTGTAATTAGAACTACTGATGAATCAACTATATTACATAAGATAATAGGATTTACATCACTGAATCAATTCACAGAAAGATAAGCTGGAGCAGTACACTCACACCTACTCATATCAGCATCAATAACATCATTACAGGATATAGCTAGGTGCTATGTTTGGTGTTAAGTATTGTCATTTACATGTCATTTGTCTACCATCACTTCATGCTGGGTGTTACATATCGATTTTGTTGAGAGTTGTCCTGCATTAGGAATTTACGAGCTATGTTAACTGCTCCACTCATCACCAATTGGTTTTGAGTTGGAACCTCGTGTATCTTAACATGGTATCAGAGCATGTTTTTCATGTGATTGGTATTCCGCCCACATGCTCAATGTCACCCGAGCTGTCAATCCTCGTATTTGGCTTATATAATATCACATGAGAGTTGTCAAATATTGTGAATTTACAAGCTATATTAGTTCTTTATAAGATATATGAACTATCCCACTTGTTACCAACTGGTTTTAAGTTGGAACCTCATGTATTCTAAACATGGTATCAGAGTAGTTTTTCACATGATTGACTATTCGGCTCGCATGTTCACCGTCACCTATGTTATCAATCCACGACGTAAGTGGGAGTGTTGAGAGTTGTACTACATTGAGAATTTACTATTTACGTTATTTCTTTAACTCGTAATTTTTTTACAAGATAAGTGAATTACTCCAAGTCTCCACTCATCACCAATTAATTTTGTTTTTGATTTGAAAACTCATGCCTACTTAAGAGATTTCAAATGTCATTAATCCACCAATTCACTTTGCAGGATATAAAACTAACAAATCCCACAAGAAATCCAGAATCCTAACATGCTGAAACAAAAAAAACATAAAAAAAGAAAAAAAAAACTTACCACGAGCACCGCAGAAACGCATTTCCTAATTCCATGCGCATCATAACTGACACCAAATCACAAAATTCAACAACTTTTCAAAGACCCACATCAAAAAACACCCAAAACAAAACAAAAAACCTCTCCAACTATAAAATCAACAAATTCACACATACTTAGCTTTCATACGCAAAACCCGTTCAGCCTCCGTTTCATTCCTCAAGGAGACTGCCTCTCTGGAGCCGAAGTAGTAACACCTAAGGGGGTAAATATCCAGCACGGTGGAATCACTATGATCAGTACTCCGATGGGAGTTACCGTTTTCCAAAACTACGGTTTGACCGGCCATTTGCAATGATTCAGAGGAATGTGAAGTACAGTTCTTCGACAGTGTAAGAGAAAAAGCGAAGGTGGAGGGACAAGGAAGAGTGGGGAATGGGAATATTATAATATTTGGGAAAACAAGGGAGTTGGAAGGCAACGTGGCTGTACTAGAGAGAACTGGAGGTTGAACTGGAGGCACGAATATAACAATGTAAGGAATATAATAAAGGGAGACGGTGATATTGCCAGAGCAATTTTCTTAATCGCAGAGCGACTGCAGTCGAATTGACAGATTTGCCCGTGCAACTATACAAAAACGGAAACGTTCTGGAGAACACGTTATGGCAATTTTATATTGTAACCACTATTACCGATTTACCGGTAATTTACTCTATTGACATTTATTATAAATAGATATTTAATCATTTTGTATTATCATTAATAGGCATATTATTGTTTGTAAATAGATATTTTATCTTCTGTAATTTATAAATATAATATTCACAGAAATGTTATTTTGTATATATTTACAAACTAAGGTGGTAAACTGTCTATTTCACAAATCAATGCCATTTTCAAATCAAAAGAGTGTACACTGTCTTTAAAATCTTAAACTGTATATTTTCAAATCATTTGAGTGTAAGCTGCATATTTGAAAAATTATAGGGGAATTCATGGTATATTTGTTTTCTTTGTTTGGGAAAGGTTGATTTTAGGGTAAACCCACTTTAAAATCCCTACCTCCAAATATAATTTTAACATTTCTCCCTATATCAAAGATTATTTATTCTAACTGTCTATCATACTTCTTTTCTTTATTCCAACTCTCTATCAACCTCAAAAGACATAAAAGACTTACTTAATTCCATAAAAGTCCCTAATACTTTTAGGATTTTTACAAAAACACCCAAAAATCTCATTTCTCCAATAAACAACTCCTAATAAGGGATACGTAAATGCATGTGCCTTAATGGTATTATATGAACATGAGATCCTTCAGTTTCTGTCATCTTGAGAAAACCCAATAGCACACTTTTGCAAAGAACTCACGGTTCATGAAAAATTTAAGCCATAATATTCCCTTATTATGTAAAATTAAATAACATGACAATCATGCTTCTGTATTACAATAAAATTTTAACAAATTGAAATATACCATTTTGACCATAACGGCACCGGGTGAGGTGGGTTGCAAAGCCACCAGTCCAAAACTTACTGCCTCCAGAATGTTTTACAATGGCTCCTCACCATGCAACCTCAGCTCTCATGCGAGGGTAGTCTGCCAGTTATCCGACTCCTTCAGAAATCACACAGCACAACCCTTATTCGTTTCCTACCTTATGGCGTATGATATAATCAAGATATAAGAAAGATTTAAAGAAATCTGGGAAATAGATGGACAACAGCCTTCGTTTTACCAAGGCATTTGGGAGGAGACGAGCTTGTTTAGCCTCTCATATAGATGGGGCTTGACTTACGAACACATAAACTGAAACCAAACAGAACAATATTACAAACGATTACAAAAGAAAGAAAATTTTACCAAGCTATGAAAGTTGAAGACTTACAAAGCTTGGATACAAAGCTTGGAGACTATAAATTTATTTTCAGGAAACTATGGTGAATTTTCGATGTCCTTCCCGAATGCCTTGGTATTTATAGAAATCTGGAGGTAGATGTGAAATCCGGACTTCAAATCTTATTTATAATTAGACGTTGCATGCATATTCTCTCTTGGTATCTTGTGGTCCCTTCGACTTTCGGCCGAAGAGGTTGTCCTACCATTTTGTTTTCTTTTGACAATGATAGTGGTCCTCGTCAGAGTCGCATGACTCTTGTTTCCATGTGGTCCCTAGAAATTTGGCTTTTGCAGTCCGCGTGGGAATCTTCCACGTTTGCCTGGTCCTGCTTTGTCGTCTTTTTTGGTCCCTTTTGACAGGGAATCCTTTTTTGGTCTTGCTATCTTCCCACATGAGTCATGTTGCAGAACTCCTGGTTAGTTTATTTGGTTGCCGGAATCTTGTTGTCCCATAATATTTGTCTCTTCTTTTCAAAGATTTCCTCGGCAAATTTTGTAGTGTGGCTCGTCATGGAGTTAACCATGAATGATTCATTCGCTGTTTTCTGAAAAATTTTGAATGGATACTTAACTTTGTCCATCTCGGTGAGACAGACCCATAATCATCAAGCTCTTCTGGTAGTAATATCGTCTTTTGTGAGGGGAAAAACTAGTGTTGTTCCTTCGGGCGGTGGTTTTATTTGGTCCATCATCTTCTAGTTAGGCCTTTGTAACTTCACAAAATGGGAGCTGTGGTGAAGACCTTTTCCTGTGATTTCTGCGGATGCGGTTAGGAATTTCAGCTCCAGAACATCTCCTCGTCCAAGTGTATGATTATTTGTCATGAGTCATACACCCCTTCGTAGATCCAATCTGGTAATTTTATGATTTCCGAAAAACTTGGTGTTGTGGTAAAGGCTGAGGCCAGGCAGCCAAAATCAAACCACACTCTAACACTTTCTGGTTTGACACCAGGATGCATCCACATTCTTGGGTATTTTCCTGACCAGCTCGCTGTTATTTTTCCAGGAATTATACCAACTCTCGTATAGAGTTTCTCCCATGTTCTCTGATATTCCTGGAAGGGGGGAGATGGGGAAACTTTAATCTCGTCAGTATTAACCTTAGATTTGCCCGCCGATGGCCTAAGATTAATCTCTCCCTCTTTAACCCCTGAGGTGCTGGGTTGGCTTAATTCTTCAGATATCCTAGATACATGGGAATCAATTTTTCCTTCTGTATCTTCCCCGAAAGAATCAATACTAGGACTTGTAGTGGTGGTACTTGACTCGCAACCTGAGAATTTATCACCAGGCCGTTGATCTTCTTGTCTAGCTCCTCCATATTTTCTCCGAGGTGCTGTGATCTCGTTATGATGGAATTAGTTTCACTCGCTTCCATCTCTCGTCAAGAAATCTGCAAGAATATGTTTTTAAGATTTCACAATGACAATATCATAATCATAATATTGGCATTCAGCTTGCCATATTAAAAGTCTAGCAATTTTCTGGTTTTGATTCAATTTTATTTTTAAAAAAAGACTTGACAGTTGTATTATCCATTTTTAAGATAAATTTCTTTGACAGTAAAAATAATGGCCATTTTTTGAAAACCTTTCGAACTGCAAAGAACTCTTTCTCGTTGATGTGACATATGATAACTTCGCTGCTGTCAAATAGACCGCTGCAATATCTGCATGACACTTCTCCGTCTGGTGTGGCCATCTGTGGCGTCTCGTCACCTTAATCCTCAATTAAGTTTCAGTTACATAAATGACAGTCTTTATAAACAGGATTAAGATACTGCTACTACTACTGATCAAGAGTTTTCACTATTTTTGTTGCTTACATAGTTCATATACATCACATTCTGGATATCATTTACACACCATAATTCATCCAGTCTCGATCAGTTTAACTCCTAGCAGCAGAAGGCAAACTCACATTCACAGCTTATCCTCAGCTCTGAGTCCTTACAGAACAACCACACAACGCATGAGTATATAGAAATGATGTTCATACTCCAACATCAATATGATGCATAAATAATGTATAAACAACTTTCTGTAATTCATGCATTTGTAATACTCCTCTCTGGTTGTTCCTGTATATACCCCAACATACCTCAAAACACAATATACAACATGATACAATTGGCCAAATATGTCATCACATATTTATTCAACATACTGTTATAACATATCGATATGATATACCTCTCAGCTTAATATGTTAGTGGATCAACCTTCACATCCCCTATTAGCAGCACATATCATATTACCGTCCTCACACGTTATAACAATCCAAAGCATATGTCCAACAATGGATACCTCTCATCACGGCATCAACATGCCCCATCATGTTATAACGGGACCGATATGATATGCCTCTCAGCTTAATATGTCAGTGGCTCAGCCTTCACGTCCCATATTAGCAGCACATATCATATAACCGTCCTCACACGTTATAACAGCCAAAGCATATGCCCAACAATGGCATACTCAATATGGCATCAACTATATGCCTCAATAACATCGTGCATCACATCACCAATCACATGCCTCAACAGCATGACTATACAACATGCCCAACAATGACATACTCAGTATGTCAACAACTGTATGCATCATTCACATCGTGCCTCACAACACAATCACATCTGATATTCACAATCATCTCATACTCAATAAACAATATATCATCATCACATATAATGATCAGAAATGGAAGATCAATACTCGTACGTCAACACGAACCTGTCGTGTTGTACAAAATGTAGAAAAACAGGAGTTAAGATGTAATCTCCACTCTAACCCGTCCCCTGTGATGGTGCTACATGAACATCAACAATTATCATGTTAAAATAGGCTTCACCATCAAACTTTCCACAAAATATAACATTTTCAACAAATCATCCTAGCGATCAATCGGTCGTTGCTAGCGATCGATCGCTTCAATTTTTATAACCCTAGCGATAGATCGGTCATTGCTAGCGATCGATCGCTATTTAACTCCAATTTTCACAAAATGTTTCGGCCTTCTAGCGATCGATCGATATTTGTTAGCGATCGATCTCTAACCACTTTCACTTCGAGCGACCGATCGCTATGCTCTGTAAAATTCAGAACATGGCGATTTTGATGTCTATCCTCATGGTTCTCCACCTACATCACATAATAACCTACCAAACTTCATGAACCATTTGTTAATCATGATAGGAACATGTTTTCATCATTTTATCACTTAAATTCAATGATTTCCACTTCATATCAAATCTCAACATGCAACCAACTATATCACACTTGCTAAAGCATATTACTATTCCTAAAGTATAGAACTCATGAGATGCTTACCAATTCTCTTAGATGTTACTTCACAACAAGTGTAGAAGTTCAATTGCAAGCACAAGTCACCACAAGTTAGTAAAAGCACTCAAACCCTTGAAGAGAGTGTGTAGAGAGATTTAGGTGAGAAAATGTGTGATTATGTGTTTATAAGCTGAAATCACCCTTTTATACTTCCTACAAAATCATATCAAATTCAATTCATGTGTTTTTATCATGCATCAAATCCATGCCTTCCATGTAGAGTGACTATTATACAATGTATAACTCATAAAATGCATCTACACAACACTATCAATTGCATAATCACACATGTGTAACAACAACTCCATATAGTTGTTTTACATTTCATTTAGTCACATACTTTCTCGTATCAAATATACTTATCATTCCTACCATTTCCTTTGCCATCCAATTATACATCAGATCAATTTATTGTTTCTCAACTCTGTCATTTCAACATGGACATTAATCTTTTTAGCACATGTCAACGAATCATACTCAGTCTGACTCGAACCCTAGTCCACATCATACCGTAATTGTCGTATAAGTTTTAAGGAATCCGACAAGCATAAAACGCAGCGGAATAAAAAAAATAGGATTCCCACCGAGGAACTATACGAAGTTATCATATCGGGTGTCGAGAGTTATACCTTTGTAGCGTGTTTGATGCAGAATTCTCGAAGCAAGACGTCCACGAGTCACGAGAAAGTTTTGCCTCTACGGTATCCACACGATCAAATCAAAAGGAATGTTGAATTTATCAAGTTGCTAGACTTGATAAATCAACTGGGAAAAGGGACGAAACGTCTTAGTTACAAGGTGACGACTACCTCTTTTCAGAAGTGTTTTAGGTTTAGTTAATCTGTATTAACCATTAACCAACATTCATGATATGCACACACACACACACACACACACACATATATATATATATATATATATAGATATTGAGACGGCTGGTCATAATAAGGTTTTCTAAAATCTTTTGGCCCATAACCCAATATGCGTATATGTATATATTCATATTTATACATATCTCTATATATATAAATACGGCCCATTAGTTTATTATTAGGACTCTTCCTAATCAATTTAATTCATCTAATGAATTTAACTCCCTTTATCGATTTAATCTTTGTGCGACCCGTTAGGATCTTGCAACGTTGTCAGTGACATAAAATCTAATTTTATGTCACAAACAATGAGCGGTATCTAGCAACACATCAAGGCAACCCAAGTTACAAGAATGTCATTGACTCGACATTACCTATGGAGTGTGATAATATTCACCATGTCACGTAATCCCTTTGTCATATGTGTTTAGATTAAACACGAGTCATGTAATAAGTCATACTCATATAGTTCAATCTTATATTTATTGATCACCAAGTAGACTAGAATAAACGAATAAGCTCGATATCACATATCGACTCATAAAAGCATGGCCATGTATTTTAGTCTCACTTGATCAAGGGCCCAAACACTTCTCATGTGATGCCTAAAATTAATTACATTTGATTAATTTATTTAATAGTAGTAAATTGTGATATAATCACCGAGTTAATTTCTGAAAATTATAAATTGGGTTCGGAGTTGAGAATAAAATAAATATGAGTTGAAATTGTCGTGTGAATTAATTAAAGATGGAGTTATTGCAAATAATAAAATAATTTATTTGTTGGTGGGGATAGTAGTGATGCTCGAAATGAATTGTATTTATTTAATACTAGTGGTATTAAAAACGAGATAGTCATGGAATTATAATTTGAGAATAGTAGTTGGAGCGGAAATTGTAATGACTCGAAATCGTAGTATTAATTAAATCAAGGAAATTCTTTGCAATAATAATAAGATTATTTAAGTTTAGATTTGAATGGAAATAGGAGGGGTATAAATGAAACTAGTGGTGTAAAAGTTATAACTAGTGTATGACATAAAACACCTACTTCTCACATTACACACACTAAAGCCGATTTCCTTCCCCATTTTTCTCCTTCATGCGATTTCTCTCTTCTTTAGCGCCATCTCCTTTCTTGCTGAAAGAATCGATCGATTTCTCAGATTTCTTCAAGGTTGATGAATGATTTCTCTTCCTTGTTACTTAATCGATCTTTCCTTGGATTTTGGCATTGGTTGATTTTTTCTTGCGTTGGGGAAGGGTATGGTGCGGCCGATCGGTTCTGCCAGGGAGGGGAGATTTTGATTTTATTTGTTGAATTCCTACCTTGTGGGATAGGTTTTAGATGATTCAAGATCTGTATTGGAGATGGGTGTGGGGAAGGGAAGCATTGTGTGTGTTTTGCTGCGTGTCCACTGTGTGTGCATGTGTTATTGTGTGAGTGAGTGTGTTGTATGTGTGTTAGTGTGTGTAGGTATGTGCAGAATACATGTTTTGTATGTGTTCTAGTGTGTATTTGTAGGTGTATGTGATATATACACATGTGTAATGAGAATTTCAGCATGTATTGGTGAATATATAGGTTATATATACATGGCTATGTGTATTTAAATCTGTATCGGCGTTGTATATGCAAGAATATGTGCATCAAAGTGTGTATAAGTGTTGTATATGCATTCATATGTGTATTTAAATATGTATATGTTTTGTATATGCAATAATATGAGCATTTAAATGTGTATAGGCGTTGTATATGCAAGTGTAGATGCATTTAATTGAAGATATGTGTTGAATATGCAAGTGTAGGTGTAATTAAGCATGTTGCAGTGTATACATATGGGATGATGCATCGTCGCTATGAAAGTAATCTGGATTTGATTATCATGTGATAAATATACACTAATACTTTGAATTGTATAAGTTTTTAGTGTCTGGGTGAGTTAAGGATTTGAAGTACGAATGTAATTTTTAACTAGATGTTGAGAATGTTGGGTAAATTGTACGAACAAGATGGATAATAACATGATAAAATATTATGGATTTTATTGTTTTGAAGTGATGGGATCTCCTAATTAAAAGTTTGAGTATGTAAATGACAATGGTATGAACTAACATGTAGTTGCTCAGGGAAGTATCAATTACCTTGATTATGTAACAATGTTCATATAATTGAATTGTTGATTGATGATATTGAAATAAAGTTAAGAAATATATAAATGATATTAATTGTGCTTTAACATTGAGTGATGATTTTGATATAGATACTACATGAGTCTCCGGATGTCAGTATAGCTTGATTTTGTTATCGACTATAAGGTACGTGGTGACGTACAAGCACGTATACCAAGTACTTATATATTCATGTATACATGTATTGTTGAATGTGGTGTTTAAGATTAAGTAATTGAGTATGTGAATTGAGTTTAATACACGTGGAATGGTGGATACGTAGATGTACGTGATACGGGTATACGAGTTGAACATTGATGCATTTGACATGATTGATATGAGGAAATTATTGAGAGCAGGGGTGATGGATAGGCATGACTGCCTTAAATATGTGTTTGGTTATGATTGAGCAAAAATGATGTGTTATGAGAATATCGATTTATCTCGGTGATGAGTTTCATATTTAATTAATGATATTGAACTTGATGATTATGGATTTGTGGAATATTGAACAGGGACAGTACGAGAAAGCTTAATTGGTCAGACTTATTCAAGGAGTGCACTTTATAATTTCCAATAGCTTTATTGTAAGGATCCACGTGCCCTTAACCCGTTATTAGTATATTAATCCATACCATTAGTGCATATAATCATACTATAATGGGGAAAAGCCATATGCAAGTGCTACACCATATTAGCTATCTAGAAAATTTCTTGCATTCAATCCACATAATATTAAAATCCCCCAACCAAGATTACATATATGACATGCACCCTCATAATACACTAACATGCTCTCAGTTCTTTTAGCAATTCCATATTTAATTGCATGCAAACCATAAATGAACAGAGAAAAGCCGTAGCCCAATTATACATTCCATATACACGTAAAATGTACTCACATGAGAGCACCCAATGAATAAGCGTGTATCTAATGTATAAAATACCTTACCGGATACCATTACTGATACTTCAATTCTGGAAGCACCCCCCCAAGCACAACTCGATCTCAACTCTGGATCTATGCACTAATTCAACCAGCTCTGGTACCTCGATCCGGGAAGTACCTCTAATCAACAGCCCGAGCGTAACTCCAAAGCTGCTGCTACACCTGTAACACCTGTCCCAACAGAGACAGCCCCCACACGGGGTGAGAATACCAATACCCCCAATCCAATAATCATAATATTGCAGTTCATAATTTACAGAATGTAAATGCCATAATTTAAATGATACTCCCTGGATGGCATCATCCTCATCCGGGATCCCCTGTATTGTTCCTGTTCTCAAAATAACCAAACCATTAAATTCTCAAAAGCCAGTTGATCATCTCATTGATCAACTAAAACCATTCCTGCTATACCAGTTCCATAACCAAATGCGATTAAACCATCAAAATAGAGTACTACAGATATCACATATATCTAGCAAATGACTCCCTATTTCTATTTCATAGCTCGCTCCACAATGGCGGCATTTCAACCCCACGCACGCTCAACAATAGCGGCGTCATAACCGATGGTCGCTCAACGGCGACAACATCCCAATCATTGCTCGCTCAAAAGCGGTACCATATAATTCCCAATGAATGTCCATTTATCGCAATTACCATATACCATACATTTCACTATCCATTTATAGCAAGTACTATGTACCATGCATTTCAGCATCCATTTATCGCAAATACTACATATCATGCATTTCAATGTCCATTTAATGCAATTACCACATACTGTAAGGACCCCAAGCCCTTAACCCTTGATTAGTGTATTAACCACTATGTGTGGCACATGCTTTCAAAAAAAATCAATCGGGAAACTCAGATGATACTTTACCATTGAATGGCAATTACAAAATTTCTTTAATATTCAACGTTATAAGATCATCTCTACAAACAAATAGACTCATAGATTTCGCCCATTACCATCCCCATTACGCCACATTTTACATTGTGGACTTTTATAAAAATTTGGGCAGAGTCTCCCCATAAATTGAGCTATCCCGAAATAAAAGCACACCACATAATATAATTCCCGGCCAGGGAAAGCACACACAATAAGACAACAAAAATGGGTTTCAACACCCACATAATACACCAATTACTCTCATATCATTTAGCAATTCTACCACTAATTGCATACAACATAGAATGAAAGAGAGAAAGGCTCATGCCTTTATATACAACCCATATACAAGTATAATCGTGCTCACATGCGAGCATCATGAATATGTATATAACCCTCAGGTGTATATGAGTACCCTATCTGATACCTTGCTCCATCAAGCCCTGGTACCACGATCCTGGGAGTACACCCAATCAACAGCTCGAGCTCAGCTCCAAAGCAATCGATGTACCTGTTCACCTGCCCCAATAGAGACAGCCCCCTACGGGGTGAACATACCAATACACAAAATCCCATAATCACAATAATGAAATTCATAATTTACAACAAAAGTAAATACTAATGAATTTTAAATGATACTCCCTGGATGGCAACGTCCTCATCCGGGATTCCGTGTACTGTCCCTGTTCTCACAATCATCAAACTCATCAAATCTCAAAAATCAGTAAATCAACACATTGATTAACTCATCGCATGCCTAATTCTCGATATCAATAAATAGTGATTCCAATTTCATTATACATGCAAATATAGATATCTCAATATCAAATACTGATTTCTCAACTTCGCTATCAATCACAGATAGCTCAAATGCCTCGCATTTATTTTACCAATTCTCCATTATACTCAGACATCTCAGATGTCTTACAATTATTTCATGATTCCACACTCATTCTCAGGCATCTCAATGCCCTACAATGGTCATATAAATCCAGTACCCCATATATCATGTAAGGTTATACTACTCTAGTATCACGCACGCTTGTGGCGGCGATGTCAAGATTTGGTCGCTCCATAGCTATCTCAACACATATATATAACCACATGCACAACTATTTAATGCAATCAAAACACATTATGCATTTCACAAATGCTCTAATATAAAGAAATGCTCGTACATCGCACGTACCTTAAATCTCCGTAGTCCAAGCCAAACCTTGCTCGAGTTCCATGCCCCGAGGAATGATGTGCTAACACGACAAATAATTCACAATTATTTACGAACATGTACCCCATGCTCAAGCACATCCATAACCCTATAAAAATATAGTCAACACACGACAATTGACCATTTAAAAGACTCGGGGCAGAGTACATGCAGGGAGGGAAATCGAAAGAGACATCAACGAAAAATTGCTCAAGAACCACCCTTAAATTTTCGAACCCTAACATCACAATTCGAACCCAACCAAGCACCATAATTCATCTAAAACATGAAATAATCGATCAATAACAAGAATCACCCGCCCCTCCTGCCAAAACCCCTTAAATCGAACACAATCCCTCACGCATACAGGGAGAAATTAGAACCAAATCAACACAAAAATGGTAGGGAATTACAAGAGAAGAACGAAAAAGGGGTAAGGAAGATACCCAATCGAAAATCGGAAGGAAATCGATCGAAAATCGAAGAACCCTAGAAACGGACCACTGCGCTTTTCAGGAAAATCCGAACGCAAATCTCGACGAAACTTCAAATTCCTGGTGTGGAAAGTTGCGCCTGGAAGAGACGAAGCCAACGGCGGTCCGGACGCGCCGGATGGTGGCCGGACGACGGCGGGCACACGGTTTTTACGGGCGAGGGTTGGGGGAGACGGGAAGGGCAGACGGGGAGAGAGAGAGGCGGGCAAGGAGCTGAAATGATTTCTAAAATTAAAATCTCGGGTTCAACTGGTATTTATAGCAAAATTACCCCGAAATACCAATAGCCCCACAAATACATCATGATTCATTAAAAATCATCTGTTTTCAAAAACTCTCTCCCTAACCTCAAAAACCCATACCGGTGCCCACACAAAGCACCCCAGATCCCGAGTCACACTAAAAACCCAACTCATAGGTTTTTCACCGAAATGAGAATAAAATCTCAACCTCGGGATCCAACGATCCCAACTACCCAAATAGACGAGCTCGGGAGGCCCAACACCGCGATTAAACTCCAATCGCCACGTAAAAACAACTTTAGGGGTCATTAATACTCCGGGATTAACACCAATAATCCCAGGACATCACACATACCATGCATTTTACAGTTGCAACATTAAATAGGCTATGCCCGTACGTCATACGTACCTTATAGTTCCGTAGTTCGAGTCTGACCTCGCCTGAGTCCCACGACACGAAGAATTAAGTGCTAACACATAAATAGTTCACAATTAAACACAGGCATGCAACCACGTGTCCAAGCACGTTCATAAGCCATGACGATTATCAAAAATAAAAGCCCCCCGGCTAAGCATGCATAATACCCAAAATATTCCATTTTACCAGTTTAAAAGATAGTCAAAAAACCCAACCGAGAATTCCGTTTTATTAAACTTTGGCTCCAACCAATCCATTTTAAAGGTATAGCATTCCTATTGGAATGTGGACATTGCCCCGAAAATGGCCCCTTTAAACCTCGGTTCCAAAATCCCGACAATTTCCAAATATTTCAAAAAAAAACTAAATCCTTCGGGCGGCGATCGATCGCCACCTTTATCGCGATCGATCGCCACAGTCCAGTGGCCAAACCAGTGCATTCTCGCGATCGATCGCCAATCCTCGCGATCGATTGCCAACCCTTTCGCGATCGATCGCCGAGACCGCGCGATCAATCGCCAGCACTGTTCATCGCCTTCAAAAATACAGCTGCACGTCGCGATCGATCGCCCCACCTCGACGATCGATAGCCACCTGCGATTTTCCGAAAATTCGAGCTTCCATGGTGTTTTTCACACCCAAACTCAAAACCAACACCCCATACACCTTCAACACCTCAAATACACCATTTAAAACCAATAAAAACTTTTAAAACTCAACATAGGATTTTAACCAAAATTCCCCAAAACCCATAACCAACCAAAACCTCAACCAAAAGCTACCATACTACTACCAAATCAAAGACAATGATGAGGGGAAGACTAATACCTGATCATATTCGAGAAATCGACCTCCGAGCCAAGCTACCATCGATTTTGCTTCCAAGAGCAAAAGAGGGGAAATGGTGGGGGAGGGTTTGAGCGAAGAGAGGGGGAAGAGAGAGAGAGGTTCCGTGCTAAAATGACAGAAAACCGAGTCCACTTGGTATATATAGCACCAAAACTCGAAAATACCAATCCCTTCACAAATACACCATGATTCATTAAAAATCATATGTTTTCAAAAATCATCTCTCTAACTTCAATTCCCATTACCAGCCCCAATACAAAGTACTCCGGACCCCAAATCCCACCAAAGACCAAATTCCAAGGTTATCACCACGATGAGAATACAATCTCATTCCTTAGATCCAACGACTCCATAAATTGGATTCAAAATCCCCGAGAGTCCCAAAACCGTAATTAATTCAAAATTGCCACAAATAAAATCCCTTAAGGATTATTACCACACCGGGATTAACACCATTAATCATCGGTAATCACATTTATTTTGTTGAATTATGATTTTGTATATTAATATGATTGCAATGTTATGCCTGTTTATGCTCACCGGTGTGTGGATTGTTTCTGTTGAAACAGGTAAAGCTGGTACAATGTTAATTCAGGGAGTAAGTTCGATGCTCATGGGATGGTGGTGCTCTCGGAAATGTGGTACAAGTATTGGTTGGTGATACATCTTACTTATGCATTTAGAATGGTATTCATTTATTCATTGCTCGTGTGTGAGCATCTGGATGCATGTATATGGACTCTATAAGAGTGTTGAATTCTCTTTTTACCTAGTCGATTTAAGTATATTTTATCTCGAGGAAAATGTGCTATACGACTTTAGTGATGATGGGAATTTATATCTTGTTTGATTATGCAAAGTATGGTGATTTCCCTGGCCGTGAACTTTTATCTTTAGATTATAGTGTTTTTATATTGAGGATGTTTATAGTTGTGTGTATCTTCTCGGATAGTCAAATTTAGGGGGAGACTCTGCCCAAAATTTTATAAAAGTCATAGGGTATATGAGAACCATGTAATGATTCTTTTAAAGAATGAACATTTTCATATACATACGACGTATCATGTAGCGAGAGTTTTTAAGACTGATAATGTTATTGGTATATGTGACGTCATAATTGCATTATTGACGTGATGGGACTTTGGGTCCTTACATCTCCTGTTATATAGGAGGGACAAATCCTATCTTGATCACTCAACACCCCTATACATAATTCGTTGTGTATCCAATGATTGTCTTTATAGTTTACCCTGTTACAGGTAACGTTTGACAATATCAAGATACACAACTCCTTATGTTGGGATTTCTGGTGATCTCAAGTCGTAAGGATTACATACACTATTATCACTATGAGAATTTCTTATGACATTTATATAACTATCCATGTAGCATTCTCATGGTGGGTCTGTCCAGTACATAGTTCTCTACCATGTACCCATGTGTTGATTCGATATCTCATATCCATGAACAAATTCATCAATCAATACATACTAGTCTCAATGCATTATCATTATCCTAATTTCTGATAATACTTGACTAGGGACAATCTTTAAGAATAATACAATTTTATTCTAAGGACCTTAATATATATATATATATATATATATATATATTCATATTACACAGATACTGGAATAATATATAATAATGAATTGCCATTAATAAAATCATATTACATTGTATGCCAAAATCAATCATCTAATGAGTTGTCTTAGAACATATCCCAACAAATCTCCCACTTGCACTAAGACCAATCAGACATGTACTTAATGCCTAAAAATCTAGAATGACGACCACGCTTCTGCTGAGATAGAGATTTCGTCAGTGGGTCAGATACATTATCATCAGTTGGTACTTTGCATATTTTTACATCTAATTTTCAACGATTTCTCGAATGAAATGAAAACGCCGAAGTATGTGTTTGGATCGCTGGTGAGATCTAGGTTCCTTAGCCAATGCGATGACTCCATTGTTGTCACATTAGAGTTCAGTCGGATCTAGAATGCTAGGCATAACCTTAAGCTCAGAAATGAACTTCTTGATCTAAACTGCTTCCTTTGCTGCATCTGAGGAAGCAATATACTCAGCTTCAGTTGTAGAATTGGCTACTGTATCTTGCTTTGAACTCTTCCAGTTCACAGCACTGCCATTTAGGCAAAACACAGATCCTGATTGCGATCAGAAATCATCATTGTCGGTTTGGAAGCTTGCATCAGTGTAACCTATTACATTGAGTTCTTCCTCACCTCCATAAATCAAGAATGTATCCTTAGTTCTTCTTAAGTACTTCAAGATATTCTTGACGACGATCCAGTGACATTCACCTGGATCAATTTGATATCTGCTCGTCATGCTTAAAGCATACGAAACATCGGGACGAGTACATATCAGCATACATGATAGATCCAACAGCTGACACATATGGAATCTTACTCATGCGTTGTCTCTCATCTTGTGTTGAAGGACACTGATCCTTCGAGAGATGTATCCCATGTGTCATAGGCACGAATCCTTTCTTTGATTCTTGCATGCTAAACTGTTTACCACTTTATCTATGTATGTACTTTGACTTAGGCCAAGTAATTTTCTTGATCTATCTCTATAGATCTTGATACCTAACACATAGGTGGCTTCATCCAAGTCTTTCATAGAAAAGCAATTCCCTAGCCAAATCTTTACAGATTGCAAGGCAGGGATATCATTCCCAATGAGAAGTATGTCATCTACATACAACACTAGAAAGATAATTATGCTCCCACTGACCTTCTTGTAGACACAAGGTTCATCTACGTTCTTGATGAAACCAAACTCTTTGATTGCATCATCAAAACGAAGATTCCAACTCCGAGAATCTTGCTTCAATCCATAAATGGATCGTTGATCGCTTTTATTTTAAACAATTAATTCCAGTGTAGCTACTTTATACTGCAAGTGCACGGTGTCAAATTTTAGTATAATGATTTAAAAATAGGGATGTCGTACCCACAGGAACTAACGTATAAGTACCAAATAAAATTAGAAAAAATATATTTAGCCTACGAAATAGATGAATAATTAACTAATCAAAATAAATACTTAAAAACTAAAAATTAAATCAACTCCTTTGAAGATGCGAAGGAATTCCACTCAAGAAATTTATCAAGATGTCGGTTCACTTGTGTTATCGTCAATGATTATTTTCTGAAAACAATTACTATCCAATTAATTCTTAAGGTGACGGGTTCCCGTAAAATATTCAATACACTTTCTCAAGATATATTGAAACTAATATCAAATTGAAACAAGTAACTTTCGTTCATTTAATCGTCAATTTAATATTGCATAAATCTCTATGAAAACCGCTAACTTTAAATCTTACAACCCAAAGTTATCACATATATGATTTAATCTCTCGGTCTAAATCTTGAACATACAACATGATTTATTATAGCGTATTATAATTTCATCTCTCGATCTCAATTATAATTCACAAATCAATCAAAGTTAGCAAGGCTTTAATAGCATTAAAATTATAAATCATGCACAAAAGAATCAATCCACTCAAGAAACATTCAAATCATCAACTCAACACAAGCTTCCATAATCTTGATAAAATAAACTTAGTTCATATTCAAATCATCAACTCAAACACAAGCTTCCGTAATCTTGATAAAATAAACTTAGTTCAAATTCAAATCAAAATAACAAGATGAATAAGTGTTTCTCAACCAAATAAACATCAAGAATTCGAAATTAAAAACAAATGAAGTTTAGAAGTACGATAAACGAAGGAGTCGATTCCGTGCGTTGCAACGTAGCTTCTTCTCTTGCTTCCTTCCTTGCACTTCAAAGGATTTTTGCTCTTAAATTTTGTGGATGTTGGAGGATGATAAAAGGCTGCTATGTAGTGTATGATATGATGTTGAACTCCTCAAATTCGTGCCCTAGGTCTGATATATATAGGAGAGGAGGTGGATGGAAGTGTTCCCAATGGACCAAACTAAATATGGTATTTTTTTTTTCCAGAAAACTCTGTCGCTCGATCGATCGAGCACTTGCATTCTCGTCCATGAATTTCTCTGCCACGCTAACGCTCGATCGATCGAGCAACGTTCCTTCTTGTTGGCCAAATTCTCTGCCTCGATCGATCGATCGAGCTCAACTGCCGATCGATCGAGTATGTCAGTTTCCAAATTCTTCATTTCTAGCCTCGATTTGGTCCGTTTTATCATTCTAGCTCACTTCTTCAACAAAACAAATAAATACCAAAAAGCGTAACATCATCCAAGAATCAACACGAAAATAAGTAAAAATCATTTCAAAATAAGCGTAATTTTTACCCTTATCAATCGTTGTAGCTTGCATACCAGCATCCTTTGGATCGACAAAACCCTCGGTTTGTGTCATGTACACATCCTCAATTAAGTTTCCATTAAGGAAAGAAGTTTTGACATCCATCTACCAGACTTCATAATCATGAAATGCAGCTATTGCAAGTAAGATCCTAATGGATTGAACCATGGCAACTGGCAAAAAAGTTTCATCATAGTCAATACCATGAATTTGTTTGAAACCTTTAATAACCAGTCGTCCTTTAAAGGTATTTACATTGCCATCCATGTCAGTCTTCTTCTTGAAAATCCACTTGCACCCTATGGGTCTTACCCCTTCAGGTGGGTCAACCAAAGTCCATACTTGGTTTACATACATGGATTTCATCTCATATTTCATGGCCTCTATCCATTTCTCAGAATCAGGGCCCATTATAACTTCTTGATAGGATGAAGGTTCATCCTCATCAATGAGTAGTAAGTCACCTTGTTGAGTCACAAGAAATCCATATCTCTGTGGCTCCCGGTGTACTCTTACAGACCTACGCTGGCCTTGTGTCTCTTGGCTGGCATTTCATCCACAACAACTTGTGGTGACTGCTCTGTTTCCATCTCAATGTTTTGTTGTGGTTGTACTTCACTAAGTTCTATTTGTCTCCCACTGGTTCTTCTAGAAATAAATTTTCTTTCAAGAAAGACACATGTCCGAGCAACAACCACTTTGTTCTCGGTGGGATAATAGAAATAGTATCCTTTTGTTTCCTTAGGATACCCCACAAATAAACACTTCTCAGATTTGGGTCCAAGTTTATTGGAGGCGTGACGTCTCACGTAAGCCTCACAAACCCAAATCTTCATAAAATACATACTAGGACGTTTGCTAGTCCATATCTCATATGGTGTCTTTTCAACTGATTTAGATGGAACACGGTTCAGTATAAATATTGTTGTTTCTAAAGCATGTCCCCAAAAGGAAATCAGAAGATCTGCATGACTCATCATAGATCGAACCATGTCCAACAAAGTTCGATTCCTCCTTTCAGATACACCATTCCATTGTGGAGTATACGGAGGTGTGAGCCAAGAGTTTAATGACTATCTAAAGGAGTGTTGGACTATCCCACACTCCTTTAGATAGTCATGAAACTCTTGGCTTAAATATTCACCTCCTCGATCTGATCGGAGGATTTTGATACTTTTGTCAAGCTGGTTTTGTACTTCATTCTTGAAATCCTTGAACTTTTCAAAGATTTCATATTTATGTTTCATTAGGTGCACATACCCATATCTACCGAAGTCATCAGTAAATGTAACAAAGTATTGAAAACCACATCTAGCTTGTATGCTTATTGGGCCACATACATCACTATGTATGAGATTCAATAAATCACTTGCCCTTTCATCATGTCCCTTGAAAGAGACTTGAGTCATCTTGCCCATTAAACAAGATTCACATGTTTCATATGGTTCAAAATCAAATGAATCTAAAACTCAATCCTTATGAAGCTTTGATATGCGATTCTCGTTTATATGGCCCAAGCGACAATGCCAGAGATAAGTTGGATTAGAATCATTAGTCTTAATCCTCTTGGTATTTATGTTATAGACAGACATATCCAGATTTAGAACATAGAGACAATTAATCAATTGTGCATTAGCATAAAACATCTCATTCAAATAAATGGAGCAACATTTGTCCTTTATAATAAATGAAAAACACATCTTGTCTAAACAAGAAATTGAAATGATGTTTCTAGTAATCGATGGCACAAAATAACAGTCTTGTAAATCTAAAACTAAACCAGAAGGCAAAGTTAATGAATAATCTTCTATAGCTAATGCAGCAACTCTTGCTCCATTTCCCACTCGTAGGTCAACTTTGCATTTAGCCTACATTCTACTCATTTTGAGTTCCTGCACATTAACACAAATGTGACAACCACATCCAGTATCTAATACTCATGATGAAGAAGTAGATAGATTAACTTCTATAACAAAAATACATGAAGTAGAAGTCACACTTCCCTTCGTCTTCTTAAGATCTTTGAGGTATAACTTGTAGTTTCTCTTCCAATGTCCGGTCTCACCGCAATGGAAGCAATTTCCTTTCTTAACCACTCCTCCCTTAGGCTTTAGTGCAGTAGCATGAGGCTTAGATTTGATAGAGACTTTCTTGTCTTTTCTAAAGCCCTTTGCTTTAGCCTTTCCCTTGCCCTTATTCACAATAAGAACATTTGTGGGCTTAGACTTCTTTGTGTTTACCTCGTAAGTTCTCAACATACCAAGCAACTGTGGTAGAATCTTCTCAATTTCAATCATATTGTAATTCAGAACAAATTGACTATAACTATCAAGCAACGACTGCAAGATCACGTCAGTGGCCAACTCTTGGTCCAAAGGAAAACCCAATTTTTCAAGATTCTCTATGCATCCAATCATTTTGATTACATGAGTTCCAACAAGGCTTCCTTCTACCATTCTGCACTGAAATAACGCTTTAGAGACGGCATACCTCTCTTGTCTAGCTTGTTGTGGGTAAAGTTGCTTCAGATGTTCAATCATATTGAACGCATCCATCTCATCATGTTGCTTTTGAAGCTCAGAGTTCATGGTTGCAAGCATTAAGCAGCCAACGTCAAGAGAGTCATTTTGATGCTTCTTGTAAGCACTCCCTATCAGCCCTTACGACCGTAGCAGGAGGTTCCTCAGTAGGTAAGGGTTCCTTTAGGATATATTGATTTTTCTCTTGTTTGAGGACAATCCTCATATTCCTATACCATTCTAGGAAATTTGTCCATTCAATTTGTCCTTCTAATGGACTGATTGCAAAGATAGTGTACTAGTCACGTTGTTTGATGCCATGTATATCTACAATATAAATATGCGAAATAAGTTTTATGATTTTAATCATTTAATAAGGTCTTATATTAAATAAAACTCCCACTGTTTAGTTTAATTTATCAACCCTCAAAACTATTAGTGGACCAAGATCCATATGTCACCTAATCTTGAGTTAGCTTTGGCTAATCACCCAAGACTCGGTTATTTAGGTAGACAACACTTTGTCAATTACATCATATATAACTCTTGGATGGTTGAGCGAACAACACTTTGTTATAATTCATCTAATGAATTATTACCCAACCCATGCCTCTAGGTTCCCAATCCTATTGAGATAACGTTAGTTAAGTCGAACCCAATTTAAAGTCACACTGATATCACTTTTATCCTAACGCACCTTACTAAGATTGTCACGGTACTTTGCTTTGGCAAACCTACACATGTTCAATCCAAGTCTTGACGAGTACTTTTAATTGGAAGACATCTAACTTGACTTAATATTATTATAGGGATTTAAAGATCTCACGATTTTATTAATATTGATAATGAAAATATGCCATGTACATATACATATACATATATACACACACACACATATATATATATATATTTATATATATATTAAAATCAAATGATAAACATGCATCACATACATCAACATAAAATAAACGTGCCATGGTTATAACCCGAACTACTGGTTTTCTCAAGCCAATGAAAAAATCTAAATGGTCAACCTAATGGTAACTTCTACAAGCACCTCTTCAGTCTATTTGTGAATGGCCTCCACGTCTCGGCAACATGGTCCAACTTCATTGATCTCCATCAACAAAAGCTAAAACTATACTATATAACAATGACATGATATAGAGAAGACCTCGAGTTACATTCGAGGGGATCATAGATGGGGGAATACATTCATAAAAAATGGAGAAGGCACGGCTCGCAGGCCGTATTTAAAAATTACAAACATTCACAAAATTAAAATCTAATTGGTCATATGGCTATAACCATGCACCATGCTCAAACAACACATAAAACATGCTAGTACATAACATCTAATGAATTAATGAATTAAATTCTAAACACTTTAAAATTTAATTTTAGGTTCATAACATGTAAATAAAATAAGAAAAATATTGCATGCTCAGGGCATCACATGCCTCGGACGCCCGCCCACGCGAGGGGCGCGGACGCCCACCTCTTGTGGGCGGTCGCCCACCCACTCGTGGGCGCGGTCGCCCGCCCATGCGGGGCGCGGTCCCCCGTCTTTGCGAATCCGTTCGCCTGACCATCGAGCTACGGTCGCCCACCTTGCTGGGCTCGGTCTCGTGCACACATATGTATCTTATACATAAAACTCGTGAATATATCATATATATTTTTACGATAGTTTCCCATACATATCTCATATCTTGATTATAACATATCATATATGTTCTTATTAATCGTTACAGTTTTGAATGAACATGATAACAATAACTCAAAGCATGATAACACAATTTATCACATAACCCCGATATGAGCTTCCTACACGGCCCTGATGCCACTGTAAGTAATCCGACAAGCATACAACAACGGAATATAAAAAATCGGATTCCCACAGAGGAACTATACGAAATTATCATATCAGGTGTCGAGAGTTATACCTTTGTAGCGTGTTTGATGCAGAATCCTTGAAGCAAGACGTCCACGAGTTAGGGGCAAAACTTTTTAGTTTTGCCTCTACGATATCCACACGATCAAATTGAAAGGGATGTTGAATTTATCAAGTTGCTAGACTATATAAATCAACTGGGAAAAGGGACGAAACGTCTGAGTTATGATGTGACGTTTACCTCTTTTCAGAAGTGTTTTAGGTTTAGTTAATCTGTATTAAACCTTAACCAACATCCATGACATGCATATATATATATATATATATATATATATATATATATATATAAATATATATATATATATATATATATATATATATATATATATATATATATATATATATATATATTGAGGCGGCGGCTCATAATAAGGTTTTCTAAAAACCTTTTGGCCCATAGCGCAATATGCGTATATGTATATGTTTCATATATATATATATATATATATATATATATATATATATATATAAATACGGCCCATTAGTTTATGATTAGGACTCTTTCTAATCAACTAAATTCATCTAATGAATTTAACTCCCTTTATCGATTTAATCTTTTGTGCAACCCGTTAGGATCTTGCAACGTTGGCAGTGACATAAAATCTAATTTTATGTCACAAGCAATGAGTGGTATCTAGCAACACATCAAAACTACCCAAGTTACAAGAATGTCATTGACTCGACATTACCTATGGACCGTGACAATATTCACCATGTAACTTAATCAATTTGTCCTATGTGTTTAGATTAAACACGAGTCATGGAATAAGTCATACTCGTATAGTTCAATCTTATATTTCTAGATCACCAAGTAGACTAGAATAAACGAATAAGCTCGATATCATATATCGACTCATTCGAGCATGGCCATGCATTTTAGTCTCACTTGATCAAGGGCCCAAACACTTCTCCTGTTATATAGGAGGGACAAATCCTATCTTGATCACTCAACATCCCTCTACATAATTGGTAGTGTATCCAATGATTGTCTTTATAGTTTACCATATTAAAGGTAACATTTGACAATATCAAGATACACAACTCTTTATGTTGGGATCTCTGGTGATCTCAACTCATAAGGATTGCATACATTATTATCACTATGAGAATTGCTTATGACATTTATATAACTATCCATGTAGCATTCTCATGGTGGGTCTGTTCAGTACATAGTTCTCTAACATGTACCCATGTGTTGATTCGATATCTCATATCCATGAACAAATTCATCAATCAATACATACTAGTCTCAATGCTTATCGTTATCCTAATTCATGATAATACTTGACTAGGGACAATCTTTAAGAATAATATAAATTTATTATAAGGACATTAATATATATATATTCATATTACACAGACACTGAAATAATATATAATAATGAATTGCCATTAATAAAATCATATTACATTGTATGCCAAAATCAATCATCTAATGAGTTGTCTTATGGCATATCTCAACATAAGTACCTAATAACCAAATAACACATGTATGCTTCATATCGAGACATTATGAACTCATCACATCGTGTCACAAGACTCATATATGTATTGAACATTGCAATAAAAAACACATACTCGTTACTATCGCAAGTAGAAACATACATTTCAGCCCAAAGTATATACTTACCAGCATTGCAGTAATGTAAAGTAAACATACCAGACAATAACTCTGGATACTATGGTATCATCTGCTGACTACGTCTCACATATCAGCTCCATCAACACGCTGCTACTCTCAAGGAACCGTGAGCAGAGATCTTGTGTTCCGGTATATTTGACAATCAACTCGAGTCAAGATCCGACTTGGTCGTGTAATACACAACAATACATCTTTATTTCCATATACATACTTAGTCTGGAAATATGACATCACAATACAGGACATAGACCAATAACTGAGAGTGACAATATCCAATGATATGTCAGTGTCTCCGCAGGTTGTAATACAACAGACAGTCCATATATCTGGACGATAGTTGTCCTCTCATATGAATTTCATCTCTAAGCATCTTCACGCAAGGGGAATAATCTACCAATTTAGACCAGACCTTTGCCCAAGATGTTTTCCCTGTCTCAACATTGACTATGCATGAGCTCAACACTGTGTAACTATATACACTCTCCTTTTCGCGTACACGTAACAAATGATCAACAACATTCCAAGACAAGAATGACTGACATGTCACATCTTACCCATTCATCACATTTGAATCTTGCACATATGTACTCAATATGCCACACAAACCATTTCATTGTATACCAATACATGGTATCACGGTATAGATACATCATAAACAAAATAGCAATTCTGAGGATTTCACCCTTACATTAATCTCGTCTATACAGAGATACTCCCAAACCAAGTGATGTCATCAAAGGCAAAGTAATTCATTACTTTCACATTAATATATCATCAAAGCAAATGTGCACAGAGCTATCACTGCTATAACATCTCACCACTTGCGCTGTATAATGCAATTAGACAATATGTCAAACGAAACATTTCCATCTATCGTTGTGTGTCAAACCTGCATACAGTTCTATATCTCCAATTCCATAACAACTAATGGAATCAAGAGAGAAAGTAGATCGGTTGCTTAACTAAATTGAGCAACCCTCAACAATCAAACAACACAAATCTCAATCATCATTCATATAATCCATGATCAACATGTAGTGTACATCAGAAGCCACGCACGATAAGCCGTTATATACGGACCACATATATATTAATAACCAAATGAATTTGAGTTCTAGTCATTTCGCACTAACTTCTGTGAATCAACGAGTCCAGTACAATGAGTATGCTATCATAACATTTATCCACACCATTTGTATGGTTAGATATCACATTTATCAGGGAAGTCATCCTCACCTCAAATAAAAGGAACCAATTCGATAATGACATTCATTTGCATCAACTACTCCCTCGAGACTACCATTCTTGAGTATATCACAAGCTCTTTCAAGAGGTCCATCACTCTCTTTACACTGCTCAATGCTCAACAAACATATACCACTTAACAATTGAAAACAACACGCCTTGATCATACCGTTATTCCAAGCATGTGCAATCCAATTTCCACATGGATTTCTCCAACAAATCCCACATTTCGCAGACAAATGATAACTCATTCCGTTCTTCTTCGATGGAAGAATATCAATATCACAAGAACTCAACAATGTTGTTAATGCTGTCAACCAGCGATGTCATGATATTTTGCCATACTAGGACACATCGCCTGTCAAACTCGCATTATCAATCAAACATGTACCACATAGTACAATTTAAATGCATACCTGATAGTGCATGACTGCTCCTATCAAATCATTATTACATCCTGGTATGCAATGGATATACAGTCTAACAATGCTTGTGAAGTAACAACATAAGACTTAACTACGGCCACAATGAATCGTACAATGTCTCTGACACAAATGCCAAAATGCTTACAGTACCGTTCAAGGAAATTCCTTGCAATCAAGCCCATAGTGGCTCCACACCAGATATCATTCCCAACTGAAACTCGACAATATCGGGTTATCAGACCACATATGACCCACAACTCTGGTTACAATTCACCAGCACATCCCCAGTGTACAATCAACCCAGTGGAGATCATAATCCTCATAGATTAACATTCTCGATCATACTCACACATATGCGTACCATTCGACGTCTGGTACGCGTCAATCCCAGTACATGTTGGTTGCACCAACATCACTAACTTGTTAAGAATACCATATGGTAATGTATAAATGCATACACACACTTGCTTGAGAACCAAATGTACAATACGCTCTTATTGTCACATCATGAAATTCACACGGTACCCACATTCCATCGAATGGATACATCAAGTTCACTCTCCTACTATACTACGGTATCACCTGAGTGTTAACATCACCACCAACATGTGAGACAGTCAAGGATTAGATAACATCTCACACACTGTCCCATACTACGACTACATAGATGTTTCCTGACTCCCATCATGATGTCATTATTCCCATCATGAAGTCCTTATGAGAATACACAGAAGAGATAAGAGAACATCATCTTCCCAATCTCACGGCCAGATACAGATAATCACATATGCCAAAGTCGTCAATTATTATATCTCAATCATCACTCATGAGACATTAATGACATAGTCATTCATAGAGCATGAGATTATGTGCTTCCCGACATTGATATACTCATGCAAAATCCATACTAATCAACTCAATGCATACACATACAAAGTATGACTCATCACACATATAGCACATCCGACTATACAGTCCACAGAACCAAAGGCCATAACGATAAATCTTGCACGTACTCAACTTAGTACTCTCGTGTCAATCTAGGACACACAATCGTATGCCAACCATGATATTCCTTTCACATATTACCATAGAGACATCCATATATGTCTTTCACATCACACATCACAACGATGGTATCAGTACCCATCGCTTGTCATACAATGTCAGTATATACTAGGCTGGCAGCACAAAGTACCATTGTATGTCGTCACCAAAATCTCATACGGTGTGCATCATCTCCAACATGTACCAGCTCGGCTTTCATCACCACATTCACAAACTGACATAGGGTTAATCACAATGACCCTAACATACGACCGATGCCTCAATCCCCTCACACACATAGGTCAACAAGAACGAACAAAACAACCTCACATACGATTGTCATATCATGTTTCATACTCAGAAACTCATCTTCGTATAGCTGTCCGAGGACTCAGAATCACAATCTGAAGACATCCAGTCCACCATCAGTCACCATTCACAGTCTCAATCACACTGACTTTGCACATGGAGCTGACACCAAGATCTGGTCACCACGCTCCAGCCACTCCTCAACTTGCTCCTCAGATTCAGTTCCTTCATATCGGAACACATATAGTTCAAGAACTGAATTACTGGCAAGTCCCCAGATCAGCATCTCTGTTCCCTCTAGCCCTTAGCCCGCTGGAAATGGTAGTACAAAAACAAGAGTCACAACCACAGTTACACTCACAACATCCCCTCTGACGTTCTTGGGGATTCATAACAAGTTGTAACACCATACTGCAAGGTTAACAACAATAGATTGAAACATAAAAAGCAAGCTAGCACAACATCCTATACAACATTAAGGATATAACATGCTTTCAAGTGAATAGGCATCTCCCTAATTCACTTCCTCTACCCTTGTTCACCCCGGTCATCTAACCACTGCTCTGATACTACTAATGTGGGGTCTCGTCATCTCAATCCTCAATTATGTGTTCAATTACATAAATTACATTCTTTATAAACAGTATTAAGATACTACTACTACTACTACTGATCAAGAGTTTTCACTATATTTGTCACTTACATAGTTCATATACATCACATCATGGATATCATTTGCATATCATAATTTATTCAATCTCGATCAGTTTAACTCCTAGCAGCAGAAGGTAGACTCACATTCACAGCTTATCCCTAGCTCTGAGTCCCAACGCATGAGTATATAGAAATGATGTTCATACTCCAACATCAATATAATGAATAAATATTGTATAAACAACTACCTGTAATTCATGCATTTGTAATACTCCTCTCTGGTTGTTCCTGTATATAACCCATGTACATACCTCAAAACACAATATACAACATGATACAATTGGCCAAATATGTCATCACATATTTATTCAACATCATGTTATAACGGATCCGATATGATATGCATCTCAGCTTAATATGTCAGTGGATCAACCTTCACATACCATATTAGCAGCACATATCATATTACCGTCCTCACATGTTATAACAACCCAAAGCATATGCCCAACAATGGCATACCTCTCATCATGGCATCAACATGACTCATCTTGTTATAACGGGACCGATATCTATGCCTCTCAGCTTAATATGTCAGTGGCTCAGCCTTCACGTCCCATATTAGCATCACATCATATAACCATCCTCCCACGTTATAACAGCCAAAGCATATGCCCAACAATGGCATACTCAATACGGCATCAACTGTATGCCTCAATAACATCATGCCTCACATCACAAATCACATGCCTCAACAGCATGACTATACAACATGCCAAACAATGGCATACTCAGTATGGCCATCAACTGTATGCCTTATTCACATCGTGTCTCACAGCACCAATCACATCTGATATTCACAATAATCTCATATCTCAATAAACAATATATCATCATCACATATAATTATCAGAAATGGAAGATTAATACTCGTAAGTCAACACGTACCTGTCGTGCTGTACAAAATATAGAAAAGCAGGAGTTAATATGTAATCTCCTCTCTAACCCGTCCCCTATGAAACAATTATCATGTTAAAATAGGCTTCACCGTCAAACGTTCCACAAAATATAACAAGTTCAACAAATTCATCCTAGCAATCGATCGGTCGTTGCTATCGATCGATCGCTTCAATTTTTATAACCCTCGCGATCGATCGGTCATTGCTAGCGATAAATCGCTATTTAAGTCCAATTTTCACAAAATTTTTCAGCCTTCTAGCGATCGATTGGTACTTGTTAGCGATCGATCTCTAACCACTTTCGCTTTGAGTGATCGATCGCTACACTCCTAGCGATCGATCGCTATGCTCTGTAAAATTCAGAACATGGCGATTTTGATGTCTATCCTCATGGTTCTCCACCTACATCACATAATAACCTACCAAACTTCATGAACCATTTGTTAATCATGATAGGAACACGATTTCATCACTTTATCACTTAAATTCAATGATTTCCACTTCATATCAAATCATAACATGCAACCAACTATATCACACTTGCTAAAGCATATTACTAATCCTAAAGTATAGAGCTCATGATATACTTACCAATTCTCTTAGATGTTACTTCAAAAAGCGTAGAAGTTCAATTGCAAGCACAAGTCACCACAAGTGAGTAAAAGCACTCAAACCCTTGAAGAGAGTGTGTAGAGAGATTTAGGTGAGAAAAGGTGTGATTATGTGTTTATAAGCTGAAATCACCCTTTTAGACTTCCTACAAAATCATATCAAATTCAATTCATGTGTTTTATCATGCATCAAATACATGCCTTCCATGTAGAGTTACTACTATACAACGTATAACTCATAAAATGCATCTACACAACATTATCAATTGCATAATCACACACGTGTAACAACAACTCCATATAGTTGTTTTGCATTTCATTTAGTCACATACTTTCCCATATCAAATATACATATCATTCCCTACCATTTCCTTTGACATCCAATTATACATCAGATCAGTTTATTGTTTCTCAACTCTGTCATTTCAACATGGACATTAATATTTTTAGCACATGTCAACGAATCATACTCAGTCTAACCCGAACCTGAGTCCACATCATACCATAATTATCGTATAAGTACCCAATAATCAAATAACACATGTATGTGTCATATCGAGACATTACACCTTCATGAGTATTGCAGCCCACCAATGATCACTAGCATCTGTATATAATACCAGTTCATCCTCGTCATTTGGAATTGCAAGCTTTGGTAGCTGCCTGCAAACTTCTTTAAGTTGTTTGACAGATTGTCTGTGATCTTCATTCCATTCAAACTTAACATCTTTTTTTAGTAATAGACTGAACACCTTCCAATGATTTGCTAGGTTATTGACGAACATCCTAGCAAAATTAACAGCTCCCAGAAAACTCTGAAGTTGTTTTAGATCCTTGAGGTCATCCGGATATCCTTGGACCTTTTCGATAATATGATTTTGCAAGATGATTCCCGATTCGTCGATCTCAATTCCAAGGAATTCGAGCAATAACTGCCTTCCTTTCGGAGAGCACTAGTCCTTCCTTGTAACAAACATCTGAAAAGATTTCCAAATTTTTAAGATGTTCTTTCATGTTTCTTGACGCAATAAGGATGTCGTCAATATACACGAACATAAAGTTGAAGTAATCGTTAAAAAGATTATCCATCTTCCTTTGGAATATCTGGGGAGCGTTTGTCAATCCCATTGGCATGACATTCTAGATATAGTGTTCTTGTGGAGTGGAGAATGCTGTGAACTTTCTGCTAGCTTCCTCCATCTTAATCTGGTAAAATCCAGACTTACAATCGAACTTAGAAAACACATTGGCATTATTGATGCTATTAACCAAATGTTCTCTGCTTGGGATAAAATATCTGTCAAAATCCAAAATGTCTTTGATTCCTTTATAGTTGATTACTAATCTTGGCTTTCCTCTTTTGATTTCTCTGTGATTCCGAACAAGGAATCCTGGATTGTTATATGGAGAAACACCTGCTGATATTAACTTAAGGTCCAGATGTTCCTTAAGTATTATCTGCATATCCTTCCAAACTTTCATATTCATGGGGATATGTCTGAATCTGAGGAACTCATTTTCTTTTCCAACTTTTACCTTCAAAGTAGCTATGAGCTCATTCTTAATCCACCATGCCAGTGGATCCTCGTTGTAGTTCCTCTGAACTTTTCTTTTTACATCCTCTAGAGTAATTTGCTCTTCGATGGTAGCTTCAGAGTGTTGATCTTTATCTTGTAATGTCTTTTTAGTAGCAAGAGGGTTTCCAGAGTAACTTTTTCCTCATCATGTTTTCTAAAAGACATAATATTAACCCAGTCAAAATTTTGAGAATCCTTTGCACTAGGACCTTGTTGTCGGAACTGAAGGATTGTTTCTCCAAATTTCCGCTGATCCTTCATCTTTGGGTGTCGAAGTTTTCCTTCATCACCACGCTTGCTGCGAAAACTAATATGGAATTTTCTGTGAAACGCCTCACATAATCGTATGCTCACAAATGGTAGTGAAAATAAGTGTCTGTGTCTTGTTCTCCTGAGTGAACCTCTTGAATGTCGGTAGGAAACTGTTTCATAGCATCATATCAGCACATGTATCATGTAAATAAATAGGTGGAGTTTTGACTTTGTACCATGGGATACGTCTGCTCCTTCGATTATTATTTTCGTTCACTGGACTCCTATTAAGGATAAGGATTCGCTTTGAAAAGTCTCTTCCGACAATGGCTGGTAATTTTTCACCAACTTCTTGGGGGAAGATATCAAGCATGGCAGTACATATTCCAGCTCCGGAATCATTGTAGGCTGCAAAATATTCTGCCCGATACTTCGCATATAACATCCCGACGGAGATGTATATGGAGAATGGACTGGTGGTCATCTGATCCTATATCGTTTTCCTTCCACCGTGAATTACATTCCATCTTGTAATCTTTCCCAAGGTTTATGTTCCTCGAGAAACTCAATCCCAAGAATGAGTTGTTCTGGGATCATCCCTGCAGTTCCTTCAATTGTCAGATTAATTTCACCAATATGAAGGTACCCTTGATACTTGCCAACTGTAGGTTGTTGCAAATAATATAGAACATCGCAAGGGAAGATGTTGCTGTTTTCAGTGATGTCGAAGATTATCTGCACTTCTCTCTAGCCTTCTGGGCATTTCAGCATTCCTGTTGTTTGAATACATAAGGGGTTTTTTGAATTCTGCTCGAGACTGCCTTCTATTTTTCTCCCAAATAGTTGCTGATTAATATATCATGTTGGAAAGACATTCTTCCCAGCTCGATCATAAGGCTCCTGCTTCTGTTCAGAACAGGTTGATCTTGTATCCTCATGTCGATCTCTCCTATTGTCGGAGTATCAATAATGTCCGGTAATACTGCTTTGGCGAAGTCTTCGAAGATTCTGGGGACTTCGATGAATTCTTTTCTCAAGAATACCTCTGAATGGAGAGTATTTGAGAGTGCGTATGACACCTTATAGATGATCGAGTAAGGTCTGTTTCCTTCTTTCATCAAATCACTTCTTTTAAAATCTTGATGAAGAGTGAGAACCTTGTTGAAGTCTCGATCGCCCAAATTGTATGCAATCCTCGGATAGATATTAAAAGACATCTTTCTTGCATACAGATTTCCTGCAACTGCTCTCAAACAAGAATCTTTGAGGTTCGGGATTCTCTTGTCAAAGATCGCTAGGTTGAGAGACGAATCAATTCCTTCCTTGAATGTTGCCTTGATGATGATTCTAATGGCTCCGATATGAATCCATGATAGTGTATTATCAACTTCTCTTTTGACCTTGTTTTTAATCTCCTGGATTTCTCTGTAGGAGATTAACTGCATCTCGATTTGGTTTCCCGTGAATTCCATTGGGATTGCAAATTCACCTGTTGTCACCCTATGGATAATCTGATGCTTCCTCCATGGCTTTTTCCATTACCCCAATTGTAAATCATCATACATCTGAAGCTTTGGTTCTTCCTTCATGATCCTCATAAGGGTTTTATGAGAAACAATTGTATGAGAGAAGAATCATGACTGGTCTTCTCTGATCATTTGCTGAAGGAACTCTCCTTCACTCTTATTCTGGCTGGATTCACCTCCATCTTCAGAATATTCTCTTCTTCGCAGATGCTTTCGTTTGAGGGAATATCCTCAAATTGATACGCTTGTACCAAATCCTGGAAAAAGAAAGCATCCTCAAATTCCTTGGTATGCTCGAACTGTCTTACTCCACGGCTTTGATTTTCTAGACAATCTGTAGAGATATGCCATCTTGCTCCGCATGTCCAATACTTACAATCTTTGAAATTCTCATTTGCACGAGTATGTGTGAGTCTGAAAGTTCTCTTCGTTGGTGCTCTACTAGAACTTGCTTGATTAGAACCCGTTGACGAGGTTCTACACCTGGTTGGTCCTAATCTTTGCCCAGATCTGTAATTAAGGCTTTCTGTTTGACCAGATCTTTCTAGGTCTCCATGAAGACCTGCTTCTTCTTGAACTACTTCCGCGGGCATAAGGATGAGCTATGTGCTTCTTCATCTTTCTCCTTTGGGGATAGTTCCCAATGATTGTAGGGATATCATTTCATGCACATCAAAGAGGAGCTGTTTTATTGTTTCCTCTAAGATTCTTGTAATTATTTTGAAGTTTTGCTTGGTAGCACCACTCCGCGAGCTTTACCTTAAGAAATGACATTCTCCTGGACACCGTTTCGATTACATGAGGTGTATATTCCTGGACAAGCATTTCTCTCCAAGGGCTTGGTATTTTGGCAAAGAACATTTCTACTGCATCTTTCTTTTATATCTTTGCCTTCCATCTATACTCTGTAAAGAGTTGATGTACTCGTCTACATAACAGATATCATATAGTTCCAGGCTAATTAGAGCTTGTCTATATTTTTTAGCCTTCTCTTCCTCCATTACCTCGATGTAACTTACTCCAATGAAACAGATTTTAAAGAATTGTCATCTTGTCAACGATTTCTTTCAGGGACTCTCCGGCTAAAACTTATTCCTTGGTACCTTGGTCTCCCATATCCCAGGCAATCTTGACTGATCCTTCCAATCTCATTTTAAGAAGTAAAATGAATTCTTCTTTACTTAGATCAAGCGTTCCTGCTACTATTTTCATTGCTGAAGCCCATTCATCAATAAGGACTTCTCTGATTTTGAAATCCAAGATATACATATTAAGCATAAGTCCATATGGATGAATTGGATCTAACTACAATTTCCCGTAAGGCGTTTGATGTATATCTTGCCTGCGAGAACAATTCCTTGATCCAACTGGGGGATCCAAAGTTGCTGAGGTTAAATCTTCCCTGTGCGGCATACTTTGGTCACCTTCGGGTTGAATGTGTGACCCGAAACTTTCTTGTGGTGGATGTCTTGTTACAAGTTCTCCCGTCTTAAAGTCTACGAGATTTAATCCTTCAAACGAATCAGCAAGATCACGCAGATCTTCCAGGTTGATTCTTTCCATTACTTTGTGAGAAGTATGGGCTCTCCTCGTAGGACTGCAATCATTTTTTCAGTTTCCGTCAAAGGTCTTGGGACCTCCCCCGCTTTCCCCTTTTGATGTAAAAAGGGTTATGTTCCATAGGACGGTGGTAACCATCTTCCGTTCCTTCTTTTTGTCAGACTTGGTCCTGACTCCAACTCCTTGACTCGGTTTTGAACATCTCGAAGGTTTTCAAGAATTTGCTCCTGATGTTTAATCATAATCTACATCTGAATCTGATGGATCTGTGCAGGGACATGGTATTGTAGGTAGCCATAACGATGCACTGTCTTCTGAATTTCTCTAAAATCTTGGGATATCTTAGAAGAATCTGGTTCAATTTCTCGAAAGGTTGGTTCTCCCATCCTAATCATCTGGTACAGACCCTGTTGGATCATTAGTGGCTGGAACCACATCTTCATGTTCAGGATGATCGTCTTCCTGAAGTTCGGCTAACTCGAATTGTAGTTTGAGGTTCACTTGATGGAGCCTCTTAGCCATCCTTTCGAGTTTCTTGTAATGGTTTATGCCTAGAGTGCATAATCCTGTTCCTCGTAATAGTTTCCACTTATGGTTAAAGCGTTGAGTTTCTGCCATATGCTTCTGATTTAGTGCTTCCAATTTTTGGAACTACGACCTGTATGAATGACACTTCGAACATTCGTTCGGGTCCATAATTTCTTGAATCGTCTCAGTATATGTTACAAATTAATATTCAAGATATCATTATAGTATTTCTAGAATAAACATAGGCTGATACCAAATTTGTAAGATGGATCGTAAAGGACAAGTTTATTATAAAAATAGTAAAATTTTGAAAAGTGATTAAAACTCCAGGGGGTATAATGCAATTAATCACTTACCACTTGTTATGTAATTTGGTAAAGTGTTATAGGGTAGGGAGTTAGGATGAAGATGAAAGTATTGTTGGGGAGTTAGAATATAGAATAATGGATAAGGGGTGTTAGGTTAAAGAAAAGTTTGGGTTTGAGGATTTATTGATAGTTTACCCTTGATTTTATTGCATTTCTTTTTTTTTTCAAAACTAAATATTATATTTGATATTTTTTCAAAAAATTCCCGATCTGATCGATTTCAACAATAAAATCCAAATAGAATAACGTGGAGTGGGTGCAACTTGAGCCCCAATGGTAAAAAAAAATATTGAATTTATCGATGGTCTCTATTCATTAAAAAAAATTACGATGGATATAAAGTTTTAATATCTGTCCAAGTAAGGGAATCTAAATTAAGGTTGATATGAATGGTGCATAATCTATATCGTCCCCTTCCGGAAATCAATTTGAACATTAAGAAAAATATTTTGAATTTGGTCCATAAAGCTAAACTATCGGTGTCATTCAGAAGCAAAATACAATATTAATCAAGAGGAAAGAAAAATTTAAAAGAACATTTTATTGGGTCGATCTCGATTCGAGACTCACTTGTAACAAAAATAATCTCCCTGATGCTAAAAATATTAGAGTCCAAATTTTCGACTATTTTTACAACCATGTCCAGAGACCATTTCAAATTTTAGGATTACTTATATTATAATGGATGCTTTTGATAATAAGGTTTTGAGACCCTTTCTTGTTTTACACTTATGTCTAGATCGGTGGGTAATAGAATGATATTAAAATAGAGTACTCTATTTCACACTAATCTATCTAGTGAATTTGCTCTATACTAAATTTACTAAAGTATTAATGGTATCATGATAATGGTCAGGTTTTAATATTTTATTAGAGATAATCTAGAAGAAATTGATGTTCCAGAGGTATGAAAGTCTATAATCTATAAACAAGACCTGTGAGGTAATTTTTATATCAAGGAATTTTAAGAACCCATAATTTTGTACAAATTTTGAGATGTTGATTAAAAATGACGTATTTATTTATCTTGTAGCCTATAATTGCTTTAAAATTTTGTACCCTTATTTTTCTTCATATGGAACAGCCTGTTGTTCTGGTATTAATTGTTGTTTGTTTCGGGTTGTTCGACCCTGTAATCAGGGTTTTATTAATCTTTTTTTTTTTCTGGTTGTTCGACCATGTAGCCAGAACAATCAGGGTAGAACTCTGACTGCAATCCATTTGGAGCTTTAGGTTCCACACATATGGTCCCAAATGATTTGAAACCATTAGATCTACCCTTACGACACTGAGGGTTGTTCGCCATAAAGATAAAGTCGAATAACCCATTTTTTTAATCCTCTTTCCAATCAATTCTTTTTTATTCGGTGTTAATCTAATTGCTCTTTGAGCTATATAGGCAAGCTTAGATATCCTTAGGATTTCTAAAGGTGATTGATTAATACCTTTTAACAATAAGATAATCATAAACTAATAGGTACAGTTATACACCATCATTTACATAATGTAAATATACCAGAAAACCAACCAAAAAAAAAGTTAAAAAAAGCATATGTAATTTAGCTAAATAACATTATTCAACCCGTCATATATGTAGCACCAATTCTCAAAATCGACACAAACTTGTACAGGGCAAACCTACAAATGTGGTTCTGAGCAGCGAACCCTTCCCAAAAAAAAAATTATTATCTTAAAATATTAATTTAAAAAAAAAATTATTTTGCTTTTCAAAAAGTACAGTTTCCCTCTAAATTATATTTTGCACCATCCTTAATCTCTAAATTTTATGTTATTATTTTTACCCCTGAACTTGAATGCATTAAATGTTAAACAAAAAGAGTTTAAAAGTCCTTATTATCTTTAATAATTGCTTATAACACTAACTTATCTCTAAAGTTTTGGTTGATTGTCGGACTAATTATTGAGTCTCCATTTTATCATTAGGATATTATAAAGAATCACGTCGTGGATAGGATCCAAACTCGTGGATATCGTTTTTTAATGCCAAAAATATAGATCGAATTTATTTTATTAAATATAACATTTTTATTGTTATTTCAGGATAATAATGAAAATCCTCTAAAAGAAATAGTATTTACGGTGATAATATGCTTAATTAATACACCTTTTTGGGGTCAAATCTATACATCTTAATAAGAGAGATTTTTATATCATTTCATCCATATAATTGATCTAATTATGAAAGTTATCATCAAATTAATAATTATTGTCAACATAATGAAATTTATTAGATCAACACTAGGCATGCTACCGGACCGGTTCAACCCTGTAGCATAGGTTGGAACCGGACCAATCCAGTCCCATGACCAGTTCCAGGTTTGATCGGGCCTTTTTTATTTTATTATTAAAAAATAATAATTTTTTAACTAATAATATTTGAAATTAATAAAAATAAATAAAATAAACTGATGAACTAATACATGAATTTTGAGGGAGAAAATTCATACTTTATTGAATTTGAAACATATATAGTAAAAGTCACAATATTCGAGGGAACACAACTACGACCATCATTGATAGAAGAAGATGACATAGTAATAATGAAAATAATTTATCTAAACAAAATAATAATGATATTATATAACAAAGTGGTAATGAAATTGCAATAATTGGATATATTGAGAAAGTCGAGAGAATTGTATGTATTTCAAAAATTGGATGAGACAACGAGAGAATTTAGAATTGTTCGAGTGAATTTTGGGTAGAATAGAGTGGTATTTATATGTTTTAAAAAAAAGGGAGAATTGCAAGGATGTACACTTTAGGGCAACATAATTCACTTAAGTTTGGGGAAAAACAATAGTACGGAAAAATCCAATTTTCAAAAAATTTATTCATATAGGTCTAATCTCAAAATTTCAAATCAATTTGGTTTTTATTTTGACTCGTATACCCTTAAATGGTTTAGTAAATTGTATTATACTCCATTGAATTTTAGTTTGAGAACAAACAGACTCCCGTTATATATTATCTATTATATTCTTATATTTATAAAAAGAAGCATTTTAACCCTTTTTTTACGAGTCCCCTTACTTTTTGGATCGTTGGCACAAAATGGTATTAGAGCCTAGGTTTATTCTAGAAATATTAAAATAATATTTTGAATATTAATATTACCCCAAATGGATGAGACAATTCAAGAGAATATGAATCCGAATGAATGTTTGAAGTGTCATTCATACAGTTGGTACTTCCAAAATTGGAAGAACTATATCAGGAACATCTGGCCGAAGCTAAACGCTTCAACCAGAAATGGAAAATACTACAAGAAGTCGGTGCTAGCCAAGCTAGCATATACTAGTATCAACAATAAGAGAAGTTAGCGATGAACCTTTACATGATGAATCTGAAGCTTCAGTTCGAGTTATCCGAAGCTTAGGAAGAAGACCATCCTGAACACGACCCCATGATTCCAGATCCAAACAACCCAACAGGATCAGGAACAGACGAATAGGATGGGAGAAGCAACCTTTCGAGAAATCGAGTCGGATACTTCTAAGATGTCTCAAGATCTTAGAGAGATTCAGAAGACAGTGTAGTGTTATGGATATTTACAATACCATGTCCCTGCACAAATCCATTAGATTCAAAGTCAGATGGAGATCATGATTAAACATCGGGAGGAAATCCTTGAAAACCTTCGAGATGTTCAAACCCGGATTAAGGAGTTGGAGTCACGATCAAGTCCTTCAGGAAGAAGAAAAAGGAGAATGGCTACCACCGTCCTATGGAACAGAATCCCTTTTAGATCAAAAAATAAAAGCGGATGAGGTCTGAAAGCCTTTGACGAAGAATGAAAAAAATGATTGCAGTCATACAAGCAGATCCATTACTTCCTACAAAGTAATGGAAATGAACAACCTGGAAGATCTACGTGATCTTGCTGATTCTTTTGCATGATTGAATATCGTAGACTTTAAAACAAATCAAGTTGGCGGAATTACTCAACTTCCACCACCACAAGAAAGTTTCGGGTCAAGCAATCCACCACCTGATGGAGATTGACCGCTTTATTTTTAAACAGAAAATTCTCAGTGTAGCGATTCTTTACCGCAAGTACACGGTGTCAAGTTTTAGTATAGTTAAATGAAAGTAAGGGTTGTCGAATCCACATGGACTAACGTATAAGTACCAAATAAAACTAGTAAAATTATATTTAGCCTACAATTAAAAAGAGGGTATATTAACTACTGCAAAATTATAACTAAAGGACCCAAATAAAATAAGAATAAATAAAATGAATGGGTTCCGGATATGCAAAGGAATTTCGCTCGAGAAATTTATCTCGCTCTTCGTTCAACTATGTTATCTTTAAAGATTTGTTTGAATAAGCAATTACCAAACAATTGATTCTTAAGGTGAAAGGTTTTCGTTATTATTCAATACACTCTCTTGAGCTGTATAGAAACTAATATCAAATTAGAACAAGTAACTCTCGTTCACTTATTTACTAATTCGATATTGCATAAATCTTCAAAACCTCGTTACTCTAAATCTCTCGATTCAAAGTGCTCATGTATGTGATTTTATCTCTCGATCTCAATCTTAAACATACATCATGAATTAATGTAGCGTATTATAACATTATCTCTCGATCTCGGTTATAACTCACAATATTCAATCAAAGTTAGCTAGGCTTTGATCTTAATAGGCATTCAATTCATGAACAATAAGTAATCAATTCACTCAAACACAATCGAATCATAAATCAAACACAATTAACATCAAACTCAATAAAATAAACTTGATTTAATTCAAAACAAATCAATGAGATGCTTAATTGTTTCTCAACCTCAAAAACATCCAATGAAAATGAATATCAAATAAATCTGAGTTTAGAAATACGATAAAAGCTGGAATGAATCCGTGCGTTGCACCGTAGTTTCTTCTCGTGCTCCTTCCTTGCACTCCGGAATTGGCTCGCTCAAACTTGGATGAAGAACAGAAGAAGATGATTTCTCCTCCTTCTTGTTGGCGGCGGCTACTAGGGTTGTAGGGTAATGATAAAATCGGTCCTCTCCCTCTCCCTCTCTGATATGATATCTTATGGTATGGAAGAGATACCCTTTTTAAACCACCGAAGATCACGTTAATTTTGGAAAATCAGATTCGCAGAAAATCGCGTCTCGATCGATCGAAAAGATTTTTCGATCCATCGGTGCACTGTTCGCTTCAGCGTTTAAAAGTTTCTGCCTTGATCGATCGATCGAGATTTTCTTCCGATCGATCGACACTTCGAAAAAATTGGTGCTGAACTCTCTGCCTGGCTCGATCGATCGGTACATATTCTCGATCGATCGAGATTTTGCAAAATCTGAATTTTTCACTTTTTCGCCTCGATTTCACCCGTTTTCTTCAGTTTAGCTCATTTCTACCATTTCCAACCTATTTTTCTGAAACAAGCAAATAAACACCAAAAAGCGTAATTTCATCCAGGAAAAAGTACTAAAAATGGTAAGAAATTACAGCTAAAAACACTTAAAATCTAAGCCTATCAGAGATCAAAGAATGCCGCATCAGGAAGATTTTACTACTGGAGCAACTTTAGATCCTCCAGTTAGAACAAGGAGTGGTTCCCGCCTGCCATATGTACATCAGACGGCGTACGGGAAATCTCAATTAGATCAGATACATCCATATGGACTCATGCTCAACTTGGATATTTTGAATTTAAAAATCGAGAAGTTCTTATTGATTAATGGGCTTCAGCAGTGAGAATAACAACAGGAACGTTTGATCTAAATAAAAAAGGATTCATACTACTCCTTATATGAGTCTGGAAGGATCAACCAAAATTGCATGGGAACTCACTCACCCGTACCAAAGAAGAAGTTATAGCCGGAGAGTCCCTAAAAGCAATTGTGGACAAGATGACCAAATTTTTTAAAATATGTTTCATCGGAGTTGGATATTTCGCATGAATTGAGCAAGAGAAGTCGAAAAATATAGACAAGCTCTATATAGCCCGAAACTACATGATATCTGTTATGTAGACGAGTACATCAAACTCTTCACAAATTACAAATGGAAGGCACAGATAACAGAAAAGGATGCAGCCGAGCTGTTCTTTGCCAAAATAGCGAGTCCATGGAAAGAAATGCTTATCCAGAAGTATACACCACAAGAAATGGAGACAGTGGCAAGGAGAATGTCATTTCTTAAAGTGAATCTTGCGGAGTGGTGCTATCAAGCAAAACTCCAAAAGAACTACAATAAGCTAAGAGAAATTAACAAAACATCTCATATTTGATGTACATGGAATGATAACTCTACAATCATTAGAAACTACCATCAAAAGGCGGAAGATGAAGAAATACAGAAATTATCCATATGCCCGAGGAAGTCGTTCGAGAAGAAGTATGTCATGAAGACCCAGGAAGTTTTGGTCCTAACAGAAATCCCGAAGTTACAGATCATGGCAAGATCGGGACCAACCAGGAGTAGAACCTTGTCAACAAGTTCTAATCAAACAAATCACAGCAGATCACACAAAGAGAACTTTCAGACGCACTCATACTCGTGCAAATGAAAGTTTCAAAGATTGTAACTGCTGGATATGTGAAGCAAGAAAACATATCTCTATAGATTGTCCAGAGAACCAAAACCGAGGAGTAAACCAGTTCGAGCATACAAAGGAGTTCGAAGATGCTGTGTAAGACCTCGCTTACGATAAACAAAACTACTCCAACTATATGAGTATTTTAATTTTTTTTGTTAATAATCTCAACATAATTTGGAGCATCCAAATTATACAACAAATAATTAAATCATTGATAAGTGTGAATTTTACACTTATTTTGCTGTGTTTTTGTATTGATTTTCGTATTGATTCCTGGATGATTTTACGATTTTTGGTATATATTTGTGTATTTCAGGAATCTAGGTCCAAGGGGATAAAAGTGGAGGAAATAAGCTAAAAATGTTGAAAAAGGACCAAACCGAGCGAAGACATGAAAAAGTGGACTGAATTCTCGCAGATTTAAATTTATACAGCTCGGCGATCGATCGGCATCAACATCGCGATTGATCGCGGAGCTATATAATGAGATGCTGAACAGATTACATTGGCGATCGATCGGGGAGAACTCACGATCGATGGCCAATATACAGTGAAGACTCGCGATTGATCGGCAGGGAACGAAGATCGATCACGGAAATGTTAATTTTGGCTATCACGTTCAGTAAAGACTCACGATCGATCGGCATGAATTGAAGATCGATCGCCGCGAAGAGTTTTGAGAAAAATAAAGACTTTCCATGTTTGGTTCAAGGTGGACTCCTTCCCACTTGTGGTTACCCTATTTATCAGACCTAGGGACGAAATTTTGGGGACTTTTGCACACTTTTATGAAACCTAAGAGCAGCCACTCCTCCATCCAAAGAACCATACCACAAATCATTGAAGAGCAAGAGCAACGCAAGGAATGAAAGAACGGAGCGACGCACGGAGCGACATCCTCGTTATCTTAGTATTTCTGAACTTAATTAATTTTTATATCAGATTTTGATGTTAAATTTGTTTAAAGACATGTTTTGCATTATAATTTGATTATGGTTGTTGGCTAAAATATTTGTCAAGACATAGGGGATCCCATGTTTGAACCCTTGAGTTAATTAACAGTTTTGATTTGATTTCTATGATCTTTGCGCATAATTTATGTTTTTAATGCTTGTAAAAGATTAGCTACATTTTGCATGATATTGGTAATCGTAATTGAATTGACCATAGGAGATTACGATACGACATCGTAAATTAGGCCGTGGGTTTTAGCATTTTAGGTTGAGACGGACCAAGTAAAATCTAGCACACGTGTGATAGCAATAGATTACCAAAATCGAAGGCTAATAGTTTTCACGAAGCGTTTTTCGGTATTAATCATTCAATAAAGACACGGGAGTGGTTTATTGTAGATTAATGCTAGACTTGTTATAACCGGACCAAGGTATAACGAATGAAATAGGAAAACTTGTCACCGTAGAACATAGAACTTTGAATCTTAATTAATAGACAACTTTGGGGGATTACATGGGTGAACCGACGTCTTGATAATTCGTTTATAATTTCTCTTCAATCATCCATCACTGCTGTTTAGGTTAATTTTTGTGCTTAAGTCAATTTAGTTTGATAATCATTCCATAATCGTAGGTTAAATATAGTAATTCTAATCGAACGTGGTAATTACTACTAGTCCCTGTGGGTACAACAATCCTTACTTTTAAACCATTATACTAAAACTTGACACCTTGCACTTGCGGTATAGAATCGCTACACTGAGAAATAACTGTTTAAAATAAAAGCGACCAAGTTTTTGGCGCCATTGCCGGGGACTAGTTTAAGTAATATCATATGAGATTAGTTGACTATAATGTAGCCATAATTTTTTACTTTTACTTTTATTACGGTTTATACGGTTTCACTACTGTTGTTCCTTCGTTGTGTTGAATTTTGTAGGGAGTTGTCTTTGTAGTGCATGCTACAAAGTGACAGACCTATATTAGAGCCACTTGACTTAGAGATTGAACGAACTTGCAGAAGACTTCGGAAAGAAACTAGAGAGATGGTCGAGAATAATCGAGGGAATGGTGAACAACACAACGATGAAGTGCCAATTACAAGATCCATGATGGACTATGCACAACCATCTTTTCAAGGCACCATGTCTAGCATCACTAGACCAAGGATTCAGGCTAATAACTTCGAGATCAAGCCTGCCATAATTAAGATGATTCAACATTCTGTGCAATTCGGAGGATTGCCTACTGATGATCCTAATGCTCATATCTCCAACTTTTTGGAGATATGCGACACGTTCAAGCACGATGGCGTCACTGACGACGGCATCAGGTTACGACTCTTTCCCTTTTCTTTAAACGATAAAGCTAAGAGATGGTAGAATTCATTGCCTGCAGGGTCGATCACTACTTGGGAGGGGATGGCTCAAGCCTTCCTATCAAAATACTTTCCCCCTTCCAAAATAGCTAAGATGCGCAATGATATCACCACATTCATGCAACATGATCCAGAGACACTGTATGAATCTTGGGAGAGCTTCAAGGATCTACTTCGAAGATGCCCACATCATGGTTGGCTTCAGGTACAAACATTTTACAATGGTTTATTTGCTGCTAATAGATCCATGATTGATGTAGCAGTAGGAGGTACCATTATGAGAAAGTTACCTGAGGAAGCTTACACACTCTTGGAAGAGATGGCATCCAACAGTTACCATTGGCAGTCCGAAAGGAATGTGCCCAAGAGACCGATTGGGGTGCATCAAGTTGATGAGGTAACAGCAATAAAAGCCCAATTGGAGGCGTTGAATAAGAAAATGGATGGTTTGAGCATGACAGTGATGCAAGCTCAAGTGGTCATATGTGATTTGTGTGGAGGCAACCATAAGAGCACGGAATGCCAGGCAGGTAATCCTTTTGTGCAATCTACTGAAAATGCTAACTTTGTAGGAAACAGGCCACAACAGGGTAATTCTTACTCCAACAACTATAACCAACCGTGGAGGAATCATCCAAACTTCTCTTGGTCCGACCAAAAGAATGTTTTGAACCCCCAACCACAACCGGGTTACCAACCAAAGGCGAGCATGGAGGAATTACTTGCCAAGTTTATATCATCTACTGAGACCAGGATGAATAACCAAGATGCATCTATCAAGAATTTGGAAACTCAAGTCGGACAATTAGCAACCATCTTGGCCGGAAGAGCACAAGGAACTTTGCCGAGTGACACCGAGAAGAATCCAAGGGAGCAAGCCAATGTCGTGACCTTGAGGAGTGGAAAGAAACTTGGTGCTGAGAAGGAAACAGAAAAGATTTCAATGAAGCAAGAGGAGAAGGAGCAACCGTGCAACAAGGGTAAGTCCATTGGAGCCACTATACCAATCTCACCACAAGAAAAGGTACACATTCCTCTCCCATTCCCTACAGCAATTAATAGGGCAAAGGTTGATTCAAATTTTGCCAAATTTTTAGACATTCTTAAGAATTTGCATATCGATATACCATTTATTGATGCATTACGAGAAATGCCTAATTATGCCAAATTCTTAAAGAAAATGTTGTCTAAGAAGCAGAAATTGGGAGAGCACGAGACTGTCTTTTGACTGAAGAATGTAGTGCTATGGTGCAAAAGAAATCGGCCACGAAGTTAAAAGATCCAGGGAGTTTCTCTATTCCTTGCACTGTTGGGCATATTTCTTCTATTAAATCATTATGTGATTTGGGTGCTAGTGTGAACTTGATGCCTTTGTCTGTTTTTCAGAGACTTGGATTAGGAGAGCCGAAGCCCACGAGGGTAGTGTTGCAAATGGCAGACAAGTCTATCACCTACCCACTAGGAATCATTGAAAATGTGCCAGTAAAGATAGATCAATTCACCTTCCCGGTGGATTTCCTAGTGCTGGATATGGAGAAGGATGTGAGAATGCCATTGATCCTGGGACGCCCATTCTTGGCTACTGGAAGAGCCATCATTGATGTTGAAGAAGGGAAGTTGATCCTCCGTGTAGGAGAGGATCAGGTTACATTCAATATGTTCAAATCTTCAATACACGCACACAACGAGCATGATTATCTAAAAGTAAACATGATTGACATTTTGCTTGTTGATGTGGTGCAAGGTACTAATGAGGTGAACGTGGAGTCCGAGCTAGAGCCTAAGGAAGGCAAGAGCCATGACATGGTCAAGTCAAAAAAAGCTAAGAAGCTCAAGGAGAAAAGGACATTCATGAAGGGAGAGACAGTGCAATTGCATAAAGCGCCACCACCTCGCATTTTCCAAAGCAAGCGAAAGGCGTCATGGGTTGGACCATTCATGGTAACTACCGTCTATGCTCCTGGAGCAATTAAGGTAAGTGATCCTATTCTAGGCACTTACATGGTAAATGATCAGCGGTTAAGGCACTGCAACGTGGTTGACACTAATCCACATACTCCGACCGTGAAAGCGATGCTGGTAATAAGTCCAGCTTGGGACTATAAATTAAGAACACCATTTTTCTCCCTTTTCTTCGCTTTAAATATTTAGTTAGAGTTTGTTTTATTTGCAATTTAATTCCAAGGATTGACTCCGTGTGTCAATTTTGTGGAGTGGGTGGAGAAGAACAAATCCCTAGAGAAAAAGTGTTGATCTAAAAAAAACAAAATAGAAAAAAAAATGTGGGCAGTGTGTTTTGGCGATCAATCACCATACCATCGCGATCGATCGCCAAGTCCCGAGAAGAAAAAAAAATTTAAATTGCTTCCAGAAAAGTCTCGCGATCGATCGGCAAACATCCGCGATCGATCGCGAGGTCCAAACTTTTGTTTTTTTAATATCAGATCAACATTTTACACACATTACACACACTATAAAATGAAACCCTCCCCCAAATTCCCCAATTTTCCTCAACTCTTTCCCAATCCATCTTAAATCCTTCAATTTTTCTTCAAATTTTCGAAAGTTATCCTCAATTCTAACATCAAGCTTCAATCTTTCACAGGAATTAGCAAGGGAAAAGGAGTTTTGAGCAGCCTACACTCCAAGTTGAAGCTATGGAAAGCTAAGGAATATCAGGTGACAAATTTTCAAAATTTGTTGAGGTATCTTAGCTTTTTTATACATGGGCCATTAATTGAGTCAATTAAGTGTTGGGGTGTAGAAAAAAAATAAGATTTTGAATTGTGAATTGGTGAAGTTGGAATTTTTTTGGTCTTGATAAGTTTGGGGGAGAATTGAAGAGCTCCTTAGTGATTATTGTGTGGTTTGGTTAAGTAACCTAACTTGGATTGTTGGTTGGAGGATTTGTGCTTGCTTTATATATTGTATTGGTTGGTAGTGGTGTTGGTGATTTTGATTCTAGGGATGGCACCGAAGCAAAAGCAAAAGCGGGTAGTTTCCGCTCCTGAGGAGTTTGACTCCTACAAGTTCATAAATAAGGAAGCTGCAAAGTTTTATGGGGTGTACCGGAAGAAAAATCTGATACGGGAACGGGGAATGGACACGAGCAAGCTCGGCAGTGCAGTGATCCAAGAGGCACTCCGGCAAGAGTGGTATACTTTTGTTCGCCAACCATGAGATGTGGTGGTTTCTTTAGTCAGGGAGTTCAACTCTAACCTCCGGGCACAGAACCACATTGAAGCCAACGTTGTCTCTGTACGACAACAACCAGTTTTTTTTTATTCACAGGCTATCAATGCGCTATATAACATGCCAAACATTCCGGAGGATGACTATTCCATATATTGCCGGAATCACATTGACTTGGATGCTATTTTGTCCACCATATGTGTAGAGGGAACTCAATGGCGACTGAACGCCGACGGAAATCCACAGCTGGTATTGATATCAGATCTGAAGGAGGTGGCCAAGGCTTGGTTTTCATTTATTGTAGCTCGAGTCATGCCATCGACTCACACATCGGAAGTCACAAAGGACCGAGCTATACTTGTATATGCCATAGTTACCGGACTCACGATAGATCTCGGGCGTCTTGTCGAGACAGCCATCCGGAACTACACTCGCGGCCCTCCCACTTCTGGTATGCCATGCCCCTCCACTATCACCTCTTTGTGCAAGTATGCGGAAGTTGTCTGGGACTCCGCAGAAGAGGCAATCCCACCGAAGGCATTACTCGTGGTTGATCATCCTGCACCAGCCACAGTCAGACGGATGGCACAACCACGACCTAGCAGCAGCCATCTTCCTGGACCCACAAAAGTCGGAACTGAAGGATTGTTTCTCCAAATTTCTGCTGATCCTTCATCTTTGGGTGTCGAAGTTTTCCTTCATCACCACGCTTGCTGCGAAAACTAATATGGAATTTTCTGTGAAACGCCTCACATAATCTTATGATCACAAATGGTAGTGAAAATAAGTGTCTGGGTCTTGTTCTCCTGAGTGAACCTCTTGAATGTCGGTAGGAAACTGTTTCATAGCATCATATCAGCACATGTATCATGTAAATAAATAGGTGGAGTTTTGACTTTGTACCAAGGGGTACCGTCTGCTCCTTCGATTATTATTTCCGCTCACTGGACTCCTATTAAGGATAAGGATTCGCTTTGAAAAGTCTCTTCCGACAATGGCTGGTAATTTTTCACCAACTTCTTGGGGGAAGATATCAAGCATGGCAGTACATATTCCAGCTCCGGAATCTTTGTAGGCTGCAAAATATTCTGCCCAATACTTCGCATATAACATCCCGACGGAGATGTATATGGAGAATGGATTGGTGGTCATCTGATCCTATATCGTTTTTCTTCCACCGTGAATTCCATTCCATCTTGTAATCTTTCCCAAGGTTTATGTTCCTTGAGAAACTCAATCCCAAGAATGAGTTGTTCTGGGATCATCCCTGCAGTTCCTTCAATTGTCAGATTAATTTCACCAATATGAAGGTACCCTTGATACTTGCCAACTGTAGGTTGTTGCAAATAATATAGAACATCGCAAGGGAAGATGTTGCTCTTCTCAGTGATGTCGAAGATTATCTGCACATCTCTCTAGCCTTCTGGGCATTTCAGCATTCCTGTTGTTTGAATACATAAGGGGTTTTTTGAATTCTGCTCGAGACTGCCTTCTATTTTTCTCCCGAATAGTTGCTGATTAACCTATCATGTTGGAAAGACATTCTTCCCAGCTCGATCATAAGGCTCCTGCTTCTGTTCAGAACAGGTTGATCTTGTATCCTCATGTCGATCTCTCCTATTGTCGGAGTATCAATAATGTCCGGTAATACTGCTTTGGTGAAGTCTGCGAAGATTCTGGGGACTTCGGTGAATTCTTTTCTCAAGAATACCTCTGAATGGGGAGTATTTGAGAGTGTGTATGACACCTTATAGGTGATCGAGTAAGGTCTGTTTCCTTCTTTCATCAAATCACTTCTTTTAAAATCTTGATGAAGAGTGAGAACCTTGTTGAAGTCTCGATCGCCCAAATTGTATGCAATCCTCGGATAGATATTAAAAGCCATCTTTCTTGCATACAGATTTCCTGCAACTGCTCTCAAACAAGAATCTTTGAGGTTCGGGATTCTCTTGTCAAAGATCGCTAGGTTGAGAGACGAATCAATTCCTTCCTTGAATGTTGCCGTGATGATGATTCTAATGGCTCCGATATGAATCCATGAGAGTGTATTATCAACTTCTCTTTTGACCTTGTTTTTAATCTCCTGGATTTCTCTGTAGGAGATTAACTACATCTCGATTTGGTTCCCGTGAATTCCATTGGGATTGCAAATTCACCTGTTGTCACCCTATGGATAATCTGATGCTTCCTCCATGGCTTTTTCCATTACCCCAATTGTAAATCCATCATACATCTGAAGCTTTGGTTCTTCCTTCATGATCCTCATAAGGGTTTTATGAGAAACAGTTGTATGAGAGAAGAATCATGACTGGTCTTCTGTGATCATTTGCTGAAGGAACTCTCCTTCACTCTTATTCTGGCTGGATTCACCTCCATCTTCAGAATATTCTCTTCTCCGCAGATGCTTTCGTTTGAGGGAATATCCTCAAATTGATACACCTGTACCAAATCCTGGAAAAAGATAGCATCCTCAAATTCCTTGGTATGCTCGAACTGTCTTACTCCACGGCTTTGATTTTCTAGACAATCTGTAGAGATATGCCATCTTGCTCCGCATGTCCAATACTTACAATCTTTGAAACTCTCATTTGCACGAGTATGTGTGCGTCTGAAAGTTCTCTTCGTTGGTGCTCTACTAGAACTTGCTTGATTAGAACCCGTTGACGAGGTTCTACACATGGTTGGTCATAATCTTTGCCCAGATCTGTAATTAAGGCTTTCTGTTTGACCAGATCTTTCTAGGTCTCCATGAAGACCTGCTTCTTCTTGAACTACTTCCGCGGGCATAAGGATGAGCTATGTGCTTCTTCATCTTTCTCCTTTGGGGATAGTTCCCAATGATTGTAGGGATATAATTTCATGCACATCAAAGAGGAGCTGTTTTATTGTTTCCTCTAAGATTCTTGTAATTCTTTTGAAGTTTTACTTGGTAGCACCACTCCGCGAGCTTTACCTTAAGAAATGACATTCTCCTGGACATCGTTTCGATTACATGAGGTGTATATTCCTGGACAAGCATTTCTCTCCAAGGGATTGGTATTTTGGCAAAGAACATTTTTGCTGCATCTTTCTTTTCTATCTTTGCCTTCCATCTATACTCTGTAAAGAGTTGATGTACTCGTCTACATAACAGATATCATATAGTTCCAGGCTAATTAGAGCTTGTCTATATTTTTTAGCCTTCTCTTCCTCCATTACCACGAAGTAACTTACTCCAACGAAACAGATTTTAAAGAATTCTCATCTTGTCAACGATTTCTTTCAGGGACTCTCCGGCTAAAACTTATTCCTTGGTACCTTGGTCTCCCATATCCCAGGCAATCTTGACTGATCCTTCCAATATCATTTTAAGAAGTAAAATGAATCCTTCTTTACTTAGATCAAGCGTTCCTGCTACTATTTTCATTGCTGAAGTCCATTCATCAATAAGGACTTCTCTGTTTTTGAAATCCAAGATATACATATTAAGCATAAGTCCATATGGATGAATTGGATCTAACTACAATTTCCCGTAAGGCGTTTGATGTATATCTTGACTGCGAGAACGATTCCTTGATCCAACTGGGGGATCCAAAGTTGCTGAGGTTAAATCTTCCCTGTGCGGCATACTTTGATCACCTTCGGGTGGAATGTGTGACCCGAAACTTTCTTGTGGTGGATGTCTTGTTACAAGTTCTCCCGTCTTAAAGTCCACGAGATTTAATCCTTCAAACGAATCAGCAAGATCACGCAGATCTTCCAGGTTGATTCTTTCCATTACTTTGTGAGAAGTATGGGCTCTCCTCGTAGGACTGCAATCATTTTTTCAGTTTTCGTCAAAGGTCTTTGGACCTCCCCCGCTTTCCCCTTTTGATGTAAAAAGGGTTATGTTCCATAGGACGGTGGTAACCATCTTCCGTTCCTTCTTTCTGTCAGACTTGGTCCTGACTCCAACTCCTTGACTCGGTTTTGAACATCTCGAAGGTTTTCAAGAATTTGCTCCTGATGTTTAATCATAATCTACATCTGAATCTGAATCTGATGGATCTGTGCAGGGACATTGTATTGTAGGTAGCCATAACGATGTACTGTCTTCTGAATTTCTCTAAAATCTTGGGATATCTTAGAAGAATCTGGGTCAATTTCTCGAAAGGCTGGTTCTCCCATCCTAATCATCTGGTACAGACCCTGTTGGATCATTAGTGGCTGGAACCACATCTTCATGTTCAGGATGATCGTCTTCCTGAAGTTCGGCTAACTCCAACTGTAGTTTGAGGTTCACTTGATGGAGCCTCTCAGCCATCCTTTCGAGTTTCTTGTAATGGTTTATGCCTAGTGTGCATAATCCTGTTCCTCGTAATAGTTTCCACTTATGGTTAAAGCGTTGAGTTTCTGCCATATGCTTCTGATTTAGTGCTTCCAATTTTTGGAACTACCACCTGTATGAATGACACTTCGAACATTCGTTCGGGTCCATAATTTCTTGAATCGTCTCATCCGTATATGTTACAAATTAATATTCAAGATATCATTATAGTATTTCCAGAATAAACATAGGCTGATACCAAATTTGTAAGATGGATCGTAAATGACAAGTTTATTATAAAAATAGTAAAATTTTGAAAAGTGATTAAAACTCCAGGGGGTATAATGCAATTAATCACTTACCACTTGTTATGTAATTTGGTAAAGTGTTATAGGGTAGGGAGTTAGGATGAAGATGAAAGTATTGTTGGGGAGTTAGAATATAGAATAATAGATAAGGGGTGTTAGGTTAAAGAAAAGTTTGGGTTTGAGGATTTATTGATAGTTTACCCTTGATTTTATTGCATTTCTTTTTTTTTTTTCAAAACTAAATATTATATTGATATTTTTTTCAAAAAATTCCCGATCTGATCGATTTCAACAATAAAATCCAAATAGAATCTGATCGATTTCAACAATAAAATCCAAATAGAATAACGTGGAGTGGGCGCAACTTGAGCCCCAATGGTAAAAAAAAAATATTGAATTTATCGATGGTCTCTATTCATTAAAAAAAATTACGATTGATATAAAGTTTTAATATCTGTCCAAGTAAGGGAATCTAAATTAAGGTTGATATGAATGGTGCATAATCTATATCGTCCCCTTCCGGAAATCAATTTGAGCATTAAGAAAAATATTTTGAATTTGGTCCATAAAGCTAAACTATCGGTGTCATTCAGAAGCAAAATACAATATTAATCAAGAGGAAAGAAAAATTTAAAAGAACATTTTATTGGGTCGATCTCGATTCGAGACCCACTTGTAACAAAAATAATCTCCCTGATGCTAAAAATATGAGAGTCCAAATTTTCGACTATTTTTGCAACCATGTCCAGAGACCATTTCAAATTTTAGGATTACTTATATTATAATGGATGCTTTTGATAATAAGGTTTTGAGACCCTTTCTTGTTTTACACTTATGTCTAGATCGGTGGGTAATAGAATGATATTAAAATAGAGTACTCTATTTCACACTAATCTATCTAGTGAATTTGCTCTATACTAAATTTACTAAAGTATTAATGGTATCATGATAATGGTCAGGTTTTAATATTTTATTAGAGATAATCTAGAAGAAATTGATGTTCCAGAGGTATGAAAGTCTATAATCTATAAACAAGACCTGTGAGGTAATTTTTATATCAAGGAATTTTAAGAACCCATAATTTTGTACAAATTTTGAGATGATTAAAAATGACGTATTTATTTATCTTGTAGCCTATAATTGCTTTAAAATTTTGTACCCTTATTTTTCTTCATATGGAACAGCCTGTTGTTCTGGTATTAATTGTTGTTTGTTTCGGGTTGTTCGACCCTGTAATCAGGGTTTTATTAATCTTTTTTTTTTCTGGTTGTTCGACCATGTAGCCAGAACAATCAGGGTAGAACTCTGACTGCAATCCATTTGGAGCTTTAGGTTCCACACATATGGTCCCAAATGATTTGAAACCATTAGATCTACCCTTACGACACTGAGGGTTGTTCGCCATAAAGATAAAGTCGAATAACCCATTTTTTTAATCCTCTTTCCAATCAATTCTTTTTTATTCGGTGTTAATCTAATTGCTCTTTGAGCTATATAGGCAAGCTTAGATATCCTTAGGATTTCTAAAGGTGATTGATTAATACCTTTTAACAATAAGATAATCATAAACTAATAGGTACAGTTATACACCATCATTTACATAATGTAAATATACCAGAAAACCAACCAAAAAAAAAGTTAAAAAAAGCATATGTAATTTAGCTAAATAACATTATTCAACCCGTCATATATGTAGCACCAATTCTCAAAATCGACACAAACTTGTACAGGGCAAACCTACAAATGTGGTTCTGAGCAGCGAACCCTTCCCAAAAAAAAAATTATTATCTTAAAATATTAATTTAAAAAAAAAATTATTTTGCTTTTCAAAAAGTACAGTTTCCCTCTAAATTATATTTTGCACCATCCTTAATCTCTAAATTTTATGTTATTATTTTTACCCCTGAACTTGAATGCATTAAATGTTAAACAAAAAGAGTTTAAAAGTCCTTATTATCTTTAATAATTGCTTATAACACTAACTTATCTCTAAAGTTTTGGTTGATTGTCGGACTAATTATTGAGTCTCCATTTTATCATTAGGATATTATAAAGAATCACGTCGTGGATAGGATCCAAACTCGTGGATATCGTTTTTTAATGCCAAAAATATAGATCGAATTTATTTTATTAAATATAACATTTTTATTGTTATTTCAGGATAATAATGAAAATCCTCTAAAAGAAATAGTATTTACGGTGATAATATGCTTAATTAATACACCTTTTTGGGGTCAAATCTATACATCTTAATAAGAGAGATTTTTATATCATTTCATCCATATAATTGATCTAATTATGAAAGTTATCATCAAATTAATAATTATTGTCAACATAATGAAATTTATTAGATCAACACTAGGCATGCTACCGGACCGGTTCAACCCTGTAGCATAGGTTGGAACCGGTCAATCCAGTCCCATGACCAGTTCCAGGTTTGATCGGGCCTTTTTATTTATTATTAAAAAATAATATTTTTTTAACTAATAATATTTGAAATTAATAAAAATAAATAAAATAAACTGATGAACTAATACATGAATTTTGAGGGAGAAAATTCATACTTTATTGAATTTGAAACATATATAGTAAAAGTCACAATATTCGAGGGAACACAACTACGACCATCATTGATAGAAGAAGATGACATAGTAATAATGAAAATAATTTATCTAAACAAAATAATAATGATATTATATTAACAAAGTGGTAATGAAATTGCAATAATTGGATATATTGAGAAAGTCGAGAGAATTGTATGTATTTCAAAATTTGGATGAGAGAACGAGAGAATTTAGAATTGTTCGAGTGAATTTTGGGTAGAATAGAGTGGTATTTATATGTTTTAAAAAAAGGGAGAATTGCAAGGATGTATACTTTGGGGCAACATAATTCACTTAAGTTTGGGGAAAAACAATAGTACGGAAAAATCCAATTTTCAAAAATTTTATTCATATAGGTCTAATCTCAAAATTTCAAATCAATTTGGTGTTTTATTTTGACTCGTATACCCTTAAATGGTTTAGTAAATTGTATTATACTCCATTGAATTTTAGTTTGAGAACAAATAGACTCCCGTAGTATATTATCTATTATATTCTTATATTTATAAAAAGAAGCATTTTAACCCTTTTTTTACGAGTCCCCTTATTTTTTGGATCGTTGGCACAAAATGGTATCAGAGCCTAGGTTTATTCTAGAAATATTAAAATAATATTTTGAATATTAATATTACCCCAAATGGATGAGACAATTCAAGAGAATATGAATCCGAATGAATGTTTGAAGTGTCATTCATACAGTTGGTACTTCCAAAATTGGAAGAACTATATCAGGAACATCTGGCCGAAGCTAAACGCTTCAACCAGAAATGGAAAATACTACAAGAAGTCAGTGCTAACCAAGCTAGCATATACCAGCATCAACAATAAGAGAAGTTAGCGATGAACCTTTACATGATGAATCTGAAACTTCAGTTCGAGTTATCCGAAGCTTAGGAAGAAGACCATCCTGAACACGACCCCATGATTCCAGATCCAAACAACCCAACAGGATCATGAACAGACGAATAGGATGGGAGAAGCAACCTTTCGAGAAATCGAGTCGGATACTTCTAAGATGTCTCAAGATCTTAGAGAGATTCAGAAGACACTGTAGTGTTATGGATATTTACAATACCATGTCCCTGCACAAATCCATTAGATTCAAAGTCAGATGGAGATTATGATTAAACATCGGGAGGAAATCCTTGAAAACCTTCGAGATGTTCAAACCCGGATTAAGGAGTTGGAGTCACGACCAAGTCCTTCAGGAAGAAGAAAAAGAAGGATGGCTACCACCGTCCTATGGAACAGAATCCCTTTTAGATCAAAAAAGAAAAGCGGATGAGGTCTGAAAGCCTTTGACGAAGACTGAAAAAAATGATTGCAGTCATACAAGCAGATCCATTACTTCCTACAAAGTAATGGAAATGAACAACCTGGAAGATCTACGTGATCTTGCTGATTCTTTTGCATGATTGAATATCGTAGACTTTAAAACAAATCAAGTTGGCGGAATTACTCAACTTCCACCACCACAAGAAATTTTCGGGTCAAGCAATCCACCACCTGATGGAGATTGACCGCTTTATTTTTAAACAGAAAATTCTCAGTGTAGCGATTCTTTACCGCAAGTGCACGGTGTCAAGTTTTAGTATAGTTAAATGAAAGTAAGGGTTGTCGAATCCACAGAGACTAACGTATAAGTACCAAATAAAACTAGTAAAATTATATTTAGCCTACAATTAAAAAGATGGTATATTAACTACTGCAAAATTATAACTAAAGGACCCAAATAAAATAAGAATAAATAAAATGAATGGGTTCCGGATATGCAAAGGAATTTCGCTCGAGAAATTTATCTCGCTCTTCGTTCAACTATGTTATCTTTAAAGATTCGTTTGAATAAGCAATTACCAAACAATTGATTCTTAAGGTGAAAGGTTTTCGTTATTATTCAATACACTCTCTCGAGCTGTATAGAAACTAATATCATATTAGAACAAGTAACTCGCGTTCACTTGTTTACTAATTCGATATTGCATAAATCTTCAAAACCTCGTTACTCTAAATCTCTCGATTCAAAGTGCTCACGTATGTTATTTTATCTCTCGATCTCAATCTTAAACATACATCATGAATTAATGTAGCGTATTATAACGTTATCTCTCGATCTCGGTTATAACTCACAATATTCAATCAAAGTTAGCTAGGCTTTGATCTTAATAAGCATTCAATTCATGAACAATAAGTAATCAATTCACTCAAACACAATCGAATCATAAATTCAACACAATTAACATCAAACTCAATAAAATAAACTTGATTTAATTCAAAACAAATCAATGAGATGCTTAATTGTTTCTCAACCTCAAAAACATCCAATGAAAATGAATATCAAATAAATCTGAGTTTAGAAATACGATAAAAGCTGGACTGAATCCGTGCGTTGCACCGTAGTTTCTTCTCTTGCTCCTTCCTTGCACTCCGGAATTGGCTCGCTCAAACTTGGATGAAGAACGGAAGAAGATGATTTCTCCTCCTTCTTGTTGGCGGCGGCTACTAGGGTTGTAGGGTGATGATAAAATCGGTCCTCTCCCTCTCTGATATGATATCTTATGGTATGGAAGAGATACCCTTTTTAAACCACCGAAGATCACGTTAATTTTGGAAAATCAGATTTGCAGAAAATCGCGTCTCGATCGATCTAGAAAGATTTTTCGATCGATCGGTGCACTCTTCGCTTCAGCGTTTAAAAGTTTCTGCCTCGATCGATCGATCGAGATTTTCTTCCGATCGATCGACACTTCGAAAAAATTGGTGCTGAACTCTCTGCCCGGCTCGATCGATCGGTACATATTCTCGATCGATCGAGATTTTGCAAAATCTGAATTTTCCACTTTTTCGCCTCGATTTCACCCGTTTTCTTCAGTTTAGCTCATTTCTACCATTTCCAACCTATTTTCCTGAAACAAGCAAATAAACACCAAAAAGCGTAATTTCATCCCGGAAAAAGTACTAAAAATGGTAAGAAATTACAGCTAAAAACACTTAAAATCTAAGCCTATCAGAGATCAAAGAATGCCGCATCAGGAAGATTTTACTACTGGAGCAACTTTAGATCCTCAAGTTAGAACAATGTGTGGTTCCCGCCTGCCATATGTACATCAGACGGCGTACGGGAAATCTCAATTAGATCAGATACATCCATATGGACTCATGCTCAACTTGGATATTTTGAATTTAAAAATCGAGAAGTTCTTATTGATTAATGGGCTTCAGCAGTGAGAATAACAACAGGAACGTTTGATCTAAATAAAAAAGGATTCATACTACTCCTTATATGAGTCTGGAAGGATCAACCAAAATTGCATGGGAACTCACTCACCCGTACCAAAGAAGAAGTTATAGCCGGAGAGTCCCTAAAAGCAATTGTGGACAAGATGACCAAATTTTTTAAAATATGTTTCATCAGAGTTGGATATTTCGCATGAATTGAGCAAGAGAAGTCGAAAAATATAGACAAGCTCTATATAGCCTGGAACTACATGATATCTTTTATGTAGACGAGTACATCAAACTCTTCACAAATTACAAATGGAAGGCAAAGATAACAGAAAATGATGCAGCCGAGCTGTTCTTTGCCAAAATAGCGAGTCCATGGAGAGAAATGCTTATCCAGAAGTATACACCACAAGAAATGGAGACAGTGGCAAGGAGAATGTCATTTCTTAAAGTGAATCTTGTGGAGTGGTGCTATCAAGCGAAACTCCAAAAGAACTACAATAAGCTAAGAGAAATTAACAAAACATCTCATATTTGATGTACATGGAATGTTAACTCTACAATCATTAGAAACTACCATCAAAAGGCGGAAGATGAAGAAATACAGAAATTATCCATATGCCCGAGGAAGTCGTTCGAGAAGAAGTATGTCATGAAGACCCAGGAAGTTTTGGTCATAACAGAAAGCCCGGAGTTACAGATCATGGCAAGATCGGGACCAACCAGGAGTAGAACCTTGTCAACAAGTTCTAATCAAACAAATCACAGCAGATCACACAAAGAGAACTTTCAGACGCACTCATACTCGTGCAAATGAAAGTTTCAAAGATTGTAACTGCTGGATATGTGAAGCAAGAAAACATATCTCTATAGATTGTCCAGAGAACCAAAACCGAGGAGTAAACCAGTTCGAGCATACAAAGGAGTTCGAAGATGCTGTGTAAGACCTCGCTTACGATAAACAAAACTACTCCAACAATATGAGGATTTTAATTTTTTTTGTTAATAATCTCAACATAATTTGGAGCATCCAAATTATACAACAAATAATTAAATCATTGATAAGTGTGAATTTTACACTTATTTTGCTGTGTTTTTGTATTGATTTTCGTATTGATTCCTGGATGATTTTACGCTTTTTGGTATATATTTGTGTATTTCAGGAATTTAGGTCCAAGGGGATAAAAGTGGAGGAAATAAGCTAAAAATGTTGAAAAAGGACCAAACCGAGCGAAGACATGAAAAAGTGGACTGAATTCTCAAAGATTTAAATTTATACAGCTCGGCGATTGATCGGCATCAACATCGCGATCGATCGCGGAGCTATATAATGAGATGCTGAACATATTACATTGGCGATCGATCGGGGAGAACTCGCGATCGATCGCCAATATACAGTGAAGACTCGCGATCGATCGGCAGGGAACGAAGATCGATCGCGGAAATGTTAATTTTGACTATCACGTCCAGTAAAGACTCGCGATCGATCGGCATGAATTGAAGATCGATCGCCGCGAAGAGTTTTGAGAAAAATAAAGACTTTCCATGTTTGGTTCAAGGTGGACTCCTTCCCACTTGTGGTTACCCTATTTATCAGACCTAGGGATGAAATTTTGGGGACTTTTGCACACTTTTCTGAAACCTAAGAGCAGCCACTCCTCCATCCAAAGAACCATACCACAAATCATTTAAGAGCAAGAGCAACGCAAGGAACGAAAGAACGGAGCGACGCACGCAGTGACATCCTCGTTATCTTAGTATTTCTGAACTTAATTAATTTTTATATCAGATTTTGATGTTAAATTTGTTTAAATACATGTTTTTGCATTATAATTTGATTATGGTTGTTGGCTAAAATATTTGTCAAGACATAGGGGATCCCATGTTTGAACCCTTGAGTTAATTACCAGAAGAATGGAAGAGAACAGTCGATGGGATCGAGATTCACGATCTAGCTTCATATCAGTAGTGGGTTCATGTGAAGGATACTCCAATGCCCGATTGGAAGATCCAAAACCAAAAATGGTGGTAGTCGAATCGTACTCAGCAGAATATGGAGGTACTTAATTTTGATTTGATTTCTATGATCTTTGCGCATAATTTATGTTTTTAATGCTTGTAAAAGATTAGCTACCTTTTGCATGATATTGGTAATCGTAATTGAATTGACCATAGGAGATTACGATACGACATCGTAAATTAGGCCGTGGGTTTTAGCCTTTTAGGTTGAGACGGACCAAGTAAAATCTAGCACACGTGTGATAGCAATAGATTACCAAAATCGAAGGCTAATAGTTTTCACGAAGCGTTTTTCGGTATTAATCATTCAATAAAGACACGGGAGTGGTTTATTGTAGATTAATGCTAGACTTGTTATAACCGGACCAAGGTATAACGAATGAAATAGGAAAACTTGTCACCGTAGAACATAGAACTTTGAATCTTAATTAATAGACAACTTTTGGGGGATTACATGGGTGAACCGACGTCTTGATAATTCGTTTATAATTTCTCTTCAATCATCCATCACTGCTGTTTAGGTTAATTTTTGTGCTTAAGTCAATTTAGTTTGATAATCATTCCATAATCGTAGGTTAAATATAGTAATTCTAATCGAACGTGGTAATTACTACTAGTCCCTGTGGGTACGACAATCCTTACTTTTAAACCATTATACTAAAACTTGACACCGTGCACTTGCGGTATAGAATCGCTACACTGAGAAATAACTGTTTAAAATAAAAGCGATCAAGTTTTTGGCGCCGTTGCCGGGGACTAGTTTAAGTAATATCATAGGAGATTAGTTGACTATAATTTAGCCATAATTTTTTACTTTTACTTTTATTACGGTTTATACGGTTTCACTACTGTTGTTCCTTCGTTGTGTTGAATTTTGCAGAGAGTTGTCTTTGTAGTGCATGCTACAAAGTGACAGACCTATATTAGAGCCACTTGACTTAGAGATTGAACGAACTTGCAGAAGACTTCGGAAAGAAACTAGAGAGATGGTCGAGAATAATCGAGGGAATGGTGAACAACACAACGATGAAGTGCCAATTACAAGATCCATGATGGATTATGCACAACCATCTTTTCAAGGCACCATGTCTAGCATCACTAGACCAAGGATTCAGGCTAATAACTTCGAGATCAAGCCTGCCATAATTCAGATGATTCAATATTCTGTGCAATTCGGAGGATCGCCTACTGATGATCCTAATGCTCATATCTCCAACTTTTTGGAGATATGTGACACGTTCAAGCACAATGGCGTCACTGACGACGCCATCGGGTTACGACTCTTTCTCTTTTCTTTAAACGATAAAGCTAAGAGATGGTTGAATTCATTGCCTGCAGGGTCGATCACTACTTGGGAGGGGATGGCTCAAGCCTTCCTATCAAAATACTTTCCCCCTTCCAAAAAGCTAAGATGCGCAATGATATCACCACATTCATGCAACATGATCTGGAGACACTGTATGAAGCTTGGGAGCGCTTCAAGGATCTACTTCGAAGATGCCCACATCATGGCCTTCCGATTTGGCTTCAGGTACAAACATTTTGCAATGGTTTATTTGCTGCTAATAGATCCATGATTGATGCAGCAGTATGAGGTAATTATGAGAAAGTCACCTGAGGAAGCTTACACACTCTTGGAAGAGATGGCATCCAACAGTTACCATTGGCAGTCCGAAAGGAATGTGCCCAAGAGACCGATTGGGGTGCATCAAGTTGATGAGGTAACAGCAATAAAAGCCCAATTGGAGGCGTTGAATAAGAAAATGGATGGTTTGAGCATGACAGCGATGCAAGCTCAAGTGGTCATATGTGATTTGTGTGGAGGCAACCATAAGAGCACGGAATGCCAGGCAGGTAACCTTTTGTGCAATCTACTGAAAATGCTAACTTTGTAGGAAACAGGCCACAACAGGGTAATTCTTACTCCAACAACTATAACCAACCGTGGAGGAATCATCCAAACTTCTCTTGGTCCGACCAAAAGAATGTTTTGAACCCCCAACCACAACCGGGTTACCAACCAAAGCCGAGCATGGAGGAATTACTTGTCAAGTTTATATCATCTACTGAGACCAGGATGAATAACCAAGATGCATCTATCAAGAATTTGGAAACTCAAGTCGGACAATTAGCAACCATCTTGGCCGGAAGAACACAAGGAACTTTGCCGAGTGACACCGAGAAGAATCCAAGGGAGCAAGCCAATGTCGTGACCTTGAGGAGTGGAAAGAAACTTGGTGCCGAGAAGGAAACGGAAAAGATTTCAATGAAGCAAGAGGAGAAGGAGCAACCGTGCAACAAGGGTAAGTCCATTGGAGCCACTATACCGATCTCACTACAAGAAAAGGTACACATTCCTCTCCCATTCCCTGCAGCAATTAATAGGGCAAATGTTGATTCAAAATTTGCCAAATTTTTAGACATGCTTAAGAATTTGCATATCGATATACCATTTATTGATGCATTACGAGAAATGCCTAATTATGCCAAATTCTTAAAGAAAATGTTGTCTAAGAAGCAGAAATTGGGAGAGCACGAGACTGTCTTTTTGACTGAAGAATGTAGTGCTATGGTGCAAAAGAAATCGGCCACGAAGTTAAAAGATCCAGGGAAGTTCTCTATTCCTTGCACTGTTGGGCATATTTCTTCTATTAAATCATTATGTGATTTGGGTGCTAGTGTGAACTTGATGCCTTTGTCTGTTTTTCAGAGACTTGGATTAGGAGAGCCGAAGCCCACGAGGGTAGTGTTGCAAATGGCAGACAAGTCTATCACCTACCCACTAGGAATCATTGAAAATGTGCCAGTAAAGATAGATCAATTCACCTTCTCGGTGGATTTCCTAGTGCTGGATATGGAGAAGGATGTGAGAATGCCATTGATCATGAGACGCCCATTCTTGGCTACTGGAAGAGCCATCATTGATGTTGAAGAAGGGAAGTTGATCCTCCGTGTAGGAGAGGATCGGGTTACATTCAATATGTTCAAATCTTCAATACACGCACTCAACGAGCATGGTTATCTAAAAGTTAACATGATTGACACATTGCTTGTTGATGTGGTGCAAGGTACTAATGAGGTGAACGTGGAGTCCGAGCTAGAGCCTAAGGAAGGCAAGAGCCATGACATGGTCAAGTCAAAAAAAGCTAAGAAGCTCAAGGAGAAAAGGACATTGTTGGGTTTTAGGAACCCGAATAATCTTGGTTTTGATGTTAACAAAACTTGTTATTGTGTTGCTAACATATTTCATCAAGTGTACAGTTCATAGATCATAACTTAAGAGCTTGATGAATTATAAAGAAATAGCTTGAAAATATCAAGCTGGACCAAGTCTGAAATCCTGGCAGAGCGGATTATTTCGATCATATCTCATAACTCGGATATCGAAATGGCGTGCTTCCAAATAGATTGAACAGCCAACTCAAAATACTAAAAGTCATATTTCAAAACAGATCGGCTAGTTCAAATGTTATCAAGGAGAAAATACGCCTGCAAGATCGAGCTGAACCGCGAAGAAACAACAAGCTGTTTCAGCAAGCAACTGTCAGTCTGGTGGCCATAACTCTCAGATCGCTTATCGGAACGGAACGATTCAGTATGGTTGGAAATCTAAGACAAAGATCTACAAGTTATATTTGGAATTGAAAGACTGAATCGGACGTTAAGATGGCCAAAAGGCTTCTGCAAGTCACGCCATGTGACGCCTGTAAGATCGAGCTGTTACAGCAAAGTCTCTGTCAGTCTGGTGGGCATAACGCTTAGCTCGCTTATCGGAACGGAACGATTGAGTATGGGTTGGAAAGCTAAGACAAAGATCTACAAGTTATATTTGGAAGTGAAAGACGGAATCGGACGTTAAGATGGCCAAAAGGCTTCTGCAAGTCACGCCATGTGCTGCTGCATCCAGCAAACAGACAGCAGGAGCATCGCCTCGTATTTCGAGCATAACTCTCTCATACGAACTCGAAATTGAGCGATTATTGATTCCGTGGAAATCTAAGAGAAAGGGCTACAACTTTCATGTGGATCACGTTGCCCAGAAATCAAATAATGAAGAGTTACAAGCAACAGATCGAAGAGCAAGTTTATCAATCTGTTTTTGTATCAAGCTGATTGTCCAGACTGATCCGGACCAGACTGATCTACCCTTGCTGATCTGGACCAGACTGATCTACCATGCTGATCCGGCCAGACTGATCTGCCCAAGCTGATCCGGCCAATCCAGTCCGAAATACAAAGAGCCCAGAAACCAGAATATGACTGTTGCAAGCTCGGGAATAGTGCAGAACCTTTTCCAACGGGCATATTCTTGTGTCTAACGTATATATCATTACTTGGGGTTATATATACATGATTTGGAAGCTCAATAACAGCTGATTGAAGATCAATCCAAGCCTTCCAAAGCAAACCACTTGGGATTCATTTGGGGACTTCAAAGACAAAAGTTGCTAAATGAAGAGCACTCCCCAAACCTTTGGCACCACTTACCTTGCTATATCAGATCTAGTTAGAGATCATTTGTGCCATATATATTCACTCTATTCATTGTATATGAGAGCTTAATAGATGAGTGAATATCATTGTAACGGTTGATGCTTTATCACAACCGATGAGAGGTCTTTGTATGTGAGACATTAAAGAACATACATAGTTGAGTTGCTAGGAGTTCTAGTTGGATGGGGCATTCCCAATTGGACCGGGTTTGTACAACGGGATTGTATAAATCAAAGTCTTCTAGTGGAATCCTTCCATGAGGTGGAAGAAGGGGAGACGTAGAAGGATTACACCACCTTCGAACTTCCATAAACAAATACTTGTTTATTTACTTTATTGCATATCTTTAAAATGCCTTTCAAATGTTTAATCGGCTATAGAGCGGGTTATGTCGAGTGTCTTCCGCTCGGTTTTGTAACCGAACTCGATATAATCTCTCGGTGCAATTACTTCAAGAACACGAGCTATTGAAGCTCAAGTTGGTTGAACTCGGGTGTGGAATGGCAACCCACCCCCGGAATCGATCCTGACAAGTGGTATCAGAGCAGGTTGTTCTTGGAAAGCATTTTAACCGATTTTTTTGCGGATATCTTTCAAAATCATTTTCAAAATTTTCTCATGAGCATGAAATATTTTCATATCAAAATATGGTGTATGAAAATTTTTAGCATAAAAATCAATTTTATTTGCATTCATTTTGCACGAAAATAATTTAAAATCTATTTTAAATGTTCTAATTTTCATTCAAAATGTTCTAAACTCATTTTAAGTTTAAAATTTTTATTTTGAGATTTTATCTAACAATTTTCGAAGCATTTTTAGCTTTTCTGGCAGTTTGCAGCGACTTTGGGAAAATTGGCATAACTTCTTGCTCGGATATCCAAATGACGAACCATTTTTTGCGTTGCAAACTAGACTCATAGAGGATCGCAACGGTATAGGTCTTGCAGCCTAATTCTTCACGAGGAGATACAGTTTATTCTGTAAAGTTGGACTAAGTGTGCTGCCACCGCTAAAAGATGAAATGTACATTGTTGAGTTTTGTCAAGAAATTCAAATTTGTTGCCAAGTATGCTACATGCATCATCAAAAGAGGTTATTTTTGTTCACAAATTAATGTGCATTGCATTTTTGTTATTTGTTTTAGCCTACCCCATTTGCCCCTCATTTGCTCAAATTTTCAAACATTTTAAAATTAAGGGGGAGAGTTTAATCTCAATCCTTGAGGGGGAGTAAATTTTATTTGTCTTCCTTTTTGATTCACACAAAAAGGGGGAGAAATGTGTTGTTTTAAAAATATGATTTTTCTTGTTATGCAACATTGTGCTTTAATGTTCATATTTTTATTCAAGTTTTGTGATCATCAAAAAGGGGGAGATTGTTGGGTTTTAGGAACCCGAATAATCTTGGTTTTGATGTTAACAAAACTTGTTATTGTGTTGCTAACATATTTCATCAAGTGTGCAGTTCATAGATCATAACTTAAGAGCTTGATGAATTATAAAGAAGTAGCTTGAAAATATCAAGCTGGACCAAGTCTGAAATCCTGGTAGAGCGGATTGTTTCGATCATATCTCATAACTCGGATATCGAAATGGCGTGCTTCAAAAGAGATTGAACAGCCAACTCAAAATACTAAAAGTCATATTTCACAACAGATCGGCTAGTTCAAATGTTATCAAGGAGAAAAGACGCCTGCAAGATCGAGCTGAACCGCGAAGAAACAGCAAGTTGCTTCAGCAAGCAACTGCCAGTCTGGTGGCCATAACTCTCAGCTCGCTTATCGGAACGGAACCATTCAGTATGGGTTGGAAAGATAAGACAAAGATCTACAAGTCATCTTTGGAAGTAAAAGACTGAATCGGACGTTAAGATGGTCAAAAAGCTTCTGCACGTCACGCCATGTGACGCCTGTAAGATCGAGCTGTTACAGCAAAGTCCCTGTCAGTCTGGTGGGCATAACCCTTAGCTCTCTTATCAGAACGGAACGATTTAGTATGGGTTGGAAAGCTAAGACAAAGATCTACAAGTTATATTTGGAAGTGAAAGACTGAATCGGACGTTAAGATGGCCAAAAGGCTTCTGCAAGTCACGCTATGTGCTGCTGCATCCAGCAAACAGACAGCAAGAGCATCACCTCGTATTTCGAGCATAACTCTCTCATAAAAACTCGAAATCAAGCGATTCTTGATTCCGTAGAAAGATAAGAGAAAGGGCTACAACTTTCATGTGGATCATGTTGCCCAGAAATCAAAGAATGAAGAGTTACAAGCAACAGATCGAAGAGCAAGTTTATCAATCTGTTTTTGTATCAAGTTGATTGTCCAGACTGATCCGGACCAGACTGATCTACCCTTGCTGATCTGGACCAGACTGATCTACCATGCTGATCCGGCCAGACTGATCTGCCCAAGCTAATCCGGCCAATCCAGTCCGAAATACAAAGAGCCCAGAAACCAGAATATGACTGTTGCAAGCTCGGGAATAGTGCAGAACATTTTCCAACGGGCATATTCTTGTGTCTAACGTATATATCATTACTTGGGGCTATATATACATGATTTGGAAGCTCAATAACAGCTGATTGAAGATCAATCCAAGCCTTCCAAAGCAAACCACTTGGGATTCATTTGGGGAACTTCAAAGACAAAAGTTGCTAAATGAAGAGCACATCCCAAACCTTTGGCACCACTTACCTTGCTATATCAGATCTAGTTAGAGATCATTTGTGCCATATATATTCACTCTATTCATTGTATATGAGAGCTTAATAGATGAGTGAATATCATTGTAACGGTTGATGATTTATCACAACCGATGAGAGGTCTTTGTATGTGAGACATTAAAGAACATACATAGTTGAGTTGCTAAGAGTTCTAGTTGGATGGGGCATTCCCAACTGGATCGGGTTTGTACAACGGGATTGTATAAATCAAAGTCTTCTAGTGGAATCCTTCCATGAGGTGGAAGAAGGGGAGACGTAGAAGGATTACACCACCTTCGAACTTCCATAAACAAATACTTGTTTATTTACTTTATTGCATGTCTTTAAAATGCCTTTCAAATGTTTAATCGGTTATAGAGCGGGTTATGTTGAGTGTCTTTCGCTCGGTTTTGTAACCGAACTCGATATAATCTCTCGGTGCAATTACTTCAAGAACACAAGCTATTGAAGCTCAAGTTGGTTGAACTCGGGTGTGGAATGGCAACCCACCCCCGGAATCGATCCTGACAGACATTCATGAAGGGAGAGACAGTGCAATTGCATAAAGCGTCACCACCTCGCATTTTCCAAAGCAAGCGAAAGGCGTCATGGGTTGGACCATTCATGGTAACTATCGTCTATGCTCATGGAGCAATTAAGGTAAGTGATCATATTCTAGGCACTTACATGGTAAATGATCAGCGGTTAAGGCACTGCAACGTGGATGACACTAATCCAAATACTCCGACCGTGAAAGCGATGTTGGTAATAAGTTCAGCTTGGGACTATAAATTAAGAACACCATTTTTCTCCCTTTTCTTTGCTTTAAATTTTTAGTTAGAGTTTGTTTTATTTGCAATTTAGTTCCAAGGATTGACTCCGTGTGTCAATTTTGTAGAGTGGGTGGAGAAGAACAAATCCCTAGAGAAAAAGTGTTGATCTAAAAAAAAACAAAATAGAAAAAAAAATTTGGGCAGTGTGTTTTGGCGATCAATCACCATACCATCGCGATCGATCGCCAAGTCCCGAGAAGAAAAAAAAATTTAAATTGCGCGATCGATCGGCGAGAACTCGCGATCGATCGCTCAATTCCAGAAAACTCTCGCTATCGATCGGCAAACATCCGCGATCGATCACGAGGTCCAAAATTTTGTTTTTTTAATATCAGATTTAACATTTTACACACATTACACACACTATAAAACGAAACCCTCCCCCAAATTCCCCAATTTTCATCAACTCTTTCCCAATCCATCTTATATCCTTCAATATTTCTTCAAATTTTTGAAAGTTATCCTCAATTCTAACATCAAGCTTCAATCTTTCACAGGAATTAGCAAGGGAAAAGGAGTTTTGAGCACCCTACACTCCAAGTTGAAGCTATGGAAAGCTAAGGAATATCAAATAACAAATTTTCAAAATTTGTTGAGGTATCTTAGCTTTTTTATACATGGGCCATTAATTGATTGTCAATTAAGTGTTGGGGTGTAGAAAAAAAATAAGATTTTGAATTGTGAATTGGTGAAGTTGGAATTTTTTGGTCTTGATAAGTTTGGGGGAGAATTGAAGAGCTCCTTAGTGATTATTGTGTGGTTTGGTTAAGTAACCTAACTTGGATTGTTGGTTGGAGGATTTGTGCTTGCTTTATATATTGTATTGGTTGGTAGTGGTGTTGGTGATTTTGATTCTAGGGATGGCACCGAAGCGAAAGCAAAAGCAGGTAGTTTCCGCTCCTGAGGAGTTTGACTCCTACAAGTTCATAAATAAGGAAGCTGCTAAGTTTTATGGGGTGTACGGAAGAAAAATCTGATACGGGAACGGGGAATGGACACGAGCAAGCTCGGCAGTGCAGTGATCCAAGAGGCACTCCGGCGAGAGTGGTATACTTTTGTTCGCCAACCATGAGATGTGGTGGTTTCTTTAGTCAGGGAGTTCAACTCTAACCTCCGGGCACAGAACCACGTTGAAGCCAACGTTGTCTCTGTACGACAACAACCAGTTCTTTTTGATTCACAGGCTATCAATGCGCTATATAACATGCCAAACATTCCGGAGGATGACTATTCCATATATTGCCGGAATCACATTGACTTGGATGCTATTTTGTCCACCATATGTGTAGAGGGAACTCAATGGCGACTGAACGCCGACGGAAAGCCACAGCTGGTATTGATATCAGATCTGAAGGAGGAGGCCAAGGCTTGGTTTTCATTTATTGTAGCTCGAGTCATGCCATCGACTCACACATCGGAAGTCACAAAGGACCGAGCTATACTTGTATATGCCATAGTTACCGGACTCACGATAGATCTCGGGCGTCTTGTCGAGGCAGCCATCCGGAACTACACTCGCGGACCTCCCACTTCTGGTATGCCATGCCCCTCCACTATCACCTCCTTGTGCAAGTATGCGGAAGTTGTCTGGGACTCCGCAGAAGAGGCAATCCCACCGAAGGCATTACTCGTGGTTGATCATCCTGCACCAGCCACAGTCAGACGGATGGCACAACCACGACCTAGCAGCAGCCATCTTCCTGGACCATCATCATCTACTGCTACAGTGCCTACATCGATCATGGTGGAATCCCTCCATCGTGAATTGCATGAGATCCGGCATGAACAAAGGGAAATCCATTGGGGCCACCAACAACTGTATCAGCAAAACATTGAGTTCATGCAATACCAAGCTGCATGGAACTCTGCTTTGGCACAGGGTTTCCCTACCATCCCATTCCCGCCACAGCCTACATTTCCGCCTCTCCAGCCATACCAGCCACAGGAACCATACTACCCAGACCCACCACCGGAGCGGGACGATGAGGACGACGATCACTGACGATCGTCGTCGAGGTATGTGTTTTGCTACTGCACTTATTGTTTTCTGTACATTGAGAGCAATGCACATACTAAGTTTGGGGGGGTCTTTACTGAGTACTGCTGTTCTCTTGCTACTACTTTTATTGCATGATATTTTAGCGAGTGGTACGAAGTCGTTCTTGAGCATCTTAAAGTTAATTGTTTGTGAAAAATGAGTTCTTCATTAAGAAATACATGAATGAAACTTGCAACTGTAATACATGATGAAAATAATCTCCATCGAAATTAGAGTTTTGAAAATTTTGACTTGTTGGTGAATATCTTGGGTTGAGTTAATATGTCAAAAATTGAGGAACAATTTGATGCACGTCTGAGTCATGATTGAGTGGAATTTATATAGGAAAGTGAAAAATTCTGTTAACTATGATTTGTCTTGAGCATCTTAGAGCACTCTAGAATCTATTTTAGGGCACTTTGAGGCGAAATTTTATAATTATGAACTTGATTTGGATATGATTTAGGCGATCCTTGAAACGTTTGAGCCTTTCGAGCATACATTGTCTATATATACCACTAGTGTCCCTCTTTGAGCTTAAATGAATAAGAATGGAAATTAACCCCCATTCAACATTTTTTTTGACAAACTCATTATACCCACCTGTTTGAGCCTAAATTGAAAAAAATTATCCTCACCCTAAGGGAGTATAATGATTCTCATTAGATGCTATATTGTGATGAGCTTATTGAAAAAATTGATGAATGAGAAAAGAAAAGAATAGAAAAAGCCTTGAAAAATAAAATGACTAAATAAGACCCAAAGTGGCCAAGGCTAAAGGAAAAAAGAGAGAAGCTCATTTTTGTGCTAAAAATATGAACATTGCATGATTATACTCTCTTCTTTGCGCTATCCTATCTTTTCTTTGAAGCCAAACACCAAAGGCCGGACGTTATAAGCTTAAAAAGACCTTTTGATCCAAATCTAGGGAATAATTACATTAGTGGAGAAGTGCTTGAAAAGTAGGCTTATGGAGTGCTTGATAGTAATCTTGCCTTTGAGTTTACTAGCAGAATTTGATCTTGAAAATATATATGAAACTTAAGATTGACAATAGCACACACACACGTTCCAATTTTGCGAGGTATTGCTTGGCATAGGAGAAAACACTTCTTGTTGATTTTGGATTGACTCTTGTTAAAGTGTTAGTGATATTTTTGAGCTGTTACATTTGAGTTGTTAAGTTAATTCTATTAAAGTATTGATGATAAACTCTACATTTTGATCTCATTGTTTGCTCGAGGACGATCAAGTCTAAGTTTGGGGGAGTTGATAAGTGTGAATTTTACACTTATTTTGCTGTGTTTTTGTATTGATTTTCGTATTGATTCCTGGATGATTTTACGCTTTTTGATATATATTTGTGTATTTCAGGAATAGGTCCAAGGGGATAAAAGTGGAGGAAATAAGTTAAAAATGTTGAAAAATGACCAAATCGAGCGAAGACGTGAAAAAGTGGACTGAATTTCTTGAAGATTTAAATTTATACAGCTCGACGATCGATCGGCATCAACATCGCGATCGATCGCGGAGCTATATAATGAGATGCTGAACAGATTACATTGGCGATCGATCGGCGAGAACTCACGATCGATCGCCAATATACAGTGAAGACTCGCGATCGATCGGCAGGGAACGAAGATCGATCGCGGAAATGTTAATTTTGGCTATCACGTCCAGTAAAGACTCACGATCGATCGGCATGAATTGAAGATCGATCGCCGCGAAGAATTTTGAGAAAAATAAAGACTTTCCATGTTTGGTTCAATGTGGACTCCTTCCCACTTGTGGTTACCCTATTTATCAGACCTATGGACGAACTTTTGGGGACTTTTGCACACTTTTCTGAAACCTAAGAGCAGCCACTCCTCCATCCAAAGAACCATACCACAAACATTGAAGAGCAAGAGCAACGCAAGGAACGAAAGAACGGAGCGACGCACATAGCGACATCCTCGTTATCTTAGTATTTCTGAACTTAATTAATTTTTATATCAGCTTTTGATGTTAAATTTGTTTAAAGACATGTTTTTGCATTATAATTTGATTATGGTTGTTAGCTAAAATATTTGTCAAGACATAGGGGATCCCATGTTTGAACCCTTGAGTTAATTAATGGTTTTGATTTGATTTCTATGATCTTTGCGCATAATTTATGTTTTTAATGCTTGTAAAAGATTAGCTACCTTTTGCATGATATTGGTAATCGTAATTGAACTGACCATAGGAGATTACGATACGACGTAGTAAATTGGGCCGTGGGTTTTAGGTTGAGCCGGACCAAGTAAAATCTAGCACACGTGTGATAGCAATAGATTACCAAAATCGAAGGCTAGTAGTTTTCACGAAGCGTTTTTCGGTATTAATCATTCAATAAAGACACGGGAGTGGTTTATTGTAGATTAAAGCTAGACTTGTTATAACCGGACCAAGGTATAAGAATGAAATAGGAAAACTAGTCACCCTAGAACATAGAACTTTGAATCTTAATTAATAGACAACTTTTGGGGGATTACATGGGTGAACCGACGTCTTGATAATTCGTTTATAATTTCTCTTCAATCATCCATCACTGCTGTTTAGGTTAATTTTTGTGCTTAAGTCAATTTAGTTTGATAATCATTCCATAATCGTAGGTTAAATATAGTAATTCTAATCGAACGTGGTAATTACTACTAGTTCATGTGGGTACGACAATCTTTACTTTTAAACCATTATACTAAGACTTGACACTGTGCACTTGCGGTATAGAATCGCTACACTGAGAAATAACTGTTTAAAATAAAAGCGATCAATCATCAACCAATAAGTCACACAACTAATGGTAATTATAAAACGTCTATACAATAAAATCACATCGAATGATTACAAACGATATACACATTACAAATTCCATACAAAATGTAATAAACAAGAAAACACTATAACTAGTGTACTGACTCATCTTGATCCTGCTAAGCCTCTGACTCAGCAACTCTAATACCTCAAACTTTCTCTGCCAGCTATCCGGACGCCTGGTTACAAAGATACTGCCCCACATGGGATGAGCATACCAATAAACAGGTAAACGACAAACACAATAGAACACGTACACTACAGAGTTATAAGTGATAAAGAGTTACTCCCTGAGAAATTTAAAATGCGTAGTAATATCATTTACCACCAGTAGCTCTTCGATCTGCACCTGTTTATAACGATACTCATTACCAATATACCACAATCTCATATTCGTGTTTCCCTGACAGAATATCCCACATCATCAGCACCATCATATCAGTGCACAAAAACAACGGCAACAATATATATATATATATATATATATATATATATATACTAACTCGTAACCATAAACGCCCATAATAATACAATATTTCCATCGCCTCGATATGACAGGTGTACAATCGCTTCGACATAACAACAACATATAATATTCCACAATTTGCCCTAACAGTGGCACATATTATCATGATTCCATATATATTACTGTAACGGTGGCACTATATCGATTCAATCTCATAATCACATCGCTTCGACGTGACAACGACATGTATCACATCGCTTCGACGTGACAACAACATGTATCATCGCTTCGACACGACAACGACATTATAATCGCTTCGACACGACAACGCCATTTACCATCACTTCGACATGACATTGGCATTATCATCGATTCGACATGACAGAGGCATTTGTCATCGCTTTGATATGACAGCGGCATTATCATAAACTCAAGTAATGGCTCTCGTGTATGTAGTACTTTGCTGTGTATGCTCAAGAGGTGACTCACATGTACGTGACACTTTGCCCCTTAGGCTCGGGAGGTGACCCCCGTACACGTAGCACTTTGTCCATTGAACTCAAGAGGTGACTCACATCACACGTATTACTTTGCCTCTTATCACATTTATTCACATAATCTCATCGATACTCCAGCATATCAAATCAAATATCGATTATCATCATTAGACTCACGATATCTCATACAATAACCATGACATAAATCACAATGTCGAAAGTAATGCCCGTACGTCAATACGTACCTTATTGTCTAACAGCAAGAGTTACTCATTGTGTTTGCCCCGAGGTTCGATGAATTCACACGCTACACACATCAATAATTCATGATCAATCACGTGCACACTACTCATTTTCAAGCACGGATTCAAAATATAAAAAATATCATCCAATCACGATGATTCACTGTGCAAAAGACTCGGGCAAAGCTTACGTCGAAATCATAACACAAAATTAGTTTTCAAAAAATCTTTCATCGGCGATCGACACTCCAGTGGCGATCGATCGCCAATCCATGATTTTTGTTGGCTCCGCGTCAATGCCCTCGGCAATCGATCACCATCTGTGATTTTCTAAAAAAGAAATCGTGATCCATTGGATTTCCGGCCAAAAAGCTCGACCAACTCAAATCTAACAACAAACAGACATTCTAGAGCATTAAACAAGGATTACGACACCATTTTTAAATCATGATTTTTTTCAAAACCTAAACCAAAACTAATCATCTCCAAAACTATACCAAAATATTCAAAACCACATTCAAAAGCAACGACAATCAAGAGATGAAGATGATTACTTACCAATTTGCTCAAGAATCCAGCCCAAAATCCAGTTCCATCGATTTCTTCTTCAAGAAAAAATGAAAAAGATGATAAGAGAGAATGGGAGAGAAAAGGGGGAGGCGTGAAGGAGGAGAGAGGGGAAGTGAATGGAATGCTTGAACATCGAGTCCGCTTGTTATATATCGTATCAAGGCTCCAAAAGCCCGTGTTCAAGCACTCGCACCAAAAATCTTTAATATCAAAAGTATTCAATAATTTATCTATCACTCACTCAATTACATCTCATCCCACTCCAAAGCCCCCGAACTTGAAATCCCACTACTAAAACAATTCCAATGTTCAACACACAAATAATATTAGAATCTCGAACTTGAATCCAACAATCACGACCTGATTAAAATCCATGGGAATCTCAATTCCGTAATTATTTCATAACTACCACAATTAAAAAATCAATTAATGATTATAAATAATCCGGGATTCTTACCAATAATTTCCGGATATCACATTTATCACATACTAATAAAATTACATCCTCAAAATTGCACATACATACTAAACGTACACGCAGACCACATAACTCAACTCAAAACCACATAATTGATTCATGAATACGTCACGAACGAAACACCAACTGCGAGGACATCGACCTCGTACCGAAATCTTGAGTGGAGATTTTCTTCGAAAACCAAAATCATCCACTACCACGATGTTAACTAACCAAAAGCAGTCAATTAACTTTAAATAGTTCTCTACTCGAATCATTCTTAATTCGAACAGAGATGTCACATCTATGACATCTCAACAACTTGTGATCTATGACGCAAACACACAATGCTTCAAGGAAACAATAATTATACAGCAGTATACTCACACTGAACTCGGTTTTTGCCTCTCCAATTCCATCACAAATAATGGAATCTTACTCAGCGATCGGGCAACCCTCAGCCACCGATAAAAACAAATGCATATCTCCACAGATGTCAATATCAATGTGTTCCAAGAAATCATATCTTAACCTCAATACACTAGCGAATTTTTTTCACAAAATCACATGATTCCGGAGAGAACATGCTAGATTCCCCCACTGCATTCTCACAACATGTGTCGACAACAAATACCAAACAAATTAGAGTCCTGGTCATCCCTTGTTTATCCCTTAGAATCAACAATTCTAATACAATGATAACTATCGAATTCCACTTATCGACGACATCAATGAACTCCTCGGACATAGATCCAACTACATTTCACGTAAGGAATTCGGATAGCTCATCAAACAATGTCAAACATTGTTACCACAATCAGTTCATCAACTGAACTGCTGGACGTCTCCTCAAACAAGGCACAATGACCTCTTCTCAAGAAAGAGTCAACCAAAACCTCGCAAATCATTCCTCTTAATAGATTGCTCCACCGAGATCACAAATCTCGAGGGTAACAAAATCTCTTCCAAAAGGTCCATCAACCACAACACACCTTCCAGTTGGTCAACAGGCATAAAATTGCTGGCACGGATATATACAATTCGATATATCTATATATATCTATATATATATATATATATATATATATATATATATATATATATATATACACGCCCTCACCTTATTTACGCCACAAGCATACTCAATGCAAACTCGATCTGAGGTATCTCCAACAATGCCCACACGCCTCAGATACTATTGTCAATCACTCAGTTATTCTCACATTAAAGAAGAATGATTGACAAATTATTTGCTAATGGTGTGAATCAAACAGCAACACCACACGCACCGACTCATCGAATCTTCCCAAGATTCCAGACAGGTATCCAAATACCTCTTTCCTACAGGGAAAATCATGCATATACGAATCTCCAAACTCAAACTTTCGTTCGAACCATCAAAGTACATTTATACGTAATTACATCCATGAACCAATATATGCATAACTAACTCAAGATAGTGCACCAATGGCACCATCAGACCACTCTCAATTCTGTATACACGACGTATACAACTCCCACAATGCTCCGTACTAATATAATAGTACTCAAACACTCTCAATCGTCTCTCTAGGGACTTCTCCCCGTACATCTCACAAATAACTCAAAACAAAATACCAGACTCATCATAGTAACGCTCAAAGCAGTTACTTCATCGACAACATGTAATCGATATAATACGGTCTCCACGACAGGTATCACCACCAAACCAAAAATCAACATACTATATTATCTCCCTTAAGAGATACAATCAACAGAGTAGTGTTACCACACAACCTATATCCCACAATTTTGGTTACGATTCACCATTGCATATCAGTGCAAGAACAACCAAATGGAGATAACGATAACTGGTATCGTTGGCGTTCCCATTCGTAAACACTAACACACATACCATACGGGTCATGGTTCTCGTCAATTGAGATTACTTTCATTGACAAACACGTTGGTACAACCAACAAAACTGACATCAACGCATAAACACATACAAACACTCTCTTCAGGCATCTTTCACCTCAAGCTCAAAAGCGTCACAGTGACTACACATAGTAACCTCTTATCGTATCATCACACGGTTCGTCATTCTAGGTACTGACAATCAATATAGTGGACACCACAAGCTCACTATATTGCAACGATAACTCATCTTACCTAATTAGGAAACCTCATCCTCATACCACCAATGTGTCATACATTCAAACCCGGTATAAAGTACAGTACAATTCCCATAATACTACCACTCATAATATTCATAAATTCCATCATGAATTAATTATCGTAGTACAACAATTAGAGATAGTAGATCATCGTCTAACAAATCTCTAATACAGATACACCCAATCGGACATTGGATGTCCTCAACACATCACATCTCAATCTTAACTCATTCGGATTTATCTATATATACACACACGTGTATAATGCGATTATATCAATTATACACAACATCGATATATGTATATAGGTTCCTAGACAACTATATACAACACAAGCCACTTGGGTAAGGCCAACTCGACGAGTATACACATAGGTATAGCTACTCGTAACACATACGTCACATCACATTATGCAGTATATCTAACTGCACTACAAAACCATTACCCATCGAGCAAAGTTGCTCGGCAGTGTCAACTTGCGATAAACACAAGTTACCCATCGCCATCATAACCATACCCATCGTTCGTTATAATTGCGGTACAATAACTACAACACAATAGTCTCATGTCGACTCGCGACATGTACAACTAATACAATTAATACATATGCACAATAACATCTTGTTCCAAGAACACTAAAAGGCACTGCATTCAACTATTAATCTCAATATACTAAGATCACAAAACACCTCACAATCACCACAATCCCTACTACGTTATATCAGCGGCTCAATAATATCTCTCGCTTTGAATTATCGGCGGCTCAATAGATATCCCTCGCTTTGACATACCAGCCCCCCGTGCTACGATATGACAGCGGCATATCCTGATTCATCGCTTGATAAGACATCGATAAATATTTTGATCCATCGCTATTCAATATAACCCTAGTATCCCAATGATCGCACTGCACATGTACACACAATGACAAAATAAAGTATAACAATTCAATATTAAAGCATGTGTCAAACAATCATAATACGTACCCAAGCCGGGTACCTCGACACAGCATTGTCTATACATAGCATACTCCTCGATGTATATGTATCTAAGATCATTAGACCACAACTGGGCAAATGGTATGTCCCTCTACATGTGGATGACCCATTCCCAACTTCTTAATCTGTCATGATGACTCACGATAGACCTCAAGCTAGCTCAAGACTAGATAGCTATTCTAAATCCAGAGTAGACACAGTTATCTAAAACAATAAGCAGTGTTCAACTCACATTAGACTCTCACTAGCCCAGATACCTAACCACTGATCTGATACCAAAATGTAAGGCCCCGCTTACGATAAACAAAACTATTCCAATAATACGAGAATTTTAAATTTTTTGACAATAATCTCAACTTAATTGGAGCCATCAAATTATACAACAAATAATTAAATCCTCAACCAGTAAGTCCCACGACTAACAGTAATTATAAAATGTCTATCCAATAAAGTCACACCGAATGATTACAAACGACATACATATTACAAATCCCATACAAAATGTATTAAACAAGAAAACACTATAACTAGTGTACTGACTCATCTTGACCCTGCTAAGCCTCTGACTCAGCAACTCTAATACCATTTACTACCAGTAGCTCTTCGATCTGCGCATGTTTATAATGATACTTATTACCAATATACCACGATCTCATATCCGTCTGTCCCTGACAGAATATCCCACATCATCAGTACCACGTTATCGATGTCTCACAATCCCTGCATATCAACGCTCAACAACAACAAACTTAATATACATCGACTCAATTGATTAATAACAGTGTGTGTGTGTGTGTGTATGTCTACACACACACACACACATATATATATATATATATATACTAATTCGTAATCATAAAATCCCCAATCAGCGAGCCCCACAGTTCAACATATATCCATTCAACATAATAATACAATATTTCCATCGCCTCGATATGACAGTAACATGTACCATCGCTTCGACATAACAATGACATATAATATTTCACAATTTGCCACAACAGTGGCACAATAGTATCATGATTCCATATATATTACTGTAACGATGGCAATATATCGATTCAATCTCATATCACATCACTTTGATGTGACAGCAGCATGTATCATCACTTCAACACGACAGCGGCATTTCATGGCTTAGACATGACTGCGATATTTACCATTGTTTCGACATGACAACGTCATTATCATTTCGACATGACAGCGGCATTTATCATCGGTTCGACATGACAGCGGCATTATCATAGACTCAAGTAGTGGCTCTCGTGTATGTAGCACTTTGCTCCATAGGCTCAAGAAGTGACTCACATGTACTTGGCACTTTGCCCCTTAGGCTCAAGAGGTGACCCCACGTACACGTAGCACTTTGTCCATTGGACTCAAGATGTGACTCACATTACACGTAGTACTTTGCCTCTTATCACATTTATTCACATAAGTCTCATCGATACTCCAGCATATCAAATCAAATATCGATTGTCATCATTAGACTCACGATATCTCATACACATAACCATGACATAAATCAAAATGTCGAAAGTAATACTCGTACGTCAATACATACCTTATTGTCTAATTGAAAGAGTTACTCATTGCCTTTGCTCCGAGTCCGATGAATTCACATGCTACACACATCAATAATTCATGATCAATTGCACACTACTCATTTTCAAGCACGGATTCAAAATAAAAAAAATATCAACCAATCACGATGATTCACTATGCAAAAGATGAGCAAAGCTTACGTCAAAATCGTAACACGAAATTAATTTTTTTTACAAAATCTGACATCGGCGATCGATCGCCAATCCACGATTTTTTGTTGGCTCCGTGTCACTGCCCTCGGCGATCGATCGCCATCAGTGATTTTCTAAAAATGAAATCGCGATCCATGGGATTTCCGGCCAAAAATCTCGACCAACACAAATCTAACAACAAACAGACATTCTAGAGCATTAAACAAGGGTTACAACGCCATTTCTTTCAAAGAAATGCAACAATAAATAATGATTTTTTTTCAAAACCTAACCCAAAACTAAATCATCTCCAAAACTATACCAAAATCTTCAAAACCACATTCAAAGCGACCACAATCTAGAGATGATGATGATTACCTACCAATTTGCTCAAGAATCCAGCCCAAAATCGAGTTCCATTGATTCTTCTTCAAGAAAAAATGAAGAAGAAGAGAAAGGAGAAGGGGAGAGAAAGGGAGAGGCGTGAAGGAGGAGAGAGGGGAAGTGAGTGGAATGCTTGAACACCGAGTCCACTTAGTATATATAGTTCCAAGGCTCCAAAAACCCGAGTTTCAGACACTCACACCAAAAATCTTTAATAACAAATCCTGGTACCTGATTAAAATCCCCGGGATTCTCAATTCCGTAATTATTTCATAATTACCACAATTAAAAAATCAATAATGATTATAAATAATCCGGGATTCTTACCAATAATTTCCGGATATCACATACTGTTTATTTCCAGGATTTGGTGCAGGTGTATAAATTTGAGGATATCCCCTCAGATGAATGCATCTATGAAGAATATGTCTATTCTGATAATGGAGGTGAATCCTGTTCAGAATCTGAGTGAAGGAGAGTTCCTTCAACACATTATCGCAGAAGAGCCATAGGGATTTTTCTCACAAACCACTATTTCTCATAAAACTCTTATGATGATCATGAAGAAGATCCAAAGCTTTAGATGTTTGATGGATTTACAATTGGAGTAGTGGAAAAGGCTATGGATATGATTGGTCTTCGAAGTAGGAAGCATCAGATTATCCATAAAGTGACAATAGAAGAATTTGTAATCCCAATGGAATTCACAGGAAACCAAATTGAGATGCAGTTAATCCCCTACATAGAAATCCAGGAGATTAAGAACAATATGAAAAGAGAAGTTGCTAGCACACTCTCAAGGATTCATATCGGAGCCAATAGAGTCATCATCAAAGCAACTTTCAAAGAAGGAATTGATTCGTCACTCAACATGGCAATCTTTGACAAGAGAACCCCAAACCTTAAAGACTCTTGTTTGGGAGTAGTTGCAGGAAATTTGTACGCCGAAAAGATGGCCTTTAACATCTATCCCATAATCGCATACAATTTGGGAGATCGAAATTTCAACAAGGTCCTTACTCTTCATCAAGACTTTAAAAGAAATGATTTGATGAAAGAAGGGAATATGACTTACTAGATAACCTATAAGGTGTCTTACGCGCTCTCGAATACACATCATTCAGAAGTATTCTTGAGAAAATAATTCATCGAAGTCCCCAGAATCTTCAAAGATTTCGTAAAAGCAGTATTCCCGAATATTATTAATACTTCGACAATAGGAGAGATCGACATGAGGATATAGGACCAGCCTGTTTTGCACAGAAACATGAGCCTTATGAACGAGCCAAGAAGAATGTCTTTCCAACATGATAGGTTAATCAGCAACTATCCCGGGCAAAATCAAAAGGCAGTCTCAAGCAGGATTCAGGAAGTTCTAGATATCTTCTAAACAAAGGGAGTTCTGAAGTGTCCAGAAGGATGACGAGAAGTTGATCTTCGACATTACGGTAAAGGATAACATATTTCCTTGTGATGTCATATATTATTTACAACGACATACAATTTGTAGTTATCAAGGAAACCTCAAAATTGGTGAAATTGATCTAACAGTTGCAGGGTCAGCAGGAATAATCCCTGAACAGATTATTCTTGGGATTGGGTTTCTTGAGGAACAACAACCTTGAAAAAGATTACATGATGGAATAGAATTCATGGTGGACGGGAAAAGATACAAAATCCGATGACCACCATCCCATTCTCAATAAACATCTCAGTTGGGATGTTATACGAGAAATATCGAGCAGAATATTTTGCAGCTTATATTGATTCAAGAGCTGGAATATGCACTGCCAAACGATACACATTCCCTAAAGAAGTTGGTGAGAAATTACGAGCCATTTCCAAAATAGACTTTTCCAAGCGGATTCTTATTCTTAATGAAGGAGTTGAGTCAGTGGAGATAATAATTGGAGGATCAGGCGGTACCCTCCGGTACAAAGTCAAGACTCCGCTTATCTATTTCCATGATAGATGAGCTGATATACCGTTAGGAAACAATTTCCTACAGACATTCAAGCGGTTCACAAGAGAACAAGACAAGAAGACTTATTTTCACAATCCTTTGTGATCATAAGATCATTGTCCAGCGACTAAGGGAAGCATTTCACATTAAATTTCCCATTAGTTTTCTTAGTAAGCGTGGTGATGAAGGAAAACTTCGAAACCCAAATATGAAGGATCACCGAAAATTTGGCAAAGCGATTCTTCAACTTAGACAAGAGGGAACCGGTCAAAATCGAAAAATGACTTTTGATGGAGTAAGTATTATGTCATTCAGAGAACAAAATGAAGAGGTGGATGAGGATGAAGAAGAATTTAATCTAGACACTCTACTGTTATTGAAGAAGACATTGCATGACTAGGTTCTACAACCTGACAATACCCACGAAGAACAAATTACTCTAGAGGAAGTGAAAAGGAAGATTCAGAGGAACTACAATGAAATCCTCTGGCAATGCGGGACAGAAACAAACTTAAAGCATCTTTGAAGGTGTAATCTGGAAAAGAATATGAGTTCGTAAGGTACAAACCGATCCCCATGAACCAGGAAGATCGGAAAGACATGGAGATGATACTTAAGGAACATATTGACCTTAAGTTAATCTCAGCAGATATTTTTCCTTATAGCAATCCAGGATTTCTTGTTCGGAATCATGGAGAAATTAAACGAGAAAACCCAAGATTGGTGATCAACTATAAAGGGATCTACAAAATCTTGGAGTTCGATGAATATTTTATCCCAAGCAGCGAACATTTGGTAAATAACATCAAAAAAGTGTTTTCTAAGTTCGACTGCAAGTCTGGGTTTTTCCAGATTAAGATGGAGGAAACTAGCTAGAAGTTCACAGCATTCTCTACACCGCAGGGACACCATATCTGGAATGTTATGCCAATGGGATTGGCCAATGCCCCCATATATATATATATATATATATATATATATATATATATATATATATATATATATATATATATATATATATATATATCAAAGGAGATGGATAATCTTTTCAAATATTACTTCAGCTTCATGTTCGTGTATATTGACGACATCCTCATTGCGTCAAGAAACATGAAAGAACATCTTAAACATTTGGAAATCTTTCAGATGTTTTTTACAAGGAATGATTAGTGCTCTCCGAAAGGAAGGCAGTGATTACCACAAGACATATGAGTTCCTTGGGATTGAGATCGATGAATCTGGAATCATTTTGCACAATCATATTGTGGAGAAAGTGAAAGGATATCCGGATGACCTCAAGGACTTAAAGTAACTTCAGAGTTTTCTGTGAGTTGTTAACTTTGATGGAATGTTCATCAACAACCTAGCAAGCCACATGAAGATGTTCAGTCCACTACTCAAAAAGATGTCAAGTTCGAGTGGAATGATGATCACATACAAGCTGTCAAACACCTAAAGAAGTTTGTAGACAACTACCAAAGCTTGAAATTCCAAACGAAGATGATGAACTGGTATTATATACAGATGTCGGTGATCATTGATGGGCTGGAGTTCTTATGAAGGCCACAGCAGATGGACAAGTGCATTGCATGTATTGCAACCGTCTATTTGACAGCAGCGAAGTTATCAAATGGCACATCAACAAGAAGTAGTTCTTTGCAGTTCAAAAGCCTTTTAAAAAATGGCCACTATTTTTACTTGCAAAGAAATTTATCTTGAAAATAGATAATAAAAATGTTCAGTCTTTTATGAAAAAAATAGAACCAAAACAGAAAAGTCTAGACTTTTAAGATGACAAGCTTAATGCCAATATTATGATTATGATATTGTCATTATGAAATTTGATAAAAATATTAGTGTAGATTTCTTGACACGAGGTGGAGGGACACGTTGCTAGCGATACCCTCAAACGAGTTAGGCATCTCAGGGAAAACTTAGACCCTTGAACGAGATTTTGAGACTCCTTGTCTCAATATTGAGGTTGCAGGACGACTACAACAGGCAGATCAAGAACTAGTGTCCGGTCGTATACGAGTTTGCCTTCAGACCCAAGAACACTTGTTTGAAGTCTTGAAGGGGTCTATTCTCCAGACCGCATCTCTAACGATGCAAAAAAGAGTGTTTAGAGAACGATGCTCATCTAACCTGGAGGCAATGGATTCACATACGCCTGTCACAATTGCTACAGATGATGCAGTCCTTGAGGATGTACAAGCTGTAACGAATGATGAGGGTCGGTGTCATCACAACCTGAACCTTCAAGTCAACCCAGCACCTCTGGGTAAAAGAATGCAAGTTGAACCTTAGGCCACAGACAGGCACTTCTAGGGTTCAAATTAACGAGGATTCAGTTTCTTCTCCTATGCAGGATTACCAACGCACTTGGGAGAAACTGAAAACCACACGGGGTATCAACCCAGAAATATAATTGTTGATATCTCCAAAAAAATACCCGAGGGTTTGGATGAAACCAGGCAGCCATCCAAATGATGTACAAGAATTGTATAATTTCGGAGATCTTGCTTCGGTTTTATACTGTTGCACCAGCCTTCTCTGAAATTTCAAAACTATCCAAATGTATTGGAGAGCTGTCCACGAGACATGGTCGAATAAATCACATTTGACCAGAGGAGAAGTATTGGAGTTATATTTTATTAGTGCAACTCCTAACCATCAAAGAAAGGCTTCATGGAAGCTTTTCACTTCATCAAGCTCGGACGACCAGACAGTAACGCCTTGAAAAATATCAAGACCGCGTACGCACCAATATTAGTTGGAGCAATAACGGAAAACGAAGCTTCAACTAGACGAGCATGTGAACTTTTGGGTCTGTCTAACCGAGATGGGCAAAGTCAAATTTCTATTCAATTTCTTCCAAAATTCAACCAATGGAACATTCTTGCTGAATTCTGTGACAGGAACTACTATTGCATTTGACGAAGAACTCTTCGAAATATAGAGGAAAATTCTTTGGAAAACAAGATTCCGATGAGCAAAGAAACTTATCGAAAGTTCTGCAACATGGCACACAACGGCTGATGGAAAGATCGAGTTTGTCAGGCATGCCTAGAACAGAAAGAGCCAGAGTTTGGGAAAGGGTTCCAACCCAAGCCTGATCGACAGAAGCAGGAAAAAACAAAAGACCTGCTGACAAGATGACACGTTTTCCTAAAGCTCGGGGACCACAAAAATAAATAATGTAAAGATTCCCCGACAAAGGAAATAGGCGGGGACCATTAAATGCACTCAGACAAAATAATGGACCACTCACGAGAAAAGTTATGGTGTACTAAGACAAAAAACGTCAGCATTCACGAGAAAGTTAGCACACTCAGACAAATATGCTAGACCACGAGATAAAGGGGCACTCACTTGCACACTTAACATTCAACAAGAGTTTGAAATCCGCATTTGATGTCCGGATTCATGACTATATAAGGCCAGTCATTGAGCAAGATAAAGACATTAGAAATTCTCTATAGTTTTCTCACAAATAAAATATTGTAGTCTCCAATCTGTAATCTTTCAACTTTCATAGCTTGGTAATAATTTCTCTCTTTCTTTGTAATATTTCAGTTTTTCAATTCAGTTTGTATATGTGTTCCGAGTACAGCCTCATAAAATGAGAGGCTAAACAAGTTAGTCTCCTCCCAGTAGGAGATGTGTAATGTATTAAATAGTATAAGTATTTCCAAAATAAAAAAAGGCTTTTGTCATCTATCTCCCTGATTTCTTTAAATCTTTCTTATATCTGGTTATACCTTACGCCCTATGGTAGGAAATGAATTAGGGCTGTGAGTTTTTTGAAGGAGTCGGATAACTTGTAGATTAACTTCACCCGAGGGGTTTGAAGTTGGATGTTGAGGAGCTATTCATAAAACAGCCTAGGGGCAGTCATTTTCCAATTGATGGCTTTGCAACCCATCTCACCCGGTGCCGTTACGGTCAAAATTGTATATATCAGTTTGTTAAAATTTAATTGTAATACGGAAGTATGATGGGCCTGTTATTTATTTTTAACATTTTCTTCGAATAAGGGTTTTGAATTGTGATAGAAGGATTTAAAGATAAGTTGTGAGTCCTTTGTAAATGTATGCTCTTGAGTTTTCTCAAGATGACATAAACTATAGGATCTCATGTTCATAAAATGCTACTGTTTAAAAATAATAGGATGTAGAAGATAATGAATAGTATACAGAGACATCTTTTATCTTAAAACAAGTTTCAAGGGGTAAGAATGTAATTAAATTAAAAATTGGTTGGGCCACGTGGATCGCTTGGACTATATGGACCACACTGGGTTATTGATGACATTTCAACCAATAATGGACCTAGATGGACTAATGTTTTCTTGCTAGACTATGATGAATTATTGTTCACTACAGGTACCGGCCTGAAATTTTCCCTCAAAAATTACTAAGTTGTTTCATAAAAAATAAAATAAAAAGACAGGCCCAACAAGATTGACAAAAGAGATCGGGCCCTATCCTTTCATTTTGTGTTTCAATCCAATTTGTCTTAACAAAACTTGAATTATATTAATAGAACAAAAAGATACAATGAAAATCCAGCCACAAATACCCACAATTAACGAGACAAGCAAAAACATCGGCCAATACAAACGCTTAACATTTACACTGACGAATACACATCTAGTAATTGGTGGACGAAAAAGTGAACCGGTAATAAGAATCACCGTAGCAACACAAGACCATGAGAGTGCAGAGACCCCCTGTGCCAATCCAAGTCCCCTCAAAGTACCCAGAGTATGTTCTCGTAAGGTAATTGCCTACCAATATATTTGTAGGAACAAAGAAGAGACGAGAAGCATTAACTGAAAGAGCGCAAATAACCGAACAAGCTTTTTTCTCTAAAACCCTTGCTGAAAACCATCAATCCAGAAACATTACTGAATAACGCACGAAACCGAAAGGCGCAATAGTCATAGCCAATTGATGCCGCAGCAGTGAGCTAGAACCAAAACACCACCACAAAATGAACACCATAAATAAACATAGAGAACCAAAAGCAGACACCCCCAAAAAACATCATACACAAGCATATGTATCATACAAATGAGATAAATTTATTATTGGAAATTTGAAATCCTTGGATCCAAATCGCACTTTTTGAGTTGCTTTATTTTATTAAATGTGGAAATTTGACGCTTTATATGTGTAATTATGAGTAGGTATTAAAATGGACCAACCCGACCCAAGCAGGTTGGCCCGTCCTTTGGGTTGGCGGGCCAAATATGCAAAAACAATAATTTTATCAAATTTTAATGATTAAAATTATTAATAGATTATTAATAAAATGATTAATTCAATTTTTATTACAAATTAATTTGACCCAGTGTGATCCAACCCATCCAACCGGCCGGGTTGGCCCGCGGGCCTAAAAACATTGGCCAAATCCACATATTTGGCTGGTTGAGTTAAACTAATCCGGTGGCCCAACTCATTTTGACAGCTTTATTTTTTAGCATGTTGCATCCAACTGTGGGTATTTAATATTGATAAATATCATTCAAACCTTTTATTTTTAATTTATAATATTTTTTTATTTTTGACAAAGACTCCAAATGATACACTTTAATTCAAGATTGTCCAATTGAGCCTACTAGAAATTTTTTAGGGAAAATTTCAGGCCGGTCCAATTGGAACAATATTCTTTGGCCCAATCCAAAAAAAAATGTTTTCAAATAAGTCTAATTTCGAAGAAAATGACCAAAGTATGATACATGCGCGGTGCTAGACTCAAACGGTTCATGTATCAAAAACACAGTTTTTTAAAATATAACAAGATGATGCATTTGATTACATGCACCACTTGAGTCTAGCGATGCAGTGGGATACGTGCACCACTAGACTCAAACGGTGCATGTATAAAAAAAACAAGCACATTTTTTATCATTCAAAGAAAAATTGCATATTCTTTCAGTGGTAAAATCGTGACCAAACAAATGAGGTTGCGGATAAATTATCTTCAAACTCAGTTAAGCAACGTTTTAATTTGGTAGATTGTTTTTGGTGGTTAGTGGGGACAGGATGAATCTGAAAGCACCCATTACTAGGAAATTGCTCTTGGTGGTCGCAATAATCTAAACCATCATGCTAACCACCCAAATCAAGTGATCGTTGTGCGCCATCAGTCAAAATTGGACTTTTCAATGCGCCCATGTGGTTGTCGATGACTTTATCCCTCTCAAGCATCAGATTATTGATGTTGTAATGGCTAAAAAAACTGTGAAGCCCATCACTACTGACCAATCATTTGTGATTTAATAAGCACTTAATTTTAATGATGTCATGGGATTTTGATACCCCTAAAAGATGAAGACACTACCTGACGAGCCGACCTCCCTCCATGAATTTTACTCACCTCTCTTCGCGAGACATCGCCTGCCCTTCCGAGCTCTATATGCCGTCCGATCTGACGGTCTGACATATTTGGCCGACCTAATGCCCCTCCACCATCTCGTTGTGCGACCTCTTTTGGGATCCCGAGCTGCCATGCCGAGCTCTTCTCATTTTCTTGTTGAGGCGGGTGCTCAATAAGGAAACTAGTCCCCCAAGATACCTAGTCCTAGATCTGCGGAGCAATATCAGGTAATTGATTGTATTCATAAGATCTTGGCATATCTGGGTAAGATTTGGATAAATATGGAAAGAGTCCTTGCTGCAATACAACTCTTAAGTCTCCGCCTATAAATACCAGGTTTGAGGTATCAATCTGGGCCTAATTTATATTATAATCGCCTTTACCTACAGCATATATTTCCTCCTATTCTTTCGCCTGACTTGAGCGTCGGAGGGGATCTGCCGGAAAAACTTCCGGCACCCTTCTCACTGTTCCTTCGTATTTTCAGGCATTGCAGAAAGATATTTACTGACATCCTTGCTGCTATAGAGCATTGGAGAAGAAAGAGAGGTGAACCCCCTCTCTATTGATATAAGAAAGTCACCGCAAATTCAGGTGATATCAATTGGCGCCGTCTGTGAGAATTTTTCTAAGTTGAAGACGTTGATATGGCTGGACGACGTGGACGTGGGCGCGGAGTCAGGAGGAACCTGGGAGAAAGAGAAACTCCCAGTGTGGAAAATCATGATATTCCTCAACAGCAGGAAGATCAAGCACCTCCATCTGTTATGAATGTGGGAGATCTGACTATGGAGCAGCTGACACAATTCATCAATCGAACCATGCGTAATACTTTTTTCCAACACCAGGTTCCACCACCAGCGGAGTCTAACCAAGTTCCACCCCCGCCACAAACAAATCAGGCGTCTCCGCCTGTGCAACCAGAGCAGGTCCCTGAAAACAATAGGGTAGCAAGTGCTGAGACAGATACACAAGTAGAGCCTCCGCTAATAGATCCAATGGAAGCTGTATGGGGAGAGATAAGGCGATTGGGTCAACATCTAGGTGGCAGACCACCAGTGGCTAGGAGAGAAAGTCCATTCTCCCTGACTATTTTAGGAGATGAACTCCCGCCAAATTTCAGACAACCCGCGGTGGGAGAATATGATGGAAGCACAGACCCGGAGGAGCACCTTGGAAGATTTGAGAATGCTGCTCTACTGCATAGGTATTCTGATGGGATCAAATGCCGTGTTTTCCTGACCACCCTGGTTAGATCGGCATAACAGTGGTTTAATTTAATTAAACCAAACACTGTACGCTGCTTTGAAGAGTTCAGTTCGGCTTTTCTAAACCAATTCGCCAGCAGCAAGAGGTATCATAAAACTTCTTTAAGTCTGTTTACTACCAAGCAGAATGAGCAGGAGTCCTTGAGGGAGTTTGTACAACGCTTTAACGGGGCAGCCTTAGAGGTCCCCACTGCAACGGTAGATGTCCTTATTAACGCCTTTACACAAGGGCTTAAGGCAGGAGAGTTCTTTAAATCGTTGGTAAAGAAACCCCCTCGAAGCTATGACGAGCTTCTAGGAAGAGCTGAAAAGTACATCAATCTAGAAGATGCACAGAGACAGAGAAGGGTTGATCTGCGGCCCTCAGAAAAGAAAGATAAGTTAGAGTTAAGCAAGAAAAGACCTGCGGATAGGGCCGATGAAAGTGGTCGAACTAGAAATCAATTTGCATCACGCATACCTCTATCCATGAGCTTGGAAAGAGCTATGGAAATATGTGATGATAGAAAGAAACTGGAAAGACCAAGGAAGTCAGATAAGGGGCCCCGTGCGCCTACCTCTAATAAGTACTGTGAATTCCATAGAGAGTACGGTCATATAACGAATGAGTGCCAGAAGCTAGAAGATGAGGTAGAAAGAATCATCAAAAGAGACTCTGAAATAAAAACTCTCCTAACAAAGAAGCAAGAACCTTCTCAAGGAGGTCGGGGTAGAAGCCGGTACCGAGGTAAAAGAAGAGAAAAGACACCATATAGGGGCCGAACCAGGTCTCGTGAAAGGAGTATTCCTCCTAAAGAAACAGATAATCAGAGGAGAAGGGTCGAACAGGTGGATAATAATCCCACCCGAGGAACTATTAATATGATCTCGGGGGGACCCACTGATGGAGATTCGGGCAGAGCTCGGAAAAGTCATGGTAGAAGAATGGAAAATTTCGAAGTATCGGAAGAGTTAATTGCAAGGGATGAGCCTGTCATAAGCTTCGGGCCTGATGACCTGAAAGGAGTTGCAACCCCACACAACGATGCCCTAGTGGTCACTGTAACCATAGCTAACTATGACGTAGCAAGGATCTTCATTGATACAGGGAGCTCAGTCAATGTCTTGTTCAAAGATACCTTAGAAAAGATGCAGATAGAGGGGTCAAAGTATGAACATATTGCAACTCCTCTGTACGGGTTCACCGGGCACGCAATTCAACCTCTTGGACAGATCAACCTACCCTTATCTCTAGGTCATGGGATGTCCCGCATAACAAAAATGGTTAATTTCACTGTGGTAGAGGCACATTCATCATATAATGCAATCTTAGGCCGACCTGCTATGAAGGACTTCAAGGCGGTAGCTTCTACCTATCATCAGAAATTAAAATTCTCAGTGGGTAGAGAGGTTGGGGTTCTTTGTGGTGATCAGAAAACAGCTCGTAGATGTTACGTGGACGAAGTAAAAGAGGACGTAAAGCGAGCTCGTCGGGAGGTTGGTTGTATTGAAAGAGCTGGGTATAGTGTTCCGAATGACAAAGGCATTCCAAACAGCTTGGATGAAGAACCAGAAATAATTGAGCTCGTCTATCCTGATCAGAAAGTAAAAATAGCCATGGACTTGGAAATAAATATAAAAGCAGATCTCATCTCATGTTTGATTAAAAATGAGGACATCTTTGCTTGGAGTGCTCAAGATCTAAGGGGAATTAGACCAGACGTGCTAGAACATCATTTGAATGTACTCTCAGGAGTCCAACCTGTAAAACAGAAGAAAAGATTTGGACCTGAAAAGGATAAGGTCATAAGAGAGCAAGTGGAGGAGCTCCTTCGGGCAGGTCAAATTCGAGAAATACAATTTCCTACATGGCTCTCAAATGTTGTTTTGGTACCAAAGAGCTCGGGAAAGTGGAGGATGTGTATAGACTTCAGAGATCTTAATAAGGCATGTCCGAAGGATTGTTACCCATTACCAAGGATTGATCAGATGGTTGATTCAACAGCAGGACATCAGTACTTGTGCTTAATGGATGCCTACCAGGGATATCATCAGATCTCTTTGGCTAAAGAAGATCAAGATAAAGTTAGTTTTGTCACCTCAGATGGGACATTTTGCTATGTTGTTATGCCCTTCGGGCTCAAGAATGCAGGAGCTACTTACTAGCGTTTGATGGACAAGGTGTTTTCAAAACAGTTAGGCCGGAATGTAGAGGTATATGTAGACGACATTCTGGTAAAATCAAAAAGTGGCACTGATCTAATCACCGATCTGACGGAGACATTCTCCACTCTTAGGTCCTACGGATTAAAGTTAAACCCCAAAAAATGTGTGTTTGGTGTGAAAAGCGGGAAATTTCTAGGCTATATAGTGACAGAAAGGGGTACTGAAGCTAATCCAGAAAAGGTGAGAGCCATCTGTGAGATGTCTCCTCCAAAGAACCTTCAAGAGGTGCAGTGCTTGGCAGGAAAAATCGTTGCTTTATCTCGATTTATCTCTAGATCAGCTCATAGAAGTCTCCCTTTTTTAAGATACTCCGCAAGGCTGACAAATTTGAATGGAGCGAAAAATGTGGGGAAGCATTTGAAGAATTAAAGAAATACTTAGCTGAACTTCCTATATTAGCCAAGCCTCTGCAGGCAGAGAGGTTATATGTCTACCTATCAGCGACTGAGGAAGCAATCAGCTCGGTTCTTGACAAAGAGATAGAATCAGGACAGCAACCTATATATTACCTATCTCACGCCTTGAAAGATGCTGAGCTGAGGTATTCAGAGATCGAGAAGTTGGCTCTAATGTTGATCATCATAGCTAGGAGACTCAGGCCTTATTTCCTATCCCATCCCATAACGGTGCTAACAAACAGCTCCTTGAGAAAAATACTCAGCCGCGCCGATGTCTCGGGACGACTTGTTAAATGGACAACCGAACTAGGAGAGTATGATATACAATATGAGCCACGCACAACTATCAAAGCTCAGGCCCTAGCAGATTTTATTGCGGAAACTGTGCATCCCGAGAAAGAAGAATTATGGAAAGCATTTGTAGATGGCTCTTCTTGTAATGAGGGAAGCGTGATTGGTGTTGTGTTGATATCTCCAACCGGAGAAGAGGTATGTTTGGCAGTACGGTTGGATTTCCGAGCTTCCAACAATGAAGCAGAATATGAGGCAGTATTGACTGGATTAAGGGCGGCTCGAAATGTTGGAGCTAAACGTATACATGTCTTCTCTGACTCGCAGCTAGTAGCCCAACAAATGAACGGGGCCTATGAGGTTAGAAGCGAGAAGTTAATCCATTATGCAAGTACCGTAGAAAAGATCAAGGAGGGATTTCTAGAGGTAACATTCAAACAGATCCCAAGAGAAGAGAAGAGAATAGAAAGGCCGACAGTTTGGCAAGAATGGCTAGTGCTCTCCGAGCTTGGCAAAATAGAGACGTGGTGTTTCAAATTGAGTTAACTCCTAGTCAGGATGTTCCGTCAGAATCTGTGGAAGAGAATGATTGGAGACAAGAGCTCTTAGACTATCTTACCAATGCTAAGCTCCCAACTGATACCAAAAAAGCTTATAGACTCAAAAAGAGAAGTCAGAGATTCATACTCATCGAAGGAATCTTGTACAAAAGGTCTTTCGCCAAACCACTTCTGCGTTGTTTGGGTCCAAAAGAATCAGACTATGTATTAAGGGAAATTCATGAGGGGTGCTGTGGAAATCATCTAGGGTCATATTTCTTGGCAAAGAAGGTGCTCCTTGCTGGATATTTTTGGCCATCAGAAGGACTCTGCTGCTATGGTTATATCATGTGACAGTTGTCAGAGACATTCCAGGCTTCAGCATCATCCAGCTATGATGATGAAAGCCATTGTGGCAGCATGCCCTTTTGATCCGTGGGGCATTGATATAGTAGGACCATTTCCAACAGGTAAAGCTCAGAAGAATTTTTGATCGTAGCCATTGATTATTTCTCCAAGTGGGTAGAAGCAGAGCCATTAGCCAGAATCACTGAGAAAGAGGTCTTCAACTTCATATGGAAAAACATTGTTTGCCGATTTGGTGTCCCGATGAAGATCATCTCGGACAATGGAAGGCAATTCCAAGGAGCTCTGCTCAGGGCATGGTGTGAATAGTTAAAAATCCATCAGGCTTTCACTTCTGTTGCATATCCTCAAAGTAATGGTCAGGTAGAAGTCACCAACAGGTCTCTAGTACAAGGCATTAAATCTAGGTTGGGAAAGGCCAAAGGAAATTGGGTGGAAGAACTACCTAATGTATATGGTCCTATCGAACTACACCAAGAACGGGAACAGGTGAAACCCCATTCAGTATGGTCTACGGAAATGAAGCGGTACTCCCAGCTGAAATTGGAGCGGAGTCATCAAGAGTGCATTTCTATGATGAACAAAACGGTGATAGAAGAGCTGCTGACCTGGATATGATTGAAGAAGTAAGGGAGGCTGCGGCCATCAGAATGGAAGCCTATCGTAATCGTGTGGCGCGGATGTACAACAGACGAGTTATTCAGAAAACTTTCCAGGTCGGCGATCTCGTACTAAGAAAGGTGCAAGAGGTTCAAGTGGGCAAACTAGACCCTAAGTGGGAGGGTCCCTTCAAGATTGTTGAAAAGCTAAGCTCAGGAGCTTACTACCTAGAAGACCTGATGGGAAGATGTTTAAAAGACCCTGGAACGCTTATCATCTCCGAAAATATTGTTCTTAGTTCAGCTCTTTAAATTTTAGCAAAGGTTGTTTTTGTTTTTGGATGATATACTCTTTTATTATTTCAATACAAAGTTTTATAGTTTTTGCCAGATATTGTACAAACAGGAGCAAGGGTTTTCACCCTACCTGAGTAGCACGAGCTCAGCCCTGGTTACGCCAGGAGCAAGGGTGTGCAACCTACCTCAGGAGCACGTTTACGACGAGCTCAGCCCTGGTTACGCCAGGAGCAAGGGTTTTAACCCTACCTGAGGAGCACGAGCTCAGCCCTGGTTACGCAAGGAGCAAGGGTGTGCAACCTACCTCAGGAGCACGTTTACGACGAGCTCAGCCCTGGTTACGCCAGGAGCAAGGGTTTTCACCCTACCTGAGGAGCACGAGCTCAGCCCTGGTTACGCCAGGAGCAAGGGTGTGCAACCAACCTCAGGAGCACGAGCTCAGCCATGGTTACGCCAGGAGCAAGGGTGTGCAACCAACCTCAGGAGCACGAGCTCAGTCCTGGTTACGCCAGGAGCAAGGGTGTGAAACCTACCTCAGGAGCACGTTTACGATGAGCTCAGCCCTGGTTACGCCAGGAGCAAGGGTTTTCACCCTACCTGAGGAGCACGAGCTCAGCCCTGGTTACGCCAGGAGCAAGGGTGTGCAACCAACCTCAGGAGCACGAGCTCAGCCTTGTTATGCCAGGAGCAAGAGTGTGCAACCTACCTCAGGAGCACGTTTACGACGAGCTCAGCCCTGGTTACGCCATGAGCAAGGGTTTTCACCCTACCTGAGGAGCACGAGCTCAGCCCTGGTTACGCCAGGAGCAAGGGTGTGCAACCTACCTCAGGAGCACGAGCTCGGCCCTGGTTACGCCAGGAACAAGGGTGTGCAACCTACCTCAGGAGCATGTTTACGACGAGCTCAGCCCTGGTTACACCAGGAGTAAATGTTTGTCATTACGTGGTAAATTATTAACGTAGGCCGAGCTACGTCATGCTTGGTCCTACCTGTTTGATGTTTGCCATTACGTGGTAAATTATTAAACTTGACCGAGCTACGTCATGCTTGGTCCTACCTGTTTAATGTTTGTCATTACGTGGTAAATTATTAACGTAGGCCGAGCTACGTCATGCTTGGTCCTACCTGTTTAATGTTTGCCATTACATGGTAAATTATTAACGTAGGCCGAGCTACGTCATGCTTGGTTCTACCTGTTTGATGTTTGCCATCACGTTGTAAATTGTTACACTTGGTCGAGCTACGTCATGCTTGGTCCTACCTGTTTAATGTTTGCCATTACGTGGTAAATTATTAACGTAGGCCGAGCTACGTCATGCTTGGTCCTACCTGTTTGATGTTTGCCATCACGTTGTAAATTGTTACACTTGGCCGAGCTACGTCATGCTTGGTCCTACCTGTTTGATGTTTGTCATTACGTGGTAAATTATTAAACTAGACCGAGCTACGTCATGCTTGGTCCTACCTGTTTGATGTTTGCCATTACGTGGTAAATTATTAACGTAGGCCGAGCTACGTCATGCTTGGTCCTACCTGTTTAATGTTTGCCATTACGTGGTAAATTATTAACGTAGGCCGAGCTACGTCATGCTTGGTCCTACCTGTTTGACGTTTGTCATCACGTTGTAAATTGTTACACTTGGCCGAGCTATGTCGTTCTTGGCCCTACCTGTTTAATGTTAGCCATTACATGGTGAATGGTTAAGCTAGGCCAAGTTACGGCACACTAAGTCTTATCTAATTAAGCTCCGCCATACAAAATTGACAAGAACGGTAAAACAGAACTAACATTAAAGAAAAGAACAATTCGGAAGGACTACAAAATTATGTCTATAGATCAGGGGGGAGAGAGGCAGCTACGTTACATCTAGAAAATCCAAAGGGATGTCAGGTACAAGACAGCCATGCTCTTTAATCTGGCTAAGACATCCCTGGAAACCAGCCTCAATAAAAGTAAGGAGTTTCTCCCCTACCAACTCCTCAGACTTTTGCTTCTCCTCGGCCGCCTCCTTTAGAGACTTAGCAAGTTCCTGCTCAGCAGAGCTAGCTAGCCCTTTAGCTAAAGCTAACTCATTACGCAGCTCCCGGAGGTCAGCCTCATGTTGGCGTTTCTGGGCCTCAATCAAAGAGCGAGCCTCAGCCTCAGCGATGGTCTTCTTATCAATCTGAGCTTTCAGCTCAGAGATTTCTTTCTCATGAAAAGATTTGGCCTCAGCGAGAGTGTCTTGCATATATCAAAGACCTTGGCATCTTTCAGAGATTGTCTTCGGATGAAAGAAGCCCTGGATGTAAACTCCCCCATCAAGAGCATAGCCTCGGTCAGACGGCTCCCAGTTCGGGTCATCAGGTCCCCCCAGCTCAGTTGGCTAATATAAAGGGCATCCTCCGTGTTAGGCAGGTCACGAGCCACAGCTAAGGCAAATGTGCTCGGTCCCTCCCCAACTAGTCTGACGCCTCCTCGGTAAGCTTCCATCACCCATTCACGACACCTCTCCACACGAGCTGGTGCACCTCATTTCTCGCCCATCGAAGGGAGGTCGGACGGATCGGCACGTGATCGAACTTGCCTCAGAGGCTGAGCTACCACAGCAGTAGACCCTGATGAGCCCCCTGGAGCAGCCTGTCTTTTCCGAGAAAGCTGAACTACATCCTCGGGAGGACTCTCACCTCCTATATCCACAATGGTTACTCCCTCAGCTGCTGGGGGTTGGCCCTGTTTTTGTTTCCTTTTCTGAATAGCTTTCAACACTAAGGAGCTCATAACTCTGTCTTCTGTATAAGCAAATAAATAGTTCAGTCAAACCGAACAAAAAACACTTGGTAAAATAATTGTTACAACATGCTAGAACAAGTACCGGCTCTCCCCCTCAAGGTCAGATCAGCCGGACTCAGCCCAGCAAAACAAAGTAGATCCTCCACCAACAGCTTAGATGAATTAAAGCAGTGACCTCCTATGGCGTTCATTACATCCAAGAATGTGGTGCTCTTTTTGAAATTTTTGGGAGGAGAGGGGAGAGCCGGGAGATGTTCAAGCCAATCAGAGCAGCAGACCCAGGGCCGAGAAGGTTTTACAAAAAAGAATCATTTTTCCAATCTTTAATTTTGCTAGGATATCCCCCAACAAATGCACAGCCAGGTCGGCTGGTGACATACCAGGGTCCCTCATCCGATCTCTTGATATGAAAAAAATAAGAGAGGGAAGGGTGGTCGTAAGGTAGGCCCAAGGCCTTAAAAATAACTACTAGACTACACAAAATACGGAAGGAGTTAGGAGAGAATTGGCTAAGGTTTAGCTGGTAAAAGCTACTGAACTCCTGAAAGAACTCAGGAGGAGGAAAACGTAAACCCCCCTCCAGTTGGCCGCGGTAAAAGGTATAAAAACCCTCAGGAGGTTGGTTTGATCGTTGAGAAGAGGAAGGGAATACGAACTCATAATCAACAGGGGCTTGGCTGAGCTGGCGTATTTTGGCCTCATCGGACCCATCCAAGGCTGGAACATACAGTTCGTACCATGGATAATTGCCCGGAGGCGACCCCGATCTAGGGCGAGGACTCGCTTCAGTTATTTGAAGGTCGGGTTCAGCTGAGGTCCCAGCTTCCTGGGGAGCCTTAGGGCGCACAACTTCTTCAATTGGCTCAACTCCCTCAGGTAGGGCAACCCCTTCGGGGTAAAATGAACCATACTGATCTACCTCTCTAAGCTCCTCATCAGTCAGGGGGGAAGGAAACAATTGATCAGGAGAAGACATCTTTAACAAAAAAAAAAACAGCTGAGAACAAACGTACCTAGGAGTTTTCAGAAAGAAAAATGGAGAGAAATGATAAAGAGGTCGGATCCAATCTGTTTCGAAAATTGCAAAAGTGGAAAATGAGGGACCCGACCGGTATATATATAGGGAGACCTCAACGAATCCCAGTCGTTGATCCCTGATGCGCTGTACGGTCTAGATTAGCCTCGGGAATCGGGAGGGTAGCCCAACGGTCGTATTTTCAATTTAAAATTCAAAATATTTAGCCGTAAATTCCCGCCTAAATCAAGTTTTGCTATTTTGAAGAATTAGCTCATCAGGATAGCTCAGCACATCCGAGCTTCTGGTCTACAACGTCAGCTCGGCAGGGAGGGGGACTGTGATACCCCTAAAAGATGAAGACACCACCTGACGAGCCGACCTCCCTCCATGAATTTTACTCGCCTCTCTTCGCGAGACATCGTCTGCCCTTCCGAGCTCTTTATGCCGTCCGATCTGACGGTCCGACCTATTTGGCCGACCTAATGCCCCTCCACCATCTCGTTGTGCGACCTCTTTTGGGATCCCGAGCTGCCATGCCGAGCTCTTCTCATTTTCTTGTTGAGGCTGGTGCTCAATAAGGAAACTAGTCCCCCAAGATACCTAGTCCTAGATCTGCGGAGCAATATCAGGGATTTGATTGTATTCATAAGATCTTGACATATGTGGGTAAGATTTGGATAAACATGGAAAGAGTCCTTGCTGCAATACAACTCTTAAGTCTCCGCCTATAAATACCAGGTTTGGGGTATCAATCTGGGCCTAATTTATATTATAATCGCCTTTACCTACAGCATATATTTCCTCCTATTCTTTCGCCTGACTTGAAGCCCATCACTACTAACCAATCATTTGTGATTTAATAAGCACTTAATTTTAATGATGTCATGGGATTTTATAAAAAATTGGACAGAATCTTCCCGTAAACTTGACTTCCCAAAAATATCAAAGAAACATACATCATCTTCATGACAACAATAAAGCTCAAGTAACTAATCATCAATCAATATCATAATCAATTTCCCCCAATAAATCATAAATCTAATTCTCCTCAAAATAAAATACACCTAGGAGAAATTTCAAGACATTCATACATATCATATACAGGCATCAAGATGCTCACATGCAAGCAAAGAATAAATGAATACAATTCTAAAGGCATAAATAAAATATGGAATCAACCATTACTTGCATAATACTTCTGAGAACATTAATGTTCAAATGAGGCTCAAGCTTACTTCCCCGGAGAACAAGTCGACAACATGATAGGCTATCCCAACATGGTGCCTGATTTATGTTAAAGTCGACAACATAAAATCTGGTCTGAAATGAAGGAAAATTTGACCTTGGCAGCTTGAAGAGAGGCGGCGAAAATGGAGAGAAGGGGAGAAGAAGAAATCGGCTTTTGCTTGAGAAATGGAGGAGAGATAAGTGTTTAACCCTCAACTTAGATTTTATTTTATCGGCAAACAATTTTATTCAAAAGGAATACAATGGATACTCAAACCCAGACTATATTGCATTAACAAAATCAAAGATAAAAGACAACAAAACTAAAAAGAAAATGACCACCCAGATGCTTACTCAAATTACAATTGAAAGATGATTTTTACTGGATTAATATACCAATCCAAATGGAAGGATGAAAATTATTCCTATTGTAAGCATTAAACCAACTCCAAGACCGAAACTTGATGAGATCAACGAGCCTCTCCGCATCCAATTCTTCATTATTAAACAATGTGTTATTCCTAAACTTAGATTTTAATCCCTACCATTCAACTATTAGCCCATTTCACTACTAGGTTCAATCTACTCCCTTCAATTATTGATTTAATTTAACTCAATTAATTAATTATTGCAAGAACTCCATTTGAATTTAATTTACATTACAAGTTCAACATGGAATTATTCGTTCCACTCCGAACCAAAATATTATTCCCAATAATTTAGTTCCACGATTAACTCATAATTTACGTCAATTAAATCAATTAATTAAATATAATAATTCCGGGCATCACAATAACATTTTTCAATCTAGTTGGATTGAGTTAATCGCAGGAAAAACTATTTGCTCTGAAATACCCAGCTCCATCTCGTACTCTCCAAGTTAGATGTTGAAAGAGATACACGTCAAAGTTACGGACCCTTGATCTCGAGAATCTTCTGCGGTTTCCTGAGCTTCCGACGCTATGGTGGATAGTTAATGATATATACATGCATATACTGGATTATTTGGTGGAGGTGTGAAATTGACAAATGTTCAGGATGAAGATGCAGAGCAAGGGTATTTTTAGTCATAATTAATGGACTAATTAGATTGAGGTTTGATAAAATAGACTTAGTTGAAAGAAGTTTCTTAAAAGTTGTATTTAGTTGAAAAAATATATTTTGGGTGATTTAGTTGAAAGATGTTTTTGTAGGTGGTATCTTCTTATAATTTCCTTTTTTTTATTATTATTTTTTCCTCGTGGTGTAAACGTATTTTATTTCCTCTACTTTGATATTAAAATAACAACTAGTATTTTAGATATAAAATATTTGACTTTAAGATACCTTTTAAACTTATACATGATGGCACGAGTCCAGACTTATTGGTTATTATAATTAATTAAAAATGGCATGTTTACTAATAACAAGTATAATTTTTTTATATACTCTGAGTCTGAGAAAATGATAGGACAAATAATATGATGATAAGGATATGAGATTGTGATAAAAATTATAGTTGTAATGACTAATACCCTTACTAATATATATATATATATATATATATATATATATATATATATATAAAATAAAAAATTTATTTATTTACAATAATAATTAAATAATAAAAGATATAATAATATATAATAATGTATATACATATATATATAATATTATTATAATTATTTTATATATATATTATATTATTATATATATATTTATATATCTATTATTATATTTTTTTTATTATTATACATATATTTATACGTATTATCATTATTACTTTATTATATATAAAATACATATCATAATATATATATATAATAAATATTGCATATATATATATATATATATTACATAAATAATAAGAATAAAATAATATATATAATAATGTATATATATATATCTATATAATATTATTATATGTATTTTATTATATATTATATTATTATTATTATTATATATATATATCTATAATTATATATATAATAAATATATATTTTATATATTTATATATATATATATATTAATTTATTGTTATTATATATATATGTATATGCTCCGTATATTATTTTATTATATATATATAATAAAATAAGAATAATAAGAATAAAATAGAACAATACAAATATAATAATAAAGTTGTAGGAAATAAGTTGTAATTTTTGAAGGGAATTTCAAATTTTGAGATAGTGAAAAAAGGTGATAATGGTTATTTATGACATTTTGTTGCAAATAGGATAAATATGGTGGGATAAATTTTTTTAACCCTCAATCCAAATATTGGATTACCCCTATCCCAATCATATCCCAATTCCAAACCCCCACTTCAAACATGCCCTTAAAGATCAATTTGATGTGGTAAGGATTTCTTCACAATCCCTAAGCATCCTAAACATCAAGGGCCGAGCCAGGAGTTCAGAATACTTGGGGGCCGCACACTAATAAAAAATTATTTAATAAAATAAAAAATGCATGTAAAAAAAGATTAACTTTCGAAACATGGAACAAAAATATTTAATATCAATACTTTAAAAAACATAGAACAAAATTATTATTGAAATTGCGTTATGTGGTTCTTCTGGTAAGCAAACTCTTTAATTATTTTATCGTTATCAATATTTTCAACTAACTCTCTATCAATAAAAAAATAATCATAGCATATCCTAAGAACTCTTCTTTCATCTTGTCACGGAGAGTTGTTTTAACATATTTCATAGCTGAAAACGTTAGTAGAAACAATAAGAGTCAATACAAGACGAATTCAACATATCGTTACATCAACGAAAAACATGAAAATATATTAATGATCATAGAAGAACTGAGAAATAAAAAATATTTAAATACATGATCACATAAAGAAAAAACATTCAGCATGTAAATTTTTTTTCCCGAATTTGGCATCCAATCAATTTCAAGATATGTAGCTTTTCTTCGAGTAACCTACAATATAACGAAACAATCATATAATCTGATGTATTTTCGAAGAAATAAAAATTGACTAGTTTGTTCAAAATGTTCGTATTTTATTAATTAATGTTTCCATTAAATATTCTATAAAATTTTATGTATTTTGACTGTTTTAAGAGTTTAAGTTGTTTGGTGGCAGTTTTGTAATTAAATGAAGTTTATTAAGCTGTTTTTTTTTTATTGTAATAGCAAACACTCAATGATTTTGCTTAAAACAGCTTTTTCCAACTTTAAGCAAAAGCAACATAGAATTGCTTTGAATAAGCAATTGCAAACACACCCTAAATATGTATCTAAATAAAACCTATAATATATACAAAACAAACTATGCTATAAATCAAGGACGAATATATGTGTTAGGGGGGGCAGTTACCTCCTTAAAAAAAAAAAATTTTATAATCTTCATAATAATTTTTTTTTTTAAAAAAATATTACACCCAAAAATTAAATTTTGTCCATCCTAAAATTATATTTTGACACCTTTTTTTGCCCTTAATTTTTTAATATTATTATTTTTTACCCCATAAATAAAAATTCAAGAATTTTAGACAGGGGAACCTCACAATGTGGAGATGATGTGGAACATAACAATTTGATAACATAGATAAATACATAAAAAAACCTTCACAAACAACAAGTTTTTAAATTTCAACTTTAAATTTCAACCAATTCATAATCAAATGAAACGAATGATCTTACAAAAATAGTACAGTATGACTATTTAAAAGAAAATTACGTGCATTAACTTTTGATAAAAATCACTAGGAAATCAGACGTGGAGACACACTCAAGGTTAGATGGGACTCCAATCCTATGTAATTTTAAAAAAAATTAATTATATATTTTTTTAAAATTTGAACTTGTAGCGCAACCAATATTATCCCTTCAAACCTATATTTGCTATAAATTCTGACCAACGTAATCTCAATTGCTTGCTTCCGCCACTGCTAAGATACACAGTAAGATTGATATTATTTTAAAATCCAATTAACAAGAAATGCTCTTACAGATGAGCATTCTCTGTACTTATCCCACTCAGAAACACTCCTCTTTATCCCATAAACCCATCAAGAACTTCTCTGAATCATGGTTCGCCGTAACGGGAACGGTGCCCGGAATGGTAGCTACATTTCCGGTTCCAATGGTATTTCACGGAACGGGAACGGAACGGATTTTTTAATAAAATTATTTAAAAAATTCAAAACAATTTGAATATTTTAGGAAAAATATTTACATCAAAATAAATATTTTACAACATTAACTTAGAAAAATAAATGTAAATGTCATACCACTACGACTAATACCATGAGGAGTGACGTGAAGGAACAAAATCATCAGTGTACTCTCCCTCAGCATCCCGTTGAGAAAATTTGTTGAATCGGGCATTTGAAGCGGAATAGTTACGGGGTAATGAATATAGATTTAATAATATTTCGTCACGACGATGGTAATCTCCAAATGTATAATCATTTCCAAGTTGAAAATGTTGTTCATCCCCAAAGCCAATACTTTTCATTTGTTCTTCAACACCCATATATGGATGCGAAGGTCCACTGAAATATTCATTATCCTCGGCACTCGAGAATTCTGACAAACTTGCTAAATAGCGAAGTTGTTCCTCTATCTCAGGACGATACCCATGATCAGTGTCTTGTGTAGCATTATAATTTTCTTTCCCTTGTGCCCATGTCATGCCAGTATCATGTTGATGGGGTTGATCATCGTCTTGGTGCTTTTCACCACTTTCTTGATTGTTCCCACCATTGCTATCAGGATATCATCGCCATCGTCACTTTCATCACCATCACTTGATATGATTTCTTTGCCTTTTGATAATCTCGAGTTGCTCTCACTATTGTTCTTCTTAGCATGACTTTGACCACTAGCTGTAATGTTTTGGTCTTCATCTAACCATGCCAAGTCATCATCTTGCAATACATGAGGGTCATTATCTCTTGTCCATTCATTTAGAATATCATCATCTTTGAATATATGATCGAGATCTATAGGGCTATAATAGTCATCATTTTCTTTTTTATGCATCGAATTTCTTACTCTCAGGCGCATATTATAATGGACATATACCAATTTATGCAACTTTTCGATAGCCAAACGGTTGCGAAGCTTAGTATGTATTAGAGACCATGTACTCCAATTTCTCTCACAACCAGAAGATGAACATGTTTGGCTTAGGACTTTAATTGCAATTTTTCTCAAGTGTGGGGCTTCTTCACCATAATCATTCCATCATTCAGCTGGAAAAAAGTTTTATGATACATAATGTATAACTTTAACGTATATAAAGAACATGAAGAAGTTCAAACCTGGAAGACTTTTTTTAACGGTTGTTTTTGCGAGTGGAGATCCAAACTCTCCAATTTGTTCCGTGAATAATTTAATCTGTAAAACATATTAAATAAAATAACTATTGTATATTGAATATTAAATATGTTGTCAAAATTTTATAAATATTGTACCTCAGTGATTGCTGACGCTTGTGCATTTAAATCAGGTTCAAGTCTCTTGATTACAGTCTTTAATCCTCTTTTGACTTCATCGTCATAAACACAGGTTCCAGAATATTGTAGTATTGGATTGAGAAAATATGCTAAAACACAAAAATATACAAAAAAATATGATGATAACTATATATATGAGTAAATCCATACTTATTTAAAAACATGTAAATATCATTCAATTTTACCTGCAGCATGTAAATGTTGGTGTAACTGATTATACCAGCGCGCATCAATCACATCCCAGTAGAATTGCCAGTCTTTCACACTCTCTCGTATGGACAACTTCGCTTATCCATTGCTTCATATATAATTGATAGAGTTGACTTGTTGTCTTGGTCAACCAATTTTAAAACTTTCACAAGTGGTTCAAATGCTGCGCAAATGGCACGAGCCCTCTTCCAAAATCTTGTATCCATAATGATTTGTGCAATTTTGTCGGCATCTTTTCTTCTCCTGCTTGTATTATTGTACTCTTGCCACTCAATTGAAGTACACAATCTCTTCAAATCTTGAGAATATCGGACAAGACTTTCTGAAGATATAAATTCTGTTGCAAAGCAGGTGATTCCAGGTCTAAGTAATTCACGATCATTTGTGTAGATTTTCATTAAATTGACCACTTTATCACTGTTGTATATAAAACTTGTTATTTGCTTTGCTTTCTCAATGCACTTTTTCACCTTTGTCATCTTACCGATGTCTTTAAGCATGAGATCAATGCAGTGTGCAGCACAAGGTGACCAAAACAAGTGAGGCCTTTCAATCATCATTTTCTGACCAGCAGCCTTATTTGCACTTTCACTGTCTGTAACCACATGCACAATATTTCCTCTCCAACCTCGTCAATTACTTGTCCAAAAGAGATAAAAGAAAATCAGCATTCTTTTTCTTGTTGGTGCAATCCACTGAATTATGAAATACCATGTTATGATCGCAATATATCATAAAGTTAATAATAGGATGCTTGTTACGTGTGCTCCAACCATCGCACATTATTGTACATCCATATTTGGGCCATTTTGATTTTAAAGTATGTAAATATCTAGTTATGTCTTCCACCTCCTCCTGCAAAAAAACACCACCTATTGACGTCCCGAAGGACCTTTTATTCCTGGTCCAGCCTCCGCAATGGTATTGATCATAGATTGGTAGTATGGACCGCTATCCGCTGCATGAAAAGGAATGGCATTGTATATAAACCATTTTGAAATAGCTTTGCCAACTTCTTTGACTTTTTCAGGAGCAAACCAATTTTTAATACTCTTCTGTTTTGATGGAAACATATACGAATCAATCACTGTCGATGGTTTTCGAGCTCCCTCTTTTACGCTAAAGCTCCGAGGCATCTGTTTTCTGAAATTAGGATTTCCACCAAGTGATGAACCGGCCCCGGACCCAAACCGGTTACACATCTCATCCTATAATGCTCTTGATTGACAACTTTCTTTCATGGCTGTTCGCAATGCCCTATTTTCCAATTTCTCTAAAGCTTCTTCACTAGTAACATTTCTTCCATATTCATAGTCACCTTCGATGTCACTGTCAAGTGCATGAATGCTTTGTTGAATTGCATTAACTGTAATTTCTTTTTTCCATTTTATTACAGCTCTCTCAGACTTTGAATCTTGCAGATGTTTCCATACCATTAATGATATCTCCTTTGGAGCTTTATTACATGATTCGACATTTCCAGCAATTTGCAATATGTTGTTTACATCTTGTATACCTCCGCTTACAACTTTCCCACAAAATTTGCATCGTATTGTCTTCCGATTGTCTCCGATGGGTTTACCAAACTCCCAACCAATATCAACTTTTGGAGCCATTATTCTAAACACTTGGTGATTCACGATATTTTGCTTTAAAAATTAGAAAAATTTAAATGATTAATACAATCTACTAGCAAAGATCCATTTATTTGTCTTTAATAAACATATTTCGTAAATACATCGAGGAATTTTATCTAGCTTTTCAATTGAAGAGTTTTGAACAAGAATCCAAGTAATCATAGGATAACTTAATGCACTTCATAATCCGGAAGAAGAAAGGCTACTTACCTGGAGTTTATTTACCTGGAGTTTGGAAGAGAGAATTTTCTTCAATTCTTCGTTCAAGATTGGAAAGTGATTATTGTATGTGAAGGGAATGATAAAAAAAAAATTCCACCGACAGATTTTACAAGCAGCGATCGATCGAGGCATTTGCCTCGATCGATCTCGCCTTCCAGTGGTTTTTTGGGCAAAAGAAGTTAGCGCGATCGATCACGATAACTTCCGCGATCGATCGCGCCAAGTGCATATCAGGTACTGCGATAACTTCTGCTCCGTTCCATCGTTCTTTGACAATTTAACCGTTATACATACGATTTTTGTGCCAAAAACGACGTTACATGACCTCCTCCGTGACATGATGGCTCGCCGGACAGGATACCTGTGTTCCGGTTCCGGAACGATCGGAACGGCCGTTCCGATACCGCATCTGCGAACCATGCTCTGAGTACCACCTATACAAAGTCTAAATAGGGCTTTAACTGGTTAGGGCTCCACCGAATTTCAACAAAAAAAAAAAAATCTACAACACAATATTCTACTAAAAAAATCTCATTCACCACGAAAGCTCTGTTTTTCTTTCTGAAATTTAAGCACAAAAGCCTATAGAACAAAAAATCCAGAAAGAAAACAAGAAAAGGATTACCTGTTGAGCAGCCGTGATAAGCAGTTCTGATATGAGAACAAGGTGAAGTTGCAGAGGAAGACGAAGATTCTTGTCTCTCCAGATAATTCCCATTTTTACAGATGACTAATGGTCAATTATTATTATGGGCTTGGGCTAAACGATTAAATGTCAAAAATTCAAACTATTAATTTTTTTTCTTCTTTTTTTGCATTTGGGCTCCACCCTGCATCCAATGTTTGGCTCGATTTTGAACATCTGAAAATTTGACATGTTACAAATTTCTGTTCAAAAGTGAGAAAGATTAAGGATTTCGTATATAATCCTCAACAGTGCAAGTGATAGTAGTGTTATCTGCAATTATGTCTTGGGCATTCTTTTTTTTAAAAAAAACCCTACAATACACAAATCGAGATGGAGGCGCCAACCATTGCTTGAAATTGAGTCAATGGTTCTTGTGCGAGCATGACTAACAGAAGCAGGTAGAACACGAACGAGCCACAACGTCTATATAAATGTAATTCCGCTTATACATCTCCGTTTTTCTACATGTTGCGGATCTATAAGGCCTTTAGCCATTTCGTTGTTACAAAAAATCTGTTGCACTCGGTGCGGCAATATGAAATAAAAAATGCCAAAGATAAGAATAAAAAAGGACACACCAATTTACATGAAAAACCCCAAAAAATTATTAGAATAAAAAGATGAAAATGGACACCATAATTTACATGAAAATACAATATGAAAAGTATTTGCATGAGGGTTACAACATCTCGTTATTTTTCAAATAGAACAACACTCTCAATATATGAGAATACTACATCACAAATATTATAGATCATAACATTCAAACTAAAATGTTATTTATTTAATTTATTTAACATATATATAAGAGCGCTAACGTGACGACGTGCTGCTTGCCGACCAAATTCCCCAAACAATTCCTATTCGACCAAAAAACTCCATAATCTTCAGCCAAATCTGTAATTTCTATTCGACCAAAAAACTCCACAATCTTCATCCAAATCGTCGTCGGCTACTCACCTTCCAACAGCTGAGTGATCTCCTTGCATCTTACACATGTTCTCACAAACTCTTCCACCTCAATATGTCAGAAAACGAAGTGAAATTGGTCAAAAAACCAAAGCAAACCCACTTCAATCGTGAGGAAATCCCTACAGAGAATCAACACAAATTTCATAACTCCTTCGTTTTCAGCTCCCCGAAATAAGGCCAGTTTGAATTTGTTCAATTATTCTTCTACGATTTCGAATTGATTTTCGTGCGCCTTGAATTTTTATATCTGAGAGGAATTTGTTCAATTATTCTTCTACGAGTTTGAATTGATTTTCGTGCGCCTTGAATTTTTATATCTGATAGCTTATTGTTTGATAGTTTCCTTGAGATTGTTTTATTTATTCGAGAAACTTGAGCTTGAATTTGTACTATGCGTCCTCTTCTCTGGTCATAACCACAGCTGCCACAACTTCGGAGTTGGCAGCCTCAAGGTCTTGTGCAATATTGTTCTTGTCTTCATGTTTCTGGATCCCCAGGTTTGTGGGATTCTTAAAATCAATTGATTCAAGCTTAAATCAGAAATCCATCACAGCGTTGTTTGTCATGTTCTGCAGCTTTTCTCGGATGGTCTCTTCTGGATTAGCAAGCTTCAATTCTCCTTGTTAGTTTACTCATATTTAGCTCCATCTTGTTTTTGTTAGTTTTTGATAGAAGGCATCCAATAAGATTATATAGTAAAAAGCCTTCTTTTACAGGTTAGAACATTTCTAACTAAATAAAAACTAAATAAAAACATTTGTGTCCTGTGCAAAGTTTTATATTCATGCTATTATAAAACTTTGCACAGGACACAAAAAAAACTAAATAAACAAAATAAATAAAAAGAAATTCGTGTATTGCTGAAAACTAAAGTATAGCCCCAACAATATAACATATTATGGAGGTTAATTTCTCCAAACCACAATTAATAACAAACTGGCTTTCGTACCACTCATGTCCAGTTTACCTGTTAAAGAATAGTTGATAAATAGATAGGTCAATTCTTTCCATAAATATTACTTGTGAAATTCCAAAACCTTCTTGCGAGTGATGAAAAGAGCTAAATAGAATTTTGAATATTGCACCTGTGATTTTTCCGCCACTGAATTTGACATCAACAAGGCTCCCATTCTCTGATTCTTTCACATGATTGAAATTAAGCTGGGCAACACCAAATGCTTCAGCGTCTTTTAGAAACTGTTTCCTTGGAAATTCAGATTTGTTACTACTGGTAGAAGCAACAAGTTTCTGTGCAGAAGAAGAATCCATTTTTCCTTTATGTTCTTCAGAGGTAGATTCCTTATTTTCTTCCTTGTCATCATCTTGAACGCTGATATCCTCAACAGCTGAATCAGGTGTTTCCTCATTTTGCTTTTCAACATGTTCATTCCCATCTTTCCGAATTTCATCCTCAACAGTTTCAGTTGCAACACTACAATTTTTTTTCAATCAAATCAGCAATAGTGTTCATATGCTAAGGTATGACAAGTATAGAAATTCACAAACCCTTCAGAGCCTGCCAGCTTTTTCTTGTCATCTGGTGGGTCTTCCTAAGGCAAACAGTGTCTAGCAGCAAGTTGTTCGTTGGAATGTTTGGCAGATAAAGCTTTTAAAAAGCTACGAATTGAGGCACTTGCAATATTAGGTTCCACCAATCGCACTAGAAATGCTGCCTAAAAGAGAAAATAGATCAGGTTGCAATTTTTTCCAGAAAACTCACACTGCTGGTGGCTGTTCTTTGAATTTGCAAACTGTCATAATTGTTACAATGTATACTTTCCATATGTATTCCACAAATTACTCATTCCTCTACATTTGATTGCGTCTCATTCCCAGTATAGGTTGCTTTGTTTGTGTAGAAACATATGGGACATCCATCTGACCATATATTGGGTGATAAGATACATAAGCGTAATGAGAAGAGATGTGAATCTTACAGTAAACTGACTACTGAAAGGAAAAGGGACCTCAATTCACGTCGTAGAGCAATAAATGCACAAAATTCTTCAGCCAAAAAAATATTTGTTGCTGCTACCTCATCTGATGTTTCGACAGTTTATGAAGCTCGTCCTTTACTTATAAATGACAATTCTCTTGACTTGTCGTCAATGCAACAAAATTCCACATATGAAACAACAGGTCAACGGCATGTTCCTATTGATAAAAAAAACCTTTACTCCACAATTTCTAACGACTTTCATGTTTTTTTTATGATGTCCATGTTGAATTTGAACAACGGGTCAACTGCATGTTCCTATATATATATATATATAGATATATATATATATATATATATATATATATATATATATATATATGCGTGCGTGTGTGTAATTCCCTACTAAATAAGATGGTTTTCTACCCTATTGTTTTTTATTTTGATGCTTACTTTTATTTCCAAAGAAAGCCAACCAGAGCTTGCATCTACTCGTGAGGATATCAATTCTTCGTATTTACCATCGGCTAGATTTCATCGAATCATTGCAATTGCATAACATCCTTGGATTTCACCGTATGCACCAAGTTGTGCCCATTGCGATGCAGTAAGATTAGAACCTCCTGGCTTTTGTTGTTCTAATGGTCAGGTGTCCCTTTTACCTCTTGATGATGAAGATTTGCAGAATTTGTTCTTGGCCGACTCAGAGATTTCATCCCATTTTAGGGCAAACGTGCGTGCGTATAACAACAGTTTTGCCTTCACTTCATTTGGGGCCACATATGACAGAGAGTTATGTCTTATAAGAATGTATATACGTTTAGAGTTCAAGGATTGGTTTATCATTTTCTGAGTGACCTCAGTCCAACGAAGGTAAATGAACGACTTTGCAACTATATTTCCATGACTTAGATAATGAGGTCGACAACCGCTTAGCTGTGTCTGATAAATTGAATGAAGAGTTAATTTTGAAGATTGTGAAACTTTTAGAGGTTAATCCATATTCTTGTTTCTTCCGCAATCTACAAGAAAACACTGATTTGAATGAGTGTAAGATCGTTTTAAGAGATGACCCTGTCTTGGATCAGCGAACATTCAATATCCCAACTATTGAACAAGTGGCTGCTATATGGAAAGACTCTGATGTATCTAATCAAAGTGAACCTCGAGATATTAAAGTATACTCGAACTCCGGGCATAGTCAAAAAGTTGAGTATTATTATGGATGTTATGATCCCTTACAGTATCCTTTATTGTTTCCTCGTGGTGAACCTGGATGGCATGTAGGCATTAGAAGAACTCCTTGTAACAGAATTGGTTGTAGAAAACGAACAAGATATTGTGAAGGTCAACATTTGGCACATCCTTCACATGTTTCTTCAGGTGCCCAGTTACTACAAGCTGAGGCAGAAAGCATGTCCCAAATATTTCATTTAATTTTAATATTACAATTGGTATATATTTTATTTGCTTCTCTACGATGATATTCAATGTTAGATCTCTTCAAATTTGCAGTTGTCAATAGTTCTCCAAAAAAAAGGGAATCCATATCCGCTCGAGAATATTACTGTTATAGGCTTCAAATGCGACTGGGTGATAAATCAATATTATTGCATTCTAATAAACTATTACAGCAATACATGAATGATATGTACATTAAAGTTGAAACACAAAAGGCTATATTACTTCCGTCTTGAGCAAAGACAAAAAACTGCAAGAACTGAGTCTCTTCAGGGCATAGTAGACAGCCTTGGAATATATGGTGAAAATGATTCAAACAAAATTGGCCAACGAATCATACTCCATGCATCATTTATTGGAGGTCCTAGAGACATGCATAAGAGATATCTAGATGCAATGACTTTGGTTCAAAAATATGGGAAACCAGATGTTTTCTTGACAATGACCTGTAATCCTAATTAGCCTGAAATCACTTGCTAAAATACTCGCGCATGAATTACCACAAAATAGACCAGATCTATTAGAAAGAGATTTTAGGTCGAGGCTTGAGGAATTAAGAGATGAATTGATAAATAAAAGATATTTGGGGAGGTTATAGCTTACACATATGTAATTGAATTCCAAAAACGTGGCCTTCCTCATGCGCACTGGCTTTTAATAATGACAAACAAATATAAGATTAGATCTCCAGATGCATATGATAAATTTATAAGCATGGAAGTGCCTAATAAAAACAAGTATCCTTATCTATATTCTTTAGTTGTTAAATATATGATGCATGGTTCGTGTCGCCAACTTAATAAAAATAATGCATGCATGAGAGATGGTTTATTTAAAACCATTATCCGAAAGATTTTTGTAATATAACATGCCATGTGAATAATTCATATCCTAACTATAAAACGAGAAACGACGGAGTAACTATTTTTTGTAAGGAAAAAAATACTTGATAATCGTTGGGTTGTACCATATTGTCCTTATTTAGTAGCAAAGCTTGACTGCCACATTAATGTTGAGGTTTGTTCATTAGTTAAATATTTATACAAATATATATACAAAGGACATGATCGAGTTGCATATAATATTGTTGGAAGTTCTTTACCAACCATTCCAGCTGAAATTAAACAATTTCAATCAGGAAGGTGGATAGCTGCTCCAGAATCAGCCTGGAGGCTTTTTGGTTTTGCTATGAATGAAATACATCCTCCCATTATTACATTACAGTTACATATTCCTAATTATCATTATATATCATTTAAGAGTTCTCAAAGCTTAGAACAAGTTGTTTCTAATCCAATGGCAGCAAAAACAATGTTAACAAAAAATTTTTACATGAACTCTCATGATGATAAAGCGAAGCACTATAATCTTTTGTATAAAGACTTTCCTCAGTATTTTGTCTAGAATGCAACATATAAGATGTGGTCACCAAGGAAGTGCGGAATCATAGTTGGAAGAATGAGTAATGTTAATCCTATAGAGGGTGAGAGATACTATTTAAGGATTCTTTTGCAAAATATTAGGGGACCAACATCTTTTGACTGTTTGAAAACCGTGGCTTGTACATATCATGATACATTTCGAGATGTCGCTTCAAGTTTAGGATTGCTAAACTCAGATGAATCTCTAGAACAATTCCTCGAAGAACCATCTCAATATCAAATGCCATATTGCTTAAGAAGGCTTTTTTCCACTATTTTAGTATATTGTTCTCCTACAAATCCAAAACTTTTGTGGGAAAAATTCAAAATCTATATGTCCGAGGATTTCTGTAAGCAAGGCCAGCTCTCTGAATATGAAATAGAAATTAAAATTTTACAAGGAATAAATGACTTTTTAGAAAGCTTATGTAGATCTTTGAAAGACTTTAATATTGGTACTTTGATAATGAGCTTGACTGAATCAGATAGATATGCAAAAGAATTTAATTATGAAAGGAATATCGAAATACCAAAGGCAGACTTACTTTTTTTTGACAAAAAACACCCATCAGAGAAATGCGTTTAATATTATTGCCGAAACAAATTATTCAAATTCGAGTGGTGTTTTTTTAGTAGATGGGCCAGGAGGAAGTGAGAAAACCTTTCTATACCGTGCAATTCTTGCTAGTGTCAGATCAAAATGTTACATTGCACTTGCTGTCGTCACCTCTGTCGTAGCGGCTGCACTGTTACCTGGAGGTCGAACCGCAATTCACGCTTTAAAATACCTATAGATATTGATGGGAGAACAAAATGTAGAATATGTAAGCAAACTACTCTGGCAAAGTTATTGGTAAGTGCCAAATTGATAATTTGGGATGAATATCGATGGCTAGACGACAGATCATCGAAGCTTTAGATGATATTGTACAAGATTTAACTGATTGTCAAGTTCCTTTCGGTGGGAAGGTAATTGTTTTTGGCGGTGATTATAGGCAATTTGCACCCGTTGTGGTTGGAGGTAGAAAATAAGATACAATAGATGCAAGTTTTGCAAGCTCTAAACTATCTCATGTTCATAGACTTTTTTTGCAAGAAAACATGCGTGCTAAGGAAAATCCTTTGTTTGCCAGTTTTTTGCTCAGAGTAGGTAATGGAACTGAGCCAGAGGTTTTTGAAGATAGAATTAAAATTCCAGAAAATATGATTTTACTTTTTATTGATAGCCAAAGATCACTAAATGATTTAATTCAAATTAGTGTTCCATGTTTTGATCTCTTTACTTATCCAACTTTAGTAATAAATAAATTTATTTTAGCACCAAAGAATGTTTGCGTTGATGAAATTAATGAAATGTTAATTAACAAATTTCCTGGTGAGTTAAAACATTTTGTTAGCCTTGACAAGACTCGCGACCCTTCATAACAGGGTCAATATGGAGATTTCTTAAATTCTATCATAACAAGTCGATTACCACCACATATATTGACCTTAAAAGTCGGCTGTCCAATTATATTATTAAGAAACATCAATCCAATTGAAGGACTATGCAATGGTACACGCTTATTTTGTCTTGGTTTAGGAGAAAAAGTTATTCATGCTGAAATTGCAATAGGTCAGTTTAAAGGAAAACGTACATTTATTCCTAGAATACCATGAGAATCTCCTGATATATCTAAATGTCCAATTCTATTTACAAGGACTCAATTTCCAGTAAAACTATGTTTTGCTATGACGATTAACAAAGCTCAAGGTCAAACCTTAGATTTTGTAGGTCTATACTTAAGAGAACCAGTATTTAGTCATGGTCAGTTATATGCTGCAATTTCCCGAGCAAAAACGGCAAATTCAGTAAAGATTCTTATACATCCTCCAACTGTTGAAGATCAATCTATCAAGTTTACTAGAAATGTTGTTTACACAGAGATCTTGCAACTTGAAAATCAATAATAACTATGTTTTTGTACTAATATGCAAAGCATTTTTGTTTCCTTGAAAAGATCTATATGCAACATCATACAGGTTTCTTTCTTCCTTTAAAATATGATTATAATTTTTAATAATTCAATAAATTTTACTGTTTATTTATGTTTAAAAAACTTTACATTTATTTGGGTATTATTTTAGTTAAAATATACTTCCACATACTTTAGATCTTTATTTTTTGTTGAAATTAGTTTGTAGCTTATATTACTCAAACTTCTTTACGCAATCAATAATTCTACCGAGAACATCTCTAATTGTCAACCTTTTTACCTGCTTTTTATTAGAAGTGTCTTTGTATTGTCCTTGTTTGGCGAATGTTCTTGGTATGGACATGTATCTTGGATGCGTCTGACTCCTGATTGTAAATGTCGTTTTATTAATCTTAGTTTGTGATGAAAAAAAACACCCTTTTTACATTCCATACAAAAAATATAGCGTAATTCTTTTCTCGTGCTTTACATATGGTCATTCCCGGCAGTTAGGATTTTTAATATTCCTTAGTCTAAGATTTTTTTCCCAACATATTTAATTTAATCATGACATATATATCCGATGTAGACCGATATGAACATGTGTATATAATCATCATCCATATTTATTTGCAGAAAGGGTTAAACATCAATTTATACATATTTGTTACACCAACGAAAAAATCTCTTCAATGCAGTGCTTACTTCAAAATGCATCGAAGACTTGTCCCTGTTGTTGCTGATATTACACCTACCACGAAGAATTGGACAGCAAAAGTGTTGGTGGTCCAAACACTAGGCCCCCGACAATCTAAATCCAGCCCCAAAAAATACCAGAGATTTTATTTATTGACAAAGATGTATGTATGCACACTATCTACTTAAATTTTTTTTTTGCATCTTAAAATATGCTTATGCTCCGTTATTTACTTACACATATTTGTTATATTACTGTCCGTCTTTTCATTTAAAATTTTTTATATAGGAAACCAAGGTACGGGCAATCATTTACAGTCCGGACATAACTTTGATGGACGACATACTTAAACTTCAAGAAACATATTTTAAATTGAATGCTAGAGTTACGTTTATTGAACCCAAGTATAGAATGGTACCACATATGTATCAATGGCTAATGACATCCGTCATGTTACCGATGACACTTTCGCTAGAGAACTAGGAGCTCCAAAATTTATGAAGTTCGTTGACATTCCACAGTTCATAAATACCAACACTCTTATTGGTATATTCTACATAATATTTTTAATGTCCTCTCCAACTATATTTACACATATGATATGTATATATATATTGATATTTGATATATATGTGTTTGTTTGTACAGATGTTATAGCCGTTGGGCAACAAAAAACCATGCCCAACGGCTCTATAGCCGTTGGGCATGGTTTTAAAAAAAATATTTTTTTTTATATTTTTTTTCCTATAAATACCCTTTAATCCCCCCAAAATATTACAACTCTCAATCTCATACAATCTCTTAATCATACAACTCTCATATCATATTTTTAACACTTTTTTCGTATTGTAAAATTCATAATATTTTCCCAAAAATATTATGGCATCTTCTTCTACTGGTCGCGGTGGTTGTGCTGGTCCCTCTAATCCACCACCTATATTCGATGTAGGTGATGATTTTTTTGCCGACATCGACAATATTCTTGAAGAAGCGCAAGCTGCGGAAGATGAGGAAATGATTCCTGAACCCGTCGCTAGAGAAAATCCGTCGCTTCTCCGCAACTACTACTGCTGCATCTAGTCATCCGAGTAATCGTCCCAAACGTAGCAAAGTTTGGGATCATTTGATATTGTCACCAAACCAGGTATGAACGAGTCTTCAGTTGTTTGTAAATTTTGTAAAACAACTTATAATTATAAAATCGGCGGTTCTTCAGGGGGCACCGGAACTTTTAAAAAACATTTAGTAAAACATAGTTTTGAATATGTTACTCTACTACCTATAGGTAGGGAAGCAACACAACTTCAAATTAATACTCAAACTGGATCTAATTTTGTTTTAACACCCGCTATAAACCGGAATGCACTTGTTCGATTAATTGTTAGATGTGAACTTGCTTTCTTGTTTGCCGAGGGTGATGGTTTTGTTGAATATAATTCTTTAGTCCAACCTCTTATTAAAAATATTTCGAGACACACTTTAAAAAGAAATTGTATGAATGTTTATGTTGATTATCGACAATCTTTAATTAACCATCTTTCATCTTTAAACTGTAGATTTAGTTTAACTACTAATATTTGGACAAACATTCAACAACTATCATTTCTGTTTATTACATGTCATTGGATAGATGATAATTGGTGCATGCAAAAACGAATATTGTCACTTGATGCATTACATGTATCACATACAGGAGCTACAATTGCTAAATTTATTCATAATACTTGTAAATTTTATGGAATTGCTGTAAAATATTTTCTATTACACTTGATAATGCATCTAATAATACAACGACAATACGTGATCTAAAAATACTATTAAAACCAATGCTTGAAGGTGTTTTTTTCCATGTTAGATGTGCATGTTATATAATTAACTTAGCTGTAAAAGTTGGCTATGAAGATACAGATTGTCAAAGTATTGCTAAACTAAAAAATGTATGTCAATGGTTAAGACAATCTAGAATTAAACGTGACTGGAATATGTGTGCTAGTTAAAGTATTAGGTATACTATTTTCCCACCACCCATTGAAACTCGGTGGAATTCTTTGCATCACATGTTAGCTGCTATGTTACCTTATCAGGAAGCTTTAACTTCTTTCTATAATAGCTATCAAATGCCTGACAGCAATGATAGTATTCTGTTGACTACTAATGATTTGGAATTTGTTACTAGATGTACTGCTTTGTTATCCACCTTTAAAGATGTAACTGAACGTTTTTCCGGTGTTTTTCATCCTACTTCACATTATTTTCTTCCACTTGTATTTAACATGTTTTATAAATTTATTGATTGTAGAGAAGACGAGGATTTGGCGGAATTTGTTAATCTAATGGAGATAAAATTTAAAAAATGTTGGGAAAATATACCACATGTGCATTGCGTGTCTACTTTTTTAGATCCTAGTCAAGGCATCGCCTCATTTGATGTTTTTTTTTAATATTACCAAAATTTTTTGATGAGGATGTCGACGATCAAAAGACGTCAATCAGACATTCTCTCCAAAACATGTTTGCTTTGTATCATTCTGAACAGGTACAAGAGTCATCATTACATAGAGTAGCAAGAAAACACTACTCAATCAAGAAGTTCAGGATTAATTTGCTGAGAAGTATAGGGAGAAAAACGTTGAGAGGAAGAGGATCGGCAACAACCACGTCGAATGAGTTACAGTTCTTTTTGGGTCAAAATTTCATAACAGATGAGAATTTTGACGTCTTGGAGTGGTGGAAGGGAAACGCTCGACAATATCCTATCTTAGCCAAAATGGCTAGAGATGTTTTTGGTGTTCAAATATCTAGTGTCGCATCTGAGTCGGCATTCTCAACTTGTGGCCGAATAATTGGAGACCAGAGAACTTCTCTTAAAGCAGATTCATTAGGCATGCTAACATTGCTCACAGATTGGTTCGATGCTGAGCGAAGAAATAAAAATGAACGATGAGTTGACGAGTTCGGCAACCAAGTTCCGAAGAAGAAGAAGAAGAATTTGTTGTAGCGTTTATCGCGTACGCCCAAATTAACCCTCTCAAGTTAATAACAGTAAATATGTAGTAGCGTGAGTAGGGATCGATCCCACATGGAAGTGAATACTTTTATGCTAACAAGTATCAAACTATGTGGTTTTCGAATTTGTTTAACTATAACTAAATCAAACGAAAGCAAATAAAAATTCTAGTTTATCAAGATTAAAAAGCGATTCTTGGTTTTTGGTCAACTTTACCTTTGGAAATCATTCTCTTGATCATTAAATTACTAAACATAAAAATTCATTCAATTATTCATCGATTGAAAATTTAATTCCTTACTTGCCTAAATCGTGGTCAAAAAGAAAACAGCATTCAATAAAACTCTTATCAAATCTTTAATCAAAACTACAGCCGTTAAGATTTAATCAATGATCGTTTCAAAACTAGTAAGTTTGATGAATCTAATTAATAAAAACTACAGCGGTTAGAATTAATCATCCAATCGTTCTTCCTAAGAACTTAATAACACCAACAGCAGGTAATTACCAATCTTAGTTGCTTCTCAATTAGCATTAGAAAGTGTAAGTGATTACTAGGTGATCAATCTACCAATCAAACACAACAATCATAAGAATCATAATCTGAAAAACAAATTGAAATCGAATTAAAAATTCAACAATCAAACCAAAATTTTCACAAGTTTTTTCTATTCCAAAGGCAAGTATCCCTCAACCAAGAATCAAGGTGTTTAGCCTTGCATAATTAAATCTAAAATTAACAAAAATTGTACTAAAAACATCAAACAATCAATAGAAAAGAGAGTTACTAAAGCGAAGCACGATTCCGGAGTGTCGCTTCCGTCTTCGTTCTTCGAGTTGTTCTTCAAAAGTTGAGAGAAAAATAAAATCTAATGTCTAAACTATGTTCTCTCCCTCAAAATATGACTATTCATCTGATTTAAGGTCCCCAATTTCGTCAAAAGATGGTGGGAATCTGATATTGTAGGTAAAATCTATCCAAGATGGTAAAAAAAATCAAGTTCCCAATATTTCCAAAACTCGTCTGGCGATCAATCGCTGGCCTCAGACCAGCGATCGATCGCTGGCCTTATTTTTTCGGGAAATCTCTTCTGGCGATCGATCGCCTCTTTGTAGCGATCGATCGCATGGCTCCAGTATGGTTTGGCGATCGATCGCCTTAGGCTCGCGATCGATCGCCTTAGGCTCGCGATCGATCGCTGTAGCGTGTAATTTGTTGCTCAACTTTCTGTCCATAGGCGATCGATTGCCTCTTCCATGCGATCGATCTCTTCATCAAAATTACACTTTTAGCAATATTCTTGATCTCCTTTTAGTCCTTATCATCTCCATATCTTTCCTTGATCTTTATACATCGTTTTTAGCTCGAATTCTTCGATTCCACCTACAATTACACAAATATACGATTAGGTAGTATATGCATCAAATTATCCATCAAAACATACCAAATCGTAAACAATTAAACGTAATAGATGTGTCTATTTCTAGTCACATCAAACTCCCCCATACTTACTCTTTACTCGACCTCGAGTAAATCAAATAAAACTATAATTTTTTTTTTTGATTGGCTCATAGCATTATAACAAACTAACTTGTTCTCACTTTAATGCCTCAACAATTTTAAACATGCATAGTAATGAAAGGCGGTGAAAAGTTAATTATGGAACAAGTTCAATCCCTAAACATCGCATACTCAACAAAGTAGTGAATGTGCGTTTGTGGTCATAAACAAGTGTTGTGTACAAATTATAGATCCAGAAGATGCAAATCCACAATAGTTCAAGTCATACACTAACACAAGTATAAGCTCACTTGCACACTCTTCTCCACTATCTTAGCTACTTTGCAAACACGAATCAAGTAGGTCTTTATTAGCTTGTACCTTGGCCTAGGTATTGGGTTATGAAAGAAAAGGAAAAGATATATCAAACAAGAGAGTATGATGATATGCACACTAAAGGCTTCTCTTCTTGCTTGAATTTTTCAACTTTTATTTCAACATTTTTCTTCTTTTGTGCCTTGGCTCCCCTTGAAGTTATATTTTTATCTATTTTCTCAAGGCATTCCTTTTCTTTCATGCATTCCATTCTTTTGACAATAAAGCTCACAAAACATTTGAATAATTGATAACATAAGTGCATGTGAATGAAACGCATCATACTCCCTTCAAAGGTATGGATAGAATTCATATTTAGGCTCATTAGGGAAGGATGATAAGCTAGTCAAAGAATGTCGAATGGGGGTCGTTTGTATGCTTAGCATACAACCATTCTTTTGCATTAAGGCTCAAAAATGGTACTAGTGATTGTCCCTCCACCCTTGATTGTAATTGCTCGAGGGATTGTCATAGGCCCTTTGTGGTGGCCCCGGGAATCCTCCCGCTGCATTCACGTGCTCAGTGGCTGTCTCTTGTAGTGAGGGACATGCATCAGTAGGATGGTTCACAGCTAGACAGATTCCACATGGCTTCATCTTCCCCACGTTGCCTCCTGCAAGATTACGCACAAGAAAAGTTAGATCAATCAGTTGTTGTTCCAAATTGGATACATTTACCTCTTTTCTTGGCGGTTGTCCATGGCGAACATGTCCAAATTGTTGGGAGTTGGACGCCATGTTAGCTATTAAGTTCCTTGCCTCCTCCACTGTCTTGTCAATGAAAGCTCCTCCGCTCGCCGCATCCACTAAGTTCCTGTCACCAGAAAGCAAACCTTCATAGAAATATTGAATTAACAAGTGTTCACTTATCTGATGTTGTGGGCAGCTTGCACACAACTTCTTAAATCGTTCCCAGTATTCGTGCAGCGACACCTCTTGGTATTGCTTCACCCCATAGATCTCCTTCCTTATGTTAGTTGCCCTTGAAGCTGGAAAGTACTTCTCTAGGAAGACTCTTTGCAAATCCATCCACGTGGTGATAGATCCGGGGGGTAAGTGAAATAGCCAATCTTTAGCAGCATCCTTTAGAGAGAATGGAAAGGCTCTCAGTTTTATTTGCTCCTCTGTCACTCCAGGGCTTCATCGTAGTGCATACCACGTGAAATTCCATCAAGTGTTTGTGTGGGTTCTCACCTGCAAGACCATGAAAATATGGCAATAAGTGAATTAGTCCAGATTTAAGTTCGAAACTTACGTTATTCGCAAGAGCAGGGAAAGTGATGCAGAGAGGTTGTTGATCCAAGTTAGGATTCGCCAACTGCCTCAAACTTTGATTTGCAGCCATCATGTTCCTCTCTTCTTCTTCCTCAAGTAACCTTGCTTCTCTTCTTCTCCGATGTAGTGTCCTCTCGATCTCAGGATCGTAGTAAAAATTCTCTTCGTGATCAAAGGGTTCACCTGTACTCATCAACAAACCACAGTAGTATAAAACGAATAAATAAAATAAAGTGATGTTAACACAAAAGTAATTGCCTTCCCCGGCAACGGCGCCAAAATTTGGTAGCGTTTATCGCGTACGCCCAAATTAACCCTCTCAAGTTAATAACAGTAAATATGTAGTAGCGTGAGTAGGGATCGACCCACAGGGAAGTGAATACTTTTATGCTAACAAGTATCAAACTAGGGGGTTTTCGAATTTGTTTAACTATAACTAAATCAAACGAAAGCAAATAAAAATTCTAGTTAATCAAGATTAAAAAGCGATTCTTGGTTTTCGGTCAACTTTACCTTTGGAAATCATTCACTTGATCATTAAATTACTAAACATGAGAATTCATTCAATTATTCATCGATTGAAAATTTAATTCCTTACTTACCTAAATCGTGGTAAAAAAGAAAACAACATTCAATTCGACTCTTATCAAATCTTTAATCAAAACTACAGCCGTTAAGATTTAATCAATGATCGTTTCAAAACTAGTAAGTTTGATGAATCTAATTAATAAAAACTACAGCCGTTAGACTTAATCATCCAATCGTTCTTCCTAAGAACTTAATAACACCAACAGCAGGTAATTACCAATCTTAGTTGCTTCTCAATTAGCATTAGAAAGTGTAAGTGATTACTAGGTGATCAATCTACCAATCAAACACAACAATCATAATAATCATAATCTGAAAAACAAATTGAAATCGAATTAAAAATTCAACAATCAAACCAAAATTTTCACAAGTTTTTTCTATTCCAAAGGCAAGTATCCCTCAACCAAGAATCAAGGTGTTTAGCCTTGCATAATTAAATCTAAAATTAACAAAAATTGTACTAAACACATCAAACAATCAATAGAAAAGAGAGTTACTAAAGCGAAGCACGATTCCGGAGTGTCGCTTCCGTCTTCGTTCTTCGGGTTGTTCTTCAAAAGTTGAGAGAAAAATAAAATCTAATGTCTAAACTATGTTCTCTCCCTCAAAATATGACTATTCATCTGATTTAAGGTCCCCAATTTTGTCCAAAGATGGTGGGAATCTGATATTGTAGGTAAAATCTATCCAAGATGGTAAAAAAATCAAGTTCCCAATATTTCCAAAACTCGCCTGGCGATCGATCGCCTCAGACCAGCGATCGATCGCTGGCCTTATTTTTTCGGGAAATCTCTTCTGGCGATCGATCGCCTCTTTGTAGCGATCGATCGCCTGGCTCCAGTATGGTTTGGCGATCGATCGCCTTATGCTCGCGATCGATTGCCTCTTCCCTGCGATCGATCTCTTCATCAAAATTACACTTTTAGCCTTATTCTTGATCTCCTTTTAGTCCTTATCATCTCCATATCTTTCCTTGATCTTTATACATCGTTTTTAGCTCGAATTCTTCAATTCCACCTACAATTACACAAATATACGATTAGGTAGTATATGCATCAAATTATCCATCAAAACATACCAAATCGTAAACAATTAAACGCAATAGATGTGTCTATTCTAGTCACATCAATTTGCGAAGACAATACTAATAAATTATGATGAATAATGTATTTTCTTTTTAATAAATTTCAAATGTTTATTATTTTACCTTATGAACTTTTTGAATTCAATAAACTATTTGTTTTTTCATTACAATTCATCTATTATTTCATCAATAAATTTGTTATTTTTGAAATATTGGCTAATTTTTTTTTACAAAAAAAACCAAAGGACGTATCGTTCCGGTTTGAAGCCGGTCAAAACCGGAATCGGTCCAGTCCATAACAACGGATCAACGGACCGGAGCGGTTCGATGGCGTTTGCCATGGAACCGGAATTGGTTCAATCCGGTTGGCTACCGGATTGAACCGTTTCCGACCGTTATGGAACAGGGACCAGTGTAATCCGGTCTGAATCCGGTCCATGAACACCTTGAGCTATTGTCATTGATAAACTCGAGCAGAGGACCATAGCTACAAAATACGGAATGGCGATTGTCCAAGAATTTGTTATTGTGGATGATGAGTAAGTTAGTTTTTTTTGTGTTGACGTTTCTATTAAATTGTTGTACTCATCAACTTCTTATCTTTTGTGCATTCCTACACAGAAAAAAACCCTTATTACTCACTTTGTGGAATGACGTGATCTCCAGTGAAGGAGCATCTATCATTGATGCACCTAAGAAAATGCCTATAATTGCAGCTACTAGACTCCATGTTTCTGATTATCATGGTTCGTACGTGCTGCATCCAGATTTATTTCCTTTTCTTGTTCATTATTACATTATTATGTGATGAATTTTTCTAATTTGTATAATGTATTAGGAATTTCACTCTCAGCTAGAGGCTCTGCAAATATTATTCTAAATCCATCATATCCTCAAACTCAATTCCCGAGAACTTGGTATGGTGTTTTTCCCCTTCACTACAAATATATTCTTATATACTAATTTACATCTTATATATACATCTAACTCCTACAATACAATCATTATTACAACATAACTAGGCGTGCAAAAGATTACTTCAACTTCTTGAAGAAAAAAAATATATTAAGTGTTCAATGCCTCGTACAATTATTCCAGCTGATGATTTCTCTTCTATAGCAAATGTAGTAACAAATGATCTTGTAAGTCATCTTCTTTCTCTTTTCATTATCATTTAATTTTCCTAAATTCAGTTCATTATTTAAAGTATTTGTAGTTTAGTCATTGTCATTAAATTTTTATAAATTCAGTGCATTGGTTAAAGATTTTGCAGTTTCAAGATTAACATTTAGTTTTAATTTATGTCAACAATGTTTTATAATCTTCAGACATCTACTAAGTTTATTTGAAGTTTATTAAATATTTTGTGTATACATTTTCTTGCTATATTATGAACTTAAAACAATTACTTATCTGTAAACAGGATGACAAATTTTGGGTCAAAGTCACTGAAACAATTACGGAGCACGAGCAACATTTCTGGTAAATGGCTTGTGACAATTGCTTAAAAGGAACAAGTGCTGAGCACGCTTGGAATATAACTTGCAACTTCTGTCGTGCCGAGACAATTGGAAAGCCAAGGTTGTACATTTGTATTACCTTAATCCATTTTGTTCATAATTTTTACTAATATAAGCAGTATAAGTTTGTTTTATTACATATGTTTCTAACTTTTCAGAACCAAATTTACAATCACTCTCTCCGATGACATGACAAAGATGGATGTTGTTGCATTTGGCGAACTTGCAGAAAGTATTTTGGGCCTTAATGCAATGGAACTAATGCAATAAGGAAAGGAGGTTTGTCATTATTGTTACATTTTATGCACTACACCATTAATTTCACTTTACTGTTTTCTCACAGTGTTTTCGCTTAATTTATTTCACTTCAGGATAAGAAGATAAACTGCAAAACTATCAACGAAAGTTTGAAGGACCAACAGTTCATTGTACAAATATAAAAAAAGAAAAGAAAATAGATACTCTCTATGGTGTAGAATATAACTACAATATTTCGCCAATGGTTACAGCTCAACAACCAATAGGAAAAAAGATGTACAACCTAGCACAGGTAAATACAACGTCTTATCATTACCATTCTCCTTATATGTCTTTTGTAAGTGCAAAGAAGTACCATATGTTTTTCCTACTTGTTTCCTTATTTCATATTAATGAATTAATAATTTAATTCTAGGTTTATTTTCTCCTAATGATGATAGAGGCATATCTACAGATACATATGGTGCATCTTCCAGTGTTGAATCATACCCGCTCACACCTCTTTCACTGCCATTTTCACCCCCACCTTGATATATGTAGGGTTTTCCTACCTTAACATCGTCTTAATACACAAATTTTGGACTAAACATGCAATAATAACGTCTTAGGGTTCCGGTTGTAGCTTTGAGCTAATAAAGTTACAGGCCAACAATGAAATTTCAAAACTTAACTCATTACATTCTCAATAATGAATGCTAAAGCGATAGAATTATACTACTCCTAGAGTAGAGACTATCCAAAAGTCATGTATCCTATCTTCTTTCATGCTCCTTTTAGCTCACTGCCTCAACCCGACCCTTAGCCCTTCGGTCCAAAAGTGTACCTACAGGAACAACCCATCATGAGCATGTACATCGTTACTTAACATCATAAGGCAATGGCATATAAATAAATGCATGAAAATAATTGGTAACGTATACTTCCTGGTTAATCGTATTAACCCTCTCTGGTTGTCCCTGTCTCATAGTCATGCATATAATCATTAATTCTTGACATGAATGATTAAAATCATCTTCTAATATCATCATCATATAAGCATCATCATCTTATAGCATCATCATCTTATAACATCATCATCATATAAACATCATCATCTTATAGCATCATCATCTTATAACATCATCGTCATATCATCATCATCATATAAGCATCATCATCTTATAGCATCATCATCTTATAATATCATCGTCATATCATCATCATCATATAAGCATCATCATCTTATAAATATAACAGTAAATGTACGAAATCATAGTTCAGTAAACATACTGGTTATTCGTCAGCTTCTTTTGTTGACCCTGATTCACATTCGTGCAGATGGGCATCTTACCCCATCGTATGACATCTTACCATATCATAATATCGCGTGGCGTCTTACCACATGGGCATCTTACCCTATCGTATGGCATCTTACCATATCTTAATATTGTGTGGCGTCTTACCACATGGGCATCTTACCCTATCGTATGGCATCTTACCAGATCTTAATATCGTGTGGCGTCTTACCACATGGGCATCTTACCCTATCGTATGGCATCTTACCATATCTTAATATCGTGTGGCATCATACCACGTGGGCGTCTTACCCAATCGTATGGCATCTTACCATATCATAACATCTTATCATTATATAGGCATCATATAAACATCATCGTTACTTACCATAATCATCCTCATAGATATCACATCCTCTTTACTCATCATAAACATCATCATCATGAACTTACTTATCATAATCATCATCGTAAACATCATATCGTCTTTACTTGTAATAAACATCATCATCATAAACTTACTTATCATAATCATCATCATAAACATCATATCGTCTTTACTTATCATAAACATCATCATCATAAACTTACTTATCATAATCATCATCATAAACATCTTAAATACTTATACGATTATTGCGTAGTCATAGTGTAAGAATATGTTACCGTCCGATGCCCGTATGCGTCTTACGTACCTTAATTTCCAAAAGTGGAGAAGTTAGAGAACTTTATCTCCTGGATGTTGTGGGTACCTGGGATGGTTCTACATAACCATACAAATCGATATTAGAAGCTAATCATAGTCCAATATCCAAAAATCCCACAAAAACATCAAAAATAAACATTTTTATACCTCGCGATCGATCGCCGCCCAGGCCCGATCGATCGCGAGATCATACTGGACGAGGCTCGAAAATTTACATCTTGGCGATCGATCGCCACTTTTGGCGCGATCGATCGCCAGCCTCGCCGATCGATCGCCCAAAGGTGGCGATCGATCGCCAAATGCTACTGGCGCGCACTGGTGGCTCGCGATCGATCGCCAAAAACGGGCGATCGATCGCCGAGTGCTGAACCACGAAAAATCGCCATTTTTGTGCATTTTTCAAGCTCCACTTCATTCCTTACAAACCCAAACTTCCCTACAACATCAATACCATCATAACTCACAAAGACCCACATAAACACTTCAAAAATCATACCCCAACCATAAATAACATATACCCCAAAATAACCCACATAAAAACATCCAAAACTAACCCATTTCAACACCAAACATCTTAAAAACTTAAGGAAGGGTCTCATACCTCTTGTAGGCTCCAAATCTTAACAAAGATCACACAAACAAGAATTTTGTGAAGCTTTCTTCTTCCTTCCTTGGTGAATTTCGAAAATGGGAGATGGGTTAGGGTTGAGGAATGAATTGGGGATTTTAAAAGTGATTGGTAAAGTAAGTGGGTATAGAGGGAAAAAGGGGTTATAAGGTTAATATTAAAATTATACCCCAAAGTTAACATGATGTATAAAACACCCCAACATGGTATTTTAAAAGCATTTACAAAAATGCATTAAACTTCCACTAAATCATGATTTCCTCATAATTAACCATCAACATAGTTAAATCATGTTAACACCTTATTTTCTAACATGCATAACATGCACCCTGAAATGCAACCCCCGGGTCACGCCTATCATGTGATTAAGCATTTCAACATGATAATTAATTTCAACACATAAATCAATTATCAACATAATTCATCATATTAACATCATTAATGCTCAAATTGCATATAATTAATTTCGGGGCATTACAATATAGTTTGAAAAACAAACTCCTCCTTGTTGTTGATAAATAAGTGATTTGATGCTTTTTGCTTTTCTCCAATAAGTTGTTTTGTTTGGCAACCTCTTTTGTGAAGAATACTGTTGGGAGGTTTTTTTTTTTTTGTCCTTCTACATGTCCGCAAATGTTTTGAGATGATTTATTTCTTTGTAATGTTGAGTAACATATGTACAAGATTGTCAGAAACTGCATATAGCATAAGGATGCTAATATTTAGCTCTTTTATTGTTGCCATGAGATTCTACTATACATTGTGGTCATAAAAATTTTGAGTTGCATTATAGCTAGCTTTCTCTTTCATATAATCCATTGCTATTGAATCGATCCTTCAAAATCAGCAACTCGAGACAGCCTTTACTGGTATACAATCAAGCACAGAGGGTTTAGGATTTCATTTACCAGTGTCACTAAGAAATAGAAATAATATATATGGAGGTCCGATTTGTGTCGATCATGACAGCTCCATCCTCGACACGGTCCACATTAGTCACCCTTGCTTGAGCAATATAATATGAATTGCTATCTATGTTTATAGCTATATTGGGATCTAAGTTGGAGGCCATGCTGCATTTCGATATTTCTTTGTTGCCTGAAGGTGGTAGGTATCTCTGCATCTCGGCTACCAATCTTTTCGGCATTCCTGTACCGTTTCTATGGTAATAGTAAGTTAATGGAGGAGGTTGTGTGGAAAGGACGACACTTCCGACTAGACTTCTAGGATCGTATGTATCTTTGATGATATTCCCGTTGTCGTAAAGCAAAACTAAACCGGCAAATTTCCCAGTTTTGGCTAAGCAACGAAAAATTTGAGAAGCAATGGTCAATATCTACAACAAGGAGAGACACAACATAGAGGAGAGTTATCACCTAGGATAGAGAAAATTAGTTCTCTCAATTCCATTAATGTAATCCTTCAGCAGCTGAGGATGGTACTCCTGTATTTCACGGAATATTAACTCTCGAACATCCTCCTTTGTCACCCTTCACCTCTCAAATTCAAATTCCATCTTCGAAATTGGCAGGCAAGATGGTTCTCTCTCAACTTTGACCAACCCCTTAAAATAAGGATCACCAAGAGCCTGAAAATGCAAAAAAAAAAAAAAAAAAAAAATTGTAAAAACACAAATCAATACAAGGACTTCATATATCAAAAGAAAGAAAATACTCATATCTCAAAACCCTGATAGAAACAATTAGATATATGGTCATATTTGAAGATTTGGTTTTGCAAAGAAATATTCTTTTATCTTAAAACCTAGGTCGCAAGTCTAATATCATTTAATTATTTAAGAAAATTCTAGAAAACACTATATATCTTAAACCAATCTTGTACAGTTAGAAGAGAACATTCGCTAAATTATGTTAACGCACTATACGAAAAATGACAACAAAAAACAATACCCCAAAAAATTATTTGTTTTTTATTTTCCTTTTTCAAAGTATCTTTCATTCAAGACCTATATATACAACAACTAAACCATTGATTGCAAAGCATCTTGTGAAAAGGTTCCAATAAATACATATTTTATTCCTTATTCTAATGCTATTATTTGCTGCTACTATTTTTACTGGGTATTATTTTTCGCGCATTGCGCGATGGCCAATTGACTAGTTATTTGAAATGAGAGAACATAACTCAAGGAATAAGATGGATGAGAGCTCCTCCCAAATGGAAGTCGTGTTTCACCCTAACAAAATTAGGCAGTCATTTACACCAATTTTTAGTCTAACAATTTAGGCCACCGTCCACGTTTTGTTCATGATAATTTGGTATGCTTCCATCTTGGACTTTTCAATATTTCTTCCGATATTTGATTGAGAATCAAGCATATATCCGCACATCCTTTCAAGATTGTCATACCCTGCTGCTTAGAACTTACCAGTGTTAACCGGCTTTGTCAGAATATCAGCTAAGTTCTCCTTCATACGGATCTTCTGCATATCCACACTTCATTCTTCTACCACTTCCCGTAAAAAATGAAAATGTACCCAAATGTGTTTAGTCCTGGAATGAAATGCTGGATTCCCTTGCAATGTGCAAGGCACTCTGTCTGTCACAAAAAAATGAACTTTCTCTTGTTTATGTTCAATTTCCTTCAAAAACCCTTGAATCCATATCATCTCTTTACAACCCAGAGTAGCTGCCATTTATTCTGCATCCGTTATAGATAACGTCACAACTGTTTGCAGTTTTGAAACACAGCTTACTGCTCGTCCTGTAAACACATAACCAGTTGTAGATTTTTTTTATCCGGATCACCTGCATAATCTGAATCCGCATAGCCCCTGAGTATAAAATCTGATCCTCCATAGCATAATGCAGCATCGAGGTACCTTTAATGTGTCTAAGGATCATCTTAACTGTACTACAATGCTCTCGTCCAGGATTCACCATGTATCAACTGCTCCAATTGCTTGTGTAAAATCTGGTCTTGTACATATCATGGCAAACATTAAACTTCCCGTCGCTGATGCATACGTTACTCGATACGTCTCCATCCTCTCTATTTCACTGCTAGGACACATCTCGAAGGATAACTTGAAGTTAACAAGAGGAGCGGTAGATATTGGCTTATAGGACACATCTCGAAGGATAACTTGAAGTTAACAAGAGGAGCGGTAGAAATTGGCTTACAATCATGCTTGTTGAAGTGTTGCAAGATTTTCTGCAAATAATTTTTCTGTGAAGCCAAATCTTTATGTTACTTCTGTCTCGGTGAACTTGTATCCCTAGAATCTTGTTTGCCGGTCCCAAGTCCTTCATATCAAATTCCCTAGCCAACTCTGCTTCAATTCTTGAACTCGATCTTTGTTGGGGCCTGCGACCAACATGTCGTCCATATTCAACAACAAAATGATATAATCATCATTCCCATATATTTTGAAATATGCACAAGGATCTGCATTAAGTATGTTGTACCCAAGACTCATGATATATGAATCAAATCTCTTGTACCAACACATCGGCGTCTGCTTGAGACCGTACAAAGATTTGTTCAACATGCAAACCATGTTCTCTTTGCCTTTTTTCAGCAAAACCTTCTGGTTGGAGCATATAAATATTTTCTTCATATCGCCATGAAGAAAAAGCTTTTCACATCTAGCTGATCTAGATGAAGGTCTAACACCGCACACAATGCCATTACTACTCCAACCGTTATAGCCAAACCACAGGAAAAAATATTTCATTGAAGCCAATCCATTCTTTCTGAGCATATTCTTTCACCGTCAATCTTGCACGATATCGATCCACTTGGTTGTTGCCATCACGTTTTATCTTCTAAACCCATATATTATCTTGTAAACTCGATGGCTCACCATCCTTTTTCAATAAGCAGTATGCAATATTGCTTTCAGAATCTGAAAACCAACCTGGTGGTCTCCTCTATCGAGTTGACTACCAAACTTTGTGTAGGGTCTTCCTACCTTAACTTCATATAGTACACATAAATTGGATAGAACATGCATTTATAACCTCTTAAGGGTTCCGGTTGTAGTTTGAGCTAGGGAGATTACAGGCCAAAAATAAAGTTTTCAAAGCTATTTAATTACATTCCCAACAAAGAATGTTAAAGCTATAGATTTACACTACTCCTAGAGTAGAGACTATCAAAAATCCTGCATCCTACGTTCATCATACTCCCTTTAGCTCACTTCCTCAACCCGACCCTAGGCCCTTGGTCCAAAAGTGTACCTACAGGGATAACACATCATGAGCATTCATAAATTTACTTAACATTATATAAAAGCATACATATGCATAACATCTTAGTTAAGTAAAAGTCGTTGGTCGTCCTCCGACCTCCTTAGTTATCCCTGACTCTTATTCATATATTGGGGCGTCTTACCCCATTGTATGGCATCTTACCATATCATAATCATTGCGTGGCATCTTACCACGTGGGCATCGTACCCAATCATATGGCGTCTTACCATATTATAAACATTGCTTGGCATCTTACCATGTGGGCATCTTACCCAATCATATGGCGTCTTACCATATCATAAACATTGCGTGGCATCTTACCACGAATAACATCGCATGGCCTCTTACCATGTGGGGCATCTTACCCCGTGGCATCTTACCACAAATAATATCGCATGGCCTCTTACCATGTGGGGCGTCTTACCCCGTGGCATCTTACCACAAATAACATCGCATAAGCGTCATCATCATAACATCATCATAAGCATCATCATTATAAATATCATCATAGATATCATCATCATAACATCATCTTAAACGTCATCATCGTAAACATCATCTTAAATATCATCATAATATGTAAGGGCATGGTTTACCGTCCGATGCTCGTACGTCTCTTACGTACCTTAATTCCCAAAAGTGGAGAATTTGGAGAGCTTTATCTCCTGGATGTTGTGGGCACCTGGGATGGTTCTACACAACCATACAAATTGATATTAGAAGCTAAACATAGTCCAATATCCAAAAATCCCACAAAAAAAATCAAAAATCCACTTTTCTTCAGCTCGCGATCGATCGCCACCCAGGCGCGATCGATCGCGAGATCGCACTGGACGAGGGGCCAAAATCTCCTTCTTGGCGATCGATCGCCACTTTTGGCGCGATCGATCGCCAGGCCCGCCGATCGATCGCCCAAAAGTGGCGATCGATCGCCAAATGCTTCTGGCTGGTACTGGACGCTCGCGATCGATCGCCAAGAACGGGCGATCGATCGCCGAGTGCTGTACATCGAATTTTCGCCATTAATGCTCATTTTTCAAGCTCCTTCACATACCACCCCAAAACCAAACTTCCATAAAACATCAATAACATCATAACCCACCAAAACCAACATAAAACACTTCAAAAATCATACCCCAACCATACACAACACATACCCAAACAAACCCACATAAAACATCAAAAACTTAACCCATTTCAACACCAAACATCATAAAACTTATAGGAATGGTTCCATACCTCTTGTAGGCTCCAAATCCTAGCAAAGATCACACAAATAAGGATTTTGTGGGACTTTCCTCCTCCTCTTTTGGTGAGTTTCGAAAATGGGGGGTAGGGTTTGGGGTTGGGAAGTGATTTGGGGATTTTTAAAAGGTGAGAGTAAAGTGGGGGGTTTAAAGTGATGGGTATGGGATTAAAAAGGGGTTGTAATGACTTAATAAAAAGTGTACCCCAAACTTAACATGATGTATAAAATACCCTACTTGGTATTTCAAAAGCATTTTTCAACAATGCTCTAAACTTCATTTAAAATTCCATCTTCCTCATATTTGACAATTTAACACAATTAATCATGTTAACATCTTAATACCCAACACATAAATCTATCAATACATGATACATCATATAAACATAATTAATGTCCAAGTTACCATTAATTAATTTCGGGGCATCACATTACTCCCCTACTTACAAGATTTCGTCCTCGAAATCGCATGCACTTACCCAAAAGAAACTAAACATAAATCATACCAGAAAATAGTTCGGGGTAATGCTGCATCATATGCCGCTCCGTCTCCCACGTAGCCTCCTCGACACCCCGACGATCCCACTGAACTTTGACCATTGGTATAACTTTACTTCGTAGTCTGCGATCCTCACGATCCAGAATTCTGACCGGTCGTTCAACGTAGGATACATCTGAGTCTAACTGCACTTCAGTAGGCTGTAATACATGAGACGGATCTGGCTCATACTTTCTCAACATAGAAACATGGAAGACATCATGAATTCCAGATAAGGACGGCGGTAAAGCCAATCGGTAAGCCAAAGTGCCGATACGCTGTAATACCTCATACGGTCCAACATACCTCGGGGATAACTTCCCCCGCATACCAAATCGAACAACACCCCTGAAGGGTGAGATTTTCAAGAAGACCTTGTCTCCTACTTGAAATTCTAGCGGTCGTCGCCGCTTATTGGCATAGGCTGCTTGCCTATCTTGGGCCGCTTTCATCTTTAAGCGTATCATCTTAATCTTTTCCTCCATGTCCTTAATCATATCCGGTCCTCCGACCGCTTTACTCGTCAAGTCCTCCCAATACAGCGGTGATCTACATCGTCGTCCGTACAGAGCTTCAAAAGGGGCCATTTGAATGCTCGCCTGATAGCTGTTATTGTAGGAGAACTCTACCAGAGGTATAGACTCTTGCCACGGAGTATCAAACTCCAAAACACATGCCCTCAATATATCTTCGAGCGTTTGTATAGTACGCTCCGTTTGGCCATCAGTCTGAGGGTGATAAGCTGTACTTAGTCTCACCTCGGTGCCCAAAGCTGTCTGGAGACCCTCCCAGAAATGAGAAGTAAACCTTGGGTCTCTGTCAGACACGATCGAGACTGGAATCCCATGCAACCTCACTACATCCCGTACATATAATTGGGCCATCTTTAAATACGTGAAAGTCATACTGTAAGGGATGAAATGAGCTACCTTCGTCAGCCTATCCACGATCACCCAGATCGCATCAAATCCAGAGGCCGACCTTGGCAAGTGGGTCACGAAGTCCATAGATATATGCTCCCACTTCCACTTAGGTACCTCCAAGCTCTTCAGCTCGCCACCAGGCCTCTGCCTTTCTGCCTTTACTTGTTGGCAGATCAAACATCTCTTAACGAAGTTGATCACATCACGCTTCATGCGTCTCCACCAGAATTGACCACTTAGGTCCTTATACATCTTTCTTCCACCGGGGTGGATACTGAACCGGCTACTATGAGCCCGTTCTAAAATTCCTTTACGCAATCCTGGCGCATCTGGGACCACCCATCGGTTGCCCAATCTTAAAGAGTCATCTTCAGCCACACTAAACTTTGTCGGCTGGCCTCGAAGTGCTATTGATGACCATCTCTGCACTTCATCATCCGACCTCTGGGCTTTCCTGATTGCCTCAAATACGTCTGGTTCGGCTAATAAGGTCGACACTCGCACCGGCGACGTGTCTACATCGAAATCATAGCCCAGATGGCAATAAGAAATCATCAAAGCTGATAAACACATAACATCCTCAGCGGTGCTCTTCACCTTCCGACTTAAGGCGTCTGCTATCAAATTTGCCTTACCAGGATGGTACTCAATTTCACAGTCATAATCCTTGAGTAAATCCATCCACCTCCTTTGCCTCATATTCAACTCTGCCTGAGTGAACAAGAACTTCAGGCTCTTATGGTCCGTAAAAATGGTAAACGTAGTACCATAAAGGTAATGACGCCAAATCTTCAAGGCGAAAATGATAGCTGCCAGTTCCAGATCATGGACTGGGTACCTGGTCTCATGAGGCTTCAACTGTCTCGAAGCATAGGCTACCACTTGTCTGTCTTGCATCAATACGCAGCCCAAGCCCTGCAGTGACGCATCCGTGTACAAGGCAAACCTCTTATCCTCAGACGGAATCACCAATACTGGCGCTGTCGTCAAACGACGCTTCAATTCTTGGAAGCTTTCCTCACAAGCTTCGGACCAAAAGAATGGGACTCCTTTCTGAGTCAGCTGTGTCAATGGCTTAGCGATCTTGGAAAACCCCTCGACAAAACGTCGGTAATAACCTGCTAAGCCCAGAAAACTCCGTATTTCGGGTACAGAAGTGGGTGCTGCCCACTCCATCACAGCTTCAATCTTCCTCGGATCCACAGATATCCCTTGGCTAGATATGACATGGCCTAGGAACACCACGCTGTCTAACCAGAATTCGCACTTGCTCAGCTTTGCATACAACTGATGATCCCTAAGGATCTGAAGTACTGTCCTCAAGTGCCGTACATGATCTTCTTCAGTCCTAGAGTAGATGAGTATGTCGTCCATGAAAACTATGACGAATTGGTCCAAATATGGCTGGAACACCTTGTTCATCAAACTCATGAAAACAGCCGGGGCATTTGTCACCCCAAAAGGCATGACTAGGAATTCATAATGCCCATACCTAGTCCTGAAGGCTGTCTTCTGGACATCCTCTTCTCTTACTCGAATCTGATGGTACCCCGACCTCAGATCGATCTTACTGTAGAGCCTCGTACCCTGCAACTGATCAAACAAATCATCGATCCTCGGAAGTGGGTACTTATTCTTCACCGTAGCTTTGTTCAGTTGTCTGTAATCGATGCACAAACGCATCGAACCATCTTTCTTCTTCACAAATAAAACTGGTGCTCCCCAGGGCGATACGCTAGGGCGTATATAGCCCTTATCAAGGAGTTCCTGCAGCTGAATCTTTAATTCCCTTAGCTCCGCTGGTGCCATCCTATAAGGGGCACGAGAAATGGCCGACGTCCCTGGTAATAACTCAATCCCAAACTCGACCTCTCTCGTCGGTGGGAATCCGGGAATCTCCTCCGGAAAGACATCAGGGAACTCCGCCACTACGGGCACATCCTCAACTTTCACTTCTCCTTTCTTTTCCGTAACATCGACGGCATAAATGAGATATCCTGAATGACCTCGTTCCAACAACTGCGCCATCTTGACAGCAGATATCAACGGAATCTTAGAGCGAGAACCATCCCCATAGAACGTCCATGGGACTCCCATATCGGATTTAAACCGTACAGTTCTCTGCCTGCAGTTCACAACTGCCTGATACCTGTTCAGAACATCAATGCCCAGAATGCAATCAAAATCTGACATTCCCAGAACAATCAAGTCTGACCTTAGTTCCTTATCCTCAAAATAAATGAGGCCATTGTAGACGATCCGATCAGTAATCATACTTCTTCCAGCGGGGGTCGAGACTATAAGAGGCGTGGGCGACGGAGAAGTGCATAAGTGGTGCCTTTCCACAAAACTTGTCGACACAAAAGAGTGTGACGCACCTGTGTCGATCAATATAAAAGCAGGGTGCGTAAATAAAAGACACGTACCCGCTATAACCTCCTCCGGAGCCGCTGAAGCCTGCTCCCTTGTCAGTGCATAGACCTGTCCTTGAGGTGGCCCCATGGGCTGACCTCCATGCTGTCTCGGTACAAAGGGTGGTCTGTGTTGTGCTGTCCTATCTGCAGGCCTCCCCGCAGAACCCTGTTGGCTCCCCCTGTTGGGACACTGTCTAGCAAAGTGGCCCTTGTCGCCACAAACATAGCACCCTATACAGTCTTTCGCCAGATGTGGTTGCCCACAAAGAGTGCATTGGATCCTCCCGGATCTGTCTCCCTGAGACTGCCCCCTTCCAGATGGGGCATCACCTCTTCGATTACCTTTCCACCTATTGTCGGACTTCTTACCGTTAAACCTTGATGCTGAGGAGTTCCCCCTTGACTTGAACTGATCATTCCTCGGCTTCAAATTATCCGGAGTGGATTTCTGAGAGGGTGCCGACGGTGGTACAACATCAGGGTATGCACCCACTCCTAGTTCGGCTAGCTCAGCCCTTGAGAGTGCATCATCAAAACAAGTAGGGCCATAAGTGATCACCCTATCGTATAGCTCCGGCCTCAGACCCTTCATGAAATTCCTCATCTTTGCTTGCGTGCTCGTGGCAATGTGAGGTACATATCGGAGCAAGGAGCAAAACTGAAGAGCATAATCCGATACCGACATATTACCTTGCTTGAGGTGAGTGAATTCATCTTCCTTAGCCTGTCGTGCTGCAGCCGAGAAATAACGGTTCAGGAAGCGAGTTCGAAACATTTTCCAGTTCACTTCATGACCTTGAGCCTCTTGCTCTACCACAGTGGTCTTCCACCACATTAACGCCTTCTTGGCCAATTGGAACTCCGCTAACCGTATCCACGCTGTCTTCGCACATGGGGCTGCCACAAAGATCTGCTCTATTCTTTCCAACCATTCCTCAGCTCGTTCCCCAGTTTCAGTTCCTTCAAAGGTTGGGGGTCGGTAAGCAAGAAACTGAGTTAAGCTTAGCTCCCCTGGCAATAACCGCTGTTCGGCCGGTTCATCATCAAAAGCTGGCGGGGGTAGGGGATTCGTACGCCCCGCACTTGCATTGACGCTCACTGCGTCACCTACCTCCACATTTGCTGCCATACTGCAACACAAGGATTAACAACAAGATCCAAAAGCAGTTCGTATAATACTTCGTTAGATAAACAAAACATGTTAGCATAACATCATATACTTCATATGCAACTTATGCACAAAACATGTTCGAAAGTAAGCACCTAGCTAACTTATTGCTAAGGCTACCCTTCACTCATCCCGGGTTATCTAACCACTGCTCTGATACCACTAATGTAGGGTCTTCCTACCTTAACTTCATATAGTACACATAAATTGGATAGAACATGCATTTATAACCTCTTAAGGGTTCCGGTTGTAGTTTGAGCTAGGGAGATTACAGGCCAAAAATAAAGTTTTCAAAGCTATTTAATTACATTCCCAACAAAGAATGTTAAAGCTATAGATTTACACTACTCCTAGAGTAGAGACTATCAAAAATCCTGCATCCTACGTTCATCATGCTCCCTTTAGCTCACTTCCTCAACCCGACCCTAGGCCCTTGGTCCAAAAGTGTACCTACAGGGATAACACATCATGAGCATTCATAAATTTACTTAACATTATATAAAAGCATACATATGCATAACATCTTAGTTAAGTAAAAGTCGTTGGTCGTCCTCCGACCTCCTTAGTTATCCCTGACTCTTATTCATATATTGGGGCGTCTTACCCCATTGTATGGCATCTTACCATATCATAATCATTGCGTGGCATCTTACCACGTGGGCATCGTACCCAATCATATGGCGTCTTACCATATTATAAACATTGCTTGGCATCTTACCATGTGGGCATCTTACCCAATCATATGGCGTCTTACCATATCATAAACATTGCGTGGCATCTTACCACGAATAACATCGCATGGCCTCTTACCATGTGGGGCATCTTACCCCGTGGCATCTTACCACAAATAATATCGCATGGCCTCTTACCATGTGGGGCGTCTTACCCCGTGGCATCTTACCACAAATAACATCGCATAAGCGTCATCATCATAACATCATCATAAGCATCATCATTATAAATATCATCATAGATATCATCATCATAACATCATCTTAAACGTCATCATCGTAAACATCATCTTAAATATCATCATAATATGTAAGGGCATGGTTTACCGTCCGATGCTCGTACGTCTCTTACGTACCTTAATTCCCAAAAGTGGAGAATTTGGAGAGCTTTATCTCCTGGATGTTGTGGGCACCTGGGATGGTTCTACACAACCATACAAATTGATATTAGAAGCTAAACATAGTCCAATATCCAAAAATCCCACAAAAAAAATCAAAAATCCACTTTTCTTCAGCTCGCGATCGATCGCCACCCAGGCGCGATCGATCGCGAGATCGCACTGGACGAGGGGCCAAAATCTCCTTCTTGGCGATCGATCGCCACTTTTGGCGCGATCGATCGCCAGGCCCGCCGATCGATCGCCCAAAAGTGGCGATCGATCGCCAAATGCTTCTGGCTGGTACTGGACGCTCGCGATCGATCGCCAAGAACGGGCGATCGATCGCCGAGTGCTGTACATCGAATTTTCGCCATTAATGCTCATTTTTCAAGCTCCTTCACATACCACCCCAAAACCAAACTTCCATAAAACATCAATAACATCATAACCCACCAAAACCAACATAAAACACTTCAAAAATCATACCCCAACCATACACAACACATACCCAAACAAACCCACATAAAACATCAAAAACTTAACCCATTTCAACACCAAACATCATAAAACTTATAGGAATGGTTCCATACCTCTTGTAGGCTCCAAATCCTAGCAAAGATCACACAAATAAGGATTTTGTGGGACTTTCCTCCTCCTCTTTTGGTGAGTTTCGAAAATGGGGGGTAGGGTTTGGGGTTGGGAAGTGATTTGGGGATTTTTAAAAGGTGAGAGTAAAGTGGGGGGTTTAAAGTGATGGGTATGGGATTAAAAAGGGGTTGTAATGACTTAATAAAAAGTGTACCCCAAACTTAACATGATGTATAAAATACCCTACTTGGTATTTCAAAAGCATTTTTCAACAATGCTCTAAACTTCATTTAAAATTCCATCTTCCTCATATTTGACAATTTAACACAATTAATCATGTTAACATCTTAATACCCAACACATAAATCTATCAATACATGATACATCATATAAACATAATTAATGTCCAAGTTACCATTAATTAATTTCGGGGCATCACACTTTGAAAACCTCTGACCCAACTGGTTCTTGTTCCTCGTGCACTGGTGACACCTCAGAAGAACCTTGATCTTCTTCTGTCTTATTTTCCACCTGAAACTGTAGTATCTGAATTTTGTGTTCTTTTGTTTCCCTTTACCATATTTTCCATGCTGGTGATATATTTTTGGGCAATGGGGTCCCACAAACGATATACATTCACATCATCAACATATCCCAAGAAGATATACATTCGAGTTGTTCTCTCATTTCTCATCTCATAGTTCGTGATATCCTTCGGTCTATCTCCAATAGCCGCCAAGAAACAATCCTTGCTTCTATCTTCATTTCCCGCAACATGAAATTGCTTCCGTTGAATTTTTTCTATTTCGAACCGTGCCGCCATTCTATCTCAGAAAATCGTCTTGTGATACTTTGATGTAGACTGAATAGTAAACACTAAGTAAGCTTCAGGAAAGAGAGAATCTCGATCTTTCCTAGACAGAACTTCAAGATTCCCAGGAAAATTGGTGGGGTCAAACTTGTCCCACTTAAATAATGATTTTCCTAGTCAGAACCTCCTTAGTCAATACGTATTCGCCTACCACACCAAAGCTCCACCCAATAAATAACCTTAGCTATGATACTAATTGTTTGCATCATGTGCGGCAACATGAAATAGAAAATATCGAAAATGAAGAATAAAAATGGACACGACAATTTACGTGAAAAATCATTAAAATTATTAGGGTAAAAACCACATGCAAGATGAAAAGATTTTATCATAATATTTTCATATGGGTTACAACCTTTCGTTATTTTTCAAATAGAACAACACTCTCAATATAAGAGAAAACTACCTCACAAATATTATAGACCATAACATTCAAACTAGAATGTTATTATTTGATACGAGAGAACACAACTCAAGAACTCCCAAATAGAAACCGTGTTTCAACCTAACAAAATGTAGTCATGCACACCAATTTTCAGTCTAACAATTTAGGCCACCATCCACGTTTTGTTCTTGATAATTGGTGGGCCTCCATCTTTGAATTTTCAACATTATCAAGCATTCAATTCTTTTACTTAAAACAACTTATTCTACTTTTAAGCAAAAACAACATAGAAATGCTTTAAAATAAGCAATAAATTGATCATTCCATTACATAGAATTATTTTAAATAAGCAATCCAAAAAATTTGTTCGTTTCATATTAAGATTACTTGTGAATTGAATGGCAATATTTAATAGTTTTTAATTCAGTTTTATGTATATTGTGTGATGTGAAAGAAAACGTGGTTAGAATATTGAGGGACAATGCTCTATAGTTTTTTATTTGAGATTGCGATATAAACTTTCAAAATCAATATAATTCTTAACTTAAAGAAAATTAATAAAGAGGATAATTTCAAAAATTATGTCAAACTTTCATTTGGACCTCAGAATGTACAACTCTTAAAACCAATTTTAATATCAAAATTGCTGTTAAAAAGGGATATTAAGGATAATTTCAAAATTTTAATAATTTCATATATTTATTTTTAATTATAATTATTAATAAAAATTACAAAAACTCGATTTAGAATTCCAAAATGTAAGATTTCAATAATAAATTGAATTAACTAAGACAAGGAAATAGACATTATCTAACATTGATTTCTATTACAATTTCGTAGAAAAGAAATTTTACTCCACATATTTCATATGACTTTTTTAAAAAATAATTTAATGCCCGTAAATTAATTATTTTGATTAAACGGAGTTTTGTGTTAATGAAGAGGTAATTATTGGAGTTGAACAATAATTATGGAATAATTGTGGGAACCGAGATTTTAGGGGATTATTACTGGTGTCGAATGTGTTGGATTCAAGGTTCGAGATTTTATGATCGTGGTGTGTTGAACCTTGGATCATATTGGTATTTGGGATTTCGAGGTTGGGAGATTTTGGACTGCGATTTGGGATGTTTTTGAGCGAGTTGGAAATAATTTAATTGACAACTTATTTTTATAAGTGTTTTAGTACGAGTATTTGAGACTCGAGTTTTTAGAGGATTGATACTATAAGTATCAAGTAGACTCAGTGTTCAAGCATTTCACTCGCTTCTCCTTCTCTCTTCCTCGCCGTTCTCTCCTTCTTGATTTTCCCTTTATTCTTTCCTTTGAAGAATCAATGGAGAACTCGATTCTTGATGGATTTTCGAGCCAATGGTTAGGTAAACTCCTTCACCACTTAATTATGCTTGTTTTGATAGTAATTTGGTAGATTTTGGCTAAAGTTTTGAATTGGGTTGAGTTTTTGGTAATTTTGAAGAATCTTGAAACTTGTTGTTTTTCTTGAAATAAAAGGTGTTATAATCCTTGTTGGGTGTCCAATGATGGCTATTTGTCGTTGGAACCGAGTTGGTTGAGATTGTGGTATGAATGGTTGAGGTTTTGAAAGATAAAAATGGAAATTTTTCGGATCTGTGCATCGACCAGTCGATCGCTAGAATAGTAACGATCGATCGGTGCAAGGGCAAGACTTTGGAAGAAATTCCTGAAGTTTACTGATCGATCAGGAAGACCGACCGATCGATCGGTAGATGCGAGCGATCGATCGGTCGAATGCCGTAGCCAAGCTAAAAATCTAGTATTTTACAGATCGACCGGTAGAGGCTCACCGATCGGTTGGTAAGGTGGACATTTTGAAAATGAAAAATTTAGCTCTCCTTTGAACTTTGAGGAGCTTTTATTGGTCTATTGTTGATTTATTATTGGACATGAAATTTCTTTGGGAGCATAAATGTTATGCTAAATATTGGTGTTCTATGAATTATCGATTTTAGTAACGAGTTCTGTGGGATTGATAAATTCATGTAGAACCTTAAAAATAATGAACTACCAGTAAGAGTTAATTGATAACTCAATGAATAATGGATGAATGAGTTGGTTTGGATAGTAAATGGAGTGTGATGAATGGTGACTATATGTTTAATAGAAGGCATGACAAATATGCATTTTAAATTAATGAGATATTATTATTGGATGGATATTCAATATAGATTCTGTCCAAGCCTACGGTTGTCTAGGATGTCTAAATCATGTCGTCGACCTTAAGGTACGTGTAACATACGAGCATAGGTAAATGATTTATTGTTACGTGCAATCAACGATATATTCTTGTTATATTTGAATTAGTACGTAGGGACGTACAAGTATTGCATATCATATTAATTGACTAATTGTTGAGTAATGTGTTGACAAGTATTAAAAGCTCTAATGAATGATGCTATGAATTATTGTGATGTCGATGTTGATCGTGTGATGGATTGTGATGCCGCCGTTGTTGAGCGTGTGATGTGATATGATGAGTTAGGACTTTTAAATTGATAACTAAGAGGTATTTGATTTCAGGTAAATCATGGTTATCCTGGATTTGTTATTGTTGATTATGGAACTGATGATATGTGTATGAATATCATTATGGTAATGATTTAATGACTTTGTATAGTAATCATTAAGATGATGATTTAAATGACTTTGGAAATGATGATTTTGGATATTGTGAGAACAGGAACAGCGTGAGAGATCTTGTATGGTTGTGATATATTCAGGTAGTATTTGTTTAAATTACAGCATTATATTCATTTAAATTCATACGAAATGATATTGAGATTATGTTGTTGGTATGCTCACCCGTGTGTGGGTTGTTTCTGTTGAAAACAGGTGGAACAAGTACGACTTGGGTTCTGGAACTGCTCCGAACTGTTGATTGAGGAGGCTCCCATGAGCGACGTACCAGTTATGGTATAGAGTGATATGTTTTATACAAAAAAATACACACTTATTTTTTAAAGGCACGCCTGCGAGCATTTTGGTACGTGTATCCGGTTTGTATGAATATCTTGAGGTTTTCACTATTCATTTGTGTGTGGCATGCAATTTAGTTGAGAGAAAATTGCATAATAAATTGAGAACATATTAGTGCATTACATACATATGTGATTTGTATTTCGTGTTTGGGGACTTCCATTGAAAATTTTATTGAGGCCATGCCATAAGTGTGAGGCATAGAGTGAGAACTCCCTAATGTTATAAATGTATACACAAATGACCATGTTAATATACTAATGACAAGATTAATAGTTGATATCTTACATTAGTGGTATAAGAGCAGTGATTAGCTCTTTGGGCTGTTTAAAGGCATAGGTTGTATTGAGATAAACGAATAGCACATACTTTACGTATGATTGCGGTTTGTGTCACCGTGACACAACATTTATACGCTTTATGTGCATGTTATGCATAACATCAATTGATTTTGAGAGTTTAATAATACATTGCTAGATGAGCAACGAATGATATATCAGGTTTACAATATTCTGTCCTAATGAGGATTTGATATTGCTGTGAGTACATAATTACATGACTTGCATTGGGATTGTGCATCTGTTATATATTTATATATGGTGTTGAGAAGTCTGGTTTGTAGGAAAAACCAGGAGTTGAGAAACGAGATGATCAGATATGATTATATTGTGAATATGAGAACGCATTTATATATGATTTATACACGTGCATTGATATTCGCATTATGATTGTGATATATGAGTATTACAGGATCGTCATATGATTTACGAAGAGTATTATTGGACAGATATGATATTAGCAATGAGTGTTATTGGGCCGCTATGTTATTAGCGATGAGTATATCAATATATGTATTGATATGACATTATATTCTGTGAAATATTTATGTCGAGAACATGGACAATTTAAATGATCAAATGTGGATCCACTGTATACTAGAAGTGCAATTATATCTTATCGCTTTAAGTATGTAATTTTTTTCATTGTGATTATGAATATTGTATGTGTGACATTGTTCGCGATGTAACGCTATTATGTTAGAGACGAGATAATGTGTGCCATTGTTGGCGATGTACCGTTATTGTGTTAGTGATGAGATTATGTGTTCCATTATGGATGATGTACCACTATTATGTTAGCGATGAGATTATGTGTGTCATTATTGACGATGTACCACTATTATGTTAGCTATGAGATTATTTGTGCCATTGTAGACGATGTACCGCTATTGTTTTGGCGATGAGATTATGTGTGCCATTGTTGGCATTGTACCGTTATTGTATTAGCGAACAGATTATGTGTGCCATTATTGGCGATTTACCGTTATTGTGTTAGCGATGAGATTATGTTTGCCATTGTTGGCAATGAGTTTTGTGTACAATACTAGTACTATTAGTATAGCAGGTGTTTGGTAGACACCGACGTAATTACTTTGAATCATATTGAGATATGACATAAATTATGAAGTAATGCAGTTATGTATAACGCAATATGTATTGATCATTGTATATGCAAATGTTAAATCACTATGTGATAAATGAATAGTGATCTTGAGATGAGACCTAATTAAAAGAATATTTGATTGTCCTACATGGACATCTTCTTGTTGACATTTAATGATTTGAGATTGGGTAAGTGGTTACCAATGATGAGTATACGTATGTGATGTGGTGAATATACCACAAGTAGTTGTGTGCTACGTATGTGATATGGTGAAGTTACCACGAGTAGCTGTGTTCTACGTACGTGATGTGGTGGGAATACCACGAGCAGTTGTGTGCTACGTATGTGATGTGGTGGATATACCACGAGTTACTGTGTGATACGTATGTGATGTGGTGGATATACCACGAGTAGCTGTTTGCTACGTATGTGATGTGGTGCATATACCACGAGCAGTTGTGTGCTACTTACATGATGTGGTGGGAATACCACGAGTAGTTGTGTGCTACGTATGTGATGTGGTGAATATATCACGAGTAGTTGTGTGCTACGTATGTGATGTGGTGAAGATACCACGACTAGATGTGTGCTACGTATGTGATGTGGTGGGAATACCACGAGTAGTTGTGTGCCACATATATGATGTTATGGACATACCATGTGTAGCTCTTTGCTACATATGTGATGTGGTAGATATACCACGAGTAGATGTGTGCTACGTATGTGCTGTGAGGGATATACCACGGGTAGCTTGTGTGCTACGTTGCTCCGAGGAGAGTAGATCTGATGTGTTGCATGACACAATATTGATTGTTCATACATCCCATTTAGTTGGGGTTGAGACAGAATCAGTAGGGGACAATGAAATGCCCGTTGGTGTTGATACATTAGAGAAATGTGATTTATGATCTATTGTTCTAGATATCATTATTGTTGGCTTTATGAGTCACTGGCCCATTTTATGACTATTAGTGATTGGCTTATTTGAGTAATTAATGGGAGGAACCCATGAAGAATAATTGAGACATATGTTCTGAGTTTTGACACACGACGATGTGATGTTGGTTTATAGTGGCTTGATAATACCACTTATGATGGATTGTATGATGGTACAACGTGAGATTATAGTAGGCTTGGTATAGCCACTATGTCGAGGTTATATGATATGAGATATAGCCGATAATAATAGGATATAGTAAGTGTTTTAACACCACTATATCAAATGTATCTTCTAGTAAGATGACTCTTGCGACTGAGTATCAATTTGGAATGATACATATATTGTTAACAGTATTGTAATGTTGCTTAATATTAAACTAAGGACCGATAGGAGTTATTCTAAAATAATGTTACAAGATACAAGAGTAGTGGTACGTCAGCACAGAGTATTGTTTTGTCGATATTAAAGGGTTCATGTGCAATGCGTATACAGGTTTGAGATTTAGATGTAAAAATCGCATGGATGTATTATCATGTATTGATGTATGCATATGTTGGTCCCGGAATCCATCACAACTTGAATGCATTTGGACTGTGGGAATTATTGGTAATTTGGTTGATCATTATTCTCTAGAGTACGAGAATAACGAGTCATTGAATTCTTTTAGTATTCAATTCATGTATGAGACAAATGGAACAAGAATGTCATTTATTATGCGTGCGGAATAATTGAGTATAGATGTGTATATTTTGATGGATGTATACAAACAATGAGGTTTGACTTTATTGGTAAATCTCTTGTACAGAGATGGAGTTATCCTAAGTAACAGTAATCCAACATAAGTAGAGGAGTAATTATTCGCTCTACTGGAGGTTTAGTTTGTCCAGGGGGACACATGCTGAGAATTTGAAAAATAGTCCAACTATTAAGTTGGCCCTGGTGTTAACAAACTTGACATTGATGTATGCATCATCTGAACTACTATGTGTAATAAATTTCGACTCATCTGAATCAGTTTACATGACGACGAGCCTAATGTGATAGTGATCATTGCTTCGAATTCATAGATTATGAAAAGAAAGCAAGTGTTGAATTAGAAAGTCATGTATTGAAAGTTTGATATATGTTGTGAGAATACATCAAGTGATATGTATTTTGTGTGTGATATCGTGAAATCACAAGATTAGTCGTCAGAGCATTGAACAATAATAGAAATTCTTGGATTGCACTAATTTTGATATCTGTTTAGATATGTGTTTGTTTTGATGAGTGGGTCGGCCAATTGGAGTCGTTTATAACTCATTTTTTGTATTTGAATTATAGAACTCTAATAGTATTAGAAATTCAAGAATGTAGGTGTACCATCCAAATTTTGGGGTACTATATAGAGTTTTGAGGACATGTGTGTCCGATTGTGAATCTACTTGGTTTGATTCGCATTGTTATAGGAAGTTATGTATGCTGATGAACAAGTATGTTGTTGACTTCATTAGAAGCCTTGTGAATTGAGGGTGTAAGACTCAATTCTATTGAGATGTTACAGTTTTAGTCATAGGGTAGTAATAGAAACTGTTAGGATCAGATGTGAGTGTTTAGAGTGCGGAAATGGTCTGTTCTTAGCTAGTAAGAACGGTTCATGGCTATGAAATGCAAAGCAGTGCGAAATATAAGTAGACAAGATCTGTTTTTGGAAATTCGAAGGCAAATCCTTCTACGTCTCCCCTTCTTCCAATCATGGAAGGATCCACTAGAAGACTTTGAGTAATACAACTACTTGTACAACCCCGATTCAGCTGGATTTACCTCACTACCAGACTGAAACTCCTAGTCTCTCAATCTGTTCAGACACAATCCGTCTGACAGTTACAATTGAATCTCACTCTTCTATTATGGCACAAATACACAAGATAGAGTGACTTAATCTATGCACAAATGATCCTTTAGATGATCAAATATTACACTAGGCTGTGCTTTAAAAACTTTGAGCAGACTGGTAAGATAAAAAATCTTTCTGCAATGGTTCTGCTCAAGAATATTTTCACTTGTAAGCTTGTGTTGTTTAGTCTCTTGATTGATCGGTGTAAAATCCTGTTTCAAGCATTTTAGTTGCATCCTTATATAGTCGTTTATACCAACGATAATATTTCCTTTTCTGTGCAACTCTTCTCTTTGGTCAATGTCTGAACAAGCTTCAGTCTTCTACTATAGGAACTTTCCCTTCTGGTCTGTTCTTTCGGCGCTTGTCAGGTAGACTCTCTTTTTGTCTTTTTACCATTTGAGGTAATCTTTAGTCCTTGGTCTTTTTCAGCATTAAATGCATCATTAAATGCTTCAATAAATAGCCGTTGATTATTCGGACTGAAGAATGAAGCTTACAAAACTTCGACTGCTCTGATCTTCATCGAGCTTGTCTGGTCTGATCTTGTTGTTCGATCTAGATGTGCTTCGATCTGGTCAGACTGGTTTACATCGATCTGTTCTGTTTTGAGATAGACTATATCGGTCTGATCTGTTTTGTCATGGTTCGATCGGTCTGGTCTGTTTTGTCATCTTTAAAATCCGAAACTAACAAATTCCCCATTTTTGATGATGACAAAACCTTGCTTTTAAATCCTCTTATAAAGTCCCCTTTTTTTGTAGAATATTCTTTTAGATCGATTAAGTTTTTTTGCTCAAAATGAACAATGAAAATTGTAGTTCAGATCGATTAAGTCTTTTTGTTCAAAATAAATGAAAACTATTCAAAATAAATGAATAAGACTAGGAAATTTGACTGAAAGACTTGATTTTATTAACATGTCTGATCAATACATTTACATGTCAAAATTCAGACAGTTATTTATTTCTTCGCTGCTGAGGACTGTTGTGCTGGCTTTAATTCCTTCTTCTTTTCCCCCTTTTTGTCAGCAGCAATCTCCTGAAGAAAATCTACGATCTGCGTAAGCTTAGTGCAGATTGCATCCAGGCGAGTGTCTTCAACAAGGAGGGATTTTGCAACAGAAGTGTTTACTTCGGTAGCCAGCTCGATCTGTTCTTTTCTCGGACTGTTCTTATACGAGGCTTGCTGAGAGAACAGATCATTCAGTCCACGCTGAATACCGTTGATGCTTACCATCATCTTGTCTTTGAAAGATTCAAAATCCATAGATGTAGTCATCTGGCTTTGATGAACTTCTCTTACTCGTTGAGAGAGAAAGAGAGTTTTCCAATAATTCTTGAAGGGACTTCACTACTGATGGAGCATCATCAACAGGTTCTGGGAAGTGGTCACCAGGAGACGCAGTCAGCTCAGTTTCTGCTTCAATCGGTACAATGGTAGAGTCAGCAGATTGGCGGATATCGGACCGGATCAATTCAACCAATTCCTTAGAGAAATCTTGCACAAAAACCAAATCTGCAGCAGACTGATCTGGAGGAGTGATAGGTTCAGTAGGCTCCTCAACCTGCAGAGCTGTAACTACATTCGACACAACTAGATCAGGATCGACAAAGTCTAGTGGGACAACTATCGGAGGTGCGTCTAGTGTGCTGATCTGAATATTTGAGACTGAGGATACAAACTGAATGGAGGTGGTAGGAGATTCCAGCAATACGTCCATTGCCTCAGTCTCTGCAGCAGATGGAGCATTGGTCAGTGGCTGCTCCGTTGTTTCAGAAATGGGTGGCTCAGAGCTTTGCTCTGCCACAATCTTGCTCGCTATTGGATGATCCGGACTGGGAACCGGAGTTGAGATGTTGAGCCGCTGACGATGCATGAGAACAACCATGTGGAGGGTGAGAATATCAATCTCCAGTTGAGCTATGACCGCACCGTCATCCTTGGCAATCGGGTTGGTGGCATCAAAATTTGCCTTTTTTGCTTGGATAAGCAGATTAGCCAGCCTCAGTCTGTTGTTTGCTCGAAACCACTCCTTGCGATGTACCGCAAGAACATCATCAGTTTCTGTACCTTTCAGGACTTCTTGTTCCATCTTATGTAGCCACTTGAGCTTGCCAAAGAACAGACTGAAGTGATTGACCGTTCTGTATTCAACCCATTCATCGAATACGACGGTCAGCTCCCGTACTTTTTCTTCTACATCTTCCATGGCAATGTCAATGACTGTTTCAGCAGCTGATTTGGGATTGGAAGAGACAGGTTCAGTCATTACTGATTTGCCCTTTCCAACATAAGACGAGGGCTTAATCCCGGATTGGGTGTAGTCACCCAGTTCCTTAATGACAATTCCCTTAACAGCCGGAATATTGGTGGGGACTCGGATAGTAACCTTGGGTGCAGTGGGTGGAGCTTTGGATGGTTGTGGTGGAGCTTGGGAATTTGAGGGTGGAGCTTGGGTTACAGTGATGGTTTTGGTTGAAGGAAAGATGGATATGGGTTTAGGGTTTATGGTTGACAGTGGTTTGGTGATTTGGATTCGTGGTTTCTTTGGAAGATGTTTGGCTGGGGATGAAGTAGTGGAGGCAAACTGAGTTTCATCTGAGTCAGTCTGGACTGTCAGCATGCGCTTGACGCTTGTCTTGTTTCCAGCAGCCTGATCCTTTCCAATTTCTATCTTTACGGCCAACAGATCAGAATGAGTGAGGGGAGCACTCTTTGACTTGAGTAAAGCCAATCCCTTGGGGTTAAGGATTTTGAAGGGATTGAGTGCCGACGGCTTCCCCAGCTCGATGTTCATCGACTCCAAAAGCTTGCTGAGTGGAACAGCGAAGCAAACAGCCTGTTTTGCTGAAATCACCGTCTCCAACAGAACTCCAAAAAGAATAGCGGACCAGTTCACCTTCAGTTTTGAATGGATAGCATCCATTGCTCTGAACTTTTCAGAAGTGACTGCATCAAAGCTGCCAGCCTTGCCTAGCAATGGTTTGCCAACAATATCACATAGAACCTGAAAATGGAACAGCATCTCTTTCTTTTTGAATGATGGCTGCAGATTCTGTCCAAATATGGATACTCGGCCCTGAAAGTTTTCAAGGGTGGCCTGAGATATATGACCAAAGTCGGACATTCTGGTGGTAGGAAGCCCAAAGGTCTTTGAAAGCGTCGCCTGAGAGATTTCAATGGATCTTCCTTTGACGGAGGAAGAGATGTACGTCTTGTGGGAAACGGCATTGGAGAAAAGTTCTCTAATCTCCGATTCATATATCACCATACCACATTCCAGAAATCTCCTCAATCCTGAAGATTCCAAGGAGTTGAACATGGGCACCATGTCTGGGTCTTCGTCCCTATAAATCGCATCAAACTCAACAGACAGAGAGTTGTGAGTGATAGTTGTCATTTGAGTGAATGTTATGCAAGTAGGAAAGATGGAAAGATTTTGAAGGGAGAGAATCAGACAGTAGTAAATGAGAGAAGTGAAAAAGTTAGAAGAAATGTACAGCCTGATAAGTAGGAGATATTAGACACGTGTCTGTATCTCGATGACTGATTTTTTTTAAAATTCAAATTTTAACGGACAAGATGAGAGAATAGTAAGGCGGTTAAAATTCGATCAATCGTGGCCGTTAAAATGTTACTATGTTAAAGACTGATAGTGTTTTAAACAGATCATAGGATAATATCAGATCTATAGAGATCGGTCTGAAAGTCCAGGACCGGTCTGTATCTTTCGGACCATTGTATTATTGATATGTGCTAACACTAATTCATTAAAAACAAAATTAAGCAATCGTCAAACACATTAAGATAGACTATTAAACCAAGAATTTGACGAAAATAATTAAACTTAGCCCCAGGGAGTGGTTTAGTGAAGATGTCTGCAGCTTGCTGGTCTGTTGAAATATACTCGATCCGAATCTCCTTTTTGACAACGTGGTCTCGAATAAAATGTGTTTGATGATGCTTCGTTCGAGAGTGCAAGACTGGATTATACGTTATAGCAATTGCACTTATGTTGTCGCAGAAGATCGGAGACTCATCAGCTTGAATGACATAGTTTCTGAGCTGATGTTGAACCCAGAGCATTTGAGCGCAACAGCTTCCAGCGACGAGATATTATGCCTCAGCTGTGGATGTGGCAATTGATGTTTGCTTCTTGCTAAACCATGAGATCAATCTTCACCTAGAAATTGACAAGTTCCACTGGTGCTCTTGCGATCGATCTTACACCCTGCATAGTCAGCGTCTGAATATCCAATTAAATTAAAATTTGGATCTTTGGGATACCAGAGACCAACATTCTGAGATCATTTTAAGTATTTAAGAATACGCTTAGCAGTAATAAAGTGAGATTGCTTAGGATCAGATTGAAATCTAGCGCACATGCAGACTGAAAACATAATATCAGGGCGGCTCGCTGTAAGATATATCAGCGATCCGATCAGACCTCGATACATTGTTACCTCAACTGTCGTTCCCCCTTCGTCTTTATCTAGCTTGATCGATGGACTCATTGGAGTTGAAGCAGTTGAGCAAGTCTCCATTCCGAATCTTTTGAGTAGCTCCTTGGTATACTTGGTTTGATTGATGAATATACCATTGCTGATCTGTTTGACTTGGAGACCCAGGAAGAATGACAATTCTCCCATCATACTCATCTCAAACTTAGAGAACTTCCCGCATAGTTTGGGGTTAGTTGACCCAAAAATAATATCATCAACATATATTTGAACTAACAAAGTATGTTCCCCCTTAATAAATTTAAATAAAGTTTTATCTACTGAACCGATCTGAAAATCATGATCCAGAAGAAATTGAGACAGAGTGTCATACCAGGCTCTTGGAGCTTGTTTAAGTCCATACACTGCCTTATTCAGTAAGTATACGTGATCTGGGAAGGAGTGATTATGAAATACAGGAGGTTGTTCGATGTAGACTTCCTCCTGAAGTTTGCCATTTAGAAATGCACTCTTCATGTCCATTTGATAAACCTTAAAATCTTTAAAGGCAGCATATGCAAGAAAGATTCGAATGGCTTCTAGTCTGGCAACTGGTGCAAAGGATTCATCAAAGTCGATTCCTTCTTCTTGTCTGAAACCTTGTACAACCAGTCTGGCCTTGTTTCTTACTACTATGCCATTTGCATCTAGCTTGTTCCTGAAGATCCATCTGGTTCCAATAACAGACTGATCACTTGGTCTGTGAGTTAAACTCCACACCTGATTCTGTTCAAATTGGTTGAGCTCTTCTTGCATAGCTTCTATCCAGTTATAGTCAGCTAGAGCTTCGTCAGTCTGTTTTGATTCCAGATTAGATATGAATGTAGCGTAAGTGAATTCATCTATCATCTGTCCTCTGGTTCTTATGGGTGCAGATGGGCTTCCAATCACTAGATCAGGTGGATGCCTCTTTGTCTAGAGGTAGTTTGATTCTGGAACATCTGGTCCTGATGGAGAAGCAGTATTGACATTGTCAGCATCTGCCTTAATATTAGAGTTCATAACCTCCAGATCAGCTCGATCTTGAATAACTTCAGTGCCTTGATCCGGTCTGTCTGATACTTCTGGTTCCGGTGGATTATCTCTAGATCTGTTAACTGCAATCTCATCATCACTGTTAGCTTCGAGATGGATATTTTTTATCTGATTTTGAATTAATTTCTTGTGGTTCTTAATACACAAAGGTTCATCAAAAACTACATGAACTGACTCTTTTACAGTTAAAGTTCGATTATTGAAGACACGATACGCTTTACTACCAGATGAATATCCTAAAAATATTACATTATCTGACTTAGCTTCGAATGCTGTAAGATGATTCTTACCATTGTTATGGACGTAACATTTGCAGCCGAATATATGAAAGTAAGAGATAGTCGGTATGTTACCATGTCCATACTTCATATGGTGTTAAGTTTAGCTTCTTGTTAATCATGGACCGATTTTATGTATAGCATGTAATATTTATAGCCTCTGCCCAGAACTTTTGGGAAATACCAGAGTCAGCAAGCATTGTTCTTGCTGCTTTCTTAAGCGTTCTGCTCCGACTGTTCTGTAACTCCATTTTGTTGAGGAGTTCGAGCGGCTGAGAATTAATGCTTAATTCCTTGGTCTTCTAGAAAGGATTCAAGATTCTGATTTGAAAATTCCAGTGCATTTGTCCCTTCGAATCCTGTCTATACCAAATGATCTTTCATTCTAAGCGCGCTTCAGCAGCTTGATCAATTTCTGGCCGGTCTGATCTTTACTGCTCAAAAATATAGTACATGTAAAGCGTGAGTAATCATCAATAACAACAAGAGTGTACCGCATTCCCCCTAAACTTGTTATTGGTATAGGACCAAACAAGTCCATATGCAATAATTCTAAGCAACGTGAGGAGGATTTGGCATTCTTGTTCTTGAAGGATGATCTGATATGTTTGCCCATTTGGCAAGCTTCACAGATCTTATCCTTAGCAAAGTCGATCTTGGGCAGACCGACAACTAAATCAGGTTTACACAGGCTAGAAATAGTCTTGAAGTTAAGATGATTCAAGCATTTATGTCATAGCCAGTGTTTATTATCATTATTCGCGATGAAGCAGGTAGGATTATCAGGTTGAACATAATTCCTGTTAATCTTATAAGTATTCCCATTTCTGATTGCCTACAAGCATGGTTATACCATCTGATGATTTGACAGTGCAAGTGTGTTTGTGAAATTCTACAGCATATCCATTATCACATAATTGACTTATGCTAATCAGATTATAGCATAAATTTTCAACTAAGAGCACATCATTGATAATAATATTACCATGGACAATCTTACCCTTGCCCACGGTCTTACCCTTTGAGTTATCCCCGAAAGTAATCTTAGGACCAGTGCATTGAGTAATTTCAGACAACAACTCGATGTTTCCTGTCATGTGTCGAGAACATCCGATGTATAAGTAACAGTCAGGACACTTGCTTCTGCAGTACCTGTCATTAAACAAAATTACTGTTGGTACCCAATCCTACTTGGGTCCGGAACGGATTAGCCGTTTGGGAACCCACACCTGAATCAGCTTTAATGGCTTGTGTGTGTCTAGTGTGGTGTGTGCTGATCTGTTTTGGTCTTGTGTGTGATAATGTGTGTACTATGGAGGCCTTTGATTCCTATTAGGTAACATATATCTTCGTTGAACCGGTTGTGAGTTGTGGTAGTTGAGTGGTCTTCCTTGCCTTAGATTTTGCACCTTTGGGTTTGGTCTGATAGATACAAAGCTTGCTGGTGCCTTTTCCTTGGCTTGGTCAACGTACCCAATGCCCTTTCTCAAACCTTGATCCTTGAAGAAGGTTCTCGTTTGAATTGTAGCCACTTCGGATTCATATATTGTGCTGGATCTAACAAATGTCATTTGTTTGATTTTGTTCCTTTCCAGCAACAACTCAGATTCATCTTTGGTGCTTTCATTGGTGCCAAAGCCTATGCCAGTGATGTCACCGACACTTCTTTGTACCTCTTGCAATTCATCCAATGAGGCTCTTGATTTTGTCCATGTTTTGAAAATGTGAGAAAGTTAGCATTTTGTGTGCTAATTCTCTCATTTTCTTCATGGAGCTGTTCGTATGAGATTTTCAGCTTATCCAGCTCGATCTTCAGTGTAATGACCCGACACTTTACATGATCATGCATACACATCATGACATATATTTTGGCATTTCATATGTGCATTGGTAAACATAGAGGTTGTGAATAGAATAATTTGAAGAATAATACATGGAATATATATTAATTGACTAAAAGTGTGATATTGATTAAATTGAGTAAATAGATTATATATTGAATAGATTTGAATATATTGAATAGATTATATTGACTAAAAGTGAATAAAAGTGAAAATATTGATTAAAATTTAGTGAAATATGGAGTAAATTTAGTGATTAAATAGTTGAAGGGTTAAGTGGTGATTTTCGAAAATTAAAAGGGTTAAGTTGTAATTTTTGAAAATTTAAAAAAAAAGTTTAAAAACGAAAATAAAATCGGGAATCGACTGAAAATTCAGGATTTACACACAATTACACGTTTTTGTATGTGTAATTACCGTGAGGTTGTGAGAGGAGAGAAAAGAAAAGGAAAGTTTGGTTTCGTTGATTTTCGGACTTCGAAACGACGTCAAAACTTGAAAATAAGTACATATCTGGAATCCTCGCCTCGTTACCTTTCTTTTGAGGTAGTTTTTCTTTACTTTTCTTATGTTTAGGGTATGGCTTAATTTGAAATAATGCCCAAAAATTATGAAATTCATATATGTGATAGATTAAACAATGATAAACTATATTTAACGAGAAACTTGAGATTCTGTTGTAGTTTCGAATTTATACAAAATTTATGGGTATAAAAAGTCATGTGTATATACTGGTTACACTAAAATGAAATTGAGAAAACATAATTGTAACTTTAAGAAATAATGAATAGTAGAAAAGTAATATTGCACTTGGTATGAACAGTTCATGCATAACTGTAATTAATTCATATTAAACCATATGATATTGAGTTTGGTTGTGCATTTGATATGCACGGATAGGTTCTACTTTTGATACCGGCACCAGTAAGGCGAAGTAAGCAAATCATCAAGATAGGTGCAATAACATGTGAGTATATCCTTATAACTTGGTATTTAACTTTATATAAGTATGTGATTTGTGTTATATAAGTATCCTAAATTGTTGAATGAATTGCAATGAATGCAATATGATGTGTAAGAACTAAATTGAGTTCTGAAATGTACATGTTGAGATGTGGTGTTATACGAGCTATGTGATGTTATTTACCTTATTATTTTGATGTTATACATATGATTATGACATGTGCATTCATAAGAGATTAAAGAACTATGTGATGGCCACTAATGACCTTGAACCATGTGTTATTTCATTCTGAGTACGGTCAGAATTACAGAATCAAAGAATATCGATCCCGAGTTAATTGAGAACTCAAAAGGGGATCTATAGAGCCATGGCCATATCATGATCACGGATTGTTCTTAGTATTAGTTGGTGCATAACAGAATAACATCATTTCATTTTATATGAATCATGTGAATTGATGAAAAGATTATGATGAATCATGTGGGTATATTCCTGTGCTTATGTGGATATGAATTATATGCTTATGTGATTTTAAATACTACGTTATTTGAATATGCTCATTGAGTTTGCAACTCACACAAATGCAAATGTTGTTTTTCAGTTGCTATAAATAAAAGTTGACTCTACAAGGTGTTTCTACATAGTTTGGAAGTATCGTCCAATGTCGGCTGGCTGACTCTAGTCCTTTTCCCTCAGCTCATCATTTGCATATACTGTATAGGTTTTTGGTTGGATTGTGAGGACAACCTTGGTCATTTTTGTGGCATACTGCCTTGTAAATTATATTATGATAAATGTCTTGATTGCATGATGTTAGGAGATTGAAATTTCCGCTGCCATTAAATATTATGTTATATGCCTCATGTGTATGTGTTATATGTGTAAGGGGTGTCACCGTTGATTTTGTATCAGAGCAAAGGTTAAAGGTTCTGTAGACTGTCACATGTGCATTGTCATTATCTGGTAAATGGTTGCATAAGTCAGCATTTATGTCATATAGGTTTAATGATGAGCAAAGTATTCATGGAGGGGAAGGATCATCCGAGCCTGAGTCACATTCATCATTTTCACTTCCTCCTCATGTACAAAGAATACATGCTGAGGCATATCAACAGTTTCCACCTGTTTATCCTCCGGAACCACGTGAAAGGAGGTATGATAAATTAAGAAAAATGGGAGCTGTTGACTTTATGGGTACTACTGATCCAGCTGAGGCAGAGACTTGGCTGAAACGTATAGAAAGAGTTCTGAACTTGATGAAATGTACACCTGAGGAGAAATTTGATTACACAGTGTCGCTTCTTCAGGGGAATGCTTATGATTGGTGGGAGACTATTCCACATAGTACTGATCAACCATCTGTTTTGACATGGGATGACTTTCTGTTGCACTTTAATGATGCTTACCTACCTGAAGTTTATAAGGATCAGAAATTGAGAGAATTTCTTGATCTGAAACAGTGGAATCGATCAGTGGCGGAATATGAGGTACTCTTTAATCAGTTATCTCACTATGCTCCACATATGATAGCCACAGAAAAGAAGAAGTGTAGTAGATTTGAGGCAGGACTTCGATTTACTATTCGTGATCGCCTCACACCTACAGACATGGAATCCTTTAGCAAGTTGAAAGCTGCAGTGGTACGTGCTGAAAAGTTGGAAGCTGAATCAAAAGCTTTCCAATTGAATAAAAAGAGACAAAGTGAAGAAGTTAGTGGATTTGGAAAGAGAAAGGGGTTTGCCACACCTACATAGAAAAGTTTTTCCAGTGGTCTTAAAGGTGTCAGTTCCAGTGATGCAACATCTGCTGCTAAAAGTTTTGGTTCTACACCATCAGTTATGACTTGTGTGCATTGTGGTCGAAATCATTATGGACAGTGTAGAATATTTACAGAAAATGTTTCGATTTGGAGAACCTGGACATATAGCAAGGAATTGTTCAAAGCCACGTGAAGAACCTACAGTTCAGCAAACCAGGTCAAGTGGTTTTACACCTAACAGAGGAAGAGATCGAGGACGATTTGGTATGGGAAAAGGGATCGGTACAGAGGAGAGTAAAGCCAATAATCAGGCCCGAATGTTTGCTATGACACAGGAAGAAGCAAATGCAGCACCAGCTGTGATTACTGGTAATTTATCCATTTCTGGTACAATTGCTTATGTTTTATTTGATCCTGGTGCAACACATTCATTCATATCACAATTATTCATGATGCATTTGCATGAAACACCAGTATCATTGGGTTATGATTTATTTGTTCAAACCCCAGTAGGGAGCATGATTGCTATAAATACTGTGTATCATAATTGTAAAATCTTCATTGGGAATACTGAAATGCATGCTACTTTACTGGTTATGCCGTTAAAGGATTTTGATGTGATTCTGGGTATGGATTGGTTAACTGAATATCATGCTAAGTTGGATTGTTTTACCAAAGAAATAGTACTGCAACTTCCTGATCAGTCCCAGATAGTATTTCAAGGAAGAAGAAAAACCTTACCTACTTGTGTAATATCTGCATCTACGGCATTCATATTGGTGAAGGGTGGTTGTGAAGCATATTTAGCTCACATTATAGATAGCAGATTATGTGGTTTGAAACTTGAAGATATTCTAGTGGTTAGAGAATATCCCGATGTATTTCCAGATGATTTACCAGGATTACCCCCAGATAGAGATACTGATTTTACCATCGAAATACCAGTGGGTACAGCGCCAATTTCTATTTCTCCTTATAGAATGGCACCTATTGAATTAAAAGAATTGAAAACTCAATTACAAGAACTACTGGATAAAGGATTCAATTAGATCGAGTGTTTCACCATGGGGAGCACTGGTATTGTTTGTTAAAAAGAAGGATGGTACTTTGAGGTTATGCATAGACTATCGGCAATTGAATCGAGTGACTATAAAGAATAAATATCCACTGCCTAGGATTGATGATTTATTTGATCAGTTACAAGATGCTACAGTCTTTTCAAAGATTGATCTGAGATCAGGGTATCATCAGTTGAAAATTGCTGAGTCTGATGTGTCAAAAACAGCTATCAGAACCAGGTATAGCCATTATGAATTTTTGGTAATGCCTTTTGGTTTGACTAATGCACCTGCTGCATTTATGGCATTGATGAATGATGTGTTTAGACCGTACTTGGATAGATTTGTGATTGTCTTTATTGATGACATTTTGATATATTCTAAATCGGCTGAGGAACATGAACGACAATTGAGAATTGTGATGCAAACCTTGCGTGAGAAACAGTTGTATGCAAAACTCAGTAAATGTGAATTTTGGTTAGATCAGATTGTCTTTTTGGGACATGTTGTTTGTAGTGATGGTATTAAAGTTGATCCAGTGAAAATTGAAGCATTAACTAACTGGGAGTGTCCGACAAATGTTGCAGAAGTTCGTAGTTTTCTTGGTTTAGCCGGGTACTATAGGAGATTTGTTGAAAATTTCTCTCTTATAGCTACTCCACTGACAAAATTGTTGCGCAAATGTATTTTGTTTAAGTGGACAGATGAATGCCAAAATAGTTTTGACGAATTGAAAGAACGACTTACTACTGCTCCAGTTCTGACAATACCTTCAGGTACTGATGGTTTTGTTATTTATAGTGATGCTTGTTATCAAGGTTTGGGATGCGTTTTAATGCAATATGGTAAAGTTATAGCTTATGCTTCTCGGCAACTTAAACCATATGAGATGTCTTATCCTACACATGATCTTGAACTTGCCGCAGTTGTTTTTGCATTAAAGATATGGAGACATTACTTGTATGGTACCACATTTCAAATCTTTACCGATCATAAAAGTTTGAAATATTTGTTGAGTCAGAAAGAATTGAATATGCGACAACGAAGATGGCTTGAATTATTGAAAGATTATGATTGCACTATTGAATATCATCATGGAAAGGCAAATGTTGTTGCTGATGCTTTGAGCAGAAAATCATATGGTATTGTTTCTTGTCTATCAGTACATTCTATGACATACCTATTAGAGTTGAGAAAGATGAATATTGCTTTGAATGTGAATGAAACTGGTATCATATGTGCTTCATTTTGTATTAGACCAGTGATGACTGAAAGAATTAAAAATGCTCAATTTCGTGATGATAAATTGATTAGTATTACAGAGAAAGTGAAACAAAAGAGTACATCATTTGTGATCAATGATGATGGTACTTTGATGATTCATAATCGACTTTGTGTTCCTAATGTGAATAGTATAAGGCATGAAATAATGGAGGAAGCACACATTGCACCTTATGCTATGCACCCTGGTAGTATAAAGATGTATCAAACGCTGAAAACCCATTATTGGTGGCCTAGAATGAAGAAGGATGTAGCTGAGTATGTATCGAAATGTTTGATGTGCCAACAGGTTAAAGCTGAACATCAAGCACCGGTGGGTAAATTACATTACTACCGATTCCAGTTTGGAAATGGGAACGCATAACAATGGATTTTGTTTATGGTTTACCCGTAACACGGAGAAAGAATAATGCAGTTTGGGTGATTGTTGATCGACTAACAAAATCAGCTCACTTCTTACCATATAGATGGGGATCGACATTTGAAAGTTTAGCAAAAAGGTATGTGAATGAAATTGTTAGATTACATGGTGTGCCTTTATCTATTGTATCAGATCGAGATCCTCGTTTTACCTCAAGATTTTGGGGATGTTTACAAGAAGCTTTGGGTACTAAATTACATTTTAGTACAACATTTCATCCACAAACAGATGGACAATCAGAAAGAACAATTTAGACTTTAGAAGAGATGCTTAGATCATGTCTCCTGGATTTTAGAGGTTCGTGGGATGATTATATTGCTTTGATGGAATTTGCATATAATAATCAGTATCATAGCAGTATTGGTATGGCACCATATGAAGCCTTATATGGGAGAAAGTGCAGAAGTCCAGTATGCTGGGATGAAGAAGGAATGCGAATAGTAGAAGGTCCAGATATCATTCAAGAGACAGTTGAAAAGATAAAATTGTGAAAGATCGATTGAAAGCAGCACAAGATAGACAAAAAGAGTTATGCTGATCAACATAGAAGAGAAAATGGATTATCAAATTGGTGAAAATGTATTTCTTCGTGTTTCTCCTTGGAGAGGTATTCTCAGATTTGGAAAGAAAGGAAAATTGAGTCATCGATACATTGGTCCCTATGAGATTCTTGATACATTTGGATCGTTAGCTTATCGTCTTCGGAGATACAGATCAGATCCATCTCATATCCTGCAAAATGAACCGATTGAAATTTTTGAAAATTTAAGTTATGTTGAAGAACCGGTTGAGATATTAGAATACAAGGACAAACAGTTAAGGAATCGCGCAATTCCTATGGTAAAGGTTCCATGGAAGAATCATTCTGAACGAGAAGCTACATGGGAAACAGAGGAACACATGAAAACACAATATCCGTGGTTATTTCCTGATACAGGTATAAATTTCGAGGCCGATATTTTCTAAAGGGGGAGGAAATGTAATGACCCGACACTTTACATTATCATGCATACACATCATGACATATATTTTGACATTTAATATATGCATTGGTAAACATAGAGGTTGTGAATAGAATAATTTGAAGAATAATACATGGAATATATATTAATTGACTAAAAGTGTGATATTGATTCAATTGAGTAAATAGATTATATATTGAATAGATTTGAATATATTGAATAGATTATATTGAATAAAAGTGAATAAAAGTAAAAATATTGATTAAAATTTAGTGAAATATGGAGTAAATTTAGTGATTAAATATTTGAAGGGTTAAGTGGTACTTTTCGAAAATTAAAAGGGTTAAGTTGTAATTTTTGAAAATTTTAAAAAAAAAATTAAAAACGAAAATAAAATCGGGAACCGACTGAAAATTCAGGATTTACACACAATTACACGTTTTAGTGTGTGTAATTACCGTGAGGTTGTGAGAGGAGAGAAAAGAAAAGGAAAGTTTGGTTTCGTTGATTTTCGGACTTCGAAACGACGTCAAAACTTGAAAATAAGTACATATCTAGAATCCTCGCCTCGTTACCTTTCTTTTGATGTAGTTTTTCTTTACTTTTTCTTATGTTTAGGGTATGGCTTAATTTGAAATAATGCCCAAAAATTATGAAATTCATATATGTGATAGATTAAACAATGATAAACTATATTTAACGAGAAACTTGAGATTCTGTTGTAGTTTCGAATTTATACAAAATTTATGGGTATAAAAAGTCATGTGTATATACTGGTTACACTAAAATGAAATTGAGAAAACATAATTGTAACTTTAAGAAATAATGAATAGTAGAAAAGTAATATTGCACTTGGTATGAACATTTCATGCATAACTGTAAGTAATTCATATTAAACCATATGATATTGAGTTTGGTTGTGCATTTGATATGCACGGATAGGTTCTGCTTTTGATACCGGCACCAGTAAGGCAAAGTAAGCAAATCATCAAGATAGGTGCAATAACATGTGACTATATCCTTATAACTTGGTATTTAACTTTATATAAGTATGTGATTTATGTTATATAAGTATCCTGAATTGTTGAATGAATTGCAATGAATGCAATATGATGTGCAAGAACTAAATTGAGTTCTGAAATGTACATGTTGAGATGTGGTATTATACGAGCTATGTGATGTTATTTACCTTATTATTTTGATGTTATACATATGATTATGACATGTGCATTCATAAGAGATTAAAGAACTCTGTTATGGCCACTAATGACCTTGAGCCATGTGTTATTCGTTCTGAGTACGGTCAGAATTACAGAATCAAAGAATATCGATCCCGAGTTAATTGAGAACTCAAAAGGGGATCTACAGAGTGCCATGGCCATTTCGTGATCATGGATTGTTCTTGGTATTAGTTGGTGTATAACAGAATAACAATACGGACATACATGTGCATCATTTCATTTTATATGAATCATGTGAATTGATGAAAAGATTATGATGAATCATGTGGGTATAATCATGTGCTTATGTGAATATGAATTATATGCTTATGTGATTTACATACTACGTTATTTGAATATGCTCATTGAGTTTGCAATTCACCCAAATGCAAATGTTGTTTTTCAGTTGCTGTAAATAAAAGTTGACTCTACAAGGTGTTTCTACATAGTTTGGAAGTATAGATCCAAGGTCGGCTGGCTGACTCTAGTCATTCTCCCTCAGCTCATCATTTGCATATACTGTATAGGTTTTTGGTTGGGTTGTGAGGGGTACAACCTTGGTCAATTTTGTGGCATACTGCCTTGTAAATTATATTATGATAAATGTCTTGATTGCATGATGTTATGAGATTGAACTTTTCGCTGCCATTAAATATTATGTTATATGCATGTGTATGTGTTATATGTGTAAGGGGTGTCACATTCAGACTGTTGCATTCACCTAGCTTAGAAAAGCTTGGTGTGATATGCTTGTCTGTTTGATCTTTGGCTTCAGCTTTAGTTTTCTCAATCGCTAGTATTCTGTAATCATTAGCCATGTCTTGTAGTGCAGACATAAGCTCTTCTCGTGTGAATTCATTTGAGTCAAAGTCGAGTACCTCGTCTGTCTGACGCGTCTCCTCATATGCCATTAGGCATTGGATTTCCTCCTCGCTTTCACTTGATGAACACTCTGAGCTCTCTGATTCTGAGTCAATCTGAGCCCACCCGTTGTTACCTTCCTCAGCTACCAGAACCTTTTGAGCCTTTTCGTGATGACTTTTACGATCTTTGTAATGCTTCTTTTTCTTGTCATCACGATGCCTTTCTTTTCTTTTATCTTTCTTCGGTCTGGTGCAATCTGAAATAAAATGTCCGGTCTTATCACAATTGTAGCAAGCCTGATCATTAACAGTATCATCTTTTCTTGATTTATACTGATGAGAAGGCTTAAAATTCATTTTATTCTTAGACATGAATTTACCAAATTTTTTGATGAATAATGACATAGCATCATTACTTATCTGTTTGATAGACCGGTCTGTGGAGGGGGTGGTCTGGTCAGGAATGGCTACAAGTGCCTTGTTTGGCTGAGAGGTGGATGGCTCTGCTTCACCTCTGGTGATCAACTCAAACTCGTACGCCTTAAGATCAGCAAACTTATCATGGAGTTTGACCTTGTTCAGATCTTTAGACTCCATCATGGCAATTATCTTGACATCCCATTCCTTTGGCAATGCTCTCATCACCTTCAAAGCAATCTCTCTGTTGGAATAGTCCATGCCCAGACCGTTCAGTTCATTGATGATGCCAGTAACTCTTTCATCAAACTCGTTTAGAGTTTCTCCAAGCTTCATCTTTATGCTCTCAAATTTTTGTAGAGCTACAGTCAGCTTGTTTTCCTTTGTCTGGTCATTCCCTTCACATAGCTGTGCGATCTTCTCCCAAATTTCTTTGGCAGTGGAGCGCATCTTAATCTTGCTGAACATGTTCTTGTCCAACGTCTTGAACAAGATGTCCTTGGCTACGGTATGTCCTTGGCTACGTTGCCTAGATTTACTTTCTTTCTTTCTTCATTTGTCCAGGTAGCCCTTTCTTTCTCGATCATTTGAGGTTCGCCACTTAATCCTTCTAGTGCAGGATTCACTTTTAATATTTTCATTGGTCCGTCTGTAATGACGTACCACATATCGTCATCTTGTGCTGCCAGGTGAGCTTGCATTCTGATTCTCTAATCATCATAATCTTCTTTTGAGAACATGGGAATCTTGTTGAAGGATGCCATCAGTCCAAGTATCTTTAATGATTAAGAAGACCTGCTTTGATACCACTTGTTAGGATCGGATGGGAGTGTTTAGAGGGGGGTGAATGAACACTCCTCTAAAAATTAATTCTTATTTATTTCACTCAGGTTAGTGAATGAAATCTGTTTCTTAGTCAATACTTAAGCAGAACAGACCACTGAATATGAGAGTGCGGAAATGGTCTGTTCTTAGCTAGTAAGACGGTTGATGGCTATAAAATGCAAAGCAGTGCAAACTATAAGTAGACAAGATCTGTTTCTGGAAGTTCGAAGGCAAATCCTTCTACGTCTCCCCTTCTTCCAATCAAGGAATGATTCACTAGAAGACTTTGAGTAATACAACTACTTGTACAACCCTGATTCAGCTGGATTTACCTCACTACCAGACTGAAACTCCTAGTCTCTCAATCTGTTCAGACACAATCCGTCTGACAGTTACAATTGAATCTCACTCTTCTATTATGGAACAAATACACAAGATAGAGTGAATTAATCTACGCACAAATGATCCTTTAGATGATCAAATATTACACTAGGTCGTGCTTTAAAAACTTTGAGCAGACTGGTAAGATAAAAAATCTTTCTGCGATGGTTCTGCTCAAGAATATTTTGACTTGTAAGCTTGTGTTGTTTAGTCTCTTGATTGATCGGTGTAAAAATCCTGTTTCGAGCATTTTAGTTGCATCTTTATATAGTCGTTTATACCAACGATAATATTTCTTTTTATGTGCAACTCTTCTCTTTGGTCAATGTCTGAACAAGCTTCAGTCTTCTACTATAGGAACTTTCCCTTCTGGTCTGTTCTTTCGACGCTTGTCAGGTAGACTCTCTTTTGTCTTTTTACCATTTGAGGTAATCTTTAGTCCTTGGTCTTTTTCAGCATTAAATGCATCATTAAATGCTTCAATAAATAGTCGTTGATTATTCAGACTGAAGAATGATGCTTACAAAACTTCGACTGCTCTGATCTTCATCGAGCTGGTCTGGTCTGATCTTGTTGTTCGATCTGGATGTGCTTCGATCTGGTCAGACTGGTTTACATTGATCCGTTCTGTTTTGAGATAGACTATATCGGTCTGATCTGTTTTGTCATGGCTCGATCGGTCTGGTATATTTTGTCATCTTAAAATCTGGAACTAACAAAAATGATTCCGATTTTGGAAAAGTTTGAGGTGGAGGAACTGTTGTTGTATGTTAACATCGATGGATGTTAGTAACTTCAGTGTAAAAGTTTGTTTTGAGGAGTTATCCAATTCCAGTTATGTAATTCTAGATCGGTACTTCCGCTCTTGTAGCATAGTATTCATGATGAATTTTCGAATCAAGGCTACGTAGGGAATTAGAGTGTGCGAAGTATATGGCGTGTTTGTTTCAATTTTGAGGATGAAAGTTTATTAGGAGGGGGGAATTGTGATGCCTGTAAAGTAATTATTTGATTAAATGGAGTTCTTTTGTTAATGAAGAGTTAATTATTGGAGTTGAACAATAATTATGGAATAATTGTGGGAACTGAAATTTAGGGGATTATTACCGGTTGGATTCAATGTTTGATATTTTATGACCGTGGTGTGTTGAACCTTGGAATCATATTGGTATTTGGGATTTCGAGATTGGGAGATCTTGGACTTAGATTTGGGATGATTTTGAGCGAGTTGGAGATAATTTAATTGACCAAATATTTTTATAAGTGTTTTAGAACGGGTATTTGAGACTCTGGTTTTTAGAGACTCTGATTTTTAGAGCCTTGATACTATAAGTATCAAGTAGACTCAGTGTCCAAGCATTTCACTCGCTCATCGTTCTCTCCTTCTCCCCCTTTGTTTCCCCCCTTTATTCTTCCCTTTGAAGAAATCGATGGAGGGCTCGATTCTTGATGGATTTTCGAGCCATAGTTAGATAAACTCCTTCACCTCTTAATTGTGGTCGTTTTGATAGTAATTTGGTAGATTTTGGCTAAAGTTTTGAATTGGGTTGAGTTTTTGTAAATTTTGAAGAATCTTGAAACTTGTTGTTTTTCTTGAAGGTGGTGTGTCCAAGGATGGTTATTTGTATTTGGAACCGAGTTGGTTGAGATTGTGGTATGAATTGTTGGGGTTTTGAAATATAAAAATAGCGATTTTTTGGATCTGTGCAGGTACCGATCGATCGCTAGCATAGTAGCGATCGATCGGTGCAAGGCCGTGACTTTGGAAGAAATTCCTGACGTTTATTGATCGATCAGGAGGACCTATCGATCGATCGGTCCGTCGAGGCCGAGCTAAGCCAAAAAAATCTGGGCTTTTACCGAACGACCGGTAGGGCCTCACCGATCTGTCGGTAAGGTGGACATTTGGAAAATGAAAAAAATTAGTTCTCCTTTGAATTTTGAGGGGTTTTTATTGGTCCAATGTTGATTATTATTGGACATGAGATTTCTTTTTGAGATTAAATGTTATGCTAAGTATTGGGGTTCTATGAAGAGTTCTATGGGATTGATAAATTCATGTTGAACCTTAGAAATAATGAACTACAAGTAAGAGTTAATTGATAACTTAATGAATAATGGATGAATGAGTTGGTTTGGATAGTATATGGAGTGTGATAAATGGTGACTATATGTTTAATAGAAGGCATGGCAAATCTGTATTTTAAATGATTAATGAGATATTGTTATTGGATGGATATTCAATATAAATTTTGTACAAGCCTACAGTTGTCGAGGATGTATAAATCATGTTGTTGACCTTAAGGTTCGTGTGACGTACGAGCATAGGTAAATGATTTATTTTTACGTGCAATGAATGATATATTCTTGTTATGTTTGAATTAGTACGTAGGGACGTACAAGTATTGCATGTCATATTAATTGACTAATTGTTGAGTAATGTGTTGACAAGTATTAAAATCACCAATGAATGATGCTATGAATTATTGTGATGCCGTCGCTGTTGAGCGTGCAATGTGATATGATGAGTTGGAACTATTAAATTGATAACTAAGAGGTATTTGATTTCAGTAAATCATGGTTATCCTGGATTTGTTATTGTTGCTTATGGAACAGATGATTTTGAGTATGTGTATGGTAATCATTATGGTAATGATTTAATGACTTTGTATAGTAATCATTATGGTGATGATTTAAATGACTTTGGAATTGATGCTTTTGGATATTGTGATAACAGGAATAGCGTGAGAGATCTCATATGATTGTGGTATACTCAAGAAGTATTTGTTTAAATTACAGAATTATATTCTGTAAATTATTTAAATTTGTATGAAATGATATTGAGATTATGTTGTTGGTATGCTCACCCATGTGTGGTCTGTTTCTGTTGGAAACAGGTGGAATAGGTACGACTTGGGTTCTGGAACTGCGTCCGAACTGTTGATTGAGGAGGCTCCTAGGAGCGATGTACCAGTTATGGTATAGAGTGATATTCTTTATACAAATAGATACGCACTTATTTGTTAAAGGCTCACCTGTGAGCATTTTGGTACGTGTATATGGTTTTATGAATATCTAGAGGTTTTCTCTTTTCATTTATGTGTGGCATGCAATTTAGTTGAGAGAAAATTGTATAATGAATTGAGAACATATTAGTGCATTACAAAATGTATACATATGTGATGGGACTTCCATTGAAAATTTTATAGAGGTCATGTCATAAGTGTGAGACATATAGTGATAACTCCCTAATGCTATAAATGTATACACAAATAACCATGTTAATGTATTAATAACAAAATTAGGAGTTTGGATCTTACATTTATCTATACTAGCTGTACTAGCCATGAGACCATGAGATAAATGATAATATCGAAAGATCACTTATTAACTTCCCAATTTTTCACTAGTTTTTTTTCCTTCCGAAAATATATGTGATGTTTTTTCTCTTCCCCATAAAATATCATATTTAAATCATATATTTCAAATATAAAAATTTAGTATACATATACAATGTATAAAATTTAAAATTTCATTACACAAGCAATGCAAATGCGTCGGCCGCTAGTCTTATTAATATACTATCAAGTCTATTATGTATTATGATAAAACATATAGAGATTGAAATCGTTTTGGTATCTCTCCACATTTGGTCATTTTATTTTATTTTTTGCAAAAGGAAAAAAAAACCCTCAAATAAAAAAAACCTGTATCCTCTAATAATTTTTTTAAAAAAAAATGTGCCAAAAAACTAAACAACAATAAACATATTGAAAAAAATTAAATATCTAAAATTTAAATATAATATACAAAAATATTGTATGTATAACAAAAAAGGCAAAACTATGTGGCACAAAATCCTGCCCGAGAATGAGTCGGACCACAACCGCTTTACGACCACATTATAAAAAAAACTAAGTTTTATTTTATAAATTTGCATGTATGTGACTAATTGTATCAGAATCGAGCCGAAAATAAAAGATGGAGGCCGAGTTTTCATTTTCGACTGTGTATTAGAATAACTCAAGTTCAAGACGTAAGAAATCATGTGAAAATTGTTGATTTAAATATTAAATAATGACATAAATAGTTTGACAAATTATTTTAATTTTTTAAATGGTATATTTTTATTAAAATATAACATAAGAATAAAGTAACGATAATGATTCAAGTTATGTGATGATTTAAAATAATATAGTGTTGTAAGTTATATGATATTTGGTTTGAGGATAATATTGTGGATTAATTTTATAATTTGGTACAATGACTAAAATACCATAAATAATAATATATAATAATAATAATATTAAATATATATATATAATAATATTAAAACTATTTAAAAATAGAATAATATAGAATAATATATATATAAATAATAATATTAACATTATATAATACTATAATAATAATAATTATTGTCGTTAATAATAATAATAATAATCATAATATATTATTAATAATAATATCTATATTAATAACAATATATAAAATAATTACGATAAAATCTATAATATATATATATATATATATTATTATCTTATAATGGCTAATCACCTTAGTGGTATGACCATTTTGCAAATCCGAAAATACCCCTACTATTATGTGCTAAATGACCGCAAGACCCCTGCTAATTTGGATAACCACAATACATCAAAAAAATATTTGGAGGGTATTAAACTACAAAATCAATTTTAAAAAAGTTTATTACATCTCAAAAGCAAAAATTAAAAATTGAATTTATAATTACCACATCATTGTACAAAACAAATACCGTATATGCACGCAACGTGTGTAACGAAGCACTAGTATATATATATATATATATCTTACTATCTTATAATGGCTAAGCACCTTAATGGTATGGCCATTTTGCACTTTCAAAAATACCCCTACTATTATGTGCTAAATGACCGTAAGACCTCTGCTAATTTGGATAACCACAATAACATCAAAAAATATTTGGGAGGGTATTAAACTACAAAATCAATTTAAAAAAAGTTTATTACATCCAAGAGCAAAAAATAAAAATTAAATTTATAATTACCACCTCACTTTACAAATAAATATCGTATATGCACGCAACGTGTGCAACGGAGCACTAGTATATTATAATGTGTGAGCACCTACATTTGGCCTCTTGGTATGTCACCAAAGTTACTAAAATGCCCCTAACAATCTTATTATTACAATATTATCATTCTACATAACAAAATCAAATAAAAATATTAAAATCCAACAAAAATAGTTGTTAAAAAAGACAAATAAACAACTAAACTCAAAAAATAATTTAACAAATATATTAAATCCCAAAATAGAAAAGGACTTTATGATTAACACATTCTTTTATAAAAAAAATTGACCGTACATGCACGCAACGCGTGCATGATAACACTAGTATATTATAATGTGTGAGCACCTTAGAATAACAACTTTGGTATGACCATTGTGAAATTCCAAAAACACACTATATTTGCTTTATTAATAGCCATGAGACCATGAGATAAAGGATAATATCGGAAGATCACCTATTAACTTCCCAACTTAGTTCCCAATTTTTCAACAGTTTTTTCCCTTCCAAAAATATATGAGGTAGTTTTTTCTCTTCCCCATAAAATATCATATTTAAATCAGATATTTCAAATATAAAAATTTAGTATATATACAATGTATAAAATTAAAATTTCATTACACACGCAATGCAAATGCATCGTCCGCTAGTCTTAATAATATCTTATCAAGTCTATTCTGTATTATGATCAAACATATAGAGTATGAAATCGTTTTGGTATCTCTCCACATTTGGTCATTTTATTTTATTTTTTGCAAAAAAAAAAAAAAAACCCTCAAATCCAAAAAAAAACCTGTATCCTCTAATAATTTTTTTTAAAAACAAATTGGCCAAAAAACTAAACAACAATAAACATATTGAAAAAATTAAATATCTAAAATTTAAATATAATATACAAAAATATCGTACGTATAACAAAAAAGGCAAAACTCTGTGGCACGAAACTCCCGCCTAGAATAGGTCGGATCACAATCCCTTTACGACAATATTATATAAAAACTAACGTTTTATTTTATAAATTTGCCTGTATGTGACTAATTGTATCAGAATCGAGCCGAAAAGAAAAGATGGAGGCCGAGTTTTCATTTCGACTGTGTATTAGAATAACTTAAGTTCAAGACATAAGAAATCATGAGAACATAAGAATAAAGTAACGATAATGATTAAAGTATGTGATGATTTAAAATAATATAGTGTTGTAAATTATATGATGTTTGATTTGAGGATAATATTGTGGATTAATTTTATAATTTGGTATAATGATTAAAATATCATCACTAGTATTATATATAATAATAATAAATATATATATATATATATAATATAATAATATTAACACTATTTAAAAATATAATAATATAGAATAATATATATATATATAATATTAACATTATATGATAATAATAATTATTATTATCGTTGTTAACAATAATAATAATAATAATAATATATTAATAATAATAATATATATATTAATAACAATATATATAAAATAATGACGATAAAATAAAACATCATATAATAATAACTTAAACAATAAAATAAATATTAATAAATAATATATATATTATATATATACATTTATATATATATATATATAAATATATATATATATATCTTACTATCTTATAATGGCTAAGTACCTTAGTGGTATGACCATTTTAAAATTCCAAAATACTCCTACTATTATGTGCTAAATGACCGCAAGATCTCTGCTAATTTAGATAACCACAATAACATAAAAAAATATTTGGGAAAGTATTAAAGTACAAAATCAATTTTAAAAAAGTTTATTACATCTCAAAAGCAAAAATTAAAAATTAAATTTATAATTACCACCTCATTTTACAAAACAAATACTGTATATGCACACAACGCGTGCAATGGAGCACTAGTATATATATTATATATATATATATATATATATATTATAATGTGTGAGCACCTTAGAGTAACCACTTTGGTATGACCATTATGAAATTCCAAAAATATATTCTATTTGCTTTAGTAATAGCCATGAGACCATGAGATAAATGATAATATCGGAAGATCACATATTAACTTCCCAAGTTAGTTCCCAATTTTTCAACAGTTTTTTCCCTTCTGAAAATATAACTATATCGTTTTCTCTTCCCCATAAAATATCATATTTAAATCAGATATCTCAAATATAAAAATTTAGTATACATATACAATGTATAAAATTTTAAAATTTCATTACACACGCAACGCAATTGCATCGGCTGCTAATCTTAATAATATATTATCAAGTCTATTATGTATTATGATAAAACATATAGAAATTGAAATCGTTTTGGTATCTCTCCACATTTGGTCATTTTATTTTATTTTTTGCAACAAAAAAAAAAAAACCCTCAAATCCAAAAAAAAACCTGTATCCTCTAATAATTTTTATAAAAAAAAATTTGCCAAAAAACAAAACAACAATAAACATATTGAAAAAAATTAAATATCTAAAATTTAAATATAATATACAAAAATATCCTACGTATAATAATTGCAATTCAGTTGTAAGAAGTAAGTTGCAACTTTGTCAGGAAAATGATATATATGTTATTTTATTTGAAAGTGAGATTAAAATGTGATAAATATGATGTGATAATTTTGCTTAAAATCAAAACAAACATGAAATAAAAATTAACCTATTTTTAGGATAAAAATTAAAAACACACCAAAACGATACCTTAATTTACAATCCATATCACCTGTGAAGATTGAGTGAGCGGGTTGGTACGTAACAGTTTCCCTTTTCTTGGGAAATTCGATAATTAACGGTCATTATTGATTTGAATGTCTGAATATATGGATGCACGGCCCCAAATCAATTTGGGGCGTTGGATTCGAATTCCCATTCCATTTTTAATATAGCTAAACTAACTTGCTTGCGCCAGCAAAAGTTGAACGGACATCGGTTGTAATAAAATTCTTTAACATATTGCTAATCTTTTCTATGTAATTACATATTAACCCTTTTATGAACAGAATTACATAGTAGCCCTTGAATTAAAATATTCAAGTAATTGTCTATCTACGAAACACGGACACTGACATGACACTATAGGGATACGACGACACAGATTTTTAATATTTTCACGATACGATACGGCTAAGATACGCCTTTATATTTTTATATATATTATACATGTACTATACTACAACATACTAATTCAAATTTTTTAAATTCTAAAATCATATAAAAGCAACAAAAATATTCTTACCAAATTCAAGAAGCATATAAATAAATGCATGTCACTAAAATCATTATATCACTTACACTAACATCAAACATTTATTACTCATATAACATAAAATTTAACAAAACACGTCCAAATAAAATATAACACCAAAAACATCTTACCAAATTCAAAAAGAATATAAACTGAAATCATCATAATATAATACATACTAACATCAAACATATATCACTTCAGTTAATATAAAGTTTAACTAACACATCTAAATTTAAGCCAACAAACTTTTTAAATTGTAAAATTAACCTCTAAAAGTATCATTTTTGTGTCGGACACGCTGATCGGTTGTGTCTGACACGGATGTCCGATTTTTTTTTAATTAATGACACGCCACGTGTCAGGGGAGTGTCAATCTCCTAGAAGTGTACGACACTATACCGAATGATTTTTAGGAGTGTCCCTGCATCATAGGTGACAATTTACCCACTAAGGTATCGTTGACATGCACTTTACCCATCTATAGTTTGTAGATATGCAGGTTACACCCCGTGGTTTGAAAATAGACAATTTACCCCATTTGATTTCAAAACTATTATATCACACAGTCATCTTACATGGAGAGTGTGTTTTGCACATATTTACAAACAGCAAGGGGTAACCTATCTATTTTCAAAACACATGGGGTAAACTGCCTATTTTGAAAATTACAGGGGATAAACTGCATATTTTCAAATCAAATTTGAGTAAACTATCTTTTTGAAAAACCACGATTCGTTACCAAAACCCAAAATATTCAGCCTTTTTTAAAGAAATTTATAGATTTTTGCCCTCCATTGTGCTTCTTTATTTGTAAATGGGCCATCATTGCTTGCTTCGATACTTAACCATTTGCAATTTATTATGTATATATGGTGCTAGAGGAGACTAAAAAGCTTAATTATTGTTAAAAAAAAAAATTCAAAATTACCATGAAAAAAATTTGATTCTATTTATACCGTAAATCGCCTTCGACAATGACGATTTTAACTTTTTTTAAAGTGAAATCGTTGTCTCGATCGACGATTTAAAAAAAAATTAAATCGTCGTTCGAGACGACGATTTCTAATCAATTTTTTCATAAGAAATCATCTTTTAAAAAGGCGATTTCTAAATAAATTTTTGTTTTTTCTAATTATTTTAGTATATATATTTTAATTTTTAAATTAATTTAAAAATTACATTTCAAACTATTTATATGGAATACTCTTCTACATTTATTCAGAAGAAGCATCTAATTATTTGTATGGATGATAAATTAAATGACATACAGTGCCACATCTAGGCGGTTGTGTAATTCACGATCTCTAACTCCTTGATTGATAGGTTGCGCATTAAGATTTGTTTGTGGATCTCTATCCGCACTTTCCTCATTCTGACTCGATGAAAAGTGGATTGTGGTACATCTCTGTATGCCGATGTTATATCACCGTATGGAATAGGAGATATAAAATGTGAACGTTGTGGCACGTAAGGTAGTAAGTGAAGCTTCACATGTCTAGAGTACCAGATTGTATGTATGCCATGATCATGTGGAGTAAATGATGAAACATCATATGATGTCTTGATCGTTTGATAGACCTCATCCGTCGTGCTCATACCGTGGGAGACCGTTCAACGAGATGTGGAAGGAGCGCCAGTGTCAAATCCTCCAACAATATGTTGTGAAGTACTCGTCCACCCAGTGAATGTCGAAGTAGTAGATATGTCAACACAAATATAGGTACCATCGAGTGACCCATTAAAGCGCTGAGGCTCTGAGACTGGATGTTCAGGGGATACTGGCTGAGCATTTTGTAGTACTCTACTATTGAGAAAATTCATGGCACAACATCAGTATAACGATCTACTAATAAATTATAAGCGGCTAAGTCATTTAGTGGCCTAGATCGAACACTTATGGTCGTGGATGCCAACTGGTCGGCATGCAATAGAGAGAATAATTATTTGATTAACATAATATATATGTTAGGATTATAGTGAATAATAAAGAATAATAATATCCAATTATATACCACAAAATTCATAATGGACGCGTCCCCAAGTTGATATCCCGTAATTTGAAGGGTGTGAAAAGGTTATATCAACCGACATGCAATTCTATCATACTCCATATATCCATCCTAAGTGGTTATAGAAGAAGTGATAACTGGTCCACTATCATAACCCCCACTCTGATTCAGCCACACAGTAATATATCATGACTGACAATGCGTCCAGTTAAATTCACATTGTCCCCGACGATCATATCTATGTAGATGTAAATGTCCTCGTGGAGTGGTAGGTATATGATGTATAATCCAAACTGTCGTAATACCTATCAGGATAGTGCCACTTAGGGGTGCTTAACGGGCCGGGTCAATCCGGACCCGGCCCGAAACCGGACCGATTAGCCCAATTCGGAACTGAAACCGGGCTAACCGATTCCGAAGCGGTCCGGAACCGGTAAGATACAGGTCTAGATCGGTTCTACCATTTCGGAACCGGTATCTTACTGGTTTTGGACTAAACAGATCCGGTTACTAAACATATCCGATTCCGGACTAAACGGATCTGATTCCTGATTGAATCGGAATCGGATTCATTTTTAAATTTTTTTTGTTTAAACTAATATAAGTTAGATTTTTTGAAAAAAAAATAAAAAATTCAAACAAACCGGTTTCGTGTTGGAACCGGTCCAACCCGGAACCGGTTGGATCGGAACCAAATCCGATCCGGTTCCTTAACGGATCGGACCGGTTTCAAGATTATCGGATCCGGAACCGACCGATTCCGGACCGGTCCAGACCAGACCAGATCAATCCTTTAACCACCCCTAGTGCCACTCGAGATGAGCATAAAATATAAGTGAACATATAGACATATAAATGGTGCACAATCTCGTGGTAACTCCGTAATATACGATGGTGTCGTGTCATAAGGCTGCCATATAAGTTGTGATGATAAAATAATTGTCGTAAATAAAAGTTTGCAAGATAACTCAGATTAAATAAATGTATTATAAATATGAGTAACCTGCACCATAAGATCAAGTATCTCACGGAATAGACGCACATAATGTCGGGTTGTCTTATAATATCTCATGCAGACATTCCAACTGTCATTTGTTATTGTAATGGAATATGCAAAAGCATGAATTAACTATTAGATTAAATATATAAATTAATTATTTTACCGTACACCGTATAGAGGCATTGGAAGTATCAACTCATACTCATCATAACGCCACTCATTCATGTCTACAGTGATGTCATCGACATGAGTCTCACGGGTGTTATCCGAGACCATGCTCAAATCTGCAATATTTGAATAATATTGTTATGTAGATAAATTACTTTAAGCAATAAATATGTATGAAAGAGATAAGTTTTACCTGTAGTAACTGCAATGGACAGCCAATTGTGAATTTTGACTTGTCCGCTGACGTACATAGCTCTATATACAAGTACACCAAGACAGCACTACCCAACTATATTCTCTTACAGCATAGATATCCTCTAGATGATCAGATATGTTAGTGGGATAGATTTTCAGTAGAGTTTGGACACATCACACCCCCAGAAGAAATTTTCCAAAATATCCGCATTAATGTCATCTTCCTCATCCTCCGGCATTGGGTGAATAGCCTCATCAGGTTCAGAATCAAAAAGGTGCATTAGGCCCATAATGATCTGCTACCGTGACTTTAATGTGTTCATCTGTGGAATCAATTTCAACCTTAGGATTATTTTCTTCGGCAGACAAGTCAAACATATACACATGATCATATGAAGAAGGGGCATATTCTCTGTATGTATGAACAGAAGAAGATGGACCGATTTGCACATTTTCAATCCCAACATTAGACAATCATTGTGTACCATAGACATATTAGGGAAATCCGGCTGAGATAAAAGTGATATATATGTGCCCCATTCCTGGTTTATCGGCATACGTGGAGGAGACACAATTGCAGGATTTATTATCTCTTTCTCAACATAAATATCCAATTCAATAAATTCTGCATCGGGATTCAAGAATATTTGTAATGTACTGTCATTTGTGATATGCACAATAGATTCTTTAATTCATCCCAACATTTCACGTGCCCATTTGACATATATTATTATTGAAAACTCATCACTGCCAATCTGAGTCCACTCATACAAGCTCAAAACCATTTCAAAAAATGTTGTTGTACGTGATATCATGGATAATTTGATAGGCAGATTGTCGTATGTCATAGACCAAGAATCATGTGATAAAGTCCCCCCCCCAGCATAGACATACGATATCACATTTCTTCTAGGTGCCATAACTTCACAAAAATGATACAACATTTATTATTACAATTCAAATAAATATAATATAATAAATTATATATATAATGTATATTTATTATATACGTAAATAAATATACTATATATATATATATTATAATAATATATGTAGTGTGCAAGACAACAATTGAGCAAACTATATTGTTTTGAAATAGATCTATGTATTATGCTATGCAATTATGTAAAATCATGATATGTATACAAAACATATTAAATTTACGAACTATATTATACCTTGAAATTGCCGCCACCTTCGGCGCTGCTGCCGCTACCTTTTCCGCCGCCGTCACCGCCGTCGTCGTTGATGGGATGGGAAGTGTGTGCAAAAAATGTATGCAAATATGTGTAAAAATTGGGTTGAAAAATATTATATTTAAAATAAATTTTTGATCGGTTCCACCGGTCAAAAGTTTGTTCTTTTATTATTACGATTTTATCTAATAATGACCAGTAGAATCGGTGACGAGACCGGTTGCACATGTCATAGAAAAGCTGAAATCATCTTTCAAGAAGAAGAATTCAGTTTTTTGAAAAGCTGTAATCGTCTTCTTAAAAAAAAATTGAAGTAGCCTTCTTGGATGGCGAACTACCGTAATTACATAAGTTGATTTCTTTCTCGGGTATTTCGCTAATTTTCGATTTTTTAACAATATTTTGAAATTTAAACCTGCTAGAGGATATGTTTTTTTTAATCAAATCGGTGAAATTGGTCGATTTCTGAAGCAGTGTGATATTAAAATCTGGAGGAAATATAATATCTTCTCCAGAAAATGATTCATTTATTTTTTATCGCGTGAATAATAATATGATGGTTATTAGTGTTGATGAGAGAAAATAACCATGATATATTATCATTGTTGATTTATGGATTCACCACTTTATAATAAATATTATTTAATGTATAAAATGATTGTTTAGGTATATAATTTTGAAATTTAAAATAACAAGCACAATAAAACATCAACTCTTTTTCGAACTTCACCCTTTTTTACTCCACGAACGATATTATTGTAGTCCATCAAATGCGATTTCAGCCATTAAATATCACCAAAGTCATTGGAAATTGGAAAAAAGATTAATTTATAAATTATGTATTTATCTAAATTTAAATAACAAGGCAAACATCTCATCCAACCGTGACAACCAATTTAGGCACGCATGCAGGCTAGTTGGAAAACCCCAACCCAACCAAAGACGAGTTGCGAGTTAGGCTGGCCAATCTGCCAAAAAATGAAAAAAACATATTATTTATTATATTTTAATGAATTAAAATTATTAAATAAATTATTAATAAATCATATTTTAATTAATTAATTGATCAAACCCAACCCGTCAACCCAAACGAATTGACTCAGGTGGGTTGAAAATTCTTGGCCTAATCCACCAATTTGACATAGATAGGATCAACATAACCCATCTTGACAGTTCTACTCATGTAAAATTACAAAATTCATGTTCCATTAGTTCACCTCAAATGATTACTCTCATTAGACCAGGAAATAATATTCAATTCCAAAATCACAATTATTGATAATAATTAAATTTCCAAAGGTGATGGTAGGTCATATCCGTAAATAAGTTAATTTCAAGACCCAAAAGAAGAAACACAAATTTACATTTATACCCCTTAATCTGGTTTAGTGTATTGTTCCCTGTAATCTCGTTCTTATGTTTGTGTGTGGGACTCCACAACAGGAAACCAAAATAAAAAATTAGAGAAAGAGAACCGCAAAATTCCCGAGAAGCCAGCAAATTCTAGAGAGAGAAACGAACTGCGGAGTACAGATTCCACTCTACTTTTCATATTATACATTCATATCTGTACAGCAAAGCATTTGGTTTTTTTTTTTTTTGAGTTAATTTATTGGAAAAGTTGGTGTAATTTTGGAGGAAAAGAAGTTGTTGAATTAATCATCGGAATTAAAAAGGAGCTTTGGCTTTGCTTGCGGCGGGGGATTTTGGAGGCGGCGATTCGGAGGTGGCGCCGATCCGCGAGTCGAAGCTTGGTCTCTCTTTTGTGTTGATGAGCTGAGAGAAAGAGATCGAGTCTTGTCGTATTCATTTCATGGTAAGTTTGTGCTTAAACGACTCCTCTGCTGCCGTTTGGACGTGTTACGGACTTTTTTTTGATTTAGTTTTGACTGATTAGATTTTAGTTTTCATCGATTGTTTTAATTTGATTTTTTAAATTTGAAATGCACGAACTTGGATGCCTAAGCTAGCATAGTTTGCCATTCTATTAATAAAGAAGGAAATGGAGTTTGCTTGAGGTTTCTGCCCAGTCTTTTACTTATCAGGATTCTTATGGATTGCATTTTATTCCGTACACCTTATCATTCTCATATTTAACAAGGTTTGGATTGGAACAGATTTTTATGTCATTTAGGTAGGAAATTAGTTGATAGATAATATAGATGATGATAGGAGCTGCACTCGGTTTTTTGACAAAACAGGGGAATTGAGGACTTTGGTGTATGTTCTTTATGCACCTTCGCACACGGAAGTTGAGTGTAGTATTATAAGTACGCAGAGATTAGATGTTCTGCAATTTTAATTACTTCAGTCATCAGTACCTAGATTTCCCATGTATTGAGTGCATTATAAGGTCAATTAGATATCTGCATGTGGATCCATTCATAATAACCGTTGTAATCAAACCTTCATTATTTCTTATTTGCCCTTGAGCGGTCCAATTTTTAGTAAGAAAGACCAGGTTATCTCTATCCAATGCATAGATAGAAGTTGCTAAGTTTGTATCTGTCACTAAAGGATTACTTATTTGGCGTGCCTCTGGTGACTAGAGATTCTCTGGTGGTTTTATTATTGTATTGTTCAACCCTACCTATATCAATATATAATTTCTAGCCTAATGAGAGCTTTGCTATTGGTTTTTAAAAAGGTAAATCTGAATTGAACACTATTGAAATTTCTAAATAGAAAATTAGTGTAATCAGAGTAGAGGAATTGAGCTTTAAAATCGGAGTAAAAAAGGTTTAAAACACACCTACTTCATGCTTCAAGTGGCTTGTCACATAGAAAGAGATAGGGATGTAATTATGATTCCATTCTTATTTCATCCCAAAATAAATGGTTTCTATGTTTAAGGTTATGAATATACATCCTTTCGAGAATATTTAAGCCCACAATTCCTTAAAGAATCCTTAACCAAATTTTATGTTTCTAAATTCTAGCCTACCTTGTTAAAATATTGAAACAGTTGATCAGGATTTAAGAAGTTTAAGATATTTTCTATGGAGTTTATTGAAGTTATATTTTATACAATCAATTTTCTCTTGGTTTTGAGTGTGATCTTTCTTTTGGGAATTTTATATCCTTGATAATTAGAGTTTGAGTACTTTTAGCAGTGGACTGTCTAGTTTCGAGCCATTATTTTCCTTGCTTCATATCTATGACAACTGTTTTTGCTGAGAGCTATATGCTGTGATATTGGAGTAAATTACTGTATTTTGGCATCAACCAAATTAATATCATTTGGTTTGAATCATTAAGGAAATCATTTGGTTTAATATGTTTTTAAATTTGAAACGGAAATATGAAAAGTTTATTGTACTGCCACCCTATTCAAGAGGAAAATACGTTCGTTTACTGAGAGGAGAAAAACGAAACAGGTTGCTCCACCATGCAAAACTCACAACAACCATTACCACTCCTTCCCATCACTCTCCTTATCTGGCCACTAACCCTGATGCTTGAGTATAAGATCAAAAGCTCAAAATTTTCAGTTGCTTCCTGTTTCTTGTTCCACTTCTGTATGATAACTAAACAGGGTGTGATTATTTTATGAGAGTCAAGTATAGAAGCTTTCCACGCAAAATTTAGCTACTGTTTTGTTCGCAAAAATGTATTTCTTAAAGAACTTTTCTCACTCCGCAATTCGCACAACTTTTATGAGTTGTGCTTTCCCATTTCTTCACGTGGATCATTGGGGGGGATACTTAAAAATTTAAAACAATATGATTGTTGTTTTTTAGGGTTTTGGGCCCGACCCTCCCAGACCCCGCACATCGCGAGAGCTTCGTGCATCGGGTTTAATTTTAAAGAGAGAAAAATTCCTAAATGAAATGAGAGGCTTGTGAACTTGAGTTCAACTTGGGACTGTTGATTTCTGTCAAAAATGTAATGATTTTTCCTATATATTTTGCAGGCGTCACCAGTTAACATAATTGTTGGTTCGCATGTATGGATCGAAGATCCTGCCTTGGCATGGATTGATGGAGAAGTACATAAAGTAGATGGTCAAGATGTCCATGTTCACACTACAAATGGAAAAAAGGTGAATAATGAAATATCCCAGCTTAACTTGGCTGCATATATGTGTTTAATAATTATATACTAGTGTCTTTGCGTTCATTTTTTTATGTGATTAAATTTCACTTTTTCCACTATTCAGTCAAATTAATCGCCTTAACTTCTATCTTGAATGAGTTCTTCCTTATGGTTCAACAATGCACATTTTTTTTTCGAACTTTGATTTGACCTTGGTCAACCATAAATTAATTAATGTGGCCAGCCCAAGCTCAAGCCTTTTCTCTTTACTTGAGCTCCTGCTACATTACAATACTTCGCTCCTTATACACGAGCAGCCTTGGCCGAATATTTTATGTACAAACTAGAGCTTGTGAATTCTTAAAAGCCTGACTTGTTTGCAGCTCTACTTGCAAGTTTTGCTATATTGTTTAAGTTCTGTATCGGAAATTTTGTTTGTTGAGGGTCTAAATTTGAATTCTTAGCTAGCCATGACATCTTTCGGCCTCTAACTTGCAGATTGTCACAAACATCTCGAAAGTATTTCCGAAGGATACTGAAGCTCCTCCTGGAGGTGTAGATGACATGACTAAGCTTTCATATTTGCACGAGCCTGGAGTTCTGCAAAACCTTGCAGCTAGATATGAACTGAATGAAATCTACGTGGGTTCTCTATGTCCTCGTCAATAAATGCAAACATTTTTTTAATAATTCTGTTGACTGACCTTTCTTATGAAACTGACAAGTTGACATTTTAATTATAATAAAACATCTTTCTCAGACATATACTGGAAATATTTTGATTGCAATAAACCCTTTTCAAAGATTGCCTCATCTATATGATACTCACATGATGGAACAATACAAAGGGGCGGCACTTGGAGAGCTTAGTCCTCACGTTTTTGCAATTGCAGATGTTTCTTATCGGTGAGTTTGCTGGAAATTGTAGACCTAGTTTTTTGTTGTTATCTTGTGGTGGTGGAGCCCAGAGGATGGGTTATGTTGAGGAACATACATGTTTACCTTTTATGTTTTTCAATCAGGGCAATGGTTAATGACGGTAGAAGCAACTCCATTTTGGTTAGTGGAGAAAGTGGTGCTGGTAAAACAGAGACAACAAAAATGCTTATGCGATATCTGGCATACTTGGGTGGCCGGTCTGGAGTTGAAGGGCGAACTGTTGAACAACAAGTTTTAGAAGTAAGATTGAAGTTTACATAGATACAGGTTAAATTTAATTTTATTAGAATAAATAGTCTAAATACAAACACTAATGGTTTCAAGCTTTTGCTCTCCTTGGTTTTCTTTTGGTAATAAATGGCAGTCAAACCCCGTTCTTGAAGCATTTGGAAATGCCAAAACTGTCAGGAACAACAACTCTAGGTGCGAGTCTGTTTGATCTTTTCTGATAGAAAGTATTTATGGGTACATGTGATTGCACTTGGGTTTGGCCATTCTATTTGTGAGAGTTTAAAGTTATTTTTAGTGCATATGCATTTTTTAAGGTTTCTACGAGTTTAAGTGTTCAATGGTATTGTATCTACGCAGTCGCTTTGGTAAATTTGTTGAGATTCATTTTGACAAAAATGGAAGGATATCTGGAGCGGCTATTAGAACTTACTTGCTGGAGCGATCTCGTGTTTGCCAGATTTCAGATCCTGAAAGAAACTACCACTGCTTCTATCTTCTCTGTGCAGCACCACCTGAGGTATTTGCAGAACATATCACCAGTTGTTTGCTTCCTAATTGCTTGTAACAGATTTATTGTTGCAGGTGCTTTCATGAACGAGAAAGTTTTTGTAACCGATGGTTTGCAGCTTGCACTTTCTACCATATGAATTTGGTTAATAATTTCAATTCTTTCTGCAGGAAAGAGAGAAGTATAAGTTAGGAAGCCCGGAATCATTTCATTATCTTAATCAGTCTAAGTGCATTAAACTTGATGGAGTAAATGATGCTGAGGAATACCTTGCAACTAGAAGGGCTATGGATATAGTCGGAATCAGCGAGGAAGAGCAGGTTGCCATTTCCATAAAATTCGCCGTTTCGATGTGCTTCTTGATTAGTTTTTTATTTTATTTTTAATGTATTTTTCAGGAGGCAATATTTAGGGTTGTTGCCGCTGTTCTTCACCTTGGTAATATTGAATTTGCCAAGGGGAAGGAAATTGATTCTTCTGTTATCAAGGATGAGAAGTCGAGGTTTCATCTTAATACAACTGCTGAATTGCTCAAGTAGGCTACTTCATTTTTTTGAATTTAATCATACTCCTTTCTAGATGTTGGGACACCTTATGTGATAATGTAATTTATTAGGTGTGATCCCAAGAGCTTGGAAGATGCAATGATTAAGCGTGTTATGGTGACACCTGAGGAAGTTATCACAAGGACGCTCGATCCTGAAGCTGCTTTGGGTAGCAGGGATGCTTTGGCGAAGACTATATACTCTCGCTTGTTTGACTGGTAATAATGTAAAAACAATGTCCTTGTAGATTGCTTTTTTAACAAACATTTTTCCCCTTGAAAGTTAAATGGCTCTTTTTTTCATCAAGTTTTCAAATCATTTTCCATTTTAGAATCCACTCTCTTATCATCTGTATCTTATTCCCAAAACACTCGCGGAAACAAATTTTTAAATTTTATGATCTTTCACTCACTTAACCAAACCAAGCATGCTTTTTAGTAACAAAATATGATTTCAACTTCTAGAAAAATCTTTATAACTTGATTCCAAGGATTACTTGCAAATTTCTTGAGCTGAAGTATAGGAAATGCAATTGAATGCCACGCGTACTTGTATTATCTGATTTAGTACACATGCTACTGACTTATTTGCAGCATGGGCGGTTGCTATTCATTTGAACTCCAATTTGCATTGTTCACAGGATTGTGGAAAAAATAAATGTCTCCATTGGTCAGGATCCCAACTCAAAGGCAATAATTGGGGTTCTTGACATATATGGGTTTGAAAGTTTCAAGCATAACAGGTGAGTTTTTAGCTGAGCTTCTCATTTTCAGTGTACAATGTGGCTATATTGGTTCTGTCATGACAATTTCTGTATATCATAGTTTTGAGCAGTTCTGTATAAATTTCACCAATGAAAAACTTCAGCAACATTTTAACCAGGTCATTTCTCTTTCTTGTAAGGCCCTACTTCATGAATCAAATTTAATGATTTGATCTTCTAATTAAGGTTTGATATTCATGGTTTCAGCATGTATTTAAAATGGAGCAAGAAGACTATGAAAAAGAAGAGATAAATTGGAGCTACATAGAGTTTGTTGATAACCAAGATGTTCTTGATTTAATTGAGAAGGTCTAATACTGTGAGACTGCTAAAAAGTTTCCTGTTCTTATTTTTTTCCTTTATTTGATTATGGATAATCATCTATACTCCTGGCCCAGGATTCACATGATTGTTAAATTTGTATCTATGTTGTATTCCCTGTTAGATCTTATAACACGTGTTTCAAATTTATTTGCAGAAACCAGGAGGAATTATTGCGCTACTGGATGAAGCTTGGTATGCCTTATGATATTCTTTATATTTAGTGTCCTGGAATTACTCTTTAATTCTTAAATCATATATTTTAGATTTTGGTTCCAAATAGAGAGGTGGCTGGGCTTTCATTATCTGTGCTTGCAACAATTTTCATTTGTCTTCTGCGGGTCATCACATATTTTCTGTTCATTTTTTTGTTTCTGACAGTATGTTTCCTAAATCCACCCACGAGACATTTGCTCAAAAGTTGTATCAGACCTTTGCAAAAAATAAGCGCTTCATCAAACCAAAGCTTTCACGGACCAATTTTACGATATCTCACTATGCAGGGGAGGTAATGACATAGTGTTCATTCTTGTATAGAAAAGAGTACTAGATATCTTTTTGAAAATATTTTGAACCATCTCCTGTGATTCAGGTAACTTATATGGCAGATTTATTTCTCGATAAGAACAAAGATTATGTGGTGGCAGAACATCAAGATTTATTAACTGCTTCAAGATGCTCCTTCGTGGCTGGTTTATTTCCCCCTCTTCCTGAAGATTCATCGAAGTCCTCCAAATTTTCTTCGATTGGCTCACGCTTTAAGGTTCTGCAATAGCTATTTCCAAAACCTTAGTTTTTATTTTATTTCCTATCCTTTCACTAATTTTAAAGGCACTTATAGACGACTGGACTCCTGCGGATTATCCCATCTTGAAGAAATTAAGATAAAATGTTAAACATTTATTATACTTAATTGACTAGTTCTGAATAACGTCAATATACTTGGGTATGTTGATACATGGGTGCGCTGCCTTGTAATTTTTAATACTCAAGATTGGTTGATAATGTTTCTATGTTCTCACATTTTACCTAATTGTCCAGCCAAAGTTATTTCTGCCAAACCCATGAGAAGAGTTGGACGTTACCCATTCATGTTTTGCCTGAACATTCTTTTACTTCCCAATAAGATAAATCTTTTGAACTCTGAGTTGACAAATTTTCTAGAATCAAGTTCCAGTGCCTGCCAAAATTATTAAGGGACTACTGAAAATGTAGTTTTTGGTTATCATAATTAGCTGCTACGGAATGTCCTTTAGATTTGAGATGAAGCAAGAGAGTGCCATTTGACAACGTAGATCATGTTACATTTTTTTCTCGGAACTATTTGATATTAGTGTATATATCCTTCGAAAAGTTTGTTTTGCGATTCCTGCCTAAGATTTGCTGCACTCAAACGAGCGAGTCTAACCGAAGTACCTTTAATCTAAATCATCAAATCTACAATGCTATAAACACTTTTTCTTTATTTTACAAAAGAATTCAAAACAATGTGTACTTCTTGGTTGGTTGCACTTCAAATATGAAATAGTGCTGAAACTTATGGACCATGCTCGTGATGCACACACCGATTTGATGATTACTTGTTCGGTAGCTCTTCTTTTTTGCTGTCATCTGATTTAACCATAGAGCTGCAGATATCCAAGTTAAGCTGAGATTACCATTTTAGAAGTTAATTAACTATTGGTATGAAACGGATTGCTCTTTTTCTTATGTTCTTGTAGTTAGTGACTAACTTGCATAAAAACAAAGAACCAGATGTGTTCTTGATTTTTCATTGAATTATTTGCTTATGAATAGGAATGGGTTGAAAATCTGTGATATCTAGTTATAATATTCCGAATATGTTCAAATCTTCAGATTTTGCGCTAGTGCATTTACACATTTGGGTGATGTGGTGAATGAGAACATCTGTTTTATTCTTGCAGTTACAACTACAATCTTTAATGGAAACGTTAAGTTCAACAGAACCTCACTACATCAGATGTGTGAAGCCAAACAGTGTTCTCAAGCCTGCGATTTTTGAGAATCTTAACATCATTCAGCAACTAAGATGTGGTGTAAGTATTTTGGAGGCTAATACCTATTCAGAATGTCAATTTGGTCTAGCTGCAGATTTTGACTTAATATTTTTGGTTTCGATCACTCTATGTTCAAGAAAGAGGTAAGATATTTGTTACTATGCAGGGTGTTCTTGAGGCTATCAGAATCAGCTGCGCTGGTTACCCAACCAGACGTACATTTTACGAGTTCCTTCTCCGATTTGGTTTTCTCGCTCCTGAAGCTTTGGAAGGAAAGTGAGTTTCATTGGCATCTTAAACTTTCTTTTACCCTTTCGACTTGCGATTTATTTCTCCACGTTGCCTTGTGGTTTCCTCTCTCATTTTCGTCTCTGTTTTTCCTTTCAAATAAGACAATATATTTCCGTTTTTCCTTTCAAATAAGACAACATATTTTCCTGTAGTTCTGATGACAAGGCTGCTTGTAAGATGGTTTTGGATAAAATGGGATTAAAAGGCTATCAGGTATGGTTATGTGAATAGGATGTTAAATGTAGTGCGTATTGTACTTTTATTACTTTGTGTGACTGTGCCACAGTCGATGCAAGTGTGGTTGGGTAATCCATGGGTTACCACTCAACGGTCTCCTTCAGGACTAGCTATAGTGGTTGTAGTGTTGATATTGCATGCTTAGATTTGCAGTTTCATGCAGCGACACTCATTTTTTCTATTTTTTTCCCAAACCGTTGTATAATCAAAGTAAATGCTTGTGTTTCTTCAGTTAGGTAAGACAAAGGTATTCTTAAGAGCTGGTCAAATGGCTGAGCTAGATGCGAGGAGAGCTGAGGTGCTCGGAAATGCAGCCAGAACTATTCAAAGGCAAATTCGTACTTATATAGCTCGGAAAGAGTTCGTTTTGTTGCGTCAAGCAGCCATCGAATTACAATCATGTTGGCGAGGTAATTAATTATTTATAGATGTGTAACTAGCTTTTATTATTAATTTAAAGCAGTATCTGTATATCATGAAGAATATGCATATCTGCTGTTATGAAGTCGAAAATTCCGTGATTTCATATAGTACATGTAGGATGAGCATCTTATGAATCTTAATTATCAGTATCTGTCTACATGTGAGTATATAAAGAGAATACTATTTTGAGAGGTCAATTCTTTGTGCAAACTATTTGCACGTGTATATATATTTGTGCAAAGGTGATAGGTATGCGATCGTTTTACATGACTGAACTTCGAGAATATACTCTATATTTCCTAGAAATTTACTTTCTTTATCGAACTTGTTAAAGATTAGTTAACTCCATGTGATTATCTAGAAGTATAACCTTTTTCTTATATTTGTTAGCTATATCGGCATGCAAACTCTATGAGCAATTGCGGCATGAAGACGCTGCCGTGAAGATTCAGAAGAACTTCCGGGGTTATATTTCCTGCAAAGCCTACTCAACCCTGCAGGATTCCGCTATAATTTTGCAGACTGGCATGAGAGCAATGACTGCTCGGAATGAATTCAGATTTAGGAAGCAGACTAAGGCTGCCGTCAAAGTTCAGGTCTTACTGTTGCTTCATTCTGAAAATCTAACGAGAGATTTGTAGACCTGGAGAATTGAAGACGCTGATATGATGCTTATTATTGGTACTTGATTTTGTTACTTGCCTGCAGGCTCACTTTCGCTGTCACAGAGAATTCGCTTATTACAGAAGTCTTCAGAAGGCTGCTATCATTACTCAATGTGGTTGGAGGGGACGAGTAGCTAAGAAAGAGCTTCGAAGTCTTCGAATGGTTCTGCACTATCCTTACTTTTTTTTGTGTTTCTTGCAAAAATAATTCATTCTCGTACTCGGCATAACCATTTCTCATCTTGATTCAGGCTGCAAGGGAAACAGGAGCCCTAAAAGAAGCCAAAGACAAGCTAGAAAAGAAGGTGGAGGAGCTCACGTGGCGCCTGCAGTTTGAGAAGCGATTGAGAGTAATCCTTTTTAATCAAATTGGAGTGATTCTCTCCATTCAACGTGCTGAACTCATCAGGCATCACTTCCTTCTCCTTTTGTTTGCAGACTGAGTTGGAGGAAACAAAAGCACAAGAACTTTCGAAGTTACAGGAGGCATTGCACTCAATGCAAATACAAGTAGAAGAAGCAAATACCAGAGTGATAAAAGAACGAGAAGCTGCACACAAAGCAATTGAAGAAGCTCCTCCAGTCATTAAAGAAACCCCAGTTATGGTTCAAGACACGGCAAAGATTGATGCTATGACTGCCGAGATAGAGAGTTTGAAGGTAAGAACTCATTCTGTATTAGAACATTGCTTGAATATATTATTGATGCACACTAATGCATCTTTTTCAGCGTTTTTACTTGCTGAGAACTGGGTGTTATATAACTCATTTGGTTTAATGTCACTACGTTACAGTTTGTGACATATATTGCACATCTTTTGTACTGTAACTCTTGACTGAAGACTTTATGACAAGACACTGTTTATCTCCCTACGAATATTGTGGTTGGTTTTAGATTGACCGGATCCGTAATTGTTTTGGATGAACTCCGGGACAACTCAAAATTTTGTCTTGGAAAAGAATTTTAATGTGGGACTTGCAGCATTTTGAACATTTCTTCTATGAAAATTATTAAGAGAGTCAAGTTATAACAAAGCATGAAGTTACCTAGCCAGAATTTTTTCTTCATTTTGTTTTCAAGGAAAAATTATCTGAATTTGGTGGCGAGTCCGGTGTTAGTATGTTTTATGTTGGGCACCGCCTTCGGCTGACTCTTAGCCTTGCTGCTCAACAATATTTTGAAACACGTCATTAAAATGGAATCCTTTCATCACTGTTGTAACAAATTCAGTGATGTGTGCAGGCTTTGCTACTATCTGAAAAATTGGCTGCAGAAGAGGCTACAAAGGCGTGTGCAGATGCTGAGAGCAGTAATATGGATTTGGCTAAAAAACTTGGAGTAGCGGAAGGAAAAGTGGAACAGCTCAAAGATTCAGTTCAGAGGTATGCTCTAATATCATAGTTGTTTGAATTTATTAGTAATTTACATCACCCAATTGTTTATCTTTTTGTCTGTGGTTATCTTTACGTTTTTTTGGCTCACACCCGTGGTACAGATTTGTTTTTATTGTTCTACTATATTACATTTCTTCCTTGGGCATTTTGATATAGTCCAGCAAGTCATAGCAGTTGTGACATTCTGCGTGTGCTTCGGATATTGAAAAACTGATAAAAAGGCCTTGAGAGAGTAACTATTATTCACTACGAATACAAATTCAGAAGAACCCTAAACTAAATTTCTAAGAAGAGGTTACAGTAAATCAATCAACCCCTATACATCCTCCTAAATAAAATGATATATAAAAAAGATAATGTTTCCATTATCGTTTCATAATGAACTTAAAATCTCCAAACACTTTGTTTATATGCAATTTGAGTTTGTAATAACAGTTTCATAGCATGTTGACAGACCAATATTCTTTTTCGGTGCTTTTTTATTTAGATTAAGTGTTGTTTAAACAAAATTAACTCATCAACAGCAATTCCTTCCAAAATACCTTAAAAGAGAAGTAAAAAAAATCAAGTTGCTCTTAAAGTAAAAACAAATAACTACCACCAATTTTTTTTTGTAAAACTATGGGATTTTTTAACGTATTATAATTGTTTAATCTGTTGGCAGGCTTGAAGAGAAGTTATCGAATATTGAATCAGAAAATCAAGTACTTAGGCAACAAGCTTTGACTATGTCACCTACAGGGAAAGCTATGTCTGCTCGACCTAGGATGACTATCGTCCAGGTAATGCAGATTGAAATGATATTTTGTCATTATGGTAGTTGCTGGTAGAAGAAACATTCTCATCTTCCTCAGTGGCATCACAGAGAACTCCTGAAAATGGAAATGTTCTCAATGGAGAAACAAGGGCTGAGCATGTAAGAACACATCATTATTGTGATATGTATACATGAAGCATTTTTAAATTTATTATGCTTTAGAAGACTCGTGCTTATGTAGCATGTTACCTGTTACAGGACATGGCCATTGTTGCGGCAAACCCGAAGGAGCCTGAATCTGAGGAAAAACCCCAGAAGTCACTAAATGACAAGCAACAAGTGAGTGGCTCCTATGTACTTAATAAAGTACTGGAACTCCAGATGCATATTTTTTATCTAACACCCCTTCCCCCCCACCCCCCTTCTCTCCTGCTAAGAACTATGATAAATATGCCAATATATATCTGTCTTTTAGGCTACGTTTGGTTCAAACGATAAAGGCATGATTGTTACATGATCAGGGTTTAATATGCCTTTTTGTTCAATTTTTACGGCCCTTGAAAAGTTAATGGGCCCGACACTCTAGCTCCTATTTTTCTAAAATTTGTTGACAAATTATCACATTAAATTGGCATGATTTGATATCTCATTTTGTACGGTGCTCATGACATTATGCAAAATTACATTGATACCCTTCTTAACTTCCACATCTTTCCGGAGAAGAAAATAATATCGATAAGCCTAAGTTGCCTAACTAATCTTTGCCTTAGAAACTAAAATATTTCCATCTTTTTTTTCTTTTCTGAAACATAATAATTGCTAATTTTAATTATTATATAATTTTTTTTATTTTAGGAGCATTGATGTTTTTTATTGTGGTTTTTTTATTTGAGTATTGCAAGATGAAATATTAGATGAATGGAGTTTAAATAATAAAAAAACAAGGTTTTTTTGTCAAAATTGATTATACTAATAAATTTTTTCTATTTCTTTTGATAATGCAACTAATAATATCTCCACAACTGGTCATTTGAAATCATAAACAATAGTTTTAAATAATTTGAGAAATTTTAAGATACATGAAATTGTTTCATTCCGCGACGACATATTTTGAATAAGAAATGCATAACCAAAATACATTTCTTTAATTTTTAAAAATTCAATAAAGAAACACATAACAAAATGCGTTTTTGCATAATATTTTTTTTAAAATCAATAAAGAATTTGTTCTTGCATAACTTTTTTTTAGAGAAATCCAATTTGATTCTGTCTAAATTTCACAATAATTTTTTAAAAGTAATCTAATGTCTGTAGTTATTTTTTAAATTAATAGTATTTAATTAAATTAGTAGAATATTTTATTGTGAAAATCCATTCAAGGGTATTTTTTTCATTTTATGAATAAGTATAAATATATACCATATATTATCGAGTATACCAAACACATAATACATTATCACATCTAATCATATGCACCAAACACAATATATTTTATCCATTAGTTTATTTATCATCTCATTATCCACCAAATTATCTATCCATCATTTATCCTATCACACCAACCTTACAGGAAAACCAAGACCTCCTGATAAAATGTATCTCACAAGATTTGGGATTTTCTGGTGGCAAACCTGTCGCAGCTTGTGTTATTTACAAATGCCTTCTCCACTGGAGGTCATTTGAGGTTGAGAGGACTAGCGTATTTGACCGCATCATTCAAACCATAGCTTCAGCAATAGAGGTAAATTAATGAAAGCAGAAAGTATATATTTTTGCTTTGGTTGCTTGCTATCTTGATCAGTTTATTGGGTATGATTTCTGAATAAGTCTTTTATAATTAGACAGTATGCAAGACTGTTCTTTTACCTGTGCATGTGGTTTTTTGAGAAATCTAATTTTGAGAAACTTTTCTGAAGGGCACCGACAACAATGATGTGTTAGCCTACTGGCTATGTAATACATCCACATTGTTGATGCTGCTTCAACACACACTCAAAGCAAGTGGGGCAGCTAGCTTGACCCCCCAACGGCGTAGGTCATCGTCAGCTTCTCTTTTTGGGAGGGTGTCACAAGTATGCCTGTACTATTTACTTTCAGCTGCTTTCTCATGGTAGCATGATTCTAAATATATGACTTGTTATTCCTGTGTATCTCTGCACTATTGCTTGTAGGGATTGAGGGGATCTCCACAGAGTGCTGGACTTTCATTTCTCAATGGTCGGATGCTTGGTAGACTCGATGATTTGCGTCAAGTTGAGGCCAAGTATCCTGCTTTGTTGTTCAAGCAGCAGCTTACAGCTTTCCTGGAGAAGATTTATGGAATGATCAGGGACAATCTGAAGAAAGAGATTTCCCCATTGCTTGGTTTGTGTATCCAGGTGAACTCTGCATTACACGTTGTGCATGCTATAAGGATCTCTATACTTGTATATGATTACTTAATTTTCCTGCATGTTTTTGTGGATAATCAGCACCATGACATTGGTCCCTGGCATCTGTGAAGAAATGAAATGCAAGATTTTTGGTGATTATTATTAGCAAAACTCAGTTTCTAGTTAGATCATGACATTTGGTTAAACTACTTGCACTTTTCAGTTTGCCCTTTTTGTATTTTATTTCTTGGGTGCTTTAATAAAATGTAACAATATGAATGGAGAGTCCTTGTAGACTCAATGCTTTTGTTTTACGTGTTAGAAAATAATAGAAAATATTTTGGTTGCAAGTTTGATATTATTGAGATGACGATAAATTTTTGATATGCTGTTATCCAGTTATGATTGATTCCTACTATAATTATCCCCCAATTTATACCTGTATAAAGGGGTGATTTTTGTATGGTTAACTAAGAGAGATTAATGAGATTTTAGCCCTTCGAACGTTGTGTTGTGGATATTGATTTTTGACTGAATCATGTAAATACTGTGTTGTAATGTGTGTATCTTCAATGTATTTCTACTAGTATAAAATTTAATATGAACTAAGCAAACTGTTGATATGGATTTGGCTTCAATACTTTCTTTTTCACGGTAGGTACCCAGAACGTCTCGTGCAAGTTTAGTTAAAGCGCGTTCCCAGGCTAATGCTGTTGCTCAACAAGTACTAATTGCCCACTGGCAGAGCATTGTAAAAAGCCTAGATAGTTACTTGAAGATGATGAAAGCAAACTATGTACGACTGCGATTGTTTATAGTGTGGCATATCCGTGCTTCTCTGTTTTGTTAAACTTTACAATTTTTTTTCTATTCTGTAATGCATTACAGGTTCCTCCTTTCCTGATCCGAAAGGTTTTCACTCAAATTTTCTCATTTGTCAATGTTCAATTATTCAACAGGCAAGTTCATCTTCTCAGAAAACCATTTCCTTCGTTTTTCTGTTGTACTCTCCTTTTGAACTTGTACACCATGAATCCTAGAAATATTTTCACTCTGCATTAATATACTTTTCTTTCAAAAATTTTGCAGTCTTCTTTTGCGACGAGAGTGTTGCTCATTTAGTAATGGGGAGTATGTGAAAGCCGGGTTGGCTGAATTGGAGCAATGGTGTTGTTTTGCAACAGAGGAAGTAAGCTATCATCAGTTATTTTTATGCTGTTACCTACCTAGAATCAGTGTCTCATCCTGACCCGGATCTCGTCATACAGTATGTGGGCTTGGCTTGGGATGAACTGAAGCATATCAGACAAGCAGTTGGATTTTTGGTGGGAATCAGATTCACTTTCTTTCTTGGTCTTGTTAAGCAGGGATTCTTTGGGCACATGGCTTTCTTACCTTTTAACATATTTGTCTTTATTCAGGTTATACACCAAAAGCCGAAAAAAACTTTGAATGAAATTACTACTGAACTTTGCCCTGTGAGTAAAACTAGCCTCCAACCACTCCAAACTTGCATCTGAACATTCTGTTTCACTTCCATCTTGATTCTTTAATATTTCTCTCCACTCCAAACTTGCATGTTTTGCTCACTCCAAACTTGCATCAGACTTTCTGTTTTACTTCATCTTGATTATTTAATATTTCTCGTCTTTGTTGCAGGTGCTAAGCATACAACAGTTATACAGGATTAGTACAATGTACTGGGATGACAAATATGGCACACACAGTGTTTCTTCAGAAGTAAGTCAGTCCTTTAACTTGAGTCTGCCTCAGTCTAGTCTATTTGACTGGCTTTGTGCATAAATTTACTGTATTAACGTTTGATGCATTGTCATACATTGATTTTATTTATTCTCTTCTAGGTCATTTCAAGTATGAGAGTTATGATGACAGAGGACTCACACAATGCAGTGAGCAGTTCCTTTCTCTTGGACGACGACTCAAGGTAGAATTTTATGTGCCTGTTGATTCATAAAACAATCGAGGATGACTATATTTTTTCTTTCTTATGAGTATTTTCAAGGTCAAATATATTATTTTCCATGAGAAACTTTTTTCTAAAGAGAAAGAGGAATCGTTTTTCGAATGAAGCCTCCGCATTTCTTAAATATGGAGTTATTCAATTTCTACTGGGTTGCCAAACGAGCGGTTTCTCTGTTTGCGTAATGGCTTAGATGAGAACTTGATCGTTTGGTTGATTTCATAAGTAATCCAGTAGAGCCAATATAGCTATAATATTACTCTATTCATGATTTAATCATTATCTTGACCATGAACTTTCGTGTTAACAAACACCATTGCAGTATTCCGTTCTCCGTGGATGATATCTCCAAGACCATGCAAAAAGTAGACGTAGCCGATGTGGAACCTCCCCCTTTAATCCGCGAAAATTCAGGTTTTGTCTTCTTGCATCAACGATCAGATTGATGATGGCTTTGGAATTTGGTTATAATTCCATCCTACAGCTAATATGGTTGAATTTGCAAATGAAGCGACAACATGCATATATTCTTGCATACGTTCGTGTCAACACCAGTTGTATATTTTACATCCCAATTCCCTTGGGCAACAGTCTTTGTTTGTTGTCTAGGTTGATTAAAAAAAAATTCTCCTCATCCCTTTTCAACGTTAGGGACGTTGTTTGAGGACTCTAGGAACTAGGTTGTGATGAGGTGCAAGTATAGGCATAGGCATCGGTTTTGAATTGTTGTGTGCCTCTTTTTGTGTGTAAATTGAGAAGTTTAGGATTTGATTTGTAGTGTGAAAAGTGCTCGAGGGTTGTTGTATTTTTTATTTGGATGCACATTTTTTAGTGTCGCCACGACACTGTACCATGTAAAATAACATGATTTGTTCATTCCTAGTATTGTGTAAAGAGGATTTTTATTTTTTATTTTATGTATTCGTCTGTTGTAACCTTCCTTCCCCATGTCATATAACTTAATATACACAGTGAACTTATGTTCCTTTGAAGTTGTAACATAAAAATACATATGATGATTATTGCCCACAAGATAATGACTTCTTATGTTGTGCTTCTAGTTCTTAATTTTCATACGTTGTTGTAATAATTGGTCTAGCAGCCTATTTATTTTGGGTTCAATTCTTCTGCTCCATTTATGTGCAACACTACATGCTTCATATTATGCTTGAGTGACACGTGCATGCACACTATTATTCATTAACAATGTTAATGGCTATTGGTGTGCTAATTGTTATCTATTAAATTCCCTCCTAAATAATCTCCTATATATTTTCCCTCCTAAATAATCTCTCAATTATTAAAAAAAAAACAAATTTATCTTTTTATATAAAATTTGAAATGTTTCCATACGAACATCAAAATAATTAAAATATAATAATAATTATGGATTAGCACAAAGATACCAATTTCCATACAAACACCCAATTCCACTCAATCTTAAATACTATAAAAGTAATGAACTATGGATTAGCAAAAGATACCAAGTTCCACAAACACCCAATTCCACTCAATCTCAAATCTTTCATCATAGTATTTGACGTTTTTCAACTTGTTGAACAATCAAAATTTTATTTCAATTTTCTGTTAATTAAAGGGTAAGATATATGAAATTTAGATTCAGAGATTGAAGTAGAGAATACAATTCAAAACAAGGTACATACTTATTTCCACTTAGAATTTGGGTTCAACGTTGTTAGAATTGAAGATTATAAGAATCTAATTGGTGACTATTTATTTCAGGAGATCCCAAATTCAAAATTTTATCATTAGTGAAGAAAAAATGAAAAATCTGTACGTGGGTTATGTCTACTATTCTTTAATAGATTATTTTACATAAAATCTGTACAAACATGTCGTCTTATATTTTAAAATATGTGAAACTACATATAATCTTTGTGTATTTCAAAGTTTCGTATTGTCGACTTTTATCAATTGATGATTTTAAATCTCGTATACATATCTTGATTGATAATAAAAAGGTGTCGAAAATTTTAGAAAAAAATATGGGAAAAAATCAGGTCGTTGCCCTATGGTGAAAAATTGTTCAACCTAGTCAGAGAAAAAACATTAAATCACTTATGTCCACTTCGGACAAAAAAAATAAATGTACCCTTACTTTTTGTATTCACTCTCCCCCTTTTTGATCTCTTTCTATTCCTTTTGTCATTATGTCTCTTCCTTTTCGAATTCTCTCGCTTCCTTTTCGGATTATCTTTCTAACTTTTTGCATTCTCTCTCCCCTTTTTGCATTCTCTCTTCTTCTACACTAGTTATAATTACATGCAACAGTTATAAGTTACATGCACCAGCTATGATTATGATGCAACAATTATAATTATATGCACCATTTATAATTTACATGCACCAGTAATAAATAAATGCATCAGTTGTAATTACATGCAACAATTATAATTACATGCATCAGATGTAATTACATAATTACATGCACCAGTTATGATTTCATGCACCAGTTATAATTATGATGCATCAGTTATAATTGTATGCACCAGCTATAATTTACATGCACCAGTTATAATATACATGCACCATGTGTAATTACAATGCATCAGTTATAATTACATGCACCAGTTATAATTACATGCACCAGTTATAATTTACATGTATCAGTTATGATTATGATGCACCAGTTATAATACATGTATCAGTTATGATTATGATGCACCAGTTATAATTACATGCATAAGTTATAATTACATGCACTAGTTATAACTACATGCACCAGGCGTAATTACATAATTACATGCACCAGTTATGATTATAATGCACCAGTTATAATTTACATGCACTAGGAATAATGACATGCACCAGGAATAATGACATGCACTAGTTATAATATACATGCACCAGGTGTAATTACGATGTACCAATTATAATTTGATGCATCGGTTATAATAACATGCACCATGTGTAATTACAATGCACAAGTTATAATTTACATGCACTAGTTATCATATACATGCACCAGGTGTAATTACGATGTACCAATTATAATTTGATGCATCAGTTATAATAACATGCACCATGTGTAATTACAATGCACAAGTTATAATTTACATGCACTAGTTATAATTTACATTCATCAGTTATAATTATGATGCAACGGTTATAATTACATGCACCAGGTGTAATTACAATGCACCAGTTATAATTAGATGCACCAGTTATAATTACATATACATGCACCAGTAATAATTACATTCACTGGTTATAATTTACATGCATCAGTTATAATTTACATGCATCAGTTATGATTATGATGCAACAATTATAATTACATGCACCAGTTATAATTTGCATGCACCAGTTATAATTACATGCACCAGTTGTAATTACATGCACCAGTTATAATTACATGCACCGTGTGTAATTACATATTTACATGTACCAGTTATGGTTTCTTGCACCAGTTATGAATATGATGCACCAGTCATAATTGTATGCACTAGTTATAATTTACATGCACCAGGAATAATGACATGCAACAAGAATAATGACATGCACTAGTTATAATATATATGCATCATTTATAATTTGATGCACCTTTTTATAATTACATACACCAGTTATAATAACATGCACTAGATGTAATTACGATGCACTAGTTATAATTAGATGGACACGTTATAAATACATAATTACACACTAGTTATAATTTACATGCACCAGTTATGATTATGATGCAACAGTTATAATACATTGCACCAGTTATAATTTACATGCACCAGTTATAATTGCATACACCGTGCACCAATTATATCTACATGCACCAGGTGTATGTAAATAATTACATGCACCAGTTATGATTTCATGCGCCAGTAGGATTATCTCTCTCACTTTTTGCATTCTCTCTATCCTTTTTGCATTCTCTCTCTTTCTTTACACTAGTTATAATTACATGCACTAGTTATAAATTACATGCACAAGTTATGATGATGATGCAACAATTATAATTACATGCATTAGTTATAATTTACATGCACCAGTTATAAATATATGCATCAATTGTAATTACATGCACCAGTTATAATTACATGCACCAGATGTAATTACATAATTAAATGCACCAGTTATGATTTCATACACCCGTTATGATTATGATGAACCAATTATAATTGTATGCACCAATTATAATTTACATGCACCAGTTATAATTTACATGTATCAGTTATAATTACATGCACAAGCTATAATATCATGCATCAACTATAATATTATGAAAAATTAAAATTTTCATGCACCAGTTATTTTTTAATTTTTGATGCCAATCGTAAATCCCATTTTTTAAAAAAATAATAAATGGCAAAATGAGGAGAGAGAATGCAAAAAGTATGAAAGAGAATGCAAAAAGTAAGGATTACGGAATGAAAAAGACATTTTGAAACAAAGTTTGGAAAGTGAACTTATGTGAATACAAATTTTTCTACCATGTTTTTATTCGTAGAATTTTTTTATAATGGAGATTTATGTGTAAATATCATTTGGTGATGGTACTTGGACGCAAATTCTCCAAAAAATATTGCTAACTTTTGATTTAGCAAAAAATAAAAATTAATTGATGTGGTTGAGCATGCAAGTTTACCGTAATATAATAATTTTTAAGATTATTACAACTGTTGAAGTATCTTTTAAATATTTCATTGTCAATCGAATAATAATCTATTTAGTATCTTAATGAATAAAAAATTTAAGTATTTGAAGTTTTTATATTGGACTTTGCATGTAATGGACAATAATATTATTTTGAAAGACAATCTTATATCTTGTAGGTTGGACTTTGAGCAAGAAAATAATATGTCAGTTGATATTTGTGTATATAATGAAGAAAAAAATATCGATGAAAAAGTTTGTGAAAATTTAAATAATGATTGCCATACCAATATTTCGAATAAAAGAATTCCACAAATTGATATGGAATTTGAGAGTGAAGCAGTAGCATATAACTTTTATAATAATTATGCAATGGATGTTGGTTTAAGTATTAGAAGCCGTTTATATCACAAGGATAACGGATAGAATATTCTTCATAGAACATTTTGTTGTTCGTGTCAAGGTCATAGAGAAAAAGGATAAACAAGACGAGTGTATCAAATCTTATCGCCCTGAAACAAGAAGTGGTAAGTTAATACTCATGAGGCGGGTAAATATAAAATTGTTAGCGTTACTGCTGATCATAGTGGGCATGACTTGGTTAGTCCAAATAAATCTCACATACTGAGGTCCCAAAGAAAATAACAACTGGACAAGCAATACAAATATCTAATATTGACAGATCAGGGATACCACCAAAAGCAGGTATGGACTATATGGCCAGTCAAGTTGGTGGACGTGCAAATATTGGATTTATTCTTGAAGACTACAAGAACTATTTGCGTTCACAGAGAACAATGGATATTAAAATAGGAGATACGGGAGGGGTGCTTGAATATCTACAGCAGATGCAATCGGATGATCCAAACTTTCAAGTTTATAGTGATGATTTAATAACTAATATATTATGGACAAATGGACAAATGATAGCAGACTACATATATTTTGGGGATGTAGTATGTTTTGACACAACATATAGGAAAAATAAAGAAGGAAGACATTTTGCACTATTTGTTGGTATCAATCATCACAAACAAACTGTTGTCTTTGGTGCTGCATTGTTATATGATGAAACTGCTCAAACTTTCATGTGGCTTTTTGATACGTTTGCTAAAACTATGCATGGAAAAACTCTAGCAACTATTCTCACTGATCAAGATGGGCAAAAGCTTTGGCAGAAAAATGGTCTTACACATCCTGCGCATTTGGCACATCTATGCAGCCATCCATCTTAGTCATGTATTCTCAAGTTCTAAATAGTTCGCAAAAGATTTTAGTTCTTGTATATATGATTTAGAAGAGGAACATGATTTTTTTAGCAAGATAGCAAGAAATGTTAGGTAAACTTTAATCTTCAAAGTAACCAATGTATGGAAAGACTGTTTAAAATTAAAGAAAAATGGTCACTTGTGTATGGAAGGCAAACATTTTGTGCGGATATGACCACAACTCAACGAAGTGAGAGTGTGAATAGTGCTTGAAAAAAATGTTAATTATAAGCATAATGTGTTAAAGTTTTTTCAACATTTTCATAGACTGATTGACGATCGTCGCTACGAATTGGAAGCTGATTTGAGGACAAATCATAGTACACAAGTGCTATATTTTCCTGCCGAAATCCTTAAGCATGCAATAAGTGTTTACACACATGAGACTTTCCAATTATTTCAAAATGAGTTGAGCAAGCCGCACAATTCAAAGGTAGACGTTTGTGATATCCCCGAAATGATTAAATGCAATTTGGGCATTAATTATGTTAACATGATTAGATTGTATTGGTTGTTAATTATGTGGAAATATGGATTTAGTGGAAGTTGGTGCATTTTTGTAAAATGCTTTTAAAATACCCTGTTGGGGTATTTTATACATCATGATAACTAGTGGGGTGAAAATTTAATTAAAATTCTTATAACCCCACTATACCCCTTTTATCCACTTTAACCATCACTTTATCAAATCTCCATCACACTCTCAAACCCTACCATTTCCTCCTTATTTTCGAGTTGAGCTTCAAGGTGGAAGAGGAGTTCTTGCAAAAACTTTATTCTTGTGATTCTTGGTAAGATTTGAGGCCTAGGAAGGATATATATCATTCCTTGTTGTTTTTATGTGGTTTATTTTGATTTTGGGTTGAGGTTTGAGTTTGAAAATGGGTTTGTTTTGGGATGGTATGATTTTTGGTTGGGTGTAAGATTTTGGGGTTGTTTAATGATGTGTATTGAAGGTTTAAAGTGTTTTAATGTTTTTGAGTTGTTGTTATAAGTGTTGTTGAGGTTGGTGAAGGTTTTAATGTGCAAAAATGGTGATTTTCGATGTGCAGAGGTTCGCGATCGATCGCCCGTTTCTGGCGATCGATCGCGAGCCATCAGTAGGCTCCAGAAGCCTTTGGCGATCGATCGCCACTTTTGGGCGATCGATCGGTGAGGCTGGCGATCGATCGCGCTAAATGTGGCGATCGATCGCCGAAGACAAAATTTTTCAGCAACGGACAGTGTGATCTCGCGATCGATCGGGACACCTTGGCGATCGATCGCGAGACACACAAATGTGTGATTTTGATTATTTTGTGGAATTTTTGGATATTGGACTATAATTGGCTTCTAATATTGATTTGCATGGTTGTGTAGAACCATCCTAGTTACCAACAACGTCAAGGAGATAAAGTTATTCAACTTCTCCACTTTTGAGACTAAGGTACGTAGTGAGACGTACGGGCATCGGACGGTAAATTGTGTTACGCTTTTTGTTAGTTCCGGACCTTATCGATGAGATTTTAAAGATGACAAAACATTTCAGACCGGATCGAGTGAAATCAGACTGACCAGAACGATCGCCCAAAACAGATCAAGCTGATAAGATGACAAAGCATATCAGACCGGATCGATGGATATCAGACTGACTAAACCGAAGCTTCATATCGATCTCAATCTTTATCAGATCAGAGCAGTCTAGGATACATAAAGAATGGCTCCTCAGTCCGAATCATTAACGGCTATTTATTGTAGCATTTAATGTCGTAATTAATGCTACAAAGGACCAAAGACTGAAGATTGCCATAAAAGGTAAGAAGACAAGGAAGAGCTTACCTGACAGTCGCCGAAAGTATGAACCAGAATGGCAAGTATCCTGAAGAAGAAGACTGTAGCCACTCAGAGTTTAAGCAGAGTCAAAGTTGCACATTAAGGGAAATAATGTTGTTGGTACTTACAACTATAAAAGGATGCAACAAAAGGAATATACGTGACTCTCGCTGATCAATTGAAAAACGCACAAGAAAGCAAAACAGCACAAGCTTACAAGCTCAGAAGCTCTCGAGCTGAAATTATTCTTAAGCACGATTACTTTGTAACATTTGATCATTTAGGATCACTGTGCGCATCTTGTGTTTTCTGTGTTGAAAAATAGTAGTGAGAAACATATTGTAACTGTCAGACAGAGTGTGTCTGAGCAGATCGAGTGACTAGGAGTTTCAGACTGGTAGTGAGGTAAATCCAGCCTGAATCGGGTTTGTACAACATGATTGTATAAATCAAAGTATTCTAGTATAAACCTTCCTTAATTGGAAGAAGGGGAGACGTAGAAGGATTACACCACCTTCGAACTTCAAGAAACATATCCTGTGTATTATCTTTCTGCACTTGTTCCTTCATACTAGCCATCGAGCCGTTCTTACATATACAAGACCAGACCGTTCCGCACTTATACTTTCAGTGGTTTGTTCTGTACAAAAGTTGATTAAGAAACAGATTTCTTTCACTAATCCGAAAGAACACAAGGGATTAAATTTTACAAGGAGTGTTCATTCACCCCCCTCTAAACACTCCGGACCGATCCTAACAAGTGGTATCAGAGCAGGTCATCTTAATCAGCACAAAGACACTTGAGCTGATGGCATCTTCAACAAAATTCCTATGTTCTCAAAAGAAGACTATGATGACTGGAGAATCAGAATGCAAGCTCATCTGGCAGCTCAGGATGACGATATGTGGTTCGTCATCACTGATGGACCAATGAAGATTCTGAAAGTCAATACAGCAGTCGCCATTACTGATGGTGAACCACAAATGGTAGAAAAGGACAGATCCCTCTGGACGAATGAGGAAAGAAAGAAAGCAAATCTCGATAATGTGGCCAAAGACATCTTGTTCAAGACATTATATGATGAAACTGCTCAAACTTTCATGTGGCTTTTTGATACGTTTGCTAAAACTATGCATGGAAAAACTCTAGCAACTATTCTCACTGATCAAGATGGGCAAAAGCTTTGGCAGAAAAATGGTCTTACAAGTATCATTGCCTGCGCATTTGGCACATCTATGCAGCCATCCATCTTAGTCATGTATTCTCAAGTTCTAAATAGTTCGCAAAAGATTTTAGTTCTTGTATATTTGATTTAGAAGAGTAACATGATTTTTTTAGCAACATAGCAAGAAATGTTAGGTAAACTTTAATCTTCAAAGTAACCAATGTATGGAAAGACTGTTTAAAATTAAAGAAAAATGGTCACTTGTGTATGGAAGGCAAACATTTTGTGCGGATATGACCACAACTCAACGAAGTGAGAGTGTGAATAGTGCTTGAAAAAAATGTTAATTATAAGCATAATGTGTTAAAGTTTTTTCAACATTTTCATAGACTGATTGACGATCGTCGCTACGAATTGGAAGCTGATTTGAGGACAAATCATAGTACACAAGTGCTATATTTTCCTGCCGAAATCCTTAAGCATGCAATAAGTGTTTACACACATGAGACTTTCCAATTATTTCAAAATGAGTTGAACAAGACGCACAATTCAAAGGTAGACGTTTGTGATATCCCCGAAATGATTAAATGCAATTTGGGCATTAATTATGTTAACATGATTAGATTGTATTGGTTGTTAATTATGTGGAAATATGGATTTAGTGGAAGTTGGTGCATTTTTGTAAAATGCTTTTAAAATACCCTGTTGGGGTATTTTATACATCATGATAACTAGTGGGGTGCAAATTTAATTAAAATTCTTATAACCCCACTATACCCCTTTTATCCACTTTAACCATCACTTTATCAAATCTCCATCACACTCTCAAACCCTACCATTTCCTCCTTATTTTCGAGTTGAGCTTCAAGGTGGAAGAGGAGTTCTTGCAAAAACTTTATTCTTGTGATTCTTGGTAAGATTTGAGGCCTAGGAAGGATATATATCATTCCTCGTTGTTTTTATGTGGTTTATTTTGATTTTGGGTTGAGGTTTGAGTTTGAAAATGGGTTTGTTTTGGGATGGTATGATTCTTGGTTGGGTGTAAGATTTTGGGGTTGTTTAATGATGTGTATTGAAGGTTTAAAGTGTTTTAATGTTTTTGAGTTGTTGTTATAAGTGTTGTTGAGGTTGGTGAAGGTTTTAATGTGCAAAAATGGTGATTTTCGATGTGCAGAGGTTCGCGATCGATCGATCGCGAGCCATCAGTAGGCTCCAGAAGCCTTTGGCGATCGATCGCCACTTTTGGGCGATCGATCGGTGAGGCTGGCGATCGATCGCGCTAAATGTGGCGATCGATCGCCGAAGACAAAATTTTTCAGCAACGGACAGTGTGATCTCGCGATCGATCGGGACACCTTGGCGATCGATCGCGAGACACACAAATGTGTGATTTTGATTATTTTGTGGAATTTTTGGATATTGGACTATAATTGGCTTCTAATATTGATTTGCATGGTTGTGTAGAACCATCCTAGTTACCAACAACGTCAAGGAGATAAAGTTATTCAACTTCTCCACTTTTGAGACTAAGGTACGTAGTGAGACGTACGGGCATCGGACGGTAAATTGTGTTACGCTTTTTGTTAGTTCCGGACCTTATCGATGAGATTTTAAAGATGACAAAACATTTCAGACCGGATCGAGTGAAATCAGACTGACCAGAACGATCGCCCAAAACAGATCAAGCTGATAAGATGACAAAGCATATCAGACCGGATCGATGGATATCAGACTGACTAAACCGAAGCTTCATATCGATCTCAATCTTTATCAGATCAGAGCAATCTAGGATACATAAAGAATGGCTCCTCAGTCCGAATCATTAACGGCTATTTATTGTAGCATTTAATGTCGTAATTAATGCTACAAAGGACCAAAGACTGAAGATTGCCATAAAAGGTAAGAAGACAAGGAAGAGCTTACCTGACAGTCGCCGAAAGTATGAACCAGAACGGCAAGTATCCTGAAGAAGAAGACTGTAGCCACTCAGAGTTTAAGCAGAGTCAAAGTTGCACATTAAGGGAAATAATGTTGTTGGTACTTACAACTATAAAAGGATGCAACAAAAGGAATATACGTGACTCTCGCTGATCAATTGAAAAACGCACAAGAAAGCAAAACAGCACAAGCTTACAAGCTCAGAAGCTCTCGAGCTGAAATTATTCTTAAGCACGATTACTTTGTAACATTTGATCATTTAGGATCACTGTGCGCATCTTGTGTTTTCTGTGTTGAAAAATAGTAGTGAGAAACATATTGTAACTGTCAGACAGAGTGTGTCTGAGCAGATCGAGTGACTAGGAGTTTCAGACTGGTAGTGAGGTAAATCCAGCCTGAATCGGGTTTGTACAACATGATTGTATAAATCAAAGTATTCTAGTATAAACCTTCCTTAATTGGAAGAAGGGGAGACGTAGAAGGATTACACCACCTTCGAACTTCAAGAAACATATCCTGTGTATTATCTTTCTGCACTTGTTCCTTCATACTAGCCATCGAGCCGTTCTTACATATACAAGACCAGACCGTTCCGCACTTATACTTTCAGTGGTTTGTTCTGTACAAAAGTTGATTAAGAAACAGATTTCTTTCACTAATCCGAAAGAAATCACAAGGGATTAAATTTTACAAGGAGTGTTCATTCACCCCCCCTCTAAACACTCCGGACCGATCCTAACAAGTGGTATCAGAGCAGGTCATCTTAATCAGCACAAAGACACTTGAACTGATGGCATCTTTCAACAAAATTCCTATGTTCTCAAAAGAAGACTATGATGACTGGAGAATCAGAATGCAAGCTCATCTGGCAGCTCAGGATGACGATATGTGGTTCGTCATCACTGATGGACCAATGAAGATTCTGAAAGTCAATACAGCAGTCGCCATTACTGATGGTGAACCACAAATGGTAGAAAAGGACAGATCCCTCTGGACGAATGAGGAAAGAAAGAAAGCAAATCTCCATCACACTCTCAAACCCTACCATTTCCTCCTTATTTTCGAGTTGAGCTTCAAGGTGGAAGAGGAGTTCTTGCAAAAACTTTATTCTTGTGATTCTTGGTAAGATTTGAGGCCTAGGAAGGATATATATCATTCCTCGTTGTTTTTATGTGGTTTATTTTGATTTTGGGTTGAGGTTTGAGTTTGAAAATGTGTTTGTTTTGGGATGGTATGATTTTTGGTTGGGTGTAAGATTTTGGGGTTGTTTAATGATGTGTATTGAAGGTTTAAAGTGTTTTAATGTTTTTGAGTTGTTGTTATAAGTGTTGTTGAGGTTTGTGAAGGTTTTAATGTGCAAAAATGGTGATTTTCGATGTGCAGAGGTTCGCGATCGATCGCCGTTTCTGGCGATCGATCGCGAGCCATCAGTAGGCTCCAGAAGCCTTTGGCGATCGATCGCCACTTTTGGGCGATCGATCGGTGAGGCTGGCGATCGATCGCGCTAAATGTGGCGATCGATCGCCGAAGACAAAATTTTTCAGCAACGGACAGTGTGATCTCGCGATCGATCGGGACACCTTGGCGATCGATCGCGAGACACACAAATGTGTGATTTTGATTATTTTGTGGAATTTTTGGATATTGGACTATAATTGGCTTCTAATATTGATTTGCATGGTTGTGTAGAACCATCCTAGTTACCAACAACGTCAAGGAGATAAAGTTATTCAACTTCTCCACTTTTGAGACTAAGGTACGTAGTGAGACGTACGGGCATCGGACGGTAAATTGTGTTACGCTTTTTGTTAGTTCCGGACCTTATCGATGAGATTTTAAAGATGACAAAACATTTCAGACCGGATCGAGTGAAATCAGACTGACCAGAACGATCGCCCAAAACAGATCAAGCTGATAAGATGACAAAGCATATCAGACCGGATCGATGGATATCAGACTGACTAAACCGAAGCTTCATATCGATCTCAATCTTTATCAGATCAGAGCAGTCTAGGATACATAAAGAATGGCTCCTCAGTCCGAATCATTAACGGCTATTTATTGTAGCATTTAATGTCGTAATTAATGCTACAAAGGACCAAAGACTGAAGATTGCCATAAAAGGTAAGAAGACAAGGAAGAGCTTACCTGACAGTCGCCGAAAGTATGAACCAGAACGGCAAGTATCCTGAAGAAGAAGACTGTAGCCACTCAGAGTTTAAGCAGAGTCAAAGTTGCACATTAAGGGAAATAATGTTGTTGGTACTTACAACTATAAAAGGATGCAACAAAAGGAATATACGTGACTCTCGCTGATCAATTGAAAAACGCACAAGAAAGCAAAACAGCACAAGCTTACAAGCTCAGAAGCTCTCGAGCTGAAATTATTCTTAAGAACGATTACTTTTTAACATTTGATCATTTAGGATCACTGTGCGCATCTTGTGTTTTCTGTGTTGAAAAATAGTAGTGAGAAACATATTGTAACTGTCAGACAGAGTGTGTCTGAGCAGATCAAGTGACTTGGAGTTTCAGACTGGTAGTGAGGTAAATCCAGCCTGAATCGGGTTTGTACAACAGGATTGTATAAATCAAAGTCTTCTAGTATAAACCTTCCTTAATTGGAAGAAGGGGAGACGTAGAAGGATTACACCACCTTCGAACTTCCAGAAACATATCATGTGTATTATCTTTCTGCACTTGTTCCTTCATACTAGCCATCGAGCCGTTCTTACATATACAAGAACAGACCGTTCCGCACTTATACTTTCAGTGGTTTGTTCTGTACAAAAGTTGATTAAGAAACAGATTTCTTTCACTAATCCGAAAGAAATCACAAGGGATTAAATTTTACAATGAGTGTTCATTCACCCCCCCTCTAAACACTCCGGACCGATCCGAACACTTTTGATTATGTATATCATGGATAGTGAGTCCTTACATGTGATGGAATATGTGAAATGATAGTGATATATCATGATAATGGAATCAACTATTGTGTTTGATTATTGTGTGAGAATTGATGAATGTTCCGGTAGCTGTTATCTCCGAGCGAGGGAGGTACTTGCTGCTGTCATATGAAGCGATGGTAATATGATATTTGCCGCTGTCATGTCGAAGCGATGTACATGCCGCTGTCATTGTCAAAGCGAGGGATATCATATGATGCCGCTCTATGTCAAAGCGAGGGGTCCTAAAATTCCGCTGTTGTATCAGGACCGGAACAGTCACATTTCTAGTGATTAATGTGGAAGATTGTGGTTATAACTGGAACGTGGTATCGATCATTATATTCTGAACTAATGACTTTGTGCATGAGTTTATGAAACAGGAACAACAATGAAAATGTGCTATTGTGGTAAATCAGGGAGCATATATATATATATATATATATATATATATATATATATATATATATATATATATATATATATATATCTCATGCAACTATTTATGTTATGTGTTCGGATTTTTGTTGAATAGTGATGTATATGCTCATGGTGAGTTGTTCCTGTAGGTACATCTTTGGATTTGGAGGGCTATGGTCCGGGTTGAGGCAGTGAGCTTCGAGGAGCATTGTGAATTAGGATTCTGGATTTTGTATAGTCTCTACTCTAGGAGTAGTATAAATCTATAGCGTTAACATTCTTCGTTGGGAATGTAATTAATTAACTTTTGAAGTTTTATTTTGGCCTGTAATCCTATTAGCTCAAGGCTACAACCGGAACCATAACTTATCTTTTAATGCATGTTTAGCCCTATTTACTTGTTCATAACACTGTTAAGGTAGAGAGGCCTTACAACGTTGTTGTTGAATCAAAAACCATATCATAGTATAAGATCATACCTTTTAAAGACAGTACCGACATACTGTTACATATGATTCTTCCGATGACAATGTTTATTGTAGTTGCAGAAAATTTGAGTTTGCAAGAATTCTGTGCTCGTATGCCCTCAAACTGTTCACTTTTAAAAATGTTGTGAGAATTCCTGAGTTTTATGTTTAAAAAAGGTGGACGAAAAAGGCAAAAAAAAATTGTTGCTGAGACTTTTGAAAAAAAATAGAAGAATCTTTGGATTATATAAAAGAAGTAGATGAAAAGGGAAAGATTGGAATGCGCTACAAAAAGCTATGTCAGTTGCATAATCAATTGGTGACATGTGCTGCATTGACAGAAGACGCATATGAACTTGAAAGAGGTCTTATTCTTAAGTTAATAGAGGAAGTTGATATAAGTCTATAAGACAGAGGAATGTTTGCACAAACTCTATGTCACAAAGTAAGCAAGGGTAAACAAACTTTAAAGGATGATTGTAGTGAATTTACAATGAAAGGCTTTAAAGTTAAACAAAGTTCAAGAGTGAAATCTGGCAAACAACCAACGGGTGCTTTGGAAAAAAGCCAAAAGACAGAGAAAGTCAAATCCTAGCAACAAAATCATTTACAAATAATACACCTTTTGTCAATGACTATGATAAAAATGTTGATCAGATAATATTGTTTAAATGATGATTATAATGATTTAATTATTTTTGTTCAATCATGTGGCTAACATTTATCTTATTCATGTCACTTTTTGTTTTTTACAAATGATTGGCTCAAAGTTCATCTTGTCTTTGGAATACATCTAGCACATACTTGCCACAATCTTTTCATGTAAGTTATTTGTTTATAAGTACTAGTTTTATGGATTAAAATTTAATCTCACTCACTTATTTTTACGACGTGTGTAGTTGCATCAACCAAGTTCTACGTTGTTTGATTTGAATATTGTAGCAACTGAAAGTCAGCAAGATGCTAGCAAGCAAAACGAAGATCAAAATTCTCCCGAAAAATGATGCTGAACTCATATGTTGAATTGTTAGAGCATGATATTTTTTATTTTTTATACTATTAGTTCAGTTTGATTCAACAAGATATAGCATATGTCATTGGATTTATGTTACTTATTTACTTTATATCTAAACTTTCTATATGTTATTTTATTCTTCCAAATATATTTTCAATTAATATAGTTACTTCTGAGTAAGTTTAATTTTTTTTTATCTCTCTCTTCTAATATTGTTGATAATTTATTTTTTGAATGATTTTATTGTTAGGGTGATATATTTGCAAAAAAGTATACATTTTTTGTTTAATTGTTGAGATTAAATATAATTTTTCGGCTAAATTTAATTTTTTTGGTATTTTTGTACTAGTTTATAATGATTAATTTTTTTTTGTTTTGTTTTTTGGCATGTGTGTGGAAAGATTTCAAAATTTGTATAAAATGATAAATTTGTTCAGTAAGAATTGTTTGATAATAATTAGCACATCAAGGCACCAACAACCATTGGCAAATAGTATAGATACACGTATTGTTGGGATTAATAAAGGAATAATAAACTAATTGAGTTTTAATTATTGAAAGCCCAATTTATTGTTAATTTTGTTAATGAGAACAAAAGTATGGTAAGTTAATTATGAATAGTCAATTAGGCTAAAGAAATGCCACATTGAGTAATTGAGATATTTATGGTTTGTTTATAATGAGATACAAAACAATAGAGTGTAGTTAAGTAGTAAAGATGGGTGCCCCTCGCGCGCCGTCCGTCCGTCCGTCCGCTCCGCTCGGCACGGCACGGCACGACTCGGCTCATCTCATCTCGACTCGACTCGACTCGCCCCGACGCGACGCGTCGCGCGTGTCGCTGTCGCGAAGGCAGTCCTATCTTTTTACTACACGGATTTCAGGAATGACTTTTCATCTACCTGCAGAATTGATGTCAGATTTAAGTGTGAGACTTAAATCCATATTAATCTGATGTTAAGTGTTGAAACTTTTCATCTACCCCATTAAACTTTACACTTAATTTTGAGACCTTTGGAGTGGTCTGCTGCTCAGCTATATAAGCTACTTCAGCCATATGTTTTCATCACCCCGAAATTGCATTTCATATCATATCATATTATCTTGAGAGTACTACACACTGTTGAGTGTTCGAGTGAGTCTATCTGAGTTTCTGCTTCAATCCAAACAGAGGTGTTCGGACGTTGTACCTTGGAACTCTCTTGTCCAGGAGGCCAGAAGTTGTAGGCGGGCAATTTAGAGTTTACGGGCACACGGTTTACTGTGGCCTCGTCCATTTCAGATACTACACAAAAGAGTTTCTGCGCAGTATATTCAAACTGTTGTTGTAAGTTTCTACTGTTTACAAGCATCTTTACTTATAAGACAGTGTGTGTAAGCTTATCAGTTTTTCGTCTACTTGAACAAAAAGAAAAGCACTAACAATCGTAAACTCTAAATTGTTTTTATTTTGCGTATCTTTTTGTTCTGTTTTGTGTTCTGTCAAAACTCAGTTTTTCCTCAACTGCACTTTAACAAATTGTTACTGTCAAGTTTCATATTTATTTGAGATATTGTTTATGCATGGTTGATAGGTTTAATCCTACTGTTTCAAAACTGCTTTGATATTATTTGTGCTCTCCTATTTGTGTTCTGTTTTAGCTAATGGCTGACCAGTTTACCCAACCACCTGCTGTGAATAATGAGATTCCGGTGATCAAAGCTAACAGTACTGAGGCCGCAATGCCAATTCTGAGAAGTCCAATGCCGTTTCAATTTGAGAAACCGGAAAAGTTCAAGGGTTCCAACTTTAAACGTTGGCAACAGAAGATGATGTTCTTCCTTACCACCTTGAACTTGACCAGGTTAAGGAGGAGAAACCGGTGGAGGACAAAGAGGATCCTCAATCTGCTGTGATTGTTGAGTCATGGATGAGTGCCGACTACCTTTGTCGTAACTACATACTGAATTCTCTTGACGATGTACTTTTTAATGTGTATTCCCCCAAGGAGACTGCTAAGAATCTTTGGGAATCGTTAGAGACAAAGTATAAAGTTGACGACGCAAGCGCAAAGAAATTTGTAGCCGGGCGATTCCATGACTATCGAATGGTAGATGGCAAGAGCGTTGTTGAGCAATGCGAAGAGTTGCAGCTGATATATCATGAACTTGCTGCCGAAGGTATGGGGCTAAATGATGCTCTCCAAGTGGCGATGATGATTGAAAAATTACCGCCATCTTGGAAGGACTTCTAAAGCTACCTAAAGCACAAGCAAAGATGATGAGTCTCGAGGATCTTATCAGGAGGCTGCGCATTGAGCAAGACAACCAAAAAGTTGACAAGAAATCATTTGGAATGATTTCCAAGGCCAATGTGGTTGAAGTTGGGGACAACTCCCATGGGAATAAGCGCAAGCGTACTTTTGAACCCAAGGGAGATACTCAGACAAGGAGGTTCACAGGTGACTGTTATGTGTGTGGTAAGCCTAACCATAAGGCGAAGGACTGCACTCAACATCAAAACAATGACGGTAAGAAGAAGATAGTCCCTTACAAAGGCAAAGGCAAGAGGCCTGCACATGCCCACATTGCTGAGGACAACCTGAGCTCCGACATGGATGACATGCATCTGAGTGCTGTGGTTTCGGAGGTGAATCTTGTTGGAGGGAACTCCAAGCAATGGTGGGTGGACACTGGGGCTACTCGCCATATATGCGCCAACAAATGGATGTTTAAGACATATCAACTAGTCAATGATGAGCATTGCCACATGGGAAATTCAGCAGTCTCAAAAGTTGAAGGCAAAGGGACGGTTGTGCTAAAGATGACTTCCGGCAAAGAGTTGACTCTTACCGAGGTGCTCCACGTGCCAGAGATCCAAAAGAATCTCATCTCCGGAGCAGTGCTGAACAAGAAAGGCTTTCGGCTCGTGTTTGAGTCCGACAAAGTCATTCTGTCCAAGGGTGGTATGTTCGTGGGCAAAGGCTACTTGGCCAATAACCTCTTCAAGATGAGTGTAATGACTTTAGTTCCCAAGGCTAAGTCTAATGTAGAGGTTGTTGTTGATGTTAATGCAACAAATGAGGCTAGCACAAGCAAAAATAATGTAATGATTGTTGACAATGTGGCTAATAAAACTTTAAAGTTTGATTATTCTTGCGAGTCTTTACATTTGTGGCATGGTAGATTAGGACATGTGAATTATAAGTCCTTACAAAGGCTAATGTCTCTTAATATATTGCCAAAATTTAACATCAATCATAAACACAAGTGTGAGACTTGTGTAGAGGCCAAATTAACCAAGTCTTCATTCCACTCAATTGAGCGAAGCACCGAACCGTTAAACTTGATTCATACGGATGTATGCGATCTAAAGTATGTACAATCTAGAGGCGGTAAAAATTATTTCATAACATTTATCGATGACTGTACAAGATATTGTTATGTCTACTTAATGAGAAGTAAAGACGAAGCAATTGATATGTTCATTCACTATAAGAATGAAGTTGAGAATCAACTTGATAAAAAGATTAAAATTCTTCGAAGTGATCGAGGCGGTGAATATGAGTCACCATTTGCACAAACATGTGCTGAGAGTGGCATTATTCATCAAACCACTGAGCCTTATTCTCCCGAGCAAAATGGTATTGCTGAAAGGAAGAATAGAACGCTTAAGGAAATGATGAATGCAATGCTTATAAGTTCCGACTTACCTAGGAATTTGTGGGGAGAAGCTCTGCTTTCCGCCAACTATGTGCTAAACAGAGTACCACATAAAAAGTTGGATAAAACACCTTATGAATTGTGGAAAGGTCGTGCACCTAGCTATAAGTTTTTAAGGGTTTGGGGCTGTCTAGCAAAGGTACCAATTCCTCCTCCTAAACGGACTATGATAGGACCTAAGACAGTGGATTGTGTATTTATCGGATATGCGCAAGATAGTAGTGCCTATCGGTTTCTGGTACACAAATCAGATAATGCAGAAATGCATGTAAATACTATCATTGAGGCTAGGGATGCTTCATTCTTTGAGGAAATCTTTCCACACAAAACTCAGGCAGTGACTGAAACCAATGTTGAGAGAAATGTGGGGGATAGAGAATCTTAAGAGAATGTAGAATCGCCTAGACGAAGCAAAAGAGCGAGAAAAGAAAAATCTTTCGGCTCAGATTTTCTAACATATATGTTGGAAAAGGATCCGGCTACTTTCAAGGAAGCAATGTCTTCACAAGACTCTGATCTTTGGAAAGAAGCGGTGAACAGTGAGATAGAATCTATCTTACATAATCATACTTGGGAACTAGTGGATCTTCCTGCAGGTTGTAAACCACTATGCCACAAGTGGATCTTCAAGAGGAAGATGAAGGCTGATGGTACTATAGATAAGTACAAGGCTAGACTTGTAGTCAAAGGCTACAGACAAACTGAAGGTGTTGATTATTTCGACACTGTAAGGACCCTAATCCTTAAGTGCGGAATCAAGGCATAATAGAGCTATCATAATAATCAGAGTGTAAAAGTCTATGAGCTTAAGCATTACATGCCAAAAATAAGGACTACCAAAAGGATTAATTACATTCCAATCAATGAATGTGTTCAATTATAGTTTTATACTACTCCTAGAGTAGATACTATCCAAAATAATCATGTCCTTTTTGTCTCAAAAGAGTTCTTCACAAGGCTCACCACCTCAACCCGTTCAAGCCCTTCTATCATGCCAAAAAGGTACCTACAAGGACAACCCCCAAACATGAGCAATAATAATCATTCATATTCAACACAATATGAAGATAAAGCGTAAATGCATAATCATAATAAAACACTTCCTGTTTTCCCCATGCATTTCAAACGCTTCCCGTTTGGTTGTCCCTGTACCATAACTCATGAGTATAATCAATAGATTATTTTTAATGGTCTAAACATGTCATGACATATACCAGCTCATCAATACCAAATACTGATCACCAATCCCTAGTCTGTCCATCACAATGTATTTTAATGCCCCTCGCTTATTTACATATAGGCGGCATAGGATAACCTCGCTTCAATGGACTGCGGGACTCCCACCCCTCGCCTCTCATTGAGCGGCAAATACCCTTTCCTCGCCCTATATGATAACCACGCTCAAATGTGACATGCGGCGCTCCCACCCCTCGCTTCACATTTAGCGGAACCAAACCAAATAGCGGCAAGCATTAAAATCATCAAGGGATGACCACGACTCATGGGATGTGCACCAATAATCATATGCATCTATAAACATCATGCATAACATGTATTTGCATCCACAATGCAATACCACATATATACTCGCATCCAAAATGCATAAACAATGAGTATATAAGATACATGTACCGTTGGGGGTGCCCGTACGTCCACTACGTACCTTTCCAAAATGTAGGATATGGTAGGACTTCAATGCCTTGGCTGTGTTGCCACCTGGGATGGTTCTACACATTCACACAAATCAATATTAGAACCCAATAATAGTCCAATCCCAAAAATCCTACAAAAAAATCCAAAAATACCAAATTTTGGCCTTCGCGATCGATCGCCCATCACGGCGATCGATCGCCAAACCTCACTGTCCGAGAACCAAATTTTGCACCCTTCGACGATCGATCGCCACCCCTGGCGCGATCGATCGCCAGTCCCGCCGATCGATCGCCCAAGAGTGGCGATCGATCGCCAAATGCTTGAAAAGCCCACTGCCTGGGCGCGATCGATCGCCTGGAATGGGCGATCGATCGCCTGGAATGGGCGATCGATCGCCTGGAATGGGCGATTGATCGCCAACCCCTGATACCCGAAAAACCTCCATTTTTGCACCTCAAAACCATTCCAACCCATTCCAACACTTATACAATCAATCAACAACATAAATAACAACTTAAACCACCAAAATACACCTTAAAACAACCATAAATCCAACCCCCAAACAAAACCACAATAACCCAACACAAACCCATTTCAAAACCATTTAAAATCATACCAAACTCAAACAAAACCTTACAAAATTAACCATGAGGTATCCATACCTCTTGGGGACCTCAAATCACCCAACAATCTCCACAAATCAAGATTTTTGAAAGGTTTCTCTTCTCCCAAAAGCTCAAGCTCGAAAATGGAAGGGAAAGGGTTTGTGGATTTGATTTTGGTAAAGTTAAAAAGTGATGGATGGTAAGGTGGGGTTGGGGATATAAAAGGTGAGTTTATTAAAAAGCAATCCACAAATCATGGTGTATAAAACACCCCAACATGATATTTTCCAAGGCATTAAACCAAATACACCAAAATACAATTAAACACATGATTTCTAATTAATTGCTAACCAAGGCAAATAAATCATGCTTCCAACAGTAAATCCCAACATGCACCCTGAAATGCTATCCCGGGTTACTCTAACATGTGACTAAGCATTTCCACATAATAATACTAACACATAATTAATTACTACCATAATTAATCATATAATCACAATTAATGCACCAGATGCAATTAACCATTTCGGGGATATCACAATACTCCCCTACTTATAAGATTTCGTCCTCGAAATCACATGCACTTACCCCAATAGGAAACTAAACATAAACACATACCAGAGAATAGTTCCGGGTAGTGCTGCACCATATGCCGCTCCGTCTCCCACGTAGCCTCCTCGACACCCCTGCGATCCCACTGAACCTTGATCATAGGTATCACTTTATTCCGAAGTCTGCGGTCTGCTTGATCCAGAATTCTAACAGGCCGTTCCACATAAGATACATCGGACTCTAACTGAACTTCGGAAGGCTGTAAAACATGCGACGGATCCAGCTCATACTTCCGCAGCATCGACACATGAAACACATCATGTATACCAGATAAAGAAGGCGGCAAAGCCAGTCGGTAAGCTAAGGTGCCAATGCGCTGCAAAATCTCGTACGGTCCACATACCTCGGAGACAGTTTCCCGCGCATCCCAAATCGCACAACGCCTCTGAAAGGCGAGATCTTCAAAAAGACCTTATCTCCCAACTGAAATTCCAACGGTCTCCACCGTTTATTCGCATAAGCTGCCTGTCTGTCCTGGGCCGCTTTCATTTTCTGCCTTATCGTCTTTATCTTTTCTTCCATCTCTCGAATCAACTCCGGTCCTCCGACCGATTTGCGGCCCAAATCATCCCAACACAAGGGTGATCTACACCGTCTGCCATAAAGAGCTTCAAACGGAGCCATCTGAATACTCGCCTGGTAGCTTTTGTTATAAGAAAACTCTACCAAAGGCACTGAATCCTGCCAAGAGGCATCGAACTCCAAAACACAAGCTCTCAGCATGTCCTCGAGCGTCTGAATAGTGCGCTCGGTCTGGCCATCCGTCTGAGGATGATAAGCAGTGCTCAATCTGACTTCAGTTCCCAAGGCTGACTGAAGACCTTCCCAGAAATGAGATGTGAAACGCGGATCTCGATCTGACACTATGGAAACGGGGATCCCATGCAATCTCACCACATCTCTAATATACAACTGCGCCATCCTCAAAAAGGTGAAAGTCACGCTATAGGGGATAAAGTGGGCTACCTTAGTCAATCTGTCCACAATCACCCAAATAGCATCGAAGCCTGAAGCACTCCTCGGCAAATGAGTCACGAAGTCCATGGAAATGTGCTCCCACTTCCACTTCGGTATCTCCAAGCTTCTCAACTCGCCGCCAGGTCTCTGTCTCTCTGCCTTAACCTGCTGGCAGATCAAACACCTCTTCACAAAAGCGACGACATCATTCTTCATCCTTTTCCACCAAAACTGACCACGCAGATCTCTGTACATCTTCTTCCCGCCTGGGTGGATGCTAAGTCTGCTACTGTGAGCTCGCTCCAAGATCCCTTTACGCAGCTCCGGCGTATTCGGAACCACCCAACGGTCACCCAATCTCAAAGACCCGTCATCGGCCACTCTGAATTTCGTTGGCTGACCAAGATGTACTAAAGATAACCACCTCTGAACCTCATCATCTGACCTCTGAGCTCTCCTGATGTTCTCATAGATGTCTGGCTCGGCTAACAGAGTCGATACATACACAGGCGATGCATCTATGTCAAAATCATAGCCCAGATGGCAATAGGAGGTCATCATGGCTGACAAATGAATGACGTCCTCAGCAGAACTCCTCACTTTCCGGCTCAAAGCGTCTGCTGTCAAATTGGCCTTCCCGGGATGGTACTCTATCTCGCAATCATAGTCCTTGAGTAGGTCCATCCACCTCCTCTGCCTCATGTTCAACTCTGCCTGAGTGAATAAAAACTTGAGGCTCTTATGATCCGTGTATATGGTAAATGAAGTACCATACAAATAATGCTTCCAAATCTTCAGGGCGAAGATGATAGCCGCCAATTCCAAGTTATGAACTGGATATCTGGTCTCATGCGGCTTCAACTGCCTCGATGCATAAGCTACCACATGCTTATCTTGCATCAGAACACACCCAAGGCCCTGAAGTGATGCGTCAGTATACATAACAAATCTGGAGTTCTCTGGCGCCGTCGTCAACCGGTGCTTTAATTCCTGGAAGCTCTCCTCACAAGCTTCTGACCAAAAGAAAGGCACACCCTTCTGAGTCAACTGTGTCAACGGCTTGGCAATCTTCGAAAAGCCCTCGACAAAGCGTCGATAATATCCGGCCAAACCAAGGAAGCTCCGAATCTCAGGCACAGAGTGGGGGCAGCCTACTCCATCACAGCCTCAATCTTCTTGGGATCTACAGATATCCCGCTGCTCGATATGACATGCCCCAGAAACACTACACTGCTCAGCCAAAATTCACACTTACTGAGCTTAGCATACAACTGATGCTCTCTGAGAATCTGAAGCACTGTCCTCAAGTGTTTCACATGCTCTTCCTCACTCCGGGAGTAGATGAGAATGTCGTCAATAAACACAATGACGAACTGATCAAGATACGGCTGAAACACTCTGTTCATCAGACTCATAAAGACTGCTGGAGCATTCGTCACGCCGAACGGCATCACTAGGAACTCATAAAGTCCATATCGGGTCCGGAATGCTGTCTTCTGCACATCTTCCTCTCTGACTCGAATCTGATGATACCCGGATCTCAAATCAATCTTACTATACACCCTGGTACCTTGCAACTGATCAAACAAGTCATCTATCCTTGGGAGAGGATACTTGTTCTTCACTGTAGCCTTATTCAGTTGCCGGTAATCGATGCACAACCGCATCGAGCCATCCTTCTTCTTCACAAAGAGAACTGGTGCGCCCCATGGCGACACGCTCGGGCGTATATATCCCTTGTCCAGGAGATCCTGCAACTGTTCTTTTAATTCTCTCAACTCAGCCGGTGCCATCCTATAAGGTGCACGAGAGATAGCGGATGTCCCTGGCAACAACTCGATCCCAAACTCAACTTCCCTAGCCGGTGGAAATCCTGGGATCTCTTCTGGGAATACATCAACGAACTCTGCTACTACTGGTACATCCTCAACTCTTAACTCCTTATTCTTCCCAGACGTGTCCACGGCATAAATGAGATAGCCCGTGTGACCACGTTCCAATAGCTGAGTCATCTTGATCGCTGAAATCAACGGAATCTTCGCACGAGAACCATTGCCATAGAAAGTCCACTGACTGCCCAACTCAGGTCTGAACTTCACTGTCCTCTGCCGGCAATCTACCACTGCCTGATATCTGTTCATAATATCAATACCCAAGATGCAGTCGAAGTCTGACATACCCAGCACAATCAAGTCTGATCTCAATTCGTTGCCCTCAAAATAAATGAGGCTATCTGCCAAAAACTGATCAGCAACGACATTTCTTCCAGTGGGTGTCGAGACAAGGAGAGGCGTGGGTAAAGAAGACGTGCGCATATGGTGTCTTTCCACAAAACCCACCGATACAAAAGAATGGGAGGCACCTGTATCGATCAAAATAAAGGCAGGGTACGTAAATAAATGACACGTACCGGCGATCACCTCCTCTGGGGCTGCCTGGGCCTGCTCTCTGGTCAGCGCATACACCTGTCCCTGGGGCGGTCCTACTGTCTGACCTCCCGATGGTCGAGGCCCAAACTGCTGCCTCTGCTGCACTGCTCTCTCATCAAATCTCGGCCGGTTGCCCTGGAACTCTGACTGTCCTCCCCGAGTGGGGCAATACCGAGCGATGTGGCCCATCTTGCCACAGATATAACAGGCAGGACACTTGTTTGAAGAATGTGGCCCTCCACAATTGTTGCACCTCGGCTCTCCCGGCCTATCCCCTTGTGAAGACCCTCGGTTGGCGGATCAATTGCCCTTCTTGCCATCCTGTTTCTGACCATAGTACTTCTTTCCACCAAAACGTGAAGATGAAGAGGCGCCACGAGGCTTAAATGGTTCTCCCCGGGGCCTCAAACTGTCACTAGTCTGCCTCTGATGCGGTACTGGTGGTGGCATAGTACTAGCATAAGCTTCCACCCCTAGCTCGGCAAGCTCCGCCCTTGTGAGAGCATCATCAAAAGAAGTTGGGTTATTAGTGATAACCCGGTCATAGAGCTCCGGTCGCAATCCCTTCATAAAATTCCTCATCTTTGCGTGCCCACTGGTGGCAATGTGGGGAACGTACCTCAGCAACGAAGAGTACCGTGTGGCATAGTCTGCCACTGTCATGTTCCCCTGCTTCAAACTTGTAAATTCATCCTCCTTTGTCTGTCTCGCCGCTGCGGAGAAATACCGGTTCAGAAACCTAGTCCTGAAGAGTGTCCAATCAATCACAGCACCTAGTGCTCTTAGCTCCATCACCGTGCTCCTCCACCACATGAGAGGTTTCTTTGCTAACTGAAACTCCGCCAGCCTCAGCCAAGCTGTCACAGCACAAGGAGCCGATACAAAGATCTGTTCAAGTCTTTCCAGCCACTTCTCAGCCTCTTCTCCGGACTCTGTCCCCTCAAACCGAGGCGGATGGTAAGACAGAAACTGAGTCAAGCTAATCTCACCCGGTAGCAATAACTGAACCACTGGTTCCATGCCTACGGCCGGTGGAGGTAGAGGGTTTGCCTGTCCGATACTTGCATTCACACTACCAACATTTCCAACCTCCTCATTAGCAGCCATGCTGTAACACAAATGTTAACAACAATTCCAAAGCAATATATATGTTATGCCGTTAGATAACAGGAATGAGAATAAGCACGTTAGTATAACAGGATATACATTAATATGCACCACATGCATAAACATGCTTCAAATGTAAGCACCTAGCCAAACATGCTAAGGCTACCCTTCACTCGTTCCCGGGTTCTCTAACCACTGCTCTGATACCACTAATGTAAGGACCCTAATCCTTAAGTGTGGAATCAAGGCATAATAGAGCTATCATAATAATCAGAGTGTAAAAGAACGTGTTGAGTCTATGAGCTTAAGCATTACATGCCAAAAATAAGGACTACCAAAAGGATTAATTACATTCCAATCAATGAATGTGTTCAATTATAGTTTTATACTACTCCTAGAGTAGATACTATCCAAAATAATCCTGTCCTTTTTGTCTCAAAAAGAGTTCTTCACAAGGCTCACCACCTCAACCCGTTCAAGCCCTTCTATCATGCCAAAAAGGTACCTACAAGGACAACCCCCAAACATGAGCAATAATAATCATTCATATTCAACACAATATGAAGATAAAGCGTAAATGCATAATCATAATAAAACACTTCCTGTTTTCCCCATGCATTTCAAACGCTTCCCATTTGGTTGTCCCTGTACCATAACTCATGAGTATAATCAATAGATTATTTTTAATGGTCTAAACATGTCATGACATATACCAGCTCATCAATACCAAATACTGATCACCAATCCCTAGTCTGTCCATCACAATGTATTTTAATGCCCCTCGCTTATTTACATATAGGCGGCATAGGATAACCTCGCTTCAATGGACTACGGGACTCCCACCCCTCGCCTCTCATTGAGCGGCAAATACCCTTTCCTCGCCCTATATGATAACCACGCTCAAATGTGACATGCGGCGCTCCCACCCCTCGCTTCACATTTAGCGGAACCAAACCAAATAGCGGCAAGCATTAAAATCATCAAGGGATGACCACGACTCATGGGATGTGCACCAATAATCATATGCATCTATAAACATCATGCATAACATGTATTTGCATCCACAATGCAATACCACATATATACTCGCATCCACAATGCATAAACAATGAGTATATAAGATACATGTATAGTTGGGGTGCCCGTACGTCCACTACGTACCTTTCCAAAATGTAGGATATGGTAGGACTTCAATGCCTTGGCTGTGTTGCCACCTGGGATGGTTCTACACATTCACACAAATCAATATTAGAACCCAATAATAGTCCAATCCCAAAAATCCTACAAAAAAATCCAAAAATACCAAATTTTGGCCTTCGCGATCGATCGCCCATCACGGCGATCGATCGCCAAACCTCACTGTCCGAGAACCAAATTTTGCACCCTTCGGCGATCGATCGCCACCCCTGGCGCGATCGATCGCCAGTCCCGCCGATCGATCGCCCAAGAGTGGCGATCGATCGCCAAATGCTTGAAAAGCCCACTGCCTGGGCGCGATCGATCGCCTGGAATGGGCGATCGATCGCCAACCCCTGATACCCGAAAAACCTCCATTTTTGCACCTCAAAACCATTCCAACCCATTCCAACACTTATACAATCAATCAACAACATAAATAACAACTTAAACCACCAATATACACCTTAAAACAACCATAAATCCAACCCCCAAACAAAACCACAATAACCCAACACAAACCCATTTCAAAACCATTTAAAATCATACCAAACTCAAACAAAACCTTACAAAATTAACCATGAGGTATCCATACCTCTTGGGGACCTCAAATCACCCAACAATCTCCACAAATCAAGATTTTTGAAAGGTTTCTCTTCTCCCAAAAGCTCAAGCTCGAAAATGGAAGGGAAAGGGTTTGTGGATTTGATTTTGGTAAAGTTAAAAAGTGATGGATGGTAAGGTGGGGTTGGGGATAATAAAAGGTGAGTTTATTAAAAAGCAATCCACAAATCATGGTGTATAAAACACCCCAACATGATATTTTCCAAGGCATTAAACCAAATGCACCAAAATATCAATTAAACACATGATTTCTAATTAATTGCTAACCAAGGCAAATAAATCATGCTTCCAACAGTAAATCCAACATGCACCCTGAAATGCTATCCCGGGTCACTCTAACATGTGACTAAGCATTTCCACATAATAATACTAACACATAATTAATTACTACCATAATTAATCATATAATCACAATTAATGCACCAGATGCAATTAACCATTTCGGGGATATCACAGACACATATGCTCATGTATCCAGGAAAACGTCTATAAGGTTAATAATTGCATTTGCTGCGTTATATAACCTAGAGATCCATCAAATGGATGTAAAAACAGCCTTTCTAAATTGAGAGTTAGAAGAGGAGGTTTACATGGACCAACCTGAAGGGTTTGTAGTTCCTGGGAAAGAAACAAAGGTGTGTAGACTTGTGAAATCCTTGTATGGATTAAAACAGGCACCTAAACAATGGCACGAAAAATTTGACAGTGTCATGCTTTCAAATGGGTTTAAAACAAACCAATGTGATAAATGTGTCTACGTGAAAGGAGACAATACAAACTATGTGATAGTATGTCTCTACGTAGATGACATGATAATTGTTGGTAATAACAATAACATCAATATTACCAAGAAAATGTTGTCACGAAATTTTGAGATGAAAGACCTAGGTCTTGCAGATGTGATTCTTGGGATGAAGATCACAAAACATGCAGATGGATATTCTCTCTCCCAAAGTCATTATGTTGAGAAGATACTTGACAAGTTTGATAAGGGAAATAATACCATCGCGAGAACACATATGGAGGTGGTGTCAAATCTTTGCAAGAATCGCGGAGAAGGTGTGCAACAACTTGAGTACTCTATGGTCATAGGTAGTCTCATGTATCTCATGGACTGCACTAGACCTGATATAGCTAACTCAGTCAACAGATTGAGCAGATATACGAGTAATCCCAGTTATGAGCACTGGAAGGCAGTAGTTCGAGTTCTTAGATAGCTAAGATACACTACTAACTACGGACTACATTATACAAGATATCCAGCAGTAATTGAAGGGTACTCAGATGCGAATTGGATATCGGACTCCAAGAATATAAAGTCCACGAGTGGATATATATTTATAATTGGAGGTGCAGCTGTTTCTTGGAAATCATGCAAACAGACATGCATTGCTAGATCAACTATGGAATCTGAGTTCATAGCTGTAGATCTTGCAGCAGAAGAAGCTGATTGGCTTTGGAGTTTCTTGGAGGACATTCCAATGTGGTCAAAACCTGTGCCACCCATTAGCGTGCACAGTGATAGTCAGTCAGCTATGGGAAGAGCACAAAACAATGTGTATAATGGGAAATCTAGACATATACGTCGGGACATAAATCCGTGAGAAATCTACTGAAAACCGGTGTTATTTCTCTAGATTATGTGAAGTCTAAAGAAAACATTGCGGACCCATTTACGAAAGGTCTAACGAGAGACCGAGTAGAGATTTCATCGAGGGGAATGAGGTTGAAGCCCATGAAATTGATTTCCAACCATGATGGCAACCCAACCTGAATTGTAAAATCTAATTTGTAGGTTCAATGGGAAAACCGAATTGTGGGGGGGGGGGATCGAACAAAGCACTCGGGAAATTGAGTTCCTTGCCTATTCCTGTGATGAAAGAGTGATAGACCTGTACTTTGGGAAGGCTGAGCTCATGCTCTTAATGATTCTTCTATCTCGAGATGATAAAGTGGGGTATTACATGATACTCTTTAGGAGAAATCGCATATATCGAATGTGAAGGGGCCGCTTCTATGAGATGACCTGAGGGCTAAATCTCTAGAGCATTCGATGAAACATCCAAGGCAGTCCAGGGCCAAAATGGACAACAACGAAAGAACCAATAATAGTGTGGAGATGAAGCTGCGTGAGTATTGTTGTCTTGTTATACTTAAAACGTCGAACAGTTCAAGGCATCACGTCCACTGGTTGACAAGTATATCCGATAATACTTTACTAAGGAAGGTTCAAGGTTAACCACCATCTATCATGATGCAGTGGATTCTCAAAGTACTCTCAAATCTTCATCTAGGTGCATTGTGTTATTTTTTCGCCATATTGCATTCATGTGGGGGATTGTTGGGATTAATAAAGGATTAATAAACTAATTGGGTTTTAATTATTGAAAGCCCAATTTATTGTTAATTTTGTTAATGAGAACAAAATTGTGGTAAGTTAATTATGAATGGTCAATTAGGCTAAAGAAATCCCACATTGAGTAATTGAGACACTTATGGTTTGTTTATAATTTGATACAAATCAATAGAGTGTAGTTAAGTAGTAAAGATGGGTGTCCTTCGCGAGCCATCCGTCCGTCCGCTCCGCTAGGCTCGGCTCGGCACGGCACGGCACGACTCGTCTCGACTCGCCTCGCCGCGCCACGCCGCGCCGCGTCGCGTCGCGTTGCGTCGCGCCGTGTTGCGTCGCGCGTGTCGCTGCCGCGAAGGCAGTCCTATCTTTTTACTACACGGATTTCTGAAATGACTTTTCATCTACCTGACTTTTTCATATTTTACTGAGTATTAAGTTTGAGACTTTTCACCTACCTGCAGAATTGATGTCAGATTTAAGTGTGAGACTTAAATCCATATTAGTCTGATGTTAAGTGTTGAGACTTTTCATCTACCTCATTAAACTTTACACTTAATTCTGAGACCTTTGGAGTGGTCTGCTGCTCAGCTATATAAGCTGCTTCAGCCACATGTTTTCATCACCCCGAAATTGCATTTCATATCATATCATATTATCTTGAGAGTACTACACACTGTTGAGTGTTCGAGTGAGTCTGTCTGGGTTTCTGCTTCAATACAAACAGAGGTGTTCGGACGTTGGACCTTGGAACTCTCTTGTCCAGGAGGCCAGAAGTTGTAGGCGGGCAATTTAGAGTTTACGGGCACACGGTTTACTGTGGTCTCGCCCATTTCAGATACTACACAAAAGAGTTTCTGCACAGTATATTCAAACTGTTGTTGTAAGTTTCTACTGTTTACAAGCATCTTTACTTATAAGACAGTGTTTGTAAGCTTATCAATTTTTCGTCTACTTGAACAAAAAGAAAAGCACTAACACGTATCACTAAAACAACATGTAGGGCATAAAAATCGAACCGGTGCACATCCCTACACCCCATTCCGCCAACAGTAAGTTACCATAATACTTGAGAAGGTTCAATGAAAACACAATACCGTTCTTTTTTCACGAATTTGCCAGAGGAATGGCATAAAAAAGAAATGCCTCGAACATTTCAGAAACTGGGTCAGGAAAGGAGGTCTTCATACCTCAAAAAAGGGGAGAAAGATTCAAAAATGATATCGATGTGAACGGGATTGGAAGGATTGAATCAGATTTGGATTGGGACTTTCAAAATCAGAGCAAATAGGCCTCGATTTTACAGAACAACGGTAAAAGATAGTGGTAGCAGAAACCCATATCTAGTAGACCACCGAAAAATGAGCTACATTAAGGATAAATTATTCGTGGATACAGTTAAAGGCATCCAACAAGCAAATGTCGAAAGGAGCTTGGACACAATAACCACAAAGTGGATTGGTATATCCTTCAAAACAAACAAAGAGGAAAGGAAATGGATAGAAAGATGCATTGTGGGAGAACTGCATAAACCAGAACATAGAATACAAGCACAACGGGTACTAATCCTTAATTGTTATGGTGGTAAAAGAATTATACCTATGAATGGACGAAGAGTTTTGATTTTTTATGAGAAAAAGCAGAACTTAGATTCATTGTTTGAAGAAGAAAACGAATGGATGGGTTTATGGTTCAAAGAAATCGGCTCATGGAACAACTTGATGAGCACTCCTCCCCGTGAAGTCTGGATTTACTGCATAGGAATTCCAGCACATGCTTGGAGTTACAGATTCTTTAAATGGCTGGCCAACACCATGGGTTATCTTATGGAAGTTAGCAAACAAACCTTGAATAAAGAGAAACTGGACTCTGGCAAATTCTTGCTTTCAACACATGCAATAGAATTCATTAATAAAGTTGTGAAAGTTGAAATTGACGTACAGTATTCCAAATAAGACTGATAGAATGTAAACAATTTATGAACTCACCTTCTTCAGAATCCAACTTCTCCAATGAAGGCAAAATTAAAAATGTTGAAGAATAATTTGAGAAGTTGGAATAAGGAGGTTTTTCGAAACTTGGATGTTAGAATTGAGGAGACTAGGGGCATAATCCAGGATCGGGTGCGATCGCAAATCAAAGAGAATTACAATCTACGGAGGTTGAGTTAAGAAGGATCGAGTTGGGAAATGTACTATGTCAAATCAGGATGAAGGACTCGCTGCTTTTCCAGAAATCTAGACTCAAGTGGATTCAACAAGGTAATGTGAACTCGAGCTTCAGATTGACGGACAATGGGTTGATAATGTGGATGGAGTGAATTCAGGGGTCCAAATATATTTCGAGAACCGGTTCAAGCAAGAGGCCTGTAATAGACCTCGTATTTGTGATCTTCAGTTCAAGCAATTATCTGTCTTGGATAGTATTTTTTTGACGGCAGAGTTTGGTGAGGAAGAGGTCCGAAAGGCAGTGTGGAGTTGTGACAGTTTGAAAAGCCCTGGACCGGATGGTTTCAACTTCATCGATCGCCAAAATTTTCTGTTTCTCAGCGATCGATCGCCATGTTTCTCGCGATCGATCGCCAATGCATTTCACAGCCTTATTTTCCCCTGTTTCGGCGATCGATCGCCACATGGCTCGCGATCGATTATCGATGTCTGAAAAATTCAGAATATGACGATTTTGAGCTTATCTCATGGTTCCACTTCCTACAACTCATGTCATACCATCGAAACTTGTTCAAAATAAGACATAACAACATATAACCGCATATCCATAACTTCTCATGGAATCTTAACTCATATAAATACAAACATACAAAATTCGTAGCCAACTTCATAGTCAAGTTATCTTTCAAAACTACAAACACATATCTCATATAATCCTTACCAACTAGCTAGATTTCCTCTTCACTACAAGTTCCCCTTTGATTCCAAGCTCAAATCCAAGAAAAGAATGCGAGAGGAAGCAAGGTTATTGAAGAAAGATTTGTAGAGATTTTTAGGTGTTTGTGGTGTATTATATGTTTTCAAATCTGAAATGATTTAATATATATTCCAACAATCAATCCAAATGCATATGAAATTCATATTAAGGCCATTCAATTTCATGTATACTTATTGTCAAACTATGTGTAACTCATTCCATAACTTAACAGAGCAATTGCATAAGCAACATAATCAAGCATGGTTACTACCAATTCCATACTACTACCCACTTGATTATATTGCATTTAGTCACGTAATCACGTCCCTTTGTCATCTAACCACACTTCATATAATTACTTGTACTCGGTTCAACTCGAACTCGAGTCCACATTGTTCCATAATGATCCCAATAATCACATCAAATATGTATAATTCATATCGAGGCATTACAAAAATGCTCCCTCTGAATTTCAACAAATCACGAATGATATCTTTATTCCTTATAGTGATTTTATCCTTGTTTACAATTGATGACATTCTAGTATTTTCAAAAAACTATTGAAACACATTTTAAACATTTAGATATCTTTAAAAAGATTGTTATCCATAATGGATTAGTTATCTCAAACCCAAAAATGAATTTATTTCAAACAGAAATAAGATTTTTAGGTCATAATATTACTAAAGGCCATATAATTCCTATAAATAGAAGTATATAGTTTGCTTCTAAACTTCTGATCAAATTATTGATAAAACTCAATTACAAAGATTTTTAGGAAGTCTTAATTATATTTCTCCTTATTATAAAAATCTTACTCAAGATTCTTCTATCTTATATGACAAATTGAAATAGAATCATCAACCATGGACAGATAATCATACTTATGCTTTTAAGAAAATAAAAGAAACAATAAAACATCTTCCTTGCTTAATGTTAGCAAATCCAAATTGGGATAAAATAGTTGAAACAGATTCCTCTGATATAGGCTTTGGGGGTATTCTAAAACAAGTAGATCCTACTATAAACAAGAATATCTTATACGAATTTATTCAGGAAAATGAAATCCTAGTCAAAAGAATTATGCTACAATTGCCAAAGAAATACTTGCTTTAGTTAAATGTATCTTTAAATTTCAAGATGATTTATATAACCAAAAGTTTATTATAAAAACTGATTGTAAAACAGCTAAATTTATGTTCACTACAGATTTTAAGCATGATGTCTCTAAACAAATGTCTGCACGATGGCAAGCTCATTTAACTCCTTTTGATTTTGACATAATTTATAAAAAGGGTGAGGATAATAATCTTCCAGATTTTTTAACTCGAGAATATCTTGATAATTAATTTTCATGCAGGAATGTCTTCCTTTCCAAGAGGAACTTTCTCTTATAGAGGAAGAGGAGGCAAATGTACACCACCAGGACATATCCTGGCACAACATGGTAAACAAAAGCTAATAGCAAAAGATCTATCTCACGAGTCTAATGACCCACTCTATCAAGAATTTCTTGAATTTAAAAGACAGAAGGAAGGCTCTCAATCAAGCTCTAAACCATCTTTTGCAAAAATTGTTGCCACTGATGAGGAAGATACTCCTCTCAATTATATTTTAGATGATACCCAAGAAATTATATTTCTAATTGAATATAAAGACTTAAAATGAGAAATGGACCCATGGACTTTAATGCAGAGGTATATGAATACAAACTCATTTACTCACGGGACTTATAAGCCTCGAGCATACTATGAAGCTTTATTACTGAGTAATCATTCGTGTGAAATACAACACTTCACAAATAATCAAAAAGAAACTCAAAGAGAAAATTATAATTTTAATAAGCTTATTATAAAAAAGTTTGTTACCGCTGAAGAATGAGATTTATCTCCATTTAGAGAAAAAGAATTTACTTTTCAAAATATAATTTAATTAAATATAACTATTGAGATTATATTGATGCTTATAGCAAAGTTCTCTTATATGAGAATGAACGAAAGAGACACTCTTGGTTTATTAAACAAATGTGCTGAAGTTTATATACATGATATACAGAATTGGTTTGTACAATGGTGGACATCTTATGGTACCTACAAAAACTTTGCCTGATACTTTCAAAAGCATTATGATGCTTGGGTGGATTTATCTCCACAAATCCATAAATTACAACAACAGAATTATGGCATAGAAGGAATAGCTTCGCTGATGTTTTTCACTGAATTTTTCATTCCTTGCATCTGGAAATGGTATCATATTGTATCTTTTACGAATACCATGATTCCTTGTCTTAAACGACAATCTTATTCAAAATTATGGGACAAAATGCTTAAAGAAGACCCCGAGGCTCATCTAATTCATGGATTTGATATTTTAACTCATATGGAAAAACAAACCCAACTCTATCAGGCGAATTTCCATAAGAAGGATACCAATTCTCCTTTTGAACATATTTCCCGGAAACTTCTAATGAAGTCAGAACATGTTACATGTGAGATTCCTTATGAAATCATGTTTAATTTTATGAATGCATGTTTAATGAACATATGTAAGATGTTTGATTTCCGTTAGGACATGGTAGGAATAACAAAATACATGAAAGAAAACAACAAAATTAACTTGATTAGCTTGGAAGGACTTACATGCAATCAGGATATTAAAAAGGATGAACTTGCAAATTCTGGTGGGGCCAAACTAAGAGCTGAGTAAACCTAAAGGGTTATGTTGCAAATATCACTATATAAATCCCCAATTGAATCAGATAGCGATTAACATTTACACACCCATTTCCTTCTTTTTATCATTTCTGATTCTGAACAAGTTTCATCAAATTTGGTATCAAAGATCAAGAAAACTTTGGGTAAGTGGATTTTTGTTTCTATGCTTGTTTCTGAGTGAATCGCTATACTTGTTTCTGGATGAATCTCAAAGAGTTAATGGAAACCAAATAGGTTTAGTTTAAATTAGGAAGAATTATGTTGAATAACTTGTGGTATATGAAACACATAGTGAAATTGTGATATTTGGATGATGTTTGTTGAATTGAATGAAGGGGTGATGGAGTTTTTGTGGTTAAAGGTGGAAGGATGGTAAAACATGGAGAATTAGAGTTACAGGACGCACCGATCGATCGGTACAGGTCACCGATCGATCGGTCGAGAAGAAACAAATTTCCTGCATCAGTCGATCGATTGAGTATGTTGGGCGATCGATCGACGAGTGATTAGCGATCGATCGGAGATAACACCGATCGAGCGGTCAAGGAAAATAACAAGTTCTGGCATGCTCGATCGATCGAGCATCTTGGCAATCGATCGAGGAAGACTGAGCGATCGATCGGTGATACTTACTGATCGATCGGTAAGACAAAAAATGATTTTCCTTTTCTTTCTTTCTATTTTCAATTTCTGTATGGTTAAATGATTGATGCTATATTTCATGATACTTGTATGAATACTTATGACGGAGGAAATATGAAACGATGATATGATTCTAATATTATTATATCTGTGTAGAGCCGTCACACAATACTGGACATCGAACAGGGTGAAGGGTCTTGTTGGTGATCACTCTACCTATTTTGTATCAGGTATGTGGGACGTAAGAACATTTGTGTTATCATTCATACCTTATTGTGAATATTGTATGAAGTAGAATGAGTGAATATCAACGCATTGAGGCGTGTTTGTGTACTATTGCGAGGCATGCCGTAATATAATATTTGAGGTTCTTATACGAAGTTGAAATGCAATATACATTGGCTACTCTTATGATGGGATCATAGTGAGCGTAATATCAATGGTATATGTGCTACTCATATAAGAATAAATATTATATGCAGCCTGGAGATTTGAAGATGTGAATTCACATGGATGAGTTTACTATGACTTTACGATTGAGATGGGATTATGACATGTCATGACATTTACATTATATATATTGTAGAAATTATATTATGTTTGAGTATGCTACATGAACAACTAAAGGAACCCGAGATACAAATGAGATACAGGGAGTTTTTATAACTACCGTATTGGTGATTTAATTGTACTATTTGTTGCTTATATGTTGATTTCATAACGTATAGTGCAATGTTGTTCATGTATCTTTTGTGGGTTGTTCTGTAGGGATATTTTGGGCGAGGGAAGCCAGGATTGTGGGTCCTTTTTGCTGCATCAATGATGATAGAGTAGTCGATTAGAGAACAGAGAAGACATGTCTATTTTGAATGTATTTAAAACTATGGCATGTAATCAATGAATACATAGTTATGTTACGTTTCTGATGCAAATATAATTAATGTTCATATTATTATGTCATTACGATTAAGGCAGTGATGGCCTTACATTAGTGGTATCAGAGCATATATCTGGGTTTTGGGTAGACTACTGACCTAGTGGGGTCTAGGTGCACTGAGATATACGTTATGATTACTATATGTTGTTGTCGTTGTTGTTGTTGTTGTTGTCTTCTATGTTCTGTATTAACAGGTATATTCTGGTGACCTGTATGTACAAAGCCTGGCTAATCTGTCAGAATGTGTGGATGATGCAATGAGTGTTAATGCCGGTGGAGGTCAAATCCCTGTGCCACCACCTACAGTCGGTCAAGGACTTGTTGAACAAGTATTGTTACCAGGAGAACTTAGCTTGACACAGTTTTTGAGCTATCAATCGCCAAAATTTGAGGGTACTGAAACTGGAGAGGAAGCTGAAGACTGGTTGGAAAGGATAGAACAAATATTTGTATCCGCTCCTTGTGCTCGCACTGCTTGGGTCCGATTGGCGGAATTTCAGTTATCCAAGAAACCATTCTTGTGGTGGAAAATAACTGTACATGAGGTACAAGCGCAAAGTAATTGACTAGAATGTATTCCTCACCCGTTTCCTTAATCGATATTTTTCTGTTGCTGCAAGACAACTGAAAGAAGAGGAATTTACAGCGTTGAAACATGGAAACATGAGTGTAGCTGATTACGCTCATCAGTACTCATCATTGTTACGATATGTTCCCCACATCGCTATCAATGTTAAAGCCAATGTGAGACATTTTATGAGAGGATTGAGGCATGGACTATTTGATCGGGTGATCTCGCAAAACCCTACCTCATTTGAAGATGCTAGATGAGAGCGGAGTTGGCTGAAATAGGGGTGGGTGCCTATAAGAAGTTGTTCCAACACAGCAGAAAGTGATATCTGACAGTTTGAAGCCCAGAGGTGATCAATTTAAAGCAAAGGGGGGATACTCATCATCCGTATCATCGAGATATAGTGGCAAACAATTTGGTGGAAGTCAGTTGAGTCGAGGACAGGCACAGACTATGGGGAGTCGACCTATTCGGTGTTTTCATTGTGGAGGGCCACACTTGAAAAAAATTTGTCCAAGGTTGGAAAGCGTGGGCAGTGCTCCAAGATCAGATCATGCGACATGTTTTGTCTGCGGTGTGATAGGTCATATAGCACGGAATTGTCCGAATCGTGTTGGACAGAGGGGAAGAGGAAAATCGTCGGAAAATCAATCGCAACATGGCTTACCTCCACGTACATTTGAGGGACCACCTGTTAGACCTTCTCAAGGTCAAGTGTATGCGTTGAATAGAGAACAAGCAGAAGCGGCTCCAGAAGATGTAATTACGGGTAAGTGTTTATTATGTACTTATCCTGCATTAATGTTGATTGATACGGGTGCATCGCACTCTTTTGTTGCACAAATTTTTGTAAAGAAGTATGATCTGTTTACGTCCCCATTGTTGGTACCTCTGGTTATCTCGACACCCGCGGGAGAAAAGATGACAACAGATAGTATGTTACGGGATTGCCTTATTGTTTGTGATGAAAATACTTTGAGGGCTGACTTACTGATTCTTGATATGCATGATTTTGATTGCATTGTTGGGATAGATGTCTTGAATAAATATCAGGCTCTTGTTGATTACTGTCGTAAAATAGTTCGGTTTCAGTCTGAATTGGGTCAAAGGTGGATCTTTTATGGTCAAGGTTCACGTGCAAGAATTCCGTTAATCTCTACAATGAAAATGTCACGTTTGTTAGAACGTAGACACCTGGGCTATATAATTTATGCTATTGATGTAGCAGAAAAGAAGGTAGATAGAAAGATAGAAGATATACCAGTTGTTACTGAATTTACAGATATCTTTCCGGATGAACTTCCAGGATTTCCACCAAGTCGAGCAATGGAATTTGAAATTGAACTTGCCAGGAACATCTCCAATTTCTCAAACACCGTATAGAATGGCTCCAACTGAGTTAAAAGAGTTGAAGACTCAGTTGCAAGACTTATTGGAGAAAGGATATATACGACCTAGTGTTTCTCCTTGGGGTGCACCAGTGTTGTTTGTAAAGAAGAAAGATGGGTCTATGCGACTATGTATTGATTATAGACAACTGAACAAAGTGACAGTGAAGAATAAATACCCTTTACCGCGTATTGATGATCTATTTGATCAATTGCAAGGGTCAGCCATCTGTTCCAAGATAGATTTGAGGTCAGGGTATCATCAAATACAAGTAAAACAGGCAGATGCACAGAAAACAGCATTCCGAACTCGATATGGTCACTATAAATTTTTAGTCCAGCCATTCGGGGTAACCAACGGTCCGGCTGTTTTTATGAGCCTGATGAATCAAGTTTTTCATGATTGTCTAGATCAGTTTGTAATTGTGTTCATAGATGACATTTTGATCTACTCGAGAAATGATGCTGAACATGCTCAACATCTACGAATGGTATTACAAATTTTGAGCGATAATCAATTATATGCTAAATTCAGTAAATGTGATTTTTGGCTGAACAGTGTGAAATTCTTAGGACATGTGATTTCACAAGAAGGTATTGCAGTAGATCGGATGAAAATAGAGGCCGTGTTGAATTGGTCAGCGCTTACCTCTGTGCCTGAAATCCGAAGTTTTCTAGGATTAGCTGGGTATTATCGACGTTTCATTGAGGGCTTTTCAAAGATTGCAGAGCCGTTGACAAAATTGACACAAAAAGGAATGCCTTGATACTTGTGAACAAAGCTTTTAGGAGTTGAATCATCGATTGACTACTGCTCCGATCTTGATCATTCCAGATGAGCACGAACAATTTACTTTGTATACGGATGCATCGTTGCAAGGATTGGATGTGTGTTGATGCAAAAGAAACATGTAATGGCTTATGCTTCACGACAGTTAAAGCCTCATGAAACTAGATACCCAGTGCATGATTTGAAACTTGCTGCTATTATTTTTGCGTTAAAGATTTGGAGACATTATTTGTACGGTACGAAACTTACTATTTTCACAGATTATAAGAGTCTAAAATTTTTGTTTACTCAGGCTGAATTGAATATGAGACAGAGGAGATTGATGAATTTACTGAAGGATTATGACTATGAAATAGAATATCATCCTGGTCGAGCTAATTTGACAGCCGATGCGTTGGGTCGTAAAGTAAGAGTAACAGCTGATGATGCAAGTCGACTATCAGCATTAATGACTTCTTATTGCCATTTAGGATATGATTTTTGATATTGGTACATCACCTGTGCGAGTATCAACATTGATAGTAGAACCAGCTATCTTTGAGAAAATCAAAGAGGCCCAGAAAATAGATGATGAGATTGTACAATGGAAAAATGAAATAGCACAAGATCAAGTATCTAAATTTCGTGTAGCGGAGGATGGTAGTGTGCGATTAAAAGATCGTTGGGTAGTTCCTGATAAATGTGAACTACGCCAAACTTTATTACATCATGCTCAATGTAGTAAATACAGCATGCATCCTGGTGGTAAGAAAATGAACCAATATTTGGCTTCCCATTTTTGGTGTGAAAGGAAAGTTATCACCACGGTATGTCGGTCCATATGAAATTTTACAGCGAATTGGTACATTGGTCTATCGTTTAGCGTTGCCGCCCTCCTTGTCTGGTATACACGACGTATTTCATGTATCGATGTTACGTAAATATGAACTTGATCAGTTACATGTCTTACAACCTTCAGAACTGCAGTTGGAACCAAATGTTTCTTATGTGGAACATCCAGTTTGCATTTTAGATCGCGCCGATCGTAAACTTCGTAATAAAATCATTCCTATGGTGAAGGTTCAGTGGGAAAAGCGGGGTGTCGAAGAGGAAACATGGGAGACGGAACAACATATAAGACAACTCTATCCTGAGTTGTTTGACGGTATGTGTAAAACTATTTATAGTGTATTATTTTATCCTGGTAAGTAGATGAGATTTCGGGTAGAAATCTTATATGGTAGGGAGAATTGTGATATTCTTTTGCAATCATGTTTAATTTTATGAACGCATGTTTAATGAACATATGTAAGATGTTTGATTTCCGTTAGGACATGGTAGGAATAACAAAATGCATGAAAGAAAACAACAAAATTAACTTGATTAGCTTGGAAGGACTTACATGCAATCAGGATATTAAAAAGGATGAACTTGCAAATTCTGGTGGGGCCAAACTAAGAGCTGAGTAAACCTAAAGGGTTAAGTTGCAAATATCACTATATAAATCCCCAATTGAATCAGATAACGATTAACATTTACACACCCATTTCCTTATTTTTATCATTTCTGATTCTGAACAAGTTTCATCAAATTTGGTATCAAAGATCAAGAAAACTTTGGGTAAGTGAATTTGTTGTTTCTATGCTTGTTTCTGATTGAATCGCTATACTTGTTTCTAGATGAATCTCAAAGAGTTAATGGAAACCAAATAGGTAGAATAGTTGTCGGTGTTGATTAGTTTAAATTAGGAAGAACTATGTTGAATAACTTGTGGTATATGAAACACATAGTGAAATTGTGATATTTGGATGTTGTTTGTTGAATTGATTGAAGATGTGATTGAGTTTTTGTGGTTAAAGGTGGAAGGATGGTAAAAACATGGAGAAATTCGAGTTACAGGACGCATCGATCGATCGGTACAGGTCACCGATCGATCGGTCGAGAAGAAACAAATTTCCTGCATCAGTCGATCGATCGAGTATGTTGGGGGATCGATCGACGAGTGATTAGCGATCGATCGGAGATAACACGGATCGATCGGTCAAGGAAAATAACAAGTTCTGGCATGCTCGATCGATCGAGCATCTCGACGATCGATCAAGGAAGACTGAGCGATCGATCGGTGATACTTACCGATCGATCGGTAAGACGAAAAATGATATTTCCTCTTCTTTCTTTCTATTTTCAATTTCTGTATGGATAATGATTGATGATGTATTTCTTGATACTTATATGAATACTTATGACGGAGGAAATATGAAACGATGATATGATTCTAATATTATTATATCCGTGTAGAGCCGTCACACATGATGTGACTAGAAATAAACACATCTATTGCGCTTAATTGTCTACGATTTGGTATATTTTGATGGATAAATTGATACATATGCTACCTAATCGTATATTTGTGTAAATGTAGTGAAGAAATCAAGCTAAAATGATGAAAGAAGGAATAAAGTGAAGAAAAGATGAAAAAATCGGAATCCAAGACACATGTTTCTCCTTTCTCCTCAAATTTCTATATGTTCAAGCCAAGTTTTGGAAATGTGATCCATAGAAACGTTGTAGAACTTTCTGTTATCTTAATGTGGACAGCTCATTCATCAAATTCGGAGTTTGTACGAGAAAGTTACGGACAAAATACAAAACTCGCCAGAAAAATGGAAGACAGGCGTAATTACGCCATTATGAGGCGTAATTACGCCAATGCTACGGCAATTGAAAATTTGAAAAATTGAAGACAGACGTAATTACGCCAGTTTTACACGTAAATATGCCAGAAATGCGGGAAGCCATAATTTTGACACGTCATCAGACGTCTTTACGCCAGCAGAGTTTTGGAAATTTTGAATTCTTGATTTCTTTCCTCCCCACATGGATTCTAACCTACTCCATCAGCCTCCCGACATATATCCCTCGAAATTAAGACCTTTGAACCATCTAGATAGTAGGTAGAATAGTTTTAGACTATTTTATATTTTGTCTTTTCAATTTTGTTGAAGAACGCTACGAAGATCGAAGCGATGGCGGGATTGACACCTCGACAAGCGGAGATCAGATTAGTTTTCTTTCCCTTGCTTTTATTTATTGTTTTCCGTAGAATCTGTGTAGCTAGTTTTTAATTCTTGGTTGAGGAAGACAATTCCTTGGATTTATTTATCTTGGGGAGATTCTTACGCTTTAATTATCAATTTTATTGAGTATCAAAAGTTTTTTCTGATTTTATTGATATGATTGTTGTGTTTGTTTATTGGATTGACAACCTAATAATCACTTACACAATCTAATGTTAATTAAGAAGCAACTAAGAATGATATTACCTGCTGTTGATGTTATTAAATTCTTAGGAAAAACGATTGGATGATTAATTCTAACGGCTGTAGTTTTTATTGATTAGATTCATCAACCTACTAGTTTTTGGAGCTATCATTGATTTAATCTTAACGGCTGTAGTTTTGGTTAAAGATTTGATAAGAGTTGAATTGGATGATGTTTTTATTTGACTACGATTAAGGTAAGGGAGGAATTAGATTTCCAATTGATGAATAATCAAACAAAATTGAGTATTTGTGAATCGATGAAATAGATGATAATTCCAAGGAAGAGTCGACCGATACCAAGAATCACTTTCATTAGTGTAATCTTTAGTTTTAATTTAATTAGTATAATTCACTCACAACCCCATATTTTATTTTAATTGTTTTGCTTTTGGTTTTCATTAACACAAGGATTCACACCTCCTCGTGGGATCGATCTCTACTCACACTACTACATTTTTGTTATCAATCTTGAGGATTGAGTGGGGTTAATTTGGGCGTACACGATAAGCGCTACCAAAACAATACTGGACATCGAACAAGGTGAAGGGTCTTGTTGGTGATCACTCTACCTATTTTGTATCAGGTACGTGGGACGTACGTACATTTTTGTTATCATTAATACCTTATTGTGAATATTGTATGAAGTAGAATGAGTGAATATCAACTCAATGAGACGTGTTTGTGTACTATTGCGAGGCATGCCGTAATATAATATTTGAGGTTCTTATACGGTGTTGAATGCAATATACATTGGCTAATCTTATGATGGGATCATAGTGAGCGTAATAGCAATGGTATATGTGCTACTCATATAAGAATAAATATTATATGCAGCCTGCAGATTTGGAGATGGTATTCACTGGGATGAGTTTACTATGACTTTATGATTGAGATGAGATTATGACATGTCATTACATTTACATTATATATAATTTTTAGAAATTATATTATGTTTGAGTATGCTACAGGAACAACTAAAGGAACCCGAGATACAAATGAGATACATGGAGTTTTTATAACTACCATATTGGTGATTTAATTGTACTATTTGTTGCTTATATGTTGATTTCATAATGTATAGTACAATGGTGTTCATGTATCTTTTGTGGGTTGTTCTGTAGGGATATTTTGGACGAGGGAAGCCAGGATTGTGGGTCCTTTTTGCTGCATCAATGATGACAGAGTAGTCGATTATAGAAGAGAAAAGACATGTCTATTTTGAATGTATTTAAAACTATGGCATGTAATCAATGAATACATAGTTGTGTTACATTTCTGATGCAAATATAATTAATGTTCATATAATTATGTCATTACGATTAAGGCAGTGAGGGCCTTACATTACCAAAGATCAGATGATTGAAATCTATCTTGAAGAAATGAGAAAGGACTTATTAACTCGTTTTGAAGATGATTTAAAATCTCATCAATCTGATGACCCAGATGCTTCCATGGCTTCTTCAACAAAGGACATAATTACCTGGATGATTTTCAGAATTCTCAAGTTCCTGCTAATATATCGATCGATGATATTTTCCTTACTCTTAAAGATACCATGAAAGAAAATGTAAAGAAATCATATTCTACTTCATCAAGTGGAAAAATGATCAAATGATGATAAGACGTCCTAATCAGCTAATACACGACATGCATTATTGCCAAATAAAAGCCGACAATAAACTTTGATAAAACAACTTTGATGTTACTGTTTTATTTTTATTTCAAGTCCGTGTATTTTATTTTGCGTCCACTCGTTCCCATATATAGGTATGTTTCGTTTCATTTAGGGGTATCCCCAGAAAAATCCCCTAGAAAATCTTCTCTGTACTCTTTGTGTAATGTACTACTTTTGTATTCCAGCAATAAAAGATCAAGTTTGTGTACATTTCTCTTCTCCTCTATTTATTTATTTGTTGTTTATTTCTCTTTGATGATAGGTTAAACCTATACTTGTGTTAAATTAGATCTAGCTGAAATATTTTTATTATTTAATTATTATTATACATAAATATACTTTTATTTTATATATGTTATTATTATTATTATTATACTTTTATTTTATATATGTTATTATTATTATTATATATATATATATTACTTATCATTATATTACTTATATTTTTTACAACTATAATTTTTATCATAATCTCCTAACCTTATCATCTATGTTGCACCGATACTCCAAAAAATTTTACGGTCAAGTATCTGGTACTTCTGGGATACGGATATGCGAGGATACGACACCGATACGTATCGGATACGCCACGATACGCCACGTGGCGTATCCGATGATAAAAAAATAAGTTTTTATTTCGGATACGTTTCGGATACGGTCAAGATACGCCCTAAGTCACATAAGTCGGATGCGAGAGCGGATGCGGATGCGGATGCGTGAGTGCGTCAATTTACAAAAATTTTTAGTGCGGGTGCGCCTTAATGCGCCTATTAAACATTAATAAATAAATATATATATATACATACATACTGATGAAATGAAGTTAAACATACATAATATATATCATATTTAACAAACTCACATCATTATTATATTATTTACAAATTTACAATATGAAGTTCTTAACAACTTTGGTGTTTGCAGCTTTACCATTCTTAAAAAAACATTAAAATTAGATTTTATTGAAGAATCTAACATTTACAGCTTTACAAAAATGTTATAACCAGTGCTACAACGTAATTTGAATCTTGTATTTGATCGTTCTTCTAGTAAGAATTCTCCGAAAAATATATTATAGAAATAGAAATGAAGTATTAAAGTTTTCTTTTATTTTAAGATATAAAATAACGAATTTGAAAAATGAAACCAAATTGTTTATATTTATTTCAACATGTTTGGTAATAGTATGAATTTATTAAAAATGACTCATATTATTTCCGGAGACTTATATTATTACTTTATGAAATGACTAATATAAACATTTAAATTAACTCAATAAAAATAAAAGTTTTATTTATAAAGTTCATTCTATTAATTTTCATGCAAAAAACTAAGATATCAAATTTATTATTATTTACTCCGCAAAAATGTTGCAAAATCACAGATTTATCATACTTTCTTTTATCACATATTTTAATCATTCATATGTTATTATGTCTTTTCATGATTCATTATCTATCTATTTACCATATAATATAATTTTCTTACCAACCCGAAATACCTAGAAACCATAAAAATTCATCTAAACCTAAAATCATTTTTTTTTATAATTACAAAAAAAAAAAATCGGAGAATTAAGGAGGATTAACAAGACTTAGTAACTTAGTGCGCGACTTAGTAAATCTTAGTGCGCGAATTTGGAAATCTTAGTGCGCGAATTAGGAAATCTTAGTGCGCGAACTAGAAATTCTTAAAGCGCGAACTAGAAATTCTTAAGTCGCCTTAATGCGCCGCACGCGCACCGAGTTCGCCAGTTCGCGGCCGGAGCGCCAGTGCGTTAAGGGGGGTAGGAGGATTATGTGACTTAGGATACGCCGTTGACCGTACGATACGGGTAGGATACGAGAATTTTCGATTTTTTTTAAAAAAATAGGGTTGAAACTGTAATTAAATTAAATTATTTAACTAAATCTTTATTTCCTAACCACTTTAATGTGTTTATGTCGATTACATGCTTGAAATTTTTAGATGTCCTGGATTAATATTTTACCATTTGTCGTGAAGTTGGTGAGTTTGCAACTTTATTCTGATTTCTAATGTGTTTAATGTTGATTATATGCTTGAAACTTGATTTATTACAAATATTATTAATTATATATTTATATATATATAAATAAATTAATAAAATTTGCCGTATCCGGACGTATCGTATTCTACAAATTTTGAAAATCCCGTGCAGTCGTATCCGTATCTGCGTATTCACGTATCCGTATCCGTGCAACATAGCTTATCATTATATTACTTATATTTTTTTATTTTTTATATGTTATTATTATTATATTTTTATTTGATTTATAAAACATGAAATCATAAAATCTTTTTAGTAAACTTCCAAATGAAGAAATTTGAAAGTAAAAGATGTAAAATTGCAAAGACTCTTTTTCCTGTTGCAAGCAGCCCTACCCATTGGGTAGGCGGCAGATTTTGAAATTGGGTTATAGTCAGTGGTGTAAACGAATCAAATTAAATCGAATATGAAGGAAATTTTAAGATTCGAAGTCGACTCGAAATAAGTCTATTCGAGTTTGAGCTCGAGTTCGAGCTCGAGCTCAATTCGAAGTTCGAATAATTTAAAATTTTTGGCTTAAATTCGACTTAAATCAAAACTCGAGCTCAAATTCAACTCGAAAAATTCAAACATACCAGCAAGCTATTCGAACTATCTAACTATAGCCAAAGCAAGCACATTGGCACGCTCATGGTATAAAACTATCAAAAGGTTCTCTTCCTACCTCTGAACCTCAATCCCCAATTTCAAAAAAAAAAAAAAAAAAAAAAAAAAAACAAGAAGAAGAACAGAAAACGCTTGGGTTTAGGTGCAAGGATTGTGTTCCCTTGATTCTGTCCGTGTTTCCCCCCATCCACGGTTCCCCTCCAAAATCAGATCTATGAAAATCCAACCTGCAACGGTGATACACGAGGTGATTTAAAATTATTACTTATTTGTGTTGCTGCTTACAAAAGATTTTACGATTATGTATATTTTTTGTCTGATTTGTGTTGAGTTTTAAGTGTGTAAATGATAAATTAGTTATTTTGTTTACTGATTTGTAAATTACATCTAGGGTGAGTTTGTTTTCATGTCGTTTTCTTCCCAAATTAGATGGTTTTTTATTTTTCGAGAAAAATGGGTTGTTTCAATTCATATTTTATTTCTTCCTTCTTTATTACTATTCTTTTAATTATCAAACTTTTGTTGCTATACTTATTATTTGTTAGCCACAAGTACGACCAAACAACCACTTTTTCCCATAGTTTTCTATGTCTTCTAATTTAATATTTATGTCATTTCTATTTGGATTTTTGGTGATTCAGTTTGGTTGTTCTTTGACAGGTGATTTTGGAAGAATTTGTGGTGCTGGGGATATTTTGTGTTGAAATTTGTAGTTATTGAGGAGATAATGTTGTCCAAAGACAATGATAGGAAGAGCACGTATGAGAATTCCAGAGGGTCGAAGTTTCTAGGTGACCTTGAAACGATAAATAAAGCCCTGCACGATGATAAATCTCTGCAGAGGCTTGGCTCTTCCACGGCCAGTAGCAGATCCAAGTCCATCGGAAAATCCAATTTGCGAGATTCAAGTGTGAAGCCGAGGGATATCAAGAATGATGCTAAAGATTCTTTTGAGAAAGAGAAGAAGTCTATTTGGAGTTGGAAGGGTCTAAAGGCCTTGACCCAGGTCCGGAACCGTCGGTTCAATTGTTGTTTCTCACTCATAGTCCATTCCATTGAGGGATTACCAGCTATCTTTGATGATGTTTGTCTTGTTGTCCTTTGGAAGAGGCGGAACGATGAGCTTACTACTCGTCCTATTAGGGTCCATGAAGGAGTAGCTGAATTTGAGGAACAATTGACACATTGTTGCTCTGTTTATGGTAGTCGGAGCGGTCCCCACCACTCGGCGAAGTATGAGGCGAAGCATTTCTTACTGTATGCTTCTGTGTGTGACACCCCTGATCTTGATTTGGGTAAGCATCGGATTGATTTGACAAGGCTGCTTCCTCTAACATTGGAGGACTTGGAAGAGGAGAAGAGCTCGGGGAAGTGGACAACTAGTTTCAAGTTATCAGGTAAAGCCAGAGGTGCAGTGGTAAATGTCAGTTTTGGATATGTTGTAATTGGGAATAATGGTACTGGGCCAGCTAGCAACAGTTATGTTCCTGAGATCCAGAGCTTGCAGCAGAATAGTAAAAGGCCAACAAAACGCCTGGGCCAATTTGATGACATGGACGAGGTTAACATTCCGCATGCACGAAGTCTTCCTTCAATGTCATCTACCTCAAACCGTTCTGCAGAAGTTATAAAGGATCTACATGAGGTTTTGCCGGTATCAAAGTCAGAATTGTCTGATTCAGTTAGCATACTTTATCAAAAACTTGATGAGACGTCTGATGCATCAGTTGGAAGTAAATTATCTCCTGATCCTTTATCCATTGATCATCATAAAATTGGTTCATTTGCTATTCCTGATGCTGGTGAGAGAATCCCTGATACTGAGTGTGAAATTAATGAGTTTTCTGTAATAGAGAAAGGGATAGAAGAGTTCACTGAAGAGGAGGTGAAACATGAAGATGATTCATCAAAGGTTACTCAAGGTTTTGGAGGTGATCCTGAAACTGTGAATCGTATTGAGTTCCCCATCAATGAGAATGCGCCCCTACAACCCTCATCTGAAGAAATTAATTCTCACAAAGATGAGCTATCAGTGAGCACCTGCAATTATAAAGAGACAGAGAGAGACACATGCACCAAAGAATCACTAATGAAAGAACTGGAGTCAGCATTAATTTGTGCCTCTGATTTGGTAGATGAAGGATTCGATTCTCAAGAAGATGAAAGTTGTGCTTTTCAACCTCCTAATAACATGGATGCTTATAGTAATTATAGAGAACGAAGGATGGGGAAATCACTTAGCTTGGATGATGTTTCTAAATTGGTAGCCGGTGACGTCTTAGACATGTTAGGTATAGAGCATAGTTCAATTGGCATGAGTTCTGGAAGTGAGCCCGAGTCTCCAAGAGAACGCTTACTACGGCAATTTGAGAAGGATTCTCTTGCCAATGGAGGTTTACTCAACTTCGACATTGACAATGATCCAAGCGAACCATTTTTTGATACTCCATTTGAATCTGTCTGGGGAACCATCTCTGAGGACCTCCATCACTCATCGATGAGTGAAGGCTTTAAGGAGATGCCTATGGCTGAAACAGATGCAATTAAAAATCAAACGAAGGCATCAAGGTTGGAGGATTTGGAGGCTGAAGCTTTGTTGTGCAAGTGGGGCTTTAACGAGAAGGCATTTCAACATTCTCCACCAAGTGCCTCAGGAGGTTTTGGCAGTCCAATTGACATACTCCCTAAAGATCCTTATCAGCTGCCTCCCATTGCTGAAGGTTTGGGTCCCTTTCTGCAGACTAAAAATGGTGGATTTTTGCGCTCAATGAATCCTACACTGTTCCGGAATGCCAAAACTGGAGGGGGCATGATTATGCAGGTGTCTAGTCCAGTAGTTATGCCTGCAGAAATGGGTTCTGGTGTGATGGAAATACTTCAGGGTCTTGCATCTATTGGAATTGAGAAGCTCTCCATGCAGGCAAGTAAATTGATGCCTTTGGAAGATATAACTGGGAAGACAATGCAACAAATAGCATGGGAAGCTATGCCGAGTCTTGATGGTCCCGAGAGGTTTGTTTTCAGTTACTATTGTTACATTGTTTGCGACATTTCTTTGTCTATATGTTTTCCTCATACCTAGTAGCTTATTTGCTATTAAATTTATCCATTTATCTTGTTTCAGGCAGCATGAATCTGAAATTATGATATATGTACCTGATGAGCAAAAGAGTGTAAAAGGTATATCCTCCGGTGTGAGATCAAGCATACTTGATTCAGGTTCTATTAGCGGTGATCCAGAATATGTCTCTTTGGAGGACCTTGCTCCTTTGGCTATAGATAAAATTGAAGCCCTTTCAATCGAGGGTTTGCGAATACAATCTGGTTTATCAGATGAGGATGCGCCTTCAAATATTAACACACAATCTATAGGTGAATTTTCGGCCCTGAAGGGAAAAACAGTCAATGTTGATGGCTCTATAGGTCTTGACGGTACCGGTGGATTGAAGCTGCTGGATGTTAAAGATAGTGGTGAAGATGTAGATGGATTAATGGGTCTATCACTAACACTTGATGAATGGATGAAGTTAGATTCTGGTGAAATCGATGATGATGATCTTGTTAACGAGCGAACTTCTAAAATACTGGCAGCACATCATGCTAGTTCACTGGACATGTTTCGGGGGCGATCTAAGGGAGAGAGGAGGCGCAGCAGGGGCAGGAAGTACGGTTTGTTGGGTAATAATTTTACCATTGCATTGATGGTACAACTACGTGATCCTCTACGAGACTATGAACCAGTTGGCACTCCAATGCTTGCTCTCATTCAAGTCGAGAGATTGTTCGTCCCACCAAAACCTAAAATCTACAGCACAGTTTCCGTACTAAGAAACTCCATTGAAGAAGAAGAGACCAAGGTTGCCAAAAAGGAAGACATTCTTGAACAGCCTAAAGAGGACACCATTTCTGATGAACTCATACCCCAATACAAGATCACTGAAGTGCACGTTGCGGGCTTAAAGACCGATCCTGGTAAAAAGAAGTTGTGGGGTTCGACAAATCAGCACAATTCAGGTTCCCGTTGGTTGCTTGCCAATGGAATGGGGAAGAAGAATAAGCATCCAATGCTGAAGTCAAAAACTGTCGCCAAATCTTCGAGTTCTGCTGTGCCTTTGACAAAAGCAACAGCTCATCCTGGAGATACACTATGGAGCGTCTCTTCTCATGTTCAAGGAACCGGAGCTAAATGGAAAGAACATGTGTCACAAAAGCGACATATTCGCAATCCAAACATTGTTTTTCCTTGATGAAACTGTGAGATGACACTAAGGTTGGTAGAAATGTGAAGTTTATGCTGTATGGTTGGTTTTAGGTTGTCATCTAAACTAAGCTGTATACATGTTATTTTGATGTATTCTACTACATAAAGAAAACCATAGTCTTTGAACTGTACTTCTGAACAAACGAACAACACTCCGTTGCAGATAGAATGAAAATATACCTTAATTTTTCAACTATATACCAACATATAGGTAAATGTTGCCCACATATAGGTAAATGTTGCCCACATAATGTGATATTAAGACCAAATTCGCATATTCCACAACTCAAAATTTTCGGTAAATCCGTTTAAATATTTACACAGTAACATCCTGTTCAAGCAATTATCTCATCTTGATCATCTGCAACACTAGCAAAACGAGTCTCCCTTTCTTTAATAATGAAGTCCATACTTTCTTAAACCCACAAATTCAGACGAACAATGTTTCATATAAAAACCACCACCATCAGTGTCAACCATGTCAACACCGATATTTCAGTAACCTTACGCAAAGCCGCCTCAACATAATCCGGTGACATGTACCGAAGGATCACAAAATACGTCCCCACTTGTTGCTGAGGTTCTAGGAAGCCAGAACATTCAAAGACAATTCGTACTTATATAGCTCGGAAAGAGTTTGTTTTGTTGCGCCAAGCAGCCATCCAATTGCAATCATGCTGGCGAGGTAACTAATTATTTGTAGATCTCTAACTAGTTTTTATTATTAATTTAAAGTATTATCTCTGTAACATGAAGAATATGCATATCTGCTGTGATAAAGTTGTGGAAAATTACTTGATTTCACATAGAACATTTACGATGAGAGCATCTTATGAATCTTAACTATCAGTATTTATCTACAAGTGTGTGTGTGTATATATACACACACACACACTAGCTGCTAATGCGGTGCACAAACTCTGGAAATGGCCAAAGAATGACCGTAATCCAACAGGAAAGGTGCTCCTTTGTTTATCAGAAAAAAGTTCAGTGTATCTTTTTCTGCCAATATCTTAATCAATATTGAACCTTTGTAGGCTAGTGCTATTACTGTTCCGCAACTATGGCAACCTGCTAGCGGGATACTGATGACAAATGATATTAGTGATGCAAATCCTGAAGATGGAGTTCCATGCTTTACGCTGTCAAAGAATGATTCTTATGTCATGTCAGCTTCTGGAGTTGGTCTGCATGGGGATATTCAAACCACCATCTGGCCTGGAGTTGGTCTGCATGGGGATAGCTGGCAGAACTGGGTTTTGTCATCTGGTCTGGAAGTATGTTTTTACTAGTTGCAGTTTTGTTGCCTACAAAAGCTTGATATCTGAAGTGTTTATCAGAAGGAGCTTGATACATGAATCTGCTACTCTGAAATTGAATGCCTCAATTATATCTTTGTTCATTTGCATAACTAAAACCTCTGGTCTTATTTGCTTGAACTAAAAAGTTTAATGTGTGAATTATTATATTTAAAACGTTTTCTGGAAAGAGTTATTCTTTAACGGAAAAAATCAGTTTTTAAGGTTTCCGGAGTTTATAGTTTACTATTTGAGGCTGCTTTTTAGTAATGTGCTCTCTCTTTATTCACAAACAGTCTTGACGACTTATATGCCTCCACCGCCTGCAGCAACATTTCTTGCATTTCATCCCAAGATAATAACATCATTGCTATAGGCATGAATGACTCCTCTATCCAAATATATAATGTGCAGGTTGATGACGTATTACCTATTGCGTGAATTTCTGCTTTATTTTTTAAACAATAAATTAAGTTGTTTTGATATACAATTGTCAATACTTTTTCTTTTTGAGCTAGTAAATAATTCCCTTGTAGTTTGGCAAATAGGTAAATTACCTCTATGTAGTTTGAAAATAGACATTTTACCTATGGTTTACAAAATAGACACTTTAGCCCCCTGTGGTTTGAAAATAGGCACTTTACCCCATATTATTTGTGAAAATATACATTTTAACCCCTTATAATTTGTGAATAGGTGTGAAATACATCCTACACATTGGGGTAAACTGCCTATTTTATAAATCACATGAGATAAAATGTATATTTTCACAAACTACGTGAATGTAAAATGCCTATTTTCAAACCACCAGGGTTAATCTGCCTATTTCCTAAACCACATGAGTAAAATGCATATTTTCCGTCTATTTGGAAAACTTTAGATGGGTAATCTGCCAAAAACCCTTTCTTTTCACAGGTTAAAGTGAAGCTCAAAGGACACCAGAAAGGATTACTGGTCTTGCCTTCTCCGGCTCTCTTAACGTGCTTGTATCTTCGGGGGCTAATTCTCAGGTCAAGTATATTTGTCATAGATGCCTACAATTAATAGATTTGAGATGGATAAAAATATATATCCCAATCTCGACCAGTCGTCACCTTACAAGGGGCCATTTCTGAACCTGACATGATGACAGTATCTGATTTAAATATATGACTAAATAGAAGCATCTAACTCCTGTTGGCTAGTATTATCTCTTTTTGTGTTTCCATATCTGTTCTATTCCATGTTGACTTCTGTCTTCTTGCTGCTGTTTTGTCCATTTATACTGAAGTTTACTGCGTTCTGTTTATTCATCTTCAGAGGCTGATAAGTTTGCACTTTTAAAGCTTTGTTTGGAGTTCAGATACCTGGGAGAAGAAAACAAGTAAATTTTTATAAACCCCACCTGGTCGGACAACCACTCCTCTTGCTGACACCCGTGTACTCTTTCAAACACATTTACTAGTTGTCCATCAGACACAGATATAAATTTATGAAGCTCCTCAATTGGCATGCCTTAAGCAGGTGTAACATGCTGTACAATTGTCTCTTGAAAATAACATACTTTTTTTTTATCAGCAAAATATTTCATTATAAGTAACCGAACGTACTTGGCCAAAATATAAACAAAATCTTACAAGAATCTCATGCCCTTCACCTTGATTATTGCTGAGAATCGTTACTTCTGTTCATCTTCGTCTTCTTTTTTTAGATATCATATCAACTCTTCCTAATTAGTTGTTTTTTAATTGAATAGTGGTTACCCGTTGAAGCAAGTAGCCCAATTACCTATGCTACATATTTCTTGTGATAGCCAATCCATATATGTGAACTTTGCAGATGGAAGTGTGGGTGTTCTTACTGCTTCGACTCTACGGTTATGATGTCGAATCAATCCCTCTTCATATATTCCCACCAGCACAAGGTGCATAGCTTGTAATTTTTTTTTAAATTTTTTTTCCTTTTTTATGTTTTAAGTTTTTTACCTTTTAATTGTATATTTTGATCCTAATAGTCAGTGCCATGATTGTGCAGTGTAAGGGTATATCCGCTAGTGATCTCAGCACGCCCCCTCAGAAGCCAATCAATTCGCTTTGGGACCTAGTGATGGTGGAGTCTGTGTACTCGAGCCACTCGAGTCCGAAGGCAGATGGGGCGTAAAAGTTGATGAAACGAAAGGTAAGCAAGTCCGATTCATGTAAGAACTTTCATATTAAGAATCCAAAATGGAAATTCAATACTATATTTCCTAGAAATTTTCTTTCTTTATCTAACTTGTTAAAGATTGGTTAACTCCAGGTGATTATCCAGAATTATAAACTTTTTCTTATATTTGTTAGCTATATCGGCATGCAAACTCTATGAGCAATTATGACTTGAAGACGGTGGCATGAAGATTCATGAGAACTTCTGGTGTTATATTGCCTGGAAAGCCTACTCAACCTTGCAGGATTCCGCTATAATTTTGCAGACTGGAATAAGAGCAAAGGCTGCTCGCAATGAATTCAGATTTAGGAAGCAGACTAAGGCTGCCTTCAAAGTTCAGGTCTCACTGTTGCTTCATTCTGAAAATTCAACGAGAGATTTGTAGGCCTGGAGAATTGAAGACCGTTGATATGATGCTGATTATTGGTACTTGATTTTGTTACTTGCCTACAGGCTCACTTTCGCTGTCACAGAGAATTCGTTTATTACAGAAGTCTTCAGAAGGCTGCTATCATTACTCAATGTGGTTGGAGGAGATGAGTAGCTAAGAAAGAGCTTCGGAGTCTTCGAATGGTTCTGCACTATCATAAAAGTTTTTGCAAAAAATTTTGTTCTTGTACTTGGCATAAATCTTTCTCATATTGATTCAGGATGCACGGGAGACAGGAGCTCTAAAACAAGCCAAATAGAAGCTAGAAAAGATGGTGGAGGAGATCACGTGATGCTTGCAGTTTGAGAAGCGACTGAGGGTAATCCTTTTAAATCAAATTGGAGTGATTCTCTTCCTTCATCGTGTTGAACTCATCAAGGCATCAAACCTTCTTCTTTTGTTGCCAGTATAGACTTAGTTGGAGGAAACAATAGCACAAGAACTTTCGAAGTTACAGGTTGCATTCCACTCAATGCAAATACAAGGAGAAGAAACAAATGCCAGAGTGGTAAAAGAACGAGAAGCTGCACACAAAGAAATTGAAGAAGCTCCTCCGATCATTAAAGAAACCCCATTTATGGTTCAAGACATGGCAAAGATTGATTCATTAACTGCCGAGGTAGAGAGTATGAAGGTAAGAACTCATTCTGTAGTAGAACATTTCTTGAATATGTTATCGATGCACATTAATGCATCTTTTTCAGCATCTTGACTTTAGTTGCTGAGAACTGGGTGTTATATTACTCATTTGGTTTAATGTCACTGCGTTACAGTTTCTGTTGACGACTCATTGTGACATATATTTGCCTATTTGGCATCATTTGTATTATAACTCTTGACTGAAGACTTTATGACAAGATACTGTTCATCTCCCTGCAAATATATTGTGGTTGGTGTTTGCGGGACAACTCAAGATTTCTTCTTGGCAAAGAATTGACTTGCAACATTTTTGAACATTTACTCTATGAAAATTATTAAGAGAGTCAAGTTATAACAAAACATGAAGTTACCCAGCCAGGAATTTTCTTCATTTCGTTTTCAAGGACATTTTTTTATGAATTGGTGGAGAGTCCGGTGTTACCGTGTTATTATGTTCTAAGTTTGAACGCCGACATGGTCTGACTTAACCTTGCTGCTCAACAATATTTTGAAACTGCTAAACAATATTTTGAAACACGTCATTACAGTACTAAATCTTATTCACATTTTTAAAAGCTATAAAATGGAATTTCAATCACTGTTGTAACCAAATTCAATGATTTGTGCAGGCTTTGCTACTACCTGAAAAACTGGCTGCAGAAGAGGGTAAAAAGGCTTGTGCAGATGCTGAGAGCTTACTGGATTTGGCTAAAAAACTTGGAGAAGCATAAGGAAAAGTGGAACAGCTCCAAGAGTCAATTCAGAGGTATGCTCTAATAGCATACGTTTTAGAATTTAAAGTAATTTACATCACCCATCTATATAGAACATTGTTTATCTTTCACTCGTGGGACAGATTTTTTTTAATTGTTCCTACGATACTATATTTTTTCCTTGGGCATTTTTATAGAGTCCAGCAAGTCATAGTTATTGTGACATTCTGTGTGTGCTTTTTGATATAGAAAAACTGAGAATTGAGAGAGCAACTATTTTTTTTTTTTGGATCGGTAAATGAAAATATCTCACGAATCAAAACATCAAAACTGTTCACATACGGGCAAGCCCGCTACAACCATCATAAAACACAAACAAATGCAAAAACTACAATTTATCCCCTTAGTATACATCACTAGGGAACAAAGTGCACATGATGCTAAACACAAGAGTCTTAATAGTACGAAAGATACTATCCGCGTCTCCAGGAGGAGATCCATCAAATTTTGTAGCATTCCATGCAGTCCAAATATGATACACCGTAGCACCCACAGAGATGCTACGGGCCTTCGTGATACAAGAAGTTCCGAGGTAATTCTTCCTGAAATGCTTAAGCGCGCACCGAAGAGTTGACATAGCAAATCTCATACACAGCCATGTCCTCACCTTACTCCAAACAACATAGGAGAAAGGACAAGAAAATAATAAGTGATCAAGGTTGTCTGTCCCCCAGTCGCAAAGAACACATGATTTATCTTCAACAAACGGTAGCCTGTTAGCGGTGGCCAAACGATCATGAGCACCAAGCCATAAGATAAAGGAATGCTTGCGTAAAATATAAGGCTTCCAGATCACTTTTGCCCAAGGAACCATATGATGTTGAGGCCTGAAGTGATTATATGCCTTGCTAGCCCCCGCCGAGCGAACAATGAACCAAGAGGATAGTGTAGCCGAAGCACCAAGATGGCCGCCCATGATACTAACCAGCTCGTCCCGTATGGACAAGATACGCTTGATCAGTGGCGAATCAGAATCTTTGCGTTGTCATGACCAGATATCTACATGCTGAAGATAAATGTGATGCACCCATCTAACCCAAAGCGAACATAATTATCCCACAGGACCTTAGTATCTATTATTCACTCTATGAATACATGCTTATACAATAAGAAACCTAAACTAAATTTCTAAGAAAAAGGTATCAATCAACCCCTATTAATCCTCCTCCTAAATAGAATAACTTGATATATAAAAAAGATAATGTTCACATCATTGATTCATTATAAACTTAAAATCTCCAACACTATGTTTATATGCAATTTGAGTCTGTACTAAGCAGTTCCATAACATGTTGGCAGACCAATTTTCTTTTTCTGTGCTTTTTTATTTAGATGAAGTGCTGGTTAAACAAAATAAAACTCATCAACTGAAATTCCTTCCAAAATACCTAAAAAGAGAAGTAATAAAATCAAGTTGCTTTACGCAAATAACTACCACCAATTTTTTTGTAAAACTATGGGGTTTATTAACGTGCTATAATTGTTCTGTACAACAGGCTTGAAGAGAAGTTATCGAATATTGAATCAGAAAATCAAGAACGTAGGCAATAAGCTTCAACTATGTCACCTACAGGGAAAGCTATATCTGATCGACCTAGGATGACTATCGTCCAGGGAATGCAGATTGAAATGATATTTTTCATCACGGCAGTTTTCTGCTAGAAACATTCTCATCTTCCTCAGTGGCCTTACAGAGAACTTCTGAAAATGGAAATGTTCTCAATGGAGAAACAAAGGCTGTGCATGTGCATGTAAGAATACATCATTATTATGATATGTATACATGAAGCATTTTGTAATTTATTATGCTTTAGAAGACTCATGCTTATGTAGCATGTTACTTGTTACAGGAGATGACCCTTGTTGTGGCAAACCCGAAAGAGCCTGAATCTGAGGAAAAACCTCAGAAGTCAGTAAGTGAACAAATGCCTTCTCCGCTCGAGGTCATTTGAGGTTGAGGGGACTAGCGTGTTTGACCGCATAATTCAAACCGTAGCTTCAGCAATAGAGGTAATTAATAAAATCAGAAAGTATATGTTTCTGCTTTAGTTGCTTGCTATCTTGCTCAGTCTATTGGGTATGATTTCTGAATAAGTTTTTTATAATTAGAAAATCTACAAGATTGTTCCTGTGCACGTGGTTTCTTGAGAAATCTTAATTTTTGGAAACTTTCCTGAAGGGCGCCGACAACAATGATGGTGTTAGCCTATTATCTATGTAATACATCCACACTGTTGATGCTGCTTTAAACAAGTGGGGCAGCTAGCTTGATCCCCCAACGGTGTAGGTCATCATCAGCTTCTCTTTTTGGGAGGATGTCACAAGTATGCATGTACTTTCAGCTGCTTTCTCATGGCAGCATGATTCTAAATATATTTATCTTGTTATTCCTGTGTATCTCTGCACTATTTCTTGTAGGGATTGAGGGGATCTCCACAGAGTGCTGGACTTTCATTTCTCAATGGTCGGATGCTTGGTAGACTCGATGCTTTGGGGCAAGTTGAGGCCAAGTATCCTGCTTTGTTGTTCAAGCAGCAGCTTACAGCTTTTCTGGAGAAGATTCATGGAATGATCAGGGAGAATCTGAAGAAAGAGATTTCCCCGTTGCATGGAACTGTGTATCCAGGTGAACTCTTCATTACACGTTGTGCTTGCTATAATGATCTCTATACTTGAATATGATTACTTAATTGTCCTGCATGTTTTTGCTAATAATCAGCACCATACTTTCTTTTTCATGGTAGGAACCTAGAACGTCTCGTGCAAATTTAGTTAAAGGGCGTTCGCAGGCTAATGATGTTGTTGAACAAGCACTAATTGCTGACTGGCAGAGCATTGTAAAAAGCCTAGATAGTTACTTGAAGATGATGAAATCGAACTATGTAAGACTGCGATTGTTTTATAGTGTGGCATATTCGTGCGTTTCTCTGTTTTGTTCAACTTTACTATTTTTTTTTCTCTGTTTTGTTAAATTTTACCATTTTTTTTTTCTATTGCTCTAATGCATTACAGGTTCCTCCTTCCTGGTCAAAAGGTTTTCACTCAATTTTCTCATTTATCAATGTTCAATTATTAAACAGGCAAGTTCATCTTCTCAGGGAAACCAATTCCCCAAATTTTTTGTTGTACTCTACTTTTGAACTTTTACATCATGAATCCTAGAAATATTTTCACTCTGCATTAATATGCTTTTCTTTCAAAAATTTGCAGTCTTCTTTTGCAACAAGAGTGTTTCTTATTTAGTAGTGGGGAGTATGTGAAAGCCGGGTTGGCTGAATTGGAGCAATGGTATTCTTTTGAAACAGAGGAAGTAAGCTATCATTATTTATTTTTATGCTGTTACCTACCTAGAGTCAGTGTCTCATCCTGACCCGGATCTCGTCATACAGTATGTGGCCTTGGCTTGGGATGAACTGACGCATATCAAAAAGGCAATTGGATTTTTGGTGGGACTTTCTTTCTTGGTCGTGTTAACCCAGGATTCTTGGGCACATGGATTTCTTACTTTTAACATATTTGTCTTTATTTCAGGTTATACACCACAAACTGGAAAACTTTTAATGAAGTTACTATGAGTACTGAACTTTGCCCTGTGAGTAAAACTAGCCTCCTGCCACTCCAAACTTGCATCAGGCATTCTGTTTTACTTCATCTTGATAAGCATACAATAGTTTATACAGGATTAGTGCAATTTACTGGGATGACAAATATGGAACTCACAGTGTTTCTTCAAGTATGTTAGTCCTTTAACTTGAGTCAGCCTTGGTCTAGTCTATTTGACTGGCTTTGGTGCAAAAATTTACTGTATTGACGCCTTGTAATTCTTTGATTTTATTTATTCTCTTGTAAGTCATTTCAAGTATGAGAGTTATGATGACGGGAGGACTGAAACAATGCAATGAGCAGTTCCTTTCTCTTGGACGACGACTCAAGGTAGAATTTTATGTGCCTGTAGATTTGTAAAACGATCGAGGATGAATTTATTTTTTTCTTTCTTGCTTATGAGTATTTTCAAGGTCAAGTATATTCTTTTCCATGAGAAACTTTTCTAAAGAGGAAGTGGAACTGTATCTTGAATGAAGCCTATGTAATTTTAAATTTGGAGTTAATTATTCAATTTCCTCTGGTTGGCCAAACAAGAGGTTTCTCACCCTATTGGTGCTGTTTGCATAAATGCTACCACTTTGCTCTTTAGATGAGATCATTTGGTTGTTCTCATAATGAATCCAGTAGAGCCAATAAAGCTATAATATTGCTCTATTCGGAATGATTGATAATCATTATCATGACCATGAATTTTGTGTTAACAAACACCCGTGCAGCATTCCGTTCTCAGTGAATGATATCTCCAAACAATGCAAAACATAGACGTAGCCGATATGGAACCACCATCATTAATCCGCAAAATTTCAGGTTTTGTCTTCTTGCATCAACGATCAGATTGATGATGGCTTTGGAATGTGGTTATACCTCCATCCTACAGCCAATATGGTTGACTTTGCAAATGCAGCAACATGCATATATTCTTGCATACATTCCATTGTTCACGTCAACACTTGATGTATATTTTGTTAGTAATCCAACAAGCATGGAACGCAGCGGAATAATAAAATTTGGATTACTATAACCGCGGATCTATACATAGGGATTCATATCGGATAAAGGAATCAAAGGTCTCACCCTTGTAGCGTGTTTGAGCAGATTCCACGGAGCAGCACCACGTCCAACGTCTCCTTCGAGTCACTAGCAAAACTTGTCAAGTTTTGCCTCAACGGTATCCACACGATCAAATTGGGTGAAGGGATAGTTTAAGAACAAGTTGCTAGACAAGTTCTTAAACCGGAACAAGAAACACACTCGATTCTAAATCGAAAAGATGGCACGAAATCACCACCCTCCCTTCGGCTATCACGAAACCGAGAGAGAAAAGGAGTGAGGCGGCCGAGTCCTTCTTTGTGTGTAGGTTGGAATGAATAATCAAATTGTCTCCTACAATTAATTATACCAAGTAATTAAAGGGGCTTAATTAAGTTCAAGACTTTCTTAAAGTCTTATGGGCCCAAACCCATGATTTAATTAAAACCTTTTGATCACTTAATTAAGACTCTTCTTAATTAATTAATTCATCCAATGAATTTAATTTCCCTTCTCGATTTAATCTTTTGTGCGACCCGATAAGATCTTGTACCCAAATTACAAGAATGTCAATGACTCGACATAACCTAGGAACTTGTGATAATATTAACCATGTAACTTAATCCCTTTGTCCATGTGTTTAGATTGAACACGAGTCATGGAATAGTCATACTCGTATATTCAATCTTTATTTCTTGATCCCCAAGTAGAACTAGAATAAACGAATAAGCTCGATATCTCATATCGACTCATTCGAGCATGGCCATGCATTTTAGTTCTCACTTGATCAAGGGCCAAACACTTCTCCTGTTATATAGGAGGGACAAATCCTATCTCGATCAGTCAACATCCCTCTACATAATTCGTAGTGTATCCAATAGTCACCTTTATAGTTTACCCTGTTACAGGTAACGTTTGACAATATCAAGATACATAACTCCTTATGTTGGGATCTCTGATGATCACAAGTCGTAAGGATTACATACATTATTATCACTATGAGAATTGCATATGACGATCATATAACTATCCATGTTGCATTCTCATGGTGAGTCTGTCCAGTACATCGTTCTCTAACATGTACCCATGTGTTGATTTGATATCTCATATCAATGAACAATTCATCAATCAACACATACTAGTCTCTACGTATTATCATTATCCCTATTCATGATAATACTTGACTAGGGACATCTTTAAGAATAATACAATATTATTCTAAGGACATTAACATATATATTTATTCACATTGCACAGTTAAAAGAATAATATATAATAATGAATTGCCATTCATAAAATCATATTACATTGTATGTCATAAACAATCATCTAATGATATGTCTTAGGGCATATCCCAACAAATCTCCCACTTGCACTAAGACCACTCAGACATATACCTAATGCCTAGAGATCTAGTATGACGATCATGCTTCTGCTGTGACAGTGGCTTCGTCAATGGGTCAGATACATTATCATCTGTTGGTACTTTGCATATTTTAACATCTCCCCTTTCAACGATTTCTCGAATGAAATGAAAGCGCCGAAGTATGTGCTTGGATCTTTGGTGAGATCTAGGTTCCTTAGCCAATGCGATCGCTCCATTGTTGTCACAATAGAGTTCTATCGGATCTTTAATGCTAGGCACCACTCCAAGTTCAGAAATGAACTTCCTAATCCAAACAGCTTCCTTTGCTGCATCCGAGGCAGCAATATACTCAGCTTCCGTTGTAGAATCGGCTACTGTTTCTTGCTTTGAATTCTTCCAGCTCACAACACCTCCATTTAGGCAATACACATATCCAGATTGCGATCGAAAATCATCTTTGTCGGTTTGGAAGCTTGCATCAGTGTAACCCATTACATTGAGCTCTTCCTCACCTCCATAAATCAAGAATGTATCCTTAGTTCTTCTCAAGTACTTCAGGATATTCTTGACAGCAATCCAGTGACCTTCACCTGGATCAACTTGATATCTGCTCGTCATGCTCAAAGCATACGATACATCGGGACGAGTACATATCACGGCATACATGATAGATCCAATTGTTGACGCATATGGAATCTTACTCATGCGTTGTCTCTCATCTGGTGTTGAAGGACACTGTTTCTTCGAGAGATAAATACCATGCGTCATAGGCACGAATCCTTTCTTTGATTCTTGCATGCTAAACCTTTTAAGCACTTTGTCTATGTATGTACTTTGACTTAGGCCGAGAAGCCTTCTCGATCTATCTCTATAGATCTTTATTCCTAATACATAGGTGGCTTCTCCCAAGTCTTTCATCGAAAAGCAGTTCCCTAGCCAAATCTTTACAGATTGTAAGGCAGGGATATCATTCCCAATGAGAAGTATGTCATCTACATACAACACTAGGAAAATGATTATGCTCCCACTGACCTTCTTGTAGACACAAGGTTCATCTACGTTTTTGATAAAACCAAACTCTTTGATTGCATCATCAAAACAAAGATTCCAACTCCGAGAAGCTTGCTTCAATCCATAAATGGATCGTTGTAGCTTGCATATCTTTCCAGCATCCTTTGGATCGACAAAACCCTCGGGCTGTGTCATGTACACATCCTCGAGCAGATTTCCATTTAGGAAAGCTGTTTTGACATCCATCTGCCAGATTTCATAATCATGAAATGCAGCTATTGCAAGTAAGATCCTTATGGATTTAACCATGGCCACTAGTGAAAAGGTTTCATCATAGTCAATACCATGAATTTGTTTGAATCCTTTTGCAACCAGCCGACCTTTGTAGGTTTGTACATTACCATCCATATCGGTCTTTTTCTTGAAAATCCATTTGCACCCTATGGGTCGTACCCCTTCAGGTGGATCAACCAAAGTCCATACTTGGTTTGCATACATGGATTCCATCTCAGATTTCATGGCCTCTTGCCATTTCTCAGAATCAGTGCCCATTATAGCTTGTTGATAAGATGACGGCTCATCCTCATCAATAAGTAGTAAGTCACCTTGTTGAGTCACAAGAAATCCATATCTCTGTGGCTCCCGGTGTTCTCTTACAGACCTACGCTGGGCTTGTGTCTCTAGAGCAGGTACTTCTTTCACAACAGCTTGCGGTGCCTGGTCTGTTTCCATCTCAATCTCAGGTTCAGTGTTTTCTTGTGGTTGAACTTCACTAAGTTCTATTTTTCTCCACTGGTTTTTCTAGAAATAAATTCTCTTTCAAGAAATACACTAGTCCGAGCAACAACTACTTTGTTCTCGGTGGGATAATAGAAATAGTATCCTTTCGTTTCCTTAGGATACCCCACAAATAAACACTTATCAGATTTGGGTCCAAGTTTGTTAGTGGCGTGACGTCTAACGAAAGCCTCACAACCCCAAATCTTCATAAAAGACATACTAGGACGCTTCCCAGTCCATATCTCATATGGTGTCTTTTCCACTGATTTAGATGGAACACGGTTCAGTAAGAAAATCGCTGTTTCTAGAGCGTGTCCCCAAAACGATATCGGAAGATCTGCATGACTCATCATTGATCTAACCATGTCTAACAAGGTTCGATTTCTCCTCTCGGATACACCATTCCATTGTGGAGTATACGGAGGAGTGAGTTGTGGGACTATCTCACACTCCTTTAGATAGTCATGAAACTCTTGGCTTAAGTATTCACCTCCTCGATCTGATCGAAGGATTTTGATACTTTTGCCAAGTTGGTTTTGTACTTCATTCTTGAAATCTTTGAACTTTTCAAAGGTTTCATGCTTATGCTTCATTAGGTACACATACCCATATCTACTGAGGTCATCAGTAAATGTAACGAAGTATTGAAAACCACATCTAGCTTGTGTACTTATTGGTCCACATACATCACTATGTATTAGTCCCAATAAAACATTTGCCCTTTCAACATGTCCCTTGAAAGGGGCTTTAGTCATCTTGCCCATTAAACAAGATTCGCATGTTTCATATGATTCAAAATCAAATGAATCTAATACTCCATCCTTATGAAGTTTAGATATGCGGTTCTCGTTTATGTGGCCCAAGCGACAGTGCCAGAGATAAGTCGGATTACAATCATTATTTTTAATCCTTTTAGTATTTATGTTATAGATAGGCATATCAAGATTTAATAAATAAAGACCATTCACCATTTGTGCACTAGCATAAAACATATCATTTAAATAAATAGAACAACAGTTGTCCTTTATTATAAACGAAAACCCACACTTGTCTAAACAGAAATAGAAATTATGTTTTTGGTAATTGATGGCACAAAATAACAGTCTTTTAAAATCAATGATAAACCAGAAGGCAAAGATAAATAATAATCTCCTATAGCTAATGAAGCAACTCTTGCTCCATTTCCAACTCGGAGATCAACTTCGCCTTTCGCCAACAATCTACTCTTTTTGAGGTCCTGCACATTTACACAAATGTGAGATCCACATCCAGTATCTAATACTCATGATGAAGAAGTAGATAAATTGACTTCTATAACAAAAATACCTGAAGTGGAAGTCACACTTCCCGGTCTCACCGCAATGGAAACAGTTCCCTTCCTTTGCTGTCCCTCCCTTTGGTTTCAGTGCAGATGATTTTGGCTTAGATTTAACAAAGACCTTCTTGCTCTTCTTGAAGTTCTTAGCTTTAGTCTTTCATTTGTTCTTATTCACAATAAGAACATTTGTAGGTTTAGACTTCTTGCTATTTGCTTCAAAAGTTCTAAGCATGCCAAGTAACTGTGGTAGTGTCTTCTCAATTTCAATCATATTGTAATTTAAGACAAATTCACTGAAGCTTTCAGGCAACGATTGCAAGATCACGTCAGTGGCCAACTCTTGGTCCAAAGGAAAACCCAGCTTCTCCAGATTCTCAATATACCCAATCATCTTGAGTACATGAGTACCAACCAGACTTCCTTCCACCATTCTACACTGGAATAACGCCTTAGAGAAGTCATACCTCTCTTGTCTTGCTTGTTGTTGGTACAGTTGCTTAAGGTGCTCGATCATATCAAACGCCTCAATTTCCTCATGTTGCTTCTGAAGCTCAGAGTTCATGGTGGCAAGCATAAGGCACCCAACATCAAGTGCGTCACTTTGATGCTTCTTGTAAGCATCTTTATCGGCTCTTGTAGCCGTTAGGGGAGGTTCCTCAGCAGGTAAGGGTTCCTCTAGGACATATTGTTTCTTTTCTTGTTTGAGGACTATCCTCAAGTTCCTATGCCATTCTAGGAAATTTGTCCCATTTAATTTGTCCTTCTCAAGGACCGATCGCAGTGATAAAGTGCTTGTTACGTTGTTAGTTGCCATGGATATCTACAATATAAATATGCAAAATAAGTTTATGATTTAATCATTTAACATGGTCTTATATTAAATGATACTCCCACTATTTTGTTAAAAAATATCAACCCTCGAAACCTTTAGTGGGCCAAGATCCATATTTCGCCTAATCTTGAGTTAGCTTTGGCTAATCGCCCAAGACTCGGTTATTTAGGTAGACAACACTTTTTCAATTACATCACATATAATTCTTGGATAGTTGGACGAACAACACTTTGTTCAATTCATCAAATGAATTATTATCCAACCCATGCCTCTAGGTTCCCAATCCTATTGAGATAACCTAGTTAAGTCGTACCCAATTTAAAGTATAACGGATATCACTTTTATCCTTTCGCGTCTTACTAAGATTGCCACGGTGCTTTGCTTTGGCAAACCCACACATGTACAATCGAAGTTTTTGACGAGTACTTTTAATTTTGGAAGGCATCTAAAACTTAATATTTTAGAGGGATTTATTGATCTCATGATTAGTTTGATAATTTAAAATATGTCCACTACATATAGTTGTATACATATCTACATATATGTGTAATACAATTATCAATCTAAAATATAAGATAAATCATGCATCAACATACATAATTAAACGTGACATGGTTATAGCCCCTACTAACGATTTTCTCAAGCCAATGAGAAAAACCTAAGAGTCAACCTAAGGTAACTTCACAAGCACCTTCCTTTGGCTCCAATTTGTGAATGGCCTCCTCATCCCGACACGATGCTCCATCTTCATTGATCACCATCAACAATTAAACTATACTATTTACAAGCTATAGAATTCCTCGATTCGCATTCGAGGGGAACATATGGGAGGGACAACATTTAGAATAAAATAGAGAAGGCACGACACGCAGGTCGTATTATAAATTACAAACATTCACAAATCATATCTAATAGGTCAAAGGGCTATAACCATGCACCATGCTCAAACAACACATAAAGCATGCTTTAACATTTAATTAATTAAATTCTAAATATTTTAAATTTAATTCTAATTAAAACTGTAAAATAGAATTTTGAAAAATATCGTACGCTCGGGACATCACATGCCACAAACTAAAACGACTAAACCATGAACCATCATGGTTCGAACCATCATGGACCAATCATGGGCCTAGGGTTCGAAACCCTAGCCCACGGCCGAGCCATAGAGCAAGCGGCGGCGGCGCTAGGGTCTAACCCTAGCCGCCTTGCTCTTACTTTGTTTCTATCGGTCCAACCATGTACGGTTCATGACGGTGGCGGCTCAACCATCTCGAGCCAAAAGGTTCGAAAACCCTAGCCCTCATGTGGTGTAGCCGTCGTCCCTCACAATTCCGTGGACCATGATCGAACCAACTTGCACCGCCTCAATACTTTATCGAGCCAATAGAATTCAAAACCCTAGATAGTGCAACGGCTCGGCCCATGCTCGAGCCAAGGGTTCGAAACCCTAGCAACATGCGGCGGCTGCTCGGCCATGCACGAGCCAAGGGTTCGAAACCCTGGCAACATGCGGCGGCCGTGAGCTCTATGTGAGCCAATGGCTCGGTTTTGATCACGAATTATCATATATTTCGATCCGACAATTATATCATATATAATATTATACGATGATTTTCACAAACTCGATTTATTTCATATCATATATGAAAATACAGTTTTAAAGCATGCAATATTAGTTCTAATATGATTAACACAATTTAATCACATAAATCCGATATGAGCCTTGTACACGGCTCTGATACCACTGTTAGTAATCCAACAAGCATGGAACGCAGCGGAATAATAAAATTTGGATTACTATAACCGCGGATCTATACATAGGGATTCATATCGGATAAAGGAATCAAAGGTCTCACCCTTGTAGCGTGTTTGAGCAGATTCCACGGAGCAGCACCACGTCCAACGTCTCCTTCGAGTCACTAGCAAAACTTGTCAAGTTTTGCCTCAACGGTATCCACACGATCAAATCGGGTGAAGGGATAGTTTAAGAACAAGTTGCTAGACAAGTTCTTAAACCGGAACAAGAAACACACTCGATTCTAAATCGAAAAGATGGCACGAAATCACCACCCTCCCTTCGGCTATCACGAAACCGAGAGAGAAAAGGAGTGAGGCGGCCGAGTCCTTCTTTGTGTGTAGGTTGGAATGAATAATCAAATTGTCTCCTACAATTAATTATACCAAGTAATTAAAGGGGCTTAATTAAGTTCAAGACTTTCTTAAAGTCTTATGGGCCCAAACCCATGATTTAATTAAAACCTTTTGATCACTTAATTAAGACTCTTCTTAATTAATTAATTCATCCAATGAATTTAATTTCCCTTCTCGATTTAATCTTTTGTGCGACCCGATAGGATCTTGTAATGTTGGCAGTGACATAAAATCTCATTTTATGTCGCAAGCAATGAGCGGTATCTAGCAACACATCAATGCTACCCAAATTACAAGAATGTCAATGACTCGACATAACCTAGGAACTTGTGATAATATTAACCATGTAACTTAATCCCTTTGTCCATGTGTTTAGATTGAACACGAGTCATGGAATAGTCATACTCGTATATTCAATCTTTATTTCTTGATCCCCAAGTAGAACTAGATTAAACGAATAAGCTCGATATCTCATATCGACTCATTCGAGCATGGCCATGCATTTTAGTTCTCACTTGATCAAGGGCCAAACACTTCTCCTGTTATATAGGAGGGACAAATCCTATCTCGATCAGTCAACATCCCTCTACATAATTCGTAGTGTATCCAATAGTCGCCTTTATAGTTTACCCTGTTACGGGTAACGTTTGACAATATCAAGATACATAACTCCTTATGTTGGGATCTCTGATGATCACAAGTCGTAAGGATTACATACATTATTATCACTATGAGAATTGCATATGACGATCATATAACTATCCATGTTGCATTCTCATGGTGGGTCTGTCCAGTACATCGTTCTCTAACATGTACCCATGTGTTGATTTGATATCTCATATCAATGAACAATTCATCAATCAACACATACTAGTCTCTACGTATTATCATTATCCCTATTCATGATAATACTTGACTAGGGACATCTTTAAGAATAATACAATATTATTCTAAGGACATTAACATATACATTTATTCACATTGCACAGTTAAAAGAATAATATATAATAATGAATTGCCATTCATAAAATCATATTACATTGTATGTCATAAACAATCATCTAATGATATGTCTTAGGGCATATCCCAACATATTTTTCATCCCAAATTCCCTAGGGTAACAGTCTTTGTTTGTTGTCTGGGTTAATTAATTTTTTCCTCCTCGTTGTTTTTCAACGTTAGGGACGTTGTTTGAGGACTCTAGGTACTAGGCTGTGATGAGATGCAAGTATAGGTGTATGCATTGGTTTTGAATTGTTGTGTGCCTTTTTTGTGTGTAGATTTGTTGTATTGTGAAGTGTTTGAGTACATGTGAAAAAAACATGATTTGCTCATTACTAGCATTGTGTAAAGAAGATTTTATTTTTCATTTTTTATGCATTCAGTCTGTTACCCTCCTTTCCCCATGGCATATAACTTAGTATACAGGAGTGAGCTTGTGTTCCTTTGAAGTTGTGACACAAAAATACATATGGTTCTTCCTCGCTAGATAATGACTTCTTATGTTTTACTCCTACTTCTTAATTTTCATACGTTGTTTTAATAATTGGTCTAGCAGCCTATTCATCTAGCCAAGTTATGGTGATTGATTCATTTTACTTTTTTGTTGATGGTGTTGGTTTGCAGTGTAATAAACCGATATAGCAAACTCGATCTGTTTGTAATCATCGATGTTGAAAAGCTTGGAGAAGTTTGGTCGAGTTTCGGTCTGAAATCATAAAGTTAATTCATTTTGTGGTCTAAAAATTCCAAAATATGGCAAAAAATAAATCGGAGTGTCTCTTGTGAAGGGAGTAAGATGTCCCAAGAATGATCTAAATCTTAAAACATCAGTTCATTATAAAAGACAGCATTTTTACAGATCAACAGCACAACTAAGGTAACAAGCAAGGAAAAATGTATAGAAATGGGATGTAATCTGCTAAGATTTTATTGCATCAGTAGAATTATTCGCTTTCATTAAGTTCTCCTTTTTGGATTGGTCGAGCTGAGCCTCGGCAGGCTGCATTTCCCTGGCATAACTTCTATTAACAAGTTTCCTCCATTCCATGCATTAACCTTGAGTAATTTGAAATTAACGTGTAATCTGTAAGATAAGAATATCTGGACAGCGAGCGCCATAGTCTCTACAGTAAAGCAGAATGTACATAAACAAGTTGTTAAGAGCACCAAGCAATCCACTTAAAAGCCACCAAATGTTGTTTGCTTTCTGGGCTTTTTCCGACAGTTCTCTGTTCGATAGGAAGTTCGAAAAATGAGTGACCACATGTCATTCTATTAAAGAAACGAAAAAGATGGGCTCCAAGTTTATAGAAGTATCACTAGGGCCAGTGATGGATTCAAAATTCTATTGAGTTGATCTATAGGTGAACCACACCGTGTCCATTCAAATTGTTTCCCCTGGAAGGCGTAAGCCACCAAAGAAACAAAGAAAAGCCATGTCCACAGATATGATTTGCTTTCTGCATAGGGCCAGATTATTCTGCGAGCTATTCTTGTGCATGGCTTCGAAAACAGAGAATCCCAGCATCTAATTGTGAAGAAAACAAATCCCGAAAGACTCAATAGACAAACCATATTAAAAATAACAAAACAAGACTAAAGATTCGTACTTACATTCGAATAATCATACTTCTAATATTCTCTATGCATCATTTAATTTGGCATGCATACAAGAACATATTATGCATATTAATGAAAAATGCATATTAGAAGTGTGATTATTCGGATAACAATTTCTTGCCTGAAATTCTACGCTGAAGCAGTGGAAAATTCCACGGTTTGAGCTTTTAGCTACTGGATTCTAGTGTATATTGTATGATTCTTGTGACCGTTACGTGAATTAATCTGTTAATATGTTGTATAGGGAGAACAATGTATTGTTTGTAAGTTTTCTTGGTGATTATTTGCAGTTGGTTACTAGTTTCTCTCGATCATTGCTCCACGGACAAACATATTTGTGGGTTCCATTTTAATATCTACAATTATCATATTTATCATTTTCATTAGCCTACAATACAAGAAATGTTGGTTAATATCTATAATTATCATATCGAATTATGTAAATACTTAAAATTATAAATGATAAAACATAAAGGACTAAAATTATACAATGATGAAAATTCTAGATTCTGATAATTAAAGGACTGAACTCGCAGTTGATAAAGATAAAGGATCAAACTATTGACACGAAAAATATAGATGACCAAAATCATGGATTTGAAACCATAAAAACTTATAATATGTCGTAAAGAAAGTTAAAGGAGTAATAAAGTTTGGCATCAAAAATTGGTGCAGAGCTACAGAGCTATGCCAAGTGCTTCTTTTTTCTTTTCTTTTTTTATTTTGTTTCGAAAACTTTGCTGATTATTACTGTTAATGTTTTAAAATTAATTAGTTAATTAATTTTTTACGTATTTAGAAAATATATATTTTAATTATTTAATATAAAATTAAATAATTAATATAATTGTAATAAAATAAATATTTTAATTTATTAATATAAATATATTAAAAAATTAAATTTATCTGTTAAATAATATTTTAAATGAAATTAGAAGGAATATTGTAGGGAATATTCATTTTGAAGTAAAAGTTGGAGTAGAAAGATTGGAGATGAGTTTTATGTTTGGTGCAGAAATTGCACTATTTTGGTGTAAAATCTATGCGTAAAATGAAGTTATGGGTTGTAGATGGCCTAATGTAACGATTTTGAGGTCAAGTATTGAGATTTGGTGAAAACAAACAGATACAAAGTATATTCAATTTTAAATTATAATTTCATAACATTGTTTATAATCATGATTAAAAAACATCATTACAAGATAATCAAATATTAAATTTTTATTCATGGATGAGAAGTTAAAGTTTTCTTGAATTTGCATTAGGTTCAAATAATATTAATAAGGAACTTCTTCGAAGAAATTAACTCGTTTGGTATTTTTGGATAACTTAATTAATTTTAAAAATAAATATCACAAATAAACCTAAAATATTTAAAGATTTATTAATTCTCTGTTCTAGAAGAAAAACTCCGAAATTCCACTCTTTCCAAGATATGAACCAGGCATATTGTATGGCACATAAATGAAATTTACCATGTTTTATAACCAGAAAACATATGTAAAATTCATATTCAGATTAAATTTTTGATGATAATTAAATGATTAGATAAACTACACTGGATTTAATATAACCATATATACTATCACGACAAATCTGGTTCTAGAGCTGACTACGGTTTAAAACAATCGGTTAGATGGTACAGAACAGCCGGTTCGCCGGTTAAAAAAACATCAACCCTTAACCTTAACATTCCGATAACGATTCATGGTACCGCCGGTTCCGATTCTGGTTACGGTTTGACCCTTATTTTTTTAAAAAAATTAAAAAAATTCTATTAAAATTTGAAAAAAACATGTAAAAAGTATTTAAACGTGCGTGAAATAAGCTCAAATAATCAAAATATATAAAATAATTTGATTAATATATATATATATATATATATATATATATATATATTATAACACTCTAGAGTCTCTATTTAGATCAACAAGACTCTTATAACCTAGTGAATGCTCAAGTTGGATGCCATGAATTTAAATCTACACCATAATATATATTTTAAATTTAAAAATGTAAAAATAAAATAAACCCTTCGGTTCATGGGTTGAAAATTATGACCAATAACCAACCCGCCTATAGACGGGCTGGTTACTGGTCCGATACGTCGAGTCGTTGACCCGGTTAACCGACATGTTGATCATGGGCTGATTTAGAGTCATTTATGACCCTACTGGTCCCATGTGACTGTGAGCGACCGACCCAAAAGGTCTAAAAGATTTCACATGCAGTGATTTTGATATAAAATTGTATAAAAATAATAATAAAGTGCCTAGCATAGTAAAATTAATTTGGATTATTTGATTTGCAAGTAAAGACCTATTTTAAGGAAGTATTAGAAGTTTGAATTTCAAGAGTAAACTGCTAATACAATAGTTCAAATTTAGAACTCGAAATCACGATTATATCGATTTGAGTCCACAATCATAATCATATATTCAAAGAAATAATTATTTCAAATACCCCAAAATTACGAACATATAAATGGCCATAAAACACGAGCAACTTCATCCAAAAACAGCTCCTACTAAAACCCATAAACTGAGAAATAAAGACTACAATACTAAGAGCCATAATCTAGACTACATCACCTTTCACTTGCCTCTGCCAAAACAAAGGAGGATACATATTTACCAGAGACAGGAGATTGCTACAGAACCCGATAAATTAACATTTAAGATGGAAGGTACAGACGTTCCAACTCTACATCAAACAATTAGATCTAAAAAAAAGACGTAGAAGAGTAGCTAAATTATCCAAATAAACAAGAAGAAAACAAACCATGGTACCTACTGAATACCTGACATGTGGAAGTTGGGACCAACTACAAGTTTAGCTGTGTCCATGAAGATACAGTTGAAAGAAAGGTGAATCGAGCGCGTTGTGACACTTATCAAGGGCGTGTTCTTTTGTTACTACACGTCGGGCATTTGTACTGCTTGATGTGCTCAGCTCTTGCAGGAGTGATCTTGACACACTTGCCATGGAACCATCTCTCGCATAAGTCACAGCAGATCCAGAATTCGTCTGACGCATAGTTCTCTCCACATGCGCCACACAAGGTTTCACCATGCTCCTCGTCTTCTACTTCATCCAATCCCTCAACCTCGTCCTCATCCTTTACTTCTGCTTTGGAGATTTTTGCCTACGATTTAGAAAATCATCGGTTTCAGTTGATAATAATTAAAATGTTGAACACCAAGAGAAACAGTTCAGGGGTTAAAGAGAAGATTATTAAGTGTGAAATAATTGTCATAGATAGTATGCATGAACTTCAACACCAAAATGTCATGGATACTACAAGTTAAAACGACAAAATATTGCAATAATAGTATCTACAAATAACAGTGCATGAGGTGATGTGTTAGTTTTCTTCTCAAAAAAAAAAAAAAGTAATGTGTTAGCATACAAGTAAGAAAAGTGACAACCATGCCAACAATTGAATTCTCAACATTATGAAACAGAAAAGCTGGGTGCTGGAGTTTGGTTAGTCAAGCCTTTTTGAGTTTTAACCTCTAAGAGAATGCAGTAAACATGATACATCAGCATTCTTGAGATGATATACACTTGTATGTAAAATAGTGAAATTTCATAATTATGAATGGACAGTTCAGAGGGAAGGAGCTAAGCCAGTACAGTAATAAGAGATCAGTTTCCTGCTACTCGTTACATGATTCTAATATACAAATTATAGAAAAAATTTGAGAATAAAAAATGAAAGTATGAAAAATTCCACATTTTCATAACAGTGTACATATGATGATGACTTTCATACCGCTTTGGAGTTTGACTTCGGTTTAATGCCACTGTGGTTTGAGACAGAAGATTTATCCTTCACTTGCTTCTTTTCAGCTCCTGTCACAACTTCGAATATCGTAGGGAGATCATTTATCATATTGAATAGGCGTTTTCTGCATCCAGAAACAAATAAAAATGAAACTAACAGAAAAAAAAGCAAACAATCCAACAACCTGAAAGTCATAGTTCACATTGACATCAGAAAAAGCCCTTCGCTCAAATGTAGTTAAGAAAGGGAATTAGTATAGAAGACATCCATACAAATTTAGGACCACCCAAACCTATGAAAATGTTAACCTAACCATATCTTAGAACTGCTTTACATGTATATATATGTATCTATATATGTACATACAGGCGTGGAACTACTGGATTTCCGTAAGGAATCATACGTAGAAATAGAAAGAGAAAACGAACAGCTAATTTGGTCAAATATATTTAGCAAATAATTTATGTCAAAACTACCTTCTATTGAAGGGAGGGTAACAAATGATTAAGAAAGCTGTAGAACATGGGAAACACTGTCTATGCATCAGTAGTAGGGCTGCTTACCGGACCGGTTAGCCCGGTTCGGAACCGGTAAGATACCGGGCCGGATCGGTTTCCGGATCCGGACCAAACGGAATCCGGTTCCGGGCTGAACCGGAACCGGATCCATTATTTTTAAAAAAACATTACTTTTTTTTATTTAGATAACTATATCCTCGATTTTTTGGAGAAAAAAAAATCAGTTCCGGGTTGGAACCAGTTCCTTAACGGATCGGACCAGTTCCAAGATTATTGGATCCGGAACCGGCCCGTCCGGACCGATCTGTTAAACAGCCCTAATCAGTAGGACATACAGATATTTGCATCCAAACAAAACTGTCAATGAACCTAATTCTATTCACAATTTTTTCTTCAGCTAGAAAACATCTGAACAGAGAAACAGCATGAAATAATAACATTATCTCAGGAAACAAACACAAAAAGAATGAAGCTTAAAACTTTAAAAGTTATATTGAAACCTACCTGTCAGCTTTATCAAAGCCATATCTGGCACCAATATAGAAAGTGACAGATAGCAGCCATGCGTCACTGTGAACAGCAACAAGAGCCAACCAGTCTTTCTCTTGCATACCATCCCTCGCAAAGTTTATACCTAGAGCAGGTTCCGGAAGCTCAGGTGGAACCTCCTCAGCAGGCAAATTAACTTCCCATTGTTCATTAGGAAATCCGTAAAGGCAAAGATTTTCTTTCTCTGCATAATTTCCATTTTGACAGATACCGTATCATTTCGATTACAAATACAGATAATTTCCAATAGCAGAATTTTACATCAACTACTTAATATAGAACAACGCACAGGTCAGGCTTTGTTATACAGAGAACCCAAAACAAAAACCTGCTAGTCAGGAATAAAAAACTGTATGGATGAATTAAAAAATTGGGAGGATAAATTTATGAAGCGGAGGAATCCAGGACTATAACACGTGGCAGAAATGAAATGAATCGTGAAAATGCATTTAAGTAGTAAAATAAACACATAACACCCATCAACTCAGAGTAAAGCATACCCTAGTAGCTACCCCTTAAGTTGATTATTCACTAATAATCAAGAAAGAAATGATAAGTCAGTATAGCCAAAAAAAACATTTGTCACGGATGTTTTTTACCACTCTTCAGTACTACAATTTTAAATTCTAGTTGCACAGCGCAAATCTCTGGTAAATCCTTGATAGGCTGCGTGCTACATTATTAATCTCGCAACTCCCACTTCAATCCCTACCTCCCATCACTTAAGCAAGACAATTTTTGATCTTATCCACGAAGTACATACCCAAAACCCTAATGAAGTGACTAATTGTCTATAAAACCAATCAAAACACAGTAACCACCATAATTGATTACACCAAAAGAACTCCCCAAAATGCGAAAATCACAAGTCACGGAACAAAAAAAAAAATTTGAAGTCATGCAAGGTTATAAAAAATAACGGCAAAGAAAAAAATACATACAAGAGGAACATCAGAAAAAAACATTAAAAGACCACATCTCACCAGGATCGCACTGCTGAAAAAAATCTCCAACGTCTGAAAAGGAAAAAAAAAAACAATAAATAAACCCCAAATTTAGTCATAGTAAACTATAAAGGAACACAAACAATTGAACGAGCAAAAACCCTAAATCATAAAAACCACACCAGAGTGTAAAATTACACAAGAAGCACAAAAGACGTAGTTCACTACACACATCCGTACATAAAAATTGGACAAAAATGGATGGTAAATGAAAGACAATACCAGTCGTTAGAGCTTTGATCAAACCATTGCGCCGTCCTTTGAACTCTCTGAAAACATCTTCAACGGTGCGAGGAATATTATGCGCGCTGCCGTCCATGGCTCCTCCGTACACGCACAAATACACTGCGATGTGTGTTCTTTTACCAATCCTTTGAAAAATGAGCGAGGATTCAGGGGAGAGGATAGAAAAAAGGGGAAGCTTTGAGGCTTTTACAGTATCACCTGATAAGGGGCAATGATCAACATATTATATAAATTAAAAAAAAATAAAAAAATATCAATTATCAGGGTAAGCTAGACTTGACCACGTTCATGAACCATCGATTGTCGGTTCGGAACCGCCGATTAGACGGTTCATAAAAGCTCGACCCTTAACCTTAACATTCATAGACGGCTTTGATTATGATTCGTGAACCATCGATTACTGTTACGATTACGGTTCGACCCTTATATCTTTTAAAATATTTGAAATTAAAATTTTACTTCAAAAATCCGAAAATGATTAAACATAAACTTTAAATAAAAATAAAAATAAAATTTAATTAGGTATGAAACCTTTACATTTTGGTACAATAACACATGAAATTTGTATGAAACCTTTACAGTTTTGGTACTAATTACATGTGATATTGGTATTAAACATCTACAATTATGGTACTAATTGCATATGAAATTGGTATGACACGTATACAACTTTGGTCTAATTACAAATGACATTGGTATTGGAACATTTACAATTATTATACTAATTACATATGGAATTTGTATGAAACCTATACAATTACATATGAACTTGGTATGAAACTTTTACAAGTTTGGTACTAATTACAAATGATATTGGTATGAAATATTTATAATTATGGTACTAATTACATATGAAATTGGTATGAAACTTATACAACTTTGGTACTATTTACAAATGATATTGATATGAAACATTTACAATTATGGTACTAATTAAATATGAAATTGGTATGAATATACACAACTTTGGTCTAATTACAAATGAAATTGGTATTCAAACATTTACAATTATTATAATAATTACATATGAAATTAATATGAAACATATATAACTTTGGTACTTACATATGAACTTGGTATGAACCTTTACAATTTTGGTACTATTTACACATGATATTGGTATGAAACGTATACAATTATGACACTGATTACATATGAAATTGGTATGAAACCTATACAACTTTGGTACTAATTACAAATGATATTAGTATGAAACATTTACAATTATGGTACTAATTACAACATGATATTTCTATGAAATATTTACAATTATTGTACTAATAATAATTACATATGAAATTAGTATGAAATCTTTACAATTTTGGTACTAATTACATATTATATTGGTATGAAACATTTACAATTATGGTACTAATTACATATGAAATTGGTGTGAAACCTATACAAAGTTGGTATTAATAACAAATGATATTGGTATGAAACATTTACAATTATGATACTTGATGTCATATGACATATTGACTTCCTCGGGTAAAATCCTCTCAAGAGCCGAACAAGTCATACACCGAACAGATAGCACCGAGCAGGGTTTTACCGAACATAAAGACACCGAACAGAACAGCTGCTAAACCCTCCTCGGTTTTCTGGTCAAAGATTAGCGGAAGACCCGGGAATAACCAACAAATCAACCGGCGTGAATAAACGTGCAGTAATGGGGCGCGGATTTCTCGGACATGTTGGGCTCCAGTTAAGCCACGATCAGAGGACATCGTGTTCCGGATCCCCCACGAGCCAATCACTGGAACAGTCCTATAAATACCCGCGGATGTCATCATAGTAAGGGTTGGATTTTTTTGGGCAAAAAGACTCCGAAGAGAGCAACTTTATGTCTGTTCGGTCTTTTCTGTTATTTTTCTAAAATATTCGTACAAGTCATTGAGCGATTGTTATTTGTGTCAAGAGAGTCTTGTAAATCACCAACGTTTATAGTGGAGTTTTATACCGGACAAGGTCCCATGGTTTTTCTCTCAATTTGAGGGTTTTCCACGTAAAAAATCTTGGTGTGTTTATCGTTATTTTTCATTAACACTTTATTCTACCTTATATTCAAAAATCTCGAATCACATCATTGGCGCCGTCTGTGGGAACAAAGAGTAAAGACGTTGAAGCAAGGATATTTCATTAAGAATCCAAGGCGAAATGGTTAGAAGCAAAGGACGAGGGCCAATGTCGGGAAGGGATAAACCAACAACCCCCCACGTTCACGCCCAGAACCGGAGGGAGCAGGGGAGGCTAGATCATCTCAGAATGTTTCACGAGTATTACCCACCGGAGGAATACCCATGGAACATTTAACTGAGATGATTGCTAAAACCGTCGGAGAAGTTATGAAGCAGTTTATGACCCCCCCCCCCCCCCCCCCCCCCCCCCCTGTCAGGAAGAAAATAAGGAAGCAGAGGAAGACTCAACCTCTATAAAGAAGTCATCGGAGGAGGCAGGAGAATTGAAAGATTTTCCTAAACATTCAAATGATGAAATAGATAGGGCTTTGCACCATCAAATGGAGGATTTAAATGAGGAGTTACAGAAAATGCGCAACAAAATGGAAGGTCGTATTAACTCGGCAAGGAGGAGCACCCCATTCACTCCTCAAGTTCTTGATGATCCCCTGTCTCTTAATTTTAGAGCTTTAAGTGTGGGGAATTATGATGGCAGCATGGATCCAGAGGAATATTTGTCTCGATTTGAGAATGCTTCACTCCTTCATCAGCTGTCCGATGGGGTGAAATGTAGAGTGTTCTTGACTACCCTAGCTGGCGCTGCTCAATCATGGTTCAACCAATTACCATCAGGAATAATGGATTCCTTTCCTAAATTCAGCTCGTTGTTCCTCCATCAATTCGCGAGCAGTAGAAGTTGCAAGAGAACAGCCTTGAGTTTGTTCGGCCTCAGGCAGATGGATAAAGAGTCCATGCGGGATTTTTTGAAAAGATTCAATCAAGCATGCCTTGATGTTCCGCATGTGACGTCCGAAATATTAGCCAGCGCTTTCACTCAAGGGTTGAGGGAGGGGGATCTGTTCAGATCCTTGGCCAAGAAGCCACCGTCGGATTATGATGAATTACTAGGGCGTGCCTCTAAATATATTAATTTAGAGGAAGCGCAGAGGATGAAACAGAAGAAGGAAATAAAAAATGGTGGTGAAATCAATAGGAAAGAGAGGCCACTGGAACAGCCTAAGAGGAATTTTGATCAATACCTGCCGATGAGATCTTATCGGGAGGTAGCCATGAACCAAATTATGCCGAAGAAGGGTCGGGGAGGACCTTATGGAAGAGGAGTATTCCGAGGAGGAAGCACTCGAGGAGGGAACGTTCATGAAGGAAGAATGGGTATAAGGCGAGGAGCTGACGGTGACATGAGGAGCAATGCTCCTTTCCCTTGGAATAATGCTAATCCAGGGAGAGGAGCACTTCAGCCAGTTCCTTGGGCAGTACGGGGGGAAAGATTGGAGGGAGGAAATCAAGTTACCGGGGAAAGGACCGTGAGCAATGTTCCTAACCGAGGAACTATACATATGATTTCGGGAGGAACATCATGTGGAGATTCTAACCGAGCAAGAAAAAGTTATGCTCGAAGACTCGAAGTGTTATCCATTAATCCAAGTCATACTCATGAGAGTCCTTCTATAGCTTTCGGACCTGCAGATTTACAAGGGATTTATTTTCCCCACGAGGATGCATTGGTTATTTCGGCTACAGTGGCCAACTACAATGTGCAAAGAATCTTCGTCGATACAGGCAGCTCGACAGATGTGCTCTTCCTTAATACTTTGAAACAGATGGAATTGGGAAGTATAGCTGTACAAAAAAAGTGAATACTTCTTTGCATGGGTTTACCGGAGAAGTCATAAGTCCTATAGGACAAGTGTCATTACCCGTCACATTAGGAGAGGAGTCCAAGACAAAGACGAAGATGATCACCTTCCTCATAGTGGATGCACATTCCTCCTATAATATAATATTGGGTCGGCCGGCATTAACGGCCTTCGAAGCGGTTGCTTCTACTTACCACTTGAAGATAAAATTCTCAGTAGGAGAGGAAGTTGGACAAGTAAGGGGAAGTCAGAGTTCATCAAGAAAATGCTATGTGCAAGAGTTAAAGCAAGACAAGGGAAATAATAGAGAAGAAGGTGAGCGAGGAAATAATAAGAGGAAACATGGACAGCCTGAGGCGGAGGAGCGGATAGTCCCCGAGGAGGAATTTATGAGTATCGAGTTAGGTCACCCGGCAAAAACTACTCGCATCGGATCCAAGTTGGATCCAGAATTGAGGAAAAGGGTGATTGAGTGCTTAATAGATAACGTGGATGTGTTCGCTTGGAATACCTTTGATTTAATTGGGGTAAAACCTGAGATTGCTGAGCATCATCTAAATGTGGACCCGAGTGCTCGGGCAATTAAGCAGAAGAGAAGGCATTTCAGACCCGAGAAGGATGACGTCATAGCTAAACAAGTAGAGGAGTTGCTGAAGGCAGGCCATATACGAGAGATTAGTTTCCCTACATGGCTCTCAAACGTGGTTCTAGTACCTAAAGCAGGAGACAAGTGGAGGACGTGTGTAGATTTTCAGGACGTGAACAAAGCGTGTCCCAAAGATTGTTATCCTTTGCCGAGGATTGATCAATTAGTGGACTCTACTGCGGGACATGAGCTGTTATGTCTTATGGATGCTTATCAGGGATATCATCAAATCCCCTTAGCCCACGAGGATCAATCCAAGGTTAGCTTTGTCACAGCGGGAGGAACTTTTTGCTACGTCGTAATGCCCTTCGGATTGAAAAATGCTGGGGCCACTTATCAGAGACTGATGGATAAGATGTTCAAAGATCAAATAGGACGAAACATGGAGGTTTATGTTGATGACGTCCTGATCAAAAGCAAGAAGGCCCAAAATCTGATCAAAGATATGGAGGAGGTCTTTGCCACTTTAAGAAGATTTGGCATGAAATTAAATCCCGCCAAATGCACTTTCGGAATTCATAGTGAAAAATTCTTGGGATACATGGTAACAGAGAGAGGTGTGGAAGCTAACCCTGAGAAAATCCGAGCAATCCGAGAAATGAACCCTCCTCGGACCTTGAACGAAGTACAAAGGTTAGCAGGAAAAATAGCAGCGCTTAATCGATTCATATCTCGATCGGCTGATAGGAGTTTGCATTTCTTTAAAAGCATTAAGGCGAGGAATGCGGTTTGAGTGGGATGATCAGTGTCAGAAAGCTTTCGAGGACTTGAAAGAATATCTAGCTCAGTTACCCTTAATGAATAAACCCGAGCACAATGAGACCCTCCTCGTCTACTTGTCGATAACCGAGGAAGTTGTCAGTTCGGTGTTAATTCAAGAGAAATTAAGGCAGCAGCAACCAGTATATTATGTCAGTCGAGCTTTGTAAGGAGCCGAACAGAGATACCCTGAAATTGAAAAATTAGCCTTGGCTCTCGTGATCACTGCAAGAAGGCTTCGGCCGTATTTTCTATCTCACCCTATCATGGTGGTAACGAGCACTCCCTTAGGAAGGCTCTTGTCAAAAGCAGAAATTTCAGGACGGATGGTGAAATGGGCTACAGAATTGAGTGAGTTTGATATTTCTTATCAGCCTCGGACTACCATCAAAGCTCAAACCTTATCGGATTTCTTGGTTGAAGTGACTCATACTCGTGAAGAAAAAGATTGGAGCCTATTTGTAGATGGATCATCTTCTCAAATAGGAAGCGGTGCAGGAATTATACTTATCAGTCCAAAAGGAGAGGAAATTGCCATAGCTATTCAATTCGGTTTTCATTCCTCCAACAATGAGGACGAATTCGAAGCTCTCCTCTCAGGTTTACGAGTAGCATTAGACGCCGGAGCTCGGAAAGTAAAAGTGTTCATGGATTCAATGCTGGTTGTTCAGCAGGTAAATGGGATATACAAGGTAAAAGAAGAAAAATTGAAGAAATATGTGGAGAAGGCTCAAGTATTAATGACTCAGTTCCAGGAAGTGGAATTGAAGCAAATACCACGAGAAGATAATAACCGAGCAGATGCACTCGCCAAATTGGCCAGTTCCATTCATGAGTGGAAGAACAGGAAAGTACTGGTACAAGATCTTTTGGTCTCGCACATAGCTATCAACAGTATAATGAATTTGGAGCCTTGTATTATATCCGATTGGCGAGAGCATATCATTAAATTCTTGAAAAGCAAGGTGTTGCCATTAGATCCGAAAGAAGCTGCTCGGGTGAAGAGAGTGGAGAGGCGTTTTGTGTTAGCAGAAGGTAAATTATTCAAAAAGGGATTTTCAGCTCCCTTCTTGCAATGCACATCAGTACAAGAAGGAGAACATTTGCTACAGAAGATTCACGAAGGCTGTTGTGGGAATCATTTGGGAAGTAATATGTTATATCAGAAATCCCTTCGGGCAGGATACTATTGGCCCAGTATGAGAGAGAATGCCGAAGAAATTGTTAAAAAATGTAACAATTGCCAGAAACATGCAAATTTGTCTCATATACCCGTAGAGGTCCTAAATAGCAGTGTTACTTCCTGTCCCTTCGATCAATGGGGGATGGACATCGTCGGACCTTTTCCTCTTGCCACGGGACAAAGAAAATTCCTCCTAATAGCAGTTGAGTACTTTACGAAATGGGTGGAAGCTGAGCCTTTAGCAAAAATAACTGAGGAGGAAATTATTAGATTCCTATGGAGAAGCATAGCATGTCGGTTTGGAATACCGAGGAGAATAATCTCTGATAATGGAAGACAGTTTCAGGGAAAGAAACTACAGAAGTGGTGCGAGGATATGAAAATCAAGCAAGTATTCACGTCAGTGGCCTACCCACAGTCAAATGGGCAAGTCGAAGTTATTAACCGCATTCTATTACATGGGATTAAGACGAAGCTGGAAGGAGCCCGAGGAGAATGGGTAAACAAACTACCTGGAGTCCTGTGGGCCTACCGAACAACTCCGCGGGTATCTACAGGGGAAACTCCGTATAGTCTGGTATATGGTTCAGAGGCCCTCATTCCAGCAGAAATTGGAGTTGAATATCTCCGAATACAATGTTATGATCCCGAGCAGAACGAGGATAGAAGAAAGCAAGAGTTAGATGAGATTGATCAACTAAGAGAACAAGCTGTAACAAAAACAGAGCTGTATAAAGTAAGGATTACCAACGCCTATAACCGAAGGGTTCGCCCAAGAACATTTTAAGTCGGGGATTTGGTGTTACGAAGAACAAATCCTGCTGGTGAGGTGAAAAAGTTGGCACCCAAATGGGAGGGCCCTTACAAAATCAAGGAAGTAATCGGAAGAGGAGCCTACAGGTTGGAGGATCATGAAGGCCGGAAGTTGGTAAGGCCTTGGAACATTCATAACTTGAAGAAATATTTTGTGTAATCTTTCTTTGTTATTTTAATTATGAATTCAGCAGTAATAAAATAAAAGCATTTGATTCATTGAGCTTGTTCGGAATTTTAGTTGTTTACTCGTGGGATCGTGATGTTTGGTCCACGTTTTAAACCTAAAATTGCATAAGTGTTTATGCTCGGGGTAGCGAGCTTGTTCGGAATTTTAGTTGTTTACTCGTGGGATCGGGATGTTTGGTCCACGTTTTAAACCTAAAATTCCCTAAGTGTTTATGCTCGGGGTAGCGAGCTTGTTCGGAATTTTAGTTGTTTACTCGTGGGATCGGGATGTTTGGTCCACGTTTTAAACCTAAAATTCCCTAAGTGTTTATGCTCGGGGTAGCGAGCTTGTTCGGAATTTTAGTTGTTTACTCGTGGGATCGGGATGTTTGGTCCACGTTTTAAACCTAAAATTGCCTAAGTGTTTATGCTCGGGGTAGCGAGCTTGTTCGGAATTTTAGTTGTTTACTCGTGGGATCGGGATGTTTGGTCCACGTTTAAACGTTAAATTATCACCGGTTTACTCGTGAGATCGGGATGTTTGGTCCACGTTTAAACGTTAAATTATCACCGGTTTACTCGTGGGATCGGGATGTTTGGTCCATGTTTAAACGTTAAATTATCATCGGTTTACTCGTGGGATCGGGATGTTTGGTCAACGTTTTAAACCTAAAATTGCCTAAGTGTTTATGCTCGGGGTAGCGAGCTTGTTCGGAATTTTAGTTGTTTACTCATGGGATCGGGAAGTTTGGTCCACGTTTTAAACCTAAAATTGCCTAAGTGTTTATGCTCGGGGTAGCGAGCTTGTTCGGAATTTTAGTTGTTTACTCGTGGGATCGTGATGTTTGTTTATGCTCGGGGTAGCGAGCTTATTCGGAATTTTAGTTGTTTACTCGTGGGATCGGGATGTTTGGTCCACGTTTTAAACCTAAAATTGTCTAAGTGTTTATGCTCGGGGTAGCGAGCTTGTTCGGAATTTTAGTTGTTTACTCGTGGGATCGGGATGTTTGGTCCACGTTTTAAACCTAAAATTGCCTAAGTGTTTATGCTCGGGTTAGCGAGCTTGTTCGGAATTTTAGTTGTTTACTCGTGGGATCGGGATGTTTGGTCCATGTTTTAAACCTAAAATTGCCCAAGTGTTTATGCTCGGGGTAGCGAGCTTGTTCGAAATTTTAGTTGTTTACTCGTGGGATCGGGATGTCTGGTTCACGTTTTAAACCTAAAATTGCCTAAGTGTTTATGCTCGGGGTAGCAAGCTTGTTCCAAATGGCAAGTAAATAATTTTATTAATGAACGAAGAAATACAAGAAATTGTAAATGCTCTACCCTACGGGTTAAATAGCTCCTCGGGGAGGCTTTCCAGAGCAGCACTTACATCAAGGAAATCTTTTGAAGCTCCTTCGGGAGGGTAGCCTTGAGATCCAAATTGGCTGACGCATGCTTCAAAGCCATGATCAAAAAACTTGTAAGCACGGTCAGCCACCATGTTGCTATACTCCGGAGACTTCAAAAACTCAACTTTCTTCGAGAGCCAGAGTTCTTCCACACGAGCAGCAGTGGAAGATTTCTCTTGAGCAAGTTGCTCAGAGACAGCTTGATGTTGCTCAGCCAGGGATTTATACTGCTCCGACAAAATAGAGTTAGCACCTTCCAGATCGGCGAATTTTGTCCGCTCCTCTGCCAGGGTCTTCTCCGCTTTGTCCCGAGCTGACACCAGGGCCAAGTGCCGATCCTCCAGAAGGCTCACTGTTTTCTTCAGCTCCTCGCCCATACTCTCTAACTGCCTGATGCGCTTCTGGTTCTGCCCATCAACCAATCGAACTGAATGAAAATGAGTGAGAAGCTCACCCGCCATCATGTGGGCCTGCATCGGAGCATATACAAAATTAAAGTAACGAAAGGTATTGTAAAAAGACAAGCGAAGCAGATTAGTTGGTAAAAGTAGTTACCTGAGTAAAGGAGGAGGAGAAGTCGTTCACCAAGTTGCTGAAAGCCAGTTCCCCGAGGTACTTACGGTCGGCTGAGTTGGGGGTGTAGCACAAAATGGAGTGGGAGGCTTTGGGGTCGGGTTTTTTCAGTAGTGGAACGGTGGGAGAATACGTCCACGAAGGGATATGGTATCTTGAGGTAGGCCGAGAAACACCGAGAGCGGGTTGAGAGGAGGCTCGAGGTTCGGAAGGGATAAGGGAAGAAGAAGTTTTCTTAATGGGAGGTGCTTGGGGCGAAGAACTTGGACCTTCGGAGTAGCCCTCTTCCGACGATAAAGAGCTCGAGTCCTCTCAGAGCCCTCTCCTCAGGAGGAGTCAAAATCTCGATGGACGGGGGAGGGGCAGGAGTAGTAACAGCCTTAGAAGTTTGGCATTTCTGGCTCTTTTCTTTCAGCTTCTCGGCCATCCTAGTCTTCATCATTTTTGTTTCTGAACAGAGCAGAGAAATATTAGTCCGAACATGATAAGTCGAAAGTAAAACGCAGAAGACTGCTTGAAAAGCACTCACCGAGGGGCATTTTCAAGGATACACCCTTGGGGCTCAACTGGAACAAGTATAGCAGTCTGTCGTCAATCAGCTCCATCAAATTAAAACACTGATCGCCAAGTGCACGACGAACCGACAAATACAGTTCCTCCTCAAGGTGACCCTTGATTGACTTGCCCCTCGGGAGATTTTCCCTCCACTCCATAGGGCAATCCCAAGGTTGGAGCGGACGAACAAAAAAGTAAGAGTTTTTCCAGTTTTTTATGGACGAGGGGTATTTTTTAAGGAAGCCAACCCCTGTCCGGGAGGAAAAGTAAAAGAACCCGATCTCTTTCTTGTTCAGTTGAAAAAAATAATGAAAAAGTTCAGGAGTAGGGGTAAAACCCAGATAGGAAAGTACTATGAAAAAGCCTGCTAATAGTCGATAACTATTGGGAAATAATTGACTAAGGGAAACACAGAAGTAGGAGGCTACTTCAATAAAGAAAGGAGGGATAGGAAAACGAAGGCCTCCTCGGAGCTGGTCTATATAAAAAGGAAAATACCCCTTAGGGGGTAAGTGAGGACGAGATCCAGAATGGGGAATAATAATAGAAGTCCCCTCGGAAATCCCCCATTTAGTTCGAATATTGCTGAGGTGCTGAGTCAATTTGATCTCAGACTAGAAGATCTCGAACCAGGGAACGCGGGCTTTAACTAAATCTCGCTCTGTAGCAAGTCTCTGCTCCTGTATACGAGCAGCTGACGCGGCAGAGGAGCTTAGAGATCTATCACTATCAGAAGAAGAGGAAGAGGGTTGAGGAGAGGGGCTAAGAGCGTCCCCCTCATTGAACATATCTATCGCCTGCAATGAAGAGTCGGCGGAGGAAGAAACCATACTTGGTGATTAAAAAAGGACTGCTGGGGAAAGTTGTTCGATCGTCTGGTGCTAGCTCGGAAGCAAAATGCAGCAAAGTAAAGACAAATGAAGAAAAGGGATGTGTATTTATAGCGGGGACCATATGAACAGTCATTCAATCTTCACCGTCCAAAAATAAGGGAATGAATGGTCATAAAGGTGCCTCGGGAAACGAAACGTCGCTCGGCATTGAAATTTTTGGGCGGGAAAAAAGGGCGGCAAAAATGTCCCGAGCAGGTTAAGTTTAGGATTTTACCCGAAGACAATAAAACAAGACTTCAAAAGTATCGTCTTGCTTTACTTTAGGGGGGTGAGGTGATGTCATATGACATATTGACTTCCTCGGGTAAAATCCTCTCAAGAGCCGAACAAGTCATACACCGAACAGATAGCACCGAGCAGGGTTTTACCAAACATAAAGACACCGAACAGAACAACTGCTAAACCCTCCTCGGTTTCTGGTCAAAGATTAGCGGAAGACCCGGGAATAACCAACAAATCAACCGGCATGAATAAACGTGCAGTAATGGGGCACGGATTTCTCGGACATGTTGGGCTCCAGTTAAGCCACGATCAGAGGAAATCGTGTTCCGGATCCCCCGCGAGCCAATCACTGGAACAGTCCTATAAATACCCGCAGATGTCATCATAGTAAGGGTTGGATTTTTCTGGGCAAAAAGACTCCGAAGAGAGCAAGTTTATGTCTGTTCGATCTTTTCTGTTATTTTTCTAAAATATTCGTACAAGTCATTGAGCGATTGTTATTTGTGTCAAGAGAGTCTTGTAAATCACCAACGTTTATAGTGGAGTTTTATACAGGACAAGGTCCCGTGGTTTTTCTCTCAATTTGAGGGTTTTCCACGTAAAAAATCTTGGTGTGTTTATCGTTATTTTTCATTAACACTTTATTCTACCTTATATTCAAAAATCTCGAATCACATCAATACTAATTACAAATGATATTGATATGTAACACTTACAATTATGGTATTAATTACATATGAAATTGGTATGAAACCTATACAACTTTGGTACTAATTACAAATGATATTGGTATGAATAATTTACAATTATAATACTAATTACATATGAAACTGGTATGCAACATATACAACTTTGGTACTAATTACAAATGATATTGGTATGAAACATTTACAATTTTTGTGGGGCCTCGTAACCTTAATACTTAATTATACATTTAATTAAGTAAATCACATATATTGCTTATCATGATTAAGATCATATCACTACTAATCAAGATTTGTCACTATATCTTGCGCTTACATTATTCATATACATCACATCTTGTATATCATTAACATAGTACAAATCTTCCACTCTCGATCAGTTTAACTCCTCGCAGCAGAAGGTAGACTCACAATCTTAGCTTTCCTCAGCTATGAGTCCCTACAGAACAACCATGCACAACAGGAGTATACAAATGATGTTCGCAATCCAACATCAATATAATGCAGAAATACTCTATAAACAAACTTCTTGTATTCCATGCATTTGAAATACTCATCTCAGTTGTTCATGTACATACACCCTGTGGATACCTCAAAAACCCAATATACAACATGATACAATTGGCCAAATATGTCATCACATATCTCATTCAAAATCCTGTTATAACGGGACCGATATGATATGCATCTCAGCTTAATATGTCAGTGGCTCAGCCTTCACGTCTCATATTAGCAGCACATATCATATTAACGTCCTCACACGTTATAACAGCCAAAGCATATGCCCAACAATGGCATACCTCTCACATGACATCAACTATATGCCTCAACAACATCAATATAACAGCCAAAGCATATGTCCAACAATGGCATACCTCTCACATGTCATCAACTATATGCCTCAACAATATCAATATAATAGCCAAAGCACATGCACAATAATGACATACCTCTCACATGGCATCAACTATGTGCCTCAACAACATCAATATAATAGCCAAAGCATATGCCCAACAATGACATACCTCTCACATGGCATCAATCACATCTGATATTCACAATAATCTCAAACCGCAATAAGTAAGATGTCATCATCATATATCACATTTATGATTATCAATACTCGTACGTCAACACGTACCTGTCGTTATATTCAAAAGCTTGAAACTCAGGAGTTACCGCTTAACCTCCTCTCTGACCTGTCCCCTGTGATGATACTATATGATAATCAATAAATCCATGTTATAATAAGCCTCATCATCAAATTCCATAAAATATAACATGTTTTAACATTTTGAGTCTCGCGGTCGATCGCTCATCCTTGGCGATCGATCGCCCAACACTAAGAAATTTGCTCAACATTTTGTTCATCAAGCGATCGATCGCTTATTTTTACGTGGTCGATCTCCTGATACACGATCGATCTCGTGAAAACACGCGATCGATATCCTAATACTTTACAAAACATATTGTCCATGCGCGATCGATCGCTCCTATTTACGCGATCGATCTCCCAAAGTTTAAACCATCTTATTATTTTCTTCACATAGGCGATCGATCGTTCCATGAAACGCGATCGATCGCTATGCTCTATTCTTTTCAGAACATGGGGATTTTTTAGCTTATGCTCTTGGTTCCTACTTCTCATCTCATAATTCAACATCAAAACTTCATAAAACATTACTCAAATCATGTTTTCATGATAACAAACTTTTTTCATTGAATTAAACTCATATTAATTCAAACAAGAGTAGTAACTTCACATAGTTCAACTATCAACACACATAAACATCGTAAGCTAGAAATTTCTTACCAACTAGCTTTGTTTTCACTTCTCACTCAAGTGATAGTTTGATTTTCCAAGACTAAGCCAAGCAAGTTCCCCAAGCACAAGTGAGAGTTGAAAGAGGAGCTTGTGTAGAGAACTTTAGGTGAGCAAGGTGTAACTATGTGAGTTCAAATCTGAAATCACCTCTTATATTGCACTCTTTTTGTTAAACCAAACTCATGTGAAATTCACATCTAATGCAAATTCAACTTCATGTACCATTGTTTTGTTTATCCAACTATGCATGATGCCTACTCTTTCATTTACTAACATGAATATGCAATCTCTTGCTACATATTTACCAACCATGTACTTCATCAATTTATTATCTCCACCTATGTTTAAGGTATTTCAACATGCTCATTCTTCATTTCATCACACCCACTCGGTTCCACCCGAACCCAAATCCACATCATACAGTTATTAGTTCATGATTACTCAATAATCACAACAAACATGTTTAATTCATATCAAGGCATTACAATTCTCCCCTACTACTTGAATTTTGTCCTCGAAATTGAATCATAAACTCATCACATCGTGTCACGAGTCTCATATATGTATTGAACATTGCAATAATAAGTACATACTCGTTACTATCGCAAGTATAAACATATTGTTGAGCCTTAAACGCATGGTTGAGTTTAATGATTAATTTATCCCCGGATTATTTATGAGTTTTGATGATCAACAAAACTTGTGTTTGTTATACTAATGTGTCTACTTAGTGTACAGGTTTATTGGTTGAAAAGTGGTTTGATTGAAGAAAATCAAGTGTGCAAAATCAAGGCTGGATCGCCCCAGGCGATGGTGACCATCGCCCCAGGCGATGGCAAGCAGGAGGACTTCGCCATGCACATCGACTGGAGTGATGTCGAGGCTCGTGCGCAGGGGGAGTTTGCCCAAGGCGATGGCTTGATCGCCTGAGGCGATGGCCTGAACGCCTGAAGCGATGGATGCTTCGCCTGAGGCGATGAAAGATTTTGAGCAACCAAGGCTACGACATTGATTTGTGGTATTGATCGCCTGAGGCAATCGGGACATCGCCTGAGGCGATGTGTGCTAGATTGTGACCGTTGGGGAGCGGCGATGGTGATCGCCCGAGGCGATGTCCGAGGTGATCGAGGAGTGTTTCAAGCCTTAAGTGTAGCAACAGCTAGTAGGAGCCTTGGGGGCCTCCTACACTATAAATATGGATGCTTTGGAGCATTTTGAAGACAAGAAACAAGACTATAAACTACAAGAAAGCTTTGCTCAATTCAAATTAATCTAGCATTGCAAACTTCATAGATTTGTGTTGTATTGGAGTTTGTAATTCATTTCTTGTTGTGTGAGTTTTGATTCTTCGTGTTGGTGCACCGTGAAGGTGTTTATGTGAGTTATTGTAAGGTCGTCCAATACCGACGCAAGTTGAAAATTGTAAAAGTCATCAACAAGTAAAGTTGGTGCAAGTGGTGTGGCTATCCTTGGAGCCCTTAAGGCCAAAAAGACTCGTGAAGAGTGTGGGTAACTCGGGAAGAGTTTTGTGTGGCTATCCTTGGAGGCCTTAAGGCCAAGAAGACTCGTGAAGAGTGTGGTGTCGTGAAGAGCTTTTTGTACTCGGGAAGATTGTGTTGTGGCTAACTTGGATCCCTTAAGGCCAAGATCATTTTTGTTCTGGTGGAACCTCGGTTGATTGTTTTCTAACCGGGAAGAGGAGACATAGGCGATTCATCGCCGAACTTCTATAACAAATTCTCGTGTTCTTTATTGTTTTATTTAATTTACGCATTTATCTTCTTCTTCATTTTATTTATTTATCGATTGACTTAAGTCTTCCGCAACGCAAACTCGTCTTTTTTCAAATTCATTTTAAAACGCTAAAGTAGCCAAGGAACCTCATTCACCCCCCCCCCCCCTTCGGTTCCAACAAGTGGTATCAGAGCCATTTGATTTTTGTTTTAAATCAAAAAATTTATATGTCTAATCTAGCAAATGAGTTTGCTCAAGGTCAATCGACCAATCGCCCTCCGCTCTTCACGGGAGATAACTACGGTTATTGGAAGAATATAATTTCTCTATACATCCAATCCGTAGATTATAACCTATGGAAGATTATTGTGAAAGGTCCACACATTCCTTTAAAGGAAGTTGGGGGAATAAGTATTCCCAAAGAAATGGACGATTTTACAAGAGCGGACATGATTTTAATTTCGCAATATGCTAAAGCTATTAATATTTTACATTGTGCTTTAGATATGAAGGAGTACAACCGGATCTCAATGTGCTCTACCGCAAAGGAAATATGGGACAAATTACAAATTTGTCATGAGAGCACAAATCAAGTGAAGGAGACATAGATAGACATACTACAACTTAAATATGAGACATTTGAGATGGAGTCCGGAGAAGAGGTTGACTCGATATTTAGAAGGCTCACCCAAATCATAAATGAGCTTGCTCAACTTGGTGAGAAATACCCTCCAAAGCAAATATGGAGAAGAGCACTAAGAGCATTGCCAAAGGAATGGGATGCAAAGAGGACGTCCATCATTGAATCCAACAAAAGAGAAAGTGCATCGTATGATCTTGATGAACTTCATGGTACATTGGTGACCCATGAGCTTGAAGTATCAACAAGGAAGGGAATAAAGGATGATGATAGATCCATAAGAAAAGGGATCGCCTGTCGGGAAAAGATCATTCTGATGATGATGAAGATGATGATGATGAAGAAATGATCTTGTTCACTAGGAAGTTCAAGAAATTCTTCAACAAACACAACAAGCCAAAGGCCTCCGGTGCTACCAAACATGATTCCAAACACGAGGTAACATGCTATAATTGTCAAGATAAAGGTCATTATGCTAATAAATGTCCTAGGAATAAGAATGGGGACAAAGGGAAGAAGAAGACTCTTATAGCTACATGGAGTGATAGTGACTTCGATGAAGAAGAAGCAACAAATCTTTGTCTAATGGCTCTTGGAGATGAAGATGAAGAGGATGAAGATGAGGTACCATCTTATGATGAATTATTAGATGCTTATAATGAACTCATTGATTGTCATGGTAGAACCAAGAAGAACAATAAATTGCTTAAGCTAGACTTGGCTAAGAAGGAAGAAGAAAATATTACTTTGAAAAATCAAGTGCATGATTTAAAGACATCTTTTGCCAAGTTTAGTGATAGTAGTTTAAAGATAAATGAATTGCTTGGCTTGCAACGTTGTAGCTTCGATAAAACCGGACTAGGCTTCTCAAGCAAAACTAAAATTTTTTCAAGCTTGTTGGCTAAAGCTAAGCATAATTCTCCTACTTGCACTTATTGTTACAAAGATGGTCATACTAAAAATAAATGTAGGTTTAGTAAATCCAATACCAACCTAACAAAAGGTGGAAATGGATACCAAAGGCATTGATGAAAGTTAACCCACAAGGACCCAAAAATCAAATGGGTACCAAAGACCCTCCAATTGTTAATTTGTTTTGTAGGGACAACAAAGGGTTGGAGGATGAAGGCACAAGCACCTCAAGGGAGGAAGTCATCTTATGCACCACCATAGAGGAAGCGCGAGCATATGACCAATGACAAGAACGTACTCTTGTCATCAAAGGTAATTTATTTTGTGCATTTAAAAGAGCAATTCAAAATTTCATTGGCACAAATTAATTGTGACCAATAAATAACGAAGCTCAAAATTCATTGATAGTAAAATGCATTTTCCCTTAGCATGTGTACATATAAATTGTTTTGATGCATGATTTATGCTTGTCTCTTTATAGTAAGTATCTTGATATGCCTTGAGTTCAAATTTGAATAATGCTATGTGAAAATGTGAAATTATGTGATTAAGCATGCTATAAGTGGTTGGATGCTCAATCTTTGATATAATGCTATCATGACCTTTATAATTTTATCAAATGATGCTTTGAGAATTTTAATGTCTAGTGGGCATGAGTGCATGAAATCTTGGTAGAACATATGCACATTTTGCACATTTAGAATTCATTGTTGATTGCCTTAAACGCATGTTTTTATTCCTCTCAATGATTTAATCTTATGCTTATTACATGCTTGATGAGGAACATGGGTAAATTGTTAAAATATGGCTATATGTCAACATTCTATGATTATTTGAATTTTGTGTTTTTTGATTATCACAAAAGGAGGAGAATTTTGTGATAAACTTGAAACTTAATACATGCATAGTTTGAGGGGGAGAGTTTTTGTATGCATGGTTTGAGGGGAGTTTTATGCATGATTTGAGGGGGAGAGCTTTTTATGCTTTACTTGGTAATTTTGTATGTGCTATGCAATTGTTAAGGGGGAATCTTGTTTACTCACATTTCATGCATATTACATATTCAAGTTTATCAAGTTTTGTGATCATCAAAAAGGGGGAGATTGTTGAGCCTTAAACGCATGGTTGAGTTTAATGCTTAATTTATCCCCGGATTATTTATGAGTTTTGATGATCAACAAAATTTGTGTTTGTTATACTAATGTGTGTACTTAGTGTACAGGTTTATTGGTTGAAAAGTGGATTGATTGAAGAAAATCAAGTGTGCAAAATCTGGGCTGGATTGCCCCAGGTGATGGTGACCATCGCCCCAGGCGATGCCAGCCAGGAAGACTTTGCCACGTACATCGACTGGAGCGACGCCGAGGCTCGCGCGTAGGGGGTGTTCGCCCGAGGCGATGGCTTGATCGCCTGAGGCGATGGCCTGAAGGCCTGAAGCGATGGATGCTTCGCCTGAGGCGATGAAAGATTTTGAGCAACCGAGGCTACGGCATTGATTTGTGGTATTGATCACTTGAGGCGATCGGGACATCGCCTGAGGCGATGTGTGCTAGATTGTGACCGTTGGGGCGCGGCGATGTCCGAGGCGATCGAGGAGTGATTCAAGCCTTAAGTGTAGCAACGGCTAGTAGGAGCCTTGGGGGCCTCCTACACTATAAATATGGATGTTGTGGAGCATTTTGAAGACAAGAAACAAGACTATAAACTACAAGAAAGCTTTGCTCAATTCAAATTAATCTAGCATTGCAAACTTCATACATTTGTGTTGTATTGGAGTTTGTAATTCATTTTTTGTTGTGTGAGTTTTGATTCTTCGTGTTGGTACACTGTGAAGGTGTTTATGTGAGTTATTGTAAGGTCGTCCAACACCGACGCAAGTTGGAAATTGTAAAAGTCATGAACAAGTAAAGTTGGTACGAGTGTTGTGGCTATCCTTGGAGCCCTTAAGGCCAAGAAGACTCGTGAAGAGTGTGGGTAACTCGGGAAGAGTTTTGTGTGGCTATCCTTGGAGCCCTTAAAGCCAAGAAGACACGTGAAGAGTGTGGTGCTCGTGAAGAGCTTTTTGTACTCAGGAAGAGTGTTGTGGCTAACTTAGAGCCCTTATGGCTAACTTAGAGCCCTTAAGGCCAATATCATTTTCGTTCTAGTGGAACCTCGGTTGATTGTTTTCTAACCGAGAAGAGGAAACGTAGGCAATTCATCGCCGAACTTCTATAACAAATTCTCGTGTTCTTTATTGTTTTATTTAATTTATGCATTTATTTTCTTTTTCATTTTATTTATTTATCGATTGACTTAAGTCTTCCGCAGCGCAAACTCGTCTTTTTACAAATTCATTTTAAAATGCTAAAGTAGCCAAGGAACCTCATTCACCCCCCTCTTCGGTTACAACACATACATTCCATCCAAAGTATATACCAACATTGCAGTAATGTAAAGTAAACATACCAGATACTAACTCTGGATACTGCGGTATCTTATGCTGACTATGTCACACATATCAGCTCCATCATTACTCTGCTTGTCTCAAGGAATCTTGAGCATAGATCTTACGTTCCGATATACCTGACACTATGCTCTAGGCAAGATATGAACTGGTCGTGTTATATCAATCCAATACAGTATGATATAACACGACCAGTTCAATCCAATACATCTGTATTGCCCTATACAGTATGATTCATACGTCTGTCATACCAACATAGGACATAATATCAATCACCAGGAGTGGCAATATCCAACGATATGGCAGTGTTTTGACACATTGGACTACAACAGACAGGCCATATAACGGAACGTCAATTTGTCCTCTCATCCTACCAAACTGGACCAGACCCTTTCCTACGACAATGTCTCATACTACATTGTCACGACAATGAATATGCATGAGATCTACTCTGTGTAGATAAATAATGTGATATCCAGAAATTAATCGTGTTAATCCCTGAGTGATTATAATCCTTAATGGATTTAATTGGAGTAATTACGAGATAATTACGGTGTGGAGATTCCCGAGGATTTTAATCCGATATCGGGGTTTTTGGATCCAAGGGTTGAGATTTTATTCTCATTAAGGTGTAAACCTTGGAATTGTGTTGGTAGTAGGATCTGGAGTCTGTGGAGCTTTGGATTGAGGTTGGTAATGTAAATTGTGAGTGGGAGATAATTATTGAACACAGATGACTTTTAATGAGTCAGTGTGGGAGTATTTGAGACTCGGGTTTTTGGAGCCTTGGTAGTATATATACCAAGTGGACTTGGTGTTCAGTGATTGTATTGTTTATCTCCCTCTCTCTCTCACCTCTCCTGCGATTCTTCTCCCCCTTTCTCCTCTTTTCTCCTCCCATGGAAGAATCGAGCAAGGCTCGATCTCGGAGCGAGGTTTCTCAAAGATATCTTGGTAATCTTCTTCCCCTCCCACGGTATTTAGCATTTAATTCACGGGATCTCGAGGCAAAGGCAGGATTGGCTCTAGCTATTAAATCATAAGGTACGTGTAGCGTACGAGCATGGTAGATATATTATTGTCATATGCATGAATAATATATGATTGTGGTAGCATTAAGGTATGCATTGAGAATTATGTGGTGCCGCTGTTAAGCGAGCAATGATTGGATGTTGCCGTTGTTGAGCGAACATCGGTTATAATGCCGCCGTTGTTGAGCGTGCGAGAGGATTGAATGTCGCCCCTGTTGTGCGAGCGATGGGATATGATGTGATAGAATTGTAAAATTCTTGTTAAGATATATGTGATATCTATAAATCATGAGTATAATGATTTTACTATATTTGGTTATGGAATTAATGGAATTGAGCATGGGCGTCGTTAATCAACATAATGATTAACTGATTTTGGGGATTTGATGGTTTTGGTTATTGTGAGAACAGGGACAGCATAGGGAATCACATATAAATGATACTATACTGGGAGTATCTTTACATTTACAGTTTTTACATTTTGTAATTTATGAATTATGGTATTACGGTTATTGAGATGACAGTATTGGTATGCTCACCTTGTGTGGAGGCTGTCTCTGTTGGGGAAGGTGAACAGGTACATCAATGGCTTTGGAGTTGAGCTCGAGCTGTTGATTGGAAATGCTTCCAGGGATGAGGTACCAGTATCGGTATTGAGTAGAGCGCTTTATACATTAGATACACATATACGCATTCAATGCTCGCCTGTGAGCATTATTATATGTGTATATGGATTGTATAAATGGTGACTGCTTTCTCTTTTCATCTATGGTTGCATGCAATTAAATATAGTGTCTTGCATGATGAATTGAGAACGTGTTAGTGTATTGTGAGGTGTATGCTCATGTTAGTGGAATGGTATTTGGGTGAATGGAACATTATGTGGATTAATGTCGAGAAATTTTACAGATGGTATGTAAGAATCCCCTAATATTATAAAAGCATGACACTAAATAGCGGGTTGAGGGCACGAGGTCTTTACAAATAAACAGAATTTTCTCCCATGTTTCGTACATTGATCAATAACAGTCCAAGACAAGAATGACCAACATCCTTAACCATACACTACCATAGTACATAGTGTCATTGATATGTCACAAATTGATCATTCATTGCATTGTTTAATCTTGCACACATGTACTCAACGTGCAACGCAAACCATGTAAATGTACACCACTACACAGTATCACGTCATATATACATTAAAACACAACATCAACTCCGAGGACTTCACCCTCACACCAATTTCGTATATGAAGAGATTCCCCCACACCAACAATTATGTGAACACATATTGATCTCACCAACTTCAAGTAATTCATTACTTCCAAACTACTATCTCATCAAATCATATGTGAACAGAATTGTCACCGCTATACCATCTCAACAACTCGCGCTTTCCAATACAATTACACAACGAGTCAAACGAAATGTTTCCATTTCTAGCAGTAGGTCAAACTTGCACACATTCCTACAACTCCAATTCCATAGCAACAAATGGCAGCATTAAGAAAAAAAGTACATCGATTGCTAACTAAATCGAGCAACCCTCAACAATCAGACAACACAAAGACATTTCTACTCAAATGTCATTGCTAGTGTAGTCCAAGACATTATATTGGGGTTCCAACATTCTGTCGTCGATGTTGTACCAGAGATGTAGTTTCCATCAGATTCCATGCACGATACTCCGTTGCATACTTACCACATATATATCAATAACCAAAGAAATGTGAGTTCTTGTCATTTATCACTAACCCCTGTGATTCGTCGAGTCAAATACAATGAGTAGTCTCACATAACATTTATACACACAATTTACATGGTTAGATATCACATTTACCAGGAAAGTCATTGTTTCCTCAAACAAAAGGAAGCAATTCGATAATGACATTCCTTTGCATCAACTACTCCATCGAGACTATCATTCTTGAGTATATCACAAGCTCTTTCAAGAGGTCCATCACTCTATACACTACTCAGTGCGCAACAAACATATACCACTTAACACTTGAAAACAACACGCCTTGATCATACTGTTAATGCAAGCCAACTTCTCCAACAAATCCCACACATCTCAGACACATGATAACTCATTCAGTTCTTCTTCTACGACAGAAGAACATCAATATCACAAGAACTCAACAATGTTGTTAATGCTCTCAACCAGTTATATCATGACATCTCGCCATACTAGGACACATCACCTGTCAAACTCGCATCATCAATCTAATATGTACCACATAGTACAATTCAAATGCATACCTGATAGTGCACGACCGCTCCTATCAAAGCATTCTTACATGTGGTTATGTAATGGATACACAGTCTAACAATGCTTATGAAGCAACAACATAAGACTTAACTACGACCACAAGGAATCCGTACAATAGCTCTGACACAAATGCCAAAATGATTACCGTACTGATCAAGGCAAGTACTTCGTTATGATCATGCAATTAAGCCCATAGTGGTTCCACACCAGATCATTCCTGAAACTCAACAAGATCGTATTAACACACCACATATGGCCCATATCTCAGGTTACACTTTACCAGCACATCCCCAGTATACAATGTGAGGGCCCATTCCTAATCATGTGATTAATGATCACACAATGATAATTATAGCGTAAACAGCGGAAGATTTGATTAACATTTATTAACACGTGGCCCTAAAAATTTCGGCATGACCTCATCGCACGAGGAACATACCACCAACTCAAATCAACATCTACTGAAAATATATAAATACCACAAGTTTCAAATCCAGCATACACCAATCAAATTACTAAACAGATATCCACACTGGGTGAAATAAATTAAAATACATAAACTCCTCACACACCACAGGGATAAACCCCTGGTCACATATACATATTATACTGGGATAAACAAGAGTAAAACCTCAAGTGTGACTCCCACCGGACGTGCCCTCTCTGGCGTCCTGGTCACCTGTACCACCTGCCATTGTCCACACACAAAGACAACAACAGCCCCCCTTGGGGGTGAGCAAAAGCCCAATATGGAACTATCATGGAATATACATCATGTATCTCTAAAATGTGATATATGATGTAATGCAATGCAATGCATGCATGCCATGTCATGACGGTATCATACACCCATCCGCTGGGTATCTCGGAGCCAATAAATGAAAGTCCAAATACTACATAGCTAAGCTCGAGCATGTCAAGCAAAGGAATGTCTATATGGTGCGTCGTCAAAGCGTCACCGCATCCCAGCTCTTGACATCACATAATCATATAGGGATATCCAGACGGATGACATCAGCAAGGTGCCACCAATCCCCGTCTCAACAAATCATACCAATCAAAGGGGACCACGATTCCCTATGCCTATCGGGCCATGTAATGCCAACATAGTATCGCAGTACCAATCCCCAATGTTCGATATCAGAATCCAAGAAATATCAGGGTATTCAAGGATATAGCTCAACGTGTATGTCATGCATCGATGTATGTATAAAAATGATGTGTGTTAACAAAATATTTATTTTCATATACCGATGTTCCAATCATGCATGCTATGAATGCCACATAATTTAAATAAAATCACGTAGCCATATAATCTCACGTAATTCACAGACTTCAACAACAAATCATATATCAAATGATACAGATACCTGTCGTATGTTACCCGATCGCAACATACCTTTCTTTCTCGATCTACAAGGGTACTTGAGCTTGTAGGGTCGAAGTAGTTATATCAATATAAATTCACAATTCAATAAACCAATCATTAAAAATGGGTTATCAATTTTAATCACAGCTTAACCAATTTAGGATAATTAAATTGATGCGATTACATCATAATTTAATTTACTAAATTATTTTTCACCAATTTAAATTATTATTCAACAATTATAGTCCAACTTAGTTGGTAATTATCGAAGCAAAGTCGAGAAAATCGGATATCAAAATTTACCCAAAATCGCACACAGTTCACGCACGGATTTCGTGCGATTCCGGCGAGCACCGGCGGCGGTAGAGGCGACGACCGGTATAGAAAGTTTCGTCCAGGTGAGGGGAAGAGATTCGGTGCTTTGGTTGCTTCCAATTCGTGGTTGAATCGAAGAAATCGAACCAAAATCGCTCAAACCCTAGTCTGCGCGAGTTTCATCGTTCCAGATCAAAATCGAACCACTTTTCCAACACCAAAACTCGATTATTTGGTATGGAAAGATGCGTCTCTGAGTAAGGAACACGGTGGTATATCGGTCTCGTCTAGAGGTGGTCGGACGGCGGTGAACGGAGCGGATAAGTACAAGGTGGTCGGTGAATCGCACGAGCAGTGTGTGTTTTCGCACCTTTTAGTAGGTGTCCGCGATTCATTGTGTGTTTTTGCACGTTTTGTTATGTGTTTTACACCCTACACCGATATATATTAATTCCCGACCAATTATGAACATCGGGGTGTCACCGGTGTACTGGTGCATGTATATCACATGTACAGTCCACACCTGACTTCGTGTCCTTCTTTGAATTACAAAAAATGAAATCTTTCGATTTAATACAAATTTTATATTTATTAAATCATTTTAATAAAATTTCGGTGTTAATCCGAATATTCCAAAAATATATTTTTCATTCATCATGTTCTGACCCGATTGTCAATTGACATATACAAGATCAATTTCCATTCTCATTAATTAGATTATATTCTCGTTAATTAATTTCTAACTAATTAACAAAATAATGTACAAATTGTACTTAATTCTCATTATCAAATATCGGACATCACATTACAAAATGTTTACGATATCGAGCTGTTATCAAAGATAATATTCCTCATGTTTATTCTCAACCATTTGATTAACATAAAATAAATCACATAATTGTTGAGAAGCTAAACCTAATTTCCGATAATACGGTACGAGGGCCTTACATTTCTCCCCCACTTAAAATATTTCGTCCTCGAAATATCACAAGTGCAGATCATAAACCATTCACGAATTACAGTACATGTCAAGACTATAATCGGAAAAACATCAACTTCATAAACACAATTCATTTAGCATTAAGCTGAATCAAAATCAATGACTAGTTTATTTATCTTATAACAATGAAAGAGAATGGTTAAGAAACCATCTTTTCAATTTAGAACACAAAATTAATTCTTCAGTGCAGAACGTTGAATAATTAAATTCAACATCATCAGATTGAAGAATACTTATCAAGTCGTGTTTCTAATTCATCAATATTGAGGTACGAAACACATTACAAACAATAAAAATAAAATCTTACAAAACTCAACATACCTTTAACATGAGAGATTTTTGAAAAGGATTAAATCACCCTGTTGCCATTTCAGAATGTCCACGCTTATTCTTATAACTAGCTTACTGAGTCTGGGCAGCTTTTCATCCTTTGAGCATCCACCGAATCTTATGGCAATGTCTTAAGGATTCGAATAATATATATACAACATATAGTCAAACATATACTCAACTCAAATGTATTCTGAAATGAATCTCAGAATTCCAAATTAAAACCAAACTTTTACTCAGACATAATCGAGAAAATAAAATACTCTCGACAGTCTTCAATTACATTAAATAATATACGAAGTGTGATTGCCAGTCTACAAATACTATGTAGTCCTTGCAATCTAGAATATCCGTTTTGTATTCTACAATGTTGCCAAAGTTTGAAAATAAACTCTGGGTATTAAACATATAAAATCAAGACAAATGATTTCACCAATCTTGGTCCGTTAATCGATAAATGATCCATTAGTATACCTACATATACATATATTACAATTCTAGAGTCTCACGGACAATCCATTGACCGTGTCATTTAAATAAAAGATAAAATCAGATATATATCCCAAAGAGAATAATTTTTCGGATTCCATAATCAAAGTACTATGTCGTTGAACATTTGACATAAGAAATCAATCATACAATAACCTCGTTGATAAGAATCAAATATCTAACCTGAGATACGAACATTTACGTGTACCTTGGTGATTTGAACAACAGAAGATAAACCACTTAGGAGATCTATCCACATGTGTTGCGTCATATAGATAGTAGATTGAGAGAATAGATATTTCAAGCTCTTGTGGTCCGTATAAATAATGAATTTTTCCCCGTATAAACAATGGCGTCCAAATCTTTTAAGCAAAACAATTGCCGCCAATTCTAAATCACGTACAGGGTATCGAATCTCATTTGATTTAAGTTGGCGAGACGTAACCCAAACCTTTTAAAAACACAGATGACCATTATCCTCCGGCCGGAAGGAATAATAAATGAATATGCAGTGGTTAGTCCATTTGCAAGTTAAGAAAACTTGTGTTATACTCATCTGACCAAATACAGTTTTTAATTTTTCTGTGTCAGCTGAGTAATAGGTTTAGCAATTTTAAACAAACTTTTCGATAAAACAACTTTAAGAATCCTGCTAAACCCATGGACATCGGACCTCAAGAACATTAGTAGGTCTTCGCCAGTTTAACACTGCTTTAACCTTAGTTGGAGCAAAAGGAATACCATGTCGAACAATGACGTGGCACAAGAGTATCACTTTATTCATCCAAAATTTTCATTTGGATAGTTTGGCATATCTCATCACTTCTTCATCGGAAACTGAATGGTTAATTTCAGATATCCTACAAGTACTAGTTCCTTTATTGCATGATTACAAGGTTATCATTCAGTGCAATCCAGCTGTAGATTGGACAGCTGATTAGACACATTTCGTACATAGAATCTGAAATATTAACTTTCAGATATTCAACACATCATATTTTCATCTTGGAAAAACCAAGAGCTCATTAATAGGAACAATCACAATCAAATCAAAGATTTTTTTTTTAAAACATTTGACTCATCGAGTCCATAAAAATATTGAAAATTAGAAGACTCGTATGGCTTAACCATATATCGAGCTTCTAAGATAGTTGTCGGCACATCTTGCTTTGGATTGACACCTGATACTACTCAGAGTGCAGATCCATTAGCAGACGTAAAGAACTGCAATTCATAGTCATACAAAATATCATAATAATTTCGACTCATTCAAGTTGAATCATGTCATGTACATAAAAAGCTTTGAAATAGTCATGATTCCCAAATAGATATTCTTATTCATCTCTCTGGAAATATATGCAGGACTCTTTCCCAAAACCTGACCACAATGCATGGAGTCTATGCCGAGGTAATAATCGGGTCCATGCAAATTCTATCCAAATCCATAGCAAAGAAAATCAGCATTCCTTGAACACGAGATCCATACACATACGTGCATAGGTCCATGTCAGTTTCGAGTATGAAATAAATAAAATTTGCTAAATATCGGATCCATGCCACATCCGGGCATGTCTATGTCAACAAAAATTTAATCAACGATGTTACCATTGATTTAATTCTTTGCCCAGAGTCCAGATCACGTCGGTACAGATATACATTCGTTCTGTAATAAGAACGTGTCACACATCTGTGCTGCATCTGTATTACAACCAATTACTCATAATTTACTTTTTATTAATCGAATTATGAAATAGCATAAACATAAAGGAATTTCAGCTTAGACAACCAGGCTATAAAATTCCACACACATATTAAGCGAAGAAAATCGAACTACATCATCCGTAGTTTCGATCATTCAACTGATAATCATATTATTATCCAAACAACAATAACATATCATAAGGATAAGGAATAGACTTTCCTTAAAAACAATTAGTACTCAACCAGATATCATTTGATCAGAGAAAATAACCTCCCCCACTTAAAAATAAAGTGGGTGGATAAAACAAATTACCAACGCCAATTTTACCATTTTGCTCTCCTTATGATATCTCCGTAGCTGATAGGTAGGCATTTGATAACTTGTGCATACCCAGCTCTAGACTTATCACGTATATGAGACAAATTAAGACAAAACAATCAATGCACATTTTGCAACAGATAACTTGTTGCAATTCATTATTCACTTTCATTAGAAATACATGACAAATTATTTGAATGATAAAATCCCCAAGAATATTTCCAAAATTCAAAATCTAAATCGCACATAGTCGTATCTTCAAAACATATAACGATGTTTTATATGACATGTTCATTACTTTACTATTTGTAACAATGTAAACCCCATCTACCATCATCTTATCAAAGCAATGTCTCACACTTTCCAGCATTCTCAGTGCCGAAAATGTAGGTGGCTCAATCAAATCCAAGAACATTACATCACAACAAATCTCTCGTTCGACATTGTTACTTCCAATAGGTTTAGGAGCAATTACATTGCTCTAACCACATCCATTTACATCCAAGTTATACAGAATGAACACCATAAGCGATACCCATACTATACATTAATTTAGTCAACAAAGTTAAAATCATTTAGCATTTCATTGATAGTAGGTCTCAGAGTACACTCTTTCCCTACCTCATGCTGCCACATATACCAGTTTAGTCACAATCGTATAGTATTAATATCGTGAGCGATATCACTACTACACAAAATCAACATATTCACATATCAATCTCATGTAACATCATACCAAAGCAAGCCAAGCCAAGTAAGAGCAAATAAGTCAAATAATTCAAACACAAGCGCACACATTTATTTGTGCCTATTCAAGTGTACACAAGACTCAAAATTGAGCATTCCCAGTTATGCTCTGATACCATACTGTGAGGGCCCAATCCTAATCATGTGATTAATGATCACACAATGATAATTATAGCGTAAACAGCGGAAGATTTGATTAACATTTATTAACACGTGGGCCTAAAAATTTCGGCATGACCTCATCGCACGAGGAACATACCACCAACTCAAATCAACATCTACTGAAAATATATAAATACCACAAGTTTCATATCCAGCATACACCAATCAAATTACTAAACAGATATCCACACTGGGTGAAATAAATTAAAATACATAAACTCCTCACACACCACAGGGATAAACCCCTGGTCACATATACATATTATACTGGGATAAACAAGAGTAAAACCTCAAGTGTGACTCCCACCGGACGTGCCCTCTCTGGCGTCCTGGTCACCTGTACCACCTGCCATTGTCCACACACAAAGACAACAACAGCCCCCCTTGGAGGTGAGCAAAAGCCCAATATGGAACTATCATGGAATATACATCATGTATCTCTAAAATGTGATATATGATGTAATGCAATGCAATGCATGCATGCCATGTCATGACGGTATCATACACCCATCCGCTGGGTATCTCGGAGCCAATAAATGAAAGTCCAAATACTACATAGCTAAGCTCGAGCATGTCAAGCAAAGGAATGTCTATATGTTGCGTCGTCAAAGCGTCACCGCATCCCAGCTCTTGACATCACATAATCATATAGGGATATCCAGACGGATGACATCAGCAAGGTGCCACCAATCCCCGTCTCAACAAATCATACCAATCAAAGGGGACCACGATTCCCTATGCCTATCGGGCCATGTAATGCCAACATAGTATCGCAGTACCAATCCCCAATGTTCGATATCAGAATCCAAGAAATATCAGGGTATTCAAGGATATAGCTCAACGTGTATGTCATGCATCGATGTATGTATAAAAATGATGTGTGTTAACAAAATATTTATTTTCATATACCGATGTTCCAATCATGCATGCTATGAATGCCACATAATTTAAATAAAATCACGTAGCCATATAATCTCACGTAATTCACAGACTTCAACAACAAATCATATATCAAATGATACAGATACCTGTCGTATGTTACCCGATCGCAACATACCTTTCTTTCTCGATCTACAAGGGTACTTGAGCTTGTAGGGTCGAAGTAGTCACTGTATATCAATATAAATTCACAATTCAATAAACCAATCATTAAAAATGGGTTATCAATTTTAATCACAGCTTAACCAATTTAGGATAATTAAATTGATGCGATTACATCATAATTTAATTTACTAAATTATTTTTCACCAATTTAAATTATTATTCAACAATTATAGTCCAACTTAGTTGGTAATTATCGAAGCAAAGTCGAGAAAATCGGATATCAAAATTTACCCAAAATCGCACACAGTTCACGCACGGATTTCGTGCGATTCCGGCGAGCACCGGCGGCGGTAGAGGCGACGACCGGTATAGAAAGTTTCGTCCAGGTGAGGGGAAGAGATTCGGTGCTTTGGTTGCTTCCAATTCGTGGTTGAATCGAAGAAATCGAACCAAAATCGCTCAAACCCTAGTCTGCGCGAGTTTCATCGTTCCAGATCAAAATCGAACCACTTTTCCAACACCAAAACTCGATTATTTGGTATGGAAAGATGCGTCTCTGAGTAAGGAACACGGTGGTATATCGGTCTCGTCTAGAGGTGGTCGGACGGCGGTGAACGGAGCGGATAAGTACAAGGTGGTCGGTGAATCGCACGAGCAGTGTGTGTTTTCGCACCTTTTAGTAGGTGTCCGCGATTCATTGTGTGTTTTTGCACGTTTTGTTATGTGTTTTACACCCTACACCGATATATATTAATTCCCGACCAATTATGAACATCGGGGTGTCACCGGTGTACTGGTGCATGTATATCACATGTACAGTCCACACCTGACTTCGTGTCCTTCTTTGAATTACAAAAAAATGAAATCTTTCGATTTAATACAAATTTTATATTTATTAAATCATTTTAATAAAATTTCGGTGTTAATCCGAATATTCCAAAAATATATTTTTCATTCATCATGTTCTGACCCGATTGTCAATTGACATATACAAGATCAATTTCCATTCTCATTAATTAGATTATATTCTCGTTAATTAATTTCTAACTAATTAACAAAATAATGTACAAATTGTACTTAATTCTCATTATCAAATATCGGACATCACATTACAAAATGTTTACGATATCGAGCTGTTATCAAAGATAATATTCTTCATGTTTATTCTCAACCATTTGATTAACATAAAATAAATCACATAATTGTTGAGAAGCTAAACCTAATTTCCGATAATACGGTACGAGGGCCTTACATACAATCAATCCAATGGAGATCATAATCCTCATATATTGACATTCTCAATCATACTCACAAATGTTCGTACCATTCATCGTCCGGTACGCGTCAAGTCCAACACATGTTGGTCGCACCAACAACCCTGACTTGTTGAGAATACCATTTGGTAATGTATAAATACATACACACACTTGCTTGAGAACCAAATGTACAATAAGCTCTTATTGTCACATCATGCAATTCATCATACTCGGTAGCCACATTCCATCGAATGGATACAACAACCTCACTCTTTTAGCATAAGACGTTATCACCTGACGAATACACCTTGTCTGCATAAGGTGTTAACATCACTACCAACATGTGATACAGTCAAGGATAATAGAGCATCCCACACACACAGTCCCATTCTACTACTACACAAACTTTTCCTGATTCTCATCAAGAAATCAGAGCATCCTCGTCCCAATCTCATTTACAGATACAGATAAGCAAATATGCCAAAATCGTCAACCATTCCATCTCAATCATCACTCATGAGAAATTAGTGACACAATCATTCATATAACATGAGATTATGTGCTTCCCGACATCGTTATACGTATGCAATGTCCATACCAACCAACTCAAAGCATAGACACATACAAAGTGTTACTCAGCACACATATATCTCATTTTGCAAGCAAACGTACTCAACTTAGTACGTTTGTGTCAATTTAGGACACACAATCGTATGCCAACCCATGACATTCCTTTCACAGAATACCATAAAGACATCCATATATGTCTTGCTCAGCACACATCATAACGATGGTATCAGTACCCATCACCTGTCATACGATTGTCAGTACATACTAAACTGGCAGTACAGAGTGGCCATGGTAAATCATCACCGAAATCTCATACGGTGTACATCCTCTCCAACATGTACCAACTCGGCTTCCATCACCACATCCACAAACTGACATAGGGTTAATCACAATAACCCTAACATACAACCGAGTCCGCCATCGCCTCACATACATAGTTCAACAAGAACAAAAACTGAAAAACAACCGCACATACCAATTTCATATTATGTTTCATGATCAGAAACTCATGTTCGTATAGCTTTTTGATAACAACAGAGCGATTAGTGACTCAGAATCACAATCTGAAGACATCCAGTCCACCATCGGTCACCATTCATAGTCTCAATCACACTGTCCTTGCACGTGGAGCTGACACCAAGATCTGGTCACGACAACCACTCCTCAACTTGTTCCCCAGATTTAGTCACTTCATATCAACACACATATAGTTCAATAACTGAATTACTGGCAAGTCCCCAGATAAGCATATCTTTTCCCCTTGGCCCTTGGCCCACTGGAAATTGTAGTACACAAACGGAATTCACAACCACAGTTACACTCACAACATCCCCTCTAACATTCTTGGGGATTCATCACAACAAGTCGTACCACCATAATGCAATAGAAGGGTTAACAACACCATATTGAAACACATAAAGCATGTTAGCACAACATCCTCTACTACAGTAAGGATAAAACATGTTTCAAATGAATATGTAAGGACCCTATGCCCTTAACCCTCTATTAGTGTATTGCTCCATGTATTTAGTGCATACAATTATGTAATCAGGGGGGGAAACCACATGCAACCATAGCATAATATACCAACAATTTGCAATTCTTACATTATCCCATATAATGTTCAAATCCCCCATACCATTTAACCCTTAAGTATGCATCTTACACAAACGTGTTCTCAATTCATTTAGCAATCCCTTAATTAATTGCATGCAACCCATAATGGAAAGAGAAAGGCATATGCCCTTTATATAAACCATATACACATATAGTAGTGCTAACATGCGAGCATCAAATGAGTATATGTGTATCTAATGTATAAAATGATGTACTCAATACCGGCACTGGTACTTTGATCCTAGAAGCACCTCCAATCCATAGCTCGATCCCAACTCCGGAGCTACCAATGTACCTGTTCCACCTGCCCCAACAGAGACAGCCCCCACACGGGGTGAGCATATCAATACCACCGATCCAATAATCACAGTACATAATTTACAGAATATAAAATTGTAATGTAAAAGATACTCCCTGTATAGTATCGTTACCACATGGGATCCCCCGTGCTATTCATGTTCTCAAAACAACTGAAATCATCAAACTCCCAAAAGCCAGTTAATCATTTTATTGATTAAATAAATCCGTTCCCTAATTGCCAATTTCCATAATTAATGAAATCCAATCATTTATAATGTTTATTGATATCACACGTATCTAAACAATGATTCCACAATCCCATTTCATCGCTTGCTTAATAGCGGCGGCATTCATAACCGATGTTCGCTCCATAGCGACGTTATCTCAACCCTTGTTCGCTCCATAGCGGCACCATATAGTTCATAATACATATCCATTTATTGCAATTACAATATACCATGCATTCAACATTTGCAATAAGATATAAGATTATGCTCGTACGTTATACGTACCTTATAATCCGATAGATAGAACCAGTCATTGTCTTTGCCCCGAGATTTAGTGAATTACTTGTTATATCAAGATAATAGCTCACAATCAATAATAAAAACAAAACCACATGCATAAGCATGTAACCGTCCTCCAATCATCCCAACATGATGATTAATCAACAATAGACCGATAAAAGCTCCTCGAAACTGAAAGGAGGACCCAAATTTAATTTTCAAAAAAATCGCCCTACCGATCGATCGGTCATCATTACCAATCGATCGGTAAATGCCCAGAATTATGGCTTTGGCTACGGCTTTGCACCGATCGATCGGTAGGAGCTACGATCGATCGCTAACCTCCACCGATCGATCGATAGATCCTCTCGATTGATTGGTAAACATCCAAAAATGCGCCCATCGCTACGCATTTGCACCGATCGATCGGTAAGATGCTACAGATCGATCGGTCGATGCACGAACCCGAAAACCGCCATTTTTAAAAGCTTAAAAACCTCAACAAACCATGCCCAACTCCTTCCAACTCAAACCCACAACAATTATTACACCATAGGACATCCAATAAGGGTTAAAACACGTTTTAAATCAAGAATAACAAAATCCCCCAAAATCCAAACACAACTCTAAACATGCCCAAACTTAGCAATACCACAATCAAAACGAAGATAAATGTGAGGGGAAAGAGATTAACAAGTTATCTTCGAGAAATCCGGCTCCCAAGTCGAGCCTCCATCGATTTTGCATCAAGGGACAAAAGAGGGAAGGGTTGGGGATTGGGGAGCGAGAGAGAGAGAGAGAGAGAGAGGAGAGAGAGAGGAATGCAAAGCCAAATGATTGAATACCGAGTCCACTTGGTATATATAGTACCAATGCCAAAAATCCCGAGTCCTCCACAAATACATCATGACTCATTAAAATCATATGTGTTCAATAATTACCTCTCAATCTCAATCTCCATTACTAACCCCAACTCAAAGTACCTCAGACTCCAGATCTCACCAAAAACACAATTCCAAGGTTTATCACCACGATGAGAATACAATCTCAATTCTTGGATCCAACGACCCCAAATACCGGATTTAAAATCCTCGAGAGTCCCAATACCGCAATTAATTCATAATTGCCACAATTAAAATCCTTTAAGGATCATTATCACACCGGGATTTACATAATTAATTCCCGGGCATCACAGAATAAGCATCTCCCTCATTCACTTCCTCTACCCTTGTTCACCCCTGTTCACCCTAGTCATCTAACTACTGCTCTGATACCACTATTGTGGGGCCTCGTCACCTTAATCCTTAATTATACATTTAATTAAGTAAATCACATATGTTACTTATCAGGATTAAGATCCAATCACTATTGATCAAGATTTGTCACTATGTCTTGCGCTTACATTATTCATATACATCACATCTTGTATATCATTTACATAGTACAAATCATCCACTCTCGATCAGTTTAACTCATCGCAGCAGAAGGTAGACTCACAATCTCAGCTTTCCCCAGCTATGAGTCCCTACAGAACAACCATGCACAACATGAGTATATAAATGATGTTCACAATCCAACATCAATATAATGCAGAAATACTGTAAACAAACTTCTTGTATTTCATGCATTGGAAATACCCCTATCTGGTTGTTCCTGTACATACACCATGTACATACCTCAAAACCCAATATAGAACATGATACAATTGGCCAAATATGTCATCACATATGTCATTCAACATCCTGTTATAACGGGACCGATATGATATGCCTCTCAGCTTAATATGTCAGTGGCTCAGCCTTAACGTCCCATATTAGCAGCACATATCATATTATGGTCCTCACACGTTATAACAGCCAAAGCATATGCCCAACAATGGCATACCTCTCACATGGTACCAACTATATGTGATGCCCCGAAATTAATTAATTGCAATTTGGGCATTAATTATGTTTATATGATGAATTATGTTGATAATTGATTCATGTGTTGAAATTAATTATCTTGTTGAAATGCTTAGTCACATGGTAGGCGTGACCCGGGGTTGCATTTTAGGGTGCATGTTATACATGTTAGAAAATGAAGTGTTAACATGATTTAATTGTATTGGGTGTTAATTATGAGGAAGATATGAATTTAGTTGAAGTTTGTTGCATTTCTGTAAAATGCTTTTAAAATACCATGTTGGGGTATTTTATACATCATGTTAAGTTTGGGGTGCAATTTAATTAACTTTATAACCCCTTTACCCCTCTACACTTTATTCACTTTACCCATCTCTTTTAAATCCCCAAATTCATCCCCAACCCTAACCCATTTGCTATTTTCGATTTTGGCATAAAGTGGAAGGAGAAATCTTCACAAAACCTTTGTTTGTGAGATTTATTGTAGGATTTGGAGTCCTTAAGAGGTATGGAACCCTTCCTAAAGTTTTTATGATGTTTGGTTTGATTTTGAAATGGGTTTTGATTGTTTGAAATGGGTTTATTTTGGGTTGGTGTGATTTTTGGATGGGTGTAGGATTTTTAGTTGTTTAATGATGTAAAATGAAGGTTTGAAGTGTTTTTATGTTATTGGTTTGTTGGTGTAAGTGTTGGTGAAGATGGGGAAGAAAATGTAGTGCAAAAATGGTGTTTTTCCGTGCACAGGCAGCGGCGATCGATCGCCCGTTTTTGGCGATCGATCGCGCGCAACCAGTAGGCGCCAGTAACATTTGGCGATCGATCGCGCCACTTTTGGCGCGATCGATCGCCAAGGGCTGAAATTGTCAGTATCGTCCAGTATGATCTCGCGATCGATCGGGCCTGGGCGGCGATCGATCGCGAGATGTAAAAATGGGTGTTTTTTATTTTTTTGTGGGATTTTTGGATATTGGACTATAATTAGCTTCTAATATCGATTTGTATGGTTGTGTAGAACCATCCCAGGTACCCACAACTTCAAGGAGATAAAGTTCTCCAACTTCTCCACTTTTGGAATTAAGGTACGTAAGAAACGTACGGGCATCGGACGGTAAAACACATCCCTATACTATGACTACGCAATGATTGCATAAGCATTTACGATGTTTATGATGATGATTATGATAAGTAAGTTTATGATGATGATGTTTATGATGAGTAAAGACGATATGATGTTTATGAGGACGTTTATGATAAGATGATGATGTTTATAAGATGATGATGTTTATAAGATGATGATGTTTATGATATGATGATGATGATGTATGTTTAACTATGTTATTGAGAATGGTAGAGTGTTCTGGTGGTTGTTATGGGAAAGCGAGGAAGGTACTTACCGCTGACATAGCTAGCGAGGAGATACATCCGCTATCAAGGTGTAGCGAGGGGTATCACAGTACCGCTATATGTCGAAGCGAGGGGGCCAATTGTTCCGCGGACATAACAAGGCCAGAAACATTCCCATTTCTAAATAACATCGTTGATTATGAGCTTATATGTGAAGTGTGATTTTAATCATTTATGTCAAGAACTAATGATTATATGCATGACTATGAAACAGGGACAACCAAAGTGGGTTAATGCGATTAACCAGGAAGTATATGTTACGATTATTTTCATGCATTTATTTATATGCCATTACCTTATGATGTTAAGTAATGATGTACATGCTCATGATGAGTTGTTCCTCTAGGTACACTTTTGGACTGAAGGGCTAGGGGTCGGGTTGAGGCAGTGAGCTAAAAGGAGCATGAAAGAATATAGGATACATGATTTTGATAGTCTCTACTCTAGGAGTAGTGTAAACCTATAATGTTAGCATTCGTTTTTGGGAATGTAATTATTAAGTTTTGAAATTTTATTTTTGGCCTGTAATTCTATTAGCTCAAAGCTACAACCGGAACCCTAAGATGTTATTAATGCATGTTTAATCCATAATACGTGATTATGATGATGTTAAGGTAGGAAGACCCTACATTTGCCTCAACAACATCATAACAGCCAAAGCATATGACCAACAATGGCATACCTCTCACATGTCATCAACTATATGCCTCAATAACGTCAATATAATAGCCAAAGCATATGCCCAACAATGGCATACCTCTCACATGGCATCAATCACATCTGATATTCACAATAATCTCATATCACAATAAACAAGATATCATCATCATATAGCATATTTATGATTATCAATACTCGTACGTCAAGTATCTGTCGTCATATTATTTACAAAACATACTGTCCAAGCGCGATCGATCGCTCCTATGTACGTGATCGATCTCCCGAAGTTTAAACCACCTTATTTTTTTCTTCGCATAGATGATCGATCGCTCCATGAAATGCGATTGATCGCTATGCTCTGTTCTTTTCAAAACATGACGGGTTTTGAGCTTATCCTCTTGGTTCCAACTTTTCATCTCATAATTCATGATATAAACATGTTTTCATGATAACACAACTTATTTCATTGAATTAAACTCATATTAATTCAAACAAGAGTAGTAACTTCACACAGTTCAACTATCAACACACATAAACATCATAAGCTAGGAATTTCTTACCAACTAGCTTTGTTTTCACTTCTCACTCAAGTGATAGTTTGATTTTCCAAGCCTAAGCCAAGCAAGTTCCCCAAGAGTGAGAGTTGAAAGAGGGGCTTGTGTAGAGAACTTTAGGTGAGCAAGGTGTAACTATGTGATTTCAAATCTGAAATCACCTCTTATATTGCACACTTTTTGTTAGACCAAACTCATGTGAAATTCACATCTAATGCAAATTCAACTTCATGTACCCTTGTTTTGTTTATCCAACTATGTATGATGCCTACTCTTTCAGATACTAACATGAATATGCAATCTGTTGCTACATATTTACCAACCATGTACTTCATCAATTTATTATCTCCACCTATGTTTAAGGTATTTCAACATGCTCATTCTTCATTTCATCATATGTCAACGACTCCCTCTCGGTTCCACCCGAACCCGAGTCCACATCATACAGTTATTAGTTCATGATTACTCAATAATCATAACAAACATGTTTCATTCATATCGAGGGATTACAATTATGGTACTAATTGCATATGAAATCGATGAATATAACATTGAATTATTTGTTATTTATCTATAAGAAACAATACAAAAGTTCTTATTATGTTAAAAAGAGTCAGTAATGAGATTTTTGACTATAAATGGGAAGTTATTAATTTATATAATATAAAGTTAGTAAATTATCAATTCAATACGTTGTTCCCAAATAATTATAAGCAAATTAAAGATTTTATTAATTAATCAAATATTACATTATCGAGTTTCTATGGTAAGTCATATTATGGGAAATTATGATATACTTATTTAATTGTTATACATAATGTAAATCAAATAATGAACATAAAGTGCTTGTAGAATAATTAAAATGTATATAATATATTTGTTTATAATAATTTACTCCATTATTATAGTATTTTATTTTGCAACAACTATTTCTTTAGTTCTTATGAATTTATCCAACATTTTTTGTCATATTTACTTTGCTATAGTTTGTTACGATATTTATTTAAGAGAATAACAAGTTTTTCTAGATAAATTTATTTATATTTGTCAATATAAAATAGTTATCATTACCTTACATATATAATATATATTGTCTGTTAGTATATATAATTATATTATCTAAAATAAACAAACAAGACAATAACTTAGTGGTAAGAAGTTGTCTATACATGTTGGAGGTCAAGAGTTTGAATCTTCATTAACACATTTTAATTTTAAATATAAATATTTAAAAAAAACAAAAAAACTGTGGGTTTCCACGACCGTAACGTAAACCGTAATCGGCCTGTACAGTAACAGGCCGGTTACGGTTCAGACCCGTTGACCAGGTTACGGGTCCACGTCCCATGCCAAAAAATATTGTTTGGGTAAACTAATAAGGGAAAATTACGGGCCGGTACACTTTGGTGAAACATAATCTATCCTAGTCCAGCGAAAAAACATTAGTCGACATAAGTCCATTCTAGGTTGAAATGACCATAATAACCCCATGTCGTCCATGTGGTCCAAGCGGTCCACGCGATCCAACCAATCTTTAATAAAATTGCATTCTTAGCCCTAGAAAATGTTTAAAGAACAAAATATGCCACAATATACTATTCATCATCGTTTTCATCCTAATATTTATCAAACAGAAACATTATATGAACATGAGATCCTTCAGTTTCTGTCATCTCGAGATGAATCCCAAGAGCATACTTTTGCAAAGGACTCACGGTTTATATAACGTTCGTCTAATTATAATTCAACCCGATTTGAAGATCATGTTAAAAATAAATAAAAGGCCCAACATGCTTCCGTATTACAATAAAATTTTAGCAAACTGAAAAATACCATTTTGACCATAACTGCACCGGGTGAGGTGGGTCGTAACTTCCACCAGTCGAAAACTTACTGCCTCCAGACTGTTTTACGAATGGCTCCTCACCATCCAACCTCAGGACACGGGCGAGGTTAGTCTGCCAGTTATCCGACTCCTTCAGAAACCGCACAGCACAGCCCTAATTCGTTTCCTACCTTAGGGCGTAAGGTATATTCAAGATATAAAAAAGATTTAAAGAAATCTGGGAGATAGCTGGGCAACAGCCTTATTTTTATTCTGGAATACTTATAACATCTATTACATTAAAACGTCTCCTTTTAGGAGGAGACGAACTTGTTTAGCCTCTCATATAGATGAGGCTTGACTCAAGAACACATAAACCTAAAACAAACAGAACAATATTACAGACACTTATGAAATGAAAGAAAGAAAAGAAATATTACCAAGCTAAGAAAGCTGAAGATTACAAAGCTTGGAGACTACAATATTTATTTTTCAGAAAACTATGGAGAATTTTCGATGATCTTCGCTTCCTGAATGCCTTGGTATTTATAGAAGTCTGGAGGTGGATGTGAAATCCGGACTTCAATTCTTGTTTAGAATCAGACGTCATTGCATGCGTCTTCTCTCTTGTTTGGTATCTTGTGGTCCCTTCGACTTTCGGCCGAAGAGTGGTCCTACCATTTTGTTTTCTTTTTCAAATGGTAGTGGTCCTTGTCAGAGTCACATGGCTCTTGTCTCCCTGTGGTCCCTAAAAATTTGGTTTTTGCAGTCCGCGTGGGAATCTTCCACGTTTGCCCGATCCTGCTTTGTCCTCTTTCTTCTGGTCCCGTTTGACAGGGAAACCTTTCCCGAACAGTGGCTCTTTCTGCTCTGGACAGCTCGGACAGATGTAGTCCTGCCATCGTCCTACATGAGCCATGTTGCAGAACTTCTGGCTGGTTTCTTTGGTTGCCGGAATCTTGTTTTCCCATAATATCTGCCTCTTCTTTTCAAAGATGTCCTCGGCAAATTTTGTAGTATGGCTTGTCATGGCGTTAACCATGAATGATCCGTTCGCTGTTTTCTGGAATATTTTGAACGGATACTTGACTTTGTCCATCTCCGTGAGACAGACCCATAATCCCCAAGCTCTTCGGGTTGTAATGTTATCTTCTGTGAGCGGGGAAACTAGTGTTGTTCCTTCGGGCGGTGGTTTTATTTGATCCATCGCCTTCCAGTTAGGCCTCTGTAACTTTACAAAATGAAAGCTAGGGTGAAGGCCTTTTCCTGTGATTTCTGGGGCTGCAGTTATGAATTTCAGCTCCAGAACATCTCCTCGTCCCAGTGTATGATTATTTTGCCATGAGTCATACACTCCTTCAGAGATCCAATCCGGTAATTTTGCGATTTCCGGGAAACTTGGTGCTGTGGTAAAGACTGAGGCTAGGCAGCCAAAATCAAACCACTCACGAACACTTTCTGGTTTGACACTAGGATGCATCCACATTCTTGGGTATTTTCCTGACCAGTCTGCTGTAATTTTTCCATGAATTATACCCATTCTTGTACAAAGTTTCTCCCGTGATCTTTGATATTCCTGCAAAGGGGAAGTTGGGGAAACAATTTTTTCGTTAGTATTAACCTTAGATTTGCCCGTCGATGGCCTAAGATTAATCTCCCCCTCTTTAACCCCTGAGGTGCTGGGTTGGCGTGATTCTTCCGATATCCCCGATACCTTGGAATCAATTTTTCCTTCTGTATTTTCCTCGAAAGGATCAATACTAGGACCTGTAGTGGCGGTACTTGAATCCTCCACACCGGTTGATGAGCCCGGCTCTCTGAAACACGACTTTAGCTTCACCGATGAAGCATCCCGTCGGAGGGAAATATAAAGACTGTCCCATAAACAAGTGTGAGCCTGCATGGTAGCCTTCATAGCCTGTTGGACCTTCGTGAGATCCAGTTCCTGTACTTGACCCGCAACCTGAGAATTAATCACCAGGCCGTTGATCTTCTTGTCTAGCTCCTCCAGATTTCCTCGGAGGTGCTTTGATCTCGTGATGATGGAATTAGCTTCACTTGCTTCCATCTCTCGTCAAAAAATCTGCAAGAATATTTTGATCAGATTTTACAATGACAATATCATAATCATAATATTGGCATTCAGCTTGCCATCTTAAAATTCTAGCCTTTTCTGGTTTTGATTCAATTTTATTTTTTAAAAAGGCTTTGACACTCGTATTATCTATTTTCAAGATAAATTTCTTTGCAAGTAGGAAAATTGGCCATTTCTTAAAAGCCTTTCGAACAGCAAAGAATTCATTTTCGTTGATGTGCCATCTGATAACTTCGTTGTTATCGAATAGTCCACTGCAATATCTGCATGGCACTTCTCCTTCTGGTGTAATTTTCATGAGAACTGCCGCCCACCAATGATCACTGGCATCTGTGTATAATACCAGTTCATCCTCGTCGTTTGGTATTGCAAGCTTTGGTAGTTGCCTGCAAACCTCCTTCAGCTGTTTGACAGCTTGTCTATGATCGTCATTCCACTCAAATTTAACATCCTTTTTTGAGTAGCGGACTGAACACCTTCCTATGGTTTGCTAGATTGTTGATAAACATCCCAGCGAAATTAACAACTCCTAAAAAGCTCTGAAGTTGTTTTAAATCCTTGAGGTCATCCGGGTATCCTTGTACTTTTTCAACAATATGAGTTTGCAGGATGATTCCAGATTCATCGATCTCTATTCCAAGGAACTCGATCTGTCTTGTAGCAATTACTGCTTTCTTTTCGGAAAGCACCAATCCTTCCTTGTAACAAACGTCTGAAAAGATTTCCAGATGTTTAAGATGTTCTTTCATGTTTTTTGACGCTATGAGGATGTCGTCACTGTACACGAACATGAAGCTGAAGTAATCCTTGAAAAGATTATCCATCTTCCTCTGATATATCTGGGGAGCATTTGCTAATCCCATTGGCATGACATTCCAGATATAATGTACTTGTGGTGTGGAGAATGCCGTGAACTTTCTGCTTGCTTCCTCCATTTTAATCTGGTAGAACCCAGACTTGCAATCGAATTTAGAGAATACTTTGGCATTCTTGATACTATTTACCAAATGTTCTCTGCTTGGGATAAAATATCCATCGAACTCCAAGATTTCGTTGATCCCTTTATAGTTGATCACCAATCTCGGCTTTCCTCGTTTAATTTCTCCATGATTCCTTACCAGAAATCCTGGACTGCTGTATGGAGAAATACCTGCTGAGATTAACTTAAGGTCAAGATGCTCCTTAAGTATGATCTGCATATCCTTCCGATCTTCCTGGTTCATGGGGATCGGTCTGTACCTTACAAACTCATTTTCTTTTCCAGTTTTCACCTTCAAAGTAGCTCTGAGCTCATTTTTGTTCCACCATGCCAGTGGATCCTCGTTGTAGTTCCTACGAATCTTTCTTTTTACATCCTCTAGAGTGATTCGCTCTTCGAGGGTAGATTCAGGTTGTGGAACTTCTTCTCGTAAAGCATTTTTCAGTAGCAACAGGGTTTCTGGAGTTACTCTTTCCTCATCCTGCTCTCTGAAAGTCATAATATTGACCCAGTCAAAAGTTTGTGACTCCCTTTCACTAGGACCTTGTTGTCGGAACTGAAGAATTGCCTCTCCAAATTTCCGCTGATCTTTCATCTTTGGGTGTCGAAGTTTTCCTTCATCACCACGCTTGTTGCGAAAACGAATAGGAAATTTTCGGTGAAACGCCTCCCGTAATCGTTGTACCATAATCTTATGATCACATAGAGTTGTGAAAATAAGTCTTCTCATTTCATTCTCTTGAGTGAATGTCTTGAACGTCAGTAGGAAATTATTTCCTAACAGCATATCTGCACCTGTATCATGGAAATATATAGGTGGAGTTTTGACTTTGTACCATGGGGTACCGCCTGCTCCGCCGATAATTATTTCCGCTCCTTGGACGCCTTCATTAAGAATAAGGATCCGTTTGGAAAAGTCTCTTCCGGCAATGGCTGGTAATTTCTCACCAACGTCTTTGGGGAAGATTTCTCGCCTGGCAGTGCATATTCCAGCTCCTGAGTCAATGTATGCTGCAAAATATTCTGCCCTGTACTTCTCGTATAACATCCCAATGGAGATGTATATGGAGAATGGACTGGTGGTCATCTGATTCGATATCTTTTTCCTTCCACCGTGAACTCCATTCCATCTTGCAATCTTTCCCAATGTTTATGTTCCTCGAGAAATTCAATCCCTAGAATAAGCTGTTCTGGGATCCGTCCAGCAATGCCTTCAATGGTGAGATCAATTTCACCAATTTGAAGGTTTCCGTGAAACTTGCCCACTGTAGGTTGTTGCAAATAATATAAGACATCGCAGGGGAAGATATTGTTCTTCTCAGTGATATCAAAAACTATCTGCACTTCTCGCCAGCCTTCTGGGCATTTCAGTTTTCCTATTGTTTGGAATACATCAGGAACTTTCTGAATTCTGCTTGAGGCTGCCTTCTGTTTTTCCCCGGGATAGTTGCTGATTAACCTATCCTGTTGGAAAGACATCCTTCTTGGCTCGATCATGAGGCTCCTACTTCTGTTCAAAACAGGTTGATCTTGCCTCATGTCGATTTCTCCTATTGTCGGAGTATTAATGATGTCCGGCAATACGGCTTTAGCGAAGTCTTCGAAGATTCTGGGGACTTCGATGGATTCCTTTCTCAAGAATACCTCGGAATGATGAGTATTCGAGAGTGCGTATGACACCTTGTAGGTGATCGAGTAAGGCCTGTTCCCTTCTTTCATCAAATCTTCTCTTTTAAAATCTTGATGAAGCGTGAGAACTTTGTTGAAGTCTCGATCTCCTAAATTGTATGCAATCCTCGGATAGATGTTGAAGGCCATCTTTCCTGCATACAGATTTCCTGCCACTGCTCCCAAACAAGAATCTTTGAGGTTCGGGATTCTCTTGTCAAAGATCGCCAGGTTGAGGGGCGAATCAATTCCTTCCTTGAATGTTGCTTTGATGATAACTCTTATGGCTCCGATATGAATCCATGAGAGCGTGTTAGCAACTTCTCTTTTGACCTTGTTCTTAATCTCCTGGATTTCTCTGTATGGGATTAACTGCATCTCAATTTGGTTTCCCGTGAATTCCATTGGGATCGCAAATTCACCTGTTGTCACCCTATAGATAATCTGGTGCTTCCTGCTACGAAGACCAATCATATCCATGGCTTTTTCCATTGCTCTGATACCATTTTGTGCCAAGGATCGCAAAAAACGGGGACTTGTAAAAAGACGATGTTAAATGTTGCTTTTTATAAATATAAGGATATAAAATATAATTAAACATTATAGATAGACTTCTTTGTAATTTAAACAAAAGCCTAAAGGATAGAATGCAATATCAAACTATTGAGGGGTAAAAGAGTCATCATAAAACACCCAATTGATTTGAAAATTTGAAAAGTGGACTTATTTCAACACAATTATTTCCAATTTGGCTTTTTATGCACGAAGATTTTTTCTCAAGACTTAAGTAGATTTTGTGTCACCAAAGTGGACTTCCATGTAATTTCCCCAACTAATAAGATAATGTCTTTGAAAACTCTTGTATAAATTCATAAGTCGAGAATTTACAAAGATCATAAAAATAATTAAATTATATCTTCTTCCAATATGTATATATTGCTGCTTATTTTTTCCTTCTAGGAATTGAATTTACTTTATAATATTTTGTTTATATTTATGCTTGTCATGACACTACGAAAATAAGAAAAATAAAATATTACCTCGTATGAAGGCGGGACTTACTCTTGGGCAAAGGGATACCCACTTTGAAAAAAAAATTATTAACTAAAAAAAAGTATATTGTATTACCCACAAATTAAAGTTTACCCTCAAAAATTATATTCCCTCCTAAAATTATTTTGGCCTCCATTTTTTATTTTAATATTTTTTGTCCCCTTATCAAGATTCATGTGTATCCCCTACTTATTTGGCGTTTTTTTCATAAAATATATATTTTTGACAATATTCTTCTATTTTCGTAAGTTGAAGGAATGCATAAATATGGTAAAAGTGTAGTGTTACATATCACGGGGAATCATTGAGACAAAAGTTAAGCTACTTTCCAAGCACATGCAGAAAACAGATTCAGAACTAAATTCCAGAAAAGAAATCAAGAAACATGGACAAACTTTTTTCAGTACAAAGATCAACTTTGTCATGTTTTTGATACCACTAAACCTGCTGGAAAAGCTAGAGTTACAAAGCCAAGGATGAATTGCACGGCCGGGAAGAATCTTACATTCGTAGACTCCTCACCTGACAATGGAAGTATAGTGCCGATTTCCATAATAAATGACGCCACCGCCACCAATACCTTGCATGGAAACCGGCACATGGCTTGGTATGCTCGAAAACCGGCCTTCAGCTTGCGAAACGTTTGTCTCATCAGATATAGGAGGCAAGTTTCTCTTGTTAGCTTCAAATAAACGAGTATCCCCTTTCAAGCACTCTCCATTTGGACTAAAATGGAGCGAGACCTGAGTATCCTGAGAGCTGGGAGTGGGACTGGTGCTCGACTGTTGAGGCTTTTTCGTGCTGAGGAAACGCCCGCCAGAGCCTCGGACTCGATTTAGTGCATGCACATGGCGAGACTCGTGCAGGTAAGGCTGCATTTTATTTATCGACAGTAAGCATTAATTTTTAATTTCTGAAATCAGAAAGCAAGCTTGCTCTTACTCAGCAGTGTTGATATGTAGAACGTACTTTCCTCGTTTTGACGAGTTTGTTTTGAGCCTCTAGTTTTGCACGGATCTGTCGCCTTCGAAGTATTCCATGATATTGTTTAGCATTGACGTATATGGGACCATCCTCAGGAAGATTAACAGGCAGTGGAACTCGACCAGAGGCCGCCCCCGTGACGTTTGGCTGGATCTGTCAAGTTTTCAGAATTATTACATAAGAGAGAGCAAATCACCGAAAGTAACAGTCACTTAACTTAAGTAAACGAAAGAGATTAAGAATGAGTTTGGATATAAAAGCGAAATCAATTTTACTTTGAATAAAATTGTCAAAACAATTCTATTTTTCACGCCGAAGATGAAATGAAAACAGCTATATGTTTGAATATGATGGTTAAGAAAGAATTTCTTTTAAAAAGGTGTTGAAGTAGAAACAGCAAAAGCTATATTTTCCGGTTTCTTGATATTTGATTTTTTACAATGTTTTTAAAAATTGGTAAAAGCCAAAATAAGCATCAGTATAACAAACAAACGTACTCTCCATATAATAAGCACATCAATTAGATGAACTAATTTCAAGACTGAAGGATTTTTATAGTGATGAATTACTAAGAAGTGACAGAGGTCACTTACCATAGTATGAGGTCCGTAGGCCGTAAATAACCCACCAAGGTAAGGATCAGGGTAACAATATGGAATCTGGACCAGAGTTGGGGCAATATGATCAATCATAACCAGATAACGAACTAGAAATAGGAAGCAAAGTTATGTATTTGAGACGGCGTCTTACCATTGGTTGATTGATATCTACTTGAGAAGTGTTGGTGGAAAAGTTGGGATTGCACAGAAACAACGCAGGCTTCATATAGTTTCCTTGCTTCCCATAGTTTTCATCATGTACTGAATCAAATGATTGGAAAAGAAGTTTCATTCGATCACGAAAGAGGAGACAAGAAAACCTTCAAGAATTTAACAAAAGTTTAACAAGCCAAATAGCCAATACATGCACGTCCAAAGCCTTGGAAACTTATTCAGAGGCTTAGGGGAGTCAAGTTTCAAATTTTAAATTTCGTGGTAGGTGGCAAAACTAAAATTTGCTAATATTTTCTTTTAAAAAAATAAGGGTAAATATCAATATTTGACAGTTGAGAGGGGTCACTTGACCCAGACTCAAACAATGCTTGCTCCATCCATGGCTTTGTTTACATGCTATCGATTTATTCCCTTACAAAATGTGACGCAGCATTACAAAAAACCCCAACTACACAATTATTAAATCATGAAACAAACAAGGTGCCTTCAACTAGTAAGTTAATTCCCTAAAGATCATAGCCATGAAAAATAGGGTATACAACAACAAACTCCAGAGAAAAGGTTGGCGTGTGAAAGTCAAACCACCAATAGCCAATAGAAAAGGTGATAAGCGAAGAAATAGATATGAACCCAATAATGAAAGAGTAAAACGGAAATAAAAGAATGATAATAGAATAGCTTAAGGTATCATTACCAGAGTCGGATGAAGCAGAGTGATCTTGAGAACTTGTCTTTTCCATGGCAGATTGAGTTAAGGTAAAGTGCTTGTACTAATGAAGGTTTTCTGGTGTAGTCTGGAAGAGGGAGCGGTGTTTGATTGCAAATTATGTAAAAAAAAGGAATAAATAATGAATCGTTAGCATTGATATCAAAGATTTTCCAACACTTTTCTGGGATCAGTAGTGAAGACATACATGTATTACTTGATAAAGTAGCTAAATTCCAATTCGAAATCCATATGCTCTTTGCTTTAGCTGCTTGAAGAAATAGAACGTGAATAAGCTTGGTCAAATGAATAATATAATATAGTGGCAAACGAGTGTCATACAATGTGAAATGACAAAATACATTTATGAAGACACAAGTCGCCCAACATGAAAAGGGATGCACCTGTGCAGAAAAGATTCAAGAATCATGGGCTTCCTCCATGAAATACAGATTCATTCGTGCTCATTAACAGGATAATTTGCAGGAAATGTGAGTATTATAATGTAATATGGTCTTCCCCAACAAAAAATCGCTATCTGTCCAAACAAGTTATCAATGCCGGCCTGACGATTGCAACTTTCACACATTTAAATTTCACATTAATGATTTTTGTCCCAAGACCATGAAAAAGAAAACCCTAATCAATAAGACCTTCGACATAAACGCGTAAATTAGATAGACGATAAATACGGGAAAATTCAGAATTCTTTCAATGTGAATCAAAAACAATTATTCAACAACACATTAAATCGATCCTGTACAAAAGCAGGTTAGCTTTCTACATACTAGGTTGGTGTGCAATTAATTAAAGCAGTCACCAAACAAGAACTAATTACGAACTCAAATGGTCCTCCCTAGCATTTAAATGGGGCTAATTTGATAAACATTGATAGGGAAAAAAAACCTTGAAACTATTTCAACACCCATTTATTGTATACTAAGCATCTTGCAAGGTATTGAATATTCAAAAAAATCGTTGGCGAACTCCAAATGAGTTTTGGTCAAATCAAACAAAACTAATCACATTGGCAAAAGTGGTATGCTTGATGCTTATTTTAAAATATAAAACTATTGTTGCGCAATCTCTTACGAACTCGAATATTCGGGAAAAATGGTACGAATGGTAAGCACTTGGGTAGAAGATCCCTGATTCGAAATATTACATGACAAACAAACCCTCTAAAATCCAAGGACACCCTATACAACCAAAAGAATCGAGAAATCATACATATATACTATTTTTTTTTTTTTTATCAAAATGGGACCAAATAAGCACACGAACTGCAAGCATGTGAAATCCCCCTCTAAAAAAACAATTTCAGAAGAAATTCAAAAGCGAAATCTCCCTCTAGAATAATTTAAGAAATTTCAGGGGAACTTAAAAGCATAAAATCATAGTACTATGAAGCATAAATAATTCTCATTCAAAACTTTTACTCCTCCCCAACAAAATGTTACTCCATCATCTCAAAATGGGCATGCATCCAAACAATCAATGCTTGGATTAGATATGGGAAATCAAAACCCAGAGTCCATATTTCCCTCTAGAAAGCAAATCCAAGAAAGTAAATCACCACATCTGCACTTAAACTAAGCAAACTAAGTGGAAGACTTCATCCAAATCACCCCAAATTCCACATGCATTCAAGAACCCCAAACCAAATCCACACACATCATAAACCCAATAATCATTACGTTCATATAGTGTATACATATATACGCACACAACTTTCAGAACTATGGAAATGAATCAAACAAACACAAGAAACCCTTCATAAAGTTAGCATCTTTTGACATGAAAAAAGACAAAAACCAAGAACATTTCTCTATCTACAGGTAAAAGCTTGATAAAGGATATACACGAACACATATATATGTATATGGTGTAGTGAAAGGGAAATGAGAGAGATGGGGGGACCTTAGGGATCTGTTGACAAAACTTGAAGAAACTAAGAACACAACTGTTGGGATGAAATTGGGCATGTCCCCTCTTCCACAAACGCCCTCCCTAACTATTCTATTCTAATAAAGATTCCCTTTTATTCAGTGGCTCCCTCTCACTTCCGTTCTTGGCAGTCTTCTCTACTAAAACAGTAAATTAAAATATATGTTATAATTGATACAAAAAAATGAAAAATATTGATAATAAATACAAATACAACTGCCCATCTGCACCATTAATGGCATCATAATATAATATTGTACAAAACTTTTGGTTTCTGGGTCGTCCTGTTCTACCAAGTTGGACCCACGATGATGATGATGACTATCATTATTATACATACTGTAAAAATTAAATCCTTTTAATTAAACCTACTATTTAAAAAAAAAAGAAGATATTTTCGAATGTGTTATACCTTGTCAAAGTTCTTTTTTTTTTTTTTTGTTTTTTTTTTGAAGTGAAAGTTCATTTATATTTTTTTGAAGAAGTGAAAGTTCATTTATAGTTGAACCTGTGTAGTTGTGTCGTGTGGTATTAAAGGGTGTTGGAGTATGGGTAGAGGTAGGGATGTAAACGAATCGAACATGTTCACGAACTTTTCGAGCAGGGATGTAAACGAATCGAACATGTTCACGAACTTTTCGAGCCGGCTCGATAAATATTTGATTCGAATTCGAAATTCTCGAATTCGAGCCGAACTCTAACATGTTCGAACTTTTTTTCGAGCCGAACTCGAGCCCAAATTACTTTGTTCGATAGTTCGCGGGCCGCTCGCGAACTTTAATATTTTATTAATATAATATAATTATATAGTAAATAAATATATTTCGAACCTTTCGGATATTTATTTTCGAGCAATAATTCTGATAGTTCGCGAGCATGTTCGACCTTTTCGAGCCGAACTCAAACTCGAACTCTGATTCGAGCCGAACTCGAGCCAAATTTTTGAAACTATTCGAACTTCGAATCGAACTCGAGCTCGAATATAACTATTTCTAGCCGAATTCGAACTTTAAATTTTTTTGCATATTCGGCTCGATTCGGTTCGTTTACACCCCTAGGTAGGGGTGTAAATGAATGGAATCGAGCCAAATTTTCTAAAAAAATTAGTATTTGAGTTCAAGCTCGAATTCGAATAGATATATTTGAATCTCGAAATTTTATAATTTTTGGCTCGAATTGGGTTCGAATCAGAGCTCGAATTCGAAATGTTCGAGTTTGAATTCGAGCTTTTTCGAGCCATTACTATAATTTGTAAATATACAACCAAAATATATTATAAAATACACAAAATATTACTTAAATTCAAAACAATCAATCAATTTTTTCATAAGCAATCCACCTAAAAATCAAAAGCTGTCTTCGAAAATCAAAGCATAAAATCAAAAAGCTGTTTTTCTAACTAGATTAGGTTATTCAAAATCAAAATCTAAATTAACTGTAAAGTTTATTAAATCATATAATACGTAAAGAAACAATAAAATAAATGTTGAAAGATACATCCGCCAAAAATAGGTTGTAGAAGAAAAAACATGAGAAAGAGAACAATGATGTAACCCTAATTCATTCAAGAATGAAATTTTATTGTTGTTTCATAGTGTTGAGACTTGTCCCACATTGGGAAACTATAAGTTTTTGTGAGCTCCTTATAAGATACATGAGCTATTACACTCACTGACAATTGGTTTTGAGTTGGAACCTCATGTATTCTTAACATGGCATTAGAGACAGGTTTCAATCATGTTTAAGAGTTGGCTTGCTCACCGTCATCCGCATTATCAATCCCCGTGCTTGACTTATATAATGTCACGCGTGAGGGGGCATGTTGAGACTTATCACACATTGGGAAACTACAAGCTTTGTGAGCTCCTTATAAGATACATGAGCTACTACACTCATTGCCAATTGATTTTGAGTTGGAACCCCATATATTCTTAACACATAGGCATATCGTTGAACCGCGTAGATCTCTATGTTATTTTCATTTTTTATTGTTCATTTATTCATCGTACATTGATAAAATATATATTACTTTGAAAAATAACAACAAACATAAATACTTTACTTGAATAATTATTTTTTAACATAAATATTTAGTATGCAAAATATTTATTAGTTCTATATACAGTAGAATCTCGATAATTACTCGGTAATTAACATCGTTTAAATAATATTTTTGACGATCTCGACGTGGGAATAATGTGCTAAATTAATAATTTGTTAAATTTATATGATAATACATATATGATAATTTTCATAGACCACATGCAATATATAAATTAAAAGCTCCTTAATACATAGTAATTTATGATTAATCAATGAAGATTTCATACAAAATTACTTAAATGTCATTTATTTCTTATTGAAATAGATCTTAGCCACATAGTAAGAATTGTGATGTGGTTTTTGTTGGGATATGCCCTAAGACAATATTAGATGGTTGATTTTGACATATATTGGAATATGATTTTCGTTAATGGCAATTCATTATTATATATTATTCCAATATATGTGTAATATGAATTAATATATATTAATGTCATTAGAATAATATTGTATTATACTAAAAGATTGTCCATAATCAAGTATTATCATGAATTATGATAATGATAATGCATTGAGACTAGTATGTATTGATTGATGAATTTGTTCATAGATATGAGATATCAAATCAACACATGGGTACATATTATAGAATTATGTACTGGACAGACCCACCATGAAAATGCTACATGGGTTATTATATGAATGTCATAAGCAATTCTCATAGTGGTAATAGTGTATATAATCCTTACGACTTGAGATCACCAAAGATCCCAAAATAAGGAGTTGTGTATTTGATATTGTCAAATGTTACCTGTAACAGGGTAAAGTATACAGACAATCATTGGATATACTACGAATTATGTAGAGGGATGTTAAGTGATCAAGATATGATTTGTCCATCCTATATAACAGAAGAAGTGTTTGGGCCATTGATCAAGTAAGACTAAAATGCATGGTCATGCTCGAATGAGTCGATATGTGATATCGAGCTTATTCGTTTATTCTAGTCTACTTGGGGATCAAGAAATAAAAGATTGAACTATACGAGTATGAGTTATTCCATGACTCGTGTTTAATCTAAACACATAGGACAAAGGGATTAAGTTACATGGTGAATATTATCACAGGCCATAGGTCATGTCGAGTCAATGACATTCTTATAACTTGGGTAGCCTTGATGTGTTGCTAGATACTGCTCATTGCTGTGATGTCACTGCCAACGTTGCAATATCCTAACGAGTCACACAAAAGATTAAATCGATAAAGAAAGCTAAATTCATTGGATGAATTAAGTTGTTTAGGAAGAGTCCTTTGCTTAAATGAATGGGCCGATTATATATATATATACATAGACGGATAAAGATTGATACGAGCCCAAGGGTTTTTTGAAAACCTATTGGCCGCCTCATTTTATGTCTATATATATACATATGCATATTAGGGTTGGGGATTAGACGTTAATAGAGATTAACAAAAACCTAAAACCCTCAACAGATCATTAACAAGTTGGTGCAGCCGTCACTTTGTTCTTGACGGCTCGTCCCTTTCCCTAATTGAATTATCAAGTCTAGCAACTTGATAACTTCGACATCCTCGATTCGATCGTGTGGATACCGTAGAGGCAAATGTCTGAAGTTTTGCTATATGACTCGTGGAACTCGTGGACGTTCTTCTGCATCAAACACACTACAAAGGTATAACTCTAATCACCAGATATGATTACTTTGTATAGGTCCATGGCTGGTGTAAGGACCCCCGTGCTCTTAACCCATTATTAGTGTATTAATCCATGCCATTAGTGCATACAATCGTTAATGTAGGGAAAAAACCACTTGTCGTTATAGTCAATCATGCCACATACAGAATTTCTTTACATTATTCCATATAATGTCTAGTTTCCCCTCAACCAAGTCCACGTACACCATGCACCAATATAATACCTAACATGCTCTCAGTTCATTTAGCAATTCAATAAATAATTGTATGCTACTCATAAATGAAGAGAGAAAGGCCCTGGCCTTTTTATACATACCATATACACATAATAGTGCTCACATGCGAGCATCGAATAAGTCTATGTGTACCAAATGTATAAAACGTCATGCTCAATGCCGTCTCTGGTACTCCGATCTTCTGGATTCACCTCAAATCCGAAGCTTGAGCTCAACTCCAACCATCGATGTACCTAATAACCTGCCCCAACAGAGACAGCCCCCACACGGGGTGAGCATACCAATATCCCAAATCCAACAATCATAATAATACAATTCATAATTTACATCAATGTAAATGCTATGAATACAAAATATACTCCCTGGATGGTATCATCCTCATCCGGGATTCTCTGTACTGACCCTGTTCTCAAAACAACTGAAATCATCAAATTCTCAATGCCAGTTAATCATTACATTGATTAACGAATTCATATGCTATATACCGATATCATAACCATAATATCAAATCATTAAACAATGATTACAATTATCCCATTTATCTCATTCATGATTCCATAGTTCTATCTCATTGCTCGCTCTACAATAGCGGCATTTCATTCTCACGCATGCTCAACAACAGTGGCGTCATAACTGATGTTCGCTCAAAGGCGACAACATCCCAATCATTGCTCGCTCAATATACATGCAATTCAATATACATTTATTGCAATTAAAGCGTACCATGCATTCACAATTGCAATTATAATAAAAGGGCTATGCTTGTACGTCATACGTACCTTAAGTTCCGAAGTCCAAGCCAAACCTTGCTTGAGTTCCATGCCTCGAGAAATATGTGCTAAAACACATAAACAACTCACAATCAAGCATAAGCATGCATTCACGTGCCCACGCACGTTAGCAAACCACAAAACCCATCGTCAATCCATGACGATTACCAAAACAAAAGCCCTCCGGTTAAGCATGCTTAAAACCCAAAAAAATCCATTAAAACGTTTAAAAGATAGCCAAAAACTCAACCGGGAGTTTCGTTTAATTAACTTGGCTCCAACCAAACCATTTTAAAAGCCTAGCATTCCCATTGGAATGTGAGCATTGTCCCGGAAGCCGACCATTTAAGTCGCAAATTCAAAAATCCCACGAAAAGCCAAGAAAATCAACATACACTCGATGGCGATCGATCTCTAGCCCCTTGGCGATCGATCGCTCGATATGGCGATCGATCGCCAGACCTTATTGGCGCAAGGCGATCGATCGCTCAAAAAGTGGCGATCGATCCCTTCTCCGAAGAAAAGCCTACTGCTTGCATGCGATCGATCGCCTAATACGGGCGATCGATCGCCATGCCCTGAAACTCGAAATCCTCCATTTTCAAAAGCTTGAAACTTCCACAAATCATACCCCAACTCCTCCCATCTCAAAACCACAACAAATCTACACACAAGGACCTCCAACAAGGGTGTATACTCGAATTTAAACAAACCCAAAAGATTTATGATTTTCACCAAAATCACCCAACCCAACTCAAACCCAAAACTCAACCAAAACCAACAAAATTACAATCAAAACAAAGCTAAGAGAGAGGGGAAAGAGATTACCAGCTTTTCTACAAGAAATCCGGGCCCTAAATCGTGTTCCCAACGATTTCCATTGAAAGGGAAAGAGGGGAAAGGTTTTGGGGAGGGTCATCGCAGGAGAGGGGATAGAGGAGAGGAAATGGATTCCGAATGACGGAATCTCGAGTCCATCGGGTATATATAGCAAAAACACCCCAACATACCAATACCTCCACAAATACATCATGATTCATTAAAAATCATCTGTTTTCAAGAACTCTCTCTCCAACGTCAAATCCCCATATCAGCCTCAACAAAAAGGCACCCCGGACTCCAAGTTCCACCAGAACCCAACTCATAGGTTTTCCACCAAAATGAGAATACAATCTCAACATTGGATCCAACGATCCCAAATGCCCAATTTAACAACTTCGGGAGACCCAACACTACAATTAATTCCTAATTGCCACAATTAAAAATCCATAAAGGATTATCACTACACCGGGATTAACACGAGTAATTGGGGAACATCACAGCTGGAATCCGAAATTTTATTTTATTTCCCTACATTTGCTCGTCGGATTCCTTTCAGTTTTCTTATTGCTCAACAAATTATTGTTAGTAAGAATTATGATGTGGTTTTCGTATAACTCAACAAAATTATTGTTAGATCACTATGTCTTGGTACATCAAAGGAGATCATAGAATAAAAGTCAATCGATTTATCCAAAGTACCTCTATGGATGGTAATGCTTAATCGAGATAATATCAAAAATGGGGAAATTGTTGGATAATAGATTTTGATATATATAACTGTTAAACTGAAAGAACTCTACCGATGGGTAAAGTCTGCAGTTGAATTAAGCAGAACTCTACAGAAGTCTACCAATGGAGACTAGTCTACCGAAGTCTTATCATTGATGTAGTCTACCGATGGCTTAACACTCTACATTAGATAGAGATGTCAAAATAACCCGCCACATAGGCGGGTTGGGCCAGTATTTTTTAGGTCCGCCGGAAGGTGGGCCTATACGCCTTGGCTCAAACGGGCCGCGGGTTTCGATGGGTTGGCCCGCGGGCCTGACCTTTGTTTTCTTAAAGAAATGTTATTCCTTTTTTAGCCTCAATTCACAATAGTGTAAGACTCCAATTCCTAGTCCTGTCAGTAGTGCATTTTATCATCTCTTGAGTAGTACATTCTTCATCAACACTGGGAAACTCTCAAATAAATATTACAATTTGCGGTACGATTTCTATAAAAAATTTCGACGTAGTCTCCCAGTAAGTCTTATTTCCAATCAATCACAATTCACATATACTCAGTTTATAATGCACCTCACAAATACTCAAGTCATAATGCAATTTCTCTATCAAATAGAATGCATGCAAAGTCCAAATGAAAAGAGAAGTCTCAAGATATTTTTACAGACCATATACACATTTGACCGATGCTCACAGACGAATATTGAATAAATTAATGTATATCTATGTGCATAAATTCGCATCACCCTTTACCAATACTTGCACCACAATCATGAAAATTTTCTCATTCCATAGCTCGAACTCATTTCCAGAATCAATGCCATACATGTTTTACCTGTTTCAACAGAAACAACCACACACATGGTGAGCACACTCCAGCTCACAAGTCATACTCAGAACAATATAGAAAATCAAAATGCAACAAAATAAGATTATTAATAATCTATGAAGTATACTCCTGATCGTGATTTATTTAAACAATAAAATTCCACAATAGCACGATTATACCGCAAGTGCACGGTGTCAAGTTTTAGTATAAATATGAAGAATACGAATTGTCAAACCAATAGGGATTAACAAGCAAGTACCAAATAAAACGCTTTTTAACTATATTTAACCTACAAAAATAAATGAATAATTAAACTAATTAACAAACATAAAATACTAATAATAATCCAACCAAGGTAATCAAGGTTAACAAGAAAATCCACTAGAGACGATTATCGAGACTTTGGCTCACCAATGCAATCATCTACAATTCTTGATTGAATATCCAAATATTTCTAAGGCGACGAGTTTTGCTAATGCATTCGTTATACTATGGTCAAGCTATAACAAGTCTAATATTACCGTTGCAATAAGCTACTCCTGAATCCTTATTGAACAATCTATATCGCATCAAGATTTGTGAAAACTACTAGCCTTCGATTTTGGTAAATCTATTGATATCACATGTGTGCTAGATTTTACTTGGTCCGTCTCAATTTAAAACCCATGGTACAATTTACTATATTGTATTGCAATATTGTATGGTCAAGTCAATCGCAATAAATTAATCATTCAAGGGTGATCAATTCCTCAAAAGCATGAAGAACAACGCATAGAATAAATGACTTCATTCAGATAAAAATCATCAAATCATAGGTTCAAAACAACGGATCGCCTAGCCTCGATAAATAATTTTAGTTCAAATCAATCACAACAAACAAAACTAATAATTAAAGACAAAGAAAAACTTCCGATGTCGACTTTGTTCATAGATCCTTGCTTCCTCTCTCACTTCTTTCTCGATCATCTCTTAAATCGCCTTGTTGGTTTGTTCCAAAGCTAGGATGATTTATGGATGGATTGTGGTTGATGGTGATATGGAGATAGGAGATGGAGGCTCAATCCTAGGGTAAAAGTTATGTTTAAGATCTGATTTTCGTCTCATATTTATAAAGAAGTGAAAATATGAAGCTTCATTGTAGGACTCAAACTCTAAAAGGTATTATTTTTCAGAATTCTTCAACGGACGATCGATCGCCAACCTCTCGCAATCAATCGCCAAAAAATTCTGCCACGAGCGATTGATCGCCGGCCTCATGGCGATCAATCACGTGAAAAGTAAATGAAATTTTTTTTTTGTATAAAACTCAAATTCTTGTCCTTCTTCGACAGGTTCACTCTCAAATCCTCAACTTTTATGGATTTCTACCTTTATTCCTCTAACATACAAAAATAACACGAATATTCATAATATCGTCCCAGAATCATAATGAATCGCACATAAATTCATAGCAAAATAAGTGTAAAAATCACACTTATCAACTCCCCCAAACTTAGACTTGATCGTCCTCGAGCAAGCAATAAGATCAAAATTTAGAGTTCAACTTTGATAATTCAAATGGATCAATTCATGGCTACTAAATAGCTCAGACATTTCATTTACAGACAAACAAGTATCAATCAACAAATTTAACCAGACGTGTTTCCCCTCATATCAAGAAACATATCTCAAACTCGGAACGTGCATGTGTGATATTTTCAATCTCAAGTTTCATACACATCTTCAATACCAAATTATGCTAATCAACTTGAAATCAAGATTATCGTTGAGCACCCCATAAGCCTATTCTCAAGCACTTCTCCACTAATGTAGTCACTCCCTAGGCTTGGATCAAAAAGTCTTTATAAGCTTGTAATATTAGGCCTTTGGTGTCGGTTTCAAAGGGTAGAATAAGCGCAAAGAAGATAGTGTAATCTTGTAATGTTCATATTTCAGCACATATCGAGCTTCTCTTTTAATTTTTCTAGCATTGACCACTTTGGGTCTTATTTATTTAATCTTTTCTCGATGCTCTTTTTTTTTTCTTTTCTTTTGCTCATTCATCAAAAATTTCACTAAGCTCATCAAGGTATAATAATTTACGTGCATCGAATGAGATTCAGTATACTCCCTTAGGATGAGGATAAATTTTTCATTTTTGGCTCATAATAGAGTATGTATAACGAGTTTATCAATAAATATTGAATGGGGGTCTAATTATATGCAATGCATATACCATTCTTTTTTCAATAAAGCTCAAAATGTGACACTAGGGATTGATATAGACTAAGTAAGCTTGAAAGGCTCAAACGGTCCAAAGATCGCCTAGATAATCTCCAAATCAAGTTCATGACTATAAAATTTCGCCTCAAAGTGTCATCATCAAATAGGTTCTAGGGTACTCTAAGATGCTCAAGATAAATTGTCAAGTTCACAACAATTATCACAATTCAACATGCAATCCATAAGATCATGACTCAATGTGCTCAAAGTATTTCTCATTTTTAACATATTAACTCAAACAAGGTATTCACATACAAGTTCAACAGTTTTCAAGACTCAAGTCGACATGCAAAGTGAGATCCATATCATCATAGAATAGTAGCCACTATTATGATTCATTCTTTTATCAAATTATGAACTCAAAAAAAAAAGAAAAATAGCTCATAATAATCGGACGATCAATTGTCAATTTCAGCACACAACATGCAGATTTAAACAAGTACAAATGCAAGCCATTCCCCCAAATTTAAATGAAACAGTGTCCTCAATGTTTAAAAGAATCTAAAGGGAAAAAAGTAAACTCCTCTGATCAATATGCTTGCATGAGGGTTGATGAGTATTGGCTTTTGAAATCTCCACTGCTGTAGGGGTTTGATAAGTGTGATTTTTACACTTAATTTGATATATGATTAGGGGTGTTTTTGCAGTGATTCCTAGAAAATATTACGCGTGGTATATATTTGTATATTTCAGGAATCTAGATCCAAATGCATAAAAGTGGAGGAAATAAGCTATAATTGATGAAAAAGTACCAAACAGACTAACACGTGGAAGATAGGCCCAAATCTCGAGTTTGAAGAAAATTCAGCATTGACGATCGATCTTGGAGTTCACGCCGATTGATCACGGATGAGAAAAAATAAGCAACAAAATTTTAGTATTGGCGATCGATCGCCATACCTTGTGGATCATCGCGGCCCGACCAGAAACTTATGGCGATCGCCATATCTTGCCGATCGATCGCAGATGTTCAGATTTTGAACAATAAGAGACAGAATGTTATGGCGATTGATCGCCGCTTATTGCCGATCAATCGCCGAACCCAAAAATATCGAGATTTTGTTTCCTTCTTGGTTATTTTGTGTCCAAACTTTACCAAACTCCTCCACCACTATATCAGCCATGTTTTGGACGAAAATAGGGACTCTTGGCTCATAATTAAACCCTACACAAGTAGCCTCCACAACCTACATCCTCTACCATCATCCATACACCACAAATCCATTGAAGAGGAGACGCATCGGAAGAGATGAGACGACGGAGCAACGCAATGAGTCAACGCCTCTTGTTATTTCCGTATTTCTAACTCTAGTTCTATATTTTCATTAGATTTTAATGTTTAGATTGTTGCAAAACAAGCTTATGCATTGTTATTTGATCGAGATTGTTGACTAAGTTTGTTGTCAAGACTTAAGGGATCCCATGTTTTGAACCCACAATTTTAATTGAGTTTTGATTGATTCTTACAAATTCTTTGAGTTTAATTTATTGTTGTTCATGCTTTCAATGGATTAATATCATTGATTGATTATTTATTGCGATTGAATTGACCATAGGAGATTGTGATACGTTATAGTGTATGAAACCGTGGATTTTAGACTAAGATCAAAAGATAAAGTCAAATACATGTGTGATAGCAATATATTTACCAAAATCGAATGCTAGAAGTTTTCATAAATTGACATACAATATTGAGTGTTAAATAAGAGCATGATCATTGCCTTGTTGCATCTTAGTATTAGACTTATTGTAACCAGACCAAGGTATAACAAGTGCATTAGGAAAACTCGTCACCTGAGATCGTTTGAATTTAATTCTTAACTATAGGCGAATTGGGGGGATTGCATGGGTGAACCGAAAGTCTTGATAATTATCTCTATTGATTCTAATCTTATTCACTCTTGTTTGTTGGGTTGATTATTGAGTTAATTAGTCAATTTAGTTAATTAATTACAATCAGTTATCGGAGACTAAATATAGTTAAATTAATTGAGTTTGGTAATTATTTTCTAGTCCTCGTGTCGACACTCATACTTTTCACATCATTATACTAAAACTTGACACCGTGCACTTGCGGTACGCAATCGCTACACTGAAAAATATTGTTTAAAATAATAGCGATCAAGTTTTTGGCGCCATTGCTGGGGATTAGTTTTAATAATATCAAACGAGATTGATTGACTGTAGTTTAGTCATTCAATTTTTTATTTATTTTTCGATTTTTTTCCCCATGCTCTCTACACTTCTACTATTTGTTTCTTGTGTGGATCTTTCTTGGTTGTTATCTTCTAGTGCATGCTAATGAGTAGCAAACCTACACTTGAGCCTTTTGATCCCGAGATCGAGCGCACCTGTCAAAGAAGGCTAAGGCAAGCAACAACACACATGGCTAATGTAAGACCCCAACGTCCCAACGCCAATAATGCATTTATGACGTCAATTGTGTATGTAAAAAAATTTCATTCTCATTAGAAGAATCATTACATGCTTTCCATAATCCCCACGACTTTTATAAAAAATTGGACAGAGTCTTCCCATAAATTGGACTATCCCAGAAAATACACAATTATAAATACCCTCAATATAAAAACACCATAATCTAAAGATAAAAGTTCACAGCCAGGGAAGTCATAATACTAGCAATATATGGATTCCCGTCATCACTAAAGTCGTTTAGCACATGCTCCTCAAAATAACATGCACATCAATCAACTATATAAAAGAGGACTTCAACACTATTATACAGTCCATATACATGCCTAGGTGCTCACATACGAGCAACAAATCAACGAATCAATTCTCAATGCATAATTGATTTGTACCATCAACCGCTACTTATGCCATAATCCTACGAGCACTATTTTCATGGGTTCAAGCTTTCTTCCCGAGACAACGTTGTACATGTTATACCTGTTTCAACAGAAACAGCACCCACACAGGGTGAGCATACTCCAACTCAATAATCATTCACACATGAATATACGAAACTGTAATACAACAATTTAAATTATTCAAAACCCATAAAATATACTCCCTGTACAATTCCGAACCAGTATAGCTTTCACGAACTGTTCCTGTTTCAATCTTATACACTTTCATAAAAATCAAGTTCAGTATCGTTATTCAAAACATGATACTCATTAATGAAATAAATTCGAAATATCACAATTCATCATTTATGCTCGATCATAATGAATCTCATATAGAAGGCAACTATGCCTATCAGTTAATCTCATTCTGAACCATTTCTCATATAGATCATGCCAAAGGTATCCATAGCCAACTCCATATCCGGACCACGTACATTTACGTTTCCACCATACCACATATATCAAACTCAATTCACATATTCATTTCCTTATATTCAATCATCACAATTCAACAATACATGAATACTGGAATATGAAATAATTCATACTATACCTGCTCGTACGTCACTACGTACCTTAAAGTCGACGACATGAACAAGCTACCCTCGACGTCCTGAGGCACGCGGAATATCTATATCAAAATCATTCATATAATATTACTTCATTTATAACACAATCCATATCAGTTATACTTTCCAACTTCGATTCAATATCTTAAATCAACAATGCATATTATGAGCTTCGTTACATAAATCAAGGCAATTAATACTACTTCATTGTACACTATAAGGTCACTTCGTACCATTATCATTTAAATATCAACACATCATTCTTAGACCAACCTCTACCACGCAGCCATGACCAATCAAGAATGATAACTAGAATAAGTCCGTGGGACTCAAACAACAGCTGGACAAGGTTCATGGCTGGAACAATGCATACGAATACTACATTCGTATTAGCTGGGCACCACAACCATGGAGCAAATACTCAAGACTCACGGCTGGTCAAGCTCACATGAATACACATAAGTTAGCTTAAGAATATTCAATATTCAACACTTGTAAATTCAATTGTATTTTGTATTACTCCACATTTGAATCAATTCTCTAAAATCTCAATTAACTCAATAATCAACATGAATTTGATAAAAGAGGACCCAACAATTATGACCACATTCTCACTCCCATGAGATATTGTCCAAAACATCACCCAATTCGACAATCAAAGGAAGACACGTTCCGGTTCAGCTTGTTTTTGAAATAGGACAAATGCATTTTACTTCGAGAATTCGACGTTATCACATTTTCTATTCTAAATTCCGGCACTTATCCAATTAATTCCCCCCGACTAGAATGTGTTTGGATAAAAACAGAGCAATCCAATGTCAACAACAATTCACAATCGAAACCAGTAGTTCATGGCAAAATCGAGAACACGAACAGTGCTGGACTATAAAAGCTGGAAAGGAAATGGATACCAGCAATACGTGATCATCATTCATGGTTGAACAATATCTACAGCAACAACTAAAGTGCAATACAGTAGCAGCAAGATCACGGCAATACAGCCAAAACCGAGGAGCAATGAGGAAGAATCAAAACTGGTAGCATAACATAAAACTCAGACCACAAAGAAAACGAGCAAGAACAATCACGCACAAAATCCCAGATACAGCAGAAATGCTTCGACGCAGCAGGAAGAAAAATCGAGGTGCAGTGAAGAAAAATATAAAACCATTAAAGTAATGATCAAATCAAGCTAAGCCACAGTGGTTCTCGACACCAAAACCGGAACAAAACTCGAATACTGTCTCTCAGTTTCAAGGGGAATGAACAAATAAAGAGTAAGGTAAGATTACCAGTTGGAGAAATCGTTCCAATGTTTTTTTAAATCCCCGCATTTCTTCTCGTCGCTGTTGTCGAGAGGAATGAAGGGGAAATGGGAGAGAAAATGAAGGTTGGTCGATGGGTGAGGGAGGGGAGAAAGATGGAGTTTTAGCCCTAATTAGTCTCCACATCCAATTAATAATCATATTTCATAAACTACCACAACTAATTTTAAGTAAATATAATTTATTTCAGCAATCATAACTCTCCCCAACTACAATTAAATTATTTGCAAGAACTCTCTTTTAAATTATTTATTTCAACTCTGGTCCAAAATATGATGCCCAAATTTAAATCTCGAAATCTCACTAAATACCTCAATTTAATCAAAGGAACAATTATTAATTATTCCGGACATCACAACTAATAACGAGGATATTCCAGTACCACAAGTTGCAAGATCACTCATGGACTACGCCCATCTTTCATTCCATGGATCACTGTCGATATCACGAGGCCAACCATCCAGGCTAACAATTTCAAGATCAAGCCCGCTATCATACAGATGATCCAACATTCAGTTCAGTTTGGGGGAGCAGCTACTGATGATCCCAACGCCCACATCTCCAACTTTTTGGAGATTTGTGATACAGTTAAGCATAATGATGTTTTTCACGACGCCATCAGGTTACGTTTGTTTCCCTTATCTTTACGTGATAAAGCTAAATTTTGGTTACAATTGTTGCCTGCAGGGTCTATTACCATGTGGGATGGGATGTCGCAGTTGTTCTTGTCAAAATTCTTTCCACCTTCCAAGACGGCCAAGATGCGCACTGACATCACAACTTTTACCTAATACGATCTGTATGAGGCTTGGGAGCGATTCAAAGATCTACTGCGGAGATGCCCACATCATGGCCTCCCTATCTGGCTGCAGGTACAAACGTTTTATAACAGTTTATTTTCTGATAATCGTTCTATGATTGATGCAACATCAAGAGGAACTGTGATGAGGAAGATACCCAAGGAGGCTTATACGCTGTTGGAGGAGATGGCTGCTAATAGCTGTCAATGGCAGTCCGAAAGGAACTTGCCAAAGAAGCAAGCCGGAGTGCATCAAGTGAATGAAGTCACTGCCCTAGCTGTCCAGTTGGAAGCGCTGAACAAGAAGATCGATAGTTTGAGCATGCATGCAATGCCAGTTCAAACTGTTACATGCGAGCTTTGCCAAGGAGGACATCCGAGCACGGAATGCCAAGTAGGTAACAATTTCGTTACAATTAATAAAGTTGTTAACTTTGTAGGGAACCGACCACCACCGACCTACCCTTACCAAAATACGTACAATAAGGGGCCGAAGAACTATCCCCAACCACCACCTGGGTATGCACCAAAGCCAAGCATGGAGGAGCTGCTAACCAAGTTCATATCATCGGCTGAAACGAGGATGAACAATCATGAGGCATCGATAAAGAACTTGGAAGTCCAAGTGGGACAGTTAGAGAAAATCTTAGCCAGACGAGCACAAGGAGCACTACCTAGCGACACTGAGACGAACCCTAGGGAGTAAGTCCATGCAATTACGTTGAGGAGTGGAAAGGAGGTCGCTGAGAAGAAGGATGCACACATTGAGTTGAAAGGCGAGGCAGACTCAAGCAAGAAGAGGATCACACACGCGACAATGGTAAGTCTACTAAGACCTCAACACCCATCACACTACCTGCTAAGGTAGATATCTCACACCCATTCCATGCTGCATATAAGAGAGCAAAGAAAGTGTAAGGCCATGTTACCTTAAGTGTGGATTAAGTACATTAAGAGAGCTAAACATACATTCATCAGAGTATAAGGGTTCAAGTTGATGCCTTGAGCTTAAGGATTACAGTGCCAAAATAAAACTTCCAAAAGAATTAGTTACATTCCCACCAAAATGAATGTAAATGCTATAGATTTACTCTACTCTGTATAGAAACTATACAAAAAAATTCTTGTCATTCTATACCAACAGCACTCCTCACACAGCTCACTGCATCAACCATGTCCTTAGCCCTCCGTGCCAAAAGTTCCTACAGGAACAACCCCAAACCATGAGCATATAGTAAACCATATTCACAACGATATGATAATAATGTATAAATGCATAAACTGTAATACAAAGCACTTCCTGTATCCAATGAATTTAAAAAAGCTCCCTTTTGGTTGTCCCTGTACCACAACTTATATTCATAATCATCAGATTATAATGCAGTTCCATAAATGTCATGACATATATCCGTTCCATTAATTCCAATAACCAATCATAGTCTTGTTATAACATGGTATTTTAATGCACCTCCCTTTGTCATGACCGCGGAACTAATACCTCTCGCTTCGACATATCAACGACATTAAATAACCTCGCTTTAATATGACAGCGGCATTTACCATCGCTTCGACATATTAGCGGCAAATATTTTATCAACGCTACGATATGACAGCGGCAAGTATTCTATCATCGCTACGAATGACAGTGGCAAAGCATTAAAATCATCACTCGAATATAACAACAACTATACATGATATGCATCAAGCATCCAATATATATATGCAACCACAATGCATAATCCAATATGTATATAAAAAGCATGTTACCGTTTGGTGCCAGTACGTCTCTCTGCTACCTTTCCAAAATATGGGATGTGTGTAGGACATTATCCCCTACGTTGTGTTGCCACCTGGGAAGGCTCTACACAAGTGCACAACTCAATATTAGAAGCCAAATAATAGTCCAATACCAAAAATCCAACAAAATAACCAATATCCCATATTCTGTGTCTCGCGATCGATCGCCCCAAACGCGATCGATCGCGAGACACCCCTATTGGGGCGATCGATCGCGAGACACCCCTATCTCGATGCATCAAAAATGCTAACTAGCGATCGATCGCTAAGTCTCGAGCGATCAGCGATCAATCGCGTCGCTCTGTACACACGATTTTCACCATTTTTGCACATTTCAACCTCTTCAAAACCATACAACTCAAATCTTTACAACCCAACACCACATAAATACCAAAAACCAACATAATACACACCAATACCCACAAAACTCATAACCCAACAAACAACCAACATATTTCATATCAAACCCATTTACCCCCAAATACACAAACCCAAATCTTGCCAAAACATGCTCAAATCATACAAGGAGGGATTCCCTTACCACTAGCTCTAATTTCCTAGCAAGAAACAAATCTTACAAGCTTCCAAGTCTTCTCCTTCTTCCCCTTTTTGGTGTTAGGCGAAAAAGTTGGGTTTTTTTTGGAAGGGTTTGAGTGGTGGAGAGTGAGTAGAGGGAATGGAGAGGAAGAGAGGGTAGAGTAGCGCGAATGGAGGGGAAGAGAGGGTAAATTAATATAAGTGTGGGATTAAATTAAAATGGTGACAAAATAATTAGCATGATGTAGTAAAATATACCAACATGATTTTTTAAAGCATTTACCCCATAAAATGCACTATAATAAATATTAACATGCTTTTTTTACATCACTAAAACAAAGCCTAATATATCATGCCAAATTACACCATTCCCCACATGCATCACATGCACCCTGAAATGTATTACCAGTTCATGCCCACCGCATAACTATACATTTCCCAACCATAATAATAATAATCATAACACCATAATTATCATTAGAAGCCATAAAACACAGGATTAATTTCAGGGATATCACAATTCTCCCTACTTAGAAAATTTCGACCTCCAAATTAGCACGCACTTACCCATGCCAAACAGAATATAAATTCACATACCATAAAATAGTTACGGATAGTGCTGCACCACATGTCGCTCCGTCTCCCACGCGGCCTCCTCGACACCCCTGAGATCTCACTGAACTTTGACCATCGGTATCACCTTGTTCCAAAGTCTGCGATCCGCTCGATCACCGCATAACTATACATTTCCCAACCATAATAATAATAATCATAACACCATAATTATCATTAGAAGCCATAAAACACAGGATTAATTTCAGGGATATCACAATCCTCCCTACTTAGAAAATTTCGACCTCCAAATTAGCACGCACTTACCCATGCCAAACAGAATATAAATTCACATACCATAAAATAGTTACGGATAGTGATGCACCACATGTCGCTCCGTCTCCCACGCGGCCTCCTCGACACCCCTGAGATCTCACTGAACTTTGACCATCGGTATCACCTTGTTCCAAAGTCTGCGATCCGCTCGATCCAGAATTCTAACCGGCCGTTCAACATAGGACACATCAGAATCCAACTGAACTTCTGAAGGCTACAACACATGAGACGGATCTGGTTCATACTTCTTCAACATAGACACATGAAACACATCATGAATCCCAGACAGTGCCGGTGGCAAAGCCAAGCGGTAGGCTAGAGTACCAATGCGCTGCAAGATCTCATACAGTCCAACATACCTCGGCGATTGTTTCCCGCACATTCCAAACCACACAAACACTAAGACACATACATATGTATATATATTTATATATATACATACATATGTATCAATACTATATATAATGTGTGAGGGTAGGGGTGGAAGTTAGGGTACGGGTACCCGATACCCGACCCTACCAGCTCGGGTCGGGTAATATTTATAAAATATCGGGTTTGGGTAGTACTCGACACCAAATTCTATTGTTATCGGGCCGGGTTCGGGTAGAATTTTTACTACTCGAAACCCGATCGAGTACCCGACCCTGACATATATCAGTTACCCCTAAATCTATTAATTAACCCTATCATAGATTCTTAATAATATATAATTGGCACCAACCGTCCATCTCCAAATTTCATTAAGCTGTCCATCCCCACATGTTTCAGTCACCAATTACACTTGAGAAATGTATAAATTTTTTTTGAGCTTTACATTTATATCTTTTCTTAAAAAAAGTATTTTTATTAGAATCAACTTATATCTTATCATTATTTCATTAATTTTGTAGAGCTATCAAAGTCGAGAATCGATTCGATAATCATTGACATTTGATGTCACAACAAATCTGCTACGGTATTGGAGACTATGATTTTGGATGTTAATTTTTTTTATCATTATTAGATTTGATGTAAGGACCCTAGTTCCTTAAGTGCGGATTAAAGGCATAATTAGAGCTAATATAAATTATCAGAGTAAAATGATAGTGTTGAGACTATGAGCTTTAAGAATTACATGCCAAAAATAAGGACTATCAAATGGATTAGTTACATTCCCAGTCAAATGAATGTATTTACTATAGCTTTACACTACTCCTAGAGTAGACACTAAACAAAAGTAATCCTGTCCTTCATCTACCAAAAGTGCTCTTCACAAGCTCACTGTTTCAACCCGCTTTAGCCCCTTTATATCATGCCAAAAGTACATACAAGGACAACCCCCAAACATGAGCAATCATAACATTAATATTCAACACAATATGAATATAAAGCGTAAATGCATAAATCACAATAAAACACTTCCTGTTTTCCCATGCATTTCAAACGCTTCCAGTTTGGTTGTCCCTGTACCATAACTCATGAGTATAATCAATAGATTATTTAATGGTCTAGACATGTCATGACATAACACCAGCTCATCAATACCAAAAACCAATCACCAATCCCTAGTCTGTCCATCACAATGTATTTTAATGCCCCTCGCTTATTTACATATAGGCGGCATAGAATAACCTCGCGTCAATGGACATGCGGCGCTCCCACCCCTCGCTTCACATTGAACGGCAAATATTCTTTCCTCGCCCTATATGACAACCACGCTCAAATGTGACATGCGGCGCTCCCACCCCTCGCTTCACATTTAGCGGAAACAAACCAAATAGCGGCAAGCATTAAAATCATCAAGGGATGACCACGACTCATGGGATGTGCACCAATAATCATCATATGCATATACAATCATCATGCATAATTCAACATGTATTTGCATCCACAATGCATAATCCCATATATACTCGCATCTACAATGCATAAACAATGAGTATATTAGATACATGTACCGTTGGGTGCCCGTACGTCCTCTACGTACCTTTCCAAAATGTAGGATGTGGTAGGACTTCAATTCCTTGGCTGTGTCGCCACCTGGGATGGTTCTACACATTCACACAATTCAATATTAGAACCCAATAATAGTCCGATACCAAAATCCTACAATAAAATCCAAAAACATCATATTTTGTGACTCGCGATCGATCGCGGCAAAGGGCCGATCGATTGCGAGATCACACTGCCCGAACATAAATTTTTGCTCTTTCGGCGATCGATCGCCACATTTGGGGCGATCGATCGCCACCCTCGCCGATCGATCGCCCAAACGTGGCGATCGATCGCCAAACGCTTCTGGAGCGTACTGCCTCTTCGCGATCGATCGCCAAAAACGGGCGATCGATCGCCGAGCCCTGTATCGCGAAAAATCGCCATTAATGCTCCAAAACTCCATTCCAATCCATACCAACTCCCCTACCAACAAACCAATAACATTAAACACATAATAACCTTCCATAAACACTTTAAGCACCTCAAAAATCCAACATTCAACCAAAACCACAACAACCCAAAACAAACCCATTTTAAAACCCTTCAAAACCATACCAAACTTAAATAAAACATTACAAAATCAACAATGAGGTATCCATACCTCTTGGGGACTTCAAATCTCCCAATAAACTCCACAAATCAAGGTTTTTGAAAGGATTCTCTTCACCCCTAAGCTCAAAAACGAAAATGAGGAGGGTAGGTTTGTGGGAAGTGATTTTGGGGGAATTAGTAAAGTGTTTTGGTAAAGGTGGGGGTAGGGGTTTTTTTTTAAAACAAGTCCAATTGTATCCCCACAACTAATTATGATGTATTAAACATCCCAACATGATATTTAAAAGGCATTTCACCAAAATGCACCAAATCATAATTAAATGCATGTTTCACCAATAAATGACTACCACAACACATGTAAGTCATTAAAACACCGAATTACCCAACATGCATCACATGCACCCCGAAATGCATTCCCGGTCACGCCTACCATGTGACTAAGCATTTCCATAAGATAAATAAATCCAACACATAATTAATTACCACCATAATTAATCATATAAACACAATTAATGCCCAAATTGTAATTAATCATTTCGGGGATATCACAATACTCCCCTACTTATAAGATTTCGTCCTCGAAATCGCATGCACTTACCCCAAAATGAAACTAAACATAATCACATACCAGAGAATAGTTCCGGGTAGTGCTGCACCATATGCCGCTCTGTCTCCCACGTAGCCTCCTCGACACCCCTACGATCCCACTGAACCTTGATCATAGGTATCACTTTGTTCCGAAGTCTGCGGTCTGCTCGATCCAGAATCCTAACAGGCCGTTCCACATAAGACACATCAGATTGTAACTGAACCTCGGAAGGCTGCAACACTTGAGATGGACCCTAGTTCCTTAACGGTGAAATCAAGATATAAACAGGGCTAAACAAGTATTAGAGACATCTTAGAGTTCTGGTTGCTATGTGAGCTCAATGTAATTACAGGCCAAAAATAAAACTTCGATAGTTAGTTAATTACATTCCCAAAATGAATGTTAAGACTAACAAAAAAATCCTGTAATCTAACTTCTTTTAAGTCTCTTCCAGCTCACAGTTCAACCCAACCCTGAGCCCCTTCGTCCAAAAGCGTACCTACAGGAACAACTCACCATGAGCATATATATATCACCATTTAATCACAATTCAACTTAACAAAATAATTAAGCGCATGCGGCAAATAATAGATATGCTCCTTGATCACCACATTAGCACATTTCACTGTTGTTCCTGTTTCACAAATTTATGCACAAAGTCATTAGTTCACGACATAATGATCGATAACGCGTTTCCAATTATATCCACAATATTTCACATTAATCACTAGAATTGTGACTGTTCCGGTCCCAATACAACAGCGGAATTTTAGGACCCCTCGCTTCGACATATAGCGGCATCATATGATATCCCTCGCTTCGACAATGACAGCGGCATGTTACTTCGCTTAGACATGACAGCGGCAAATATCATACTACCATCGCTTCATATGACAGCGGCAAGTACCTCCCTCGCTCGGAGATAAAGGCTACCGGAACATTCATCAATTCTACCACAATAATCAAACACATTTGATTCCAATATCATGATATAACACTATCATTTCACATATTCCATCACATATATGGACACACTATTCACAATATGCATCATTAAAGTTGTAATACGATTTACCGTCCGATGCTCGTACGTCTCACTACGTACCTTAGTTTCAAAAGTGGAGAAGTTGTATAACTTTATCTCCTCGACGTTGTTGGCACCTGAGATGGTTCTACACAACCATACAATTCAATATTAGAAGCCAAATAATAGTCGAATACCAAAAATTCAACAAAATACAACATTTTTCAAAATTACACAGCTGGCGATCGATCGCTCCACTGAGGCGATCGATCGCCTCAAATTTTTCTTCGCGGCGATCGATCGCTTCAAACATGGCGATCGATCGCCTAACCCTTGGATTGGCTACTGCCTCTCGGCGATCGGTCGCCTCATTTCAGGCGATCGATCGCCTGCCCTGCACTTCGCCCACTGTCCTTAGGCGATCGGTCGCCTCTTTTCAGGCGATCGATCGCCTCGCACAGACACACGATTTTCACCATTTTTACACCAAAAATTCCTTCCCAACTTCCACAACACTTATACCAACAAACTCAAAACACAAAAACACTTTAAACCTTCAATATACATCATAAAACAACCCCAAAATCCCACACCCAACCACAAAACATACCAACCCAAATAAACCCATTTTCAAACTCCAAATAACAACCCAATTCACAATAAACCTCACAAAACAGCAAGGGATGATATGTATATACTTCATAGGCCCCAAATCTTACCAAGAAATCACAAGAATCAAGTTTTGCAAGAACTCCTCTTCCACCTTGGGGCTCAACTCGAAAATGAGAGGAGGAGGGTAGGGTTTGAAAAGTGTTGGGGGTTGAATAATGTGAGGGGGGGTAAAGAGAATATGAGGTTATAGTGGGTTATGAAAGTTAATTAAATTTTACACCCCACTTCCTATCATGATGCAAATTATGCCCAACATTGTATTTTAGACACATTTCACCACAATGCGCCAAATATCAATTAAATGCATGTTTCACAAAAATAAATGACTACTAACACATGTAAGCCATTAAAACACCTGATTACCCAACATACATAACGTGCACCCTGAAATGCTCTACCAGTCCACATGACCAAGCATTTCCACATGGCGATTAATTCTAACACATAAGGCAACTACCACCATTATTAATCATAATTAATCATACGAACACAATTTATGCCTTCAACACAAATAATCATTTCGGGGACATCACAATACTCCCCTACTTAGAAGATTTCGTCCTCGAAATTGCATGCACTTACCCCAAAAGAAACTAAACATAAACACATACCAGAGAATAGTTCCGGGTAGTGCTGCACCATATGCCGTTCCGTCTCCCACGTGGCTTCTTCGACACCCCGACGATCCCACTGAACCTTGACCATCGGTATAACCTTGCTTCGAAGTCTGCGATCCTCACGATCCAGAATCCTGACTGGCCGTTCAACATAGGATACATCTGAACTCAACTGCACCTCTGAAGGCTGCAACACATGAGACGGGTCTGGTTCATACTTCCTCAACATAGATACATGGAAGACATCATGTATACCAGACAAGGACGGCGGTAGGGCCAAACGATATGCCAAAGTGCCGATGCGCTGTAATACCTCGTACGGCCCAACATATCTCGGAGACAACTTCCCACGCATACCGAAACGAACTACACCTCTGAAAGGTGAGATTTTCAGAAAGACTCTGTCTCCCACTTGGAATTCCAATGGTCGCCGTCGTTTATTAGCATAGGCCGCTTGCCTATCTTGAGCCGCTTTCATTTTCTGACGGATCACTTTGATTTTCTCTTCCATTTAACGAATCAATTCCGGTCCTCCGACCGTCTTACTAGTCAAATCTTCCCAGTACAACGGTGACCTACATCGTCGACCGTAAAGGGCCTCGAATGGAGCCATCTGAATGCTCGCCTGATAACTGTTGTTATAAGAGAATTCCACTAGTGGCACTGAATCTTGCCACGGAGTATCGAACTCCAAAACACACGCCCTCAATATGTCCTCAAGCGTCTGTATGGTACGCTCTGTCTGACCATCTGTCTGAGGGTGATAAGCCGTACTCAGCCTCACTTCTGTACCCAAAGCCGATTGAAGACCCTCCCAAAAGTGCGATGTGAACCGCGGGTCTCTATCAGACACAATCGAGACTGGGATGCCATGCAATCTCACCACGTCCCGCACATACAACTGGGCCATCTTTAAGTATGTGAAAGTCATACTATATGGGATGAAGTGAGCCACCTTCGTCAGTCGATCTACAATCACCCAGATCGCATCGAATCCCGAGGCAGTCCTTGGCAAGTGGGTCACGAAGTCCATAGAGATGTGCTCCCACTTCCACTCTGGTATCTCTAAACTCTTCAACTCGCCTCCGGGCCTCTGCCTTTCTGCTTTCACTTGCTGGAAAATTAGGCACTTCTTAACGAATGACATAACGTCTCTCTTCATCCATCTCCACCAAAATTGATCACACAAGTCCTTGTACATCTTTCTCCCACCTGGATGGATGCTAAATCTGCTACTGTGAGCACGATGCAAGATTCCTTGACGTAACTCTGGTGCCCTCGGCACTACCCAACGGTTACCAAGCCTCAAGGAACCATCTTCTGCTACTCTGAACTTCGATAATTGACCCAGACGTAAATATGACAACCATCTCTGTACCTCAACGTCTGTCATCTGAGCTTTCCTGATAAGTTCAAAGATGTCCGGTTCTGCCAATAGGGTCGATACCAGCACCGGCGATACATCTAAATCAAAGTCATATCCCAAATGACAACAAGAGGTCTTCAAGGCCGATAACCGAATAACCTCATCTGCCGTACACTTCACCTTCCTACTTAAGGCGTCGGCTGTCAGGTTCGCCTTCCCTGGATGGTACTCTATCTCGCAATCATAGTCCTTGAGCAAGTCCATCCACCTCATTTGCCTCATATTCAGTTCCGCTTGGGTAAATAGGAACTTCAAGCTCTTATGATCCGTGTAAATGGTGAAAGAAGTACCATAAAGATAATGCCGCCAAATTTTCAAAGCGAAAATAATGGCCGCCAATTCCAAATCATGAACCGGGTATCTAGTCTCATGAGGCTTCAACTGCCTCGATGCATAAGCCACCACATGCTTATCCTGCATCAGTACACAGCCCAAACCCTGCAGCGATGCATCCGTGTACAAAGCAAACCTTTCGTTCTCCGAGGGGATCACCAGAACAGGTGCTGTAGTCAACCGGTGCTTCAACTCTTGGAAGCTTTGCTCACATGCCTCAGACCAAGAAAACGGAACACCCTTCTGAGTCAACTGCGTCAACGGCTTAGCGATCTTAGAGAATCCCTCGACGAAACATCGGTAGTAACCCGCTAAACCGAGGAAGCTACGGATCTCGGGCACAGATGTAGGCGCAGACCAATCCATCACTGCTTCCACTTTCCTGGGATCCACAGAAATCCCATCACTAGAGATCACATGCCCCAAAAGTACCACGCTGCTTAGCCAAAATTCACACTTGCTCAGCTTTGCATACAACTGATTGTCCCTCAGAATCTGGAGCACTGTCCTCAAATGATTCCTGTGATCTTCCTCGCTCCGAGAATAGATAAGTATATCGTCAATAAATACGATGACGAATTGATCCAAATAGGGTTGGAACACTCGATTCATCAAGCTCATAAACACAGCCGGGGCGTTTGTCACTCCAAACGGCATGACCAAAAACTCATAGTGACCATAACGGGTCCGGAAGGCCGTCTTCTGCACATCATCCTCTCTAACTCGGATCTGGTGGTACCCCGACCTCAAATCAATCTTACTGTACAACCTCGTGCCGTGCAACTGATCAAACAAGTCGTCGATCCGCGGAAGAGGGTATTTATTCTTCACTGTGGCCTTATTCAATTGCCTGTAGTCGATGCACAATCTCATCGACCCATCTTTTTCTTCACAAATAACACAGGCGCACCCCAAGGTGATACGCTGGGGCGTATGTAACCCTTATCAAGTAGTTTTTGTAGCTGCTCTTTCAGCTCTCTTAACTCCGCTGGTGCCATCCTGTAAGGGGCACGAGAAATAGCGGATGTCCCCGGTAATAATTCGATCCCGAACTCAACTTCCCTAACCGGCGGAAATCCGGGAATCTCCTCCGGAAATACATCGGCAAACTCGGCAACCACGAGTATATCTTCGACTCTTAACTCTTCTTTCTTGCCAGCAATGTCAATGGCATAAATAAGATAACCCTCGTGCCCACGTTCCAATAACTGAGTCATCTTTAAAGCCGATATCAACGGAATTCTTGAGCGGGAACCATCCCCATAAAAAGTCCACCGAACCCCTAAATCATATCTGAACCGTACTGTCCTCTGACTGCAGTCCACTACTGCCTGATATCTGTTCAGCACATCAATACCACAATGCAGTCGAAGTCCGACATCCCCAGAACAATCAAATCTGACTTCAACTCGTTGCCCTCAAAATAAATGAGGCCGCCATCAACAAACCGATCTGCAATCACACTCTTTCCAGCGGGTGTCGAAACCACAAGAGGCGTGGGTGACGGAGTCGTGCATATACGGTGCCTCTCCACAAAACTCGTCGACACAAAGGAGTGTGACGCACCTGTATCTATCAAAATATAAGCAGGGTGCGTAAATAAATAATACGTACCCACTATCACTTCCTCCGGAGCTACTGTAGCCTGCTCCCTGGTAAGGGCATACACTTGCCCTTGAGGTGGCCCCAACGGTTGTCCTCCCAATGGCCTGTCTGAAGATCTCCCCATAGTATTCTGTGGCCCTCCCCGGTTAGGACAATTTCGGGCCAAGTGACCATGTTTCCCACACTCATAACAAGCAGAGCATACTTTCACTGAATGGGGTCCCCCGCACAGAAAACACTTAACCTTCTCAAAATTGCTAGCCTGAGACTGTCCCCTATGAGACGGAGCATTACTTCCACGACCACCCCTTCCACGAGCATCTTGCCACCTACCACTGAATCTGGAAGATGATGAGTTTCCTTTTGGCTTAAAATGATCGCCCCTTGGTTTCAAGTTTTCAGGGGTCGGTCTCTGAGATGGTGCTGGAGGCGGTGCCACAGTCGGATATGCACCCACTCCTAATTCTGCCAGTTCAGCTCGTGCTAGGGCATCATCAAAACAAGTAGGGCCATAAGTGATCACCCTATCATACAACTCCGGCCTCAAGCCTTTCATAAAATTCCTCATCTTTGCTTGGGTGCTAGAAGCGATATGAGGCACATATCTGAGTAAGGAACAGTACTGGAGAGCATAGTCAGACACCGGCATAGTACCTTGCCTCAAGCTATTGAATTCATCCTCCTTAGCCTGCCGTGCCGTTGCTGAGAAGTACCGGGTCAGAAATCGAGTCCTAAACAGCTTCCAGTTTATTTCCTGACCCTGAGCCTCCTGTTCAATTACTGTGGTCTTCCACCACATCAGCGCCTTTTTGGCCAATTGAAATTCTGTTAGCCGTATCCAAGCTGTCTTTGCGCACGGGGCAGCTACAAATATCTGCTCCAACCTCTCTAGCCATTCCTCAGCCTTCTCCCCTGTTTCAGTCCCTTCAAAAGTCGGGGGCCGATAAGCTAGAAATTGCGTCAAACTCAGTTCTCCCGGCAATAGCTGTTGTTCGGACGGCTCTTCGCCCAAGGCTGGCGGCGGTAGGGGATTTGTATGCCTAGCACTACCATTTACACTTATAGCATCACCAACATCGACATTTGCTGCCATACTGCAACACAAGGATTAACAACAATATCCAAAAACAGTTCACATAATACATTGTTAGAAAGCCATAACATGTTAGCATAACAGTCACATACTTCATATGCGCACAACATGTTTAAAAGTAAACGTCTAGCCAACTTATTGCTAAGGCTACCCTTCACTCGTTCCCGGGTTCTCTAACCACTGCTCTGATACCACTAATGTAAGGACCCTAGTTCCTTAACGGTGAAATCAAGATATAAACAGGGCTAAACAAGTATTAGAGACATCTTAGAGTTCTGGTTGCTATGTGAGCTCAATGTAATTAAAGGCCAAAAATAAAACTTCGATAGTTAGTTAATTACATTCCCAAAATGAATGTTAAGACTAACAAAAAAATCCTGTAATCTAACTTCTTTTAAGTCTCTTCCAGCTCACAGTTCAACCCAACCCTGAGCCCCTTCGTCCAAAAGCGTACCTACAGGAACAACTCACCATGAGCATATATATATCACCATTTAATCACAATTCAACTTAACAAAATAATTAAGCGCATGCGGCAAATAATAGATATGCTCCTTGATCACCACATTAGCACATTTCACTGTTGTTCCTGTTTCACAAATTTATGCACAAAGTCATTAGTTCACGACATAATGATCGATAAAGCGTTTCCAATTATATCCAAAATATTTCACATTAATCACTAGAATTGTGACTGTTCCGGTCCCAATACAACAACGGAATTTTAGGACCCCTCGCTTCGACATATAGCGGCATCATATGATATCCCTCGCTTCGACAATGACAGCGGCATGTTACTTCGCTTAGACATGACAGCGGCAAATATCATACTACCATCGCTTCATATGACAGCGGCAAGTACCTCCCTCGCTCGGAGATAAAGGCTACCGGAACATTCATCAATTCTACCACAATAATCAAACACATTTGATTCCAATATCATGATATAACACTATCATTTCACATATTCCATCACATATATGGACACACTATTCACAATATGCATCATTAAAGTTGTAATACGATTTACCGTCCGATGCTCGTACGTCTCACTACGTACCTTAGTTTCAAAAGTGGAGAAGTTGTATAACTTTATCTCCTCGACGTTGTTGGCACCTGAGATGGTTCTACACAACCATACAATTCAATATTAGAAGCCAAATAATAGTCGAATACCAAAAATTCAACAAAATACAACATTTTTCAAAATTACACAGCTGGCGATCGATCGCTCCACTGAGGCGATCGATCGCCTCAAATTTTTCTTCGCGGCGATCGATCGCTTCAAACATGGCGATCGATCGCCTAACCCTTGGATTGGCTACTGCCTCTCGGCGATCGGTCGCCTCATTTCAGGCGATCGATCGCCTGCCCTGCACTTCGCCCACTGCCCTTAGGCGATCGGTCGCCTCTTTTCAGGCGATCGATCGCCTCGCACAGACACACGATTTTCACCATTTTTACACCAAAAATTCCTTCCCAACTTCCACAACACTTATACCAACAAACTCAAAACACAAAAACACTTTAAACCTTCAATATACATCATAAAACAACCCCAAAATCCCACACCCAACCACAAAACATACCAACCCCAAATAAACCCATTTTCAAACTCCAAATAACAACCCAAATTCACAATAAACCTCACAAAACAACAAGGGATGATATGTATATACTTCATAGGCCCCAAATCTTACCAAGAAATCACAAGAATCAAGTTTTGCAAGAACTCCTCTTCCACCTTGGGGCTCAACTCGAAAATGAGAGGAGGAGGGTAGGGTTTGAAAAGTGTTGGGGGTTGAATAATGTGAGGGGGGGTAAAGAGAATATGAGGTTATAGTGGGTTATGAAAGTTAATTAAATTTTACACCCCACTTCCTATCATGATGCAAATTATGCCCAACATTGTATTTTAGACACATTTCACCACAATGCGCCAAATATCAATTAAATGCATGTTTCACAAAAATAAATGACTACTAACACATGTAAGCCATTAAAACACCTGATTACCCAACATGCATAACGTGCACCCTGAAATGCTCTACCAGTCCACATGACCAAGCATTTCCACATGGCGATTAATTCTAACACATAAGGCAACTACCACCATTATTAATCATAATTAATCATACGAACACAATTTATGCCTTAAACACAAATAATCATTTCGGGGACATCACAGTACTCAATCTCACAATCATAGTCCTTGAGTAAGTCCATCCACCTTCTCTGCCTCATGTTCAGCTCCGCCTGAGTGAATAAAAACTTGAGGCTCTTATGATCCGTGTAAATGGTAAACGACGTACCATACAAATAATGCCTCCAAATCTTCAGGGCGAAGATGATAGCCGCCAATTCCAAGTCATGGACTGGGTATCTGGTGTCATGCGGCTTCAACTGCCTCGATGCATAAGCTACCACATGCTTATCTTGCATCAGTACACACCCAAGGCCCTGAAGTGATGCATCGGTATACAAAACAAATCTGGAGTTTTCCGTAGGGATCACTAACACTGGCGCCGTCGTCAAACGGTGCTTCAACTCCTGGAAGCTCTCCTCACAAGCTTCTGACCAAAAGAATGGTACTCCCTTCTGGGTCAACTGTGTCAATGGCTTGGCAATCTTCGAAAAGCCCTCGACGAAGTGTCGATAATAACCGGCCAAACCCAGAAAGCTCCGTATCTCAGGTACAAAAGTGGGTGCAGCCCACTCCATCACAGCTTCAATCTTCCTGGGATCTACAGATAACCCGCTGCTCGATATGACATGCCCCAGAAACACTACACTGCTCAACCAAAATTCACACTTGCTGAGCTTGGCATACAACTGGTGGTCTCTGAGAATCTGGAGCACTGTCCTCAAATGATTCACGTGCTCTTCCTCGCTCCGGGAATAGATGAGAATGTCGTCGATGAACACGATGACGAACTGATCAAGGTACTGCTGAAACACTCTGTTCATCAGACTCATAAAGACCGCTGGAGCATTCGTCACGCCGAACGGCATCACTAGGAACTCATAATGTCCATATCGAGTCCGGAATGCTGTCTTCTGTACATCTTCCTCTCTGACTCGAATCTGATGGTACCCGGACCTCAAATCAATCTTGCTATATAATCTGGTACCTTGCAACTGATCAAACAAATTGTCAATCCTAGGGAGAGGATATTTGTTCTTCACTGTAGCCTTATTCAGTTGCCGGTAATCGATGCACAACCGCATCGAACCGTCCTTCTTCTTCACAAAGAGAACCGGTGCGCCCCATGGCGATACGCTCGGGCGTATATATCCTTTGTCAAGGAGGTCCTGCAACTGCTCCTTCAATTCTCTCAACTCTGCCGGTGCCATCCTATAAGGTGCACGAGAGATAACGGATGTCCCGGGGTAACAACTCGATCCCAAACTCAACTTCTCTAGCCGGTGGGAATCCTGGGATTTCCTCTGGGAATACATCAGCAAATTCTGCTACTACTGGCACATCCTCAACTCTCAATTCTTTATTCTTCCCAGACGTGTCCACGACATAGATGAGATAGCCTGTGTGGCCACGTTCCAACAGCTGAGTCATCTTGATTGCTGAAATCAATGGAATCTTCGCACGAGAACCGTTGCCATAAAAAGTCCACTGAACTCCCAAATCAGATCTGAACCTCACTGTTCTCTGCCGGTAATCTACCACTGCCTGATATCTGTTCAGAATGTCAATACCCAAGATGCAGTCGAAGTCTGACATGCCCAACACAATCAAGTCTGCCTTCAACTCGTTGCCCTCAAAATAAATGAGGCAATCCGCCATAAACTGATCGGCAACGACATTTCTTCCAGTGGGTGTTGAGACCAAGAGAGACGTGGGTAGAGAAGACGTGCACATATGGTGTCTTTCCACAAAGTCAACAGATACAAAAGAGTGGGAGGCACCTGTATCTATCAAAATAAAAGCAGGGTACGTAAATAAATGACACGTACCGGCGATCATCTCCTCTGGGGCTGCCTGGGCCTGCTCTCTAGTCAGCGCATACACCTGCCCCTGGGACGATCCCACTGTCTGACCTCGCGATGGTCGAGGCACAAACTGCTGCCTCTGGTGTACTGTCCTGTCATCAAATCTCGGCTTGTTGCCCTGAAACTCTGACTGTCCTCCCCGGGTGGGGCAATACCGAGAGATGTGGCCCATCTTGCCACAGCTATAACAGGCAGGGCACTTACTCGAAGAATGTGTCCCTCCACAATTGTCGCACCTTGGCTCCCCCGATCTATTCCCTTGCACAGGCCCTCGGTTGGCCGACCAATTCTTCTTGTTCTCTTGATTCTGCCCAAAGAATTTCTTCCCACTGAACCGTGAAAATGAAGAGGCACCACGAGGTTTTAAATGGCTCTCCTCGGGGCCTCAAGCTATCAATAGCTTGCCTCTGTTGTGGTACTTGTGGTACGGCACTAGGATAGGCTCCAACTTCTATCTCCGCAAGCTCTGCTCTTGTGAGAGCATCATCAAAAGAAGTGGGGTTATTAGTAATAACCCGGTCAAAGAGCTCCGGTCGCAACCCCTTCATAAAATTTCTCATCTTTGCGTGTCCATTGGTGGCAATGTGGGGAACATACCTCAGCAACGAGGAATACTGCATGGCATAATCTGACACTGTCATGCTCCCATGTTTAAAACTTGCAAACTCGTCCTCCTTCGTCTGTCTCGCCGCTGCAGAGAAGTACCGGTTCAGAAACCGGGTTCTGAAGAGTGTCCAATCAATCACAGCACCATGTGCTCTCAGTTCCATTACCGTGCTCCTCCACCACATCAAAGGTTTCTTTGTCAACTGGAACTCCGCCAGCCTCAGCCAAGCTGTAACAGCACAAGGAGCCGATACAAATATCTGCTCAAGTCTTTCTAGCCACTCCTCAGCCTCCTCTCCTGATTCTGTTCCCTCAAACCGGGGCGGGTGGTAAGACAGAAACTGAGTCAAGCTGATCTCACCAGGTAGTAATAACTGAGCCATTGGTTCCATGCCTACAGCTGGTGGAGGTAGAGGGTTTGCCTGACCAATACTAGCATTAACACTGCCCACATCGCCCACCTCTTCATTGAGGTTCCCCGCGTTCATAGCAGCCATGCTGTAACACAAAGGTTAACAACAATTCCAAAACAAATATATATGTTATGCCGTTAGATAACAGGAGTGATAATAAGCATGTTAGTATAACATGATATACATCAAAATGCACCACATGCATAACCATGCTTCAAATGTAAGCACCTAGCCAATCATGCTAAGGCTACCCTTCACTCGTTCCCGGGTTCTCTAACCACTGCTCTGATAACACTAATGTAAGGACCCTAGTTCCTTAAGTGCGGATTAAAGGCATAATTAGAGCTAATATAAATTATCAGAGTAAAATGATAGTGTTGAGACTATGAGCTTTAAGAATTACATGCCAAAAATAACGACTATCAAATGGATTAGTTACATTCCCAGTCAAATGAATGTATTTACTATAGCTTTACACTACTCCTAGAGTAGACAATATACAAAAGTAATCATGTCCTTCATCTACCAAAAGTGCTCTTCACAAGCTCACTGTTTCAACCCGCTTTAGCCCCTCTATATCATGCCAAAAGTACCTACAAGGACAACCCCCAAACATGAGCAATCATAACATTCATATTCAACACAATATGAATATAAAGCGTAAATGCATAAATCACAATAAAACACTTCCTGTTTTCCCATGCATTTCAAACGCTTCCAGTTTGGTTGTCCCTGTACCATAACTCATGAGTATAATCAATAGATTATTTAATGGTCTAGACATGTCATGACATAACACCAGCTCATCAATACCAAAAACCAATCACCAATCCCTAGTCTGTCTATCACAATGTATTTTAATGCCCCTCGCTTATTTACATATAGGCGGCATAGAATAACCTCGCTTCAATGGACATGCGGCGCTCCCACCCCTCGCTTCACATTGAGCGGCAAATATTCTTTCCTCGACCTATATGACAACCACGCTCAAATGTGATATGCGGCGCTCCCACCCCTCGCTTCACATTTAGCGGAAACAAACCAAATAGCGGCAAGCATTAAAATCATCAAGGGATGACCACGACTCATGGGATGTGCACCAATAATCATCATATGCATATACAATCATCATGCATAATTCAACATGTATTTGCATCCACAATGCATAATCCCATATATACTCGCATCCACAATGCATAAACAATGAGTATATTAGATACATGTACCGTTGGGTGCCCGTACGTCCTCTACATACCTTTCCAAAATGTAGGATGTGGTAGGACTTCAATTCCTTGGCTGTGTCGCCACCTGGGATGGTTCTACACATTCACACAATTCAATATTAGAACCCAATAATAGTCCGATACCAAAAATTCTACAATAAAATCCAAAAACATCATATTTGTGACTCGCGATCGATCGCGGCAAAGGGCCGATCGATCGCGAGATCACACTGCCCGAACATAAATTTTTGCTCTTTCGGCGATCGATCGCCACATTTGGCGCGATCGATCGCCACCCTCGCCGATCGATCGCCCAAACGTGGCGATCGATCGCCAAACGCTTCTGGAGCGTACTGCCTCTTCGCGATCCATCGCCAAAAACGGGCGATCGATCGCCGAGCCCTGTATCGCGAAAAATCGCCATTAATGCTCCAAAACTCCATTCCAATCCATACCAACTCCCCTACCAACAAACCAATAACATTAAACACATAATAACCTTCCATAAACACTTTAAGCACCTCAAAAATCCAACATTCAACCAAAACCACAACAACCCAACACAAACCCATTTTAAAACCCTTCAAAACCATACCAAACTTAAATAAAACATTACAAAATCAACAATGAGGTATCCATACCTCTTGGGGACTTCAAATCTCCCAATAAACTCCACAAATCAAGGTTTTTGAAAGGATTCTCTTCACCCCTAAGCTCAAAAACGAAAATGAGGAGGGTAGGTTTGTGGGAAGTGATTTTGGGGGAATTAGTAAAGTGTTTTGGTAAAGGTGGGGGTAGGGTTTTTTTTAAAACAAGTCCAATTGTATCCCCACAACTAATTATGATGTATTAAACATCCCAACATGGTATTTAAAAGGCATTTCACCAAAATGCACCAAATCATAATTAAATGCATGTTTCACCAATAAATGACTACCACAACACATGTAAGTCATTAAAACACCCAATTACCCAACATGCATCACATGCACCCCGAAATGCATTCCCGGTCACGCCTACCATGTGACTAAGCATTTCCATAAGATAAATAAATCCAACACATAATTAATTACCACCATAATTAATCATATAAACACAATTAATGCCCAAATTGCAATTAATCATTTCGGGGATATCACATTTGAACCATTTTGGTATTTGAGATTAGATATTGTAATTTATTTATGATTTTGGTTAACTTGTTTTTGGCTCGGACTTAGAAGCATTTATTTCATTCTTAAATATTCTTATTTTTATCTTCGTTTCCATTAAAATTTTGTTAAAAGGGGATTAATCGGGTACCCGACCACATCAAGTTATGATCGGGTATTTTTTTCCATACCCGATATGTTGGGTACCTGACTACAACTACCCGAACCCGATAAAACCTGACCCGCGCCCCACCTCTAGTGTTAGTGGTAACGAACTTACCATAATACCATAACATGTGTTGTTAAATAACAAAGTTGCTCAATATATTAAATAATCGCAATGTCCCTGCTAATTTGGATAACCACTATAACATAAAAAAAAATACATGAATGGGTATTAAACTAAAAATTCAATTTGAAAAAAAAAATGCCACCTCCGTTTACAAAAAAAGTCAATTTACAAAAAAAAAAGTATATGCACGCAACGCGTGCAAAAAATGACTAATATATATATTATGCGTGATTGATATTTGTATAAATATTAGATTTTAATGGTACATTCAAAGACAAAATAATTTAGAAAATATATAAATATGAGTAATTTTAGTGTTTTTTAATATCTGCTCCGCATAATAATGCAAGTGTGAGCGATGATATCATATGCCATCATTTTTAGTGAACTTTTTTTCTTTCAAAAACCAAAAAATGCGCTATCCCACACTTTTATTAAAACATCTTTTTTATTGTTATACGTGTTTATTGGTCGTCCTAATTTTTTCTGTATATTGGTTTCGCATTTTTTAACTCCTCAACTCCACTTTTCCTCTTAACTACTCCTGTTTTTTGTTGAAAACGCAAACGAAAAATTTATGTCATACATCATCATATTTATTTTATCTCCACTATGTTCACTTTTATTTCATCTCCATTATTTTAAATTTCAATCTGAAATAAAATTTCGTTTGGATTATGATGAGTTTGATATGCAACACACGTGAGTCATGCTAGTATATATTTATATTTGTTTGGTGTTTGCTGTTTGTATATAAGAATTTCCCCAACCACCTAACCAAATCCAGAATGAATAAATTCAGTCCCTGAAAATGAATGCCGCTGCCGCCATTAAAATGATCTCCTCTTCACACCAAATTCACAGTCCCCATTACTCGATTTCCTGTCCCCACGGCTCTTACTTCTCTTTCAAAATTCGTTTCCACCACGCATTGTTATCCTTCAGAAATCTCGACAGTCGCAGCATTTCCATCTGCAGAAGGATGATTAATATCAATTCCAGCGGTTCATCCGCAGCAAGGGCGACGATGGAGCCTACATTCAAGCTAGAAGAAGCTAGAATTCCTCCTGCCATTCCGTTGTCTGCTCCTCCTATCACCAAAGTAAATTTCTCTTCATTCGTTTAACTTTTATGTATATATTCTGTGTTTTCTTTACGTGCAACCCGATCGAAGAGTTCGTATAAATTACACATCATAAGTATTGATACCCCTTAAATAAGAATCCATCTGATGAGCCGATCTTGCCTCTGATGATTATTAATAGCTCTTCTTAAGAAGATCTAGCCTTAAGCTTTTCCGAGCTCTTTAACTTTACGGAGTTGTTGTGCCGACCTGTCTTACCCCACCTGTTGATCCCCCACCAAACTGTTGGGAGACCTCTTTTAAGATCCCGACCTCATTCCCGATCTTTTTTCCTTCACAGATTGAAACCTGGGCAAAACAGGGAGACCGTGTCCCTTAAACTACGCAAGTCCGAGATTCACGGAGTAATATCTGGGATTTGATTATGTTCACAAGATCCTAGCATATCCAGGTAAGATTTGGATAAACATAAAAGGAGTCCTTGCTACAGGGTAACTCTTAGTTCTCTGCCTATAAATATCAGGTTAGTGACACAAGTAAAGGGACAACAATTCTCTTACTTCTTAAGTACGTATTTTATCATATCATTTCGCCTGACTTGAGCGTCGGAGGAGACCCGCCTGAAAAACTTCCTGCCCCTTTCTTACGTTTGTCAGTGATTTCAGGAGCGGATCCTAAGTGATATTGAGGTTACTATTTGCATTGAAGAAACATGGAGGTATTGTTCACTTCTTATTGATATCAGAAGGTAATCACTCTTTTTGGTGATATCAATTGACACCGTGTGTGGGAACATCTGAGTTTATGGCGTAGATATGGCTGGAAGATAAGGACGTGGACGTGGAGTAAGGAGAAACGTTGGGAGAGAGGAATTCCATAGAATGAAAATCTTAATGCCCCTCCACAGCATGATCAACCACCCCCTCCTGACAGGAGCGTGGGAGATTTGACTATGGATCAACTGGCACAGTTCATCAATAGAACCATGGGGAATACTTTCTTCCAGCACCAGGCTCCACCACCCGAGGAACTTAACCAGGTACCACCACCTCCGAAACTTAACCAGGTACCACCACCTCCAGTTCAACCAGAGCAGGTTCCTGAACCTATGGGAAGTGGTGCAAACACACGAGTGGAGCCTCCATTATTAGATCCGATGGAAGCTGTGTGGGGAGAAATAAAGCGTTTAGGTCAACACCTAGGTGGCCGACCTCAAATGACTAGGAGAGAAAGCCCTTTCTCACAAGCCATCCTAGGAGAGGAGCTCCCACCAAATTTCAGAGAACCTGCAGTGGGAGAGTATGATGGAAGTACAGACCCGGAGGAACATCTCGGAATATTTTAGAATGCTGCCTTATTGCATAGGTATTCTGATGGGATCAAATGTCGTGTTTTCCTTACCACTCTGGTAAGATCGGCACAACAGTGGTTTAATTTACTTAAACTGGACAGGATTCGTTCCTTTGAGGAATTTAGTTCTGCCTTTCTGAACCAGTTTGCTAGTAGCAAGAGGTATCAGAAAACTTCTCCGAGTTTTTTCACTGCTAAACAAAATGAACAAGAGTCCTTGAGAGAGTTCGTACAACGCTTTAATGGGGTGGCCTTAGAGGTCCCCTCGGCAACGGTGATGTCCTTATTAATGCCTTCACACAAGGACTTAAGGCTGTGGAGTTTTTCAAATCACTGGCAAAGAAGCCTCCGCGCAGTTATGATGAGCTTCTTGGTCGAGCTGAAAAGTATATCAATTTAGGAGATGCTCAAAAACAGAAAAGTGCTGATTTAAGGCCATCAGAAAGGAAAAAGAAAGAGGTAAGCAAGAAGAGATCTGCTGATAGGTCCGCCGAGATCAGTCGACCCACAAGTCAATTTACTTCTCGCACACCTCTAACTATGAGCTTGGAAAGAACTATTGAAGTCTGTGATGATAGAAAGAAATTGGAAAGACCAAGGAAATCTGAGAAGGATCCTCGTTTGCCTCCACCCGATAAATATTGTGGATTCCATAGCGAATATGGCCACATAACTAATGAATGTCAGAAGCTTGAAGATGAGGTAGAACGAATCATTAGAAGAGATTCTCAAATAAAAACTCTTCTAACAAAGATGCGAGAACCTTATCAGTAGTGACAGAGGTCGATACAGAGATAATAGGAAAGAGAGAGTCCCACGGAATGGCCGAGCTATATCCCATGAGAGGGATGTTCCTCCTAGAGAAACAGATAATCCAAGAAGAAGGGTTGAACAGGTGGAGAATAACCCCACCGAACTATCAATATAATCTCGGGGGGACCTACTGATGGGGACTCAGGTAGAGCTCGGAAAAGTCATGGCAGAAGGTTGGAAAGTTTTGAAGTTTCAGAAGAGATAAGTCAAATAGATGAGCCTATCATAAGCTTTTGCCCCTAATGATCTGAAAGGAGTTGCAACACCACATAATGATGCTCTAGTGGTCACCGTAACCATAGCAAACTATGATGTCGCAAGGATCTTTGTTTTTACTGGGAGTTCAGTTAATGTTTTGTTCAAAGACACTTTAGAAAAGATGCAGATAGAAGGGTCAAAGTTTGAAAGTATTACAACTCCTTTCTATGGGTTCACGGGGCAATTCAGCCTCTTGGACAGATCACCCTGCCCTTATCTCTTGGTCATGGGATGTCACGAATAACCAAAATGATTAATTTTACAGTGGTGGAGGCTCCCTCCTCATATAATGCAATCCTTGGCCGACCTGCTATGAAGGACTTTAAAGCAGTGGCCTCTACATACCATAAAAAACTCAAATTCCCGGTAGGTAGAGAGGTCGGAGCTCTGTGTGGTGATCAGAAAACAGCCCGCCGATGTTATGTTGATGAGGTAAAAGAAGATAGAAAACGAGCTCGTAGAGAGGTCGGTTGTATTGAAAGAGCTGGGCGTAAAATTCCTATTGACGAGGGTATCCCAAATAGCTTGGATGAAGAGCCCGTAATAGTTATACTCGGCATGTCAGATAAGAAAGTAAAGGTAGCCAGAGATTTGGAAGCAAATATAATAGTAGATCTCATCTCGTGTCTGATCAAGAATGAAGACATATTTGCTTGGAGGGCTCAGGACTTAAGGGGAATCAGCCCCGACATCCTAGAACATCGTCTAAATATACTTTCAGGAGCCCGACCTATCAAGAAAAATAAAAGGCACTTTGGACCTGAAAAGAATAAAATAATAAGAGAACAAGTGCACGAACTCCTTCAAGCAGGTCATATTCGAGAAATTCAATTCCCAACATGGCTCTCAAACGTAGTTCTTGTACCCAAGAGCTCGGGAAAGTGGAGGATGTGCATAGACTTCCGAGATCTTAATAAGGCATGCCCAAAAGATTGTTACCCACTAGCGATGATTGATCAGTTGGTCGACTCCACTGCAGGACATCGGTACTTGTATTTAATGGACGCTTATCAGGGATATCATCAAATCCCTTTGGCTGAGGAAGATCAAGATAATATGAGTTTCGTCACCTCAGATGGGACCTTCTATTATGTTGTTATGCCCTTCGGGCTTAAGAATGTCAGGGCTACTTATCAACGATTAATGGACAAGGAATCAAAAAGTAGCACCGATCTGATAACTGATCTATCGGAGACTTTCTCCACTCTCAGGTCCTATGGGTTGAAGTTAAATCCCCAGAAATGCGTATTTGGGGTAAAAAGCGGAAAGTTTCTGGGCTACATGGTTACAGATAGGGGTATTGAAGCTAATCCAGAGAAAGTCAAAGCTATCTGTGAGGTGACTCCTCCGAAGAATCTTCAAGAGGTACAATGCCTCACAGGGAAGATCGTCGCTTTGTCACGATTTATCTCCAGATCAGCTCATAGAAGTCTCCCCTTTTTTAAGATACTCCGAAAAGCTGATAAGTTTGAATGGAATGAGAATGCGAGGACGCATTCGGAGGGTTAAAAAAATACTTGGCCGAACTCCCTGTACTAGCAAAGCCTATACTGGCTGAATGGTTATTTATCTACTTATCATCAACTGAGGAAGCAATCAGTTCAGTTCTAGTAAAGAATGTGCAAACAGATTAGCTACCTATCTATTATTTATCTCATGCTTTAACATGTGCTGAGTGAGATACTTAGAAATTGAAAAGTTGGCCCTAATGCTGATTATGACAGCTAGGCGACTCAGGCCTTATTTCCAGTCACATCCTATAATTTTGTTAACAAATAGCTCTCTGGGAAAAATACTCAGTCGTGCAGATATCTTTGGACGACTGGTCAAATGGGCGACTGAGCTAGGAGAGTATGACATACAGTACGAGCCACGAACGGCTATCAAAGATCAGGCTTTAGCAGATTTCATTGCGGAAGCTATGCATCTTGAGAGAGAGGAGTTATGGAAAGCATTTGTTGATGGATCATCTTGTAATGACGGAAATGGAATTGGGATCGCGCTACTATCTCCTAGTGGAGATGAGGTCCAGCTGGCGGTACGATTAGACTTCCGGGCCTCCAACAATGAAGCAGAATATGAGGCAGTATTAACCGGATTGAGGGCTGCCCAGAACGTCGGAGCTAAGCGCATACATATCTTCTCTGATTCTCAGCTAGTAGCCCAACAGATGAACGTGGTGTATGAGGTGAAAAATGAGAAGTTAATTCGATATGCAAGCACCATAGAAAAAATTAAAGAGAGATTTCTAGAGATAATGTTCAAACAGATCCTAAGATAAGAGAATAGAAAGACTGACAGCTTGGCAAGAATGGCCAGTGCTCTTCGCACTTGGCAAAATAGAGAGGTAGTGTTTCAAGTTTAATTAACCCCTAGTCAAGATGATCCATCCGAATCTCATGAAGAAAATGATTGGAGAGCAGATCTCTTAGCCTATCTTATCAATGCTAAGCTCCCGAATGATCCCAAGAAAGCCTACAGACTCAAGCAGAGGAGTCAGGAGTTCATACTCATTGAAGGAGTCTTGTACAAAAGGTTTTTTGCTAGACCACTGCTGCGTGTTTGGGTACGAAAGAATCAGATTATGTGTTGAGAGAAATCCATGAGGGGTGCTGTGGGAATCATCTAGGAGCGCATTTCCTGGCAAAGAAGGTGCTTCTCGCTGGATACTTTTGGCCTACAATTCAGAAGGACTCTACAACTATGGTTATATCTTGTGATAGTTGTCAGAGACACTCTAGACTTCAGCATCAGCCAGCCATGATGATGAAAACGATTGTGGCAGCATGCCCGTTTGATCAGTGGGGCATCGATATAGTAGGACCTTTTTCCAACAGGAAGAGGCCAAAATAGATTTTTAATCGTGGCTATTGATTATTTTTCAAAATGGGTGAAGCTGAGCCCTTAGCCAGAATCACTGAAAAAGAGGTCTTCAACTTCATCCGGAAAAACATTGTCTGCCGATATGGAGTCCCGAGGAAGATCGTCTCTGATAATGGAAGACAATTCTAGGGAGCTCTACTCCGGGCATGGTGTAAAGAGTTAAAAATCCGTCAAGCATTTACTTCCGTTGCTTATCCTCGAAGCAATGGTCAGGTAGAGGTCACCAACAGGTCTCTGGTACAGAACATTAAAGCTAGGCTAGGGAGAGCAAAAGGGAATTTGGTGGAGGAGCTACCCAATGTCCTGTGGTCCAATCGAACTACACCAAAGACAGGAACATGTGAAATGCCATTTAGTATGGTCTATGGAAATGAGGCAGTGCTCCCAGCTGAAATTGGAGCAGAGTCATCAAGAGTACATTTCTATGATGAGCAAAACAACGCGAGAAGAGTTGCTGATCTTGATTTAATTGAAGAAAGAAGGGAAGCTGCTGCCATCATGATGGAAGCCTATCGTAGTCGTATTGCACGGAGATACAACCGGCGAGTTGTCCAGAAGACTTTCCAAGTCGGAGACCTAGTGCTGAGACAGGTGCAAGAAGCGCAAGTGGGCAAACTAGACCCGAAATGGGAAGGACCGTTTAAAATTCTGGAAAAGCTAAGCTCCGAAGCTTATTACCTAGAAGGCCCTGATGGGAAGACATTAAAGAGGCCTTGAAACACATACCACCTTCACAAATATTATTCTTAGTACATGTCTTTTAAATTTCCCTTGTTGCAAAGATTATATTTTTGGATAATTTACTCTTTCATTTTCTTAATAATACAAGTTTGAGATTTTTTACAATTCATGATCTACATCACAAGAGTTTTCACTCGACCTCAGGAGCACGTTTGCGACGAGCTCACCTCAGCCCTGGTTACTCCAGGCACAAGAATTTTCACTCGATCTCAGGAGCACGTTTGGGACGAGATCACCTCAGCCCTGGTTACGCCAGTCACAAGAGTTTTGACTCGACCTCAGGAGCACGTTTGCGACGAGCTCACCTCAGCCCTGATTACGCCAGGCACAAGAGTTTTCACTCGACCTCAGGAGCACGTTTGCGACGAGCTCACCTCAGCTCTGGTTACGCCAGGCACAAGAGTTTTCACTCGACCTCAGGAGCACGTTTGCGACGAGCTCACCTCAGCCCCCTGGTTACGCTAGGCACAAGGGTTTTCACTCGACCTCAGGAGCACATTTACGACGAGCTCACCTCAGCCCTGGTTATGCCAGGCACAAGAGTTTTCACCCGACCTCAGGAGCACATGTACGACGAGCTCACCTCAGCCCTGGTTACGCCAGGAGCAAGGGTTTTCACCCTACATCAGGAGCACGTTTACGATGAGCTCACCTCAGCCCTGGTTACGCCAGGAGCAGGGGTTTTCACCCTACCTCAGGAGCACATTTACGACGAGCTCACCTCAGCCCTGGTCACCCCAGGAGCAAGGGTTTTCACCCGACCTCAGGAGCACGTTTGCGACGAGCTCACCTCAGCCCTGGTTACGCCAGGCTCAAGGGTTTTCACCCGACCTCAGGAGCACGTTTACAATGAGCTCACCTCAGCCCTGGTTACGCCAGGCTCAAGAGTTTCTCACCCAATCTCAAAAGCATGTTTACAACGAGATCACCTCAAGCCCTGACATAGCCGAGCTTATGCGTGCTTGGTCCTACCTGTTTTTACTTTACCATTACGTGGTAATTAATTTAATATAGCCGAGCTTATGCGTGCTTGGTCTTACCTGTTTTTACTTTACCATTACGTGGTACTTAATTAAACATAGCTGAGTTTATGCGTGCTTGGTCCTACCTGTTTTTACTTTACCATTACGTGGTAATTAATTAAACATAGCCGAGCTTATGCATGCTTGGTCCTACCTGTTTTTACTTTACCATTACGTGGTAATTAATTAAACATAGCCGAGATTATGCGTGCTTGATCCTACCTGTTTTTACTTTACCATTACGTGGTAATTAATTTAATATAGCCGAGCTTATGTGTGCTTGGTCCTACCTGTTTTTACTTTACCATTACGTGGTAATTAATTAAACATACCCGAGCTTATGCGTGCTTGGTCCTACCTGTTTTTACTTTACCATTACGTGGTAATTAATTAAACATAGCCGGGCTTATGCGTGCTTGGTCCTACATGTTTTACTTTACCATTACGTGGTAATTAATTAAACATAGCCGAGCTTATGCGTGCTTGTTCCTACCTGTTTTTAATTTACCATTACGTGGTAATTAGTTAAACATGGCCGAGGTTATGCTTGCTTGGTCCTATCTGTTTTTACTTTATTAGTACGTGGCAATTAATTAAACATAGCCGAGCTTATGCGTGCTTTGTCCTACCTGTTTTTATTTTACCATTACGTGGTAATTAATTAAACATTGCCGAGCTCATGCGTGCTTGGTCCTACCTGTTTTTACTTTATCATTACATGGTAATTAATTAAACATAGCCGAGCTTATGCGTGCTTGGTCCTACCTGTTTTTACTTTACCATTACGTGGTAATTAATTAAACATAGCCGAGCTTATGCGTGTTGGTCCTATCTGTTTTTACTTGGCATACAAAATGTTCATACGAAATAAGCAAGAATAAAACTGCACATATAAAAGAGCAAAAATGATTCTATTAGAATAAGAAAAGATTACAAAAGCTGGAAGGTACGAGCTCAGAGGGGGAACTCATATCTAAAGGTCTAAAGGTCAGGGGGGAGAGTGGGAACTACTTTCTCTACATCAAAAAAGTCCAGAGATACGTCGGGCAAAAGACAACCTCGTTCCTTGAACTGATTAACACATCCCTGGAAATCAGCCTCTATAAAAGTAAGAAGCTTCTCCCGACCTGTTCTTCGGATTTCTGTTTGTCCTCGGCCGCATCCTTCTGAGCCCTAGCAAGTTTCTGCTCAGCAGAGTTAGCTAACCCTTTAGCTAGGGCCAACTTGTTACGAAGCTCCCGCAGATCAGTTTCGTACTGGCGTTTTTGCTCAATTAAGGAACGGGCCTCAGCTTCCGAAATGGTTTTCCTGTCGATCTGAGCTTTAAGCTCAGATACTTCCTTCTCATGCAAGGATTTGGCCTCCGCCAATGAGTCCTGCATAGCCTCAAACACCTTGGTGTCTTTCAGAGACAGTCTTCGTATGAAAGAAGCACGGGAGGTAAACTCCCCCATCAACAGCATGGCCTCGGTAAGACGGCTACAGGTACGGGTGATGAGGTCGGCCCATCTCAGTTGGCTCATGTAGAGAGCATCCTCGGCGTTAGCCAGATCACGAGACACAGCTAAGGCAACTGTGTCCGGCCCTTCCCCAACAAGCCTAACCCCTCCTCGATAGGCCTCCATCACCCTCTCCCGACGTCTCTCAACCCGAGCTGGCTCACGCCTTTCCCGCCTACCACCCCAGGATCGGATGGATCAATTCGAGCTCGCACCTGCCTCTCAGGCTGAGCATCTACAGCCCAGGAACCCGCAGATCCCCCTGGTTCAGCTCGTTTCTTCCTGGAAAGGGGAACCTCCTCAACAACGGGACTTTCACCCACTACATCCACAATAGTCACTCCCTCAGCTGTTTGGGAGTGGGCTTGCTTCTGTTTCCTCTTCTGAAGAGCTTTCTGTAATAGGGAGCTCATTACTCTGTCATCTGAACGACATAAATAAAGAGGTCAGCCTAACCTAGCAGAAAATACTTGGAATATAAAATAAAATAATATATATATATATATGTATATATATATATAATAATAATAATAATAATAATAATAATAATATATAAAATAGCTATTGAAGCTTGCTTTAAATACCAGCTCTCCCCCTTAAGGTTAGATCGGCCTGACTCAGCCCAGCAAAATAAATGAGCTCCTCCACCAATAGCTTAGATGAATTGAAGCAGTGGCCCCCTATAACACTCATCACATCTAAGTAGAGGGAGCTCTTTTTGAAGTTTTTGGGTGGAGAAGGGAGATCAGGAAGGTAATCTACCCAGTCAGTACAGCACGACCATGGCTGAGGAGGTTTAACAAAAAAGAAATAACTCTTCCAATCATTAACCTTACTAGGGTACCCACCCCCCCCCCCCAACGAAAGAACATCCAGGTCGACTAGTCAAATACCAAGGCCCTTCGTCAGACCTCTTGATATGAAAAAAATAAGAAAGGATGGGGTTGTCATAAGACAGCCCCAGGGCCCTAAAAATGACTACGAGGCTGCATAAAATACGGAAGGAGTTGGGAGAGAATTGACTAAGGTTAAGCTGGTAAAAAGAGCTGAACTCCTGAAAGAACTCGGGAAGAGGAAAACGTAAACCCCCCTCCAGTTGCCCACGGTAAAAGGTGTAATAACCCTCTGGAGGCTGGTGCGGTCTTTGAGAAGTAGAGGGAAATAGAAATTCATTGTCAGAAGGGGCTTGTCTGAGCTTGCGTATTTGGGCTTCGTCTGAATCATCCAAAGCAAGAACGTATAGTTCATACCAAGGATACTTACCAGGAGGGGATTCCAATCTATGCTGAGGGCTGGCCTCAGCGAGTTGAAGTTCGTGCCCGGCAGAGGGCCCATCGCCCTGGGTATCCTCAGTCCGTACACCTTCCTCGGCCTGTACAAATTCCCCGGTTTGTGCAGTCTTCTAAGTTCGGACAACTCCCTCGGGGAGGGCATCCCCAAGGGATAGAAGGAACCGTACTGATCTACCGCTCTAAGTTCTTATTCAATTAGAGAAGAAGGAAATAATCGATCAGAAGAAGAAGAATTTTCAAATAAAACGGCTGAGAATAAACGTACCTAGGAGTTTTCAGAAATAGAAAATAAATTGATGCAAGAGAGGTCGGAGCCGAACTGTTTCAAGTTGCAAAAAATGGATAATGAGGGACCAGGCATGCCATATATATAGTGGGCCTCCCCTAATCAGGACCGTTGATCTCCGAGACATTGAACGGTCAGGATTTACCTCGGAATACGAACAGATGCCCCCAACGGTCGGAATGTTTCAAAAATTCAAAAAAATTAGCCGTTATTTCCCGCCTAAATGTTGTATATCAGAAGAACCGGCTCATTAGGATAACTCAGTGCATACAAACTTCTGGTCTACGACGTCAGCTCGACTGGGGGGGACTGTGATATCCCTTAAATAAGAATCCATCTGATGAGCCGAGCTTGCCTCTGATGATTATTAATAGCTCTTCGTAAGAAGATCTCGCCTAAGCTTTTCCGAGCTCTTTAACTTTACCGAGCTGTGTGCCGACCTGTCTTACCCCACCTGTTGATCCCCCACCAAACTGTTGGGAGACCTCTTTTAAGATCCCGAGCTCATTGGCCGATCTTCTTTCCTTCACATATTGAAACCTGGGCAAAACAAGGAGACGGTGTCCCTTAAACTACGCAAGTTCGAGATTCACGGAGAGGATCCTGGTCACAGGTTTTATGACTTTTAAAGAATCAAAGACTCTTACAGCAGGGGAGACCCCAACCATTTTGGACACATGTTTTATGTGCTTTCTCGACAGATTATGAAAGTCTTCATATTATATGTGAAGCATATTGCTTGCTTAGGGTATTTATTCTTCAAGGAAAGGACAGATTGTAATTGCTAATTGATTGAGAAATATATATATCTTTTTTAAGAATGAAATCATGATTCTTCTGAGCTTTTTGAACTTGAGGAATTTCCGCTGCTATATTTCAAAATCTCAGTGTTGACCGGGGGTTTTAAATTTGAAATTTTGTAAAAGTATCATATTTGCATTTGTATCGTTGAGGTTCCTAGTAATGCTCTTGGAATATAATTGATGCCTCTTTCTGTAGATGTTGGTCGTATAGGTATAGGCATTTATTTTGACATCCGATTCCAAGAGCTAGCAGCTATATATGCAGCCAGAGGTTTGATTCCTTCTTCATCTATCAGTTGTGTTGCTAATGCTTTTATTTTGTTTCTTATATTAATTTTTAAATTGAGTTTCACCTGTTCATTTGACAAATTAGCGATGAGTACTTTCATGAGTTGAAAAAAAAAAAGTACATACCTGCCTACATGTATGATGCTATGCGGTTGATTTTATGGAACTATAATATCTGAAATCCTTATCCCAAGGGATCTGTCTGCTGTTATAGAATGAGGACCATGATATTGCGTGGATGGACCTAGACATTCATTTTGTACGTTAACTGATACTAGAATTAATTGCTATTAGAAAGGAGAAAAAACTTGTTTTCATTTATAGTCCTAAAATATTCTTAATAGTGGGCACAACTCGAATCTTTCGTTTTTCTGCAGGAATCATACGCGGTATCATTTTAGAAAAGAATACAATCATGATTTCTGTCTAAGATTAACTTCTTTGGTCATGCCTTCTAGTGTATTACTTTTGTGTTTTTCTCTATCTTGATGAATTTCAAAGGAATCTTCGTTTGCTAGTTCTCTTTTTCCTCGTTTTCTGATTCTCATTTATACTCCTATCATGTTTTTCTCTATCTTAACATAGCATTAATGTTTGTAACTGGCATCAGGTGCTCACTTGCTTTGTTATCCCGGGGCTTTTAACATGACTACTGGTCCCCTGCATTGGGAGTTGTTGCAGAGGGCAAGGTAATAGAATGATTAGTAGGATTGTTTTTGCTGTATTTCACCCTGCAATTTTTATAGAAAGGTTGTGAGCAATAGCATGATTATACATATAATCTTGTGCTTCAAAATTGTATTTGTCACGTCACTAGTGTTTCAGGAAGAATTCACTTTTGGAGTAATGTTGTTTAAGGATTCCTGTGTTGACAAGGTTTCATATTATTTTATGTGATTTCCATTGATTTTGGTTAAAGCCAAACACTTGGGTCTCTGGCATATTTTTTTATACGCTCTAATAGGTTGCTTGCTATGAGTAATGCCTGCTTGTTGAACAATTCTTTACATGGTCACTGGTTTTTTGCCAGCGCTTCTTCCTTGAGATAAAATTGTTTTTTACAAACATTTTGGCCACGTCAGAATGCATCCTTCTTTAATCTTACTTGTCTATCCATTTATAATGCACATCTATCTCACATGGTTTACTCGCTATATTATCTTTTTAGTGTATGTATATTATAATTTCACTAATATTACGTGGTTTAAACTCTATTGACATTCATGTTTGCTTGATCTTCAGGGCAGCGGATTGTCAGGTACTCTCCCCTCCTTTTCGTTTCCTTTTTAAAATGGCTGATCACCTTCTGATTTGAAATATGTAACCTACTTCATGGATTTTGTCATTATGCAGTTTAGCCTTTTAATTGAAAAGGCAGCATGAAACTGTTTTCTTGAAGACTTGAGATCTCGTACTTAGATGTAGGATTTCGGAGAGCAAATTTTGTTCTTAGTACGTCATTTGATGCTTGGGAATAAATCTTGTTTATGCTGTGATTGGAGCCTGTGTATTGCATCTGACATGATATACTCCAGTGAGTTAACACTGAAGTCCTTAAGAGTACTATAAAATGAAGTGACTTTTTAGCTCAATGTTATAGCAACACTTTTATAAGTGACGTCTCTCCACACCCATGCACAAAATCAAAATTCGGTTCAATAATATCCATGTTCTGAAATTTGGAAAGATTCACATTTTCAGGAATCTAAGTATGTCCGGTACAGGATACTTATACCTGATTTTGAGCAACATAGAACTTCTCTCCCATTCTCTATCTTATTTACCTGTTCACATATCTTTATTGTAGGATGACTCGTTATCAAGCTTAGAAATCATTGCCGCTTAATATGTTTATTCAGCCACCGCAAAGCAAAGAGCACGTTTAGACTTGAACTCTTACCAAAAAAATGAATTACCACTTTTTATGTGAGTGCTGATCAAGTTACTGATTCAAGTTTCATGGTATTTCCTTGTTAATCATGATATTGACATTCCACAGACGCAATACATTGCATCTTATACTTTACCGATGCTGCTGCTGGTCTGACAGCTTTATGTAGCAACTTGTCGCCTGCTAGAGATACTGGTTCAAATTATGTGGCTTAGGGGCATCTACACCCGTTGGACCTGGGAGTATTCAGTTGCTTTTAGCTGAAGATCTTCCTGTAACTTGATGTGATGTCGAAAAGATGGTGCTATTCTGTAAAATATTCCTATGGAAGTCCTGAAGAAAATGATATCCTTTTATGAAATTTCTGATGAACAATGACTAAAATAAAGGCACTGAATATGCAGTTTGGAGAAGTGCTTGCAACCACAGAACATGACTAGGCAGTCGTTATATCGGAGATAGATTACTCTGTTATTGTGCAAAGATGGTAACAATGCTCATGGACTCACACGTCAATAGATTAAAATTACCTTTTTCTTATTTCCATTTTGTGTGTGTATGTACGTATGCATGTATTCTATTATTTCTTCATTTTATCCCTTCTTATGCATACCGACTGCGTGTCTTTCTTAAATATTTATACAAATTTTTGGTTCAGATTTGAATGATGGCTCTTGATTGGCAATTGGATCATAAGTTTGTTTCTTGACCAATTTCGTTTTACTTTTGCAGAACATACCTTCCATTTCAGAGGCAACGCCGAGGGGATCTTTACCAGCTAGTGGACGTTCAGATGCTGAATTCCACAAGAATATCAATCGACAACTACTCTTTTACACGAAGGATTCGAGATAACTGGTAATGGAAACACCGAACTCGAAATATTTAACCACTTCCTGTAAGCTTAGCCGGGAGGGCAGTATCAAGCAACACGTGCCCATTTCTTGTACAAAATATAAAAAATTTAAGGACACGAATAGCTTGATGTTGCCCTTACAAACCGTTTAGCCGTATGATAGCCCGTTTTTTGGTTATTCTTGTGACTATATTTTTGGGAATCAATCAACTAACACAGTGGTTGAATAATGCGTTTATAATAATTCGGATAAACACATGTTTTTTAATTGTCTTTTAGGAAATTTAGATTCGGAATAAAGGGTACCCAACATAACAGCAGCTTGTTGGCCACTCTGACTGAGCCTGTTCTCATGCCAACCGCACGCGTGGTGATACAGCTTTGACAACCGCCACTATTCAATGTTTCACTTCACACTCAATACAAAGTACACAAAAAAAATTTGATCAACAAAGCACAAACATTTCGAGTGTTTTCTTTTGTGTCTTTACACATACACACACACACACATATTTTGCTTTATTGTTTTTGAGAAAATAAAATCATTGTTTCAGATGTCAAATCATATTTTAAATTTAAATCACTATACTGAAGATGAGAAATTAAGGAAAAAACATTTTCTCGAGAAATAAAGTATAGAAAAAGAAGGGGATAATACATAAGTAGTCCACAAGGTTAGCTAAATAACCCGGTCCAGTCCCTAATATTTTCGGTAACCCGATTTAGTCCCTAACGTTTTAAAATTGTCCCCGATTCAGTCTTCGACGTTAAGTCGGCCGTTTGAACAAACGAAGTTGGACTGCTTTGGCGATATTTTAAAACTTTAGGGACTAAATCGTATAATTTAAAACATTTGGTATTAAATCGGGAACTAAAGCAAACTTTAGGGACTAAATTAAGTACAACGGTTTGTGCTTATCCATTTGTTTCATGGATCATATTAGCAATATAAAAATGGAACGCTACTTCGGAAAACCTTTTAAACTCCCACCAGTAATGTGAAATGGAAACAATTTATAATTTAGATCGCATATATTTATGTACGACGTACAAAAGGTATTATGATTCCCTTAAATAGTCTACAATTTTAAAATATTAACTAAGTTTGTATAATTTTTGTTTTTCAATAATTAAAAAATAAAGACTGATAGTTTAATCATGCGCAAATAATCAAAGATATCAAATAAGATGTAAGAATGTCAATGCAGAAACTCTGAGACCGTAATCCAAGGTATCATAAAAGAAACATTAAAATATTATTTTTTTTGTGATAACCTATGTATTTATTAACTATTAGAGTTATAAAATGAATATATAGGTTATCACTAGGGATGGCAATGAGACGGGTCCAAACCCGAACTCGCATTGAACTCGCCCCGTCGGGGCGGGTCTAGACCCGCTTCAACCGGGTTTGGAAGCGGGGTGGGGCGGGTCCTGGGATTGGCCGAACCCGCCCCGTACCCGCCCGGCAATACATTTTTAATTTTTTTTTAAAAAAAATATGATATTGATTATACATTTTACTTCTTTAATTGAACAATAAAGTGTCATTATTTAATTTTATATCAAAATTCATGTGTTCATGTTAAAGAAGTTGGATATTTTAAAGAAAATAAGAGCAAATTAATAAATATTTAGTAGTTTAAAGATAGTTTTACAATGCTTATTATAAATATTTACTAGAGAAAACATGAAATTTAATCACAAAACTCAAATTTTGTGTTTCAAAATTGATTTCTAGCTAAATTTTATTTTAAAAAAATTAAAAAAAACTGGAACCGGGGCGGAGCGGGTAAACCCGCCGGGTTCGTGGGTCTAAGCGGGGCGGGGAGGGGCGGGTCCGGGTTTTATGTGTAGCGGGGCTGGTCCAAGGATTGACCAAACTCGTCCCATACCCGACCCGTTGCCATTCCTAGTTATCACAAAAAATAATATTTTAATGTTTCTCTTATGATACATGTATGGTCTCAGAGTTTCTGCATGGACATTTTTTCATGTTAATTGGTATCTTTGATTGTTTGTGCATGACTAAATTATCAGTATTTATGTTTTAATTATTGAAAAACTAAAATTATACAAACTGGTTAATATTTTAAATTTGTAGACTATTTATGGGAATCATAATAGCTTTTGTACGCCGTACATAAATATATGCGATCTAAATTATAATTGTTTCAATTTCACATTACTGGTAGGAGTTTAAAAGGTTTTCCGAAGTAGTTTCCATTTTTATATTGCTAATATGGCCCACGAAACAAATGTGTAAGCACAAACCTTTGTATTTAGTTTAGTTGTGTTAATTCTCGATTTAATCCTAATGTTTTAAGTTATCCGATTTAGTCCCCAAAGTTTTAAAATATCGCCAAATCAGTCCATCTTCGTTTGTTCAAACATCTTAATGTTTCGTTTGTTCAAACATCTTAATGTTGGGACTGAACTGAGGAAAATTTTAAAACATTAAGAACTAAACCAGGTCATCGAAAATATTATGGACTGAATCGGGTTATTTATCAAACTTTAGGGACTATTTTATATATTATCCCGAAAAAGTGCTATAATCACTCATGTTGGGTACCCAGACCCCGTAAAATACTTATATTGACCAGGTGTTTGTAAAGATAAGATATATATATGTTTGTATGTGTGTTTGTAAAATCGAATGTATAGAAGTGAGATCGACCTAACACCCAACACATCAAGAATAACAAGATTTTCTCCTGCATCCAACATAATTCTCTCTACGTCAATATAGGATCTTCAACTCTCGCTGCTTATGAGGAACAGACCCATAAGTTTAATCGGAAAATTTGAAATATGAAATTCTATAATTTTCATTTATTTATGGCTTTTTTGTCGCTTGTAACCGACCAGTTGATTCATGGAAAATTAAATTATTTCTCGAAACTCACACACGAAAATAGAACAGAGATCTAAAGTAAGAAACATGTAATTACTCTCCCTCTTCTTAATTGAATTTTCCTTACGAGGGACGGACACGTAAGTGAAGATGGAGATAGTGTGAATTTAATATATTTGAAGGATTAAATTTAATTTTTTTCAAAAAAGATTATATATAAAATTTGATTTTTTTTAAATATTATATATAGGATAGTACTTGTCAGTTATCTCTCTCCAATTATTTTAACCCAAGGTCCATGCCGTGGCATTAGGCTTTTCTTATTTTCCTCGCTGCTTTTTTTTAAGGCGGTATTTGATTGGAATGATTTAATTTAGGGGAAATAATTTAAATCTAATTATTTAAAATTTATGGATTTGAAATGATACGTAGTTTGTTATTATTTCAAATTTATCCAAAATATAAATGAAATGCATTGAAAAAAATGAGGAATTTGAAATATCAACATCAATCTTTTACCCCAACATAAAAAAAGATTTGAGCGAGGAATTTGAAATAAGCTCGTTTCAAATCCTTCTATCAAAACAAAAACTAAAAGAATTTTTTGAAAGCCCACTTCCCTTTTTCCCCCATGCTCTTCAAGTAAACATCAAGAATCTTGTCACCTATCATTCCATGTTCTTGTATACTTTCTATCACTTCATGTACTAAAAAACACATTCAAATTCTTTACTTGCACGTGATTCTCCTTTTCACACCACCCTTTTAACTCTTCAAAACTTCAACTAAGTGCCCGAATCCGCATTCGTGCAACACACACCTCTGTGTTAAAGATTAAATGCTATCGTTTTCTTTGTCTCTACTCGACGACATGTACCGCTCCATCGATGAATCGAGACGAGCCAACGAGCAACAAGAAGAAAAGGGAAACTTTGTTGTTCATAGAAGAAACAATTCAGGACAAGTGGAAGAAGAGGTTGAAAGCCTTAGACGAGCCATCATGATCGAAAAAGGGATTCAAAGTCACAGAACCAACACCATTTCCACTAGGCATTTGCCAATAAATTCAGGCTCATCAACAGATTCAAGCATTTTCTCGTCTTCAGAAACAGACTCATCCGCTTCAAGATCCACACCAAAACATTCACTTTTTCCAATTCAGTACCCGAAACAAGCTCAAAATCGTACTCAAGCTCGACTTGTTGACAAGCCTGAGACTATGCCTATGCGTGAAGGGCGATTCACAAGGACAAAGTCCAAGGCAATGAAGATATACGGAGACTTGAAGAAGGCAAACGAACCCATTTCACCGAGAGGTAAACTCACAAGTTTCTTGAATTCCATTTTCAGTCCGAGAAACTCGAAGAAAAATAATCAGGGCCTGGAAGAATGTAGCTCCATGAGCAAGTCAAGATCCATGAAAAACACGACAACAAGTTCATTGGCCTCAAGTTTAAGCAAAAACCCGTCTTCGAAAAGTAATAAATCGAAAAGATCAGTTAGATTTAGTCCTGTTAGTGTCATTCTTGATGAAAATTGCCACCCCTGTGGGCAGAAGAACATATGCGATGACGAACATTCAATCAGTGCCTCGATGCAATGTCATGTCGGTTGCCAGTTTATCAAGAAAAATACCGATAGTATTCGAGTCTACGAGGGGAAGAATATTAGACAGAAAGAATTTAGAGAGTTCCATGAGTATGATCAGTGTGATTTTGATGATATAAGTTGCGCAAGTTCTGATCTTTTCGAGCTCGAAAACATAGGCAGGGTTGAGATTGAAGCATATGCAGAAGAATTGCCAGTTTATGGAACTACTAATCTTAAAATGAATCTGGCGATTGCTAGAGCAAATTCACATTTATGATCATTAATTTTGGTCTTCAAGGATCTGCTTAGCTTGCATTGACTCTCTCTGAATGTGTATGATTAACAAGTTATTTGCATTCCAAATGTTGTAATTCTCATTTCTATATAAAATTCCATGCAACAGCCTTATTAATTTTTTAGTGTCTACACCTTTTGCGTATGTTTTTTTTTTTTGTTGAGAATAGATGAATTTCATTAACAAAAATACACTATCCGCGGTTAGTGAATAAAATCTGGATAATCTAATAAATCATTCGTTGTTACAAAAATCTTTTTAGCTAGAAGATGAGCAGCTCCATTTCCATTTCTAAAAAAAATTGTGCCTTCGGTTCTGGGATTTCCAACATCAACACTTTTATATCCGAGATAATGTTTCCAATGGATGCAAAATTATCTGAACTACATTTACTGCATGAACTACATTTACTGCATGAACTACATTTGTGCGCTTTCGAACAATCACAGAATTATTCCTATTTTTTTACATTTAATTTCTATTACCTTTTAATAAAAAAGCTAAATTTAAAATATTATGAATGAATAGTAATTTTATTGTTTCAAATGTACAATTTATAAAAAAAAAAATGTATAGAGAAAATATTAAAGAAAATCAAAAATATTTTTTTAATTCTTTTTGTTTCACCTGGTCGGTCGTGAAAAAAAAAACCATTATGATATAAATTGAGTTTTACGAAGTCGAATTTCACCTGCCCGCACCGATTTTTTTGGGGCTAATACGTTAAAGTAAGTGAGTTTGATGTTGTCGGTAAGAGCAGTGCTTTTAAGAGTATATTAAACTATTAAATGTGAATATTTATATACAATAATTGCTATCTTCTAAAGATACTGTTTATGGGTAGCAATCACTCAACCGGAAAAGGTGAGGAGAGTAAAAGTCTTGCAAAAAAGCAAAAACTATATGATTTTGTCTACTGAAAATTTGGAAACATCGAAGCAAAATTGTTAAAGCACAACTACCATTAATTAAGCTACTTACAATAATAATGCACTTGAAAAGTAATCTCAAATACAGCGCGTATTTATTATTCTCTATTAGACATTTGAAATGAAAATCAAATCAAGAATTTGCCCCATAAAATTCCTAAAATCTGGAGAACTATATTTTACACCACTCAACATTGCATTGGATTTCCGTTCATAGAACATGTTAAATAAAAAAAATTGAATTATATATAGATCACTCCATTTTGAACAATTACGAACTCTTTCTCTAATTTAAAATAAATATATTTCTTCACTTATGTCAAATAATAGATGAGATAACTGTAGTTTTCCATCCGGTATTCTACAAGAGTCTATATATTATTGTTCAAACTAGAGAGGAAATTTGTAATATAATTATTACACAGGGAGACAGTTGTACGATAAAAAAATATAACTTTTCTCTCATCATTTTAATATAAAATTATAGAAAAACAACATCAATAATCTCCAAGAGAACTCCACATTCATATGTGGGGTAGAGCTAATTCATTGCAAGTATATTCTTGAGGAGACATGATCAAATATATTGGTAGCTGGATTATATGTTTGTTAAATGGGCAACATAAGTTAATGAAAACTTTATTAAATGGTACAAGATATTGGATTCGAGTATATTTGATATTAAGATTATTACGATTGACTGAATCTTTTTTATTGATTAATTACTATATGATATGTATGATCTAGTGATATTACTTGATCATGCCAATAAAAATACTTGATCGAACTTTGTCGCGGCAACTGCAAACTATGGTAGAGACTTAAATGTATGTAGTTTAACCTCGAGAATTTTTGAGGTGCTACCTTGAGGGAAGGTGCTATATTGAGGGAGGTGTTTCAAAGATTTCAGGAAGATAAAATATATATTTTTTTAATAAGAAAAAAATAAATTTTTTTTTAAAAATATTTCGTTTATGAAACTCGCCCTAAAGCAATAATGCCCCATTCTGAATTCCACAAGTCAACAATATGGGGCATGCATGATACCGTGGGAGCACATGCAATCCAACTTTTGCACTATCAAAAAAGTTGATTAGATATGTTTGGAAAAAAAAAATTTGATTAGGAGCCCAATAAAACTTGTTTTAGTGGCATAAACATCTCTCATTTGGGGAGAAGCATGATTCAAACATATGTAAAAATTATGGTTCAAACCTCTCTAGCGGCCGCACCCCTACTTTGTTTTAAGGGTTTTTTATTGATTTTTTTTTAAAAAAATTATGTTTTACTCTTGATATTTTTATTAAAAAAAATTCATCTCGCTAAATTATAATATTGGCTCTGTTGGGTTTCTGTATCCCGGCGTCAGATCCAAACGCAGGGAATAAAACATAAACAGATCTAACCCGGGGACGGATCGATCGCGCTTGATTCATATATTATAACATGCATAAATCGAATATAAATGCACGAAAATGAATTACCGATAACAACAAAATCAATCTGATGGTGGTGATCCTCTAGTCCAATCAACCTGACCAAATCTACAAGCTCGTCACCAGTGCTAGCGTGATGACGGCTTAGAGTGTATTGAATGTAGTTCGCTTTTAACCCTAGAAGGAATGTATATTTATAGAGGTAATGAGCTAGCTAATTGGGCTAGGGTTCATAAAGCCCATCGGGCCAACGTTTGCCTTGTAGGGTATTTTATGATAACAATCTCCCACTTGCCCAAAAGCCAACACAAAACAATAAACTCATAATCCAAGTAAGTTAATCCAATTGAACAACTCGATGTACAACCAATGTACATAATTATGAGACATAAATATATCAAACGATTTAATTTTTAGAACTCTCTATAGATGAAACATTTTCAAATATAGAAACTCCATGAAAGTGAGGAGCTTTCAAAAATAAAATTCAACCCTTCTTAATCACTCAATTTTAGCACTTAACATTTAAGTCTCAATTCTCATCGATAGATCGGCGACCGGCTGATTGTGATCAAGCGAGGCTCAAGTGTATCATAGCAGTATGATCACAATATTTATGATTTTAGAAGTCACACAACTTCTTTGGGCTTACCCTGAATGCCCAATTGTCAATTAAAATCCTTTAATAGACAATGACGGAAATATGATTCCAGCAACAACCTATCGATCCTGGGTAGCGCCTAGCATCTGCACTTCACGAAGACCTAGATACAAATGACTAGCAACGTACGAGAACATGTCAGCCATAGTTAGCGTGCAGTACATTCCTTTCACTCAATATGTCCCGATTGAATCTAGAGCATTGGTTGGTCGAGGCCCCTTAATATTTCAATAACTATGTATTTGTTTCACGTTATATGATTCATTGTGTGCGTATATGAAAAACTCTTTTTTCACAAGCACAACCACTCTGGCCAGAGATTCCTTGAATCATATACAGAAAACACAAAGGACATCCTGGTTCATCAAGACCAGTGATGAATCCCCAACGACAATCGTAGGTCTCTGACATCATCACTGCATATCCAAAATAACAACTTTATGACCCACATGCGATCAGTCATTAAATCAAAGTACACAATTATCTATCAAGACCTCAATGACACCTCGGGTCATGAGGAGCAAGGGTACACAACTATGACTAGGAATTCTATACTCGACAATGGTAACCACTTATAGAATCCGAGTAGGGTCGTTCAGTGAACTCAGTGCTGACTTCTCCAAGCCAACGCCGATGAAACGCGGCGCACTACACTAGACACATCATGAGTACCAGTCTCTAACGAGCATATATCGATATCCCATTCTCGAAGGCTCATCGACCAGGAACTTTTAGAAATCACAGTCGAGAATGTATTTCATTGTCACCATCATATGCGTAACCACATTCTATGGACTATAGCAATCTCAAGGACTTCATCAATGAATCATGATACATGGGTAAATAGATGAAGAATGCCACATTTATTAATAAGCAAACAAAGGTCTCTCACATTATGATTATAAATACAATCAATTAACTATTGATTCAAATGATATCATTTTTTACTATAATAATCTCCTAAAGCCAACTACCCATGTTCCTCAAGCCCATCTTCTCAAGATGTCTCTCGAACACCAGTCGTGGTAAAGGCTTTGTCAGTGGATCTACCACATAGTTTGTTGAAGCAACTCTCTCGATAAGGATGTCACCTCTACCAGCTATCTCTCGAATTATGTGGTATTTTCTCAGTACATGTTTGTATGTTTGATGAGATCTCGGCTCTTTTTCTTATGCAATAGCTCTATTGTTGTCACAGTACACAGAGACTGGGTCAACTGCACTGGAAATTACAGACATTACACCCAACTCTTGGATGAAATTTCTCATCCAAACTGCCTCTTTTGCTGCATCTGATGCTGCAATGTATTCAGCTTCATTGGTGGAATCTATTGTGGTGTCTTGCTTGGAACTCTTCCAAGAGACAACACCACCACTAAGCCTAATACAAATCTGGACATCGAATTATAGTCATCTACGTCTGACTGAAAACTAGCCTCAACGTAGCCTTCAAGTTTCAGCTCTCAACTTTCCAATCCAAAAACCATGAACATAACATGAGTTATTCTTAAGTACTTAAGGATTATTTCCACAGCTTTCCAGTGACCTTCACCGGGATCTGCCTGATATCTGCTCGTTACACTAAGAGCATATGACACATCAGGCCTAGTACATACCATAGCATACATTATGCTACCAACAGCTGAAGCATTGGGTATTGATGCCCTCTTTTCTCTCTCTTCATCAGTCTTAGGGCTCATTGACCTCGAGAGATGAACACCATGACATGTTGGAAGATATCCCCTTTTTTATTGTTCCATCCTAAACCTTTTTAGCACAGTATTTATGTACATAGATTGAGAGAGCCCCATCATCCTATTAGATCTATCCATATAGATCATTATGCCAAGTACATAAGATGCTTCTCCCAAATCTTTCATAGAGAACTTAGCAGATAACCATGATTTAGTCAATTTCATCAATCATATATCATTCCCAATTAGTAGGATATCATCGACATAGAGCACTACAAATGTAACCGCACTCCCACTAACCTTCTTGTATATGCATGCTTCTTCCGAATTTTTAACAAAACCAAACTCTTTGATAGTATATCAAAATGGATATTCCAACTTCGGGACGCCTGTTTTAGCCCATAAATGGATCTCTGGAGTTTGCAAACTTTTTGCTCACTCCCAATGGATGTGAAGCCTTCTGGCTGCTTCATATAAATCTCTTCATCAATGTCACCATTGAGAAAAACAGTATTCACATCCATTTACGATTCTCATAGTCATAATATGCAGATATTGCCAATAAAATCCGAATAGACTTCAGCATTACTACTGATGAAAAGTTTCCTCATAGTCAACTCCTTGTCTTTGAGTATAACCTTTTACAACCAAACATGCCTTATAGGTAATCACCTTTCCCATCCACCCCAAGCTTTAGCTTATAGATCCATTTGCAACCTATGAGAACAATCCCCACAGGAGGATCCACTAAGGTCCATACCTTATTAGAGTACATGGAGTCCATTTTAGATTTCATGGCATCTTCCCAATGTCCCGAATCAATATCATTCATCGCATCCTTGAAAGCCAAGGATCATATCCATGGTCTATTTCTTGACTACTTTCAAGGAGTAGATATTCTATCAGGAGCTCTTGAAACCCTTTCAGATCTCCTTGGTGGGTGTACTTTAGGTTCAATTGATGGTTCAGAAATTATACTTGCTTCCATTGGGGTAGATATTTGTGGTTCTTGACTACTTCAAGGTCCATATCCTTCCCATCTATATTCATCAGAAACTCATTTTCTAAGAATATAGCATTTCTAGAAACAAACATCTTTTGTTCCCGTGGGTTATAAAAATAATAACCTCTAGTTCCTTTTGGATATCCCACAAAATAACACAATATAGATCTCATATCCAATTTGTCACCCACCATCTGCTTCACATAAGCAGCTTAACCCCAAACCTTTAAATAATTATAATTTGGTGACTTCCCACTCCATATCTCATATGGGGTAGAAGTAACAACTTTTGAAGGAGCTCTGTTTAACAAATGACATGCACATTCAACAACTACTCTATCTTTATTATTTTTCACATAATTGTAATCAAAACCAACCTACTTAGAATATTTACTTAACTCACTTCGAAACTCTTCAACACCACCTCTAAATACTTGACCCACCCTACTAATAATTGATGACCGTACAGAACATAACAACAAGTTCTCATTGCCTTTAATGTTACAACTTCGATATTCTGAATCAAATCCTAAACCTGATGGTGAACTGCATATTTGTTCTGTCGATATAAGTGCATCACCTGAGTCTATTGATGCATGTAAATAAAGCGCAAAAATAGACTCTATAGGTGCATGTGTATTGCGTATACCACTTGACAATATCAAAAAATTTATATCATGCAATTGTGTGCACCTCTAGACACAATAGGTGAACTATCGCCACCTTCACCTACAGACCTCAAGAATGAAGCATTACAATAAACATGCACTGTCAACAAACAAAGATTGATCTCTTACACAACAAAAAACATATTACTCATATCAATCACATTACTCAAACAACAATTAGGGTGCCCATCGATTGAGTTCTTGAAACAAAATTCGTCATCATTGAAATCGCACCACTTAGCAGATGCACAACCTATTCAATCACTAAATCCGAAACTGGAACTAACGTTCAAAACCAATGTTTCCTCTCTAAATTTCGAAAGAATTATGATTCCAGTATCCATCAGAGTTATCGATAAAAATCTCAGGAAAATTTGATCAGATTACAGTTAATATAATATATAAAAGATCGAACAATCTAAAATCTGTAAAGAATAACAACACGATCAAAATCAGCTGCTCAATGAATTAGATTGCAAGAATTTTGGGAAAACGATAACCGTAATGTGAGGAATCAGGATTACTTTAATTGTTATGATGAGTTTTTTTTCTTGATTCAGGTGTAATATAGTCATGAAAATAGACCAATTAGATTAGGGCTTAATAAAATGGACTTATTTGAAATAAGTTTTTTAAAAGATATATTTAGTTGAAAAAAATATTTTAATAGATTTAATTAAAACATGTTTTCAAAAGTGGTATCTACGTATATTTCCTCAAAATTTATATCTCCTTGAAATGGGTAGCCGGACTATTAAGGCCCAATATGTATTTTCTAAGAGAAAATTACGGGTCGATACACTTTCATTATACATAATCTATCCTAGTCCAGCAAAAAATATTAGTTGATCTAAGTCCATTCTTGGTTGAAATGATAATAATAACCCCATGTGGTCCATGTGGTTCAAGCGGTCCACGCGGTCCAACCAATCTTTAATAAATTTGCATTCTTAGCCGCTAGAAAATGTTTAAAGAACAAAATATGCCACAATATACTATTCATCATCGTTTTCATCCTAATATTTACCAAACAGAAACATTATATGAACATGAGATCCTTCAGTTTCTGTCATCTCGAGAATGAATCCCAAGAGCATACTTTTGCAAAGGACTCACAGTTTATATAACGTTCGTCTAATTATAATTCAAAACCCGATTTGAAGATCATGTTAAAAATAAATAAAAGGCCCAACATGATTCCGTATTACAATAAAATTTTAACAAACTGAAATATACCATTTTGACCATAACGGCACCGGGTGAGGTGAGTCGCAACTTCCACCAGTCGAAAACTTACTGCCTCCAGACTGTTTTACGAATGACTCCTCACCATCCAACCTCAGCTCAAGGGCGAGGTTAGTCTGCCAGTTATCCGACTCCTTCAGAAACCGCACAGCACATCCCTAATTCGTTTCCTACCTTAGGGCGTAAGGTATAATCAAGATATAAAAAGATTTAAAGAAATCTGGGGCAAAAGCCTTATTTTTATTCTGGAATACTTATAACATCTATTACATTAAAACATCTCCTTTTGGGAGGAGACGGACTTGTTTAGCCTCTCATATAGATGAAGCTTGACTCAAGAACTCATAAACTATAAACAAACAGAACAATATTACAGACACTTATGAAATGAAAGAAAGAAAAGAAATATTACCAATCTAAGAAAGCTGAAATATTACAAAGCTTGGAGACTCTAATATTTATTCTCAGAAAACTATGGAAAATTTTCGATGTCCTTAGCTTCCTGAATGAGTGCCCTTATATAGGCATGAATCCGGACTTCAAATGCGGATTCCAAATCTTGATAATTGCTGATGCGCCTGTGAGTGCGCCTTAACTTTCACGTGGTCTGTCATCTTTGTCTGAATGTGCCAACTTTTCTCGTGAGTGGTCCATTATTTTTGTCTGAGTGCGTTGAACAGTATCCGCACTAACTTCTAATGGTCCACCACTTTTTCCTTTGTCGAGGAATCTTTACATTAGTGGTTTTTGTGGTCCCTGAGCTTCAGGAAAACGGGCTCTCTTGTCAGCAGGTCTTTTGTCTCTTCCTGCCTCTGATTGGTCGGGTTTGGAGCGGAATCCTTTCCCGAACTCTGGTTCTTTCTGCTCCGGGCATGCTTGGAAAATATGGTCTAACCATCGGCCAATGTGTGCCATGTTGCAGAATTTCCGGTAAGTCTCCTTTCCTGTCGGGATCTTGTTTTCCCAAAGAATTCTTCTTTTTGTTTCAAAGAGTTCTTCGGCAAATCTCGTGGAGGTTCCTGTCATGGAATTCAGCAAGAAAGTTCCGTTGGCTGAATTCTGAAAGAACTTGAATGAGTATTTGACTTTGTCCATTTCTGTGAGACAAACCCAAAGACCCCATGCTCGTCTGGTTGAAACTTCATCCTCTGTGATAGTTCCCGCCAAAATTGGAATTCCTTCTGGTAATGCCATTCTTATATTTTTCAGGGCGTTTCCATCTGGTCTTCTAAGCTTGATAAAATGAAAATCTTCGATGAAGCATTTCTTCGCTGGTTCTGGAGCAGCACTGAAAAAATACAACTCCAAAATGTCGCCTCTTGCCAAATGTGGATTATTGGCCCAAGTCTCGTAAACAGCTTCTCTTATCCATTTTGCTAATTTTGATATTTCAGAGAAGGCTGGTGCCACAGTATAAACCGAAGCCAGAGCTCCGAAATTATACCATTCCTGAACATCGTTTGGATGGCTGCCTGGTTTCATCCAAACTCTCGGATATTTCCCTGAGATATCAAAATAGATTTGTCTGGGTTGATACCTCGCCTGGTAATTAGTTTATCCCAAGTGCGTTGGTAATCCTGCATAGGTGAAGAAACTAAATCATCATTAGTTTGAACCTTAGACTTGTCAGTCATTGGACTAAGATTCAACTCTCCCTCTTTCACCCCAGAGGTGCTGGGTTGACTTGAAGGTTCAGATTGTGATGACACCTGACCCTCAACATTCGCTTCAGCTTGTACATCCTCAAGGAATGCATCATCTGCAGCACTCGTGACAGGGGTACTTGAATCCCTTGCCTCCGGGTTAGATGAGTCATGTTCTCTAAACACTTTTTTTTGCACCGTTGAAGGTGCGGCCTGAAGGATATGCTCTTTCAAGACTTCAAACAATCATTCGTGGTCCCGAAAGCAAGCTCGTATATGATCAGTAACAAGTTCATGATCTGCTTATTGAAGTCGTCCCGCGACCTCTGCATTGATACAAAGAGTCCCAAAATCTCGTTCCAGGATCTCCAGGTTTTCCCTGAGATTCCTAACTCGCTTGAGGGTATCGCTAGCAATGTGTCCCTCCATCTCGTGTTAAGAAATCTGCAAGAACATTTTTATCAGATTTCACAATGACAATATCATAATCATAATATTGACATTCAGCCTGCCATCTTAAAAGTCTAGCATTTTCTGGTTTTTATTCAATTTTATTTTTCAGAAAAGACTTAACACTAGTATTATCTATTTTTAAGACAAATTTTCTTTGCAAGTAAAAATAATGGCCATTTTTTAAAAGCCTTTCGAACTGCAAAGAACTCCTTCTCGTTGATGTGCTGTTCTGATAACTTCGCCTGTTATCAAATAGCCCACTGCAATATCTGCATGGCACTTCTCCTTCTGGTGTAACTTTTATGAGGACTGCAACCCACCAATGATCACCGGCATCTGTGTATAATATCAATTCATCCTCATCGTTTGCTATTGCAAGCTTTGGAAGTTGCCTGCAAACCTCCTTCAGCTGTTTGACAGCTTGTCTGTGATCTTCATTCCACTCAAACTTAACATACTTTTTGAGTAGTGGACCGTACACCTTCTTGTGGTTTGTTAGATTGTTGATAAACATCCCAGCAAAATTAACAACTCCTAAAAAACTCTGAAGTTGTTTTAAATCCTTGAGGTCATCCGGATATCCTTGTACTTTTTCAACAATATGATTCTGCAGGATGATTCCAGATTCGTCGATCTCGATTCCAAGGAACTCGATCTGTCTTGTAGCAATTACTGCTTTCTTTTCAGAAAGCACTAATCCTTCATTGTAACAAACGTCTGAAAAGATTTCCAGATGTTGAAGATGTGCTTTCATGTTTTTTGACGCTATGAGGATGTCGTCAATATAAACAAACATGAAGCTGAAGTAATCCTTGAACATATTATCCATCTTTCTTTGATATATTTGGGGAGCATTTGTCAATCCCATTGGCATAACATTCCAGATATAATGTCCTTGTGGTGTGGAGAATGCTGTAAACTTTCTGCTTGCTTCCTCCATTTTAATCTGGTAAAACCCAGACTTGCAATCGAATTTAGAAAATACTTTGGCATTCTTGATGCTATTTACCAAATGTTCTCTGCTTGGGATAAAATATCCATCGAACTCCAAGGTTTCGTTGATCCCTTTATAGTTGATCACCAATCTCGGCTTTCCTCGTTTAATTTCTCCACGATTCCGTACAAGAAATCCTGGGCGGTTGTATTTAGAAATACTTGTTGAGATTAACTTAAGGTTAAGATGCTCCTTAAGTATAATCTGCATATCCTTCCGATCTTCCTGGTTCATGGGGATCGGCCTGTACCTAACAAACTCATTTTTTTTTCCAGTTTTCACCTTCAAAGTAGCTTTGAGCTCATTTTTGTTCCACCATGCTAGTGGATCCTCATTGTAGTTCCTACGAATCTGCCTTTTTACATCCTCTAGAGTGATTCGCTCTTCAAGGGTAGTTTCAGGTTGTGGAACTTCTTCTCGTAAAGCATTTTTCAGTAGCAACAGGGTTTCTGGCTTTACTCTTTCCTCATCCTGCTCTCTGAAAGACATGATATTAACCCAGTCAAAAGTTTGAGAATCCTTTTCACTAGGACCTTGTTGTCAGAACTGAAGAATTGTCTCTCCAAATTTCCGCTAATCTTTCATCTTTGGGTGTCGAAGTTTTCCTTCATCACCACGCTTGTTGTGAAAACGAATGGGGAATTTTCTGTGAAATGCCTCCCGTAATCGCTGTACCATAATCTTATGATCACACAGGGTTGTGAAAATAAGTCTTCTCGTTTCATTATCTTGACTGAATGTCTTGAACGTCTGTAGGAAATTGTTTCCTAACAGCATATCCGCACCTGTATCATGGAAATATATAGGTGGAGTTTTGACTTTGTACCATGGGGTACCGCTTGCTCCTCCGATAATTATTTCCGCTCCCCGGACTCCTTCATTAAGAATAAGGATCCGTTTGGTAAAGGCTCTTCCGGAAATGGCTGGTAATTTCCCACCAACTTCTTTGGGGAAGATTTCTCGTCTGGCAGTGCATATTCCAGCTCCTGAGTCAATGTAGGCTGCAAAATATTCTGCCTGGTACTTCTCATATAACATCCCAACGGAGATGTATATTGAGAATGGACTGGTGGTCATCGAATTCGATATCTCTTTCCGTCGACCGTGAATTCCATTCCATCTTGCAATCTTTCCCAAGGTTTATGTTCCTCGAGAAATTCAATCCCTAGAATAAGCTGTTCTGGATCCTTCCGGCAATTCCTTCAATTGTGAGATCAATTTCACCAATTTCAAGGTTTCCTTGAAATTTGCCAACTGTAGGTTGTTGCAAATAATATAGGACATCACAGGGGGAGATATTGTTCTTCTCGGTGATGTCAAAAACTATCTGCACTTCTCTCCAGCCTTCTGGGCATTTCAGTTTTCCTATTGTTTGGAATACATCAGGAACTTTCTGAATTCTGCTTGAGACTACCTTTTTTTTCCCGCGGATGGTTGCTAATTAACCTATCCTGTTGGAAAGACATTCTTCTTGGCTCGATCATAAGGCTCCTGCTTCTGTTCAGAACAGGTTGATCTTGTACCCTCATGTCCATCTCTCCCATTGTCGGAGTATCAATAATATCCGACAATACAGCTTTGGCAAAGTCTTCGAAGATTCTGGGGACTTCGATGAATTCCTTTCTCAAGAATACCTCAGAATGATGAGTATTTGAGAGTACGTATGACACCTTATAGGTGATCGAGTAAGGCCTGTTCCCTTCTTTCGTCAAATCTTCTCTTTTAAAATCTTGATGAAGAGTGAGAACTTTGTTGAAGTATCGATCTCCTAAATTGTATGCAATCCTCGGATAGATGTTGAAGGCCATCTTTCCTGCATACAGATTTCCTGCCACTGCTCCCAAACAAGAATCTTTGAGGTTCGGGATTCTCTTGTCAAAGATCGCTAGGTTGAGGGGCGAATCAATTCATTCCTCGAATGTTGCTTTGATGATAACTCTTATGGCTCCGATATGAATCCATGAGAGTGTATTAGCAACCTCTCTTTTGACCTTGTTCTTAATCTCCTGGATTTCTCTGTAGGGGATTAACTGCATCTCAATTTGGTTTCCCGTGAATTCCATTGGGATCGCAAATTCACATGTTGTCACCCTATGGATAATCTGATGCTTCTTGCTATGAAGACCAATCATATCCATTGCTTTTTCCATTGCTCCAATTGTAAATCCATCATACATCTGAAGCTTTGGCTCTTCTTTCATGAAGGGTTTTATGAGAAACAGTGGTATGCGAGAAAAACCCCGACGACTCTTCTCTAATCACGTGCTGAAGGAACTCTCCTTCACTCTGAATCCGAGCTAGATTCACCTCCATCCTCAGAATAGATCTCTTCTTCGTAGATGCTTTCATTTGAGGGAATATCCTCAAATTCATACACCTGCACTAAATCCTGAAAATAGACAGCATCCTCAAATTCCTTGGTATGCTTGAACTGTCTTACTCATCGGCTTTGGTTTTCTGGACAATCTGTAGAGATATGTCCTCTTGCTCCGCATGTCAGCAGTTACAATCTCTGAAACTCTCATTTGCACGAGTAGGTGTGCGTCAGAAAGTTCTCTTTGTTGGTGTTCTGCTAGAACTAGCTTGGTTAGAACTTGTTGACAAGATTCTACTTCTTGTTGGTCCTGATCTTTGCCCTGATCTGTAGCTTCGGGCTTTCTGCTTTGACCAGAACTTTCTAGGTCTCCATGAAGACCTACTTCTTTTTGAACTACCTCCTCGGGCATATGGATGACTTATGTGCTTCTTCATCTTTCGTCTTTGTGGATAATTTCCAATGATTGTAAGGATATCATTTCACGTACAACAAAGAGGAGCCATTTTGTTGATTCCTCTGAGATTCTTGAAATTTTTCTGGAGCTTTGCTTGGTAGCCCATTCCACAAGCTTTACTTTGAGAAATGACATTCTCCTGGACACCATCTCGATTGCATGCGGTGTATACACCTGGATAAGCATTTCTCTCCATGGGCTCGAAATTTTGGCAAAGAACAGCTCCGCTGCATCCTTCTCCGTTATCTTCGACTTCCATCGATACTCTGTAAAGAGTTTGTTGTATTCGTCTACATAGCAGATGTCATGTAGTTCCAGGATAATCAGAGCTTGTCTGTATTTCTTAGCCTTCTCTTCCTCCATTCCTTCGAAGTAGCTTACTCCAATGAAACAGATTTTAAAGAATTTCGCCATCTTGTCCACGATCTCTTTCAAGGACTCTCCGGCTAAAACTTCTTCCTTGGTTCCTGGGTCTCCTAGATCCCAGGCAATCTTGACTGATCCTTCCAGACTCATTTTTAGAAGTAAAATGAACCATTCTTTGCTTAAGTCAAGTGTTCCTGTTGCTATTCTCATTGCTGAAGCCCATTCATCAATAAGAACTTCTCTATTTTTGAAATCCAAGATATCCATGTTGAGCATAAGTCCATATGGATGGATTGGATCTAGCTGCGATTTCCCTTAGGGCGTCTGATGAATATCTGGCATTCGGGAACGATTCCTTGTTCCAACTGGGGGATCCAAAGTTGCTGAGGTGAAACCTCGCCTGTGCGGCATACTTTGATCTCCTTCGGGTGGATTGTGTGACCCGAAACTTTCTTTTGGTGGAGGTCTTTGTACAAGCTCTCCTTCTTGAATTCTACGAGATTTAATCCCGCAAATGAATCATCAAGATCACGTAGATCTTCCAAGTTGATTCTTTCCATTACTTTGTGGGATGTAATGGTTCTCCTCGTAGGACTGCAATCATTTTTTCAGTCTCTGACAAAGGCCTTCAGAACTCCTCCACTTTCCCTTTTTGGTGTAAAAGGGGTTATGTTCCGTAAGATGGTGGCAGCCATCCTCCGTTCCTTCTTCCTGTCGGATATGGCCTTGACTCCAATTCCTTTACTCGGGATTGAACATCTTGAAGGTTTTCAAGAATTTCCTTCTGATGTTTAATCATAATCTCCATCTGACTTTGAATCTGATGGATCTGTGCAGGGACATGGTATTGAAGGTAGCCATAGCGCTGCACTGTCTTCTGAATCTCTCTAAGATCTTGGGATATCTTAGAAGAATCTGGCTCGATTTCTAGAAAGGTTGGTTCTCTCATCCTAATCATCTGGTCCAGACCCTGTTGGATCATTGGCGGTTGGAACCACATCTTCATGTTCAGGATGATCATCTTCCTGAAGTTCAGCTAACTCGAACTGTAGTTTGAGGTTCACTTGATGGAGCCTCTTAGCCATCCTTTCGAGTTCCCTGTAATGGTTTATACCGGGTGTGTCTAAACCCGTCCCTCGTAAAAGTTTCCACTTATGGTTGAAGCGCTGAGCTTCTGCCATATGCTTCTGATTTAGTTTTTCCAATTTCTGAAAATACCACCTGTAAGAATGACACTTCGAACATTCGTTCGGGTCCGTAATTTCTTGAATTGTCTCATCCGTATAGGTTACAAATTAATATTCAAGATATTATCATAATATTTCCAGAATAAACCAAGGCTCTGATACCATTTTGTGCCAAGGATCGCAAAAAACGGGGACTTATAAAAAGACGAAGTTAAATGTTGCTTTTTATAAATATAAGGATATAAAAGATAATTAAATATTATATATGGACTTCTTTGTAATTTAAACAAAAGCCTAAATGTTAGAATGCAATATATCAAATTATTGAGGGGTAAAAGAGTCATCATAAAACACCCAATTGATTTGAAAATTTGAAAAGTGGACCTATTTCAACAAAATTGTTTCCAATTTGGCTTTTTATGCACTAAGATTTTTTTTCAAGACTTAAGTAGATTTTGCGTCACAAAAGTGGACTTCCATGTAATTTCCCCATTTTTTAAAGAGAAAATTACATAAAGGTACTAAACATCTTTCAACTAAATCTCCCAAAAAAATCATCTTTCAACTAAATACATCTTTTAGGAAACTTATTTCAAATAAATCCATTTTATCAAACCATAATCTAGTTGATCGATTAAATATGACTAAAATACCCATCTTCATCCCCAACCTTTATTTCATCTACCATTTTACCTTAGAAACCATATCAAGACTCGTTAATAGACAATAATAATGAATAGTATGAAAAATTATAGATAATTTCCCATCTAAATCGATTCGTCAACGAAAGTTTATTTAAATGAGATACAAATTGCAATGAAAAGTACACGTGAAGCAAAGATGACCGATCAACACCAACGATGCTTCATGCGGCGGCGCCAGAGGCACGATGGTCATGTGAGGCTTTCCTAACCAGCTGGTAGAATCCGATAGCGGCCATGGCGGAGTTGACCGAATAGATTCCAGTTCCACGGTTTTATGATGAAGCAGTAGCGAGACTGTATGATTTCGGACGTCGCGATCACCGCATGCTGCCATTTCTTCAATATTACGTAACTTGGGTTTCTGTTTTGGGTCTTTCGATTTGTTGAAATATGAAGGGGTAAGGATGGAGGTGGTGGTTCTAGACATCCTTGCATATTATCTTATCCGTACTTAATCCAATTATTCTCTGTGAAGTTAAATAATTGTCATGTTTCAGTTTCTTTGTCCCTTGAATGGAATAAATACGTGACCTTTTCTCCGGCCATATCGCTGGGCATGGCAGCATCCAGGTGCATGCATTTGTTTCTGAGATACAGGACGGTACTATAAATCAGTGAGAAGTGATAATATATTGTGGCGTATTTCGTTTTTCTTTTCTTCTTTAGCTTAGGGTTTATATATAAGAGTTATAGGAATATAAAAATTTGATCTCTCTATCCTTTTGTTTCTGTATTGAAGGAACTTAACTTACTGGATTGTTTCTTTCTTTTGGTAAATTTGTTAATTGCATGAGTTGAGTTCATAGCTATAAACTTGTGTCTAGCGGTGCATGTAAATTACATGCACCACTAGACACATCGGTGCATGTAGAATTACTCATACAGTGCATGAAAAATTGAGCGGTGCATGTAAAAATTATTCATGCGGTGCATGTAAAATTACTCATGCGATGCATGTAAAATTGAGTAATGAGATGCATGTAAAATTACTAATGCGGTGCATGTAAATTACTCATGCGGTGTATGCAAAAATTACTCATGTAGTGCATGTAAAATTGAGCGATGCATGTTAAAATCGACTCATGCGGTGCATGCAAAAATTACTCATGTGGTGCATGTAAAATTACTCGTACATTGCATGTAAAATTGAGCGGTGCATGTAAAAATTACTCATACGGTGCATGTAAAATTGAGCGGTGCATGTAAAAATTGACTCATGCGGTGCATGTAAAATTACTCACACGGTGCATGTGAAAATGAGTCATGCGGTGCATGTAAAATTACTCATGCGGTGCATGTAAAATTACTCATGCGATGCATGTAAAATTGAGTAATGAGATGTATGTAAAATTACTAATGCGGTACATGTAAAATTACTCATATGGTGCATGTAAAATTACTCATGCGGTGCATGTAAAATTGAGCGGTGCATGTTAAAACGACTCATGCGGCGCATGAAAAAATACGGTGCATGTAAAATTACTAGTACATTGCATGTAAAATTGAGCGGTGCATGTAAAAATTACTCATGCAGTGCATGTAAAATTACTCATACGGTGCATGTAAAATTGAGCGGTGCATGTAAAAATTACTCATGCGGTGCATGTAAAATTACTCATGCGATGCATGTAAAAGTGAGTAATGAGATGCATGTAAAATTACTAATGCGGTGCATGTAAAATTACTCATGTGGTGCATGTAAAATTACTCATGCGGTGCATGTAAAATTGAGCGGTGCATGTTAAAATCGACTCATGCGGTGCATGCAAAAATTACTCACGCGGTGCATGTAAAATTACTCGTACATTGCATGTAAAATTGAGCGGTGCATGTGAAAATTACTCATACGGTGCATGTAAAATTGAGCGGTGCATGTAAAATTTGACTCATGAGGTGCATGTAAAATTACTCAGGCGATGCATGTGAAAATGAGCCATGCGGTGCATGTAAAATTACTCATGCGGTGCATGTAAAAATTACTTATGTGGTGTAGAGTGTTTTCATGAGTGGGGTTAGTTTAGTCATTGTATTTAAAAATGGACTTAGTTGAAAGAACTTTTTTTTGGGTTACTTGGCCGAAAAATCTTTTACCTAATGGTACCGGTCCGAAATTTCCCTTTTTAAAATTGAAAAATAGTATTAAATTTCAGGCCCACGTTATTGGCAATTGGATGGCTCAATCATCTAAGATTTTGCCACGCGTCCTCCAAATCGGATAATCCATCTCCAATCGTTGGATTGTAAAAGAGCGAAGCGAGGCAACATCTTCTCCGCGTTCGTTGATTTCCTCCAATATTAGCATCTCGTATGATGTCTGCAAAAACTTGGTTAAGACCCCATTTTTGCAACGATTATTCATTCTAAACTTCTATTGTTAATTGTGATAAGGAGTTTTTGCTGGAATTAATTGAGCAATTGATCATACATCGCCATGAGTTTCCTGTTCGGAAAGAGGAAAACCCCCGCAGGTTGGTTCCTTATTTTTCCCAGTTTTTTCTTTCTGTTTCGTTAAATTTTTTAATTTTAATTATGAATGAATAAAAGTTAATATAATTACTGACTTTTATGAATTAGCGGAGGTATTTTCACTTTGGCAAAATAATTTTGGGTTTGATAATCTGTTGGCGAGAATTAGAAGGTTTGATTTTGGAAAGATTATGAGATTTTTTTGTAAGAGATGCTAATAAATAATCAAAAGATACAGAAACAAACGTAATTTTTACAAACCAGAGGTGGAATTCTTAATGAACTTATTCTACAGCTTCATCCGTTGTTATTCTAGACAAAACTAATTTACACAGAGAGAGTCGTAATTTTCCCAAAGATATATAAAGCGAGCGGATGCATGATCTGAGATTAATTAATTAAGCTTGTATGCTTGTTTTAGGATCCATTCTAAGTGCAGCTTGGATGAGATATAGATTGATAGTGAAGAGCTGAGCTTTTGTCGATTACTTTACTCTCTGGTTCTTGGTTGCTAAAAAGATTGTTGAAGATGAATTTGTTGTAAACATAATTTTGTGGTTTAATGAATCTATGAATCACCGCTTTTGTGAACTTTTTTTCTCTGTTAAGAAATCCATCTTGTTCGAGGTTTTACTGGCCTTCACAGGCGGATTATGCTTTCTTTGAGATGATAGACATTTAACAAGAGAACAGGCACGAGTGTTATTATTTTCACACAAATCCTCACCCGTACTAGAGAAGTCTTGGCACGAGGAACTGCCAAAATGGTTTTTGTTGGTTGTGAGAGCATCGGGGCCAACATACATGGGAACAGATTAATTATTCCTTTTTCTAAAAAACTTGTTCGGTATTCCACTTTTTATCTCTAAAGTGTCCAAGTAGAGATTTAGTTGTTTCATTTGAATCTTTCTACACGATAGAAATCTATCCTTCTCTATGTTTTTATTTGTATTCTTATGATTTCTAAAATCTATAAAGGTAAGAACGAGGCGTGCTTTAATAATTTAGACCTGGTTTTGGACCAGAAGTGTATCCAATCTAAACTTTTAATGGTTTTTGTAAATAAAAAAAAATGATTTTTTTAGAGTTTAAAATTCTAGAGTTATTCAATCTAGACTTTTATATACTTTATAAAGTCTACTTGTATTCAATCTTGACTTTTATGTATTCTATATAAGTTTACCGGTATTCAAAATAGACTTTCATAGAGTTTTTAAAAGTCATGTAGGGGTATCCAAATGTCAATAGACTTTTAATGACTCTATGGAATTTTTTTAAATACAAACCTTGAAACTTTAGGTACAACTCTAAAAAGTAAAAAATTCTACACCATTCATCCTAGAGATTTGAATAAACTTTTAATTGAAAACATAGGTAACCTATGTAACTATTTCTTTACTCTCGTAACAATGAATCTTAAGCCTTTGCACCTTGGCTTATGCTTTCCCACAAACAATATCATTTTAAAAGTTGATATAAAATAACTTACATAATTTTTTTTTTATCTTTACATTGTATATTTTTTTACAATAATGTTGGTGGGAGGAATGTTTGAATCGTAAATTTTTACATTCTTGGTAATTTTGTTTTTGAAAGCTAGTAGACTAATTTTGTTATTAAAAGCTAGTAGATCGATGAGCAACACAGAATTTTTAACAGAAACCATGATTGAGTATCTTAATATATCTATATATTTAAAATAAGATATATACTAATAGCATAAAAAATGTATGTTTTACTTATATAATTAAATTAATTACGTGAAATATATTTCTAAATATTCTATTAGAAAATTTACGGCGCACTGAGTTTTTAGGGAAAATGTTAATATCTAATTGATTAATATTTTTTTTTAATTATAAGTTACAAAATCTACAAAATTCTTCAAAAGTTTAAAATCTTGTAATAGAATTCTATAAAAAATACAAGAGTTTATAAAAATCTTTTTTGAACAATGTGGAATACAATAAAAGTCGATATAAATCTATCCCCACAAAAGTCTATTATTTAAAAAAGTTATTAAAAGTCAATAAAAGTCTAAGCCTATGAATTTTTTTTACAACTATGTGGAACTCTATAAAAGTCAACAGGAATCTACCAACTCCACAAAAATCTATCATTTTAAAAAAGTTATTAAAAGTCACCAAAAGTCATTATTGAATACATTAGTCTTGGAATGCACAGATTTTGGTGATCTTTGTTTTTTTTTTCTTAGCTGCTTGCTCATCTAAAATTACATTGGTATTTACAGAGCTTCTGCGGGAAAATAAAAGAATGCTTGATAAATCCATTCGGGAAATTGATAGGGAGAGGCAGGGGTTACAAACACAAGAGAAGAAACTTATTGCCGAGATAAAGAAGAGCGCAAAGCAGGGCAGATGGTATGCCACTTGTGCTCATTCTATAGGCATCTTCTATGTGCATGTTTTCAATAATATATATTTCATTTCACGAAGATGGTGTGCATTAGACTTGCATGACAATGTATTTCAGTTAAATTCACACTCTCTTGTTGACAAGCAACAAGAGGTTAGATGTGGTTAGGTTGAATCTATAAACAATGAGTTCATTTCAATTTTTTTATGACTTGCTGCTAGAGTTGTATGATTGTATCGTTAGAGGATGTCTTCGCCCGGGATGTGTGTATATGGAGTTTATATTTCCTTATTACACAGGCCAATGACATTGTTCTTTTTGCATTGCATGTACCCATACCGGTTGTGTGAGAAAAATTGCTCAATTACATGATTTATTTCAATCTGTTACAGGGAGCTGTTAAGGTGATGGCCAAAGATCTTATCAGAACACGGCATCAGATTGAAAAGTTTTACAAGTTGAAGTCTCAACTTCAAGGAGTGTCCCTCAGAATTCAGGTGTGCCCGATAAATCGATTACTTGGAGAGATTTCCAGAAATATTTGGAGAATTTGTGATTATTTTGAATATTTTTGAATTTGGTTGAAGGACTGTTATGAGTTTTTATTAATTTTCATCTTTGTTTGTCTTTGGTCTTGTCGCTCTATATGAACATCTCAAACATATGAAACGATAGCTTGTTTTTCTAGGATATATGAGATGTTCCTAGCTACCATAATTCGGGGCCATTGTTTAAGTTGTAAAAAGTGAGGAGGTGAGGATGAAAATGAGGAATCTGCATGATTTAACTTCTAATTCTGTCACGATCCCACATTAACTCCAGCAGTTTCTAGTAAAGAGTTTCCTTGGTGTGGTTGTTGGCCTGCCTATAACATGATATGGTGCTTTTTCTCTGCATGAAAGCTTTCCGTTTATCTTTTTGGGCCTTTGAAAGATTCCTCTACTTTCGATTTTGCAACGCGTTGTATTGACATGTATCTTTTAAACTTTGTCACTTAGATACTTGATTCTTATCTGTTTTGATCTAGCTATTGACCTAAGTAGTTGGATTCTGTGGATTTGGTGGTTATTTTAGTAACTGGGTTCTGTTCATTTGATTTTTGTCCGTGATTTAATTTTGATACTTTTCCAGTACTGCAATACTGAAGTTTACCTTTAGTTTAGCCAATTATGCAATGTGTAGTTTCGCTGGCAAATGCTTTACACAGCTTTGTTTAAGTCGGCATGCTAACTGATATCATTGATGAATATAATTTCAGACACTAAAGTCGACGCAAGCAATGTGGGAGGCAATGTAAGGCGTCACGAAGGCAATGGGGCAAATGAATAGGCAGATGAATTTGCCATCGTTACAGAAGATAATGCAAGAATTTGAAAGACAAAATGAGAAAATGGAATTAGTTAGCGAGGTTATGGCCGATGCTATTGACGATGCTTTGGAAGGAGACGAGGAAGAAGAAGAAACGGAAGAGTTGGTAAATCAGGTCCTTGATGAGATTGGCATTGACGTTAATTCTGAGGTATAATTTTTAACACTTTTGATTTCATTTGAGCTTTCGTCTTACTGACGAACTAATGGTTTCTTCTTTATGCAACAGCTCGTAAACGCGCCTTCCTCGACTATAGCTGTCCAAAACACAAAGAACAAGGTTCCACAAGCTGAGGCAATAGGAAATGATGACGGTGGAATTGACAGCGACCTACAGGCCAGGTTGGACAATTTGAGGAAGATGTAACGTACTTGTAAAAGAGAATCTTCTTGTGAGACCGGACACATTTAATGCTTTGTAACATTTGTGAACATCCTAAAATTCGGTGGTATGGTACAGTTTATTCAATATATGTGTTTCGTTCAGTATAATATGATTGTGGTTTTTGAAGTTTCACGTAAATGTGCAGCCTGTGATGTGCTTTAATAGTAAACTCTGTGCTTGAATCTGCCTAGGACCTTCTCTGATACATGTCACTAATCAATCTTGGGATCTTGTCGGCGATCATCGTGCCTCACTCTCACGCAATCATAGCACTGTGAGAGAGTAACTGCACGAAATACGCACAGGGACCATCCATCAATTTCCGACGCAGGATCAACTTACTGTAAGACCTACCTAATGAATGGTTAATATACATAGACATGCATCCTGGAGTCCGTGCAGGCAAGTTATACTGCTTGTCTTATATATTCAGGTTATTTTCACCTGTGACATCTCGAATACAGCTGATATAGGACATTTCAATTCATTTTGCTTTAAACATCTATTGCTTTAGATTTCGCAATATTAATTGAACATTTTGCAAAAAAAATGCTGTGAAACTGTCACAGTGCAGGGTTGGAAGGCAGATTCTAACCTAAGGTACAAATCTTCTCAAGAGTTTACTGAGTCACTGACTGCTCGAAGACAAGATTTCGCTGGAAACCAGGAGGCTCGACCATGGAACGACAAAGGGGACAATCCATGTGTGAATAAAGCCACAAATCAATACAGGTAGCATGAAAAGAATGTTTGCAGTTAGGCAGTTGCCTTATTTCTTCACCATCTTCAAACACACACAAACAAACTGCACAGCAAATATCATCACCGCCTTCATCTTTCTTGTACATGAAACTGGTCACAAAGTTTACATGCAAGTTATGAATGCCCCCATTCGATGTGGGTCGTGCCTGACTGGTTGAGGCTAAGCGGGAATCATGAATGTCAAACTCAATACACCATCGAACAACAACAATGTTATACAGTGCAAGAATGATCGTTAATGTCCCGACCACAACGAGGCCGTAGTAAAACATAGGAAAATTTGATTTTGGTGGGGAAGATGGTGGGGATATTAGATAAGGGATGGGAGGGTCTCCCATGGTGGATTCCTTGGAGGAGATAGGAAGATTTTAGATGTCAAGGTTGAGGTTTTTATGTGATGGCAGAGCAATGCGTTACATCAACTTTAATTATAATATATTGACATATACGCGACGTAGACAGATTCATTTAAGACAAAATGGAAAAAAATGGATTAGATTGAATTTTATATCCATTTCTAATTCGATATTCAATATTTTTGATTCAATTTTTTAAACTTAAAAATGGAGTTTAAAAAAAAAACCATTTCTCTTGGCTTATCTTTATTTTCTAAAGTTTCAACATCCTTAAATTTATAAAAAATAGTATGAGTTTGGAAACATTAAATTAATATACATGAGACCGGCTCTGTAAAAATGAAAGAAAAAATTTATAATTTCTTAAGCCACAGGGTTTTGAAATTTAAAAATTTAAATTTCATGTTGCATTCGGTATAAGGTATATAGCTTCTCTGTATTTTTTTTAATAAATTTGAAAAAATGAAGGTTATTTTTTGGCAAATTACCAAAATAGTTATTGAAATCCTCACACTCGATAGTAATAAATTGTTTTTTAAGTTTAAATTTGTAAAACTTTGCTGTTTATTCATTTAGAATTTTAGTAATATTATGTAACTTAATGTATTTACGTTCAACTATGCAAAGGATTTGATAAGTATCCCTTGCCTGAAATAATACTTTATATTATTATAAATATGAACATTTATAAGTTAAAAATCTAGGATATTCTACTCCACAGGTTCAATAAAATAATGGTCGAAGATTATTCTAACATTTATATTAAAAAAAATCTACTCAAATTCATATGAGATTGCATAATTTCAAATGGCAAATCGATATTTAGTCCACCAAATTTTCGATTATTCATTTTGAATTGGTAAAACTTCATTAACGAGGAACGCAACAACAATTAAACTTTTAATTCCAATAACATGTGGTAGGCTAAATAAGCAAATAAAGCTTTTGAATTGGCATTATGGAAACATAAGTGGGTGAAATCAAGTGGTTTTAATCTTAATAGGGAAAATTTCGGGCCGGTACCATTTGGTAAAAGATTTTTCAGCCCAGTCACCCCAAAAAAAATTCTTTCAACAAGGTCCACTTTTGGTCAAAATGACCAAAATAGTCTTCTGTCTTCCTTGAATCACACCCTTCAACCCCAAAACCCTAGTCTCCAATCCTCACACCAGCCACATGTCCCAACCACCAACGCTAGTCGTCGGAAGTTGTCGCTCCTCCCATGGCGTCGGAGATCGCGCACTGGTCACGAAGAAACGAAAACAAAAATGTTGTGCAAGAAGACAAAATCATCTCATTCTTCTGTTTATCATCTATTTACCGATTGATTTTGTTTTATATTTCAATTTTTTTGTAATGACTGTTTGTGGATTTTTAATCTGAAACGTAAAAGTATAATGTATTTGAGATTCTGTCAATTGTTTGAATGAAAATTTTATATTTATTATGAATTTCAATTTTATTGTAATGATTTTAGTAGAATTTTAATGTAAAACTCAAAACTATAATGTATTTGAGATGTTCGATCAATTGTTTGAATGAAAATTTGAGAATGTAATGAAATTGAAACCATTGGTGCATGTAATTTACATGCACCGACAACTAATGAGTCTATCGGTGCATGTAATTTACATGCACCGATAGACTAAGTGGTGCATGTAATTTACATGCACCAACAATTAATGAGTCTATCGGTGCATGTAATTTACATGCACCGATAGGTCTAAAGGTGCATGTAATTTTTCCACAAATATACAGTAGAATGGATTGGACTGATAAACTATCACAGTGCCTCTAGTTTACATATTACTACGAAAGCCCTTGTTTTTTCTGTTGAAAATTAGTTGCAGCCAGAGGTTGAAAACCCTATCACCATAAAAGAGAAGGTAGAGAAGAAAAGAAGGAATAATGGAGAAGTCGGGATCCTCGAATAAAGATTTTTGAAATAATAATATATTACATACATGTCTTAATTTTTAAGTGTTATTTATGAATGTCTTTAACACTTACTGTATGAAATTATTTGATATGTAATTTGAGAGCCAATGCAAATATTGAGTCTACCGATGCATGTAATTTACATGCACCGGTAGACTATCGGTGCATGTAAATTACATGCACCGGTAGACTAGCGGTGCATGTAATTACATGCACCTATAGACTAGCGGTGCATGTAATTACATGCACCGATAAACTAGAGCGCATGTAATTTACATGCATCGCTATATGTTGCTTGTTTGTTGATCTTGTAACAAATTAAATATACAATATATTATTTTATAAATTAAATTTTTATTACGGATAAATTAAATTTTTATTATGGATGAGTATATAATATATGATAAATTACATGCACCGATAGACTAGAGGTGCATGTAATTACATGCACCGGTAAACTAGGGCGCATGTAATTACATGCACCACATGAAAATTTTTTTAATGTAATGAAATTTGTTTCATATTTTAATTTGATTCAATCTTGTTGCCTTTGCAGATTACAGTTCTGAAAGTGAACAGCATGTGTTGCAGATCATATAAGAAGAAACTGAAGAAAAAATTACTAAAACTTGATGGTAATTGGTACGAATTACAATTTTAATTTCATCCATTTTTATCAATGATTTAATTTTTATTCAAACTTTTTTCTACAGGGGTTTGTCGATCTCCATTGATCTAGAAAATGATCATGTTTCAGTCAGAGGCAGAGTTGATTCAAATTTGTTGCTGAGAACAATTGAGAAACTGGAAAAAATGCAGAAATTCTCCACTTCAATCGAAACTCCACAAACTGCAAATCGCATACTTACGAAGAATTCAAACCCTACAGAAACGTGACTGGTAAATGCCCACACGACACCAAAAATCGTGCTCGACAGAACAATGGCCACAGATTTGAAAAAGAAGAAGAAGAGCATAAATGCGAAGACTACGTTCCTCTACAAATCGAACAATCTGCCATTGAGAAAATGGATTAATTAGATTAGGGGTGTTTAAGTCATAAAAATGGATTAATTAGATTAGGGTTCCATAAAATAGACTTATGTGAAAGATATTTTTTAAAAGATGTATTTAGTTGAAAGAAGAGTTTTTAGGGTGATTTAGTTGAAAGATGTTTTAAAAAGTGGTACCTTCTTGTAATTTCCTCATCTTAATACTAGATTGGGCTTGGAAACCGATATCTTGATTCACAACCTGACCCTGCCCAGTTCAGTGGTTCTACTAAAGACGAAAAGTCGAATTTCACAACGAAAATGAAATGTTCTTTTGGACTTTTTATATGAAATTGTGGCACTGGAAAAGATAAGCTTATCCACCAAAACTAAGCGCATAGAAGTTGCCACGTAGGACAATTTATGGGATACTCTCGATTCTCCACCTCTCATTATCCAGCACTATAATCTCCTACTCAAAAAACATTCATATCAAGATCATACTCATTTACCACCAGAAGAAGAAACTTGCCTGAGTAAGAAAAATGTCCTCCATTTCCCCAGTGTCGATGGCGATGCCGCTCTCTCGTGCCAGCCAAAAGAGGCAGCGGAGTGCTGATGCTTTCCTCAAGCCACTGCCTTTGAGGACATCAAAGATAGTTAAGGTGTCAAAGCAAGTTGGAAAATTTGAAGTCAATGCTTCATTGAAAGAGAAGGTGGTTACCGGATTAACAGCCACGGCATTGACAGCTTCCATGATCGTTCCAGATGTGGCCGAGGCAGCGACTTCACCGTCTCTTAAGAACTTCTTGTTCAGCATTGTGGCTGGTGGTGTTGTGCTCTTCGCCATAGTTGGTGCAGTGGTTGGTGTTGCCAACTTTGATCCTGTCAAGAGAAGCTGAGTAGCACACTGATATTATATAATATATATTATATGTTTTCATGTGTTTCACATCTGTGTATCAATCAAATGTATTCATGTATTGCTATTGCTGAAGAGGTCATCTATTGGGTTCTGTTAGCTATAATTCTTATGGATACAAATCTGTGGCATAGTTCCGTATATCCATCTTTGCCATGTATAACCAGCAAATGAAGTGAAAACGGAAAAATCTTGAAAATTTCAATGAACAAATTAAAAAATTGCGCCTAATATCTCCTATCACTTATTTTGTTTTATCTTTAGCTGCAACGAAATTTTGAAATGTCGAGCAAAAATCTACTCTCTTCTGAATAGTTCACCTTCTCTGCCTTGACAACTGTGATCTTCTTCACCTTCTGTTCATCACCATAAATCTCCTCTTTAATCTTAAGCTTAAGAAGAAACTCTGTAACTAGGAAGTTTCGATTAATTTCAAGAAATTTCAGTTCATCCTCGGTCTCATATTTCACCATGTACAATTCCTTCGCTGAACAGCCAAGATCTCTTCACCAGCTTCTTGAAAAGCTGTCACCCACGTCAAGCCAGTGTGATCCTGAACTTGAACCTGAAGAAGGTATCTGTAATCGCACTCTTCGAATTCTTGGTTGCACTAGCCACCGTGAGTTCCCAGATTTCGACACTTTCTTGTTGCACTGTCGATCCCCAATCATTAACGGGCAGGCCGTGTAACAGAAAGTGTCGGTTTTGATGAAAGATATAGTTGCCTTAACAGTGATCCAGTCTGGCTTGTCTGACATTCCGAGCCCTTCATCCTTTATATGTGTAATGGTCTTGCGTACCTCAATTTTTAATCCTTCAGGCATAATTTCCCTAGATATAGAATGAGAAGCAGTATATTTACCTCCATGATCAAGCCAATCTCTTAAGCGACGAGCCTCTGGAAAATCGGGATTTACAAATAGCTGAGTAGCAGATATGGTGCCAATGGACTTCCAACTAAAATCATTAACTTTCCCAGCTTTGACAGCTAAAACCGGGGATAATCCAGTTTCAACCATTTCTTGCCATTGTTGTCCTTCCATGTTGCAGAAATCTCCCCATAATGTCAACTCAACACTTTTACCAGATTGGTCCTTCAAATTCAGAATTCTTCTTTGAGTTTCCGTTCCATTCTTTCTCAAGATAGGAACAGACGGGTTGACAGTTACAACAACACCAATGACAGCTAATATAGAGCTACTTTCTGCATTTTCAATTTCACCAATTGGTCTAAAAGAGAACTGTTGCTTTGGTATGGAAGCATCATCATATGTGCAACGATCCACTGATGATGGTCGCCTCCAAGAATATTTTCCACTCCTTCTTCAGATGGTTGAAGTTCTTTTGGGCAGGTTTCAAGCTGCCTTGTGATATCACATATACTTTCCCAACTTCAATAGCATCATGGAAACAATCGACCACAGCATTGAATCATGTAACCCTAATTTCCCCTCCATCAGAATCAAGATGTGTAAGAAATCCAACACACAAGTGTGCAGCGGAAATAAAAACTGGATTCCTAACTATGGACCTATACAGAGTATTCATATCGGAATGATTAAAAGAGTCTCACCCTTGTAGCGTGTTTGATGCAGAAACGATGCCAAATCACGAGTCACGAGCAACACCTCCAAGATCTTGCCTCTACGGTATCCACACGATCAAATCGAAGAAGGGACGTTCAAGAACAAGTTGCTAGACTCGTTCTTAAACCAAAAATGAACTCACGGTTCAAAACCGATCAACGACGGCCAATCAAAAACCAAAACCGAACACGACGGTGGCGGCGGCGGTGATGGTAGTTTAAGTGGCGGCCGAGAGCTCTACCTATTTGGAGGCTATATTAGGTTTTGATCAAAGGATTAATCTCATTAATCACCTTGTTATCAAATTATATATGTATGATTTAATTAAGGTTCAAGACTTTCTTAAAGCCTCATGGGCCCAAACCCATGATTTAATTAAATCCTTATAATCAATTAATTAAGACTCTTCTTAATTAATTAATTCATCCAATGAATTTAATTCCCCTTATCGATTTAATCTTTTGTGCGACCCAATATGATCTTGTAATGCTGGCAGTGACATAAAATCTCATTTTATGTCACAAGCAATGAGCGGTATCTAGCAACACATCAAGGCTACCCAAATTACAAGAATGTCATTGACTCGACATAACCTTAGAACTTGTGATAATATTAACCATGTAACTTAATCCCTTTGTCCATGTGTTTAGATTGAACACGAGTCATGGAATAGTCATACTCATATATTCAATCTTTTATTTCTTGATCCCCAAGTAGAACTAGAATAAACAAATAAGCTCGATATCACATATCGACTCATTCGAGCATGGCCATGCATTTTAGTCTTACTTGATCAAGGGCCCAAACACTTCTCCTGTTATATAGGAGGGACAAATCCTATCTTGATCAATCAACATCCCTCTACATAATTCGTAGTGTATCCAATATTTGCCTTTATAGTTTACCATATTACAGGTAACGTTTGACAATATCAAGATACATAACTCCTTATGTTGGGATCTCTGATGATCTCAAGTCGTAAGGATTACATACATTATTATCACTATGAGAATTGTTTATGACACTCATATAACTATCCATGTAGCATTCTCATGGTGGGTCTGTCCAGTACATTGTTCTCTAACATGTACCCATGTGTTGATTTGATATCTCATATCCATGAATTAATTCATCAATCAAAACATACTAGTCTCAATGCATTATCATTATCCTTATTCATGATAATACTTGACTAGGGACAATCTTTAAGAACAATACAATATTATTCTAAGGACATTAACTTATATATCAATTCATATTGCACAGATATTCGAATAAGATATAATAATGATTTGTCATTAATAAAATCATAATACATTGTATGTCATAAACAATCATCTAATGACTTGTCTTAGGGCATATCCCAACAAATCTCCCACTTGCACTAAGACCAATCAGACATATACTTAATGCCTAGAGATCTAGTATGACGATCATGCTTCTGCTGTGACAGTGGCTTCGTCAATGGGTCAGATACATTATCATCTGTTGGTACTTTGCATATTTTAACATCTCATCTTTCAACGATTTCTCGAATGAAATGAAAGCGCCGAAGTATGTGCTTGGATCTTTGGTGAGATCTAGGTTCCTTAGCCAATGCGATGGCTCCATTGTTGTCACAATAGAGTTCTATCGGATCTAGTATGCTAGACATCACCCCAAGTTCAGAAATGAACTTCTTGATCCAAACAGCTTCCTTTGCTGCATCTGAGGCAGCAATATACTCAGCTTCAGTTGTAGAATCGGCTACTGTCTCTTGCTTTGAACTCTTCCAGCTTACAACACCTCCAATTAGGCAAAACACATATCCTGATTGCGATCGAAAATCATCTTTGTCGGTGTGGAAACTTGCATCAGTGTAACCTATTACATTGAGCTCTTCCTCACCTCCATAAATCAAGAATGTATCCTTAGTTCTTCTCAAGTACTTCAGGATATTCTTGACTGCAATTCAGTGACATTCACCTGGATCAACTTGATATCTGCTCGTCATGCTCAAAGAATACGAGACATCGGGACTAGTACATATGGAATCTTACTCATGTGTTGTCTCTCATCTGGTGTTGAAGGACACTGATCCTTCGAGAGATGTATCCCATGTGTCATAGGCACGAATCCTTTCTTTGATTCTTGCAGGCTAAACCGTTTTAGCACTTTGTCTATGTATGTACTTTGACTTAGGCCAAGTAATCTTCTCGATCTATCTCTATAGATCTTGATTCCTAATACATAGGTGGCTCACCCAAGTCTTTCATAGAAAAGCAATTCCATAGCCAAATCTTTACAGATTGTAAGGCAGGGATATCATTCCCAATTAGAAGTGTGTCATCTACATACAATATTAGGAAGATAATTATGCTCCCACTGACCTTCTTGTAGACACAAGGTTCATCTACGTTTTTGATGAAACCAAACTCTTTGACTGCATCATCAAAACGAAGATTCCAACTCCGAGAAGCTTGCTTCAATCCATAAATGGATCGTTGTAGCTTGCATATCTTTCCAGCATCCTTTGGATCGACAAAACCCTCGGGCTGTGTCATGTACACATCCTCAAGCAGATTTCTATTAAGGAAAGCTGTTTTGACATCCATCTGCCAGATTTCATAATCATGAAATGCAGCTATTGCAAGTAAGATCCTAATGGATTTAACCATGACAACTGGTGAAAAAGTTTCATCATAGTCAATACCATGAATTTTTTTGAAACCTTTTGCTACCAGTCGACCTTTAAAGGTTTGTACATTACCATCCATGTCGGTTCTTCTTGAAAATCCATTTGCACCCTATGGGTCTCACCCCTTCAGGTGGGTCAACCAAAGTCCATACTTGGTTTGCATACATGGATTCCATCTCAGATTTCATGGCCTCTTGCCATTTCTCAGAATCAGTGCCCATTATAGCTTCTTGATAAGATGACGGCTCATCCTCATCAATAAGTAGTAAGTCACCTTGTTGAGTCACAAAAAATCCATATCTCTGTGGCTCCCGGTGTTCTCTTACAGACCTACGCTGGGCTTGTGTCTCTTGAGCAGGCACTTCATCCACAACAACTTGTGGTGACTGCTCTGTTTCCATCTCAATATCATGTTCACTGTTTTCTTGTGGTTGAACTTCACTAAGTTCTATATGTCTCCCACTGGTTTTTCTAGAAATAAATTCTCTTTGAAGAAAGACACCAGTCCGAGCAACAACCACTTTGTTCTCGGTGGGATAATAGAAATAGTATCCTTTCGTTTCCTTAGGATACCCCACAAATAAACACTTATCAGATTTGGGTCCAAGTTTGTTAGAGGCGTGATGTCTCACGAAAGCCTCACAACCCCAAATCTTCATAAAAGATATACTAGGACGTTTCCCAGTCCATATCTCATATGATGTCTTTTCCACTTTAGATGGAACACGGTTCAGTATGAATATTGCTGTTTCTAAAGCATGTCCCCAAAAGGATATCGGAATATCTGCATGACTCATCATTAATCGAACCATGTCCAACAAGGTTCGATTCCTCCTTTCGGATACACCATTCCATTGTGGAGTATACGGAGGAGTGAGTTGTGGGACTATCCCACACTCCTTCAGATAGTCATGAAACTCTTGGCTTAGGTATTCACCTCCTCGATCTGATCGGAGGATTTTGATACTTTTACCAAGTTGGTTTTTACTTCATTCTTGAAATCTTTGAACTTTTCAAAAGTTTCATGCTTGTGTTTCATAAGATACACATACACATATCTACTGAAGTCATCAGTAAATGTAACGAAGTATTGAAAACCACCTCTAGCATGTGTGCTTATTGGCCCACATACATCACTATGTATGAGACTCAATAAATCATTTGTCCTTTCAACATGTCCCATGAAAGGAGCTTTAGTCATCTTGCCCATTAAACAAGACTCACATGTTTCATATGATTCAAAATCAAATGAATCCAATACTCCATCCTTATGAAGTTTTGATATGCGATTCTCGTTTATATGGCCCAAGCGACAATGCCAGAGATAAGTTGGATTTGAATCATTATTCTTAATCCTTTTAGTATTTATGTTATAGACAGGCATATCAAGATTTAATATATAAAGACCATTAATCATTTGTGTATTAGCATAAAACATATCATTTAAATAAATGGAGCAACAATTGTCCTTTATAATAAATGAAAATCCACACTTGTCCAAACAAGAAATAGAAATAATGTTTTTAGTAATCGACGACACAAAATAACAATCTTTTAAATCTAAAATTAAGCCCGAAGGCAAAGATAATGAATAATCTCCTATTGCTAATGCAGCAACTCTTGCTCCATTTCCAACTCGGAGATCAACCTCACCTTTCGCCAACAACCTACTCCTTTTGAGATCCTGCACATTAACACAAATGTGAGAACCACATCCAGTATCTAATACCCATGATGAAGAAGTAGATAAATTGACTTCTATAACAAAAATACCTGAAGTGGAAGTCACACTTCCCTTCGTCTTCTTAAGATCCTCCAGATAAACTTTGCAATTTCTTCTCCAATGTCCGGTCTGACCGCAATGGAAACAGTTCCCCTCTTTTGCCACTCCTCCATTTGGCTTTAGTGCAGAAGCATGTGGCTCAGTCTTAACAAGGACTTTCTTGTTCTTCTTGTAGCCTTTAGCTTTAGTCTTTCCTTTGCTCTTATTCACAATAAGAACATTTGTAGGCTTAGATTTCTTGCTGTTAGCTTCAAAAGTTCTCAGCATGCGAAGCAACTGTGGTAGAGTCTTTTCAATTTCAATCATATTGTAATTCAAGACAAATTGACTGAAGCTTTCAGGCAACGATTGCAAGATCACGTCAGTGGCCAACTCTTGGTCCAATGGAAAACCCAGCTTCTCCAGATTCTCAATGTACCCAATCATCTTGAGTACATGAGTTCCTACTAGACTTCCTTCTACCATTCTACAGTGGAATAACACTTTAGAGACGTCATACCTCTCTTGTCTTGCTTGTTGTTGGTATAGTTGCTTTAGGTGCTCGATCATATCGAACGCCTCCATTTTCTCATGTTGCTTCTGAAGCTCAGAGTTCATGGTGGCAAGCATAAGGCACCCAACATCAAGTGCGTCATTTTGATGCTTCTTGTAAGCATCTCTATCGGCTTTAGCAGCCGTCAAGGGAGGTTCCTCAGCAGGTAAGGGTTCCTCTAGGACATATTGTTTTTTCTCTTGTTTGAGGACAATCCTCAAATTCCTATACCAGTCTAGGAAATTAGTCCCATTAAGTTTGTCCTTCTCAAGGACCAATCGCAATGATAGTGTGCTTGTAACGTTGTTGGTTGCCATGGATATCTACAATATAAATATGCAAAATAAGTTTATGATTTTAATCATGTAATATGGTCTTATATTAAATGACACTCCCACTATTTTGTTTAAAATTATCAACCCTCGAAAACTTTAGTGGGTCAAGATCCATATTTCACTTAATCTTGAGTTAGCTTTGGCTAATCGCTCAAGACTCGGTTATTTAGGTAGACAACTCTTTGTCAATTACAATCACATGCAATTCTTGGATGGTTGGACGAACAACGCTTTGTTCAAATTCATCTAATGAATTATTTTCCAACCCCATGCCTCTAGGTTCCCAATCCTATTGAGATAACGCTAGTTAAGTCGAACCTAATTTTAAAATAACACGGATATCACTTTTATCCTTTCGCGTCTTACTAAGATTGTCACGGTGCTTTGCTTTGGCAAACCCACACATGTTCAATCGAAGTCTTGACTAGTATTTTTAATTGGAAGGCATCTTAAAACTTAATATTATAAGAGGGATTTATTGATCTCATTATTTTATTAATATTGAAAATATGTCTGGTACATATATGAATATATACATTCTACATATATATATATATATCAAGCATCAATATTAAATAAAATAGTAAACATGCATCTCATACATCAACATAAAGAAAACGTGACATGGTTATAGCCCCAACTAAAGATTTCTCAAGCCAATGAGAAAATCTAAAAGGTCAACCTAAGGGTAATTTCACCAAGCACCTCTTTGGCTCCCTTCTGTGAATGGCCTTCTCATCCCGACACCATGGTCCATCTTCATTGATCTCCATCAACAAACATTCACAAACTCCTATCTAATAGGGCATAGGGCTATAACAATGCACCATGCTCAAACAAACACATAAAACATGCTATAACAATAATGAATTAAATTCTAAACATTTTAAAATTTAATCCCAATAAAACTGTAAAATAAATTTTATGAAATTATCGTACGCTCGGGACATCATATGTCACGGATCCTTAGTCCAAACCCACGGCCCACCACGCATGTGACTAGGGTTCGAAACCCTAGTCATCTCGACGCCATCATGGACCGAATGTGGCTAAGGGTTCGAAACCCTAGCCCATTCACGTGCGGCGGCCGAGAGCCATGCAAACCCTAGCTTCATGTAGCGGCCGTGTGGTCCTTTCCATGCACGATTCATGACGGTGGCGGCTTGACCATCTCGAGCCAATGGGTTCGAAAACCCTAGCCCTCATGTGGCCCTAGCCGTCGACCTTCAATTTCCGTGAACAATGATCGAACCAACATGCACCGCATATGAACTTTATCGAGCCTAAAGGGTTCTAAACCCTAGCCATGTTTCGACACCTCCATGCACAATTATGAGCCACAACGGCTAGACCATCTCGAGCCAAGGGTTCGAAATACCCTAGCCCTCATGTGGCAGCCGTGGGTCATGTTTCATGGTGGTTGCCGAACCATCATGTGCCAAGGGTCCGATTTTTTTTCGCCTTCTTGTATCATATACAATAATTCGTCAATTATATCAAATACAATTATACGATGATTTTCATAAACTCGATTTATTCCATATCATATATGAATTATACAGTTTTAAAGCATGCGATATAATTCTAAATATGATTAAACGATTAACCACATAATTCCGATATGAGCTTTGTACCTGGCTCTGATACCACTGTAAGGAATCCAACACACAAGTGCGCAGCGGAAATAAAAACTGGATTCCTAACCATGGACCTATACAGAGTATTCATATCGGAATGATTAAAAGAGTCTCACCCTTGTAGCGTGTTTGATGCAGAAACGATGCCAAATCACGAGTCACAAGCAACACCTCCAAGATCTTGCCTCTACGGTATCCACACGATCAAATCGAAGAAGGGACGTTCAAGAACAAGTTGCTAGACTCGTTCTTAAACCAAAACTGAACTCACGGTTCAAAACCGATCAACGACGGCCAATCAAAAACCAAAACCGAACACGACGGCGGCGGCGGTGACCGAACACGACTGTAAGGACCCCCGTGCCCTTAACCCGTTATTAGTGTATTAAGTCATATCATTAGTGCATATAATCATACTATCAGGGGAAAAACCATATGCAAGTGCAACACCATTTGCTATCCAGAAAATTTCTTGCATTTAATCCACATAATATTCAAATTCCCCAACCAAGAATATTCATATAACATGCACCCTCATAATACACTAACATACTCTTAGTTCATTTAGCAATTGTATATCTAATTGCGTGCAAACCATAAATGAACAGAGAAGAGCCGTAGCCCGTTTATACATTCCATATACACGTAATATGTACTCACATAAGAGCACCCAATGAATAAGCGTGTATCTAATGTATAAAACACTCTGCTGGATACCGTTACTGGTGCTTCGATCCCGGAAGCACCTCTCAAGCGCAACTCGATCTCGACTCTGGATCTGAGCGCCTATCCATCCAGCTCTGGTACCTCGATCCTGGGAGTACCTCAATCAACAGCCCGAGCTCAACTCCAAAGCGGCTGCTACACCTGTACCACCTGCCCCAACAGAGACAGCCCCCACACGGGGTGAGCATACCAATATTCCAAATCCAATAACCATAACAATACAATTCATAATTTACAACAATGTAAATGCTATGAAATACAAAATATACTCCGTGGATGGTATCATCCTCATCCGGGGTTTCCTGTACTGTCCCTGTTCTCAAAACACTGAAACCATCAAATTCCCAAATGACAGTTAATCATTACATTGATTAACAATTCCATGAGCCATATACCAATATCATAATCAATAACATCAAATCATTAAACAATGGTTATAGGCAATCCATGTTTCTCACTTATGGTTTCATAGTTCTATTTCATTGCTCGCTCTACAATAGCGGCATTCCATTTCCACGCATGCTCGATGGCAGCGGCGTCATAATCGATGTTCGCTCACAGGCGACAACATCCCAATCATCGCTCGCTCAAAAGCGGCACCACACAATTCTCAATGCATATATAGACATTTAAGGCAAGTACCATAAACCACGCATTTCAATCTCCGTTTATTGCTAATACCATGTGTCATGCATTTCCACACACATTCATTGCAATACAGTGTACCAAGCACTCAACAATTGCAATTATATTAAAGGGCTATGCTCGTACGTCATACGTACCTTATAATTCCGTAGCTCGAGTCCAAACTTTGCTTGAGTTCCTTACCTCGAGAGATATGTGCTAAAACACATTAACAACTCACAATCAAGTATAAGCATGCAACCACGTGTCCAAGCACGTTCAAGATTCCCAATCATATCGTCAATCCATGACGATTACCAAAATAAAAGCCCCACGGCTAAGCATGCATAATACCCAAAATATACCATTAACAATTTTAAAAGATAACCAAGAATTCAACCGGGAATTCCGTTTTATTAAACTTTGGCCTCAACCAATCCATTTAAAAGTATAGCATTCCCATTGGAATGTAGACATTGCCCCGGAAACGCCCCCTTAAAACCTCGATTTCAAAATCCCGACAATTTTCCAAAATTACAAAAAAAAATAAAACCTTACGGGCGGCGATCGATCGCCTCATTTAACGCGATCGATCGCCCCTGTCCAGTGGGCAAAAACGCCTACACGCGATCGATCGCCACCCCTCGCGATCGGTCGCCAACATGCTCGCGATCGATTGCCTAGACCACGCGATCGATCGCCTGCACTGTTCATCTTCTTCGATTTTTAGCAGCTGCTCGTCGCGATCGATCGCCCCACCTCGGCGATCGATCGCCACCTGCAATTTCCGAAAAATTCGAGCTTCCATGGTGTATTTCACACCCAAACTCAAAACCAACACCCCAATCACCACCAATACCTCAAATACATCATTAAAACTCAATATAAACTCCCAAAAACTCAACATTGGATTTTAAGCAAAAATCCCCAAAACCCATAACCAATCAAAACCTCAACTCAAAACTACCATACCACAATCAAAACGAAGCTAAATACGAGGGGATGAATAATACCTTATTATCTTTGAGAAATCAGGCTCCTTGTGGGGCCTGATTTACTTAATCCTTATGTATCCATTAAACATACATATGTGAGTCTGAATTAAGTAATATACCATGCACGGATTAAGAGTTCATACTAGTTAAGTTGTTTACAAGGTTATCAAAACCCTAACAAACTATACATATCATGTACATAAACAACCTAATTCAAAAGAACTCCTAGGCAGTGGTTCCCCTTGCAGCGGAAATCATGACTCACGCTCCCCACGTCTATGAGTCCCTACAGAAACATTCACAACGTGAGTATAGATAACAACTATCTCAGTGCAATATCAAAACACAATATCAATATCAATGATAAAGCACAATAAATCAGATAACGTGAATGTTCTGTATCATGCATCCACAAATGCACTATGTCATGACATGTCTCAACAAGTTCCCTATTATCACGAGTCTCATATGATATGCCTATTCAGCTCAATATGTCAGTGAAACCACATCACATCTTCATATTAGCAGCACATATCATAATACCATACTCATCTGTGATAATAACCAGAGTATATACCCACACCAGGCGTATATCTCTCAAGCCAAAGCATATGTAGTATATCTATCGTGGCTACGATCCCAGCCCAAGCATATGCCCCACACTAGCATATCTATCCAGGCACCGATCCCAGTCAAAGCATACGCCCAACACTAGCATATCTATCGTGGCAGTCAAAGCATATACCCCACCAGGTATATCTATCAAGACAATGATCGTACCAAAGCATATACACATATCTATCAAGGCATCCATACCACTCTTATGAAATCTATGTATGCACATGCATATGATACTACCAATCATATGACACAACGATAACATAAATCATATGATATCAAAACCATAATAGCATCATCATATCATATCTATACTCCGTACGTCAACACGTACCTGTACTGCGACACAAACGAGATAAAGCAGTTGTCAATAGCTAAGTGCCTCGTTGTCCTGTCCCCTGTGATGGTGCTACAACAATGCCAACAATATATCATGTTATCATAGGCATTAAAATCAAATTCCACAAAATATTTTATTTTTCAAAATATTAACACTGGCGATCGATCGCGATCAACACCGATCGATCGCCAAAACTCTCTGCCCCCTCGCGATCGATCGCAACAACTTGGCGATCGATCGCCACATTGCTCTGTTCATCGCGATCGATCGCGAAAATTTCACCGATCGATCGCCATCCAATTTCACCGCCTTAAAATGTTACTGTCAACGGCGATCGATCGCTCACTCGCACCGATCGATCGCCGATGCCCAGAAAAGTGAGAGCATGGCGTTTTCAAGCTTATCTTCATGGTTCTTCTCCTCTAATTCATTTTAAACCATGTCAACCTGTTTCTTGCAATCTCTAGGAACATAATAACATGTTTCTATCATTAAAGAATCCAATTCATAGCATATACACATGTTATGATTCTCCACATAAACATTTCATATGCTATTTCTCATATAGCAACACCAATGACAAAAACAAGTATAAAACCATGATTTTCTTACCAAGAGGCTAAGAAATCACTTCACCCAACTTCCTAGCTCACTTCACAAGTGAAAATCCAAGCTTTGCCTACCAAAAGCTCTAAGGGTTTGGAGAGGAGCTTGTAGAGATTTTTAGGTGAAAGTGGTGTATTATGTGATTTTGCCTCCATCATGCACTTGATATAAGGTCATTAGTCCCTTAATTCACTTGCTATCATGCCATTTAGGGATAATTACATGTTAAATAACATGTACATGAAATGAACTCCAAATTCAAATGCAATTCCCATTACAAGTAAATTCACATGCACATGTAATTCCCTTCAAACTCATGTCAAATGCAACTCACATGTACATTTTTAATGCACCTAATGAAAGGCAAAGGCAAATGCCTAAGTGCTTCATATGGCATAATTCAAATCATGAGACACCATGTTTCCTTCCTTATTAGACTTATTTCCATATATGTATTTACTTCATTCTTGGTTCCACTCGAACCCCCATTATCATATCGCCAATTGATATAATTACACCATAATCATATCCTACGTATATACAACAAATCGAGGCATTACAATTCTCCCCCACTCATTGAATTTCGTCCTCGAAATTGTAGATACATAATCATGCATATCAAAATACGCAACTCAACAATACTACGATATGACAATAGGAAACATGATCATGTATGCAACAGTATCATAAAACTGTAAAATCATACCAGTAACTAAATCCGGATACCGTTGCATCATATGTTGCTCCGTCTCCCACGTTGCCTCGTCGACACCCCTTCTGTCCCACTGTACTTTTACCATAGGAATCACCTTATTACGCAACCTGCGTTCAGCTCGATCCAAGATCATAACCGGTCGTTCCTCATACGACACATCTGTATCCAACTGTACCTCAGGTAGCTGTAAGACATGACTCGGATCTGGTTCATACTTCCTCAACAGTGACACATGAAAAACATCATGAATACTACTCAAGGCCGGTGGTAGTGCTAAGCGATATGCCAACGTACCAATACGTTGCAACACCTCATATGGACCAACATACTGTGGAGACAATTTTCCACGCTTACCAAACCGTACTACACCTTTAAAAGGTGAGATTTTCAAGAACACACGGTCACCAACTTGAAATTCAAGTGGTCTACGTCGCTTATTGGCATAAGCAGCCTGTCGATCCTGAGCAGCTTTCAATTTCAATCGTATTACTTTGACTTTCTCTTCCATGTCATGAATCATATCCGGTCCATGTAAGGAAGACTGATCCACATCATCCCAATACAATGGCGATCTACATCGTCGCCCATACAAGGCCTCAAATGGTGCCATCTGTATACTAGCCTGATAACTATTGTTATATGAAAATTCCACTAATGGCAATGACTCTTGCCATGAGTTATCAAACTCTAATACACAAGCACGCAACATATCCTCTAGCGTTTGTATCGTACGCTCTGTTTGTCCATCTGTCTGCGGATGATATGCTGTACTCAACCGCACTTCAGTTCCCAACGCTGTCTGTAACCCCTCCCAGAAATGAGAAGTAAATCTCGGATCCCTATCCGATACAATGGAAACTGGAATACCATGTAGTCGCACTACATGTTGAATGTACAACTGCGCCATTCTCAGATATGTATATGTCATACAATATGGCACAAAATGAGATACTTTGGTGAGTCTGTCAACAATCACCCAAATAGCATCGCAACCAGAAGACGTCCGTGGCAAATGAGTCACAAAATCCATCGTGATATGTTCCCATTTCCACTGAGGAATTTCCAAACTATGTAATTCACCTCCTGGTCTTTGTCTTTCCGCTTTCACTTGTTGACATATCAAACACCGTTTCACAAAGCTCAATACATCCTGTTTCATACGTTTCCACCAAAATTGGGTACGTAAATCATGATACATTTTCTTCCCTCCAGGATGTATACTGTATCTACTACAATGAGCACGTTGTAGTAGTTCTTGGCGTAGTCCCAATGCAGCAGGTACTACCCAACAAGTCTTGTATTTCAAAACTCCATCCTCTGCAAGTACAAACTGTGATGTTTGTCCTTGACTAATTAGTTCTTTCCAATGTTGTACCTCATCATCAGTCATTTGTGACGTCCTGATTTTATCAAAAATATCGGGTTCAACTAACAATGTTGATACCCGTACCGGCACTGATTCCATATCAAAATCATAACCCAAAGTACAACAAGCAGTCATCAAAGTAGATAAATGAATCACCTCATCAGCCGTATGATGTACTTTTCGACTCAAGGCATCTGCTGTAAGATTAGCTCTTCCTGGATGATATTCAATCTCACAATCATAATCTTTCAACAGATCCATCCATCTTCGTTGTCTCATATTCAACTCCGCTTGAGTGAATAGAAATTTTAAGCTCTTATGATCAGTATATATGGTAAACGACGTGCCATATAAATAATGTCGCCATATCTTCAATGCAAAGACAATGGCAGCCAATTCCAGATCATGCACTGGATATCTCATTTCATGTGGCTTCAACTGTCGTGATGCATAAGCCACTACATGTTTGTCCTGCATCAACACACAACCCAAACCAAGTAAAGATGCATCAGTATATAATGCAAACCTGTCATGCTCAGATGGAATGATCAAGACTGGAGCTGTAGTCAATTGATGTTTCAATTCTTGAAAACTACGCTCACAAGCCTCTGACCATTGAAATGATATTCCCTTCTGTGTCAAATGTGTCAATGGTTTGGCAATCGTTGAAAATCCTTCAACGAATCGTCTATAATATCCAGCCAAACCTAAGAAACTACGAATCTCTGGCACAGAAGTAGGTGCTGACCAATTCAACACTGCTTCCACTTTCTTCGGATCGACTGATATACCTTCTTCTGAAATAACATGAGCCGACACTAGTCAACCAAAACTCACACTTACTGAGTTTGGCATACAACTGATGTGTCCTCAACAATTGCAACACCATATGCAAATGTTGAACATGTTCGGCATCACTCCGTGAATAGATCAATATATCATCGATAAAGACAATGACAAATCGATCAAGGTATTCCTGAAACACACGATTCATTAAACTCATAAAGACAGCAGGAGCATTTGTCACTCCAAATGGCATTACCAGAAACTCATAATGCCCATAACGAGTTCTGAATGCTGTCTTCTGTATATCTCCTTCCCTCACACGTATTTGATGATATCCTGACCTCAAGTCAATCTTAGAATATATCTTTGATCCCTGCAACTGATCAAATAAATCATCAATACGAGGAAGAGGATATTTATTCTTTATTGTTACCTTGTTCAATTGTCGATAATCAATACACAATCTCATTGTCCCATCCTTCTTCTTCACAAATAATACCGGAGCACCCCAAGGCGATACACTAGGACGTATGTACCCCTTATCCAATAAGTCTTGCAATTGAGTTTTCAATTCCTTCAATTCAGTTGGTGCCATCCGATAAGGAGCACGTGAAATTGCAGAAGTACCAGGTATCAAATCAATACCAAATTCCACTTCTCGACTCAGTGGGAATCCAGGTATCTCATCTGGAAACACGTCCGCATATTCTGCAATCACTGGTACCTCCTCCACTTTCCTTTCTCGTTTCTGTTCAGTAACATCAAGGGCATAAATCAAATAACCCGCATGTCCACGTTCTAACAAACGCGACATTCGGATTGCCGATATCAAAGGAATCCTTGCCCTCGATCCCTGGCCATAAAAGTACCATTGATTTCCAGTATCAGACTGAAATCTCACAACCTTATGACAACAATCCACAACAGACTGATATCTACTCAACACATCAATCCCAATAATACAATCAAAATCTGTCATGTCTAACACAATCAGATCAGCTTGTAATCCAAACTCATTCTCAAACTGAATCTCACAATCAGACACACTCTGACAAGCCATTACAGTAGTTCCCATGGGTGTCGAAACATAAAGAGGCATCAACAGTGGAGACGAGCATATATGATACCGATCAACAAAAGTTTGTGCAACAAAAGAATGTGATGCACCAGTATCAATCAAAAGTAAGGCTGGATAAGTAAACAAAGTACACTTACCCGCTATCACAGCATCAGGAGCTGCCTCTGCTTCCTCCCTGTTCAGTGCATACACCTGAGCCTGAGGTGTTCCTGCCCTCTGTCCACCACCAGACTGTACTACACTCTGTGGTCTCTGCTGCACTGTATTCTCTGACATGGGTCCTCTCCTCTGTTGTCCGCCCACTTGAGGACAATCACGGATCACATGTCCTGGTTTCCCACAACGGAAACAAACTACTGTATCAAACTGTGGACAATTCTTTTGATAATGTGGCCCTCCACATTTAAAACATTGTAATCCTCGTCCACTACTGCTACTACTACCTTGGGACTGTCCCTTAGCCCTTCTGTCATCCCCTTTCCTTGGTCCAAACCGTTTCCCACTAAACCTAGATGACGATGCACCACCTCGTGGTGATTTAAAGGAATCTCCTCTAGGTCGCATACTGTCAGATGTAGGTGGTTGGGCTTGTCCAACATCTTTATACACCCCTACCGCAATCTCAGCCATCTCAGCTCGAGTCAAGGCTTCTTCATAAGATGTAGGGTTATTGGACATGACCCTATCAAACAATTCAGGCCTCAACCCTTTCACAAATTGTCTGATCTTTGCCTTTGTATTGACAGCAATATGTGGCACATATCGGAGCAAAGAAGAATAGTGAACAGCATAATCAGATACTGTCATGGCTCCTTGTCTCAGGTTTGTAAATTCATCCTCTTTCCTTTGCCTTGCAGCAACAGAGAAATAATGCTCCAGAAACTTTGTTCTAAACACATCCCAGTTCACTGTCTGTCCTTGAGCCCTCAACTCAAGTACTGTGGATTTCCACCACATCATAGTCTTCTTGGCTAACTGGAATTCAGCTAAACGCAACCAAGCAGTCTTGGCACATGGTGCGGAGACAAATATCTGTTCCACACGTTCCAGCCATTCCTCCGCCAATTCTCCTGATTCAGTCCCCTCAAACCTGGGTGGCTGATAGCTCAGAAACTGTGTCAATGTCAATTCTCCAGGTAGCAGTACCTGTTCCACTGGCCCTTGCTCAATCGGTAGTGGTGGCACAGGCGCCATCCGTACACTCGCATTGCCACTCATGGCATCCCCAACATCCTCATGTAACCCTCTGTCTGTCATAGCTGTAGATCAAGGGTTAACAATAATATTCACAAATATCTATAACATGTTAGAATAACATCATATGCCAACTCCTAACATGCTATTACCATTCTCAAAGTGTTTAGGTAACTCCCTAATACACTTCCTCTACCCATGTTCACCCCGTTCACGAACCACTGCTCTGATACCACTACTGTGGGGCCTGATTTACTTAATCCTTATGTATCCATTAAACATACATATGTGAGTCTGAATTAAGTAATATACCATGCACGGATTAAGAGTTCATACTAGTTAAGTTGTTTACAAGGTTATCAAAACCCTAACAAACTATACATATCATGTACATAAACAACCTAATTCAAAAGAACTCCTAGGCAGTGGTTCCCCTTGCAGCGGAAATCATGACTCACGCTCCCCACGTCTATGAGTCCCTACAGAAACATTCACAACGTGAGTATAGATAACAACTATCTCAGTGCAATATCAAAACACAATATCAATATCAATGATAAAGCACAATAAATCAGATAACGTGAATGTTCTGTATCATGCATCCACAAATGCACTATGTCATGACATGTCTCAACAAGTTCCCTATTATCACGAGTCTCATATGATATGCCTATTCAGCTCAATATGTCAGTGAAACCACATCACATCTTCATATTAGCAGCACATATCATAATACCATACTCATCTGTGATAATAACCAGAGTATATACCCACACCAGGCGTATATCTCTCAAGCCAAAGCATATGTAGTATATCTATCGTGGCTACGATCCCAGCCCAAGCATATGCCCCACATTAGCATATCTATCCAGGCACCGATCCCAGTCAAAGCATACGCCCAACACTAGCATATCTATCGTGGCAGTCAAAGCATATACCCCACCAGGTATATCTATCAAGACAATGATCGTACCAAAGCATATACACATATCTATCAAGGCATCCATACCACTCTTATGAAATCTATGTATGCACATGCATATGATACTACCAATCATATGACACAACGATAACATAAATCATATGATATCAAAACCATAATAGCATCATCATATCATATCTATACTCCGTACGTCAACACGTACCTGTACTGCGACACAAACGAGATAAAGCAGTTGTCAATAGCTAAGTGCCTCGTTGTCCTGTCCCCTGTGATGGTGCTACAACAATGCCAACAATATATCATGTTATCATAGGCATTAAAATCAAATTCCACAAAATATTTTATTTTTCAAAATATTAACACTGGCGATCGATCGCGATCAACACCGATCGATCGCCAAAACTCTCTGCCCCCTCGCGATCGATCGCAACAACTTGGCGATCGATCGCCACATTGCTCTGTTCATCGCGATCGATCGCGAAAATTTCACCGATCGATCGCCATCCAATTTCACCGCCTTAAAATGTTACTGTCAACGGCGATCGATCGCTCACTCGCACCGATCGATCGCCGATGCCCAGAAAAGTGAGAGCATGGCGTTTTCAAGCTTATCTTCATGGTTCTTCTCCTCTAATTCATTTTAAACCATGTCAACCTGTTTCTTGCAATCTCTAGGAACATAATAACATGTTTCTATCATTAAAGAATCCAATTCATAGCATATACACATGTTATGATTCTCCACATAAACATTTCATATGCTATTTCTCATATAGCAACACCAATGACAAAAACAAGTATAAAACCATGATTTTCTTACCAAGAGGCTAAGAAATCACTTCACCCAACTTCCTAGCTCACTTCACAAGTGAAAATCCAAGCTTTGCCTACCAAAAGCTCTAAGGGTTTGGAGAGGAGCTTGTAGAGATTTTTAGGTGAAAGTGGTGTATTAAGTGATTTTGCCTCCATCATGCACTTGATATAAGGTCATTAGTCCCTTAATTCACTTGCTATCATGCCATTTAGGGATAATTACATGTTAAATAACATGTACATGAAATGAACTCCAAATTCAAATGCAATTCCCATTACAAGTAAATTCACATGCACATGTAATTCCCTTCAAACTCATGTCAAATGCAACTCACATGTACATATTTAATGCACCTAATGAAAGGCAAAGGCAAATGCCTAAGTGCTTTATATGGCATAATTCAAATCATGAGACACCATGTTTCCTTCCTTATTAGACTTATTTCCATATATGTATTTACTTCATTCTTGGTTCCACTCGAACCCCCATTATCATATCGCCAATTGATATAATTACACCATAATCATATCCTACGTATATACAACAAATCGAGGCATTACACTCCTAGGATGAGCCTCCGTCGATTTGCTCATCAAAGGAAAAGGGGGAAGGGTTTGGGGTGAGAGAGGCGAGAGAGAGGGAGAGGAGAGGAGAGAAATGGATTCCAAATGACGGAATCCCGAGTCCAACTGGTATATATAGCAAAAATGCCCCAAAATACCAATACCTTCACCAATACATCATGATTCATTAAAAATTATCTGTTTTCAAAAACTCTCTCTCCAACAGCAAATCCCCAGACTGGCCCCAACATAAGGCACCCCGGACACCAAGTCCCACTAAAAAAACCAATTCATAGGTTTTTCACCAAAATGAGAATACAATCTCATCATTTGGATCCAACGATCCCAAATGCCCGATTTAACAACCTCGGGAGATGCCAAACCGCAATTTATTCCTAATTGCCACAATTAAAAATCCATCAAGGATTAATACCACACCGGGATTAACACCATAAATCCCCGGACATCACAATTATCCCCCACTAATAAAATTTCATCCTCGAAATTTGCACCGGCATACTCTACGTAACACCAGGACTACACAAATAAGGTAAAGCCACAACCCCGATTCTGGACCACAATAGAATCGAACCATCAACTGCGAGAACACCAATCTCGCACCAAGCTCTACAATAGAGCAAACGCCAAAACCAATGCAAACCCGAAAGATAACAACATACCTCGATGTGAATCGTCCCGGAAGTCAGTCCATCATGACTGCAAATCAATCAAAAACCCTTGGTTCTAACATAGATATCTCTCCATGATATCCACCAATCGCCCACGATGCTTAACACACATCGTTATGATGGGAAACACTAGTATACAATCAGCATACTCCCGGAAAATCCGGTTTCACTTTCCCGTTCATCTCCTCCAAAGGAGTAGTTGTACCCCTTGCAATCCGGATCGGGTAAACCACGGTCACTAATCCACACAAAACACATCACTACAGATGTCTACAACCATGTGTTCCAAGAAATCACATCTTGGTCCAAAACACACTATCGAGACTCTACAAGGTCTCAAGTTCCACAGGGGACATGCAAGACAAACAGTTGCATTCCTAAACACGTGTCGACCGTGACACTAAACAAAATTCGAATCCTGGCCATCCCTCATTTATCCTGGGATTCAACAATCCTAAAACAGGAAGGCTATCGAATTATCCAACAAGAACTACCAAGGTTCCAAGACACGACAATCCTTCCTCAGGGGAAGTCAAACGGACCTCACGATCATTCCTCAGAATACATCGTGCTATCGAGATTACCAATCTCAAATTGCCACAATCTCCCACCGGAGATTCATCAAACCAAGCACACTAAACCGACGTTCAACAAGGAACGAAATAGAGTTGACATTCGTATACACACACGGGTATACATGTCCAAGCACCAACACAACAGGCACACTCAAAGCAATAGGCTCGGGTATCTCCAAACATACCCA